>CM057839.1:21495666-22943166 GCA_030068075.1 Paguma larvata | reverse complement strand
CAGCACCAGAAAATGTTCTCAGACATTCTCTCTCATAGTTTTGAAGGGTGACAGGACCTTATCAGGAGCAGGGGCCAATTTATACAACATGTGTGCTTGCATGAAGTAGACATGAAACAAATGTGGGTTTACCTGAACAAAGATGAGTAAACTGGCCTCTTTCAGGAAATGAGAGCTATGCTTCCTTCATTTTCTTTGGTCTACTTTTAACACGACGGCATTTTCGGCAACAAAATATATTTGAAATAGACTTCTGATATTCTGTAATATGTTTGTTTACAACGGTTCCATAAATATTCTCCGCAAATGGAAAATAAGCCAAAAAGATTGCGTCGGTTTAGCATTTTGCTTTTGCTCCTCCTCCGGCCGCGCCCCTTCTCGTTTCGAGCCTAACTTTCTTCGGTTCCAATTCTCCATAACACAAAATTATAGAAAAAGATTGTGAGGCGTGTCATTCTTTGTGCTTAATTCTTTATGTACCATTGGAATATTCCATACTAGATAGGAGAGAAGTAAAATATAATATGCCCTCGGCAGCCTTAAAAAGAAAATAGGAAGACTATTATCCGGCCGGTTCCATTCATTGTCTATGGTATCAGAATGATGTCGTGTGCATAGGATTATCTGACCATTATTCTTTCCGGGATTTCCTGGCTCTCTCTTCTTCGTGTGCAAAACCTGAAATATGAGCATCATGTTTGTCCCAGAAACTAAGTTACCAAGTAAAGAAGAATATTTACATTTGAAAATTCTTCGAAACTTTTAAAAAGTTGCTGAAATTCAGGAAACTCTGAAGTCTGTAAGCAGCAGCAGGAGGTGAACCCAATTAGGATTAATACATCAAATGATGTCTAATTCAGATGTATTTCTAGGCCTCTGCTTCTCTCTGACGCGTCAAACCAATTATTTCAGGCATAGCAAGAATCCTTTTCTTTACAAACGTCTCCGCTAGCCCAAATAAAATGTTAACCGACACATATAACAAATGTTTTAATTCACCGTGTGCAGTTAGGAAATAGAATCAGAAGAAAACATTTAAAGCTGGCTTATCTGACAGAAAAGCACTGTAAATTACGTTCATTGATCTGGAATATTTCTACACAAGGAAGTGGAAGATATCATGTAAAAATGCTGAGACTTTTCATAGAGGAAAACGCTAGTAAAGGGCGTTTTATTATACAATTCATTAGCCTGTACTTGAACATTTAAGTTGTTGTGTAGTTTTTGTCAGGTGACTCTGCTTCCCCCTCCACACTTACTCAAAGGCTTAGAAAGAATACACTGGAGGAGAATGAAACAAAGGTGATTTGAATTGAAATTGGGAATCCTTTTTGAATTCTCCTACCTCATCTCGGCCTGCCTATTCAATGTCAGAGTTTTAGGGCTAGGGGGCAAAATCGTCCCACTCTCTCTACTTTCCAAATACTTAAACATATTAAAGAAGACAAAATGAAGCACAAAGATATACATACGTCTATCATAATCTCTGTTTTATTTTCCTTATAAAGCTAAAATTAATAAACATGAACATTTATTTTCACATCACCTCAGAGAGAGGTAAAAAATTAAAATAATCACATGCTGCCCATTCAGATAGAAATAAACCTTGTTAAAACTGAGTGTTTGGGGTAAGGAGATGGGTGTTGACTCACCTCTATTTTCCCATTTTGGATATTGAAATTTGGCTCCAATATTGAGCTATCATACACATTTTCTAGGTATCCGTGTATTAGAGTACATACAATGATACCTTAAATCAGAAAAATAGAATGTTGATAAATTTTGGTAATCAATAGCCTGAATATTTTATATATACTTGATATTATAAGATAATAATATATAAATTATATGTAATAGTAGTAAGGAATATATGATATGCAATTAGAATATTTATTGTGAATTCCTCCTTACAAAGGAATTTGAGAAAACTTTTAATCAGTGTGGCAATAAAAATATTTTTATTTAGCCTAGACTAATAAAAAAAATAAAATATTGAAAAGCCTGTATGCTTTTCAAATTAATGTTGTTCCATACAGGGACTGAGCATTTTGCTTTTTGTTTCATGATCTGTGGTGGCTTTGTAATACAATAATGCCTTAGCCTGACCTACATTTCCCAGAATTTCCCTTCTCCATATGATTTTGATTAAATGGGCCACCAGCGAGATTCTTGTAGATTTGGGGCTTGGAAGTGAAGCAGAGCCATTGACAGCAGACACATATTGAAGTTTGAGTGTTGGCTCATCTTATTGTCGTAGGGTAGCAGCTAGGTTTGCTATTGCTATTGTTCTACCTTCCCTGAGATCCTCCTTTATCTTTGTTGAGTCTTGGGCCAAGAGTGTGTGTTTCGCTGTGTGAAAAAAGGCCTGGGCTACAAGCTCACCCCACCACCAATGTCAGAAGCAGAAAAAACAGATAAGTTTGAGGCCTTCCTCATGAGTTTCAGCTTGTGCTTGTGAGTTCCAATCTGTTCTTGATCTCTCCCTTTTAACAGCCGTATTCTCTTCTAAACTGATTGCTCAAAAATTTCAAACGTTAGCATCACATGTGAATAAGGCAAGCTTATTAGACTGCTTAACTAGTTCTCATAATTGCACAAATCAAAAAAACAGTCGGTTGTGGCAGCCATCCTCCAAGAGGATCCTCAGTATTTCCCGATATTTACACCTTCCTGTGGCCCCCTCCCGCACTGCACCAGTGCTTTCTTTGTGACCAACAGAATATGAGATGGGTAAGGGTATAGCACTCCCAAGAATAGGTTATAAAAGACTGCAGCTTTTGTCTTGGAGAAGCTCATGTACTCTCTCTCTCTCCCTCTAATGTATTTCACTTGGGAAAATAAAGCTATTATATTGTAAGCAGCCCTATGGTGACCCTGTGTTTCTAGCTAATAACTAGAGGATTTAAGGATTGACAACATCATAAATGAGCTTATAAGCAAATCCTTCCCAGTTGTGTCTTCAGATAGGACTGGAGCCCTGACCTGACCAACAACCTCATGACAATCTCACAAGACGATCTGAGCTAGAAACACCCGGTTAAGGTACTGCCAATTCACAGAAATTAAGGAAATAGATGTTTGTTATTTTAAGCTGCTAAATTTTGAGGTAATTGCTAACACAGAAATAATAAGCGACACGGGAATTTTTATCAACTCCTACTCTCCACAAACGAATTGACCAGGACAACTTTTATGGATTGGTTTCTACAGAAGGCTTCGATTATCTCCTGAATATGTACATTCAGATTGTTATTGTGAGGTGACATGGCTTCTCTTTAGTCTTAACAATCTCTGTATCCGTATTATCTTTGTGAAGTGTGCTCCCTTTATTGTACATGCCATTGCTTTCCTCTGTATTGTGGCACTAGAAAAAGTGTTTCAAGGGTCAATTGCTAATTAGCATCTAAGGTGTAAATAACTTTACCGATTGTGAAGCACACGAATGGGTGGGCCAGCTTTTCTCTTTCCTCAGTTTATTCATTTCATAAGTCGCTTCATCCCGTCTCATGATTTTAAACATCACCTATGAATTATCTTTCCCTAATATATGCCTAAGCTTTTTCCATTTCTTTGATTATCAGATTCATGTACATATAATCTCTATTTGAAGTACCTAAAAAGGTATCAAATAACCAACTCAAACTTAACATGTTCCAAATATCCCATATTCCATTATACTTAACAACTACATGGTGAAAATGGGTTGAATTGATTTCCACAACTTTCATGCAATCATTTTTTTTTTTTTTTCTATTCGGGAAAGTGAAAAGCTAGATACCATTACCTTCTGAGTACAAAACAGTTTTTGATAATTAAGTCCCTTTTTTACTCCACTGCTTGCTGTTTCTGCTGCCAAAGAGGGTTATTAAAACATGAATTTCTTACCCACAGTATGTTATTTTTCAGCTTCATGAAAGTGGACAAAAGGCAGATATGCCAGCAGTGATGGCAATGGCTTCCTCTGGTTGGCTTCCTATTCGCTCTATTGTATCTATTTGTATTTATTCTCCAGCTTCCTTGGTATTAGACAGAGTTGGGCTAATAGAATTAGTGGCAGATTTTTTTATTCCAGTGATGTTTTGAAAAAGAACTCCTAGAAGCAACCTTATTTAGGTCATTTCTCAAGGATTCTAGAAATATTAGTGGAGGTCCAATCTAGAACTTACTATTGAAGTTCTTCCGATCTACTTACCTACTCTCCTATTAAGTCTCTCGTTAATTTTTTTTTTACTTTTATTTATTTATTTTGAGAAAGTGAGAGAGAGAGAGCATGAGAGAGAGAGAAAGAGAGAGGGAGGCTTAAACAACTGAGCCACCCAGTCACCCCAAGTCTCTTTCTGCCAAAGTTTCCATGGTAATGTCTTTGTGCTACACTGAGCCCAAACTGACTTTCACTTCCTCAGCCTACCATTCAACCCAATATTTTTCATCTCAGGTGATTTCATTTGTTCAGTTGCTCAGGTGTAATTCCCGGAGTCTCCCTGAATCCTATTTTTATCTCATCCTCATATGCAATATAGCAACCAGTCATGTTGACTAATAACCCTCTGAAATTAATTCAGAATCCCACAACTTTTGCCATCTCCACCTCCACCTCCAAGGTAAAAGCCGAACTCACCACTTTCCTTCATTACTGTGATGCCCCCTAACTGATTCTCCTGTTTCTAATCATGCCTCCCTAAAATCCCCCACCATATAGCACATAGAATGATGCAAAAATTTCACAAACATACATAAAACAGCAACAACTTCTCACCACCGCGTTAACAATCTAGCCATTTTATCTTGTCTAAATTTTCTCCATAACACTTACCACTTTCTAATACGAGAGATGTTTACCAGCATTGGTGTATTGGCTTTCGAACCAATTTTTGTGCTCCTATCAAAAAATAATAATAACATAAGCCATATGAGGAAACCTTTTGTGTCTGTTTATTGCTCTATCCCCAGGATATAGACCAGCAGCTGATGTGTATTAAGATGCCCAATAAATATTTGTTTAACAAATGAATGGAAGTACAACACTAAATTCTTCTAATGACTCCTCATCTCACTAGAATGAAATACACAGTGCTTTTCCTTTCTATGATGACCTACGTGTTCTGGCCCTCTGCTGACTCTCTTACCTCACGACTACCTTATTCACTCTGCCTCAGCCATATCAGCCTTACTTCCTCTTTGAATAATCCATGCAGTGGTCGTTTCTAGAATGCTCTCACTAGGTATTCTTGCACCTTACCCTCTCACTTCTCAGTTTTTCATGGTTTCCATTTATGGAAGACAGTACTTTAATCTTCAAGAAAGTAGTCAAAATATATTCTGATTTTAAATATGTGTTTTAATAAGAAACATATGGAATATTGTATATTATTTTCATATTATGTAAGCATATGGAAACCCTCAGATAAGCTTAGAATGAGTGTCTAGGGCAATATTTTCTGCAAAATGCAGACTATATATCAAATGGATTTTTAGCTTTGCGAAATGCCAAAGGAAGAACTGAAACATTTGATAATTGCCAGAACCTTTCTCTGAAAGCTCACCAGGACCATGAGTCATTGTTTAGGTGACAAGATGTCAGGATATGACAAGATAGTCCTGTTATATAACATGACAAGGAGCTTAACCCAGTTCTAATGCTGAAAAATACAAGTCAAAGTAAAAATAAAAATGAAATAGGTCTTCCTTAGTTTCTTTGATGAAAAGATATCAAAGGACTTTATAAAGTACTTCTATTTTTAAAATGCACAAACTCAGAACCTGAGCCAAAAAGTAGGAGGCTTTATAAATGGGGACTCAAGTGTTCCTTTAGTAGTGTATATAGCAATCTTAAGATAAACCTGGCAAAAGAACACAGGTCTGTCATAGCACCATATCAGCCATGAGGAAATAGGTTTTATTAAAAACAGAAAATTTTTGTTGAATAAGAATTAAAAGTTTGTAAATATTGCATCTTTAATAGCTACACTGAATTTTTAAAAATTTACTTAAAACTGAGGCTCCTGGGTGGCTCAGTAGGTTGAGCGTCTGACTTCAGCTCAGGTCATGACCTCACGGTTTGTGAGTTTGAGCCCCTCATGGAACTTGCTGCTGTCAGCTCAGACGATCCTCTGTCCCCCTCTCTTTCTGCTCCTCCCCTGCTCATGCTCTATCTCTCTCAAAATTAAATAAATAAATAACATTAAAAATTTTATATAAAACTACACTACTATGGGAGAGGAGTATTTTCCCGAAGTGAATGGAACAGTTTTTCTGTACATTTAATCACACACATTTAGACTGATTACATTTTTCAAAATATAAACATTATTATGAAAATTTTCAATGAAGAGTGATGGTCTTCTCAATGAAATCAACTATACAATTTGTGAAAAAAGATGATTTTGGTAAATCCACTCATATTGAGGAAAAGAATTTCAAGGGTCAATATTGGCTCGGTGAATTTATAAGAATATGCAAGGTTTACTGAGTTATTATTTTGTAGCAATTGTGAGTTGAAAGGCATTTTCTGACCTGAAAATACCAACTTCCATTGTAATTATCACAATTACCTAATGAAGTAATTGAATAACTTACATTAAACATAGAAAAGTCTGTTCATATGTTAGAATACTTCCAGATATTTATAAAAATATTAAATATATAATAATAATCCATGTGGAAAAAATGATCTATTAGTTGAGTATTTGAAAAGTTTAAAAAACTTGGTGTGCCTGGGTGGCTCAGTCGGTTAAGCGGCTGACTTCAGCTCAGGTCATGATCTCACGGTCTGTGAGTTTGAGCCCCACATCGGGCTCTGTGCTGATGGCTCATCAGAGCCTGGACTCTGCTTCAGATTCTGTATCTCCCTTCCCCTGCTCACGCTCTGTCTCTATGCCTCTCAAAAAAAAATAAACATTAAAAAAATAAAAAACTGAACGGCTTCTGTCTTTATATTATGCAAATACTCAATTTTATTAATTGAAACTTGTTTTCTGAATACAACAATATTCTCAACTTTTGAAGTTTGAAGCTCATAGTAAAGTTTTTCTAAACTTTTAGCCTCCATGGATAATTTGGATATTCAAATGCCCACATAAACAACTACATCATCATCACAAATATGGTCTTATTTGAATGTCATGAGACAGGCTTCTCATCCCCAAACAGGACCTTTGGAGGGGCTTACACTTCAATTATTAGAGATTTTATTTATTCCTTCAATCAATAAAGGCTTTATTTTATTTATTTATGTTGAAGTTTTAAAATATTTATCCTTCAATTAATTTCTAGAGACACCTAGAAAAATGTTACTTATTTTGCATAAATTTATTTGGAATTCATTTACAACTGGATGAGAGAAGAAAAGAAGGAGGGAGGGAGAAAGCAGGAAAAAAAATAGTTTACTTTTTTAATTCAATCAGCAAAGATATTTCAGGAATACGACAAGCTTGTCCTCTATACTAGGAGCTGGTGGCAAAAAGCTAAAAGATTCATGACACCTGCCTCAGAGCCTGTGAGGAGAGGTGAAGTGCAGTTAACGATGACAGATGTTACATGAATGTGTACATGGAT
The DNA here is from genome assembly GCA_030068075.1 of Paguma larvata. Taxonomy (NCBI): domain Eukaryota; kingdom Metazoa; phylum Chordata; class Mammalia; order Carnivora; family Viverridae; genus Paguma; species Paguma larvata. Next base: position 22,935,612 of record CM057839.1, on the reverse strand, counting down.
GCCATTTGAGCATGCATTGTCTTACCTGTTCTCCCAATCTCCCTTGCTCTTCTATCATGTTCTCTCTATCCTTTTCTCTTCTGTCATGTTGTCTTTATAACATGGTCATACTCTGTGTTTTAATGCTTCCTACTAGCCTCAAAATACCTTTTACTTTCATGCTATGACCAGCCCACTCAAAATCCTGAACCCACTCAAAACCACATTCCCATTTAACTGCTGTGGTTGAAATAGTGGAAGAACATCTGATAAAATCTACTAGGAATAAGTTATGAATAATCAAGAGTGTGTCTTAAAGTGTTAGATTTTCCACATTTGTTTATATGTTAAAGGAGTCACTTGCTATACCAAAATGATGGTGAAATTTCAGAGGATTTATCTAAAGAGTGGGTATTTCTTCACCTTGATCATTATAGTTCAGAAGCTTACTTCCCGTCCTACTTTTATTTCCCTCTCAAAATTATTGACTCATATCAGGGAGACCATAGAGTCCCATATCTAAAGTTCTCTTCTCTAATTCATTGAAAATCTAAAAATTTTATTTTGAAGTACTTATCACTGTAAATACTACAAATAAAAATGGATTAAATAAAACAAAAACTCCATGGGGCACCTGGGTGGCTCAATCAGTTAAAAACATCTGACTCTTGATTTTGGCTCAGGTTATGATCTCATGGTTTATGAGTTCAAGCCCTACTTCAAGCTCCATGCTGGTAACATGGAGCCTGCTTGAGACTGTCTCTCTCTCTCCCTCTCTCTGCTCTCCCCCATTCACGCTGTCTCTGTCTCTCTGAAAATAAATAGACACAAAATATTTTTAAAAAATAAATAGAACACAACTCCTTATGTAAGATAACAATAGTGTAAATGCTCTCTAAAAATATAGCAATAATGACAATGGTTGTAAAAAAGATGGAAACGATGGTGAGGCAATTAGCAACAGTCCCAAATATTGCACACAGAGAATTCAGTGTTCAAAGGGAGGTGTAGATGTTACCAGAACACAGGAATCCTAGCTGCCCGGTGGATTCTAGAGTTATACAGGGACTTCTCAGAGAGGACATAAAGTCACAGCCAGAGTTGCCGTCTGAAGTAGAGGGTGGGGGGAGATTGTCTTGGCTTCTCCTCATGTTCTATCATCACGTCTTCTGCCAGATCCTTCTGGATGTAGAATTTAACTGCAAGCTAGTTCACCAAGGAACCAGGAAATATGGTTTTCAAGGGTCAGCCATGAAGCAGCAATGGGAGAGCAAGCAATATAAGGTCTCAAAGAAAACAAGTGATTGACAAATTATCATTTTAAAAATGGTGTGTTTTTATTCTCATTTCCTAAAATTGTTGATGACATTAATTTCCAGTTTGTTAATACTGTTATAAATAGAGTCAACACATGCTCCGAAGTGAATTGTATCCTTCTTAAAAAAATTTTTTTAATGTTTACTTATTTTTAAGAGAGAGAGAGAGAGAGAGAGAGAGAGGGAGGAGAGAGAGAGAGAGAGAAGATGAGCAGGGAATGATCAGAGAGAGAGGGAGACATAGAATCCAAAGCAGGCTCCGGGCTCTGAGCTGTCGGCACAGACCCTGATGCAAGGCTCAAACCCACGAAACATGAGATCATGACCTGAACCAAACAACACAGGCACCCCTTTTGAGGTAAAAAAATATATATATATCACTTTGATGAATTTATTAGCTATATTGGGACCACATACTCAAATTTTTATAAATAGCAGTTCATGTTGTTTACCTGCTTAAACTCAAATATGTTCCCCACTGAACTTAGAATGAAATAGAAAACAGCTACCCTTTTCTACTGGGCCCTACATGGCTCCTGCTCACCTGATGAAGTCATGCCTTGTGACTCGTTCTGTAGACACTGGATTGCCCTTGCCCTGGCTCTCTTTCTGTTTTCTAAAAGTCATCTTACTTCTTCACTGCAACATATTTAAATCTGCTTTTAATTCTGACTGGAATAATATTCTCTCCGCATGTATGCTATAGCCGGCTTCCATTCAGGCCTTTTCTGAACCTCCGCGTCCTCGGAGTAGGCTCTGTGTCTGGTCCACCTGAGGAAGTTCATTGGTCACTCTTTGATCCTAGCGAATCATTTCCTCCATAGCACAAACCAGTTTCTGATATTTTCCTGTTTAGTTATTTTTTGTTGTCTCCGCTAGAGTTGAAAGTTCTTCAAAATAGAGACTGCTTCTGTCTTAGCTTCCACAGCCTCTATCCTCAGTACTTAGAAATATTTGGCACATAAAAATACTCCATAAATATTTATTAAATGAATAAATAAGTGAATAGATGAATAACCTATTGTTGGATTTTAAGCCCCTACATTCTTTCCCACATCTGGTCCATCTCTGCCTTCTCCCTCAAATGCCTACCACCTCCCCCAAAGGAAGTCAAGTTTTCAAATGACTGTTTCACTATCAGGCCACTCTCTGGACCACATTTAACTGGTTCACTGATGATTCTTCCATGAAGTCAGTTATCTTGACTTCGCCTTCTCCTTTAGATTCTTCACATCTTACCCAGATTTTCCCGACAAGTCCTCTGGACCTTCTCTATAGAACTGGTAACTTAGATTCAGAACAAACAGTAGTAAACCTCATGTAAGTGTCTTGAACTCAGTCCATTTTTCAAATCAAACTTTCTCAAAAGTGACACAAGTATTTAGGTGCTTGCCGACTATCTGTGAATTGGTACTTGTTCTCTCCTTTCGTTCTTCATCTAGTAGTGTCCAACTTCTGAGGAACACACTCTCCATGTGAGGAAGGATACGTGGCAGGATTAAAAACCTCCATCTTTTCCCCCTTAAGCTGATAGTCCACTGAACTTACAGCCCAGTACATTTTTTGCATTTCTTTTTTATTTATCCATAGTGATATTGCAGACTTAAAGATATAATCCAAGTTGGTGTAACTGTTTGGTATTAAAAAAAAAAAAGCATAGTGAGAAAATAAACATGAAATCATGATAATATTGAGAATAAACCTATGATAAACAAATGAACTGTGAGCCTTTCTTCTACATTTGGGCACCTCATGCTTAGTTTATATAATAATGGAAAAATCTGTCTTTTTGTAATCTTTGTGATATGTATCTTTAAGTTCTATTTATGGGAAAAACAAAGCTCTCAGGACTGAGAGGCAGGATCTTGTTGTTTTTCCACCCCTTCCCATTCTGTGATCTCTAATGCCACATGTGGGTCCCATTTCTCTTTTCTTCCTATCTCTCTGAAACTTCCATTCTACTATCTCCCTAATAGTCTGGCTTGTTTCCACTCTTCTTTTAGCTCTGGCTTGTGTCTTGCTTTTCTTCTGGCTCTGAGCCCTGTTCCCACCAACTCAGCCCTTCCAACTTCAGCTCCTGCAAGAATCCTTAGTACAATCCTCCTCTAACTCCAAATTTACATTTTCTTCTGGCAAATATCTACACAATTCTCTGTCCAATCCCAACTGTCTCATATTAGTGCCACTTAAGTCTCAGAAATTAATCTCTAATTCTTTCAGTTCTACAGAGAATAAAACTTTTCAAATTATTTTTATTACTGGAACTATTCTTAATGCCACTTTGACTTCCAAATGCATAGTTCTTTGGGCAACACATCTCGTATTTTTCCCCTCCTCTCCCATCATCTGTCCTTTCTTTAAAATATCCATTATTTTCTTGGCTTAGAGACTTCCTGTCACTTCAAACACTAAACTTTAAAATTTCTCAGACATACATCCTACCACGATTATTAGGAAAAATTGAACTCTTCCCAACACATATCTAATCCAAATAGGAGCCGTTCCTTTCTATGTTCAAGTTCCCAAGTCCTAATAACAGATTTCCCCTTCCCACAAATATCGCTTTCCTTACTATAGGTATTTGCTGGAACTCAGTAACTTCTTTCCTGTTATTCCAATCGTTATTATTTTACTTGTATTGTCCAACAAAGCAGCCACTCCTACTCTTTGGTTTCACAGCAAATCTGTGTGGGTCTTCTGCTTATTCATTTCTGTGCTCTTAGTTTTATATCTAAGGACAGAGGATTCAGTTCCACCTACACTGCCTTCTTCAAAAATATCACACGCTTACTGATTACCCAAGTTGGAGAAAGGTTTCATTTGGGCTCCCAAAGGGGAAAAAATAAGTCTTTGTGTTCAGGAATTCTTGTCATGCAGTATTCTCTGCAGGGTGGGGCATCTTGCTCGGATCTAAGAACAAGGAGCAAAGTTCCTCGTTCCAGAATAGAAAACTCTGCCTAAGGACATCTCTCCATCCAGGGGCATGTCTGGTTCTAATTGAGGCAGGTTGAGGTGCAGGGGAATTACCACAGAGCAACAGTGATGGAATGAACTTGATAGACAGATACCTAAGAGCCTTCACCTTTTATGTGGGACAGCACTAAGTTGGCTTCTAAATGCATTTCTAAAATTCCCCAGTGAGATGGGGCCTCCGTTAGCTGCAGCAGTGACTTTCTCTCTGCAGTATGTTGCATTGATCCCTTCCCTTTTTCATTTCCCCAATCCTTTCCTGCTGTTTCATAAATCCAAAATAAATCGTCTGCACTCAAATTCTTGTTTCAGAGTCTGCTTCTGAATTCAAAGAATGAGATTGCCATTTAGTTTCAATCTTCTTCATTATTCTGTGGCATACTGCTGTGCCTTCATCAGGCCACTATTGAAAGGTTGTCTTAAAATCTGGAAAATATCAGGTGCACTTAGAGACCCTAATTGTACTGGTAGATAAATAAACAAACAAATATACTATTTTTTCTTCAAGGTTTGAAAACTCTACCTCTATTATGTTTATCATTCTAAATTTCTCAAATCCACTACTATCTATATTTATGGCCATATTTATATTCAGCAATCTTTTCATAAAGTCCTTGATGTTCATGTTTTCCATATTTCCATGAGAATTTGGTGTATGTACCTAGGTTTTCCTAGAAAATAGAGCCTTTGAGTACCTGATATATACTGGTCACTTTTCTAAAGGCTGAATGCATATTTGCACATTTGACCCTCAAAACAACCCAATGAAATAGATATTATCATTATCCTAGTTTTGCAGGTGAAGCAAACGGGAACTGAACTAAAAGCAAAAGAATTAATGAACATCATGGTTAAGGGATGTCAGTAAGCAAATGGCAGAGACAAGAATTAACATACCACTTCCCGTCCTCCTACCTAGCAATTTCCCCTTAGTATTCATGTTGTTGTGTTTTTTTAATGTTTTTTTTTATTTATTTTTGAGTTAGAGAGCATGCCAGCCTGCACACACACAGGGGAGGGGCACAGAAGGGGAGAGAGAGAGAGAATTCCAAGCAAGTGCCCCCGTATTCATGTTCTTAACCATGATGTGGTACACTATACATTTTCCAGTCAAATAAACCCTAAGATACCCAGAAGAAAGAGTCATCACAGTCATTCAAGTAAAGAGACGTTCTTTTAATATGTTGAATAACATCTATAAAAGTTATTTAATTGGTGTGTATCTATGTGGTTTGTACCAAAATGCTTAGAATTTAGTTCTTACTTAGTCTCCTTAAAAAACTCTAATATAAGGGTGTCTGGGTGGCTCTGTTGGTTAAGCTTCAGACTGAAGCTCAGGTCATGATCTCATGCTTCATGAGTTTAAGCCCCGCCACGGGCTCTCTGCTGTCAGTGCAGAGACCACTTCAGATCCTCTGTCTCCCTTTCTCTTTGCCCCTTTCCCTTCTGCTCAAAAATAAGCATTTAGAAAAAGAAATGCCAAACTTGGGGTGCCTGGGTTGTCAGTTGTCTGAGGGGCTGACTCTTGATTTGGCTCATGTCATGATTTTCCAGTTGTGAGATCAAGCCCCATCAGGCTCTGTGCTAAGCATGAGCCTGCTTGGGGTTTTCTCTCTCTCCTTCTCTCTCTGCCCTTTCTCTGCTTGTGTTCTACTTCTCAAAGTAAACAAATAGATATTTAACAAAAAAAGCAATGCCAACCTTGTAAGTATTTTATAATTCTTTCTTATTACTGATGTTTCATGAAGTTATAGGGAAATATTACATTGCACAGTACACAGCATTTATCTGGAAAAAATATTCCATGTTCCGCACCTCTGAAACTACTCTATATTTCTATCACATCATCACCTTAATTCCACTTATTTCAACCTCTTTCTTCATATAGCACCCATCCCCTGGGTCTCCGTACCAAAATACCCTTGAGGCCCTCCATTCTTCCCATAAAACTTACAGAGTAATAAATTAATAAAAATAATGATTCTTCCAAAGATGTTTGGTTAAAAATGATGAACATAAACGAAGCACAATGGCAATAATAACAAAAACCTCCGAACTGCTGAAATTATAATGAGAACATATATATAGTCTCTATTATGTGCACAGAATGTGTTGTATATTTCACAGGTGTTATTCTACTCAGCTCTGATTACGTTCCTTTGAGTTAGGCAGCATTGCTTCCATTTTCCAAAAAAAGACATTGAAAAATCTGAAAGATTTGCCATCGCATCTGCCTCTTTCCGCTCTGCTACATAGGAACAGGCTAACTCATAGATAACCCTACCATAGTGCACATTAAAAATTCTCAGGTAACCAACTAGTCCTGGACAGTTGCCTATGGTCAAGCGGCTTTACAGAAGCAAGCAGTGCTGTCAGTAATTCCCACTTTTATCCTAGGGCTTTTGCACCGCGTCACACTATCTTATCCTCTCTTCATCCTTTGTAAACAGAAAAGGAAAGTCTTATAAACATCAGCCAATAATTATTTACAAAATAATTCTGAAAATATTTAACAGAAATTTAAGGGGATGATAATAGAAATAGCAAATATTCCATTTTATGATGAATATTAGTTATAGGAAGTTAATTCCATTTAGCTATTAAAACATTGAGTTTCAATTATGAATGCATAAAGGGAATAATTAATGCCCATAGGCACTCAGCCATGGTGATGTAAGCGATTCCAAAGAAGTCCTTATCTTTTTACTATTTCTTTAGACATAGCTCTATGATATTGTGCAGTGAATATACTTGAAAAATAATTTACCAGGCCATGCACAATCTATCCTGAATAGAGTTAGAATTCAGCATAACTTTGCTAAATTAAAGTAGTCAAGAAGAAACATAATTATGTCCAAAATGAAAAAAAAAAAAAAAAACTGTGTTAAAGGGAGTAGACTTATGGGGGGGATATTAAACTTTACGATTATGTGATAAATACGTGCAGATTAGCATTGAACACCAAAACTGTCGCGAGCAGACAGTCTAATGCTGTTGCTTAAAAAAGAAAAGTGTTACAGTCACATCTTCATTATTTCCTCATGGCCTGATTTTTGTGCTGATTCATGTCCAGGGCACATGGAAGGAAAATGCTCTCTCCTTCTCAAGTTCACTGCATGACTGTTCAGAGGTAGATGTGACTGTTGGGAGTCAGATGACTTAGAAAGAATTTATGCACGTAGTATATAGACACATGGTTCTTTATTCTATTTAGAGAACTCAAGATCTAGTTTGAATGTATGAAAAAAATAGAAAGAGTTTACTCTACAATATAAAATGTTTCAATATGTATCAAAATGTAAAGTATGTCCTTTTTAAAAGTATTTCCATTTCCTGCAAAAAGATTAGAAATCCGGAATTTTAGAACATTTAATTATTATGGATAATTATATTCCCACAACAATAATGCTAAATATATGATCAGAAAACTCATAATTTTTGTTTTATTTAAAAATCCATCGATGGTTATAACAAACATAAATATTTCATAATGACATTTATTTCTTAGAAATAGCGTAAAAATATAAGTAACTTTTCTTTCCCACATTGGTTATTCTTTTAAGATATTTTAGTTGTATTGCAAAAGTAAAATTTTAACCATTTTAGCCTGAATAAAATATAAAGGAAAAGATTCATATATAAAGCATCTTGCCATTGGACTTCAATTAGCAGGACTAGACAGAGGGTGGTTTTTGAATTGAGATTTTTGTTTGTTTTATGAAAGAGAGAGAGAGAGAGAGAGCAGAGGAGTGGGAGAGAGGGGCAGAGGGAGAGAAAGAGAATCTTAAGCAGGCTCCACGCTCAGCATGGAGCTGGATGCAAGTCTGGATCCCAATCCTGGAATCATGGCCTGAGAAGAAATCAAGAGTCAGATGCTCAACCAATTGAGTCACCCAGGTGCCCCTGAACTGAGATGTTTTAACCCAGTTGATCCAGGAGACACTTAGATCAGATGAGTCCAGAGGTATTGTAGTGGAAGGAAGCACTCAGAGTCATTACAGAGAAGATTATGTAGAACCTTGGTTCAGGAAAAAAAAAAAAAAAAGTGACATAAGCAGCAAGATGAGACTGAAAAGTCCCATGACTGGGGTTGAATCCATTTCGATGAGGCTAAACAAATTCCATGGAAAGAAGGAGAGTCCCAGAGCTTCTTTTTATGAGAAGTCCAGTGCCTATTATTATAAAGTAACAAATCAGGCCCAAAATGCAAAGTGAAAAAATTCTCTCACGAGTGGGAATTATTTATACAACATGGTTCAAGTGTGTTGGTATTGCCTCACATACAAGTTGCGGACTAATAAACTATTCTTTCTATATACACACCGTGAAATTGGCACTCATTTAGATTCTGCCTACAAGTACGTTTGTATCTGGCAACACCTACTGACCACCTGTTCAATATTTGTGACCACAAATGAATTAACATGTATTTTTCATATGAATTGCTTTTATTTATTTCCAAAGTTTTAAGAACTTTAGGTAAGAAGTTCAAGAATTTTAATAATTTTTAACGTTTATTTATTATTGAGAGACAGAGAGAGACAGAGCATGAGCAAGGAAGGGGCAGAGAGAGGGAGACACAGAATCCGAAGCATGCTCCAGGCTCCTAGCTGTCAGCACAGAGCCTGACATTGGGATCAAAATCACAAACTACAAGATCATGACCGGAGCTGAAGTCGGTCCTTAACCGACAGAGCTACCCAGGCACCCCCTTTTTTTTTTATAATTTTTTAAATATTTATTTATTATTGAGACAGAGAGAGACAGAGCATGAGCAAAGAAGGGACAGAGAGGGAGAAGCTCAAGAATTTCAAAGCTCTCTTGAATTTTAGATAAAATTCATGCTTCATTTTCTGCCTTTACTATTTAGATCTGTCGGCACAATGTCATAGAGTGCAGATGTGTTTAGACCTTACTTCGAGAAGTATGGCCAGATGTGCATAAAAACCTACAGAGAAAGGAGTGCACGATGACCTGTTATGCAGGCTAGTGTCCCATTGCACTATTATGACAAATAACTGGATTTTTGATGTTTTCAAACTCCTTTATCCCGTATCAAAATATGTAAAACTGAGACACCATTCTTCCACACTGACATTTTAATGCTGTTCATGTTATTCCTTACATTCGTGTAATTTTGTTAATCCTTGATACCATTTCGATATTCCAGGCTTGCATCACCTCATGCCTCCGCATTTTCATATTTTGTCTTATACTCAATTACATAAAACTTCCTCAGGTGGCAGCCATGTTTACACTGGGATTTAGATACTAAGTAATTGAACCAATGCTCTGTCTCTATACTTGAAAAAAGAGTAAAAATAATGTTCAAAGCAGAACATATGAAAAACGTGAATATTCTTGATTCAGGAAATACTTTTGTAAGTAAAGTTGATTTCTTTATCACTCGACAGAACAAGACCATCTTCACAGTCTGTTCATTTCATGGCATTTTGTAATTTTTTTGCCTTGATGTTTGTAAAAAAGAATGAAGTTAATGACATTAAAATTAAAATGATGTAAAACAGAGAAATAACAGTAGAGAAGAAATGGAAAAAAGAGGAATTGTATTATGCTGTTAAGAATGTTTTCCTTAGTTCATTTCTGCAAGAGCAATAACATCTTAACTCCAATAAGCTTTAGGGATCAACGACAAATTATCGTACACTTTATGTTTTATAGTTCCATATCATTTTTCTGATACAATTTTTGCTAAGAATTAAACAAAATTAATTAAACAAAATTAATTAAAATAAGTTTCAAGGATATGAATAGAAGTTAATAGTTATCTGATTTATTTAAAGAAAATTGAGTTAGGTTACAGTACCTATAGTTCCTCTGGAAGTGATGTAGGCTCACAAATGTGTTCTCGTGTCTGAAAGCCTTTCAGAGCTCGTAAATCACGGACTCTTAATTACCTGTCACAAATCAGTTCCTATAGTTAATACTGTTCGTTTTTTCTGCCCTGTAAAAAGAAATGTGTTTGGAAAATGAAGTTGCTGATTACACACAGTCCTCATATCTGAATGTTTTTATGTCATTTTGTGAATAGTAATTAACATCCTTTCTGTCAATGCAAACACAGGCCTGCAAAATACTTCGGTGATTTTTTAAATTTCAGTGAGGCTTAGATTTTTGTCAGTGGAAAGCATTCAATTAATTGACTTACATTCTAACTGAAGTAAAACTAGAGTAATAACTAGTGACTTACTGAATGTTTCTTAAGCTCCTAGTGCATCAATTATTTTTATGCAAAATGCTTCAGACATAGCTGCCCCATACTTCACTCCTCGGTTTAATGATATAGGAAAAATCAAGTTGAGTTACGCAACCCACATCCTAATTGGCCTCCTTCTTTTATTTCTGATTTCAGTGTAAAATGAAGGAGAAATATGTCTAAGCATATGATTGCATATAATTGAATCGATGAAATTATCACTCAATAAGAAGTTGATTTTAAGTATTTTTTTCTGTTTGCCATTCCCTGACTTTTATCTTTCTTTAAAATAACAATTATTTTTCTTAAAAAATATGTAACTCTGGAGAATTGGAGCAAATTATAGATTTCGAAGTGATATGGAGAGAGTTTCTATCTGAATTCTGACACTTGTGCCATGGAGGACCTGCTTAAATTTTGGAAAGTTTCTTCTTAACCTCAGTTTTCTCACATACAAAATGTGACGATTAATGAATACTCTATAGTACCATGAGGATTAAAATAATATGGTAATACAAGTGTTTTCAGAGTGTCTATCACTTGGAAAATCCTCAGTGATGGTACAAATTACATTTTTATAAAAACTGAATTGATATTTATAATATTCTTTTGGAAAAGCAAATTTCATTTAAGTCTAATAATATGTAATATTTAATAATATGGTACAGTCTTCTTAAATAAATATTTTCTATTTCTTGTTAGGAAATAAGCAATTGAGGTTTAAATATTATGACCTAGATATTGGATAAATCTGTCCACTTATACCTCACTTGTCACCATCTATCAACAAAGATGAATGGGGAATTCAGTGTGGAGCTGGGGGCCCATTTGTCCGGTTGAAAGTAATATTCAATTACCAAAGGAGAAGACTCAGACTGGACATGGGCATGAGAAGTGTCTCTCAAAACTTTTATACATTTACGATAGTAATGTTTGCATTTTTAAATGTTTACTTATTTTTTAATTTTATTTTTATTTTATTTTTTTAAATGTTTATTTTTAGAGAGAGAGAGAGAGAGAGAGAGAGAGACAGATTGAGGACAAGTGGGGGAGGGGCAGACAGAGAGGGAGACACAGAATCCAAAGCAGGCTCCAGTCTCTGAGCTGTCAGCACAGAGGCTGATGCGGGGCTCAAAGTCACAAACTGCGAGATCATGACCTAAGCTGAATTTGGACTCTTAACTGACTGAGCCACCCAGGTGCCCCAGTAAGTGTGCAATTTTGTTTTTTCATTCTGTTTTATATGTAGTCATGTTATAATGTGCTCATTATTCATCACCTTGCATGTGCCAGCTTGAAAAAATTCTGCATTATCTCACTCCCACTGCAGGTAATTGGAAGTACTGGGCGCTCCCTACAAACAGTCTCTCATCTTCACTCTTCCTGCTCACACTGAATGTGAAAGCCACGCTCTCTCGCTCTCTCGGGGCAGCCCCATCTGCCCCCTTCTTTAATTATGTAGAGAAGGAGCTCAGCAGGTCTGCCTAGAGCATTTTGCTTAGAGTCTCTGTGTTGATTTTATTTATAGAATTCTTGTTCTACATGTCACAACAGTGCCCACTAATAGCTCCTGCCATAAAATTTACCCAAAAAAATAACCATCAGAACAAGCTTTTCTTTCCCATTAGAGACTGCACAAATTCAGGCCTTGTTCTCCATCGTCTTATCTTGGATTACATTGGCAAAACTGTCAAGAAACTGGGAATCAGAGTGTGGGATTATAGGCATTTCCCCCCACCCATAAACACGAACTCATCTCCAAACAGTTCTACATGTATGTAAATCAGTACTTTTATATGCATAAGTTTTATTTTGTTTTATCTCAGGTAAAGAGTGGTAAGCAACTTTTTTCTCTTAAACTCCATACTCTATTCATATCTTCTGAGGTTTGCCCTAATGTCTTTTCTTTCCCCTTATGATACCACATCACATTTAATAGACATGCCTCCTTTGGTTCCTCTTGGTCATCACAGTTTCTCAGGCTTTCCCTTGCTTTTGATGAAGTTATGCATTTGCCAAATTAACACTTGTTAAGTGGAACAATATAGGGTGCTGGATGACGATCAAGGGGTTAACAGACAGACCACAAAAGACTCTGAAATAGAGAAGTTTATTACTCCCAGGTCCTCCAGAGAGTGTTCTGCATACCTCAACCTTCCACCCTGGGAAGTCAAGGCAGAGTGCAGAGACAGACCCTGGGGCACATGCCTTTTGCGGGGTTCCCAGGCTAAGGCCAGATTTTTCAATTCAAACCAAGAGAGCAGGATTATGGTAAACCCCAGGTCAAGGAAAGGGGTTATATGAGGAGCATATAAGGGAACGCACATAAAAGGAAAGTGTTGGATGACAAGGGAGACTCTTGAGCTTAAAGGCTGATGGGCCAGTCTTATGAGGGACTTATATTTTCTTGTGACTCTGCAGCTGCTATCTAGAGAAGAAGGATGCCTCAAAGGCTAGTGCACATTTAAGGCCCCTGCAGGTCAATTGGCCAAACAAAATGCATGCCAAGGCAGCAATACCATTGAGTACCTTAGCTAATTTCATAGATGACCTTAACAGTTCTAGGGATTATTGGTAAGATATTTTGTCAAATGCCCCTCAATTTAGAGTGAAAATTTAATTTTCTATAGTTTGTTTTCTGTTTAATCACCATTCCCCTTTCTATTTTTTGTACTTTCAAAATAGCAATTTTATGGGCCCAATGTATATTTTTGTTGTTCTTTGTCGTTCTTGTATATTCTGAATATGTTCTTGAAAACTGTGTAAATGATCGAATATTTTATTTTTGATCAAAACATATTTTTCTCTTCACCTTCTAATTTCGATATTTTCGACCGATCTGTTTTTCAATACAGTTTTCAGCTATTTTTCTGTTTCTAAACTGCTGTTAATTATGTCTTTTGAGTTTTTAATGCTAGTTGTTGATTTCTTTCCAGTTTTATTGAGGTCTAATTGGTAGATAAAATATGTATATATTTGAGGTGAACAGTGTGATGATTTGATGTAAGCTGCTAAAGGTCCCTTCCACAGGAGTCTAGTGCTGACCTTGCTGGCACCGAATGCCCCACCCATTTCATTGTCCTACAGACCTGTCCCCTCCAATATGCACTTGGAGAGAGACCATCTAGAGTGGTGTCACAAGCCTCAGAGTGTACAAGCAGCTTGAAGAGGGACCAGTACCGCTGCAAAGTGTCTTCTGCCCTGGGAAGAGGGGGAAATACACACACAGTAGTCTGACTGTGGCCCGAAAATGGGCCTGGGGCAGACATCTGTTCCGACTGCAGGCTCTGCCCCCTAATGAAAGCATCTCAGGGGATTATATAGGAAAACCACACTTCAATTCTGTGCTACTGCATTGCCGGCAAACTATTGGTCTGACGCATCTCAAACCCAAGTGGACCCAGACTGGCCCACCAACAATACAGGGATCAACACTGCTCACAACGGGGAAAGAGATATGTTGCAGATAACTGGAAGCAAACATGTCTTAGCCACAACTGTAGGGACCACACAATACATATAGGAGACACCCCTGAGTCACCAGGTTATGGTGAACAGCAAACACTGCACTGCAAGGCACTACAGGGCCTCCTCTTCATAAAGCCACTACTTTCAAAAGCAGGAGATGTAGCTGACTATCCTAACACATAGAAACAGACACAAAGAGTTAGATGAAATGAGAAGACAGACTACTGTGTCCTAAAAGAAAAAAAAAAAAAATGAATCAAAATGACAGCAAGAGAGCTACATGAAACAGAGATAAGTAATATATGCCTGATAGAGATTTTAGAAAACAAAAAAGAACCAATCAGGAATGAAGAACTTAATAATTGAAATTAAAAATAGATGAAAAAATAATACACTATATGAAGCAGAAGAACAGATCAGCAACTTGGAGGACAAAATATTAGAAAGCAATCAGGCTGAACAGGAAATAGTAATAAATAATAAATAAAAACAAAAACAGACTAAAGAGCTCAGCGACACGCCTAATAACATTTGAATTATAGGACACCAAAAGGAGAAGAAAGAAAAGGGGACAGAAAATTTATTTGAAGAAATAATAGCTGCAATCTTCTTGAATCTGGGAAAGGAAAGGAAAATCCACATCCAGGAGGTACAGAGAGCCTTCAACAAAATCAGGGCAAGAAGGTCCACACCAAGACACATACTAATTAAAATGGCAAAAAGTAGTGATAAAGAAGTTTTAAAAGGAGCAAGAGAAAAGAAAACAGTTACAAATAAGGGAAACCCTGTAAGGTTATCGATTGATTTTTCAGCAGAAACTTTGCAGGCCAGAGGGAGTGACAGGATATATTCAAAGTATTGAAAGAAAAACCTGCAACCAAGAAAACCCTATCCGGCAAGGCTATCATTCAGAATAGAAGGAAAAATAAACAGCCTCCCAGACAAACAAAAGTTAAAGGAATTCCTCACCACAAAGCCAGCCCTACAAGAAATGGTAAAGGGGATTTTTTGAATGGAAAAGAAAGACCATAACCAGGGGTAGAAATGTAGGAAACACAAAAGCAATAAAATTAAGTATGTCTATAAAAATCAGTCAAGGGATTTACAAAATAAAAGGATGTAAAGTATGACACTATATACATAAAAAGTGGGAAGAGGAGTAAAGAATGGGTTCAAACTTAAACTTGGCGTAGATTTCTATATGCACAAGATATTATATATAAACCTAAGAGTAAACACAAATCGAAAATTGCTAATAAATATGAAATCCAAGTATATCTCTGAACAAATCCTTTCCCTCATGAGGCAAGGGAAACTAAAGCAAAAATAAACTATTGGGACTACATCAAAATAAAAAGCTTCTGCATAGCAAATTAAATATCAACAAAACTAAAAGATGACCTACTGAATAAGAAAAGATATTTGCAAATGACACATCTGATAAAAGGTTAGTATCCAAAATATATGCAGATCTTTACGCTCAACTCCAAAAACAAATAATCCAATTAAAAATGAGCAGAAGACATGAACAGACATTTCTCCAAAGAAGATATACATATGACTGACAGACACATGAAAAGATTCTCAACATCACTCATGATCAGGGAAATACAAATTAAAAGCATAGTAAGACAGCATCTCACACCTGTCAGAATGACTAAAATGAAGAACACAAGAAATAAGTGTTGGCATAGACAAGGATGTAGGGAAAAAAAGAGTTCCGTTGTTGGTGGGAATACAAACTGGTGCACCCACTGTGGAAAACAGTATGGAGTTTCCTTAAAAAACTAAAAATAGAATTCACCATATGATTCAGGATTTACACTACTTGGTATTTACCCAAAGAATATGAAAACATCAATTCAAAAAGTTATATACACTTCTATGTTTATTACAGCATTATTTACAATAGCCAAATTAGGGAAATAACCCAAGTGTCCATTGATAGATAAATGGATAAAGAAGATGTGGTGTGTATATGCAACGGGATATTATTCAGCTATAAGAATGAAATCTTGTAATTTACAACTACATGGGTAGATCTAGAAGATATAATGCTAAGTGAAATAAGTCAGTCAGAAAAAGACAAATACCATATGATTTTACTCATATGTGGAATTTTAGAAACAAAACAGATAAACAAAAGAAAAAAGAGATAAATCAAAAAGCAGACTCTCAACTACAGAGAACAAAGAGATGGTTAACAGAAGGTAGGTGGGCAGAGGATGGGTTGTATAGCTAATGGGGATTAAGAATACTCTTATCATGATGAGCACTGAGTAATATACAGAACTGTTGAATCACTGTATTGTATACCTGAAACTAAATTAACACTATGTTAACTATACTGGAACTGAAATAAAAAAACAAAAAACCAAAATACTATAGCAAACATTAAAGATAATGACCTAAATATGATCGTAGCAAAATAATATTTGGCAGAGAGCGCTTTCAAAGTATCCTAGTGTGAATTTTTAAAATTTGCTTCAGAATAGTAACTTAGTACAAGTATAGCATAATAAATAATACAGATATATATAAAAATGCATGAGACTTTTTCTCCTAAAAAAGTCATGCTGTCTATGGAATTTAAATCTCTAAGCTCAAAATGTTTAAGTGTATTTTACTAAACATTGTAATGTTAACCCATTGTTATTTCCTAACTGAGGAGATAAATATTTAGCACAATCTTTAAAATAAATAAAATTAATAAAACTAGACTAAACTAAACTAAACTAAATACTGTGGTGAAGAAAGCCTCACTGAAAAAGCAAGAGTTGAATAAAGACTTGAAAAAATGGGTGTTTGGGTAACTCAGTCAGTTAAGAGGCCGACTCTTGATTTTTGGCTCAGGTCATGATCTCATGTGAGATAGAGCCATGTTGTGGCATCAGGCTCTGTGCTGACAGTGGGGAGCCTGCTTGGGATTCTCTCCCTGTCTCTC
Organism: Paguma larvata; assembly: GCA_030068075.1. Classification (NCBI taxonomy): domain Eukaryota; kingdom Metazoa; phylum Chordata; class Mammalia; order Carnivora; family Viverridae; genus Paguma; species Paguma larvata. The sequence goes on along the minus strand of CM057839.1, from coordinate 22,918,718 downwards.
TGCCTCTCTCCACTCATGCATGTTCTCTCTCTCCCTCTTCTCCCCCCACCCCCATCTCTCTCTCTTTCTTAAATATAAATAAATAAACTTAAAATGAAAGACTTGAAGAAACTGATAGCCACCTCCGGGAAGTGGGATGGGAGGATGGGAGGTGAATGGAGTGAAGAGGAGTGAGACATACAGGCTTCCAGTTGTGAATGAATAAGTCATAGGGATAAAAGCTACAGTATAGAGAATATAGACAATGGTATTGTGATAGAGCTGCCTGGTGACAACTGGTAGCCACGCTTGTGGTGAATATAGAGTACACACTGAGTTGTTGAATCAGTATGTTATACTCCTGAAACTAACGTAACATGTGTCAACTATACTTAAAAAAAAAAAAAAAAAAAGAAATAAAGAAAAGAAAAAAAAAGATTTGAAGTAGACAAGGAAGTGTGCAATATGGATATGGGTGAGGGGAGATTTTCAGGCAGCAGAAACAGGAATAGCTTTTCACTGAGAGAGAGTCTATCTCTCCCTCTCTCTCTGCCACTCCCTGCCACTCTCTCCCTCTCAAAAATAAATAAACATTTTTTAAAAAAGATAAGCAGAGAAATAATCATATATTCAACATCCAATTTCCCCATTTGTTCACATCTATCTAAATCGTTATGGTATATTTGCCACCATTAATGAGCAAATATTAATAAATAATTCACTAAAGGCATATGTTATCCAGATTTCCTAAGTTCTTACCTATTTTTTTTTTCTGTTGCAGTATACCATGTTACATTTTGTCGTCGTGTCTCCTTAAGCTCCTCTGGGCTGTTTCTCACATTTTCCTTGTTTTTGATGACCTTGATAGTTTTTAAGACTCCTGGTTAGGTATTTCATGGAATATCAGTTCAGGATTTGTCTGTTGTTTCTCTCATGATTAGATTTGGTTGCTGAATTTTGAAAGAAAGACCAGAGAGATCGAGTGCCATTTTCGTTCCCTCACACAAACAGTGAATGCTTCCACACGGCCTGTTACTGCTCACGTGAGCCCCGTTACCTGACGGATTAACCTTTATCATCTGGCTGATTTTTTTTTTAAATAAAATAAATACTAGCATATGTGTGAGGCAGTCGAAAAGTGTAAGAAAGTGGAAAAAGAAAGATGCAAGAGATATTGGCCTCATCCACATATTGAAATTTTCACGTTTGCAAGAAACAAAGACAAGCTCTTCTTGGAAACTGGAGAAAAGGCAGGGTAAGGAGACAGATTTTGTCTCTTATCTCAGGAAAATCGAAAGTCAAGCCATCGGCTGAGAGTTTTGAAAGGATAGCACAAGCTGAAGGTTTGTTGAAATGTTAAGTGCAAAAGCGTATGTAATTTATCTTTATTGATGAAGGGGCGTGCCTCTCAACATTTGCATGCCTTGCATTTATTCGTCACATGTTGAGTCAAGTGTTTGTGTATGCGGAACTAAAAGCTAAAATGAATCACGAATGTACCAAATCGATATATATAGATTTAATTCTGAGCATCGATGTCTATGCTCACACATCGCATGTGCACGTACCTGTGTTTTACACATACTCAACTTCATGTCAAGGCAGTCACTCCGACTTTCACCTGTTCGCCTGACTGAAAATGAGCTTTGACTCATGTGCGTAGGAGAAAAAGCAAATATAAAAACAAGATAAAGCAATTCCTATATGACTACACAGATACCTACATCCAAGCACCATGGACAAAACACCTTTTTTGTTGTTGCTGTGTGGGTATAGTCCAATTTATCTTATATGTCATCTATGTAAATACACCCATTCATATTAAATCAAAGAATTAATATATAGTAAACTTTTCATGGTGATGCCCAAGTGGTTTGGAAATTTAGATCTAGTTCCAATGCATAATTTAATTTAAATCTACTTTCACATTTGAAAATAACACTTTTATTTTATATTAAAATGAAAACATATGGTTATTATGACTTCTGGAAAACCTTTGCCTGTTCATATGGAACATCTGCTTTGCAAATGAGGCTTCTGTTGCTATAATCATGGTCGTTTTCCTCTTTTATGTGAAAGAAACTATAATATGGGCTGTTTGAAACTAGAGGTGAACCAAACAACAACCATAGATTGCACTTGAATTTATATATTCAAAATCGATTTCAAGGACATGACAGCTTTGCTTTAGGCCACTTGGCTACAATAGTTCGCTTTGTATTTTTACTTTAAAAATATAATTGTTTTCAAAAAGTAAATACTTAAAGTCATACTTAAGAATATAAAATTTTTCTGCATTAAAGAAACAGAACATTTACTTCATGAAAAGAGCCAGTAGTAGAAATTAGTACCTTGCTTCCAATTGAGAAAAAAGTTGCCTCAATTATACAGACATAAATCACACAGAGAGTATTTGTTTAATATTTTTAAGAACACTTAAACCTGTATACCCATTATATATTTATGTGATTCAACGAAACAATTCTAATTATTCTTGTTCATTTTAAATATAAATTTTATTACATGCTACTTGAAGCCAACCATATCCATCGAGTTTATCTTTAATATAACCTTGATGATTACATTTAAGAAAAAGTTTTTAAAAGCTAAAAAAACAAAAAACAAAAATAAGGTGTATTTGGGAAAATTGTTTTAAGTGTTGTTAGAATTCCTAAAGAAAAAAATGGTTTGATGGACTTTATGCAGTCTGTATTTTCTCCCTTCCTTCCTTCCTTCCTTCCTTCCTTCCTTCCTTCCTTCCTTCCTTCCTTCCTTTCTTTCTTCAAGTAATCTGATGCCCTGGTAGTATATACTGTGCAACATTAGGCACATGCTCCTGACCATATCAGGATCAGGCATATTCCCAAGAATCCTAGGCAAGAGTTGCATTAAAGAGATAAAGTACTTATACTTGCATTTCACAATGGGAAAGGGAGACTGTATGAGTGAACCCAGAGATCACAGGCCATATATCATAATTGAACCACCTCTACCAATTTTCTTCAACAAATCAAAGCCCTTGAACCCTGGTAGAAATAAGGATATGAATATCTTCCTCACAGAAATTCAGTGCTGATTTTTTGTAGCTCTTCTTTGTATCCTTCAGAATGACTCTGCTCCATTTCCTTTAGGGCCCTTGAATTGTAAAGGGAATTTTATCATTCTTCAGATAGTATCAGAGTAAGTCATGCCTCCTCTACCTCTGTTTGAAATAATGTGTATATGTGTACTGTGACACAGGGTAGACCTGCAGAGTTGAAGACGGGACGCACTTTCACACATGGATTATTCTGATGCGGCATGGACCACTTCCCTCCTATCCCGGGAATGTCCCTCAACCTGAAGCCGCCTTTTGGAAGCTGCTTCATGGTGTGGTTCATTTTACTGTTCTGCTTACAGGAGTGGGGACAAGGGAGAGAAAGCAGAATGGAAAGAAACTGGAATTCCTTATGACCTTCTAGGTAGCAGACATTGTGCTGGCTGCATAAAATGCTATATTTTACACAATAGTGTAAAAGTTACACAAGGTAGACATGCTTATATTGATTTAATTCTGAGAAAGGATTAGGTTCATACATGGTAATCAAGTTTTTCCAGGTGACACAAGTATTAGTTGTCTAGATCCAGGAATGAAATCCAGAACTTACTGTATCTGCAACATTGTTTTTCCATTACATCATCATTCAGAAGGTGAGGCATAGGCAAGAGCACGCGGGGTTAAATATTGCTCTCCAAAACCATGTTTCCTAACATGGTCCATGTGTTCAACAACTTAAATAAATACATATATGGTATCAGTTAAGAACATAGTGAATAAATATTTAAAGAAACATTGCTTGAGCAGTCTATGAGAAATTTAGATAGGCAAATGAGAGCAACTTGTTTTCATGCCCTTGCCCCCACAAGGCGATTGTGAAACCTCCATCCCCAGATAGCACCATGCCCTGGAACATATAATCATCCACCTGAATTTTGGAACTTGGTTATTCTTGTGAAGGGGAAGAGAGATGAATACTTCTATCTTCTCAATGTATACTGTGCTCACTTGTGCTTAAAATAGAAAATTTATATTAATATGTGCAAAACCCAAAGTTCTCCTGAATGTGAAGGTGTACTCTAAAAAGATTGATGAAGGGTGCCTGGATACTTCAGTGGGTTGAGCGACTGAGTCTTGATTTCAGCTCAGGTCATGATCTCAGGGTCATATGATCAAGTGAGCCCTGGGTTGGGCTTTGCTCTGGGCTTGAGCCTGCTTAAGATTCTTTCTCTCCCTCTCCCTCTGCCCCTCCCCACTCTCATGTACACACTCTCTTTCCCTCAAAACAACAACAAAAAAAGATTAATGATGTAATCTGTACATGTTATTGATTAACTCCTTAATTATACAAATCTAAAACTATGTAGTAGCAGATCCTTTCTTGCTTGTTTTGATTGCTTCCTATAATTACATAATCACACTGATTCAATCCCATTGTTCTTTATATTTCCCAGGCAAGTTTCCCCAGTCTAGAAGTTTCTCAGACTCACCCCAACAACACAGCACACACAAACATACATCCACTTGAAATACGAAAGAAAAAACAAAGGCTCAAGGCAATGTTGAAGGAATTATTTCTTGCCAATGGGAATAATTGTCAGCAATCCTCACAAAGCGATTCTGAAATGTTTCGCTGTGGGAACCACAGAAACATGAGGTTCCAAGGTTATCTGGTAGGAGAAAATGATAGAATCTTGTATTTTTCAGTATCATCCTTCTGTAGGGTTTTTGGCATTATTAAATATGATAAATGTAGTGATAGATGTTTCACAATAATTTCAATTAGACAATATGATTTTAAATTCTTATTCTATTTTGTTTTATAATGGCCATTGATTTATTTTCTGAAAATAGGCAGGCAAATTTAGAAGGTCAAATGGGTCCATTAATTGATTCATTGAACAAATACTTACGGAGCGGGTAATACATGTCAGGCACTCTGGGGGCTGGGATGCAGCAGTGAAAACAAACTCTGTTTTTCGAGTCTACATTATGGTTGTTGTAATAGAGAACAGACAAATGTGTAATATAATATTTGATGGGCAATCATTTGTATAAACCGTCATAAGAGCGAAAGTAGATGAAGCTGGACAAAAAGTACAAGGGCGGCTGCAGGGTGACTCCTCAGGGAAGAAGTATTAGCAAATGCCCCCATGGAGTGAGTGAGCTATGAAACTCCTTGAAAGAGCAAAGTGAAGAAATTGTCTGCTGTTGTCTTTCTTTTCATGGTAAGGGAGAATAAAAGATCCTAGTGGTTATATTATACAGTTTGTACGTGTTATTGTCTTGAAAAAGATTGTTAGATAGTATTATGGAATGTCGTATCATTTTAGTCATCTTTTCTCTAGTTTACATTAATTTCTTATGCTCTTACAGAGTATTTGAGTACTTAAGACACTAACGGGGCATTAAATCCCTATCGTTTTTCTCTGCTCTGACAGTACTGTTTGTTTTCTAACGTTGCAATCTGCACCTTCATTATGACTGTGGGCCTATCTCCCACCAAATCCTGAGGTTCCTGGGCACCGAGCACAGTGCCCTTGGAGAGCTTAATATATTAATATAATCTATTTGTTGAATGTCTGAATGGCCTTCTGAAATTTTCTTTTTTTTAAGTTTATTTATTTATTATGAAAGAGAGAGACAGAGAGAGCCCAAATGGGGGAGGGGCAGCAGATTTCCCAGTGTCACCGCGGAGCCGAATGTGGATGCTAACTCACTAATGGTGAGATCACGACCTGAACCAAAGTCAGACACTTAACCAACTGAGCCACACAGGTGCTCCCCTCAGAAATGTTCTGAGAAAAAGTTATGTCTTCCTTCCTATAATTTTTAGTCTTGTGAGGATTCTGCATGTCTTCGTGTCTGAATAAGTCCAAAACCCCTCCACCTGAAGACAAATTTTGCTTCACTCTGAAACCATGGTGTCTGGGAAGCAGGAAAGAGTAGTTTTCCATTCAGTTGAGAATACTGGGGAGGCTTTTCATGCCAACACTGTGATCTGCCCATCTGGTTTCCAAACCATGCGTATTCCCTATCAACAATGCTGAACGCTAGCCATTCAGGTGTTAACAGGAACTGCCCATTATTGTATTCCTAAGTAAATCGGAATAAGAGCATTGATACTTTTAAAGACTGAAGATTACCTAAGAGACCCACAATTTTACGTTTTATGTTTGGACCAAGTTTGATCACATTCATTTAAGCCCTCACGATTTCATCTTGACATGTTTTACTGTTCTCTTAGCTTTTGTTAAGAGATTTCACAATATACAGTAACAGAATATTCACCTCTTTGGTTAATGTAAAGCTATTTTTTAAGAGATTACTTATTACTTCAGTAACTGTCCATTGTATGAAATTTTTGTGACATATTTACTTTACAGTATATCGCAGTTCTTAAAAAAGGTTTATATTCCCTAAAGCACTGGTGTACTTCCTCCTTTAAAATCAAATGAACCATATAAATAATAGGCTTCCTTTTATTTTCCTTTTCCTCGAAGAAGATCAAAGCCAAATGTGAGATTTGGGCACATTTCCCTTTCTCCTGATTTGCTACTTCTATTGATTTTTTTTACTGCCTAATTAAATCTTCTTTTGCTTTAAGTTGTCTCAAAAGTTCTGTGTAAAGAAACAATGTACATACATAATAAACAAAGTAACAATTTCCAGTTTGCTCTTCAACAAAGCAACTAAATTCTAAGCCTCATTGTTCTCATTAGTATATATGTTTTTAATTTACTTTTCAAAATGTGAAAACCTTATGACTGTACATTCAGCATAACTCCTGTTGTCCATATGCACATTTATTGCAAAATTGATATAAATTGCTATTATGAACTGATTTAGCAACATGGGATGATAATTTTGGAAGCTATTTTATTTAGGTATTTATTTAATAATCATGAACAAATAATGGTAGTGTCTCCTTTTTATTAATTAAACAACTCTATTTGATTATTTTATTTAAAGAATACTATTTTGGGGGTGCCTGGGTGGCTCAGTCGGTTGAGCATCCGACTTTGGTTCAGGTCATGATCTCATGGTTTGTGAGTTCGAGCCCAGTGTTGGGCTCCATGTTGACAGCTCAGAGCCTGGAGCCTGCTTCAGATTCTGTGTCTCCCTCTCTCTCTCTGCCCTTCCCCCACTTGTGCTCTGTCTCTTTCTCTCCCTCAAAACTAAACAAACATTAATTATATATATTAAAAATAATATTTAAATATTATAAAAATAGGAATTTAACAAATATTCATTTGTGTCCCTTATTTGTGATAAAGGCTCAAATATTATTAAAAGAATGAATGGGGGCGGGGGGCACTTGGGGGACTCAGTCGGTTGAACGTGCGACTTCTGCTCAGGTCATGATCTCACGGTATGTGAGTTCAAGCCCCATATCAGGCTCTGTGCTGTTAGTGTAGAGGCTGCTTCGGATTCTGTGTCTCCTTCTTTCTCTCTGCCTCCCTCTCTCTCTCTCTCTCTCTCTCTCTCTCTCAACAATAAACATTAAAAAATGTAAAATCTTTTAAAATAGAGTGAATGGAAGTATTTCTGAATGAAAGCTTCTTGTTTTACAAAAATTGTTGATATTATATTAAAACATATTGCTTCTGAGGTTATTATACTTTTAGTACACTTAAAGAGTTCATTATTAAAAAGGATTTAGTAATAAAACTCTGAATCAGGTATCTGATACATAAATTGCAATTTTTTTCCTTTAAGCATAAATGCTTAGAAAACTCAGAAATATAGGTTTGTTTTGTTTTGTTTTGTTTTTATAGTCATCAAGCATCTTTCATATTTATCGATTAGCATGTGTTTTTTGTTTGGCTTCCCTTCAGGTCTTGCACACATATCTAAGGCATACGTGAAAATCCATTTCATATATGAGCATATTAAGACCAAGATCACAAACTGGTAGAACTTGACTTGGTATTTAGGTTTTCCCTGGCAGTAAGCTATGCACTTTGCTTTACTCCATTCTAGCTAAATCATCTCAGACAGAGAAATACTATTTTAACCTTAGTTTTTTCAAAGTATAGCATGAGACAAAGGCTTTTACTGCAAGCCAATTATTTAGAAAGAAATTTCAGCGAATAGGAGTTAGGGTCTAAGAGAGAAAACAATGAATAAGGACATGTCAGTAGTAAGACAGCATTTAAGTAGCCAGTAAAATGAGTGACTGATGCTGGATCCTTAGGGAATTTCTCAGGCATTTATAAAATATGTCTCGGCTCAGGCTGCCTAGAATGGAAGCGGAGAGCACTTATCACTGTCTCCTCTTCACCTTTTCAAGGATGACCTCATGGAATTAATTGCTGGGTCACTTCTAAGTTACGTCAATGTGAGTATGGAGCAGTTTTCAAGATATCTACGTGTCCACATCAGAGAATCCCAAAGGCATAATTGGCCATAGGTGAGGTGCTGCCTGATTTTGTCTGCAAAGCCTGTGTGAAATTGGCATCTTTTCAGTGGCTGAACAAAAAGGTATTGCCAAAGGATTTTGAAATGGTCCAAAAAAAAAAAAAAGTTCGATACCTATACTTATCCCATTCTTAAAATATGTTTATTAAATAAAAAGATAGTCTATGATTCCATCACTTAGGCCTTAATGCACTTGTATCATGTGATTCATTTTTTTTAATGAAAGCATATGACATAGTTCATGACATGAATTGACTGTCGTATAGGGACAAGTGTTGTAACATCACCTTCCACATTTGAATCAATTAGCTTCAGCCTAAAAGATTTAAAAACCACAACCTAATTGGATTGGAACTGACATAACACAATGGTATTTGGATAAAATGACAAATGTAAAGGAGTATTGGAGAGGAATTTGCTCATCACTAGTGTCAGACATTTTCCTATGCTCAATTTCTTGGTTAGGGTTTGGGGTTAGTACTTTCAGCTCTATTGTTTATGTAATCATTAAATGTCTTTGCTCAAAACCCCCACTTCCTTTCTCAAAATATGATGGCTTAAGCAAACCATTTCCTCCAGCTCGTGTGTGTGTGTGTGTGTGTTCGATATCTATTGTTCTGATCCGTATGACACTAGTTTATTTCTTTCCAAAATGAATTCTAATGAGCCAAGATAGTAATAAAGAAATAGATTCGATGATTTCCTATGAAATCTCATGCCAGGGTTTAACAGTAGACATTAGTGGTGAATTTCATACAGTTGTTTCCACTGTACAAACTGATTTAAACAGCAACAGATAGGTAGCTTTTTTTTTTTTCCAACAAAGCATATCCCTTGTGAAAATCGTTTTCAGAAGTTAATCTGTAAGTAATTTACTTTTTCCTACTTGCTGTGTTTTCTCAACGAGTATGAGAAGGTGGTTTTTCTTCCTTTTTCTTAAATTCATTTTAATACCTGACTTTCCCTTATGTAGTACAGCTCCTCTCTTCATACATAGAGAGTGGATTAACTAAAAGTAGTATTTACGATATTGTTTACATTGTCAGCAACGTAATTTGACTAGGATTTATAGCGAGGCTGGTTTAAAACAAACAGCTTAAGTTAGGCAAATTTCATTTTGATGATTATTTGCATGAGGTACATATAATTAAATTGAAGAAATAAACAGAATTAATATATATTTATTCTCCAAATGTATTTTTGAAAGTTTTATTTTGTCAGATTTTTGAAAAATACTTCTATCCTTCTTGTCATTGTTCCATGCAAATATTATTTTTCTTAAGAATTTCAAATCATAAGATCTTGCTGCCTTTGCTAATACAGAAATCTATCCTAAGATTGATAAAAAATGTATCCCTTGTGGTATACAAAAAATGGTTCCCAACGATGTTATGTCCTGATGCCAGAAAGCTGTCAATGTCTTATCTCAAGTGGCAAGAGGGACTTTGCAGATGTGGTTAAGGATCCTGAGATGGTGAGCTAATTCTGGCTTATCTAGGGGCTCAAAGTAATCATAAAAATCCTTGTAAGTGAAAGAAGAAAAGTCAAAAAATCAGAGTTAAAGAAGGACATGAGAGGCTAGAGGTAGAGGCCTGAGTGTTGAAGGGATTCAAGCCAAGGAATGTGGGCAGGCTCTAGAAACTGGACAAGACTTGGAATGGATTCTCCTTGAGAGCCTCCAGAAGGACCTACGTGCTGCCGGTCCAGCTTAGACTTCTGACTTCTGGGTTTTGTTTTAAGCCACCACGTTTGTGGCAATTTGTTAAAGTAACAATAGGAAACAAACACATCCACACTCTTAGAATTGCTGGAATGTTTCAATGGTAACTGAATTGGTGCTTCCAGACAAGGTTCTTGTTTTTGGTTGCCTCAAGCCTCCCTTTATCGGTTTCAGTTGAATCTCTTTGGCACCAATGACACCCTTCCATTGTACAAAGTAATGTCTACTGGTCAGCAAAGCTGTCATTTAAACATCGAAACATCTGTTTAGCCTCACAGACTTGCCCTGACACTGTTAGTACTTCCCTATGTTCCACTGGATATTTCTCCTTCTTTCTACTGTGTATGTTACTCCACTTTTTATTTCCCTTATTCTGTGAGCAAAGAAGCAGATAAATTAAGTCTCTTTATCTGTTCATGAAATGACTGCAGTTTTTCTATGGGCAGAGCTGAGTCAAGAAAAGACTGATCAAAGGATATTCTTACCCGAACTTCTGCTCATTTGAACATTTATCTGGTGCCATAGAGAACACAAACGTAATCTGTCTTCCATATGAGAGCTTCCATCACACCTCAGGGTGTGCATTCAAGATCCCACGTGAGCCTTGCTATTGTCACTGAGCATGCTTTACCTTACTATGACTCTTCAAGTGAGACGATTTGAAGGAAAGACGACGCAGGCAGTCTGGCCCACATGCAACAGAAAAGTGCTGTCACCTCCATTGTTCTGAACTATATAATCCCGTTATTATAGCAAGTTTGCATACTATATGATATTATATGGATAATGAAGTTGGATTATCAATCAAAGGGATTTGAAGTCAACTAAATCATAGAATCTTTTAGTAGTTCTGTATTGTAGAAATCTATGTGTTTTGTCTGTAACCTGATATGTAAAAGACTGTTCTATAAATTAGGAAAATACTTGGTGTCATTTCTTTCTCTGTCGAGGAGAAATTATCTAAATCTCTATCTTCCTAATGTCTCCCTTACACAATCAATAAATTAAATGTAGAATTATTAATTAATGAACTAGAGTGACTGCTGATCTACCTTCTGCCTTAAGCCAATTACATGAAATATAATTTAATTAATTAATTAAGTTAAATTGTTTCCTAGAATGAGGGATTATTAAATACTAAATATTTTAGCAATACTGAAAATCGAAATGTTTATAATTGAATCACATGTTTAAATTACTGATTTCATGGAAAATATTTTACCTACATATTAAGTTTACATAAATATGAATTTATTGACAATAAGATAATTAATTAGTTAAAACCTCACTACAGAATTCAAATATTTATATTTATTTTTATTCAATTATTTTGTAAAAATAAAAAATGAAATTAGCTTTAATTGCTTTTGTAATAAGTCATATAAACATATGTTTAATATATTCTACATGTTAAAAAGCTTAGGAAAGAAGAATTCTCTGGTATGAATATCCTCATATTATAGATGAGAATTCTAGAGTTCGGGTGAGTTAAACATCATTCTCAAATAAACAGGACAAGAGCCTAGGGCTTTTGATTTTTATGCCTTTGTTCTGTGAACAACATAGTCTTGCTGACTTTCATTATTAAGCCAAAACTTCTGATATGAGGTTAGAGTCTTGCTTCATTTTTTTCCTCTTAAATGAAAGGTACAGCAAATTTCTAAATAATGGAAGAGTTTTATAACTAGAAATTAGAATAATTGAGGTTGTACATGATTAATGGTATTCAGTGTGGTATTGGTTAAGATTTATTTTTAATGCAATTTTCCAAATAGTTTTTCTGCTGAGAAGACAAACACATAACAACTGGTTAGTTGGGTTTTTTTCTGCAAAGCTGGCCATAGACATCTAAGTACTGTACTCAGCAGGTTATATATGACAGTGTACTCTATTAGAAGTTGACAATTTTAATATCGAAATACTTTTGTTTATTCCCACCAAAATTGGAGGCCAACTTTGTGGTTATTAGAATATTTTGTTTCTTTTCTTATTTCCTGCTTTTAGAAGCATCTTTGTGAATTCATGCTCTTACAGATTCTGTTCATTCAGTATTTCTTAAAAAGAAAAAGAGGGGCGCCTGGGTGGCTCAGTTGGTTAAGCGGCCGACTTCGACTCAGGTCATGATCTCACGGTCTGTGAGGTCGAGCCCATGATCTCACGGTCTGTGAGTTTGAGCCCCGCATCGGGCTCTGTGCTGATGGCTCAGAGCCTGGAGCCTGCTTCGCAGTCTGTGTATCCCTCTCTCTCTGCACTTCCCCTGCTCACACTCTGTCTCTATGTCTCTCAAAAATAAATTTAAAAAAATGTTAAAAAAATTTAAAAAAATTAAAAAAAAAGAAAAAGAAAAAGAAAAAGAAACAACAAAGGTCAAGACTTCCTTTCCTGTCTTAACATTACCTGTAATTTCACGGGACTGCAAGAGTTAGTTGTCACTGTATTTAGTAATTCATTTTGCTTTCTCATATCACAAATTCTTTTGCATAGCAGTTTGAGAGATACAGTGGAAGAAGGCAGGGTGGGGTGGAATTTGTTTCTTTCCTTATCAAATATGCATGCAAATGTAAAATAGGTGTTAAGTTCCAAACCCACTTTAATCTCTAAAATATCTAAGTAAATTGATTAATTTCATTTTCATACAGCTTAGTGTAGTGTACTTTCTAAGGACAGACTAGCTGAGTATGAACCTTAATTCCATTATTTTCTTATCATTTGACCAAGTCACTTAACTGTTCTTTGCCTAAATTTCCACATTTGCAAAATGAAGATGAAAATAGTACCTACTTGACTTTGGCAAGGTTGAGACTATTAAATGTGTTAATATACTTAAGCTCCTGGGGACAATATCTTACACATAATAAATACTGAGTAACTATAAACAATGTTTAAGAGAATAATATGTAGTTTAAAAATAAATGAATTATAAGTGTGCCAACTTGCAATACTTAGAAAGTTTTGGAAAGTAATAGCCTAAATGAACAATGGGACATCCAATAACCCTGTATGATCTTTTTGTTTGTTTTTCATTAACTGTCTTCTGGGTCCTAGAGTACATGAATTTACAGATCTCTGGAGTTTATTTCAGTGCAGGAGATGAAACAAAACAAAATCAAAACAATAAACCAAATTTATTTTACAAGTTAGCCATTAATCTTTTTTTTTTCTTGTAAGGGCACCTGGGTGCCCGACTTTGGCTCAGGTCATGATCTCTTGGTTTGTGAGTTTGAGCCTGATGTTGGGTTCTGTGATGCCAGCTCAGGGCCTGGAGCCTGCTTTGGATTCTGTGTGTGTGTCTCTCTCTCTGCCCCTCCTCTGCTAACGCTCTGTTAGCAAAATGAATAAATATTAAAAAATTTTTTTGATATAGTCTAAGTGGTCTGTAAATGTATCAATAGTAAAACAAATAAACGATGACAGTAATGAAAACAATCAAATCCCACCTAAAATAGTATTGAAATATTTTTAGTTTTAATATTGTACTCTTACCTCAGAATTTTATAATTCTCTTGAGATATTTGAAAATTTAATATGGTTCCATTATTATATGCTATGCATTCAGAAAATTACCCTCTTTGACTATTAGCCAGATTTCTATATAAATAAGATTTCTATATAAATTATATAGGATTTCTATATAAATTGGCAGAAAATATTTATCATATCATATTTATCCGTTAAAGATATGGTATTTAAGTATCTTAAGGGCAAATTGTTTTAACATGTAGGTAATTTCACATTCAAGTGCATTGTGTCTATTCACAATGAAGAAAAAATGAAGGTGACTCTAATAGATCTTCTTCACCAGCATTCATTCATCAGACTTACCAGAATAACCGCCACTCCACACCCACCCCTTAGCATACAGGGTGCTCACTTTTATTGTTGCTATGTACAAAATAATTGTCCAATTGGGAATCGATTGATATGGCGAATAGCTTTACATGCCTCAACGGTGATAGCAACAACCCATTTTTCTGTTGGCTGTGAAGGATTTCACAGTGGGGAGGGTGGGAAGAAATATCAAAGAGGATAGGTACTGTTTACTCCTATTGCTCATGAAGAAAGCGGAAACTGAGCATGGTAGACCATGTTTTACAAAAGTAGAGACGACCAGAGTCCAAAGGATGGTAGTAAATAAAGCCCTGTATTCAATGACTTTCAGGTAGCCTTCATATTTATATTAAAATAAATGAGTAACTGCATATTTATATTGCATTTTTGATTTCCCATTTTAAAAGCCTTTTGATCAAGTGAGCCAGAATGACTCCTAATTATTTCATATGAAGAGGTTTCTGTTGTATTTAAAACGTGAAGGAAAACTCCACATCTGCTTATTATATAAATAATTCAAGAGTATTTCCTTTTCTACACAATACTATGGTGTAATTTTGGAATAATAGAGTAGCTCTACATTTCAGACACTAGAATGTGATAGACATAAGGCTTAATTTTAAAGCAGAGACAAAGGCCAAGAAACAAGCAATAGGTGGATGATACTGTGATCTGAGTAAATTCCCTGAGATCTTCAAGTGATCTCTGATATGAAGATCATAATTCCTTCCGAGAATGGACACAAGGAGTGCAGACCCTGGATCAGGAATAAGGCTAAAACTTGACGTTATCATTTGACCATAACTGTGAGAGGAAATGACTTGCAGAAAAGCAGACAGTACCTGACTGTCTAGAAGGTAGTGCCTGAGATGCCGAGAAAAATTATGTATCATATATTCTTATATTATATATTATATATGCATTCATAGCATATGATATCCATCCCTATAATTCCAAATGATGTAATTGCAAAATTTGTCAATTTCTTCAAATAGTGCATTTATAAATAATTGAATAATTGCATTTTTTAAAATTAAATGCCCATTCTTAGACTTTTGATAACATGTGATTCAAGTTATTACTTCAGCAGAGTTAAGAATTTCCACATGTTTCGGAACCTAACTTCTATTATACTTTTAAAACTTTATTAGGTCACTTAAATTCTATTTATAAACTCAAATTAATTTTCTGGGCATTTTGCACATAGGATTCTTTGTACTTATCTCCATACACTGAAAAGTAAAAAGGCAACTTGCCATATTAAAAAAAAGAAAAGAAATATATGCTACATTTTAAAATAAAGAAAATTAATATATTAAAATATAATACAGTATATTATAACTATAGTATAAAATTTATATATCTTTTAAAATAAATAAACTATGAAACATGTATACATGTTTCCTTATATCAAGAGCCAATATAGTTTTTGGTACCGAGGATGACATGAAATTTTCTGACATTCGGAGAACATTGAAGACCAAAGGGCTCCTTAGTTCTGTTTCTTGCCTCACATTCTCCTACTGCTGAAGGTGGCAGAATCAGAAACCACAGGGCAGTTGTCTACAGGCTAAACAATGGTCGACATGCTGCCGTAGAAAAGATATCTACCTTGGGGCGCCTGGGTGGCTCAGTCGGTTAAGGCGGCCAACTTCGGCTCAGGTCATGATCTCACGGTCTGTGTGTTCGAGTCCCGCGTTGGGCTCTGTGCTGACGGCTCAGAGCCTGGAGCCTGCTTCAGATTCTGTATCTCCCTCTCTCTCTGCCCTTCCCCTGCTCATGCTCTGTCTCTTTGTCTCTCAGAAATAAATAAACATTTTAAAAAAAAAAAGAAAGAAAGAAAAGAGATCTACCTGACTGCACACTGATGTTTCACCTGACGGGAGCTTCCCAGGTGTAATCTGAAACTGGTCCCTGTACTCAGAGCACAGGGAGAGACCAAAGAAAGAGGCAGGCCACTCAGGTTGGTAGATGACAATTTTAATAACTGAAGGGAACTTACACATGAGCCTTATCTTGGACAGGAGCAAGATGAATGGATCCCTGCAACCACCTGCCAAATATTAGAAATTTATAGAGGCTATAACTGGGTTCAGTCACATATACTATGCAGGTGTTCTTAACACCACATCACTATCTCAAGACTATCTCCTTGGAGTAGCCTCTGAGAGTGAGGAAGACAGGCAGAACTCATATTCCAAGGCGGGGGACTCAAGTGCCTGTCGAGCTCACAGGTCAATCAACAGTTACATCTTTTTTTTTTATGCTTTAATTTTTTTTTTTAATGTTTATTTTATTTTTGAGAGAGAGAGAGAGAGTGGGAACAGATGAGGGGCAGAGAGAGAGGTGAACACAGAATCTGAAGTAGGCTCCAGGCTCTGAACTGTCAGCACAGAGCCCGATGCAGGACCTAAACTCATGAACCGCGAGATCATGACCTGAGCTGAAGTCAGATGCCCAACCTACTGAGCCACCCAGGTGCCCCATGATGACATTTCCCAATACATCTCACCATCCTGGATTATGACTGGAATATATTAAAATCCTTCTTAGATGTATGAGACAATCACAGAGAATGAGACGCAGTTGAAAGAAGGGGACCCCAACAGACAGAAATACCAACGAGTCTTTGAGCGGAGGTCGTGTCAAAGGAAAAGCCACATAAAAGCAGAGGCTGTGCGGTAGAGGGATATTTATGGTATTAAATCCAGGAACAATAGCGAAAAGGGAGACCAAGGATCCACACATAAGTGAGGTTATTGGAGCGGGAGAGCAACTCGTTCTGCCTGCTGAGGAAATGAGAAGACGGCCAGATTGCCCAGCTGGACCACCAGAGAGGCGGCTGCACCCTGCGAGCTGCTCTGTGTCCTGAGCAACACTCCTGACTTCACTCGGGTCTCCATATGAGGCAGTTCAAGCCATGGCCTATTTTTCTTAAGTCCTCATAAAAAATTCCTTATCAACTGAGATGGTCTTTATGTGTGAAGGTGATTTTTGCAGCCTAAAAGTGCCTAAATCTAACACAGTCGATATTTAATTATTTGTGATCTGCACATTTCCTCAAACGACACAGTAAAATTCATTAAAAAGGACTAAGCTCTTTTCTAAGTTTAAACATTATATTTAACTCTAAACTTCTGGTGATCAGAGCCAACAAAACAAAACAAAACAAAAACAAACAAAAAAACAAGAAAACAAAAGAAAAAACAAAACAGACATCTTATGGGGTAGGAATGTCTACCAAGTTCTTATTATCTTATAAAAGAAACAATATACGTTATTCAAAGACATGTATCATTTTTGCTCAGAGAAAATTTTTAAGTCCAAAGTGACCTTATACGAGGTGCATTAAATCACAAGGTATAAGTGATGTCTTTAACAGACAGTTTATAGCAAATCCAGAAGTTCTTTTATATGACCCATTCCTATGATCACCCATGATAAAAGACAAGGAAATAGTATTGAAACCACACAGCCTGTTTTCAATTTGCTACGTATTTTGGACTCCGATCTTAATTGTCTCTAAAAGGTACTTTGGAACGCATTATTTTCCCATATTTGAATGTGGAACAATGCTATTCCTCCTATTTCTATAGTTTTATTTCCTAGTTTTAACTACAACTTAATAAAGTTTGCTTAACCTTATGACAATGTTTTTTCCTCCAGCTCATTTTCTCCAAGTCAGACATTACACACTCTACATCTTTTTAATGTATAGATTTAGTTCCCTCAGAAAGGCTTTTTCAAAAAGAAATAGTACTTCACATGGTACAATTTAAGATGTCCAATATTTCAAAATTGAAATAGCCTAGCTAAAAGGATAATATAAAAATAAATCAACTAAGATATTAAGAACAATGCAAACATTCTGACAACTCATACAAATTATTCATTACCGAGGTCTATCTGGATTTCATCTCTTAAAGTACACTGTATATTTCTAAGACTGTCACATAAAGATTTGATTTAAATTTTTGAAATCTCTTTAATCAAATGACAAGCAAAGATAACTCTTTAGGTTTTTGTGCTGCCATAAATGGTGCCAAAGTCTGAGAAATTGTCACAATTAGAAGCAAAATCCTACTGCTTCTTAGTTTAGCTATATATATCCAAGCTCTTTTTCTACCCAAATGTAGGTGCTAACATTTGCTTTAAAACTGAATCTTTATGCAGTTGACATACTGGGCATAGGGGGAGATCTAGTGGTATGGGCTTGAGAATTATTATTTATTTTCAGGCTATGTAAATTCAGCTGGGGAAGTGATTCATGATGTGGTATTCCAGAAAAATAAAATAAAATTATGGATAGACCACCCTGAAGAGCAGTCAACCTGAACGAGATGGCAGAGTGGGTTGTCTAAATATGGGGTTATATGTGGGTTTTTTATTGTTGTTTTCTGATTTTGTTTTTGTTTTGTTTTTAGGGAAAGCTATGGGAATGGGAAGCAGAGCACAGAGTAACCATTTGTTTAGAATGGCTTGACTAAAGAGAAATCTGAAAAAAAACCAAAAACAAAACAACAACAACAACAACAACTTTGACCTAGAGCAGTTGTAGAGATCAGTTAAAGCACAGATGCTATAAACTTCAGGGATGGGCGAAGGAATCTTTATTCTGAAACCTCAATGAGAGTAAGCAAGAATACGCTCCCAAAACTTATCTAGAAAATGGATTATTGCCAACTTTAGGGCTGGTGATGTCTTGGCTAGATCTTCAAATCAGGCTATGCCTAGATGATTAGATAAGCGTCAACCTTTATAACTAGAGAATATGTTTCGATAATAGTTTATTTAATTAAAAGTTGCTGGTGTTATTGCTTAAAAGCATATTTAAACTACATAACTAATTTAAACTACGTTTCACAATAAACCAGAGAAAGCAAAGTTAAAGTTCTTTTGTTTTTCAGAATAAAAAGAAGAAAGAATGAATATGCACTGTGCGGGGGGGGGGAAAGTAAGTGTGAGAAACACGAGTAAACAACTTCTAAGTCTTCCTCAAATGAACTTCCAATCATTCATGGTTTGCTCGGGTGCAATTTCTTTTTTTCCTTCTCTTGTATTTAAAGCAGACTGACAAGAAGTGCCACAGTAAGATATAATGTACGGTAGTTTGTATTTATTTATCATGTAACTATTCATCAGTAATGTTATTTATCTGGTCATCATATTTTTAAAGCAGGCAAAAATATTTTGGCATAAAGACAACAAAATAATTTGCATTTCAAGGTGGAATTATTAGAAAGTTTAAATTACACTCAGATTTCTCCCTATTTTATGCTTTTTGTTTTTTTTTTAAACCTAAGTCCTGGGGGTGGCTCGCTCAATTTTGCAACCAACTTTTGATTTCGGCTCAGGTCATGATCCCAGGACTTTTCAATGAACGTGAGCCTGTTTGAGTTTCTCTCCCTCTCTCTCTCTCTGCCTTTCTTTCCCACTCATGTGCACTCCTCTCTCTCTCTCTCTCTCTCTCTCTCTCTAAAATAAATAGATAAATAAATAAACCTAAGTCCTATTTTTAAATCTTATTTATTTTTATTTATTTATTTTGTGAGAGAAATTAAGAGAAAGAGAGGGGAGGGGAAAAGGGAGATAGAGAAGCTTAAACAGGCTCCATGCCCAGTGCAGAGCCCAACCTCATTACCTTGAGCTGAAATCAAGAGTTGATGGCTTAACCGACTGAGCCAACCAGGCACCCCTCCCTATTTCATACTTTAAAATTACCAATACAGGTGATGACAAGTGAAAAAAAAAAATGTGTTCTGGTATAGTATGAACATTAATTTAAAAAAAAACAAAATTTGGCTTCAAAATATTAGATAAGGGAATACAGTTTTTGAAGGATCAGGGGCATCTGGGTGGCTCAGTCAGTTACTGCCCGACTTTAGCTCAGGTTGTGACCTCAGGGTTCATGGGTTGGAGCTCTGGGATGGACGCTGTGTTGTCGCAGAGCCTTCTTCAGAACCTCTGTCTCCTTCTCTTTCTGTCCGTCCCCTGCTCACCTGCTCTTTCTTTCAAAAATAAACATTAAAAAAATATACAAAAATTTTAGGATCAAATAGAGCAGCATTATCTTTGTTTCAAAGTAACTTTGAACTCTCCGATAATAAAAATGCTGTGTGTGTAATGCATTCCTGAACATAATTGTTAGATATGTCTTTATTGCAGAAGACTGATTGCACTCTTTTATGTCATCATCAGTCAGTGTCTGAAGGGGGCTAAAGTGAGCTTGTTTTACTATATTCTTATTAAGAGATGGAACAGTGAAATCCAAGTTCGTCCCTCACTGTGGGTGACAATATTATACTATCAGGAAAGAAGAACACATATCTGCATTATTTCATTTGTTCTGACTTCTGACACTGCAAATACTGTGGTTTTCTAGTCGTTAATACACATTAATATCGCATTATATGAAAACCTATCTTTCAAGTTATTAGTATTTGGTAAAGCAAAGTTTGATACATTACAGAGACCCTGTATTTATAAGAATAGTGTCTTTAGGCAAATGCCATACATAATATTCTTTTAATGAAAGAACAAAGTTTATAATGCATGCTTTCTGTGGCAATTTTATTTAGATTTAATATATCAAGAGTTAATAAATTGGGCCATGCTATCTGTAAAGAAAAAAGATATTTGAGACCCAGTGGTTATCTCTAAAAACATTTTTAATTCTTTGTCTGAAAGACTTCTATTTTTCTGCCTCATTTGAGTATTATTATAATGAAAACTTTTTGGTTTGCACTTTTAAAAACCAACAACGTTTAAAAGCAACTTCTATTTCACAAACTATTCTGCATTAAAACTAGTTTGTTTACTTCTCCAGTGTCCTGAAACAGAAACAATTTCATTAAAAGGAGCTTTTATTTGAAATAACTCCATAACAATAATTTGCTGACTCTCCAATATATGAAAATCTTATACTATACCTCAGGTGTTGAAAAATTAGTGTTACAGAATCGTTTAATTTCATCAGCTAAATTCTCAACTATTCCAGTTAATAAGCTTTTCCTAAGGCAATATTACATTTGCACAATAATTATAACTTATTTATTTATATAATTATAATTTATGTATAATTATATTATTTCTATTTTATATGAATTATATTTTATATAAATTACATATAAATATATAAATTATAATTTACACATATAAATATACATATAATAAATAAACATATACTATAGTTTATATTATAGGTATTATTTACACATATAAATATAAGTATGCATATATATTACTAATATTTCTAATGTTTCTACAAGGAAGGAGATGAGTTAAGAAATCTACATAAAATCAAAATACTAGAAGGATATATTCTTCCAGGAAACATTCACTAGACACCTAATATGTACAATAATCTGAGATAGAATCTTTGTTCAAGACTTTGCTCAATCTCACTCTAGAATTTCATCATCAGGGCAAAGATGCAATCTCAAATGTTTACAGTGTCAATACTGTGCTCATGTGTCAATGTGATTGGACAAAGTAAAGTGGGTTTATTAGGTGTATCATTGATTTTGGAACTAGAGCAAGTGAGAAGAAACAAAACAAGGAATAGAAACTCATGTTTTTGACAGCTCCAATTTTTCATATTATTTCAATATTGGAATATAGCTTTTCATCTTTTTTATATTTAGCATTTATTGTTCACTTTACTAGTTTTCCTAGAACTAATCTTCTTTTTAGACTTGATATACTGGCACTGAATCTCACAAGAACTAGATCCCAAGACAAGAAAGATGTTGTATACGTTAATTTTATTTTACCTGAGAGTCCTTGTTTTGTTAATTGTATTTTTTCTTCTCATAAAATTTTTGAGAAAGGAATTAAATGATATTATAAGTTAGGAAATTAATTTATCAAACAGGTTTTTTTCCTCTGCCCTCCTTCTTAACTGATAATTTAGTTTAAATTAATGACTTTGATAAAAATAATTAATTATTGATCCTAATGGATAATTTAGATTTCTAAACTATTATATTTCCTCAGAATTTCAAGGACAATGATCTAATTTTTCTAACTTCTCAGGTTGTTTATAAAGAATTATTACTAGAGCACCTGGGTGGCTCAGTAAGTTAAGGATCTGACTTCAGCTCAGGTCATGATCTCTCAGTTGGTGAGTTTGAGCCCTGAGTTAGGCTCTTTGCTGACAGCTGTCAGCCTTTGCCCCTCCCCCTTTCATGATCTGTCTCTCCATCTCTCAAAAAAAATAAATAAATATTTTTTAAAAAAGAATTGTTACTACAGATCATCTATACATTATCACCTCCATCCCCCTACTCAAGGCTTTATGAGTTTCCTTATTTTTAGTCATCTGAAATTTCACCGTAATATACCCTGCTGAGTGTCTGCTTTTATTTATATGCTAGACACTGAGTTACTCTCAAACCTATGTTCTTCAGCTTGGGGAACATTTTTCTCCTTCCTTATCTCTGTTTTTTCTGAAGTTAAATTATTATTCAAGAAGTTAATACTTCTTGAAATATAATTTAAAGACCTCTCTCTCTTCTGTTCTTTTGTTTCTTTTGGTTCTTTTCTCGAGTATTTCTTCAGCTTCAACTTAGTTTGGCATCTTTTTTTTTTTTTTTAATTCTCTGCATCGATTCTATTTTCTTCAAGTTTCTTTTTTAGGCTTATTTGTTTTCATCTTTGCTTTTTCATTATTATTTCATTAAATTTCTTTTCAAAAGTAATCTCAACACCCAGTGTGGGACTTGAACTCACAATCCCGAGATCAAGAGTCAAATGTTTTACTAACTGAGCCAAACAGATGCCTTTCATCTTCATTTTTTAATGTTGGAGGCTTTCCTGAAATATTTTGAGATCATTGGCTATATGTTACTACATGTAAGACACTAAATGTTGAAGTAAAGACTTGATATTTCTTTGAGAGATCTACAAATGTCTACAAATGTAGATAACTTGGGGGAGTCCATTTCTCCAGATGATAATCTAATTATCAGTCTGGAAGGTGTACTTCTAGATGTTGATGTCCTGGGAGTCCAGCAGAAGAAGGGAAAGAATGGTCCTTATGTTGCATTTATTGAATTTCAACAAGATAACTAACCACTACCCTCAACTGGATGCGGTGCCCAGATTGTTTGTTTCAAACTTCTGAAAAATAAACCTCTGGTGCGAGACTGGAGGGGGATAATGGTTAGTGACCTGAGGTAAGATATGGGGGAAGAAGTCTCTGGCTCTTTTTGAAGGCTTAACACCAGTTCTTCAGCGCTAGCTAAGCCGTCTTCCTGCATGCATTATGGGCATTCTGTGTCTCTTGTTATGAGCTTTGTGAGGGGAGGTTCTAAAGAGAAAAATTATCTGCCTCTCATTAACTTCTTTCACTCCAGCTTTAGATTTCAACTTGACGTTAAATCCAATAGCCTATAACCTACCAGTTTATTTTAAAAAAAATGTTTTTATTTGTTTATTCGACTCAGCAAAGAGAAACATTTGTGGCCATTATGCCATGTTTTGCATGCACAGTTGTGTGTCTTACCTTATTTATTTTGAAACAGTTTTTAATCTATGTACACTTCTAATGTAACCTCCAGATGCACTTCTTAGGCTTGTGCCATATTTAAAGACTTATCTTCCTACACAGGTCACTAGAATTGACTTGTTTTTATTCTCAATATTTTAATTAGTTTCTGCATGAATTTAATAGGTCACACACATTTGGATGTTATTTCATTATTTCAATGAACTGATTTGCCATAGGCATAAGAAATGCAATGCATATCTTTGAAAAACTTTGCATATGATTAAACTAAAAACCCAGAAATAAGTCCGTTAGAGGTCATTTTAACAAATATATCTTAGAAGTCTTAAAAAATGTGTCAATCTAATTTTAACCCCTTCCTTTGGCACTGTGTAAAGCCACACCAAATTTCATTGAACCGTTGCTTTAAACAAGTTAGAGCTGAACTGAGTCTTTAAAAAGGCTCATCTTATTCTCAAGTTCTTACTGCAGTAACCAGACCAAATATGTCTAAAAATGGATGTTAATAAGTTACCGGGCTTGACGGAAGTTTATTTTATGTTTAGACACCGTTAACTACTGTAATGCTTTATTGCAAGGAGAGGGGTAAGCCAAGTGTGGAGGCAGTGAAACCAATAGCTTTATTATTATTGTATTGCCTGTACAATTTGAGAGTGTCTAGAGCGGAGATTGGAAAATTATATACTAGGGGTCAAATCTCTTTGGCCTCCAATTTTTGTAGATAACTCTATTGGAACATGTCCTTTCTCATTTGTTTTGTTATTTGCATCATAAGTATTTCGTGATGTTATAATAAGTATCAAATTAAAATCAATTGCCAGAGAATGCTAAAAGTAATTATTAAATTTGTGTAGCTCTTGTATGAACTGGTAGAATATGCCAACTGAAAGGTGTTCCAAGTAAAGTCGGGAAAGTTATCCAAAGTCAGTGTGATGTGAAGGTGATTTTCAAAAGTAAGTTTTGTGGTAAAAAGAGAGAAAAAGAGACAAGATAGGCATAAGAGCTACTATATAGAGAACATTTTGTGAAAAGAGAAAAAGCGATTAAAAAGAAATTTAATATATTTGCTGTATCATGTACGATATAATCTGACTAAACTCATCTTCTACATTATATAGCACTTTAAAGATTGATGCTTTTTTATAAAATTCATATATTTTTATATCAAAGACTGTTTCACCAGACAAAATGGGCAAACAGAAATTACTCTTGTTATGATACTACTTTCAGCATTAAGGGAGACGGCACGTATGAAGTCTGGATACTCAACTCTGTTGAAAGTAACGGTGAGAGAATTTAAGAGTTGGGGTGAAGAAGTTGACACCATGTATTCACTAATTGGCCTTACTCAAAGGAAAAGTAAACTTTCTTCTGTCGCCATGACAGTAGATAGTTTTAATATCTTGGAACACAGGTCAAGGAAGTCAGGCACCCGGTCTTTCCACAGAGATTGGAAGATGGAGAACTATCTTCCTTGATGATGAATTTGAAAGAGATGGCTCCCAGGGTCTTGTGAAAGTCAGTTTCAGGTTGTAAATCTGGCAGGAATCTCTTTAAATATTTACATCTCAAAGGGAAGAAAGAGAATTTACAATTGAAAGTCTTCTAAAGTAAATGATCTTAGAAAAGGGACTTGAGGCACCTAGAGTCAAGAAGAAGCCTGTTTATTTTTATTCTTTTGTATGTAGATATCCAGTTTCATTGACGCCATTTGTTGACGGTAATGTCCTTTCCCCTTTGCATGTTCTTGGCAACCTTGTCAAAGATCGGTTCAGTTAATGCATGAACTTATTTCTGGACTTTCTTTTTTGTTTCATTGATTTACATGTTTGCTTTTATGCTAGTAAAATGTTGTTTTGAATACTATAGCTTTCTAATATATTTTGAAATCAAGAAGTGTGATGACTCTAGCTTTGTTCTTTCTCAGGATTGATTTAGCTCTTCATGGTCTTTGTTGATTCCATATGAATTTTAGAATTTTTTCTATTTCTATAAAAATGCCATCTGCATTTCATAGAGATGGCATTGAATTTGGAGATCACTTTGGCTAGTATGGACATGTCAACAATATTAAGTCTTCCATCCACAAACAAAGGATGTCTTTCCATTTGTGCCTTATTTAATTTCTTTCATCAGTGTTTGTAGTTTTCAGTGTGTTTCAGTCTTTTACCTCCTTGGTTAAGTTTATTCTTATGTATTTTATTTTTGGTGTTATTGTAAGTGGATTATTTTCCCAACTTCCTTTTCATATAATTTTTGCTAGTGTAGCAACACAGTGCCTTTTTTTAGGTTGATTTTGTATCTTGCAAATTCACTGGATTTGTTTATTAGTTCTAACCATTTTTTAACAGACTATTTAGGATTTTCCATTTATAAGGCTACGTTGTATGCAAATGGGGACAATTTTACTTCTTCCTTTCTGATTTGGATTCCCTTTATCTTATACCATATGTAAAAGTTGACTCAAAATGTATGAAAGACCTAAAAGTATGATTTGAATCTGTAAAACCCCTAGAAGGATACATTAAGGAAAAGCTTCATAACATTGGCTTTGACAATAATTTCATAGATTTGATACCAAAAGCACAGACAACAAAAGCAAAAATAAATGAGGCTACTTCAATTAAAAACCTTCAGCAGAGTAAAAGAAACAATTAACAGAGTGGAAAAAAAAGCAAACACAATGGGAGAATATATCTGCAAATCATATATCTGATAAGGAATTAATGTTAAAAATATAAGAAACTCCTACAACTCTATCTCAAAAAAAGACGAATACCCTGATTTAAAATGAACTAAGGACTTAAAAAGACGTTATTCTAAAGAAAGTATAAAATGGCCAAGAAGTATATGAAAAAGGGCTTAAGATCGCTAACCATCAAGGAACGCAAATCAAATCGACAATGAGATATTACTTCACAGCTATCAAGGTAGCTATTACTAGAAAAGATGACAATAAGTGTTGGCAAGGATGTGGAGAAATTGGAACTCTCGCACACAGTTGGTGGGGATATGAGATGCTGCAGCCTTTATGAGACATACTATGAAAGTTCCTCAAAAAATTAAAAAAAAAACTATAATATGATCCAGCCATCCTATGTCTGGGTATTTATCCAAAAATATTAAAGTCAAGATCTCAAAGAGATACTAGTACTGTGATATTTATTTGAAGCAGCATTATCCACAGTACTCAAGATATTGAAATAACCTAAGTGTTCATCGACAGATGAATGGCTAAAGAAAATGTGGTGTATCCATACACAGGAATACTACTTGGTCTTAAAAAAAAAAAACAAAACAAAGGAGATCCTGCAATAAAGGATATTGCATGAACAATATCCTTTGAATATGCACTGCATGAACATTCATGCACTGCATGAAAAGAGAAGGCTTTATGCCAAGTAAGGTAAGCCAACCACAGTAAGAAAATACTACGTTATTCCACTTACATGAAGTATTTAAAATAGTCAAATTCATAGAATCAAAAAGAAGAATTGTGGTCTCCAGGACTTCAGGGAGTGAAAAATGAGGCATTGCTAATCATTGTGCACAGAGTTTCAGTAAAGCAACATGAATAAGCTCTAGATATCTGCTGTATAATATTGTACATATATTCACCGATAATGTGTTGCACCCTTACAAGTTTGTTAAGACAGTAGATCTCATGTCTAGTATTCTTTTTACAATATGTTTTTTAAAAGTTTTTAATGTTTATTTATTTTTAAGAGAGACAGACAGAGCACGAGTGGGGGAGAGACCGAGAGAGAGGGAGACACAGAATACCAATCAAGCTCCAGTCTCCAAGCTGTCAGCACAGAGCCTGACATGGGGCTCAAACTCCACAGCCGTGAGATCATGACCTGAGCCAAAGTCGGACAGTTAACTGACTGAGCCACCCAGGCACCTCTACAATATTTTTTTTTTTAATTAAGAAGCTCGTCTATAGTTATCCATGTACAAAAGAACATTAAAGCCTTCTTGATTAGGGTTTCACTGGACTCCAGGCTAATATTAGTAAGGCTAATATTGGTAAGGCAAATGCTATAAGTGTATTCTTTTCATGAGCCAAAAGAAATCTTTAGGAGATAAATGTTACAGGTTCACTTTTTAAATTGTGTAGTCAGGGAGAAAGGCTGGTTCTGAGTATTGCATGGTGTGTCTCAATTGAATCAATTTCCTTTTTAATTGCCCTGGTCTTCTGTCTGGGTCGAAGTAACGCCCTAAGAACTGTTTCACATTTTCATGTAAAATATTAAAATCTAAACAGCACTTTGGTTTGGTAAATCCTCCTCAGAACACTATGATAAGCTCCATGCATCAAAAGTGGGTGAGGGCAGAACGGTCTTAATGAATATTAAACCACAGAATTGCCCAAAGGTAGGACTCTGAGGATTCTATGGTGTACAGAAAAAGAAGAGTGGAGTCCATTAAAGATGGTAAAAGTAGTGACATCTGTCACTATTGGACAGTGTGTCAGTTTATGTAGCAAAACTGTGTGGAATTATTAATGAGTCATGCTACTTGTATGCAGATACATGTAGGATCTGTGACCTTTGGAAATTGAAACAATTTGTGTTGCTCACAGGGTGTTTTGCAGTGAAATATGGATAAAAGTATCTAGGAATAGTCCCTCATGAAAATGCGTTTTAGCAAAAGTACTTTGTGTCTAGTATGCGGCCACATCAAAACTCATTTGATCCCAGAACCACCCAGAAGATGGCATATATATTATCCCCATTTTATAAATAAGATAATGAAAACCTGTGGAATTTAAGTAACACATAAAAATCACATGGAGATTAAATCTGGCTGGAAGCTGTGTGGTTCCATATAGTCACTACCATACGTGGCTGTAGAAGTTGAAATTAAGGAAAATTAAATAAAATTAAATATCATATCTTTTAGTCAAACTATTCACATGTCAAGTCTTCATACACATGTAGCTAATGACTGCCCTGTTAGGCAGTGCAGATAGAACATTTATCTTTTCAGAAAGTTTCAGTTATAGGCTTCGAAAGAGCCTATAACCCTAGCAAAATTCTATCTCTCCATAACGAAAATAGTCAAGTGTCAAACATAGAGCTTCCAATAAAGGTTGGTCTCCTTTTTGTTCTTAAGGGAAAAATGAGTCTTTGATCAATGAAATTCTTCATAAAAAGTTGTATACTTCTTCAGACCCCATTATTTTATTGGGAGAGGAAGTTCAAGTTTCTGTAAAATCAAGTTCACAAAACTTTCCTGAAAATGCAAAACTCCAGCAATTTATATTGTTGGCAAGTCCGCAGCTAATAAGAAGCAGTGGTTTTTAATCCAGTCCTCCATACTCTGGCTGCTAGAATCAAATGAACTTTTCTTAAGTATTTCATTCAACAGTACAATAATTTCATCAAGTGACATCTGCCAAACATTGCTCTCTCTCCTATTATTACAACATGTAGAAAATGAATTTCCTACTATCTCTCTCATCTTATTTCATTTTTGGGCTTCAGAAAATTGTGTTTGTTCAGCTATTTGCTATCAGAGCTAAATGTAAGTTTGCTTGAAAATTGAATAACAGAATGATTTTCTTCCTGGTATGGGAATCTGACCTATAAGAGCCAAATAAGAAATATTTTAGGTCAAATTCTGCTGCAGAGCCAAAGTCTATTGGTCTGGGCTCAGCAATTTCTTATCAAAGGAAATGAATTCAAATTTTTAGTACATGGAAATAATTTCTCCCTATATCTACATTTTTAACTCTCCAAATTTCTGACTGCTATTCCCCTAATTTTGTAAAGTGGAATAATTTCCTAAAATACCATTGATGAGCTCAAATGTGGGCAGTCAATACAGCTATTAGTACATTAAATAATTGTAATGTAACTGTATCTTCAGTTAAGCAAGTAACTTTGCCGCTTATTTGTGTTTCTAAGGGGTCACACTAATTTTCTTCTACAAAAGAAAATAAGGAAATTATTATTAGCTTCTCCCTTTTTTATATAAATTATGCTACACAATAAAAAAACAGAAAGCACAATTTGCATATAAATTGGCATACAACAAAATCATACACTTCAGGTGACTGACATAACCTATGGTATCATCAATTTACAAATTACTTATTGAGTGTTTGAAAGGCATTATGTAAGGTATCAGTGCATGGAAGTTTGAAAAAAATTAATTCATATTTACTTTTTTGCAAAGTAAATATTTAAAAAATCAGCAATTTTCAATTTCCGTAACAACCCCAAAGAAATTGCCAACATAATGTCTACATCTGTGCGG
Source organism: Paguma larvata (assembly GCA_030068075.1). Classification (NCBI taxonomy): domain Eukaryota; kingdom Metazoa; phylum Chordata; class Mammalia; order Carnivora; family Viverridae; genus Paguma; species Paguma larvata. The sequence goes on along the minus strand of CM057839.1, from coordinate 22,888,961 downwards.
TCTATACTTAAGAAAAAAAAAAAGACGCTATCATTTATCCTTTTTCAATTTAAATTATGTTTTTTACCTCTTCAGTGTTATTTTAAAAAAACAGTAAAGAACCCAACAAGGGTTCCTTCTTAACTCACCTCTGTGCTTTCACTGTGTCAAACAAGGCCAGATAAAAAACCAAGTCTCTAATGTGATGGCCTTCAATCAATGTCTCAAATCTCTCCAAGCTTCTCCTTTCCAATTAATTATGGAAGAAAAACAATTTAGTAATTTTCTATTAAACTTAGGTGCAAAGTTAAACTCGTGGCAAAACGAGAACATATTCCTCTCCAATCCCAAAAATAGAACTATGTTACACAACTCTTGTTAACTAATGCAAGAATACCTAAATCAGATTTTGTATTTAAGCACCAAGTTTTCTCTATATGAGAATGTATTTTTTTATCTTTTTGTAGATTTTCTTGAAGACCTATGCTTAAAAAGGGAAAGCAAATACTTAACTTCCTGCTTGAATAGCTTCAAATGGGAATAACAAGGCAGTATAGATGCTTTAGCCGAAAGTTTTAATATTTGAACTGTATAAGGAAAATAGAGGAGGCTATTCATGAAAGTTTCCTTTCCCTCAGTCCAAAATGACAGAAGGTAGGAATTTTATTGCTGGAAGGAATCTTCGAGGCTCCATAACCCAGCCCTCTACTTTTACCAATAAAAATATTGAGGCCAGCATGCTTAAATTATTTTAAGATTATAAAATGTTTCTGTTATTTTCAATCATTCCTATTTAAAAGGGGTAAATATCTGCATAAGTATACCTCTCCTAAGTTCCCAAGACCAGGAAAATAGAGGATACACACAAAAGTTCTTTTGAAGTTTAACTGGCTATAAAATTAATTCTCTAAGGAAACTCTTAATACATTTGTTGGAGGCTGGGTGGTGGAGGAAGTATCCTTTCTGAAATGGACCTTGGCAACAACCATGATTTGCATCCACAGTATCATTTAGGCACAACTTGCAAGATGGTCAACCAGTTTTTCTTTTTTCCCCCAAGTGCACCCATCTTAGCAAAACCTAGCATATTTGGGGGTCAAAACAATTCATACGCTCTCTCAAGGTTCATATTAGTGTAAAATTTCTAATTAGCACATAATTTTTCTCTTCTCCTTTACCACACAACTTGCCTTCTAAAGAAAGTCTCATTCAATTTCAAAGAAAAGATAACACTTCAAGACACATAATATGCATTAATAACTCCAATCCATGATTTATATGCTCATTTGTTTATCTTCTGACAAATATTTTTTGAAAATTACTTTTAATGTGTTTAGTAATTTCTGCAATCTTTGAAAACAAACATGACTAATAAGATCTTGTCTTTAGGTATGTCACAGGAAAGAGTGGGAAAAGAGCATCAGTTCTGCTAAGATGCTGGGTAAAGATAAAATAAATGTAGCTTTTATACCTTTTAATATGAAGAGTATGAATAATGGAAATTGTATAGATTTTATTTTTTGATGAGACATTGAAGGAAGGCCCACTTATATTGAAAAAGATTGTCTATAGTGGCCCAGAGAATCATAAAACTATGATTGCCATAAAACTATATGTGCCAATGATTTCTTTAGTTATTAGGGGACACAGTGTAAGGAGAAATGGACTATAAGTAAGATGATTTGAGCCACCAAAGAGATTGAGACATTAAAACAGAGAAGGACGAATGACCAATAAGAGCAGTCAACCTTGGGAGACCGTTAATGGCAGTTCCTTCCCTTGTTATTTTTCAGTTGTTTGGTTAACTAAAATTAAACAGGAAAAGCCATAAATTCTCCATGGATGCAAATACATTGATCAGTATAAAAATAGTGTTTTCTTCTAATTTAATAAGCACACTATTTTAACTTGCAGTTTTACCTGTTTGAAAGGATGTTTTTCCTTTTAAAATAGCATCATTTGGGGATGCATGGGTGACTCAGTTGGTTAAGCTTCTGACTTCAGTGCTGACAGTTCAGAGTCTGGAACCTGCTTCAGATTCTGTGTCTCCCTTTCTTTCTCTGCCCCCCTACAGCTCTCTCTATCTGTCTCTCCCTTTCTCAAAAATAAATAAACATTAACAAAATTTCTAAAAAATAACATCATCTTTACGTGGAGAAATTCAAGTACACAAAGAAAATATATTCTCACAATACTGATGAGCAATCTTTGTATTTCTTCTCTTTTCTCCCTAAAATCAGTGGACACTTCCTGCCTAGATTTTTGATTCTTGAATAATGAAGTATGCAAAAAAGGTTAAGACTATCATAATTTTTTTACCATTTCTATGTTACATAAGAATATATTATAGGAATTTCCTGTGTCATTAAGTGTTCTTGGTAATCTTGGTTTATTCAAATCCATTTTTAAATAATATATAGAGACTATATAAAACCTATACGAAAAAGAGCAATTAGTTTAATGAACCTAATTTCATGAATTCATTTCCAGCTTTAGCAATTATCAAAAATGAACTCATTTCCAGCTTTAGCAATTATCAAAAAGCTGACCAATATTGTTGCTTCCATCTCCCTACTAATTCACCTGTCATAATTATTGTGAAGTTAATTCCAGACCTCATATCATTAGACCTTTATCTTTGATGGATTCTAAATAACATATTTCTTTTATTTATCACAATTATTTTACTTTTTTCTTTTATTAGATATTATAGGCAATGTCAGTATTTATTATATTAGGTATTACCATTTTAAATCCTTTTTGAATTTAAAAGAAGGAAAGGAAGAAATGTCTAGTGAAAAGAGCATGTATATTGGACTGAGACTAATATCAGTTTGAGTATTAAATAATATGAATGTGACATTGGAAAGGGCATCATGTAAGCCTAGTTCTTTGGAAAATGGTAATTTAAGTACATGCCTATTTAATAGAATTGTTGTGATAAATAAGATGGTTTCTGTCACAGGCATGTGAACTTCCCTATGGAATAATTTTATCTTAGACTCTGACCATATTATTCAAGGAGGAAAACAGTAAATCTGGTAAGAAAATCTTTACTACTCAGGTTGTAGAAAAAAATAACATAAGTTTTATAAGTATATCCATGACTTTACAATATGAGTAAGTAGGAATAAATTCATTTTTATTCAAACACTTTAAAATATTTTTGGTATTCTAAGGTAACTTTACAAATAAATTACTCTGAGTGATGCTTCATAGAATATTAAATATAGAAGTGTCTTATATTTAAGTTCATGCATTATACCTGATAGAATATTTTCAGTAATTTATATTTTATGTGATGCTATGAAAGAATAACTATTAATTAGAAAATATTACCATAAATTATTTTGGATTTCAGTGTATTACCAGAATTCTTTAATTTAGGAAACATATTACACTATAGTTATTACCCTAAAAATATTTTATGACACATAAAATAGTCATTTGGAAGTTTTACAAATTGTAAAACAGGCTTTTAAGTGTGGAAACAATCTCTAATATGATAAAATTGGTAATATGGATGGAATTTATTAAAATGTAAATGTGGCCCATGATTTTTCTCTGAGTAGTAATAAAATCAAATTTGGTAAATTATTTGAAGTTACACTTTTAAAGGAATAAGACTGATATTACTGACCATAATTAGCCAAATTATCTTTTTGTCCCTTGTGGAAATTGCTATTACAAAGACTCACAAGTAATTTGAAATATTTATATTACAGGGAAAGTGTTAAAATACGTATAGAAGTGGTAGATATGTCAAGTACAGCCTATTGGCTGAAGAGTAGAATGCTGGTTCAGTCCGGACTAATAGCAGCCTGTAAATAAACCGTCTGTACTACCTCAGTGTCAATTATCCTTAAAAGGACTGAGTCATTTAAACTCTTTTTTAAATCCTTTCATCTATCAAAACTGAAAAGTTTTGGATATTTCTTCTCCATGCCTGAATTATTCTGTTACAGGTTTTCCATGAAATACACATCTTATAAAACTTCAGTAGGTGTGATTTTTTTAAGGTCTCAAGAAAGGGAGAATGGCTCAGACTGTTCCTCCTGTGATTGCATTTGATAGTTAAAGTGAAGTCAGTGTATGATCCATGCTTAAGCCTACCCGAATACCTCCAAATGTCCAATATTTTCTTCTTTACAGGGGGTTCCCTCATAGGTGGATATGAAACCATCATTGACCCGATGCTTTAAACTATAATGGAAACTGAATAGCATGCAATGGGAGCGCTGTGGTGGAAAGGGGAATCGTGTGGGTTCAGCTTTTTTTGGCTTCGTCCAGCAAAGCCCAGGGTGGCAGAAAGGACTACTCAAGACTCCGTGCAAATCAAAAGAGGAGAGAAGGAGGCTAAGGAAGTCTCCCTGAGCTTCTCTCAAGCTCCCGTATTTATTGAGCTTACATTTAAGGTCACATTGGGCAATACTTTTCAGTGAGCTACATGCCAGTGAGAACTATAAAAAACGTGCAGATAAAGAAGCTAAGACAGGATAAAATATCCATGCGATAACATGGTCTAAGGAATTTATGAACATAGGCAGGACCTAACCCCTAGATTTACATTAATTAGATAAGTAAAGTGTAGTCTGCTGTTTTTGGCAAGGCCAGAGAGCAGTTTTATGCTTTGCAATGCATTCCTCATAACCCCCTAACCCAGGACATAGCTATTTGATTTCCCGCAGTTGTCTACGTCCCTAGGCCACCTGTGGTAAGAACGGGTAACACCTTGGTTTGTGAGCATAATTTGTTTCAGAAACATGCTTGTAATCCAAAGCACTTGTATATCAAAGCACATTTCCCAAATGGAAACTCATACGATTCGTTCCACAACACAAGAATATTCAGATGAAAATGATTACAACACTGTAATGTAATACAATATAATAAAGAAGATACAAAACATAAAGAAAAATAAATTAACCTGCGCGTACCTTTGAAAACCTTCATGTCTGATGTGAGGGAGACAAGAGAGAGGAGCATTATTGTGTAGGACGACTTTCACTATCACTAACGGAATCGCTGCTATCTATTGGCTCAAAGGAATCTTTTTCTGCGTGGGGACCATTGTATACAGTCACACGGATGTTGACTACAGTACAGTGTTGATTAAACTCTCATCATATACTGTATTGAATGGAACTGACAATAAGGCAGCAGAGGAAAGGGTCTGTATCTGCAGGCAGCCTGACCTGGAATGAAGCAAAGCTTTCCGAAGCTTACTCTTGTATAGAAGAGCAGAGCAGTGTCCATAGGTGCTTTGAGGTGACAAAAAATACACTTCCGCCAGTTGTGGGCACCTTCCTACATTCTGAAAAAGCACTGACTTCTGCCAAATACCACAGCCTGAAACCGAGCATCCAAGCATGGGAGACCATCACCCACAAACGCACAGAGAGAGAGGAGAGAGAGAGAGAGAGAGAGAGAGAGAGGAGAGTTAAGAACCATTGGCTCAGTTGTGATCCTGTGATCCTGTGATCACATACTACTTGTATTGTAAGATATCATTTGTTTATCAGTTAAAAGTTGTTAGAGAATGTTTCCTCTATGTCTTGTGAAACACTCGCAGAACAAGTTACTCACACTTGCAATCTAAGGTTTTACTGAACTTTCTTTTGCTGGATGAATGCTGTCACTGGAGACCTAAATAAAAGAGAGGATTAATGGCCCGGAAAGGAGAATGCGTGGAGACAGCCCTTCATTCCTGCCCAGTCTACTTCCTGTCCCACTTCACGGGAGATGGCCATGAAGCTATTCACATTTTTGTCTCTAGTCCTCTGCGGTAGCCTTCATCTACACGTGCAAGTCACAGACTTTGATTTAAACATTTGGCTGGAGAATTTGTCATAGGCCTTCTCTTCCAAATTAGAGGAAATTAAAGTTTTCTAAACAATATAGTTTTTTAAGTAAAGATAAGTGATGTTTCACAGAAAATGTCATACAATATAAAAAACAACAATAAGACTTTAGGTTCAGTTTAAAAACAGCTTAGAAACCATAGGAGAGTGTCATTGGTAGAATTACCAGAGAGTAGGATCTGCCACTTAGGAAATAGAAGTTAAAAGGTAAATTCTTTATTTTTTTAATGTTTTTTGTTTTGTTTTGTTTTGTTTTTAAGAGAGAGAGAGAGCACTAGTAGGGAAGGGGCAGAGAGGGAGACACAGAATCTGAAGCCCTCTGTGCTGACAGCTCAGAGCCTGGAGCCCTCTTCCAGTTCTGTGTCTCCCTCTCCCTCTTCCCCTCCTCTCTCTCTCTCTCTCTCTCTCTCTCTCTCTCTCAAAAATAAATAAACATTTAAAAAAAGAAAAATGAGTAAATACTCTGTGACTACTAATGATATAGTACACATTAGGTGAACTGCAAAAGCAAAGAATAGAAACCACGTCCTGCACTGTTATGCCTTAAAACCCTCTGCAGACAAGCTACAGAATAATGGTCAGAGGATATTTATTTGGGGCTTACTATGTGTCTGGCCCAGTATTTACCTCTGGCTACAAGAACCAGAGTCTCAGGAAAGTTACATAGATGGATGCACAAGGAGAAGACATATCGTTTATATTGTTTATCACAAAGTGACCAGGAGCTTACACAATTATATTGTCTTAGAGGCACAGATCAGGGTTTAGTCACAGAGAATGGATACAATCTAGCTAGTTTTAGGTAAAGGGATTTAATAAAGATTATAAAAATATTTACTTAATTGTTGGAAGAGCTGAAGAGAAACAAAGCTGGCCTGGACTTCCAGGAATGATTCCCAATGTCTCTGTGTCTATCAAGATACCAAAGAACCGCTGCTCCTGCGAAGACCAAAAATTATGCGAGATGACTCAGGAAGCTGCTTCTTCAGCATCTAGCTCTGGAATGCTGCATTTTTCTTTCTCAGCTGACCAAGCACAAAAGGCTATATTTATCTCACTCCCCATCTCTCTCCCAAACCCCCCTCCCAGTTTTAATTCAAGTTTCCAGTGAAGGCATTGCTGTGCCAAAATTTAAATTAGATATAAGCTTCAACAGCCTCTGACAACTGAAATTCTTAATATTCCAGTTGTCGTGCTATAGAAATACAAACTAAAAGGAGGTTTCAATAGAATTGTCTTTAAGGAAAACAATCCACATATTCTTCTTAGTAAAATAACTTGAACTAATGATATGGTAGGAAGAATCATTTTAGCCTTATATACAAATCTAGACTACATCCTTTTCTGTCTCCAAGATTCTATTGGTATTGAAATTGACATAGACTATTCTTTTTAAATGACAAGATTATTATTCTTTCTCAAAAGATTTAAAAAGCATGTCAAAGACAGTCATTCACTCCTTTTATTTTTGATACTGTATTTGTTTTAGGAGAAATTTTAAGCTTGAGATTTTCTCCCCAAGTGGGAGCCACCTTCAGGCCATATTATTACACAGACTATTAAGTGACCCAAATTAGAAAGGATTCAAGAGCAAAAATGAGAAGACGATTCCCTGAGCTACAAAGTGAGCTACCAACCCATTTCTATTTGTTTGATCCCTCCTGTATTTCCCTAGGAATTCCATCCTCTTGAATAGTGACATTTGTCATTTACACATCTAGGGTCTCTCATCCTCCAGGTGGCTAGCATAAAATAAATAAAACAGAAAACCCTAAACTTTACATAAATATTAGAGAGTTTAACAAACATGGAGTTGGCAAAGGAAAAAGTAATATGGAAATATTATCTTCCTAAAAATATTAATTTACATAAATTTTTAGGGTATCAGATAAATTTCAAGGATAAAACCCTGATTTAGAACCATATTATTCCTGTAAACTCATGATAGCACCTCATCATTTATATGTTAAACAAAATGCATGGACTCTAGTAAAGAAGCCAGACGTGTAAATTATTTAATATGAAAATATTAAATTACCATTGAATTCATATAGAATCACAAAGAATTGAATAATCATTTTATATTTAAAATCTCATTTAAAATTTTTCTAGTATGTGCCTGCTACAAGATGGTGCTTAATAAATGTTTGCTGAATAAATCAAGGATATCAGAAACTAGAGGACTCCTAGAGTGATTCACTTATTCGTTGTATCATAAACAAGTATATACAACATGATAAAATAAGTGTTAAGTCATCATTACATACAAATCTGTATTGTAAGCCTAAATTACAAGATACAGAGAATTCGGTTGTGTTGCTTTCATAGTTGAAAACGCAAACTGGGAATCTAATAGAAAAGGATAAATAAATTTCTAGGTCCTGAATTACAACCATTGATAGTGAACAGCTTAGACGTTTGTGCCGTATATACGAATTAAAGGATATTCGAGTTTGCAGTGTTAAAGAATTCTTCTAGGTGTGTCCTTCGTGACCTCAGTGTTTTTCACCCTAAGAAGCCTCTTGGAAATTTGCCACTTTGGGACAACTGAAAACAGTTAGAATTTCTGTTAGTTAGAAAGCTTCTCTGTAAGCTTCTATTCATATTATGAAAGGTATCACGAAAATGTCCATGAAACTGTACAGTTTCTTTCTTCTTTCTTTTTCTTTCTTTTTTTCCTCAGGATTCCCACCTGTCCTGTGGAGTTCTCGGTTACATCCTTAGGTAATCTGGGAACCAACCTATTTTCTATAACAAAGGCCAAGACTCAATCACTATTATTATGCAGAACCGATCTGTAATTTAAGCCTCTTCTTGTGAATCCCCCCAGGTATTTTCTCACCGTCATCACTGAGGTGACTTGTTCTGTGTCCAGTTCATTGAAACTCCCCAGACCCAGATGCTTTGATAGTCCGATATTTAAGAATTTTGCCCTTATTTACTTTCATCCATCAAGTAAATCTAGGATAGCTTTTCTCCCACCTTTTTTTTCTGGAATCACGACTGCTAATTGTGACAATAACTGCTTAGTGTGTAGAATACCTTAGAGATATGTTATTTTAACAATTCTCGTTCCTAGTGTGAATTTTGGTGAACTGTAATGCTGGAGAAAAAGACTCTGTAAATTGTATGTCCTTTTGTGTATCTTCCATTAATTAGACTTTACAATAAAAAATTTGAAAGCATATGTACTCAAATCAAAGGCCATGAATTCTTAATACGGAGGATATGTAGGTGTTTATAGTATGGGTTAGAGACTATTCCAGCAATTTGCGGAAAGAGTAACAGCTAGTACTACATTTCATATTATGACATTTTCTCTCAAAATTATGCCATGATTTTCTTCTCTCAACCTCAAAATTTCTCCACCATCAGTCTCAGGTCTCACTTTTTCAAAATAAGAAGAAAAAGAAAAAGATCCTGAAATCAAGTCCGTCTTACTATTTATCTCCACTAACATTAACTCATTATTTAATTTTATGGAACCTAGGATTAATTTAAAATATAATTGAGATGTGTTATAACTAATAATGAAATCATTATTAATTGTAAATCTTAGTAAACTATTAGCAACTCAATGAATAATATTTAATACAAATATATTTGTCAAGACACATACAAAAATTAATTTGTTCCATAAAACTTAAACCTGTTACTTTAAAAAAAAAACACCTCACTTTGTAAGAAAATGTAGTGTAGTCATTCAGTGATAAGGTTTGGATTTTGATACCATTGAGCAACTGAAGTCAATCCTGGCTCCTCTCTCTTTTTTTTTCCTTTGTGACTTTGAAAATATCACTTATTTTCTCTCTTTTTCATCTGTAAAGTGGATGTCGTAACAGCATTCGTATTCCAGTTTTCCATCAGGATTAATTTCAATATTCTAAATGAGCACTTTAACAATTTGTTATATATATGAGGCACTCAATAATTATTCGATATGATAAATATTTTTATTAGCAAGTTCCTTTAAGCTCACTCTTTTCTGCTAGTGTTATATGGAGTGCTGTCTCCCCGATAACATATGTCTGCAATAGAGATGACTACGAATGTCTCCACTGACCTCTTTCTGGCACAATGTTGCTAATTAGCTTCCTATGCCTGTGCACCCACATTCCTGGGTCAGTCAGAACTGCACGTTTATATCTTAGTAAGTTGATACAGTAGCTCATAGCACAGGACATAGGATTCTAAGTAAATATCTGTAAACAAGTCAGGACATGAAATTTTAAGACTGTTGTTTCTGTAAGGAACTGAAATCTAAAAAATATGTGATGCTGTTCAAACCTGGATATGGGTTCGACTTAATTTGAATCAATGTGGATCTGTTTATTCAGACCCCATTTTTCCCTTGTCTGATTCAACTATACTTGCTTCAAGGCCTTTATTACTAATAAGCAAAAACACCACGATTTCCTTTGCACCTGCCCAGTGTACATTGAGTACTGATTCTTTACCAGTTGTCTTCTATGGGATTCTTTGTTTCCTTCCACTTTGCTTCACGAACTTCTGGCCGGTTGCCTTATTTTTTAAACATGCATGAAATAGCTTACCTCTTTTTCTAACGTGACAGCTCTTTGTGCAAATGTGCTCTATCTGTAAATCACGTTCTCTGGGCTGCAATCAGTTTTTCCTTTTTTTCTTCTGTGTACTGAGGCACCTAGAGAAACATTTACAATAGCTTTTAGTAAAACTGGCAAAGGTAAGTGAAAAAACTGAGTCTTCCTTCCCAGGGTACCATGACATTTAATTACAATCTTGAATAAATCTCCATTTACCTCTACTCCTAAATCAGTTTGATCAACTTACTATTTAATCACTTTACAAGCAATATAGTATGTTTGCTAATTCATTAATCTCCATTCAACTGGTATGAAACCAACTATCCCTCTGACTTCTCTACTTGTGTTAAAATCACCACAACTGTTCCAGCTCAGCAAGATTTAAAATATCTGAAACAGCTTTAGGATTTCTTTCTTTTTACCAAAAATAAATTAATGTTTATTTATTTTTGAGAGAGAGAGAGACAGAGCATGAGCAGGGAAGGGGCAAAGAGAGAGGGAGACACAGAATCTGAAGCAGGCTTCAGGCTCTGAGCTGTCAGCACAGAGCCCAATGTGGGGCTCAAACCCACGAACCTCAAGATCATGAGGCTGAGTCAAAGTCGGACGCTTAACCGACTGGGTCACCCATGCTTCTTGCAGCTTAGGATTTCTAACAGCTTTGAACCAGTATCTTTTTATTGCAAACTCCTGATGAGGCTTTCTTTATGATATCCAAGTCTTAATTTCTATTCCCACAGAACCACCTTAGCTTTGGCCCTTAGTTCTGTGTCTTTACTCTTTAAAGACTACAGCCTCCTAATTAGTTTCCTTATTGACAATCTTTCTTATATTCTGGCATTGAGTTTTTTTCTAAAATATTACTTGAATCATGGGTTTTAGCAGCTTTAGACATAAGTAGTATCAAAATGCTTAGATGTTCAATGTTTCAGGAAGCTCATGAAAAAAATCTTTTTTTTTCCAAAAGACTGAACATGTTGCCCATTGATTTGTGTCCTCTTATAATGTTTACTAAGCTGCCCCCAATAATTTTTCAACTAAATATCCTATTTTCTTTAAATATGCTCTATTCTTTTACTTAAAACTAAGCCACTAATGGTTACATATATGTCAGCAGTATAATGTTTCCCTATCGATATAATTGATAGGCAATCATTTGTCCAGCAACGTAAATGTGGTGGATATCCATGACAATTATTGTTTGGCAGAATTTATGAAATTGAATTAATTAATCAATTAAAATACTGAGATGTACTCAAAATAATATTTTGTCATTATAAGAATAGAAATAAGGGAAAATATTCAAACCATTTTCACAAGAAAATATTCAGCCTTATATGCAAACTAAAATGCATACCGAGCATCATTTGTTACATACCATTAACTGGGAAAAGTGTTAAAAGAAAAACCAAAACAAGAGGAATACTATGTAAATGTAGATGAAAAAAGGAAGGGGTAGTTACAGATCGTAGGTCCATCACGTTTTGGTGTATCCCTTCAAATATCGTACTTACTCCTTGTCTGTTTTGAAGAGCAAAAGGAGAAAAGCCACTATGCAAATCTAATGTATTTGAAGATGAGAATAAATTGCAATCTACTAAAAGGTGTGCTTTTTTTGCCCTTGATGACTTGAGGTAAATATTTACAAACATAGTGCATCTTGTGGTTGACAGTAAGTTTTTATTTCCCTGGTCTGTGCTTTTAAAATAGAAATGAAACCGACTAAAAAAGGTGCATCAGTCATAAGACCACTAGACCAAAATTACATGATTGAACCCTTCTTCTAATTAAAGATTTATTTTGAAGCAAACAGTGAATCCTAGGTCTTAGAGATACAGCTAAAAATGTTAGTAGGTTCTGCTAAAGACAAAAAGCTGTAGATGATTTTCACATCATCAGTGGGATGAGAGAGAACTTTTAAAATTCCAATTGCAGCCTAGGAAAACAACACTCACAAAACAGATAAAAAACATAATTGTCTGGGCACTGTAAGGAAGCGCTCCTAATTTCCCACACTGATCACTTTGCTTGCTGCTGTGTAGACGGGAATGCGACTGAATCATGTGATTTCCTTGTAAGTAGGGAATTTGGGTAGCTGTAGCCCAAGAATAAATTCATATTGTCTGAAAAGGAACTGGAAATATTCTTCAAGTATCTGTATTATATCAGACATGGCATATTCTTTCACATTTTCTGTCTTTTGTTACCATAAGACAAAACAAAATAAAACAAAAACAGAAGACAAAATATTCATTTACCTACCTTTTTATAGATTTAACTTATTCAGCAATTACTATGAACCAGGAATTTTATATACTTTATCTTACTTAGTAATCAGAACTATACTTCGAGTTTTATATTAAAATACAAACTTTACAGTGAATGAACAGAGGCTCCACTAGAGATTAACTCAATGTATTTAATAAGGCAAATAAATGTTACGTCAGGAATGAAAAATTTCAGCTTTTACTTACAAAGCAAAAGTTACTTTTCCAATATTTAGCTACCTTTTGAAGAAGAGTATTCTACTAGGAAAATAAATAGAACTTAATAAAAAAATCTCTTATTTAATTATTTTAGCTGAGTGCTGTGAACTAAAATTATAGAAAATCAATGGTAGCATTCAAGAGATAGACCGTAAATAAGAATTGAAAATAAATGGACTTCTCAATGCAAACAACATAGTGTAAACCACTATCATTTCCTGTCTGAACATCTACAAAGCTAGTATCCCTCTATTTATTCTTTTCCTACTTCACCTCACAATATAACTATGGTAATTATGTTGAATTCATGATTTTAATACCTTTCAAACATATCTAAGCCTTATTTCAGCAATTGTGGGGAATAAGCTTAGGATTTCCCTGAGCCTGCACAGATGGGTTAACAAGGCATAAAGAATTAGAAAGCCATAGAATGCTCACACCCAAGTTTGGGTAAACAAGATTAGTTAAATAAGTGTAGAGAAGGCAGGGCAAAGGCCCCAGTATAGAACAAAGGTATATGAAATAAACAAGATTAGGTATTCAGGGCGGAAGTGCCCCCCAACCTAGTACTAAAGCAGAAAGCTGCTTTCACAGTAAGGAAGGACCAAATTAGATAAATAGGTAAATAGGGGTATAGACCACTGCAGGGAGAAGTTGCCCAGAGTGGAACTAATTAACAAAAGAAAGGTGCCTTGTTGACCCTGAGGTAGCATGCTCTGTCTTTTCTGTCCCCTAGACCAGTTTAGGTAAACAGAAGTGATACCTCATGTCTACTATAAACAAGCTTCTAGCTGGCCACCCAGCACCAGGATTTTGTTTTGTATTAACCCAAACCCCTAACCCCACATATATTCAAGACCACCTTTCCCTCACATCCATGAGTTAATGTTCAGGTTCATTGTCTCTTTGTGTACGTCCATCACCATGTTTGGAAACCTTCTGATCCTAATAAAAACAGAGCAAGGACCCTTAACTGGGGCTCTTGTCTTCTCCTGGACATTAACCATCTCTTGCATTTTAATCCCACGTGCTGCTTTCTTGCTAGACAAGAAAATACTCTAGACCCAGAGTCTATAACAAGCAATCCTATCTTATTCACCATAATAGCATCTGCAATTAGCAAGTGTTAGTTCATCAACAAATATTCAGTTGATTGTTAAGTAATAAATGTATTGACCAAATAAATATCTCAGTAGAAAATTATATTGCCATACAATTAAAAGTCATTTTTCTTCTAATATTTTTTTTCTTCCTTGACCTCCTTATATTGCATGTCACAAGGATTTTCTCTACCAGAGTAATTAGTCTGGGATGCCTTGAACCAGGGCCTGAGAAAAGGTGTTGTGTACATGTGGCTTCTTTAGAATTGTAACTCCAAGATGCAGGCTTAATTGGGCCTTGGGAACAGGCAGATAGATACAGCATACAAAGCTACTGCTTCAGGTTCTTGGAGTTTAATTCCATAGGACCTTATAAGACACCCGAAGAAATGTGCCACAGCACAGTTCTGGGTACCAAAACAGTGAAGCATTTATTCATCAACTTATATCATTCTCTCAGCTAGGACAACATGTTGCACATAAAGTTGCCCTCACTTCCAAGTTGCCCAAGTATGAGTGCCAAGGTTTTTCCAGGTGGCCCACATTTTTGTATTAGGTAAGCCTGAGAGGAAAACATGTTGTGTACATGCTACCAGACAGTGGTGAGATGTTATCGATTTGTACCTGTAAAGAGCTGGATGATGCCTGACTCATCACGGATAAGAGGTGGGCCAGAGAAGAAATGAAGTGATGCACTGGAGAAGAGAGATCTCTCCTTTGTATCACTTCCCTTCGCTTAGTTAGACATTCCATTCCCCATTCATCACAAAGTCCCTGTCAAGGCAGTGACTTTCCTAATCTCTACAAAAACTAAACGAAGAGGGGGAGGGGTTCATGGGTCAAGCTGCAGACTCCGCATCTTGTCCTAGGACCCTGACTGAGAGTCATCATCTCAGGCCTCATTCTAGAGGCTCCTTTCTGTAGCCTGCACTTCAGATGGTCCAGGTGGTTTACCTGGTTGGGTAACTCAGACCTTCACCCTCAAAGTATCTTAAACTTTAGTTTCCCTATCTGTGCCATGCTTGGGTTGTTGCAGTTGCCATTCATAATTATTATTTGGCAAAGAAACACCAAGAAATACCCCAGGGAATCTCCTTCATTGTAGACATACCACAACACTTTCTTATAATATAGAGACAACTAGAATGGCATTGAAATCGGGATCACTGTTGCCATCATTGTAGTAATTCCTACATGTATCTGCTAGTCAACAGGCAGCAGAAGATAATAGTGACCAGGTAGGCAGTAGCTGTTTCTTCTAGTTCAGTGGAGCTTTCACTATGTCCCTGTGGAAGTGTCCTTTAGGGAGGGCACTTGTGATGAGCACTGGGTGTCGTATGTAAGTGATGAATCACTAAATTCTCCACCTGAAATTAATATTACACTGTATGTTAACAAACTAGAATTCAAACAAAAACTTAAAGCTACTAAAAAAAAGTGTCCTTTCCTCTAAAAACAATACCTCAGATATGACAGCTCCTTAGGTAGTGCAGATGGGGAGCAAAAATTCTGCAGCTGGGTCTCAGGGAGTCATGGTGAGAAGGGCTAGTCCTACTTACAACTTTCATCTCCTAAATCTCACGCTCTATGTCAAAGGTGGATTTAGCATATACACTGCATTCTGGAGGGCAGTACTCAAGGGACGGTGACACAGGTACGACCATAACAAGGTGGTAGTATATTTACAGCTAGCATCAACAACATACTGCACCGTCCCTACTATGTACCAGCTTTGATATTTTCCTTCTGATAATGTCGTAGGCATTCTCTGCATGATCTCTATGCAACAGGAGTATCTATCAAGGATTCAGTGCCAAATGTTGATGTAATTTTTTTGTGCTTTTTGAAACTGCTTATGCCAAATCCTTCTCTTTTTTTGTCATTTCCATCACATAGTGGGTTATTGCTGCACTTGGCTGACTTTATGATTCAGAGATCTAATGCTAACCAGCGCATGATAGGAAGTTCTGATTACGCAGTTACTTGGTGCCTACAGATGGATCTGTCATGATTCTTTTCCAAAGTCTTGTATTGTACCAGGGACTTCCTTTTCAAACTGGAACCAATTGCCTTCTCCAGAAGGCATAGACTTGCTCTAATACGTCAAGAATCTACTAAAAGTTATCATACTGAGGTTTCAAAGATACACCACACAGCACACTGGTCCAACACAGAATCCTCTAATATCACCAGGTCATACAGAAGATTGATTGTGTGCTGGAGGGTTCTTACTTACCCAGGGCCCTACAAAAATGATGAAATTGGTGGTCTGAGTTACCAAGACTGATCCATTTTTAAAAATAGTACCACCTTAATAGAAAGATGTGATAGTGACTAACACCTCGGCATCTTTTAAGGCTTTTATGTTGTTGCTCATCACTGCAATACCTCCCGGGGTACCATACTGTTTCTGAATTGCTATATTGGCTCTGGAGTGGGAAAAGCCTTCATAAAGGCTTTTAGTCCACGATCAGGGAATCAATAAGAGAGTGTGGGCAGCCTCTGAATATATCTACCCTAATTATGCACCAGGGGAGGAAAATAACCACAGAATTGGTCCCCACACACCTGTTGGATACAGTGTGAGATATATGAACTAGAAGTCCACTTTTTATTTAGACCTCATAAGCCTTCTCTCTAATTGGTGACAACGAAGTTTTCTGGATTTCCTGTTATTACTGTTTGTTCAGACATATCCAGTAGTCTTCAGACTTTCTAGGTATTCCCTTTTGCTTAATACACATGAACCTGGTAAATGACCGAAACTATTTTTAGGGAAGGATTAGAGAAATGTTTCTGGTGTATATACATGCTGCGGGCTCCTGGTCCTTCTCAGAGGCTTCCAATGCTGCTCCAACTTCTATGCCAGTGGTTGACATCAGGTCTTATCTTTAAAACTCTTGGCTTTTTATCATATACTAGTAAAAATATTTTATGCAAGTCAAGGAATGCCCTCATTGTTGTCTATCTTTCCTTGTAGCTCCATTATTTATTAGCCAAAATAACTAATACATTAAGGAGTCCTCAATCTACTGTGCCATCAATGGGCTTTTTTTATATTGAGTATAAAGTCATTTAAAATATGTTAGTGGAATATTATATTTATATAAGAGATTGTGTTTTTTTATGTTTATTTATGTTTGAGAGAGAGAGAGAGAGAGAGAGAATGGGGGAGGGGCAGAAAGAAGGGGAAACACAGAATCTGAAGCAGGTTCTAGGCTCTGAGCTGTCAACACAGAGCCCAATGCAGGGCTCAAACCCACGAATAGTGAGATCATGACCTGAGCTGAAGCTGGACACTCAACCAACTAAGCCACCCAGGTGTCCCAAGAGATTGTATTATTTTTGATTGACTATGGCATCTCCTAATATATGCTCCTTGTACCTATAGATCCTTTCTTGAGTAAGAAAATAAATATCACAATTATCAGCATTGAAAACAAACCATTGTGTATTTCTATATTTAACACTCTACCTATTGGCTAATAGTCTGAATCCACTGTAAGTAGGCATATGCATTTTATTATTTACCCCATGTTAACCATAATTTATTATAAAGTAAGCTAAACATTAATCAATTCTCTTTTAATTCAGTTAGCTATTTAAGTTTATCTCTAATTATTTTAAAATTTATTTTATTGGGGCGCCTGGATGGCTCAGTTGGGTACGCATCTGACTTCAGCTCAGGTCATAATCTCACAGTTCGTGGGTTTGAGCCCCATGTCGGGCTCTGTGCTGACAGCTCAGAGCCTGGAACCTGCTTTGGATTCTGTTTCCCTCTCTCTCTCTGCCTCTCCCCCACTCATGCTCTGTCTCTCTCTCTCTCTCTCTCTCTCAAAAATGAATAAACATTAAAAAAATTTTAAAAATCTCTTACAAAAAAATAAAAAATATAAAATTTATTTTATTTATGAAAATCCGTGCTTCATCTACCTAATGGTTCAGATAGTCTAAACTTTGGTTTCTCTAGTATTGGTGAAGACGAAGGAACATAGAGACCATCATCTTATGGCCAAATTTGCTAAAAGTGTTTCGTGTCTTTGTTAAATGTGAGTAATATTAACATCCTATACTTTTAATTAAAATATCACACATCATGAATCTTGTTTTAGAATTATCCACATTCACACAAAATTTTTATAAAATAGCAAAACTGATTTTACAATTCACGTCTCCAAACGCACACACACAATTGCGTGTTACAGTTTACTTGAAATTAGTTGTAAAGAAAAGTATCTACTCTAATTTTCTCTTTATATACATAGTCATGCACCTTAGTCACACGAAAGTAAATTATTAAAAGCGTACAGGATACTGAACTTCTGATTTCCTCCATTAGATACAGTTAGTTGCATCTGACATTGAAAATAACATTATGACATGTTTTTGTGGTAGATCATATATAACTATTTCACTGTATGTCTTTTGTTGGGCAGTGGTTAGGTTTTAAAACTAATTCGGCAATTAAAAAAAATCCAAATGTGGAACTTGTAATTAAGTTGCTGAAGTGAACTTGTTTGCATCCTTAAATGTTTACTGTAAAAACGATATGAAAGTTGAAACTGGGCATCTGTACCAGGTGACAGCAATATGTAACTACAAGCAACTAATGAAGTTTAACACCATGTAGCAATAGAATTTGTTACAGGAAGACACAGCACTCATGTGAATGATTCCTATGAGAAACCTGACTGCCAAGACAGGCATCCAATAAGTAGGAGCACTGAGTTGCTAGGTTCATAATTAGATCATTTTCTGACTTTATTTTCCCCCATAACCAAATATATTTTAATAATCACGTGTCCTGAGAGGCACAGAGACTTTCATGCATTCTTCCATTCCAATCAACTTGTGTATCAAAACACTTCTACCTGAAAACTAGGAGTTTTCTATGGGAACTAGGTAAGATATTTATTGAAATGATCACTTTAACTCTTAACAAATTCCCAAATATAAAATTAAAGCCTAGGAAAAAAATGAGGCCAATCACAAACTACCTAATTGTGTTTCTGAGAAATTTCAAAGTAAGTTAGAAAAAAGCCAAATAGTTATAATTTTCAGCTTTTCAGGTATAACACTGATTTCTGAAAAGAAGAGTTGCATTTTATGAAGTGATACAATTTAATATATTTTGAATAAAACACTCGATTTCATCTATATCTACATTGAAAACAAAGGATTTTCTTTAAAACTCACAAACACGGAATAAACTACAATATGTGTTTAACTAGAGGAATATGAATTAACATGAGTATACTAGCAGAATTGGAGTTCAATGTTTATGGAAGGCATTAAAATTCCACCAAAACTTCATGTCAAAATTCTCCTCATTCTAAGCAAGAGTAATCTCTTTTGCATTCAAAAGATTTTAAACTCTCATAGAAAGGAGAACTGTCTTGTACTCATGTGAATGTATTCACATGAGCATATTTCCTTATTGGTCTGCAATCCCAAAACCCAGCATCTGGCATTGGATCTAAGTAAACTACCCATACTACACATCATAAAACTCACATTCATAGTTGATTATAGAATTTTGTTAATAGGAAAATGTATTGAAAATGGGTGAGTAATCTTCTCATGTTTTTAGTATGAATTGAGCTCAAAACGGGTTAGAACTGGATTTCAATGAACTTTTTTTCCTGATGATTTTATGCTATATTCAAAACTAATAGAAGCTAAAAAAAAAGTTTTATGTTTATCAAAATCAATGACAAAGACTAGTAAAGTTTCCTATTTTACCATTATTTGGAAAACATCCTATAGGAAATATATTTGCATACTTGAAAGGTTAACACATCATGTGGTATTGTTTATAGAATATTCATGTTAGTGAAAATATCTCACCTTCTGTCTAACTGATTTGTTATTCTGAGACAACAGGAATGAAATTGACTCTAAGAAAATATGGCTTATTATAAGGGAAACTGCCATCTGTAATCTTTCTTATTTCAACAGAGATTAAGAATGTCCTTGTTTTTCATAGGTCTTTGTTTAATATGTTAAATAAACACAATATTTTAGATTTAAATATCTTTAAATAGTGGAAGCTGAAATTGATGACTGCATTTATTTTTAAAAATTAATTTCATCCTTTTTGTATGATTTCTTTTGATATTGACTACACATTTTGACTACTAAATATTAAACTGTCAATTTGATCTATATATAGAGATTGTTATAGATTTGTAATTTAGCATAGGGACTTTGTATTATTTGAATATCTTATATGAGGCTGGTTAATCAACATCTAAAGACTTAGATACCAGAAAATATTCAGGTACATAGTCAACTGCAAATCATATCTGGAAGGGGATGGAAGAAGAAAGATTCATTATTTATGATTGACTTTCAGTTTAACCACATGTAAAAATAAATACATGCTTCTCACATCCTATTAGATGAGATCATAGCAAAAGCTGGAAGTCAAAGTGGAGGATTCAAATCCACCTGACCGATAGTAAGGCAACTCTTAATAATAACCTTTCATAAAAACTGGAAAGTCTTGTCCAGTGAGTTTAGTTAAACTGCACAAGGCACCAGCACAACAGGCACAAAGAGGAATTGTACTTGACAAACTAGAATATATGTTCACCCAGTTCTTAGCTTATTATATTTGATAGTTGCTGCAGGCTATTTACTTAATATTGGTAATTACACTATGGGCAAGTAATGATTTTTTATTTGCATTACCCTTAATTTCTATTATTATCATCTGTCACGTATGCAATTCCCTCCGTGGTTTTTATCTCATAAGATGAAGACCACTGGTGCAGCATATCCGGATGTTTAAAATTTCTAATTGTCATATGATGTATTTCCCATGATTCTCAAGTTCCAAGCATCTACTAATACCACCATTATTTCTAACTCTTAGTGGTTTGCTCACTCCTCAGGCTTAGAGAAATGATATTGTAAATGAACTAGAATTTTCCACTAAAAACAGCAAGTTCAACACCATCAAAATGCTACAGCACAAAAAAAATGTGATTTGGATAAAAGAGTATAATGATTTAAAGGAGATATTTTATAACAATAGGTGATTAAGAAATCAGGAAATTCTTTGTCTTCTGCACATTATCCATATTTAACCAAAGTCTAATTTGCTTTCATCAAACTAACTAAATGTTTCACAGAGATATTATGGATCAAGAGATAGATTTGCATTAAAGTTTCAGTTCTAACATTAATTAATTTGTGACCTACAAATATTAGTCTATTTGTAAAACAAGAATACTGATGCCTATGATGTAAAATTGCTTAGAGATTTAATGAAATAATGTATGTAAACCATTTAACTTAGTACCAGACTCTTATTAATCTTTAATTGGACGTACATAATTATAATTACTTGTTGGGAGCCATTTTGGGCTCACAGGTTGAGACCCCTCCCTGTGTAGAAAAGTGGTTAAAGCAAAGCTCCCAGCTAGCCAAAATGGCGGGCTTGGATTTCTTGAGGTACTCTCCTTGGCCCCAAGGAATGTAATGTTCTTTTGTTTAATGGCATTTAGATGAAGGGGAAGGACCTGGAGCACATGCCTTGATGGATTTATAAGACCTTAAGGAAACACCTTGCTCTCTCTTTCCACCCTAAATTTATCCTAAAACCAATATACAGGATTGAGGAGGTTTGCCACCTTGCTGGTAAAAATAGATTATTGTTAAAGAGATCAAACTACCTTTTAAATAAAGACAGAGACCAGCAGGGAAGAGACACCAGAAGATGCCAGAATTGAGAAAACGTCCAGAGACGCCAGAATTGCCAGGGCTGCCTGCTTGGTCATCAGACTCCATCTCTCGTGGCTCTCTCATTTCCTTTCGCCTGACTGTCTGTCCTTCGTGGACCCCTAGATTCGCTGGAACAAGGACCCCGACAATTACTAACCACCAGTTTTGATAACTGAATTTATTAATGAACTGACTGTGTGTACACTTCACTCTTCCAAGATTATGGGAAAACAAAGATACACCATTTCTCTATCCCTTTTTATTTATTGCATCACTGGCCTGATTCAATTCTTTATCCTACGTTGCCTAGATTTTTGCCATAACTTTCAGTTTGATTTTTCTGCTTTCCTCTCTCACTGAGGTAGATTTCAATATCCTGGAAGTTACCTTCCAAATTACACAGTATCTTTTAACTCCTCTCATCAGTAGTTTATGATGATTCCTTACAACTTTTAGAAATAAGCTAAACATCCAAAAATGACCCTGAAGTCTCTCTGTGTCTTTATAAGCCACTTCCATTGTCATTTATTTCTTCTGTCATTTGTATATGCCAGATTATGTTTTACAGATTAAAGATAGAGAAGTAATTTAGATATAGTCTAAATCTGGAACAATAAGAAAATCCACTCATTGGCTTATATAATTGATGTATGATGGTGAGGCAGTAGAAATATCAGGAAGAAACCTCTCATTCTGTGTAGAGAAGATGACATCTAATATTATCTTTGAGAAAAATATTGTATTTGCCAGAAGAAACAATATGTGCAAAGACTCAGAAAAATTAAAATTTATAGCTACTCAGGACAATGTGAGAGGAAACAGAAGGATATATGATTATAAAAATTGGTTAGAGACACATATGAAGGCAGGTATTTTTGACGGTGTTATTATATAACACTTAGCTAGGCAAAAAATAATGTGAATAGAGACTAATATATTACACTTCGATGATGAGTATGTGAATATTGCCACAATGCTAAAGGGAAAAAGTGCAGTATAAGGAACATGTGAATGATCGCATATTTCAAGTAAATACTCAAAACTACTAGCTGAAGCAATGAAATACAGCTGAATTTTTAAACTTGTGCAAAGTAATATCTCATTAGAAAAGTTAGAGGTAAGTTTGCAAGTTATTTTTGTTTTATCTTACATCAATGAAAAGAGTGAGGCTTTGCAACAAAGTCCTCGAATACCTACAGGACATATAACATTAGGTGGAATTAAATCCAAATTTCATAGAAGTGATAGACAGGGTATATATACTTTTTTTTTAAGTAGGCTCCATGCCCAACATGAGGCTTGATCTCATGACTGAGATTAAGAGTTGCATGCTTCATGGAATGAGCCAGCCAGACACCCCAAGGGTATAAGAGTATTTATTTATTTACTTTATTTTTAATGTTTATTTTTGAAGGAGAGAGAGACAGAGCATGAGTGGGGGGTGGGACAGAGAGAGAGGGAGACTCAGAATCTGAAACTGGCTCCAGGCTCTGAGCTGTCAGCACAGAGCCTGACACAGGGCTTGAACTCATGAGCTGTGAGATTATGACCTGAGCTGAAGTTGGGTGCTTAACCGACTGAGCCACTCAGGCGCCCCTAACATTTTAATATGTTTGATTAATGTATTACATTTTAGAAATTGAGCAAAATCATATATGAAGTTACATTGAAATTATACTCGAATATAACAAGTAAAATCTTCAGTTAATTTCATAGCTGAATGAAAGTTGAAAATAACAAAATTATTACTTCATATTTTTCTGTTTGTAATCATGATATTTTTAATTATATAAAACCAAAATGAATAAAATTGGTGTGTACCATTGTCTTACATAACCATACCTTGATCTTACATAAAAACAAAATTCATAGTCCTGTAACAATTTCTAATTTGGGGGATTGCACATTACTCTGATTCTAAGGTAGTTTTTTATTTTGAAACCTCACCACATACAAGACACTTCTGCATAAACCCATTGAACGTTTACGTACTATATTGACTCAGAAGTAAAGTCAAATTTCTTTTGATGGCCTATTATAGCTGACTTTGGGTTCCTGGAATGAACATTAAGAATATTACTTTTTTAGAGATTGTTACAGGTTTCATTATCTTCTACAGAAGATTGAGGGAAAAATCTGTTTTTAATTATCAGTCGTTATGTAACTCGGACCTGTATTAATTAAGCAAACTAAGCAGTTATTTTGATATTTATATTTCTTAAAGGAAAAGAGTAATACAATTATGGAAAATGCCCAACTATTGGCAGTTGTCCACCATTCATTGACTAAGGACTCAGTCCAAGGATTATCTTGGCTTTTGCTACTGAATCTTTTCTGGCTCTGAGCCACCCTTAAACAATTCAGTAAAAAAAATGAATAACATAGATAAAGAGGTTCCAATTAAGATTATTTGGCAATGATTGATTCCAAATAATAAAAATAAAATTTTGAGATAGTTTATATATTTTATCTATTCCTGTTTAAGAGTTGGCTCAAATTGTGTGATGGATTGTAATTTGATTATGCACATTCCATACTCTGTCTCTAAAAATAATGTATTTTACAGTTTGTTAGTGGTTTGCAGGATCAATATGTTTGGCAGTTTAGGGACATGTGATTGTGCTTTTCTTTCCTTTTTTTTTTTTTTATTCTTTTCTTCTTTGATCTAATATTGACCATTTAGTTTCTACTCACACTAGAGTAGTGATTCTCAATTATGGGCAATTTCGACTGCCCTGACCTTACCCAGGGGATATCTGGCAATGTCTGGAAACAGTTGAGACATTTTTTTGTGGGGCTACTGGAAGAGGTGCTACAGGTCTTTAGTGAGCTGAAGCCATGATAATGTCAAACATCCAATGAAGTAGAAGATATCTCATCACAGCAAAGAATTACGAGGCTCAGAAGGTCCCTACTGTCAAGGTTGAGAAATCTTAATGCAGAAAGAATGAAACAGAAATAGTAAGCAGTTATATTCCCCCCAACTCATCCTCTTCCTGACTGACAACCCGAAACTTGAGAATTCTGGACATTCTATCTTCCAAATCTTTTTTGGCATCTTGTATTTTTAAAAACCTGTAACATATTATTAGGTCGGTAGTTAATCTCTAAAACTTGCATCACAATATCTAAAAGCATACAATGTTGTTGTTATGTTCAAATGATTCTAAAATTTTGTATCTAGAAATAACATCTTTAACTTCTACCTGTCTCTTGGAAAAAAGCAAACCTATCTGGCTATATGATACATCCCACAGAGATTTTGTGAAGTAATTTTCTCTTTTTTTCCCCCTGTCTTACTCTCTTTTTTTTATTTCTTTTTTTAATTGTTTATTGATAAACTATCAAAAGCAATTAAAAAAGCTTTTACTCTCAAGACAGAGCAATTGAGCATTCCCATAATAGGAGCCTGGGACCAGAAAAGCTTTGTTATCAGCAAGTTACTAAATTCATCAATAATTTAGACACAGCCTAAAGTCTCTGCATAGGTGAATTTTTGTTATGGAGATTGCTGACTTGTTGAAAAATAAATGCATTCTGCTCCAAAATGCTTGCAAAGCTTCAGCTTGCAAGCCAGGACATACTGCTGACAGTTCCAAGCAGTTGTTACTATCTCCACACAAATTTCCTTTCTCCTTCCAGGGGCCACTGGCCTTGGGGAAGCACCACATTCTTTCTCATACCTGAGGGCAGCTTTTCTTTTGCCTTTAGTTTTAAGATTTCAGTTTTCGTTTCAGTTTTTCTCAAAAGAGCTGCTCATGCACTTACTGGTCATGGAGATAAATCCCAATGAGGTGACTGAAGCTATAACCACGTGTGGTTTCGATGTTCTGAATGTTAAAGATATTTTATAGAGAAGAGAAGTTATATTAAAGGTATTTTTAGAAAATCATTATGCCCTGTAGTGGAATTAAAATAGCAAGTCTACATCCTTTGATTTTTCCTTATTTTTTTTTATCTCTAAGATCATTTCTGTAAATGCTAAATAAGTTGAAAATAGGCACCTAAGCCAGATTTGTTCATAGTAAATATCAAAAAGACATTCTTCCCAAAGTTTTATGACAGTGAATACCCCATTTCTCAGGTTTCTGTATAATTACGAGAGCCTACAGAATTTGAGGAAGAAATGCAGTTTGTTTGTAGTGGTTGTGAGCTACAAAGAAATGTTCATATTTTGGCCATTAACATAATAAATGACTTGAAATTGGTTTGAAACAACATAAATAAGTTAAAAATATGAAATCAAGTAACATCAGTCTTTTTTTTGTTGTTGTTTTATTTTGAGAGAAGGACAGAGGGTGCAAGTGAGCGAGGGGGAGAGAGAGAAAGAAAGAATCCCAGCAGGGGCAAAGGGAGAGAGAGAGAGAGAGGAGAGAGAGAAAGAGGCAGGGATCTCCCTAAGTGGGCTCATGCTCACTGGATGCGGGGCTTCTGCTCACCCAAAGCAGGGCAACAGCTCACCCCATGTGGGACACGGAATTCAAGAACCCTGAGATCATGACCTAAGCCTAAGTCAGATGCTTGAGGACTGAGCCACCCAGGCGCCGTAAGTAAGGTGTCTTAAATCTCAGCCAATAAATGATAGGGGATACTATGTAAACAATTGAACTAATAAATTTTGAGCAGGTTCAATTTATTGCCATAACACAGGGTAGTGGCCTAGAATACGTTACTATGCCTACTTCTAAAGAAGAGTCATCTTTAAATGTCAGTCTCAAGTATTCCAGTCTCTGGGAAACTGTAGTGTAATGAGGTTAAAAAAAAGAAAGAAAAGACTTTGGTCTGTCTCAAACTGGATTAAATATACTTCTGGACCATTCAGGAAAAAAAAAAATCTTATATTGATCCTTTTGTTAATTTGTTTTCTTTGGGACCTTGACATCTGGAAGAATATTCCTGGAATAGCAATAATTTATATGCTTATAATTGGAAAGATAGGAATACCATTATACATTAATAAACTTTAATCTTCTTTATAAATTAATATCTCAAAATATCAGTAGAATTTCAGAAATTAATCAGATTTCTGAAAATACATTGTTATTTTTACTTTTTGGATTGTCTTTTCCTATCACTTGATAAATACTGTCAATAAATACAAGTTTTTTTCATGTGAGAAATTTGTGCAATCACAAATTTGAAATCACCTTTCTCCATTGTAGGCGCATGTCGTATATGTGTGAATGTATATGCAGATGTGTATGCACATGCAAGGTAATTAAATGACTGATGATTCACTGGCCAAGATAACGATCAACTTCAAAATAGGAGAGACTAATCCTTAAACATATTGGCCTTTGAACTGTATTCAGGTTTATATGCTTTTGTTGTGCAAGCAATGGCTCTAATAACTAGGAACAGAAAGTTTTGGAGGATGGATCTGCATCTTTGGAAAGAACATGTTCAAAATGACAGTTATAGGAAAAATAGTGACACTCAGGGGGACAAATTATATTACAAGGCTAAGCTGAGACATCAAAATTAAGTTTCTGTACAACAAAGGAAACAACAAATAAAACTAAAAGGCAACCTATGAAGTGGGAGAAGATATTTGCAAATGGCATATCTGATAAAGGGTTAGTATCCAAAATATATAAATAAGTGATAAAATTCAATACCCAAAAAACAAATAATCCAATTAAAAATGGGCATGAACAGACATTTATCCAAAGAAGATATACAGATGGCTAACAGGCACATGAAAAGATGCTCAACATCAGCAATCTACAAGGAAACGCAAATCAACACTACAATGAGACATCACCTCACACCTGTCAGATTGGCTAAAATCAAAAACGCAAGAAACAAGCGTTGGAAAGGACATGAAGAAAAAGGGATCTTTATGCACTGTTGATGGGAATGCAGCCATTGTAGAAAACAGTATGGACATTCCTCAAAAATGAAAAATAGATGTACCATGTCATCCAGTAATTGCACTACTATTTATTCTAAAAAAATACGAAAATATTAATTCAAAAGGATACATACACCCTTATGTTTATTGAAGCACTGTTTACAATAGACAAACTATGGAAGAAACGCAAGCGTCCTTTGATAGATATTACTCAGCCTTAATAAAGAATGAAGTCTTGCCATTTGCAACAACATGGATGGAGCTAGAGAGTATAATGCTAATTGATAAGTCAGTCCGATAAAGACAAATACCATATGATCTCACTCATATGTGGAATTTAAGAAACAAAACAAATGAACAAAGGGAAAAAAAGAGAGACAGGCAAACCAAGAAACAGACCTTTAAGTATAGAGAACAAATAATGGTTACCAGAGGGGGAGGTGGATGGGGGAATGGGGAAAACAGGGAATGGGAATTTGAAACTACACGTCTCATGATGAAATAAAATAAAATATTTTTAAAAAATAAGGCTAAATTCATTGACAAGGATAATTGGACATTAGTCATTATCAACCACCTAAGAAGTCTAATTTCTGGAACACTTGTATGAAGAATGAGTTCAGTTTCATTTATTTATTTATTTATTTATTTTTTATTTATTTATTTATTTTTAGTTCACATCCCTGATGGTTTTGATGCTTGAGGAGCAGGCATTGGGAAATCTGGCCAACTTTCTTTCAATTTGACCAGAATGACAGATATTCTTAGTCCATTCCAACTGTTAAAATGACATATGTAAGGTGGCTTATAAACTACCAAATTTTATTTCTCACTGTTCTGAAAACTGGAAAGTCTGAGATCACTGCAGATTCAGGGTCTGGTGAAAGCCCTTTTCTTGGTCTTTCGACTGTTGTCCTCTCATGGAGGAAGCAGCAAAGGAACTTCCTGGGATATTTTCTAAGGTCACTGATGCCATTCATGAAGGCATCACTTCATGACCTAAGTATCTCCTGAAGACCTTGCCTCCAAACACCATCATATTGGAAATTAGGTTTCAACCTACAAATTTGGGGAAACAGAAACTTTCAGTCTATAGAACAGGGAAGAAAGTCTTCTTAGACAAAATTTTCTAATGTTCATTATCTTCATAATATTTACTCTGTTTTCTTTAGCATGGACAATATAAATTATTTTAGTGTTCTTTGTTTTTGCTGTAACTATCAGTTATAAAAGTTGATTTTGTCTGTATTAACATAGCACTCATTTTTTCTATAAGAGTCAGTTTGATATTATGCAAAACTATGTTATGATATATAATGACAGCTATAAAGATAATCAGTTATAACATTACCTAGTAGTTCATTCATAAAGTATGATTTAGCTGTTTTATTTCATAATGGTATATGGTCTACTTATATTATTTTTCATGAAGGATCAGTTTAATGTAACTTAACTATCACTTGCTATTAGACATGAAAATTTCCATTTCTTAGATTTTTTAAAATTCAAGCTTATTTATTTTTTTATTTTGAGAGACCAGAGACAGCACAAGTTGGGGAGGAACAGGTAGAGAGAGGGAGAGAGAGAATCCCAACCCAGTTCTGCACTGTCAGCACAGAGCGTCGGATATGGGCTCAAACCCCACAAACCATGGGTTTGAGCCCCACAGATCATAATCAGAGCTAAAACCAAGAGTTTTAGCTGATCATAATCAGAGCTAAAACCAAGAGTCAGACACTTAGCTGACTGAGCCACCCAGGTGCCCCTAGAAAGATAATTTAGATAAGAATTTTGAACTTTCTTGTCATAAGCCAAAATACCTAAAAATATTGATTTTCTTTACTAAGAAAATAACATTTCAAATGGTAAGATATGAAATGTTGTTCTGGCCAACTTAGTAGCAACAAAACAATCATAATTGAATGGCTGCTAACTTTTTCAATCACATCATTGAGAGAAAAATGTATATAAGGCACAAAAATGATGAAGTGTTTTCAGAATCCATGTTCTTTAAGTGTTCACATTTTTATTCATGGCTTTCTAAATGAAATAATTTTTTGAGTGGAAGCTCTTTGACCCACAGCAGCTAATTATGTATTTCGTATTTGTACTTAAAAAATAACAACAACAAAAAATCTTAAAGTTTTTCCAAATTGTATAGGGAGATTTCTAGAAGACATAAGGTATTGTTAATTTATAAAGTCTGATGTTCTTAATATTTTAAGAAGATAATCTAGGAAAATATGGAAATGAGAGACTCTTAAATACTAATAACAAACTGAGGGTTACTTGGGGGGTATGGGAGAGGGGAGAGTGGGTGACGGGCATTGAGGAAGGCACTTGTTGGGATGAGCACTGGGTGTTGTATGGAAACCAACTGCACCATAAATTATTTTAAAAATATGGAAACAAATTCTATCCAGTATGATCTAAAATTGTCAGTATTTAAACTGCCAAAGTAATGTTGTATAGTTGACAACTGTCATTTTCATCACCTATATGAGTGTGAACACATGGCATGAATTCAATATAGCCATCTTTGTTACTTTCTTTTTTAAAACGTTTATTTATTTTGAGAGAGAGAGAGAGAGAAAGAGAGAGCTCAGTAGCAGGGGAAGGACAGAGAGAGGGAGAGACAGAATCCTAAGCAGGCTCTGTGTTGTCAGCACAGAACCAGATGCAAGGTTGGATCTCGTTCACACTGAGATCATGACCTGAGCTGAAATCAAGAGTTGGACACAATCAACTAAGCACCCAGGTGCCCCTATCTTTCTTACTTTTTTTTAAAAATAACATTTATATTTTTACTTGTTTCAAAACAATTAAATGTATATCTATGATAATCTTAGAAAATTTGTTAAAGCTGTTTCCCCTACAACTTCAGATCTTGATGAGGCAGACTACTCATAGTTGCCTTGATTAGGCACTTGATTAGGACCTACTACTCCAGAATATGGCACACTGGCATGTTGAATATATTAAGGTGAAGAAATTTGAGGAAAAGGGCAAGAGCAGGAAGGACTCCCTGACACTTTCCAGCCTTCCCTGAAGTGTGTCATAGGACCCTCACAGGAGAGATACTCTTTCTATATCCAGGGGAAAGGAACATCCTTATCTCTAGGACAGACACGGATACTGAGAAGAATTGAAAGGAAAGAGCCTTATAAGCTTTCCCCAGTTAGCGTCTTTAGCTCCCATTTTCTCAAGACTTTCCACTCTTCATCAAACCTAGCATAAAATCATTCAACTTGAATCACTTTTTTGAGTCCTCATTTACTTATGAAGGATCCTCTGTCACATGGAGATTTATATTAAATAAATTTCTATGCTTTTCTCTTGTTAATACAGGGTTTCCCTGCTATCTGAAAGTAGAGCATTCCTCTGAAAACTTTGGTAAACTGACATGGCTTAAAGGAAAGAAAAAATTACATTAATTTACAATGAAAAAATTTTCGAGCATTCCCAGACCTAACAAATGACCTCTCCTAGATTTTTCTGATATCTTAGAACACGTCTTACTAACAGATGCACAAAATAAATTGAGATAAAGCACAGATGCTCACAAAATGCCATTCAAAGCTATGGTGGCTTCACTGAGATGCTGAGTGTAGTTTCCAGGGAAGGAGCCTGGATTTGCCAATATTTGCCGCCTCTATTAAGGCTAGTTGCAAAATAAGCACTAAACACTATTTTTGTTTTTTGTTATTTTTCAGAAAAATGAATACCTTCTTCTGATATCTTTTGGCCAGTGAAAACAGGTACTAATGTAGATCTTTCAGAGAAGCAAAGTGGCATAAGGCAAGGTTTTGAAACGTGGGAGATACCTGTATGTCTCTTGTTACAGCAGCCCCAGACAAGAACTTGAATGTGTAGAAGGAAAAGATGTTCGCTTCTCTTCCAGTTTTAAAGAACACTCAAATTTGGGTGCCTGGGTGGCTCAGTCGCTTAAGCATCTGACTTTGACTCAGATCATGATCTTGCAGTTTGTGAGTTTGAGCTCCTCATTGGGTTCTGTGCTGAGAGCTCAGAGCCTGGAGCCTGCTTTGGGTTCTCTGTCTCCTTTTCTCTGCCCCTCCCTTGCTTGCATGCTGTCTCTCTCTCTCTCAAAAATAAATAAACATAAAAAAAATTAAAGACACAATTGCTCAATATTCAATCATTATAGTATTGTGTTTTCAGTACTTACTTTATGCCTGATTTTTAATCAACGTATGTTGAAACACATCGGCTTTTAGTTTTTTCCTGTAATTTGTAAATAAAGACCTGAGATACTTTTGCTACTTTTACTTTTTCTTTCTTTAAACCTTATGAATACTAATGGATCTGTTTCCAAGGCAGTTGAATCCAAAAGTTAACGATTCCTTGTAATAAAAGACATAAGAGAGTAGAGTACTTTTCCACAAACTGTTTTGTCATTACTCTTGTCATTGCTTTGGTTTGATAACTTTTCCCTTGAATACATTGACCTACTTTTACTTTGAAGTTTTGTGGAATATCTCAGCAAATATTGGAACTACATGAATGTGTATGACACAGGGATATCCCTAGGTGTGCAAACCTCCACATCTTGATTGCCAAGAAGCTGTTAGAGAAAGCATGTAGTACTTGTTGTACCGGATCTGTACAGAGAGACAGGCCTAGCTCTGAGCCCTGCCTCTTCCCATAAGCCTGAGAAAGTTTACTTGAATATTTTAGATTCTAGGTTGGTTAACTACTCTGTAAATGAGGATAATGATTTCTGGAAATGGCAGACCCATTAAACGATAAAAGAAAGAGAATGTCCTTAGCACAGTGCCTCAGGCACTCAATAAACTTGAATTACCTTCCTTAACATCTGGGTTTCAGATAGCTGGTTCCTTTGAAAAGACTTCCAGATTTAGAATTGTCTTGGCTATTAAATTAGATTTAGTTATTTAATTTATTTGTTTTTCTTAGTATCTCATATTATACAATTTAATAATGATTTAGAATTCTGACATCTGGGCATAAATTGACACTTCTTTGACAATCACTAATAGTTAAAGAGTGCTTTGGATAGAGAGTCACCTTTCAAAATAGGTGATGTATTTTCATTTATCACTGAACATATTTAAATTGTCTACCATAAAATTCCTTTGGTGGTAATATCATTTTGTTTGTCTTATGGACTACTGTTAAAAACAGTAGTAACAGCAACATTTTGCTTTTATTGTTTCTGAATTTTATAATAGTATAACAACTTTGACTCCAATTAGTCAAAGCATTTTCTCAATTGTCTCTTAAGTTTGTTCATTTAACTATTGTAAAACATGAAATAATTATATTGTTAACATCATCAGTCTGACTATTTTACACTAAACAGATTTCTTTTGATGAACCAGCATAAGTAAAAATGATTGCAAGTAATTATTTGTTATCTCTTTTCTTTTTCATGTTTAGTTAAGCTTATAAAAGTAAACTTTTATTTAAATGGTGTTAGCTACATTGAAAAACCTAACTTGCTATTCTAATGCTTACTTTTATTTTTCAGAGAAAGAGGGGAAGAGAGAGCACAAGATGGGCGAGGGCATGAGACAGGGAGATAGAGGATCTGAAGCAAGGTCTGTGCTGACAGCAGAGAGTCCGATGAAGAACTTGAACTCATGAACTTTGATATCATGACCTGAGCTGAAGTCAGGCACTTAACCAACTTCCACTCAGGTGCCCCTAATTCTAATATATGTCAAATGCACAAAATATTCAGATACATTTTTTTTAATGTTTATTTGTTTTTGAGAGACAGAGTGTGAGCAGGGGAAGGGCAGAGAGAGAAGGAGACACAGAATCTGAAGCAGGATCCAGGCTCCGAGCCATCAGCACAGAGCCCGATGCGGGGCTCGAACTCACAGACCGTAAGATCACGACCCAAGCCGAAGTTGGCCGCTTAACCGACTGAGCCACCCAGGCGCCCCTCAGATATTTTTTAAAAAATATGCAAAAAAATTACAAAAAGAAGAAAGTAGCTTGTTTCACCTGTAGGGGGCAATTTAATCAGCAGGTGACTTCTCTAACCACTCTAAATCTAGTTTATGAAAAAATCAAGAAACAAACAAATAAATGAAGACAGAGACAGTAATAGACTTTATTGCCACATATTAATCTTGCTTTGTTTTCCTAGTTCTCTTTTTCTCACTCAGATGTTTTCACACATGATGCACCCAACTGTAACATGCAATGCTTATTTTTATACTATAACTGACGGAGTATTTCTTTTCCAAATAGAAGAGGCACTGGGAAACAATTGTCCAAAAATTTTTAAATAATAAAAAAATAAAGTAGCCTCAAAAGAAAAATAAGATGACCTCGATTCTTTCTAACCCGAAAGAATTTCTTTGCTACTGTAATTCAACTATCTTTCGATTTTATGCTTGTTTGTAACTAAAAGCTATTGAGGAAAAATAAGATATAGATTCAAGTTATGTTTAAACCTATTGAGGAAAAATAAGATAACAATTCATGTTATGTTTAATTTTATTCAAATCAATGAAAATTTAAAAGTGAAATGGATGTTTAGCGAGAGAAAATAGTTAAATATTACAGCATCTTATTTAAGGCAAAATAATGATACAATTGTATTCTAAAGTTGATTGGGCCCAACCATACATATTTTAGGTTGCAAAAAAAAATTTTAAAATGTAATCTCTGAACCACTTTAATATACATAGGATTATTTTTAGTATGTTAAGTGTTGTTAGTAGAATCCTAATTTGCTAAATCCAGTAACTTATTTGGTGCTCATAATTAAAACCAAATATGTAGAAATGCTAGAAGATCAACATAGAAGCAAATCAGGATTTGTCATGTAGATAAATAAGAGAAATTTAATATTTTTGAATTGAAAGTTTTATTCTGGAAAATTGGTTTTACAAACAACTGAAGAACCAGAGGAATTATTGGTCAGCAGTGGGCTGATAACATTCTTAAGTATCATCAGATGTCATACACCATGAAATTTTCCTAGCACCTTGAGGCTCTGCTGGGGAAATTATTGTATGTTTCACAAAAGTTAACAAGCTTTTGCTTTATTGCTCTCAGTTCTGCAAAGATTTGTCCCTCTCCCTCCCCCCATACACAAAATTTCTTTGATTTAATGGTCCTGGAATTTATAGAATCACACCAAGAAAGGGATTCAATGGAAAAGCTTTGGGTTAGGAATTTTGGAATTCCTTTTTTTGTGACTGTGTGTGTATGTATGAATGAGTGTGATCTGGAAACAATACATCTTCTGAAGAAAAATGAAGCACCATCAGAATATAAAAAGAGATGAAGTATTTGGATTTGAGGTGTGCTTTTGGACGGCTGTTTTAAATGGGGTGGTAAGGAAAAAAATAAATGGGATACTCAAGAAATACTTTTTCAGAATGGGATATATGAGCAGACACTTGAAAATGCTTAGGAGAAAGCTATAAGAAAACTGGAGGGAGAATACTCTAGTCAAAGTAAATTGTATGTTCAATAACTTGGAGGTAGAAATGAGCTTAATGTACTCACGAAACTGTGAGTGGTCAAGGATAACTGAGAGAAAAAGTAGTTGAATAGGTAGGCAGGGGCCAGATCATATAGATTTTTGTAGCCCATGATAAGGAGTTTGGGCTTTATTTTAGTTGTAAAGAACTTTGTTGTAGGATTGTGGTCTATTGACTGTTATCCATGGTTTATATCAACAAAAAGCTGCAGAGGAGGGGCCACAGTTAGGTTTGGAGAATTTACAAGTTCATTACCATGATCTTGCAGCCAGAGAAAATGGTGGCTCAGATTCCCACATAAAGGAAGAAGAGGTAAGAAAAAGAGGCAAGAATTGGATGAATCTGGCTATAAAGATAGTGAATGAAGTAGAAAAACAAATGAGGTCTGAAGAAAAAGAAAATTCAACAATTTTAGCCCTAAACAACTAGATGAATAATGGTGTTGTTTAGGTATGTGAAGATACTTAGGAGGAACAGGATTGTTGATAATTTGTGATTGAAGTATATGTGATACACCAAAATGGAGAAGTCTGGCAGGAGTTGGTTATAAACAAAATATGTCTCTCTCTCTCTCTCACACACACACACACACACACACACACACACACACAGGTCAGCTCTGGAGATATCCATTTGAAAAGATGATATTTAAAGTGAAGGGATAAATGAGATCACTTATATAGTGAATATAGAGAACAGACACCAACTAATCCCTGGGTCCTCAAATACTTAAGGATGAGAAAGCAGAGGAAAGAGAAGCAAAGAGATAAAAATGTGAGCATTTATTGGAGTGGGTAGAAAGCAATCAAGATGATTGGAATTCCCTGAAAGATGAGTTCATGTATTTCCAGAAGTTCAAGAAAAATAAGGAGTGGGCATTGATTTAGTTTAGTAAAATGGAAGCCATTGCCAAAGTTGACAAAGATAATTTCAAGAAGCGATGGGAACAAAATCCTCAATTTTCTCATAGTGGGATGAAGGCAGGATGACAATCTGTAAAATAGAAATAATAACCAAAGCAACTATATCTGGAAGTTCTGCTACTAGGGAGTAGAACAAGGACACAATGTTTATAAGGGGTCAGGGGCCAAAGTAGGGTTTTTGTTTTGGAGTTTTTGTTGTAGCTGCTCTTTTGTTTTGTGTGGGAGTATGTTTGTGACAAGTTGGAGTGATGCTGGAGAAATATCCCATGAGTGCTTCAGTAGGAAGAAGAAATAGGTGGAATCAGTTAGCAAACAGTATAAGGTATTATGAGAAGTCTGAGACTGGTTTGAGGAGAGGTGAAGGTATGTCCTGGCTTTTTCAGAGGAAGGATGATAAGACTGATAAGTGTAATAAATTAGATGATTAGCTACTAGGTGAAATTTAAAATCATAAAGTGGGGCCAGACAGGGTGTGAATGATTCTTTAAGCCTTGTCCAATGCTGGGATGCATGTGAGCAGTTGATAAAGAGTTTTTTTCAGGTTAGAGTCAAGAAGGGAGAGATCTACACGGCACTTAAGCTAGGATTTGCTAGATTATGTTGAATGATTTTAAAATGTCAGGCTTAACACAAAATATTTATTTCTCAATTATGTTGTGTGTGTAATACATATCAGCAAGGAGCCGCTCTACAGAGTCACTTCGAAGCTCAAGGTAATAGTACATCATCATCTTCTGGCTGCACCATCTGGGGTACAGCCTTCTCCGTCACCACAAAAGGGGAAAAGAACCTCTAGGGGATCCCTCACCAGCAATGAAATCCTTCAGTAGGGAAATTGTACATGTTGCTTTAGTTTACAGTTCATCGATCAGAAGAATTCATTTGTCAGCCCTATCCCAAGACCACTGGGAAGTACAGTGCCTGAAGTGCTCACAAAGAGGAAAACCAGGTATCTGTGAGCAGTTAGTAAACACAGAAGTTGAGAGTATATACAAATAAAAGGATATATGTGATAAATAAATGATTAAGGATACGATGACAATCTTGAAATGAATGAATGAAATAATGTTACGGTCAATATGTCACTGGAAATTGGCATTTCCTAAAAGGATAGAATAATACATATAGTAGTGAACTAGTCACTGACATTAAAACAAAACAAAACGAAACAAAACTAGGTGGAATGTTCAAATTTCATACATTGGAAGTGGTGCAATTATGGTAACAATAGGTGTAGGAATTTACTTTTATTTTAATTTGTCTCTCCCACTTACTAGCTTTGTGGCCTTAGCAAAATTATTGAACAATTCTATGTGGGATCAACTATCTGTAAGTTGAAAATTCAGGGAATTTTTCTCATACGGCTGTTGTGAAGATCAGATGTGGCAATAAACACAAAAAGTTGTGTATTTTATTATGTAAATTGTAATGAAAAATAAAATTCATTACTATTAATAGAGATGAAATGGTAAACTAACTACACACAGAAAAGCTTTGTCTGAAGACAAAGAAAGCTGGAAACCTAGAGAAACTGATTTAAAATATCCCTTTAGAAATAGTGATATTTATTTTGAGATGAAGTCGATAAAAATTTGTGAAATGACTGTTGTATGTATGGTTAAATAACTAGAGTACTATTGAAAATGGAATATTTTAATTTGCTGCTATCTCTAAGTCTACTTGTCATTTTAAAATTAGATTCTTTAAATAACTTTTTTTTGCACATAATACAAGTATTTACATGATTTGTACCTGTTTCATTTGTCTTGCCAGACCATTTGAAAAACCTTTGCTATTATACTGAACATTTTGTCAGTGTAACAAAACAAAAAAGCAAAAGATAACATTCGTACAAGTGACTATTTGCTGTTATTTGTATTTATCACAGAGATTTTAAATCTTTAGACACTTGAGTTTAATTTTCTGTGTTAAGAAGTATGCGCTCTATGCTGAGTGTGCGTGTATGTGTTTCCATGCATGCATATGTATGCCGACAAGAGCATACATGCTTGTTTTTGATAGACCACTTGGCAATATTTTCTTCTGGTTGGCTCTGCTTTGCTTGAACATTTCTAAAACAAACACACATCATTCTATAGATAGCTGAGAAATCTACTCGAAATTTTCAAACAAAATAAGATACAGGCATTAGAAAACATTATCCAATCTAATCTCAAGTATATTGTGTGATTATTTTATTGAAAAAATATACATACATACATACATGGAGAGTCAGATTCAGAAAATAAAGCATGAGAAAAAAATAAATAAGCAATGCTATTTGGATATCATTATTGTTGATTATAATTTTGAGGTAAATTTAGTTTGGAGTTCTCCTGTGCCTACATGAATATACTAGCCTAATTTCCTTATTCAATTCAAATTCTTCTTCATAACTTATACCCAGACACTGTAACTCTCTCTTTGGAACCACCCTTTCACATAAGTAATTAAATAATTAAGTAAATAATTAAATACTTTTATATAAAGTCTACTCTGTTAATTTTTTGATATACATATAAAACTCCATGGTTACTCAAACCAAGGAACTTAAAATATACTTTAGGATGGTAAGCATCAACTTAAAATAAGAATTAGGTGCCCCTGGGTGGCTCAGTCTGTTGAGCGTTCCACTATTAATTTCGGCTCAGGTCATGATCCCAGGGTCATGGGATCAAGTCCTGGTTGGACTCCGTGCTATGCATGGAGCCTGCTTGAGATTTTCTCTCCCTCTTTGCCCCTCTTCCCTACTCACTCTCTCTCTCTCTAAAATAAAAAAAAGTATAATTAAATATATTAAACTTGATATGATTGAATGAACAATGGAAGACAAAATCATTAAGAATGATTATGGAAACTAAAATTCATTCTGAGCTAAAATAGTCTGTGAAGGACTTTTGCTGGAGAAAATATTTGAGATAATGTCTGAAAATAATAGAAAATGATAGTGAAAAAGAAGTAAAATAAGAGTTAATATTCAAAGTATTTTTTCCTCCAGTTACAAACTCACATTCCATTTCTGACTCTTTATTGTTTTTGCAGATGTCTTTGTCCTATATTTCCCGACCATGTTTTACCCTATGCCATGTTTTTTTCTAATCAAGCCCAGTTTTCTTATCTCCTAATTTAGTACCGAAAAGTACCTTGCTCTCTTGGTTAAGTAAGTATCTTTCAGGATGATGGCAGTATCATAAAATGCTACCGGGAGCAAGCAAGCAAGCATATCAATAATTTAATAAAAATACTGAGACCAAAGTATATTGTTAACTAGAATTTTTCAAAGGCCCAATTAGAGAAATTTATATACTAAAGTATAGGATTATTCTCTTAAAGAATTTTTTTAATGTTTATTTATTTTGAGTGAGAGAAAAAGAGAGCCACGGAGGGGCAGAGAGAGAGGAAGAGAGAGAATTCCAAACAGATTTCACACTGTCAGCACAGAGCCTGACGCAGGTCTCAAACCCATGAAACCATGGGATCATGACCTGAGCCGAAACCAAGAGTCAGACCCTTAAGTGATTGAGCCATCCAGGTATCCCAGGACTATTCTCTTAATATTCATTTTATCATTGATTCACAGCTTTTGGTGTTTTTTCCTTTAGATCATTGTTGTCTTCCTAGCTTCTTATTTAACTAATTATTCTTGAAATTTCCTATACCTCTATATTAAAACTTTGTCAAAGATTATCTGAAACTTGAACATAGAGAAAAATTTAAACCACATCTTTTCTACCTTTATGGGATTTAATGTCTCCCAAAGATTATCTAGATTGTAGGAGAATGTATTTAGCTCTACTTTTTATTTACTGTTAATTAAAGGCTTTGGCCTTAGACAACCTACAGGTTAATTTGTAGATTTTAGTCCAGTAGAGATGCAAATAATTGGTGTCTAGTGGAGAAAAATAGCCCTGGAGATAGTAATTTATAGCCCTTTTGGACATTAAGCAGCTGCTTTTTTGTCAAACCCAGCAATTTTGGCAATTATAAGGAGTTTAGCTTTTCAAATGCTCTTTGAATCAACAATTAATTAATGTATTAAAATATTTGACATGCATTCAATTTATATTTATATGAGACCTATGATTTGAATTCTTGACAATTATATTAATTATATTTTAACACCTTTCAACAGCATGAGTCTTCTCTATATTGACTTTTCAGGATCCTTGGTTCCTTTTTTGTATGCTATAATTAAGAAATGCTAATAATTTTTATTATGAAAATCCTTGTACTTGTTCCTATAGTTTGAATTTGGTATGCGAGAAATCCTTAGAAGGGACAGAGGATACTCCTAAACCGTTAGCCCG
Source organism: Paguma larvata (assembly GCA_030068075.1). Taxonomy (NCBI): domain Eukaryota; kingdom Metazoa; phylum Chordata; class Mammalia; order Carnivora; family Viverridae; genus Paguma; species Paguma larvata. Next base: position 22,848,677 of record CM057839.1, on the reverse strand, counting down.
GGAGGTGATGCTTTAGTTATAAAACACATCTATTGCTTCTGGAAGTTTTCACTTGATGATGAGCTTAGAGGAGAAACAGAAATCAAGGACTGTGCATGTAAGAAACATCATGTTTCTGAGAATGCAAGTTTCCTTGAGATAATGTATGTGTTCAGAAGTCTTCATAGCAATCCATCGACTTTTCTTCTGAACCTGGGGATTAGTCTTCTTTCATCTCCCTTCCAGCCAGCAGTCTTTCTCATCCGCAGGTCCAAACACATAAAAGTAGTATAATATCCCATACTTTCCATCTTTCTTGTCTATCACCAAGACAAGTATACAGCCTTTTTGTGGTGTTCTGACTCATTTATTATACCCAATTATTTGAAAAAGAGTCATGAAAGAAGAAAAACTAAATAGAGGGATTTTTTTAAAAAGTCTTACATAAAACTGTCTTTGGTTTCACTTGAATTCTGTAGATACCAGGACCTGTCACTTCTTTATCTATATCACTGTCCCTTCAACTGTCTTTCCTCTCCAGGGTCATGTCTGGAATTTACCTGACGGGACACCCTATGCCTCCTCACTCTGTGGTGTACGCTACGATGTGATTCTCAGATCTCTTTTCAGGAATGAAGAACTTGTTGCCTCAGCTTATAAGAATGTTGTCAGAATACAATAGTTAGTTTTTGGTTCTCTTCTGAGATGCCTCAGCTATAAAGATCTCTCTCAAGTCTGCCTGTACCACATTCGATGCTTAGCCAATGGTGAACTATAAAGGCCAATCCGTCTTTATCAAATTCTTAACGACTCTGGAGGCGCCTGAGTAGCTCAGTCAGTTAAGCGTGTGACTTCAGTTGAGGTCATGATCTCTCAGTTTGTGGTTTTGAGCCCTGTGTTGGGCTCTGCGCTGATAGCTCAGTGCAGCCTGGAGCCTACTTCAGGTTCTGTGTCTCCCTCTCTCTTTGCCCCTCCCCTGCTTGCACTCTGTCACTCTCTCAAAATAAATAAAAACAAACAAAAATTCATGAAAACTCTGTAGATCTGTTTAATTTTCAGTATACCTGAAATGTAAACCAAGGACATGGCTGGGATTGTATCACAGCTTAACTTCTCTCTGGACCTGGGATGCTTCTCTTCTGTCACTCCCACAGGTGTTGATTCCAAGAGTACTCAGTAATGAATCTTCTGCAGGAGCACTTCTAATAATCTTTATCTCTTATTTGGTTTCCAGCAGAACCCAACCCGTGACTGCAACACAGACTCAGAATGTCTAAGATAAAGGTTGTGTAGATAATCATGATTGGTGTTTTCATATGCAAAGAACTAAATTAGAACCATCTGTATTTCAAAAAAACTATCCAAACTTCCCTTCTCTTCCTCCTCCTTAAAATGATGGCTGAACCTGGTGTTTTAGCACAGATGTTGTATGAAGATTCTGAGGTGGTGACAAAATAGGATAATCAGAGGAGGAAGAGGCAGAGAACAGGAAGGGTAGGTGAGAAGAGAGCTGTGAGTTATGTCCAGTGTTGACAAGGGATAGCACAGCAATGGGAACTTAATCGTCTTTTCTTTCCATTTATATCTCCTCATTGCAGTTGTTGCTATTACCACAGAGTTACACCTTGGGCCAGTCTTACAAAAACTTTGGAAGTAGACTTTCCATCAATGAGAAGGAACTTTGAAGATGGAGTATAGAGGAGACAGAATTTTCAAGCAACAGGAGAAGGACTGCCAGGAGATTAAATAGAATCCCCGTGGTCATTAGCCTAAAGGAGGCAATGAAAGAAATACGTATATTTAAGACAAGTATCAGTTGGCAAAGATCAGAGCAGTCTACATTTTTATCTGCCAGATTGACAGCATTATACCTTCTATCCAAAGACAAACTGACAAGCTTAGAGGGCACCATTGTGTGTGTGTCTGTTAAAAAGAAATGAGTGTTCACATGAACTATCTGAATATTGTTATGTTACTTTAAGATCTAGACTTTGAAATTGGACTTCTGCTAAATGAATTCACCGAGTTGGGCAGCATTCACTGGCTTGAAGTTCTGAAAAAGGCAACAATGTGGAGACGCCCTCTCTTTACTTTAGTCATTGTCTCACAATTATTACTTCATCCCCATTTTTACTAATCATCACGCAACATATGATTGGTTTCATCATGTAGAGGACTCATTAGCTGCAACCGGATTTGTGCTTGCTTGTCATACTGGCATTTTTCCATACTGAAATGATCCATTAATTGGTGTTTTTCAGATTAAATCATTTCCCTCCTTAAGAGGCTCCAAAAACTTAGAATAAAATTAAAACTAACTATGGCTATCGGCCAATTTGAGTGACCTCTGCACATCTCTCCAAACCTGTATCCTTCAATTTTCCTCTTTACTACTTTTGTCAGCCACATTAGCCTTTTTATTATTCTTCAAATATTCCAAACTTATTTCTACATATATTCTTGTCTGTGCCCATAAAATCCTTCTCACAAATTCATACACTATATTTCTCCATTTATTGGTAGCTTCATTATCATCCAAAAGAAGATTTCTCTAACTATCATGTAAGTTTGGTCTCATCTCCACAATTCATTTAATTTTCTCACTCTTCACTTTCTTAAAATTTACTTTACAGAAGTTGTCATGATTAGAAATGTTTATTGTGATTTGACTCCACTGAATTTATGAGAGTAGGTATTCTTCTGTTGCAGTCATCAATCAATCTTTAGTGCCTGGCATATGGAAGACAGTCAATGAGTGTATTTGGGTTCGCCAAAGGAGAATCGCGTGTGTGTGTATATGTGTGTGTGTGTGTGTGTTTGTGTGCATATAGAAAGAGATTTATTTTAAGTAATTGGCTCACATGTTTGTGAGGGATGAGAAGTATGTAATCTGTAGAGCAGTTGAGTAACCTGGAATTTGAGAGAAGCAATGTTGCAGTTGTGAGTCTGAAATCTGCAGACTGGAAACCCATGCAGGGTTTCTATGATACAGTCTTGAGGTAAAATTTCTGCTTCTTCAGGAAGCTTCAGGCTTTGTTCTTGAGGCTTTCCACTGATGAAATGAAGCCCACACACATTATGAAAGGTAAAGCTACCAAGTTAAAAGTTAATCACATCTAAAAAATACCTTTACAGCAAGTTGTTTTACCAAACAACTGGACAAAATTGTCTAGCCCCATTCACATGCAAAATTAACAATCACAACAAATATCTGTTTAAGCATGTAATTTTTATTTTACTTAATTATTTAATGTATTGTTAATGAATTAATGTGCTAAGCAATCAAGCTCATTTCTTTGCAGTCTATTTTCATGTCAGAGTACATAGTTAATGCAGTTAGGTCCCAGTTGGAGGTTTAAAAATTTGAAATGCTCTTCTATGTTCAAGTATCTGTTTGCCATGTTGATTTGTGGTGTACTTCATTTAATAATATGTGAACAAGTAACTAGAAATTAATTCCATACATTGACTCAACATTAATATGTCAAGAATTCTTCTCATTATCAATAACAATATTTGTGTCTGATACTGTTTTTCATTTCACAGTGAAGAACACTTAGCTTTTATGTTTTATAGCTCTGAACTAACCAAAATGTAAATTTTGTGCAACAAAAATTATTATCCATGTATAATATATGGATGTAAGATGTATCGTCATCATATTTTCAGAACGCTTTTAAATGGACTTTGCTTGAGCTGTAATATAGAGACTCTATGTATAAAAATTGACCAAGAAAGCACAATTGTGATATTAAATAGTGGATTTTCTAATAATTATTCCAATTTTAATGTTCAGAATAAATTCCTTAACTTCTTTCATTTGCTCAGACCTAATAAACACACATAGTTTTACAATTATTCATGTAATTCTTACTATTATCTCCTTTGCCTTAAGTTAAGAGATACTGCGAAGATAATCTTTGTAATACTTAAGTTTCTGATTTATGAATAAGCCTCTTGAGAAACTATCATTGCTCCAAACGCAGAAGCTGGCTACCAGATGAGCTTAGTGCAGAAGAAAAGTTTGGCCAGGTTCCAGGTGTCTCCTATGAAACGAACTATTTTGCTGCTGCAGGCCTCTAAGCTGAGAACTAGTAGCTTCCTCTGATTCCAGTACCAAATGATTTCCTGAAGTTTCTATCAGTATGAATAGGAGGGGACTGATAATTGAATGAGAATGGGGAGGTTTAACATCTTGTCAGTAGGAAGAAGTACTAGACACTAGGAGGATGCCCATATTGGTTACTACATTGTTTGCCAGAGTAGACTTGACCTATAGGGACCTAACTGAGTCTTCCTTGACCTTCACCAATACTACAACTTTTTTTACAGGAAATACATAGGTAAGACCTAGTTAATGTCAAAAGGACAAGGTATAATGAGAAGGGAAAGGGAGATGTAGAATCAGATATGTTCACTTACTCAGAGATATTGGAGAGCACAGCCAATTTAGTCTTGAGAAAGATTCTTTGTAATTAATGGTATACAGCAAATGTTTAGGAATTAGTGACTGCTATTTCACTTTGCAGTATTCTAGTCTCGTGGTAAACCATGTTATCTTATTTTGTGTTTAAATGACTTTTTTGTAGTATAATTTGCACAACATAATGTTCCTGTGGATAAATATGTGCCCTTGTATAACTGTCACTACAACTAAGACTATTTCAATGATCTCAAAGAGATTTCTTCTACCTCCTTGTAGCCAGGAGGCCCAGAAAAATAAATGATCTGTTTTCTGTCATTAAAGATTAGTTTTGCCCATTACAAAATTTTATATAAATGAAATCACACAGTAAGTTGTCTTTTTGTCTGACTTTTTATTCAACACAATGTTTTTGAGATAGAACTGTGTGGTTGCATCTGTAGTACTTTGTTCCTGTGTATTGCTGAGTAGCCTTCTACTACATGAATATAACACAATTCATTTATCAATTTACTTCATTTAACAATTCAGTGAGCATTTGAGTTGTTTGTACCTTGTCACTATTATGAATAAAGCTGCTAAGAATATTTCTGTAAAAAAATAAAAGAAGTCTCTCACTATATGTATCCTTAATATTATATTTTTATTATCTATTACATTAAATATTTGTATACCTTTATTTTCAGTCACAATTACTACATTAGAAATTATAAGAAAAATGCTTTTATATCACTCTTAATGTGATTATTCTTATCTGTAGGCTTTACTTGCTTCTCTAGAAAGTCCATTTCTATTTTTAAATATTACCAGTGTGCAAATAATATTTTAGTGAAAGATCTGTAATTCACTTTGTCCATATATGCTGGTATATTACTAGATATATATTTGAGTGAACTTCAAACTGTTCTAGTCCATACAAAAAGTATATACTGAAAACTCAATACAACAGGTACTTTTCTATGAACTGAGTACATACTAGTGAATAAATTGGGAAAAAAAAACACTGCGGCATTCTTGTCCTTATTAAGTGTTCAATCTATGGTTGCAGACACTGAAAGAAGTATTTAAATATCAGATGCAGAGAAGTAATAAGGAGAGGAATCACCAGAATTAGGGTAAAAAGTAGACCAATGAGTTGTCTTATGTAGCAATGGACGCTTGAACAAAAAATATGAAGGGGTTGATGGAGGGAACTCTGCAACAATCCAGGGATAAACCTCTGGTAGAACAAAGCAAGTGCACATAGCAAGGAGGTTAGTTTGGCTGGAGGTTAGTGCGACTATAACATATTACAGGGAAATGAATAGGACTTGAAGGCAGAAGATTGAGAGGGTGATCACCTGGTAAACCTTGGTAAATAGTTAAGCTCTTAGTCTAAGAAGGAAAGTCATTAGAGTACAGTGAGCAAGAGGCTGGTGTCTTCACTCTAGATAATAAATAGTTTATAAAGAAGGAAAAAGACAGGTTAGGAGAATGTTTTATTACTGCAGGTAAAAGATAAAACTGGAGTTGGTGAGAGTGACCGTATTTTGAAAAACATGGTAGTATGAGAAGTTTGTGGTTTGGGTATAGACTGGAGCAAAAGGGCAGAAATTGTGGAATGCTTCAAGTTTTTGGTTGAAGAAAATAGTAAAAGAACATGTTTTTCCATTTACCGAGATAAGTAAGATTGCTATAGAAGCAGATTTGGGGATGAGGGTGGGAGCAGGGTGGGGTGCAATGGTGGAATCTGATACGGCATTCGGTTGCCTATTAGCCATGGGATTTTGAGTAGGCAGGTGGTGTGTATGCATATAAATGAAAAGATGATGAATTATTTCAAGGTCTAATATTGATAGTCTATGTCAGGTTTAGATAAGTTTCGTAATCATTTAGATTATATATGCAATGTACAAATTACCTATAATTATATGAGAATATTACACTTTGATATATTATGAACTAGCTTAGTGATTTAAATGACAAAATGTTTAATTTCTTCAAATTTGAGTTAAAAAATAAAAGATAAATTGTGCATATTCAGTGTTGCATAAAAATTGATTAAGACAACTTGATGTTCTATGCTTGTACACTTTATACATAACATTACTTCTTATTTGCTGACAAAGGAAATAAAATGGTAATTTTGAGTTTAGCAACTTTGGAAGAAAGAGCAACACTGAATATATTAATTTTTTTCAATACTCTTAAAATGGTAACTAAATGTGGGTAATACTATTACTTGGTGATTATATATGAAAATACAAGCATTTCTTAAGCTGAAATTAAGGGTAATAAAATAAGGTTTTTAAATTTTTAATTAAATTAAATATTAACTTAAAAATCAAGTGATTTCGATGGTCTTTTTGCCATAAAAAAAGCCCTCTGACTTACTAAATACTTAAGGAGAAGTTAAAATCAATAGTAGAGATTGAGGATATCAAAATCCTTATCCTTTTTGGATAAGTATGTATGAAAATTAAGACAGTTATAAAAAGCTTGTATTTTTGTCCATTTGTATCTCATGTATCCTGATATCAACCTGTGAGCTTTCTCTTTATCTAAAATCACATAGTATTCAGTTGTGTCATTGGTAAGTATATTTTATAAATATAAATTAAAATATGGGGGACCCTGAGTGGCTCAGTCAGTTGAGCATCTGACTTGATTTCAGCTCAGGTCGTGATCCCAGGGTCATGGGATTGAACCCCACATCAGGTTTCACACTGGGTGTGGAGCCTGCTTGGGATTCTCCCTCTCTCTCTCACAGAATAAAGAAATAAACATAAAAAATAAAAATAAATAAATATGAATTCAAGTTTTTGAGACAAAAAAGAAACCACCACCAACAAAAAAACTCTTAAACAGGAAATCATGGATAATATTTGAGCATACCAAAAAAGCATTTGATATTTCAGTGAGAAATATCCTTTGGAATGAAAACAAAATAACAACCCTGTCTTAACAATTATTTGACAAGGGAAAATAGTGGCGAATTAAATAGTATGATTGCTTTTTCAAATAAAGTTATAAAATGTTAGACAACTAGTATTACTTGTTTTTGTACAAATCAAAATATAAGCATTTGTGTAAGCATTTGGCTTGTATGGAAGTGGAAAATGAAATTGAATGAGGATATTGATTTGCTCCCTGATGTGTTATGTAACCTGAGGAAAATGGTTATAATGAAAACAGTTATTCAACCTTATCATGCTGTAAAAGGGTTTCATTATCACTTTATACATTATCCAGAAAAAATAAAACCTTTTAAGTTAAAACTCTTATCTTCATTTTAGTGCTATGAATGAAGACAGCAAATAAATTTAACTGAGGTAAAAAATGTAAATTATTGAAAGAATTAGGATTCCATTGTTGGTGTATAAAAATGCCACCGATTTCTGTACATTGATTTTGTACCCTGCAACTTTGCTGAATTCATGGATCAGTTCTAGTAGGCTTTTGGTGGATTCTGTCGGGTTTTCCATGAAAAGTATCACGTCATCTGCAAAAAGTTAAAAGTTTGATTGCCAATCTTGATGCCTTTTGTTTTGTCGTCTGATTGCTGATGCTAGGACCTCCAACACTATACTAAATAGCAGTGGTGAGATGGATGGAACTGGCGGGTATTATGCTGAGTGAAATAAGTCAGTCAGAGAAAGACAGATACCATGTTTCCACTCATAAGTGGACTTTTTGAGACTTAACAGAAAACCAGGCGGGAGGGAAAGAGGGGAAGGAAAAAAAAGCCACAGAGAGGGAGGGAAACAAAACATAAGAGACTCTTAAATACTAAGAACAAACCGAGGGTTGAGGGGGGTATGGAAGAGGGAGAGAGGGTAATGGGCACTGAGCAGGGCACGGGTTGGGATGAGCACTGGGTATTGTTGTATGGAAACCAATTTGACAATAAAAAAATAAAAATAAAAAGAATTAAGATTCCAATTCATAGGATTACCCGCTTCCTGATTTGAAGCTATGATTGAGAGAGAGAGAGAGAGAGAGGGAGGGAGAGAAATACTAAAAAGCTTTCCTACAAGTGTATGAATAATATCAAGTATCACTTTCTCTACTGATGAATGGCAACAGAAGAAAACTAAGGCACCTGGTAGGTAAACACAATCAAATCCTTAAAAAGTTATATTCTCCTAAATAAACATCCAGACTTTGTATTTTCCCTTACCATTATGTCATTGCTAATCTAAAACACAATCTTGAATTTATTCTCAGAAATTACTTTTCACGTAAAGAAGTGAGTACTTTGCATTTTAAAAACCAATCTGACCTAGTTTATAGCATTTCTTGTTTACTTTTATGTCGTTACTTAGGAATTAGAAAGCATGAATGGGTTGGAGTTGAATTACAATTGATTCTTTTCAATCAAGAGTTTCTGTGGATTCTACAAACAAAGCCACAAAGAACTATATACCTTACCAATCTATGAATAACAATGGTAAAGGACTCTTGGGTGGTTCAGTCTGTTAAGCATCGTGGTTTCTTTATTTTGGCTTAGTTCGTGAGATCAAGCCCTGAGTCAAGCCCCATGTTGAGCTCTGGCTAATTATGGAGCTGCTTGCGATTCGCTCTCTCCCTCTCTCTCTGCCCAACCCCTCCTCTTATTCTCTTTCTCTCAAAATAAATAAAGATTAAAAAAATAAATATAAAAAATATAGTAATAAAAAGTCATCATTTTTGTTAATAGTAATTCATGTTCTTTGTAAGTGTAAAAAATAAGTCAAACCTTCACTATCCTTTTCTTGCCTTGCCCCACAAAAAACACACCCTAAGCTCATTACCATGTTTAACATATTGTATTCTTCTCAGTAATTCTTTTGCATATATGTATTTGTATACATACATACACATTCAGATGCATACCTACATACATGTTTTTACAGTTTATCTTTATATTTTATTTATAATTTGCTGTATTTGGCAATATGCTATATTAGCCAATGTCAATCCATACAGATTTTAACCCTTTATGAACTCCAGAGTAACTCCATAGTATGCATGTCCATTGATTTATGTTACCATTTCTCTAGTGATGGATACTGAGGTTGACTTTGATTGTTTGTCATCACATGTAGATTTGCAATAAGGATAGTGAATTTTGGTCTTCAGTTTGTTTTCTTGGGTGCGTGTGCATCTGTGGGTGCATGTTAATGTGTAAGAAGAGAACTCAAGGAAAAAGTCCTGGCTCTACCATTTATAATCTATTTGATATTGGACAAGTCTTAATCTGTCATTGCCACAATCTATGCATCTGTAAAATGAGGATAGGATCTTCCCCACAAGGGGTTATAATGAAGATCAAATGTGATAATACTATACGATAAATAGTACACTTCCTGACACAGTTATCATAAATAAGACACTATGTGTTGCATTTATTTTTTTGATTTGAGTTAAGCTGAAAATATTTTCAAGTTAATTTTGCATTTGGATTTATTTTTACATTGGTTTCTTGTTTTGTTCTTGTTGACTTGTTTGTTTTTCTTTATCTTGATTTATAAGGTAATTTTAATGACATGGTCCACTCCCTATGTCATTTGTTTGAAATTATTAACATTAAAAAATATTCTCAACAAAGCATGGTGAACTAGGGAGATACCTTCACTTTCATATCCAGATAATGGAGACATATTGACTTGTTACATAAATTAAGTCATTTAAAAACTCAACTTTTTGTGTTGTTTGTTAATCTTGAGTATTTCCCTATAGGTTGAAACAGAAAAGAAAAATATATCTCATAGAGCAGTGCTGACAAAAATCAAATTGTATTTTAATTTTGCCCATCCAATCAACATGCACATGACTCAGTAAGGGATCTGAAGTCTAACTGATAAGAAAGAGGTAATTCAATTATTTCTGAATTGATGCTTGTAGTTCTACAAAGGACTTTTATTTTTAGAAAAAATGCGGTGAACCTAATGAACAACAAATGACTCAATGTGCTGTGTCCTGTAAATTTTCCACTCTATCCCATCCATTGGAGTACTAATGACTGATGCAATTACTGTATAATATAAACTTATCTTTAAGGAAAGGATCATAAATGGTCTCTTCTATATTATATTTTAACTTAATTTTACTTATAGGATGCTTACATTGTAGGAAAGATATATCTATGATTTTAGATTTATGACTTTTAATTTTGTATTGTAGGGTCTTTGCTAGGTATGAGTGTTTTCTAACCATTTCAAACTTTTTTTAGGATATCCTTTGCTGAGGTCTCTGATTTTAATAAAATTATTTTTTAAAGTCCTAATCTACTTCTCAGATAAATGAATTACACATAAATGTACCCATATTTAATATTCCCTTCGAATGTAGAGATATACCATCTTACTGAATGAATGATTACATTTAATGTTTTTCATATATTTAAAATTTCATTTTTCCTGTTACTCACACAGGGGGATTTATTATTTTGGGGATTTGAATGTCAAAATTCAAATAAAGTCCTATCAGATATACTTGAATACTAGAGCTACGGAGAGATTTTAATTTTGGTTCATTTCACTAGGAGCAGCAACAATAAAAAAATAAAACATTATATTAGTAAATGTGAATTTTATGCTTACAATTTGCTGGTCTCTGTGCTAAGAGATTTATTTGTATTTATTTGTGTAATCCACACAACAACCCTGTTATTGTTTCCATTTCATGAATGAGGCATGACGGTAGGAATAGAAGTTAAACAGTTGGCTAAGGTGACAAAAGTAGTAAAGGCAGAATTTAGGTTCAACCCAGGGCAGGCTGACTCCACTGTCATAAGTGCACTTACATTGTCAATCAGAGAACAGTAATTCACCTGTTTACCGGCAAGATCTGTTAATATGGAATTGCGTCATATGGTACAAGATGAGAAGAAATTATCTTCTCTTTTTATCTTATGTTGTAGTCTTGTAAACTAAATTAAAATTGTCCCCTCGGGGCTGTTAGTTCCTTTTTTACTGTTTGGAGCAATCTTGGTGGGTATTTTACCCTCATGATTGGTACATGAGATGCAGTATATATGAAGTAAAAGAAATTTTAGCTGTTGGTAAAATTTAAAATCCCTCACATTTATTTATTTTCTCTTCTATTAATAACTAATGAGTTCTTATTTGGAAATACAGACAATTAAATAAAACAGAAAAGAGATTATTTCACCACACAGAAGTGATCATTTTTTAATTTCAATTTATAATTTTCTGGATATACTTTAGAAAGAATAATTTAAATATGATAGTCATAGTGGATATTCTGATGAATGACCTGCTTTTTTCACTTACTGTTACAGCATCTTTTTAATGACATAAATATCCTTCTACAACAAATTTTAATGAATGCATAGCTGAGTATGCCTTACAACAAAATTTTGGCTGCCTTGGGAGCAATATATGCATTGCTGCATCTATCAAAACATTGCTGATGAAATAGCTAATTTCATCACATCTGTGTTTGTAAAAACCTGGGGCTCAATTTTCTTGTATCTGTGTTGACAAGAAATTTGAGGTAATTTTTCCCTTTTTTTAGAGAGAGTGTATGTAGGGGAGAGTGACAGAAGGACAAGAGTTTTTGTGTACTTTGCTTCATTAGTTGGAAAAGAATATGAAGCTGACTTAAATCTACGTGTCATTTGCACCCCAGATTTGTATCAGATAAACTAACCCTACACTGTGTGCTGCCTAAGTCTTATCTAAAGCTTTATTACAGGGCACGGTCATTTTGAAGGGGCTTCTCAAGCATGTCCAGTGTACCCACTACTCTGGATTAGCTACACAATGGCCTGTGTTCATCAGCAGTAGTGTAACTACCCTATTTCAGCCACTTTTAGAACTGCTTTGACAGAATTTAGTTCTGTCATTGGTCTCAATCAAAGGCATTATAGAAAACATCCCTATGAAAAAGGTTACCATAATTAGATTAAGTATGTTAGCAAAGACATATGTCCACAAGATTATACCATGTTCCCTTTTCTCAGTATTGATTGGTCAGATTTTTTTGAGGTCTCTTTATATAGAGTTTCACTTGAGAAGCTACCCTGGTTCTATTTAATGAAGCTTTTGCTTCTGTTTTCTAATTTTTCTCTTTCGTCTCTTAGAAACTATTTCACCAAAATATATGACTACTTCTAGAAACTGTTCAGGATGCCATTTAAAAGATTTTATGTGATTAAGATCAAGATAGTTCTATAAAGAAATTAAATATAAATTGAATTTTCTTTAAATACAGAACTTCATCCATTTCATTCTTCAGTCTCTGTAGAGAATACAGAGACTAAAACTAATTTAATTTTAAGGAAGGTAAAATGACAAATAGAAATTTTGTTTATATCCTGTATTTTCACTTTTACATTTATTTTCATAATAAAAGTGGTGAAAAGTTCATAAAGTTGGAATTGAGTTTATTGGTTGAATGGTTGTGTTTAAATAGGTTATTTCAATGTAAGACATACATAATTGATTTAAAACGAATGTAAGGGTTTTTTTATGCTCTATTACTGATATACTCAAAATTCTAATATTATATTCTGTCATATACCAAAAAAAATAATTGGTACATGTAAAATGGTAAAAGAAAATTATCAATTCCTGATTGTACTATTCTAAAATGTCTGACAATGTAATGTTATCTTAAATTTATATTATTAAAGACCCTTTATATATGTAAATTATTTTTTGTTTCACCTCAAATGGATTTAAAAATTTTTAAATGTGCAATCACAGAAACATCAGAAAATAAGTATCTCCTGCAGTGAAACTATCTTATGCTGTAAACGTCAAATAATTTTCTTCTTGTCAGAAAGCTCCTGACACTGGCAGTTTTCTTTAAATGATTCCAAAATGAAAATATCCATTCAAGTAATTTAATATGTAATGAGTTCCAGATATCCTGGAACGAGTAAAATAATGTCTGCTTTGTATGGTATTTTGGGGCAATGTTGTGTATCAAAATAGCAAATTTTCCAGCTAATAAACATAAGGCTTTTGGCAAGAAACATTTTTTAAAATCATAATTCTTTTGATTATTTTACAGCACATTTTATCATGATTTGCCATCTTCGACAGAGAACAATGAACATAATTTAAGCTTTTATGATGACTTGAAGTCATCATTATGAACATGTAAACATGGCATAATCAGGTAATGCCTCTGAGTTTTTTTTTTACTGATGGTTGACATTCTTAAACTAGATTCAGACTTCTATGCTTTTTGGATTTTTTTGCTTAATTTAAACTTAAGTCATCTACTTTGTTACAGTTTAACCTGAAACTCCTTTCTGTTTTTGGTTAGCCATTCTAATATGCTTATTCTAAAATACTGAGGTACTGGTTAATTAATCTTACTATAAATTTTTATAAATTTAAAACATAAATCTTGGATGAAGTTGTCAAGCATGGTAAATCTTTGGACTTTTTGATTACAGGAAATTACAATGAAACTCATAAGTAAGAGGATGGAGGAAATCTTATTACTCCTTTATGCTCGTTGTGCTAATATATACTGCTATCCATCTCTGGCATAGTGGATCACATATATTATCTTTGTTAGAACTAAAAACAAAAATGGATACACACATGCACAACTCCAACATGTCTGCTTTAACCATTTAAAAAGTATGAGGTTAGGGGATTAAGAGTACATTTACCATGATGCGCACTGAGAAATATATAGAACTGTTGAATCTTTATTTTATATTATACACTTGAAACTAATACAACACTGTATGCTACCTATATCTCAAAAAATAAAAAAAGTATATTTTCTTGGTGTTATGTCAGGTAGAATTCATGATGTAGTGACAGGCTATTGATTGAGGCATAGTCTCCAAAATTAACTTTTTTTAGAAAGTGTATTTTATCAGGGGTGCCTGGGTGGCTCAGTTGGTTGAGCGTCCAACTTTAGTTCAGGTCATGATCTGGCAGTTCGTGGGTTTCAGCCCTGTGTTGGGCTCTGTGCTGACAGCTCAGAGACTGGAGCATGCATCAGATTCTCTGTCTCCCTCTTTCTCTGACCTTTACCTGCTCATGCTCTGCTCTCTCTCTCTCAGAAAAAAATAAACATTAACAAATTTTTAAAAGAAATTGTATTTTATCATATCTCTTTATTTCCTATAAAATTCAGAAGGATTTACTTAGCATAGTATTTATTTAAGTACAATGATCATAAGTATTAAATCTATTAAATCTCTTGTATAACTTTTATTGCTTATATTAGGAGTCCAAAATCTTTAAAATTGCCTGTTATTGATATTATTCAAAAATTTCTTGTCATATAATTTCTAAATATCTAGTTTTTTTAATCTACAAAACTTTCTTGAACATTTTTAAGTTGCATTCTTATGCAACTTTAAAAAATTTAAATTTACTAAATAAGAAATTATTTGCTTAATAACAAATTATTTACTTAATATCAAATTATGCAATGGAACAATTGCAGCTAAAAAAATAATGCTAAAATAGAGGTGCATGGGTGGCTCAGTTGGTTAAGCATCCTACTTTGACTCAGGTCATGGTCTCACCATCTTGAGTTTGAGCCCCCGGTTGGGCTCTGTGTGACAGTTCAGAACCTGGAGCCTGTTTCAGATTCTGTATCTCCCTCTCTCTCTTTCCCTCCCCCACTCACACTCTGTTTTTCTCTCTCTCTCTCTCTCAAAAATAAATAAACATTAACAAAAAGAAAAAATGATGCTAAAATAAATCCATAAAGCTCTTTTAAAAATTGTAGGCAATGAAATTCAAATGTGAAAATACTTTTATACTCACAAAAGCTACAATACCCTTTTAAAAATTATATGGACAAGCTCTTCAAAACAGTGAAATATTTAGTATAATTTTATCTTATATTTTAACTCACATTTCCATTCTATTTTTCCATAGATTATTACCCTAATTTAATATTATTTTAACGCTTACAAGTCTTATGTTGGCCATATTATGCATACCTGAAAAACATCTGTACACAGGTAAGAATGAAAGTTTCATTGAATAATTTCCTATTATCAGTTTACTGGAAATGTATCTCAAAGAGAAATTGATGGTTTTTAATTCTCAGTCAGTCTATGTATCTGTGGATTAATATTACATTCCGTTAGTTTTAAAAAGGCATTATTCTTATTTATATTTTTAGATTTAAGCACTGAGAACTGTATTTATATGAATAAATAGATGCAATGTCACTGAATTATTTGTACTCTGTCTGAGTTGTATGCCAAATATCAAATAGAAAAATTATTCAAGTTTTCAATAAAGCAAGAAGTTGGTTGCCGCACTTTTTTTTTTAGTGTCATATGACAACAAAATCTTCACAAAGATTATCAAGGGAAAGTACATAGTTCCTTTCACTGTTTACTATTAATTAAAGGACTCAGATTTAATGAAGTTACTTTGTTAAGAATTTTTCACTAGTCTTGCAAATAATTTCTGCCCAATTGTACAGACAACTCAAACAAAGTTAATGAACCTACAGGGCATTTATCAGTTTTATATCTAACCTGGAATTATTACCCTAACATTTCTTTGTTAAATGTCCTATAAATCTACTAGCTTTTCAGTTCTTCTTTGAATTGCTCACAGAATCTTACCAGTTTTCTCTTTAGTTAATGAGTTAAATAAACTCCATAACACAAGTTACTGTACTTGCTGACATTTAAAATTGTGCTTTAACATTGCCTATAACATATTTATATTAATGTATATATTTATTTATGAGTTGAGAGAGAGGGAGAGACAGAAAGCAATGTGAGCAGGAGAGAGACAGTGAAAGAGAGGGAGAGAGAGAGAATCCCAAGCAGGCTCCATGCTGATCCATCAGGCAAGAGCCTGGCATGGGGCTAGAACTCATTAACCATGAGATCATGAACGGAGACAAAACTAAGAGTCTGACGCTTAGCTGATCGAGTTACCCAGGCACCACTCCCCCCGCAAAATTTTTAATGATCTATCAACTTAGACCTCAGTTAGGATTTCCTTCAGAGTTGAAACAGAATTGCCAAGGTTTATTACTTAGTCATTATAAGAGTTTTCTTGCTTGATTTATCAGAAGTATGTCAAGAAGGATTTACCGACTTATACAAGGCTTTTATTATTATGCATTTTACTTTAATTCTTAAATATGTTTTATTTATAGAACTAAAGTTAGATGAATAAAATATAAACCTCATAAAATTTGACATTTTGTATTTTAAGGTTTTATCAATCAGCTACGAACAAAGATGTATATCTATATTTTGTAAATACATACAGAAAATATATATCATCACAATATAATTAATAGTTTAATTAATGAAAATAATTAATAGGTTAGTTATACATTTTAATGGATTAGTAAAACATAAAAACATTGGAGACAATAGAATTAATCCTAATTAAACGAAGCTGGGTTTTTTAAATTTCAAGACATTAAAACTAAGACTGTGTTATGCCCTTCACAGTTACATAAATACTCCCCTTGACTCCCCCTAAAGATTGCCGTATGAAACCTTGTATGGAAAATACTCACAACATCAACAGAAGAGGGATTTAAGGGACACCAGAAAATACAGTACGTTAACATTTATACTAATGATTTTGTTAAATATTTTATTGACAGAAATCACATACTCCAGAGGTTTACTATGTAATTACCAAATTTTAGGAATGAATAAACTAGGAGAAATATGGCTTGCTTCCAATAATAATCATGAGATTTGCAACAAAGGAAAATTACATATTGATTACCGATATGCAAATATTTGAGGAAAATATTTATGCAAATATTTTTTCTTATGGGTCTGAGCTATTGTTTTAGACACTATAAAATCATATCTTCAATAAATGTTATTTTGTTAAAATTGTAAGTTTGATTTCTCGAAAGTAAACATAACACTTTCACCCTCTTTTTTTTTGAAATTATAGAAAATATACAACCAAGACACAGATCGTAATATGAATGAGTTATATGGCTAAACCATTTAAAAATTATTGACAAAGATGAAAATACAAAAAGCATATTCCTCATATGCTGTTAGTATTTCCCAGCATGATTTTTACTAAGATTGAATATTCCAATGTTAATTTAGACAGCGATAGAGATAAAAATGAGAGAGAAAAAGAAAGAAAGAGATATATAAAACATGAAACTTTGCTATGAGTGTGTGAATTAGAAGGGAAAACATAAAGGGCTTTTTGATATTTTCATCTACCAAAGTGTTTGCTTTACTCTCAAGAAGAACAATAAATTCTTTGGCAGTCGTCGAGAATGGAAATGTGAGTCCCTTACACAAAAAATATCAACACTTATGCTACCCAAATTGTCAACATACTTGAATTCAGGACATTTCAGCTATGCTGACGTACCCATTTATAACATGATTGGTCACTCTTAATTTATACTTCAAAGAAAGAAACTGTATCACAGGCTAAAGACTCTTTGATTAAAACAGAATTTAGTTAAACCAAGAGTCTGATTATCTTTTTGCCTGGGATACGAGAATGGTTTTAAAAATATTTTTTTAATTTTTTTTTTTTTTAATTTTGAGAGTGAGATAGCAAGAGGGGAAGGGGCAGAGAATGAGGGAGACACAATCCCAAGCAGGTTTATGCTGTCGTCATGGAGCCCTACCTGGGCCTTGAACTCACAAACCATAAGATAGTGACTGGTGCCAAGATCAAGAGCCAGTTGCTTAACCAACTGAGCCACCCAGGTATGCTTGGACTATCAGAAGGTTTTTATAGCCACAGGTGGGAGGGTGGGATTTTATCATAATCACATTTAGATTGTGGGAGAGATAATACTTGCTTTTGAAGAGAAACATGATTGTGATAAGAGATGGGAAAGAAGAAACATCGTAATACTTCAACCATAGCCATTTCCTCAGGCATACGCATTTTCCAAAGCTGTTTGTCTGGAAACTGATTTCCTTTAAACTCTTCGCTCCTTCCTACCTCTTAGTTTCCATTTTCCTCAGCAGGCTACAGAAAAGAGTTGAGGGGGTATAGCTCAGTGGTAGAGCATTTGACTGCAGAAAAGAGTTGAAAACTTTGGCCTATATCTTCAAATTTTGATTTGTCTACTGAAAAAAGGGTGAAAATTCACTTAAATATACTGGTCAATTTTTGAATTAGGAAAATTCAAATTATTAGGAAGCAGTCTGGACCAATCTTATGCCTCCCTTTCCAGGACTGAACACAGCTCAGTCACTGAAGATATTCACAAGTTCCTCACCCTGAGAATTTTCTCCATTTTATTCTGTGAATCTAATGTCATCCTAGCCCCCAGCCCTTAATGCTCTACTATAGTCTGCTACTCCCTCATTCATAGCTTCACTTCTCTAATTGTTCTTTTCTTCTCATTGTCCTAGTTGAGTCTTGGTTATGTCTTGAAGATAGTTTTTCCTCCCATAACCCACCTGAACAAAAGGTATTCTCTTTTTTCAACACTTATTTCATGGCCTGAAGGTGGTATAAGTAATCTACTTGTGTCCCACTGTTGCTTCTTTTATGCTTCTCTTCATTCCTAATTCAAAAAATGCAATATTTTAAAACTCATGCCTCCACCCACACTATTACTCTTTCCTTTCTTTGTGGGCTATTGACAAGTTTTCTAGCTGCCTCTGCCTTTATTCATAGATTATGGCACCTATTTGACCATCACCTTCTTCATAATTATTCTGAGCATCATTCTCAAGATGAGAACATTTGCGAGTCTGATCTGTCCAACACTATGGACTCTTACTTTTTAACTTCATGATATCCAACGACTTTTCTTCCCATCAATTTCAATGACTCAGATGTTCTTCCTTTGGTATTATCATCAAATAAGTGTACCATCTCCAAAAATCTCAATCTCAAACATCTTATTCTGACCACCAACTCCTTCCTCGCCTGACCAATTTCCCTAGTCACTTCTATAGGTACTCCCTTAGCAATCTCAATCTCATTTGGCTCTCATGACTTAAATCACCATACAAATGCTTACATTTCTTCACATCTCTTCCCTGTACTACAGAATTGACTCATATTACCAAACAGCTGCTTGCCATCTTTTCTTGAGCATCTACTAGGCATGCCAAGTTTACTGTCCTTATTGTACCCATAGTATTCTCCATCTCAATTGCTGGCAACTTCATGGTTTCAGTCTTTCAGTTTAATTGAGTTGGAATCATGCTTGAGACATTACCTACAAAATATATCTAGAACCTTTTTCTCATCACTTTATTTATTATCCGAGCCTGAGTCACATTTGTTGACTTCCCAGAATACTAGTTTGTCTGCATCTATCCAGACTCCCTACAGAGTCATATATATATATATATATATATATATATATATATATATATGTATATATAATTAAATAAAATATTAATTTAAAACAAAATATCATGTTAAACCTCTGTTTAACAATCATCCATTGACTACCCACCTCACTCAGTATTAAAGTTCAAATACCTCACAACAATCTACCTGATTTATCCTTCTTCCTCTTTTAACTCGTTCTTTTGTCCTACGACTGTCTTAGATCATTTCGTACCCTTTACACTGGACTTTTCACTGTTTCTCAGACACAATAGGTCCCCCCCCCCCCTTTAAGACTTATTTGTTAGCCTTTCTCTTTGCACACACTGCTCTCCTGACAGTTCTTGGCTTGATTTACTCCCTCTCCTCCTTCAGGTCTGTGGTTAATGTCACCTCAAAGAGGAGAGCCATAAATACACTATATAAAAGTGCACCTCCTCCAGCCCTAGTGTGCCTGATCGCCTTTATCCTGCTGCATTTGGCAATACTTGCCATTTTTTCATTTAGTGTATATTTTAGTGAATACATTTAGTTGGTATTGCTTCTTACCCCTAAACAATATAAATCAATAAAAGCGAAAATTTGTCTTTTTAAAATGATGTATTTTATTTGTATAGAAGTGTGTTTAGTTCATAATAGGAGCTTAATATTTGAAAAGAAATAAATGATGATGGAAAGCTAAATTCAATTATCTTGTCCATAATTCACCTTTGGTTTTCTCATACACCACAATCATTTCACATGGCAGATAAATTCACATCACTCCCTATCTTGACCAAGGCCCTAAACTCTAGTTTCAAAATCTGAATGCCAACTGAGTTGCTCATTTGCATGTCTAAAATGGATTGTAAGCTTATCTAAAATAAGATCATTCTGATCTCTCTTGGCAAAGCAACCACTTCTCCTTGATTTCTTCCTTTGTCTCATCAGCAACTCTGCTTATCTGCATTCCAAATACATTCCAAAAATTCTACTTCTTTCACCATCCCTAGATCTGGAATATAATCCATGTCTTTTCTTGCCTGGGCTACCGAAAAAAACTTCCTTATAGTTGTTCTATTTCTATTTTCAGTCTCTTACATTTCATTTTCTACTTAGTAGCCACAGTGGTCTTTTTAAACTGTAATTCAGAACATGAGTGTTGGAGGAGATCATTGAGAAGACATGACCCCCAGTTGCTCCCCAAGCTGGACTGGGGCAATTGGAGGTTCTTTTTGGAATATGAGTTTTCCTCACTTTCTCTGATCCCAGAAGCTCCTCCAAAGGCATGGTCTTAAGATAGAAATGTAATGTTGAAGACATCTGAACTGGTTATGTGACTGAACCCAGTTAAAGCTGCTATATGAACACTAAAGATTCTTGCCAGCAGGTGTGAAGATCAACTTGTCTTTTAGCCACATCTTAAGTTCCCTTGCTTATTAAACCTGCTACCTACCAATCTGGAGTGTCTGCCTATTTTCTTTGGTTTCTTCCTGGCTTCCCTGTATGGGAGTCAGATTTTAGATTTCATCTGTGAAGTTCCTGAGGATATTGCAAACCCACAATGACACTTTCCAGCTTGAAATCATACAGTGACTCTTTACTTTGGAAACAAAAGCCTATTTTTTTTCTATAACCAGTCATACTCTCCATCATGTGGCACTTATCTGCTCCAGTTCCCAGTAACCCAGGTATATTTGCTTTCCATCCCACCTGTTAATATGGTTTATTAATTAATAATAATTAATAATTATTATCATTATAATTAATATCATTATTATTATCAACAATAATTAATATCATTTAATAAAGGGATTAATTATTACTGCCTGTTCTGATTTTTCTTATTTATCATCATTTAAATCACATCTGATACCACCTCAGAGAAGCTTTCCCTAACCACACCAGTTAAATAGCTATTTCCTGCTCTCCACCCTAATTTGCTAATCCCCACTTGCTAACACATTGCCTCCTTCACTTCCTCTAGAGAACATAGCACTGTAAAATTATCTTTATTTACTTTTATTACATTTTAACCTCTTTATTGAGGTGTGATTGACATGAATAATAAGTTTATTGCTTTACTGCTTACTCTGCTCACCTAGAATTGAAGACTCGTGTTGTTGGGAATCTCCCCCATCATGCTCACCATTATGTCCCCAGCATCAGAGCAGTACATAATCAACTGTAGATGCTAGGTAAATATGTGTTGAATAATAAATGAATGAAGGGATCTGCATAGTCTGGACTCTGCCTCTTGCTCCAAGGTCATCATACACTACTCCGTCTTTCCATACATACTGTAGTCTTCTACAGTATATTTAGAAAGAGGCTTCTCAGCTCCCAGAAAACATCAAGCTTATTTTTTATTTGTATTTTTATTTTCACCTAAGAGATTTTGCACATCTCTGAGATTTCTCATTGAAATAAAAAGCTACATCATTCATCAAGCATGAATACGAGGAAGTTGCGGGAAGTGAGAAAAGAAAGGAGAGATATAAAATGTGAAACTTGAAGAGTAGGAAATGAAATAAACTAGAGACATACGGTCACTTTACCAGAAGATCAGGAACTCTCTTTCTTGTCAACACATACTACTTTCTTTTTGTACTGTGATAACAGTGGCAATGAATTCATTTTCTTAATAATTTAATATTTGTTTACAACAACATGTTTAATTCACAGCTATTCATTTAGCTTAGCCTATGTTTATCTACAATAGATGCTCAATTACCATTTGCTAAATGAATGAGAAAATTTAAACCATTTCAGACACAATACTTTTGTAACCATATTTCTTACTATTGCTTTCCACACCTCAAAAAGACAGCTCCTTTCTTATTCTTAAACTCTCTTTGTTTATGATGCTCTGTTTTTCTTAATCAAAATGCTCTTTCCCTACGTTTCCACAGTAGATGTTCTACTATGCTTCAGATCTCATGGCCATTGCCAATTACTTGAAGTCTACATAGCTTCCATGGTTTAATGAGTTTCTCTCTATTTTGTGCTTAAAGAAGTTCACTTTCCATCTATTCACAACTTAGTATGCACCCTATTTAGTTTTTATATGACTGCTTCTTTTCCAGGAAACAATTTTTATGTTCTTTTACACCTAAATATTTTTTGGACCAGTTGAAAGGCCAACAAATAATCTATTAATAGAAAAAATCATACTGGAAATGCATTAGTTTGTTGTCTATTGCATAAACCTTATCTGACAATTATATGTATTTACTCAAATATTTTCCTTTTCCTGTGTTATGGGCTAGACATCATTTAAATATAGGTCTCCATGGGGTGTCTGAGTGGCTCCGTGGGTTAACTGTTGGACTTCTACTCAGGTCATGATCTCACAGTTTGTGAGTTCAAGCCCTGCGTCAGGGTCTGTACTGACACTCAGAGCCTGGAGCCTGCTTTGGATTCTGTGTCTCCCTCTGTCTCTGTGCCTCTCATACTCTATCTTTCTCTCTCAAAAATAAAGAAACATTAAAAAAATAAATACAGGTCTCCAAATATTAGAAGCTCCCTAGCTCATTTTCTTCATTCACAGACCTACATGTATTGTCATTAAAATATTGCATCAATATTAAAAACACTAATGAGTAGAGAAAAAAATCAGTTTGTCCTTTCTAAATCAGTGGCTCCAAGAGTGACAAACTACGATATGATCTGTGATCATATGACCTAAGGGTCACCTGAGTTATTCCACATTCACATGTCTTTTCCCTCTCCAATGATATTATGAACTTCTGACACTCAGCTGAGAAATGTTGCCTTATTGAATCACTACCACTGAAATAAATGGGGTATATTCCTATGTACATTGAGTCATTAAAGGTTGTGAATCACTCTTTTATGTATAATGAGTTTGTCTTTATATTATTTAAATTATGTTTATTTTATACTTATATTTTACTTATTAATTTGTGTGATATGTGAATTTAAAAATTTTGTACAATTATATAAATATTTATATAAATTTATTTAAGTTTTGTAATTTAAATTATCAAATAATTTATCTTCGCTGGTAGCCATTAATTCCTAAAAATTATAATAATTATAATTATTATTAATATTTAAATAATATTTATTGGCTTCATGTACCATAACTGACTATGTAAGTGCTTACCATGTCTATAGATACCTACTGAAAAATATCTTAGGTATATTTATTATTGTTTTGTATTGTGATGTTGTGACTTTATTCACAGCCAAATAGACCAGTCATTAGAGGCTCATCTAAGAGCAGCTAACTCTCTATACACTAGAACTTAGTGCAGTGAATTAAGCTGTTCAACAGGGGTGTCTATATTCTGAATGGAAATGGATATTCCGGTCATACTCTCACTAGTGAGAATTTTTAATATATGACAGAGGAGTAAAATTGTCAAGAACAGATGCACACTAAGCGAAATCTGTAAGCACTAGCCACAAAACAATAGAAGTCATGATTTGTTAGCCTTATAAAGTCAATAGAAAGACAATAAGAGATTATGTCAGGGATTATTTGGCTAAAACCACGAAGGTGTTGCTGAGATACCAGCAACACAACATAGTGACTGTTTTATTGCTTCACGTGGAAACAGATGATTATGATTGTTTATGACCATTTTCTCCAAGTTATTCACCCTATGTTGTCAGACCTTTTTTCCCCCTGAATGATAACACATCAGAACAACTAGATAATGTCTGTGTTTTCCAATTTGAAACCTCATTCTTTAAGAATTTCATGTGCTTATTCTGTTTTATATGTATATTTTCATAGATATGTTAGTGAGATCTCTATTTATTTGACAGGTTGGGTAACAGAAAGTAGTAAATAGATTTAATCATAGTCCAAAACTTTCTGATGCAGGGAAACCTCTCCCTTTGCCAAAATAGCTGCCCAATACTTGCCATTGCACTTGTATTTCAGACAGAGGGCCAAGTTGTCTTTGGCATCTGTGCCTAGGGACCCAGTTAGCAACACCAGCTTGAGGACCCAGCCTTTCAGATTTTGGTGGGTTGCACCATCTTAGAGAGGGTTGGAGGCATTGTATTTAGTATCAAATAGTATTTTGCCTTCTACATTTGAGAGGAATTGAAGACATTTTTCACTGTTTTCTGTTTCTTAATGCCTTAAAATTTCCAACTACAGTGATTCAAAATTAAGAATACACACTGGTCTGTAAATCCAGTGTCTGCTCTAAAACTACCTGCAGAATGTACTTATATTAAGCAAATCTGGGAGAAATGTTTTCACGTGGCATAGAAGTCACAAGAGAGAAGATACTGCACGTTATTAGTTTGTTTTTGGAAAGAAGTTTAGTGTTAGAAATATACTTGATAGGTTGAAGAATTCAAAGTTATAGAAGTATAATTAAGGTGGAATTTATGGGATAGGCTCATTTTGTATAGAGAAGGTTCAATCTCCATCATTCATCATCATCATCCATCATTTTATCAATTTTCAAGATAACTATAAGTCAAACTGAGTTCCTGGCATTTATTCTTCAGTAAAATGCAATAATACTGTTATTCTTTTGTGAGAGAATAGGCTGCTTTGATTGTATAGAGTCTTTTTTTTAATGTTTTCAAGAAGTATGCACATAGTTCCAACTGGAAGCTTCGAGTTACTAGTTCTACAAAGTGGTATTATACGTTTTCATAATAAGAGACTGTTTTTTTTTTAAGTTTTTAAGTCATTTCCTTGAAATTTTCAATGGTAATATAGTTATCACTATTTGGAATCTTTCTCCCTCACTCCCATTTTATGATAATAAAAATTAGTAACATGTTTCATTTCTTTTAATATTTGAACTTAATTAATAGATGTTAATCAAGATGTTTTTATATATCCTGCTGCTAGGGGGAAAAGTTGTTATTTCAATGATTCATTACTAATAGAGACAGACTTGATTTTACGCCACTTCACAATTTACTGTGAACTTTATTAGCATGGCTTGTATTTAGTCTTTTTAACAATTGGCACAACTTGGAGACCGTTTTATGAAACCAATTTAGCTGTACATTTATATGATAATGTAACATTTTAGTGTTTAGACATTTGCTGATGTGAGCATAGCCAGAGAAAGATATTAAAATTGTATTTGGCACTATAATATATTTATGTTCCTTAATAAGGAAATAGCTATTACAAACCATTTAAAGAAAACCCTCTGCAAAAGATTTTATTTTGAAATTTTGGATTGAAAGCATGGCTATAGATTAAGAAATATTTTGAATGTTCTTTGCTAATTAAATCTACAATAAAACAGGTGAGGTTTGTTTGACTTTTATTTGGTGAATGGTTTATTTTTTTCCTTTTCTTATTATGTTTGTTTGCTATTCTCTACCCTATAATTTACCTCCATCCACCTCATAATGATAACTCATATTAATGGAATGCTATAAAAAGGAAAAGTACACTTGATAAATCTTAAGTAATTTGAGATGTTATACAAACTTTTACCAACCTGCTTCACTTCCAAAGAGACATTATTATTTTAACATACTAAGAGGCACTGTCTTCACTTCACAGATATTACATTCAATGGGTTTGAAGGAGTAGGAAAATGAAAGCTCTTAATTTGCTTGTGTTGTAAGTGCTTTATTTTATAAATTAAGATTTGTGGAATGAAATGGTTGAGGAACTTTTCTTTTATAGACTCAGAAGCAAAAGTGAAATTAGAAATTAAGACTAATACCAATCTTTTGAGTACATATAGTACATACAATGGTAATAGAATTCCTGAGACATATATAGGGCTCAGATAGGGTTAGATAAGCATTTAGGAATTTGATACAGGAATGTCCTTGAAATAGGTAGAAGGAATCTGGATAGTAATTCGAAACATTTGTTTAATAAATTGAATAAGTTGTAACTAATTACCTATGTACTGAAAACTTGTTTAAAAATTTTGTAAAAGTGTCTAGATAGCAAGACTCAATTCTGGTTTCAGGCATATGTATTACACATTTTGTTATTTACTCGGATTTCAAAAAGAGAGTGGCTCCGGGGCTCTCGAGATTATTCTACACCAAGAGCTATTAAGAGAGCCTTAACATACATGTGCAGTTTCTCACACAAGGAATTTAGCCTGCTTGGTATTATTATTGTAAGAAAACAGAATATTCAGTCTCACAATCTTCAGCATATCATACGCATTTTTGCTTCTATTTTATTCAGAATAGCCCTGTTTCTTCAAATATTCTTTTTAATTTACAGTCCTTTCCAATAAAAGGGTAGAATATTATATATTTTAAATTAATATCATATAGCGGTGTATTGTATTACCTGTCAGGGCTAGAGAAGAAAAGAAAGATGATATGAGCATGGATAGGTTGAATGGAAATAGGATTATTTAGGAACATGACCGACTATGATCTTTGGGCTCAGGCAGGCTCGAATTTGAACACATATCCTTTCATTTCTGGGCTGTTACATATAATTAAGTTACTTCAGTTTTCTTAGTTTCAGTTTCATAATTTTTAAAGTGGAATAACGCTTATTTGTGATGAAGGAACTTTAACTTCTTGACACTGATTGAATAGACTCAAAACTTAAGATTAAATTTTTTTTTTGTATTATGGGAATACTATTGAATTGAGGAATGAAGACAAGTTGAGAGCAACAGAAAGAAGTGACTACTCCCCAGAGTCGGGGTGAGAAGGAAGGTTAAAAGAGGAGAAAATATAAAAGTGCAAGAAGAGTCCTTACTACCAAAACCTCACTTTTTTTGATGGGTCTTACGCTGTTCATAAAAACAAACAAAGAAACAAACAACATACACACACACACAAAACTGAATTGTATTCATTCTCCAAATGATGCTGTACCTTCCCTCTTAATGTTCGGAGTATTATGCTTTGCTCGATCTCTCAATATTTTTCTTGTTAGACTATTTTCATTGCTAACATATGAGATCATACTGTCTGCATTCTCTTATTCTTTCTTTCCAATTCCCCCAAGAGATAAAAATCCTAAAAGGAGAGGAGAGTAAAGATGGGTTTTCATGCTATTTTGGGACATTTATGCTGATAATCTGCTGGCTTTGTGATGTAAGTCTTTCTCTGAACCATCCACAGCTGTGAGTGTTTGCCCTGAACCTTTCAGAACATGGTTTTTTTCTGGATCAAGCCCAATGCAGATTTTGTTCCTGGGGCCATAGCTCTTTGTCTTACGGAGATACAGATTTTAGAGTGACCTTAAGTATTTATTCTTTTAGATGCTTAATCAAATAGATCCATTAATAAACAATGGAAACTTTTGAAACATTTACTTTTTGTTTGATTTCTATTTAATTTCACCGAGCCACTTATCTCTTTGATGTGGCATTTGTAACTTGGGTCCTTTAAACAAAGAAGAAACTTTTCATGTCTTTCTTTTGGCTTTTAAGTTATGTTTATCTTCTCCTGTTGGATCTACATCTTTGTTATTTCCCAGGTGATATTCTAAAGATTTAATTTTGTTTATTAAAGTTTGCATGTCTTATCATTGAAACAAACCTGATTTTCTAGAGTTTTGATTTGCAATATGGCTTTTGCTCTGATTCTTCCTCTGGATGGTCTTTTGTGTTTGCTCCCCAAGACAGGTGCCAGCTAATCTTCCTCTCAAGGATAAATAGAATGAAATACATTAATCCGGTGACTTCTGTACATTCAAGTGAGAACAAACAGATATTATCCTGTCAACATACCCTCCCAATAATGCTATGAACCCAGAGTTGGGTGATGTTCGTTTTTTTAGTCAGTGTTTTTTTTCTTTTTCATGGTTTATGGAAACAGTAGATCTCAAAAGAAAACCAAGGATTATTATACAGCATTAAAACCATTTTGAAATAAATTCCCACAATATTTTACTCTTAATTAACATGATTAAAGTTTGATGATCAGTAAATTTCAAGTGATAAACATCTATCCTGTATAAAAATGTCTGTATTCTTAGAAACAGAATACTTTCCAAGCTTACACAGGAAATGTTAATGTACTTAATATTTGTCCCGGTTCAATATACATCACAATTTTCTAATAATTGAAGGTGCTTTTTGATGACACTTTTAAAAAAATATGAAGATTAATTTTTGAAGGCAGTCCTACTTTGTAATTGTTATTCAGAAACTCAACTGCAGGGAGTAGGAATTCTTATGAAACTAAAATGTTATTAGGGAAATAGCATGACCTCACATCACGTGCGTCATTGTCAAGAATTTGAAAAGTTGAATCCGGAAACGGAAGAGATGCTTACTCAGTAATGATCGTGAGATACAGTGTTTCAAAATGAATTAGCAACTTCATGACCTTGAGTGAAGGCTAAAATGAGTGTAAAGTTCAGTAGATTGTGAGACATTTGTTAAAACTGACTGAAAATCCAACCGTTATTAAATATTAAGAAGGTTCCTACTCTATGTCAGGCCCTGGGGCTAGCTATATAGTAGTGAATGGATGAACGATGTTATTGAATATAAACTTTACAGGAAATATATATCATAACTAAATATAATTTTAGAAAATTCTACTTGAAGCCTGACCAATTAAATTATTTAATAATGGAAATAGTATGGTCCTCCAGCTTTATACCTCTTTTTCCTTGCAATGAAAATTGTGAATATATGCTCAAAAATTAGTTTATCTTTTAAATTGTATATCTACATTTTGTTTGTGCTCTTTCAAATGGAACTGACATATTTTTTCAGAAGTTACATGTGTGTCTGATGCAGTGTGGTTTAAAGTTTTCTTATTTTATACTGTTAAAATAATGGAGATATGTCTTTTAAAATGGGATCCAAGGCAATAGTTTAAAATCATCTTGGATTAAAAAAAATTTCTAATGAAGTACAAAATCTTTTCCTCTGGAAGTCGATGTGCAAACACAAAGCTCAGAATCAACTATACTTCTAGGGAAAAATAGATACTTTCTCACTACCTTTTATTTTTACAGTAAATAAATCCTGCAAATATAATTATACAGCTTTAGCATTGAGAGTAATAAAATTGTGTTTTTTTCAATAGAATATTTTTGGAGCAATTTCAGGTTTACAGAAAAACTGGGCAGAAAGAACAGGGAGTACCCAAATCTCTCCCTTCCCTCCCCCACAAAATTTCCCCTCACTAACATCTTACAGTAATGTGGTATATTTGTTACAATTGATGAACCAATATTGATACATTATTTTAATTAAAGTCTATAGTTTATAATTGGATTCACTTTTTGTCTTACATAGCTTTTTGGTTTGCCAAATGCGTTGTCATGTATCCATCATTACAGTACAATACAGAATGGTTTCACTCTATTATTCATTACGTCCCCTTAACTGTGGGTGACACTGATCTTTTTACCATCATAGTCTTTCCTTTCCCAGAATGTCATATAGATAGAATCATATAGTATATAGTCTTTATAGGCTGGCTTCTTTCACTTAGCAATATACATTTAAGATTCCTCCTTATCTTTTGTGACTTAATAGTTCATTTTTCCTTTATTCCTGAATAATTTCCATGTAAGCATGTACCACAGTTTGTTTATCTATTTACTTATTTAAGAACATCAGAAATACAGACAGTTGATCCATCTTTATACCTGTTGCAATGAAGATGCAAATATATGCTTAATATAATACTGTTCATGTTTCAAGTTCTTTGTCATTTTGGTGATGCTCTTTCAGATGGAAAAGGCATTTATTTATTTTTCTCAGAAGCTATATGTGTGTGTATTGTGAATAACCTGTGAATAAATATGAGTGTGCAGTTTTTGTGTGGACATAAACTGTCACCTCATTGAATAAATATCAAGGAGTATGATTGGTGGATCGTATAATAAACCTAAGTTTAGCTTTCTACGAAACAGCCAGTTTACCATTTTTCCTTCCCATCTGCAAAGAACAAGAGTTCCTCTTACTCCACATACTTACCAGCATTTGGGGTCATCGGTGTTTGAGAGTTCAGCCATTGTGATAGATTTATAGTGGTATCTCAATGTTGTTTGAATTTACAGTTTCCTAATGACATCAGATGTTGAATATTCTATTATATGCTTATTGTCATCTATATATCTTCTTTGGTAAGGTGTTGGTTTAGGACTTTGCTCCTTTTTAATTCTTAGTTTTTTTTTTCTTATTGTTCAACTTTCAGATTTGCTTGCATATTTTGAAAACTTTTCCTTTATCTTTTGCAAAGACCTTCTCCAGTGTGTGGCTTCTCTTTCCATTCTCTTAACAAGTGTCTTCTGCAGAATAGAAAATTTTAAGTTTTAATGAAGTTTAACAATTTTTTCTTTCATGGATTGTGCTTTTGTGTGTGTTGGATCTAAAAGTCATTACCAAAGCCAAGATTATTGAGATTTTCTTCTACATTATCTTCTGGATAATGTATTTTCTTTATAGTTCTGTATTTTACATTTATGCCCATCATACATTTAGAAATAATTTTCCTGAAAAATATAAAATCTGTGTCTAGAGATGTTATTTTACATTTGGATGTCTAGTTCCAGGACCATTTGTAGAAGAGATTATTTTTTCTTCAGAGAGTTGCCTTTGCTTCTCTGTCAAGGAAGATATTTGGGTGGGTCTATTTATGAGTTCTTTATTCTCTTCCATTTATCTATTTGTTCATTCTTACACCAATAACACACCATCTTGATTATTGTAGGTTTATATTAAGTCATGAAGTCATCAGTTCCTGTTACTTTAATTTTATTATTATTTTTTCTTCAGTATTTTGGTGGCTATTTTGATCTTTTGATTTTCTCTGTACCTTAGAATCAGTTAATAACCCACAAATAGCATATTGGAAATTTTATTGGGGTTGCACTGGATCTATAGATCAACTATGGAATAATTGATATCTTAATATTGACTCTTCCTATCCATGAAGAGTCAAAAAACATTTATCACACTGCTGTTAGGTTTTTTTGATATTTAAAATGTGTTAAATTTCACCTACCAAGTAAACTTATGTGTATGCATGTGTGTGCCTCTCAAAAAACATTTATCACACTGCTAAATGAAAAGGAACCAGCTCTACATTTATTTAGACCTTTGATTTCTTTAATCAGAATTTTTCATTTTCCTGATATAGGCCTTGCACATAAATTTTTTTAAATTTATACTTCAACCTTCCTTTCATCCTTCCATCCTTCTTCCTACTTTCCTTCCTTCCTTCCTTTCTTCCTTCCATCCTTCCTTCCTTCCTTCCTTCCTTCTTTCCTTTCTTGCCTTTTTTTTTCTTTCTCTTTGTGTCTTTCTTTCTTTCTTTTTCTTTTGTCTTCTTTTTTTTTTTTTTTGGTGTCAATGTAATGATGTTGTGTCTTTAATTTCAAATTCCTTTTCTTCATTGCTTGTATATATCCTCATACATGGATATTAACTTTTGTGTATTCTTATAACCTGAAGCCTTGCTATAAATGCTATGTAATTCCAGGAATTTTGGTTTTGGTTTGTTTTTGTTTTTTTCATTTTTATTTTTGTTTTTTTTCTTTTACTTGAGATTTTCTAAATAGATAATCATATCAACTGTGAACAAAGATAGTATTTATTTCTTCTAGTTCTTCACCATTAAGTCTGATGTCAGCTGTAGGTTTTTTAGTTGTTCTCTGTCAAGGTGAGACTGTTTCCCCTATTCTTAGTTTTTTAAGAGTGTTTATTGTGAATGGATGTATGTTCTGTCCAATGTTTTTTAGTGCGCGTGTGTGTCTATTGATATGGTCATATCACTTTTTTTTCTTTAGCCTGTTGATGTGATGCGTTATCTTAATTGACTTCTGAATGTTTAATAAGCTGTACATAGCTGAAAAAATCACACTGGGGGAATTTTTTATAAGGTAACAAGTATTATTATTTCTCCATTTTACTGTTAAGTTTTTTTTGATATTTAAAATGTGTTAAATTTCACCTCCCAAGTAAACTTACGTGGATGCATGTGTGTGTCCTCTCAAAAAACATTTATCACACTGCTAAATGAAAAGGAAGTAGCTAGAAGTTATCTGGAATGATGTTAAGTGCGAGGGCAGACCTTCCATGCTGCCTCTTTTTTTTTTTTTTTTTCAAAAACCTTATATTTTTTAATGCTGGAAACACTTAAAGAGTTACATGTGTAACAGTTTTTTGAAAATGAAAGTTGAAAGTAATAGAGTTAATATATCACTGTCTTATGAGAATTCTTTATTTCCTTATGTTCAGAAGTCATTACAGAAAGCAAAAATCTGGGGGCCCTCCTGGGATGTGATGCTACATGCTTTCCTTCATGCTTCTTATTTGTCAGTCACTTATTGGCCTTTGTGCATCACTCTTTTGAAATTGTGCTCCCTCTCTGCACTGCTTGTAATCACAGAAGAGCTGCCTCTAAGTGAATAAATAGTCTCTCTTCCAGGTGATTAATGAAAATCCATAAATCCTCTTAGCCACTGATGAATAGTAACAGATGCTTCACATCTTGTGGCATCAGAGTATTAGAGCAGACCACTAGCTCAAAGAAACTGGACCATTAAACACATATGCCTGCAGCCAGAAGCATGCATTATAATATTTATGGATCCTAAAGAGAAGCCTAGCTCTGAGATATATATTGTTATTCTGCTATAGTTCTGTATTGATAAAATGCCTTTGAAGAAAATTGCATAGGAAAGGTCAATAAGAATAAACGTAAGCCACATTTTTTCCCCTGGAAGTGTGAGACCCTTAATTCAAGCAGTTGTACGGCAGCACGCCCCAGATCAACATTGGAACAAACACTCTGTAGACAAGGTGATGAATAACTAGGTGGAATTTTTAGTTTCAATGACCAACTGTAATTTTCTTGTATTTGCTGTGGTCATATTCAGACTGCTTTTTAGGAAGAAATGAAGTCAGTTTGAATTTCAGTTTTCTGAAATATTAGGTGGAAACACACACACACACACACACACACACACACACACACACACACACACACACACAATCTAGCTAGCAAGGCTGAATGGGAAAGCTGGCAATCTCATTCACTATTATCCTTAAGCTCTACTTGCCAGATAATTGTTTCTAAGCCAGTTGGAAGAATTGTTCTTAGTGAAGATATTAATCTACACTTAGACTCAATTATAGCTACCCTGAGTGAGTTAGGAAGGATCTCACGCTATAACTTTCCACAGGCATATTCTAATAGTCCAGTATGTGAGCAATGAGTTGTGTGAGTACAAAGTGTGGACCCTCTTCACTACTTTGTATTATCAAGTTCAGGTATATGGATGACAATTGATAATGCACAATTAAATTTTTTGATAGTGGCAAGCTATTGAGGGTATTTTCTTTTTTTTACCAAGAGAAAGTGAAAATGTTTAATTTACAACTTTGAAGATAATTCTATGTGGATTGTAGAGAATGATATGAGCTACTCAGAAAGTAAGACAATATGAGTACAAATAACTATGAGTACAAATAAATCAAATGTGAATACAAATGAACACATTTCTCATGTGTTTATGAATATGTTATAATTATCATCTTTATGTTAAAATAATTCATGATATCTCAATTTTATAAGTTATTTTCAGCAAAGAAGAAATTTAAAGTGACAAAATTTTATCACTAATTGCATTTGGGTGTAACTATAACTACTGAATTATCCAAGACTATGGTGACTCACATAGATCACTGCTTCCCAATATTGATGCCCTTCTAGTCCTGTATTACATAGGACTGACTTTTGCAACAACTAGGGTATTGAGGAAATAACAATTTGTGGTTTCCAAGGCTAGATTATAAAAGACATCGTGCTGTCCCCCTTTCTCCCTGGAGTCAGTTGTCCTTGGGAAGCAAGCCGCCATGGCATGAGGACCCTTTGATATTGCAGTAGAGAGGTACACATTGCAAAGAGCTAAGGCCTCCTGTCAAAATCCAGAAGGGTGAGCTACTTGGGAAGCAGACCCTCCGGTCACAGAACTTCTAAGTCTGTATTTTGAATGTAGTCTAATAAGAAACCCCGAGCTAGAGCAGCTTTTGAATTCCTGACCCACAGAAACAATGAGTAATACCCATTTATTGTTTTAAGCTTCTAAATTTTGGAATAACTTGTTGAGCAACAGTGGAGAACTAATACCAGGATCTTTAGCAAATATTTGCAAGAAAACGATGGTAAACTGGGACTTAGGCCTTACTTACTCTCTATTTCATGTGAGCTAGCTAATTCTTGTTTTATTAAATTGTGTTGACATTTTTCTAAAATATTTATACTGACCACATTTCTAGGATAATATGAAGAGAATTTGGAACATGCTAAGTGCTTAATCAA
Organism: Paguma larvata; assembly: GCA_030068075.1. Classification (NCBI taxonomy): domain Eukaryota; kingdom Metazoa; phylum Chordata; class Mammalia; order Carnivora; family Viverridae; genus Paguma; species Paguma larvata. Next base: position 22,813,814 of record CM057839.1, on the reverse strand, counting down.
AAAATTTACATTACTTAGAATGGCATAATGACATTTGGGCATAGTTCACTTAACACCAGTTTTTGTTGCTTATAATTTTCTCTATAAGATACCCTTAGTTTACCATTATTTTGATAAAATATCTTTTCACTTTTTTAGAGGAAACCATGTGTGTTATTTATTCATTCAATTTTTGCTGACGTTTCATGATAAAATTAATAGCAACTTCTTTTCCCAAAAAAAGTCCCTATACTATATTTCTTTACAATTCCACTTTTATTTAATAATTCATTTAGAATATTCATTAAGGGGGCGCCTGGGAGACTCAGTTAGTTAAGCATCTGACTCTTGATTTTGGCTCAAGTCAAGATCTCATGGTCATGAGACTGAGCCTCATGTTGGGCTCACCACTGAGCATGAAGCCTGCTTAAGATTATCCCTCCCTCTCCCTCTGTACTTCCCCTGATTGTGCACACATGCTCTCTCTCTCTCTCTCTCCCTCTCTTTCAAAAAAAGAATATTTATTAAGGTAAGAGATCGCTATTATCCATATATCACAGTAGCTAGTTTATGATTGACACCTGTTCAGCATTGATGATAATAATATGGATACTGCCTACCTAGCTCTATTCAACAGACATGATGTTAAATACTTACATACATTACTCACTGAATGCTCGTAATAGCCTCCTACTCAACAATGAGCACGTTTGTTACTCCAGTTTTGGAGATAAGGAAGCTGAAGATTCAAACTAGTAACCAATTGCCTAGAATGATTATCCATCTGTAGACAAGAGATAGGAGTTTACCTTAGCCGTAAATTATGTTCCAAAGCTACCTTTCCAAAAATATGAAAATTTGGGGTTTTAATTTTTTATATTTTAGAATTTGGACATCATTTTTGTCAGGTTTCTATGCCAAATGTCTATGCTTCCTGAAAATTACAACTTTCATTTGTTCATTCATTCTACACATGTTCATCCACTGTCTATTATGTGCCATAACATGGGTTGGGGTTTAGAAATAAAATGGTGCAAGAAAAGAAATGATCGGACTCTATGGACATAAAGTCTACTGGGGAAAAAGGCTTTAAACAATTTAATCAAGAAATGCATAAATAAGCATAAAATTTTAAGTGTGGTAAATATTTATAGAAGTGTATATAATGTTAAGTGAGTATATACACCTGATAATGTTTCCAGCATTGAACATCAGGCAAGGCTGAGCTTAGAACTAATAAATGAGTTCACATTGTCCACTCAAAGAGAAGAGAGGAGTCATTCCTGGAAAAGAGAGCATCATATGTAAAATGTCTGCGGGCTATAGATCAAGACATCTGGTTAGATTGAGAAAGGAGGAGGGGTTTTGTTCATTCTAATTCATTACATCTTGCAAAAAAAAAAAATTAACCTTTGGAGCCGCTGTTGTGAAAGGAAATTTTTGAAAAGGTCATTGTAAATGTTGTATAGAAACAAGAGTGATATAAATGAAGCAATCAGAAGGCCAATGCCATATTACAGAAAAAGAGTTCTAGAACACCAGAAGTAACATTTTGTGGGAAAAAAATGTCTAACTCCAGGAATTTCTCCCTGAAGTCATTTAACAAATTGTTGCAGACTATATAGGAGGTTGCTTGTTTTTATAAAATCATAGTGTCCAAATCAAAAAGCAAATATATTTATTTAATTATTGAAGTGTTTCATATTAATAGCTAAATTGTTTTATAAGTTCAAAGAAACTAATTTTTTTTGAAATTTGAATGTGCCACTTTTATTTTTTGTAGTTTTTATTTAAAGTTTTTATTTAAACTCCAGTTAGTTAATGTTCATTGAAATATTAGTTTCAGGCATTGAATTTCATGATTCATCACTTACATACAACACCCAGTGTTCATCACAAGTGCCCTCCTTAATACCCATTACCGATTTAACCCATCCCCCCCACCTGTCCTCCAGTAATCCTCAGTTTATTCTTAATTGATATGAGTCTCTTATGGTTTTCTTCCCTCTCTTTTTTTCTTCCTTTATGTTCATCTGTTTGTCTCTTAAATTCCACAGATGAGTGAAATCATATAGTATTCGTCTTTCTCTTACTTTGCTTAGGATAATATTATCTCCATCCACGTCATTGCAAATGGCAAGATTTCTTTCATTCTAATGGCTGAGTAATATTCCATTGTATTATATATACCACATTTTCTTTATCCATTCATCAGTTGATGGACATTTGGGATCTTTCCATAATTTGGCTATAATTGATAATGCTGCTATAAACATCAAGGAAAATAGACTTAATTTCTTTTTAAGTAGACTCTACACTCAGCATAGGGCTTGAATTCAACACCCCAAGATCAAGAGTCACATGCTCTACTGAGACAGGCTGTCACCCCAGTTTTTTACAATTATTTTAAAGGTATAAATTTTAGAGATTTTTAATTGAGAAATTAAAAATTATGCTGATATATATCTCCAATGAAATTATAAATAATTTATAAATGTCATTAAATTTTATTAAATAGTTGTGTTAATGACTGTCTGTGAAGAATAAGCCTAGGCATTCCCTGAGCTTGGGTTGGCAGGTATAAAGAATTAGAAAGCCATAGGATGTACACACCCAAGTTTGGATAAACAAGATTAGGTAAATAAAATTAGGTAAACAGGGCAAAGGTCCCCAGTGTAGGACAAACAGGGCAAAGGTCCCCAGTATAAGACAAATGGGGCAGAGGCCCTCAGTCTAGGACGAAGGTATAGGATAATAGTAGAAAGCTGCTTTCATAGGAAGAAGGGCCAAAATAGGTAAACAGGTAAATAGGGCTATAGACCACAGTGGGGTGAAGTTGCCCAGAGAGGAGCTAATTAGCAAAAGATAGAGGCCTTGTTGATCCTGAGGTCAACATGCTGTCTTTCTTGTCCCCTAGGCCAGTTTAGATTCACAGAGGTGAAGCCTCACGTTTGTTGTAAACAACCTTCCACCCAGCACCAGAATCTTGTTTTGTATTGATCCAAACCCCTAATACTGCATATTTCCAAAACCCCTTTTTCCCCACAACCATGAGTTAGTATTCACGATTTCACTGTCTCTCTATGCACGCCCATTACTCTTGTAAGCCTTCCGATCCTAATAAAAATGGAGCAAGGACTCTTACTCAGGGCTCTTGTCTCCTCACATTTTTAAGCCTGCTGGACAAGAGAGAACTCCAGACCCAGAGCCTACAACAGCTGCCAGCATCACAGGTATATTTGACCTATTCAAATCATAAGGGACCAATTATATTTAAGGCCTCTTAATAATGCTGGTGGTGCTAGATATGACGTGTCAGTTAGCAAGAAAACTAGAAACCATTAAAAGCCAAGAATATGAAATTTAAATCAACTTAGAATTAAGTCAAATAAATCTTGAAAATAGACCTCCTACAAGAAGAACACAAATCACAGACAAGAAGCTGCTGCTATAAAAATTTAATTTAAAAACGAGAAGGTGTCTCTGCTTCTCTTCATAGCCATTATCACCCTTCAAGACTGGTAATGATATCCTGAGATCTATGTCAGTGTTATTAATTTATGATGATATAATAAATGTGAGTAAATTTTTAACTTGTAATATCAAGAATTTTCAGTTGACATGGTACTTTCATTATGAGATATTTAGATAAGAGAATTAAAATAACTTTAGTAAGAAACAGTAGCCAATTGAAAAATTGTATTATGCTCAGTGAAAGCAAAATAACAGTCATAATATTTATGTGGTACAACATTTGTTAGCATCTTTCGATAATAGCTGATTGGAACATTTGAAAAATAGTCTTTCAAATACATATTTTAATGCAAATGAGTTTATACATTTTTTTTCTGAGAACATATGACATCAATTTAGGATGTTTCTCTAAACAATCATGATTACTTGAAGACTTGATTAAAAATCAAATGAAAAAACTAAACTAAACTAAACTTTATTCTGCAAAGGAATATTTGTTGACTAAAGATATGTTTAAGTGCCTACTATAATTTATCACTGCGAAATATGCAAAATATTGGAACCAAATAGTAAAACATTCCCAAGTATTCTAAAAGCAAATTCACTATAAAACAGATAAAGTTAGTTAAATTTTGCACACCAACAAAAAATTATAACAAATTTTGTAAACATATATGAAAAACTCCTTATATCATTGTTTTTACAACTTTAATGTCCTTCCAGTACAAAATAACTACACAAAGAAATAAGAAACAGAGATATTATACTTTGATGTATTTTCATAATCCATTATCAATTCAGTATGGTATTAATATTTTTATAATATGTCAGAACGTGGTAAATTATTTTTATTTTATGCCTAAGCTTAACTATTTGCGGCTGATATTATTTATCAAATTTACTATTTACTGCTTGTAGATAATTGGAAAAACTCCCATTTTTTCATTTTTCTGTTTTTTTCTCTACTCGTTGTTGCTCAGCTTTTGTTTCCAAATATATCAACAATTATCTCATGACATCTCACTAATACCAGTCTCAACATGTTAGTGACTAGTAGCTTTAACAATGTCCGAAATTATTTTCCATGTTTCTTATATTTCACACCTTTCCATAGAGGGCAGCTCTATCAAGAGCAATTATAGACTCTGAATCACAGCATAAAATTACAGAATAAAACTCTTTCAACTGCTTTTGTCCATTGGTATCTTTGTGTAACTTGTCAAATCTGAATCAAACATTTAAAACTACCTTTAATTATGCCACTCTCTTAAGTTATTTTACTTCCTTGCTCTTTATCCTTATATTATTTTATAATCTCTCCAAAATAGTTTATAAATAAAACACAATCATGGATGTGATTAGCACCTTCAAAAAGAATAAATGAGTGTATATTTACTTTCCTGCTATGATTCTTAGCCATCTATAATAATCTGAATATACAAAGAAATGAAAACCTTTAGTGCCATACACATAGGAAAATAGATGCTATGATATGTGATAAGAATATAATAGATTTGTTCAGTTTCTTTAACAACCAATCTATTGCGACACTCCTTTACCCTAATAAATTGACCAAAAAGATAATTCTATTTTAAGTTGCAAGACAGTAAGTCACCATCCGTACACAATATAAGTTTAGGGAAAAAAATTCAATTATAGGCAAGTATATCTTCTGCTAGTGTCTTAAATCACTATCGTCATGGTATTGATATTTCTTAGTAAAATGTAGTTTTGTTTTCTGTAATGGCTGCACCATTTTGCATTATCACCAAAAGTATTCAAGAGTTCCAATTTCTCAACACGTTCACTACACTTCTAAACTTTTTTTTTTAAGTTATAGCTGTCCTAAGAAATTTGAGGTGATACTTCACTGTGGTTGTGATTTGCATTTCCCTGATGACTGGGGATGTTGAGCATCTCCTTATTTATGTTGGCCATTTGTATGTCTTTGGTGAAATGGCTACCCAAATAGTTAGCCCATTTTTCACTGGGATATTAGCCATTTTGCTATTCAGTTGTAGGAGTTTCTCATATACTTTTCAAATTAATCACTTAACAAGTGTATGATTTGCAAATATTTTCTCTCACATCAAAGATTGCCTTTCATTCTGTAGATTCTTCTGTTCTTTGCTTTATAGAACTTTCTCATTTGTTGGACTCCCACTTGCCTATTGTTGATTTAGTTGCCTGTGTTTTTGGTGTCATATCTATAAAACCATTGTCAATACCAATGTCACATATCTTTTATCCTATGTGTTCTTCTAGGCATGTTTATAATTCCAGAACTTTATACTGTCTTTAATCTATTATGAACTGATTTTCTTGTATGGTATAAGATAAGGTTCAATTTAATTCTTTTGCATGTGGATATCCACATCCCATATCCAGTAATCAGGTTTTTTTTAATTAAAATAGAACTACCATATGATTTAACAATCCAACTTCTGAGCATTTATCTGAAAGAATTAAAATCAAGAACTTAAAAAGATGATAGGACTCCCATGTTCATTGCAGTACTATCCATAATAATCAAGATGTGGGAGCAACCTAACTGTTCATGAAAGATGAATAGATAAAGACAATGTGATATAGACATACAATGAAATATTGTTTAGCCTTAAAAAATAAGGAAACCCTGCAATGCTACAACATAGATGAACCTCGAGGATATTATGTTAAGTGCAATAAGCCAGTCAGAGAAGGAAAAAGTTGCATGAATCCATTTACAGGAGGTACCTAAAATAGTCAAACTTAGAGAAGCAGAGAGTAGAAAGGTGGGCCCTCAGCGAAATGGAGAGTTGCTGATCAACAAGTATAAAGTTTCAATCATGCAAGATGGTTAAGTTTTAGAGAGCTGCTGTGCAACATTTTACTTATAATTAATACTGCATTGCGCACTTAAAAATCTGTTTCAGAGGGTAGATGCCATGTTAAATGTTCTTACCACAATACATTTTCTTAGTTTTAGTTTGCGGATAATGAAATAACCAAACATTCTCAGCATATATTTATAATTCTGTTGTTCAATAATTAAATTTTGGGATGCAAAATATACACGGTAATAGTAACAAATACTCATTGCCTCAGAAAATAAGTTAGTGGTGGTATCGAACTCAGATTATTTTTTAGGGATTAGTGCACAGATTAGTTCAGTGATATAAAATATTTAGAACACAGATTTTCAACAGCATTTATATGGAAAAGGTAAATTAGGGATCTCTAACAGTTAAGAGTTTTACAAAGAAAAAAAGTCTATTATAGAATTATGGATATATGTTTGAATCCCTGTTGTATACTCCACTGCTGTATCTGGGAACACAGGAAGTATAAAGTATACCTTCTGACACCAGAAGTTTTGCAATCCACAGACAGATTGGGTAATGACAAGAGAGTAATAATACATGCTAACGTCTAATGAAGACTATTTAGGATATTGGGGCAAGATTCATTGAGAAGGGAAGACATGGTCTGAGTGTTTCAGAGACAGAAGACGTAGCATAAATCAATGACACAGTATGGGGATGTGCGCAAAATACCCAGAGAAACATGTACAGGTCATTTTGTCTAAAAAATGAATTATAGAGATGGAATATTCAGCGTGAATCTGGAAAATTGGGAGGGGTCAGTTTTTGAGTCTATGTGAAATAAATTATTCATTAACTTGTTTTTTAATTTTGTGAGATGTTGAAAATATTTGTCTTAGTTGCTCAAATATATATAATCTAATTTTCTATAAATGGTAAAAACAAGGTGATTTGGGGATTACACTGATCTACACCATTTATCTGTTTTATCCCAAATTTAGTGAGAACTCTGGTTAAAAAAAATTACCCATTAACTTATAATTCTTTTTCTGAGTTATCTTGTCTTCCTTCATGAGACCTGTCACCACTCAAATTCTGATGTCTATAAACTGTTCACTTTCCCGAATCTTTTCCTGTCCCTGTAGTTCTCCTATTCCTAGTAACTATCTTACTCTTTTGGGGAGATCATTTATCTAAATTCGGTATATTCATTTTTCTCTCACTTCCAGAAACCTTCCCTGATTTTACTGCTTTATCCCATTGTTTCTTTCATTCTAGCATATGGATCCTTGCTCCACAATCACTGAATGAAAATATCCATTCACTCCTTAAACTGTTATTAATACAAAAGCTTCAATGACACTGGCATAGTGTAAAATGCTTATACAAAATTAATCATAGCTGGTTATATATTTTGGTTGGTGTGCTCAGTCTCTCATAAAATGACATACTATTGGAAGAATAAATGTTGATATTTTGAAAACATTTTATACCCTATAATGCCTAGTCCAATAATTTTCATCAGTAACATGAGCTGGACCCATTGAACTAATAAACTCCAGTTACATTTTATTTAAGTTTATTTATTTATTTTGAGAGAGAAAGAGAGAGAGTGAAAAAGAGAGAACATCTCTTTTTGAGAGAGAGAGAGAGAGCAGGAGAGGGGCAGAGAGAGAGAAAGAGAATCCCAAGCAGGCCCCGTGGTATCAGTGCAGAGCCAAACTGTGAAACTTATCTCTCACAAACCGCAAGATCATGACCTCGGTTGAAATCAAGAGCCAGATGCTTAATCAACTGAGCCACCCAGGTGTCCTTTCAACTACATTTTTTAATCAAATGTTCACAGTCCTGGAAATAATCAAATGTTAGGAAATGCCTATAGAAAAATAAATTCTGTTCATAAGCACTCTTCCAACTCCAGGAATTCCCCATCTAAATAGGTTCTATGGTCAACTGGCCTTATTGATATATAAAATACATGGTCTTCTCATTCAAATTGTTGCATTGCATATATTATCTCAGTTTATCATGATCTAGGCACCTGTCAGAAGATTTTTAGGTTCTTATTAATAGAATTAAGGCGGCTTTAGGTTAAAAGGAAATACATGACTTAATGCCGATGTTGAAATCCAGGTCAGGAAGCCTAACACTTGGTGAGATAGTAACCCCGTCATAAACAAGGTTCCCAGCAGCACTGCCCAGTTTTCCCTTTTACACACATTGGATACACAGGGTTCTAAGTGCTTTGGAGAGAATAGTTTCAATATACGTGTGAAGAATATTTCAGTAAGTGAGTAAATTCACAATTACCTACTCATTATTACCTCCAATGGTGCTAATATTTTGACACCATCCAAAGCCTGAATTCTTAAATACTCATTACATCAGTCTCTATTAACCAAACACCAGCTTTAATAGTGAAATGGAAAAAAAAAAACACATAAAGACATTGCAATAGTGTCTTCTAATAGTGAAGATGTTGCTTAAATAAAATGCAGATAAGGTAGAATAACTAACACTAGATGTGTATGTTGAGTTTTGCCTTGATTTCAAGATCTAAATATGTATAAGGCATTAAATCTTATTATTTATCATAACAGTGGTTGTCAAAATGATGTTTTCTTTATAAGCTATGCTTCGATTAAAAGATATTATAATTTTTAATTTTCTTCAATATTAGATGAAAATGTCTTTTGTTATTTTATGATAGTTTGTAACATTTTCAAAGTTAGTAAAAGAGTATACATCATTGTTTTTATAGAGATACAAAATATTTCTTCTTTTTTACAAGCATTGTTTCTCTTTGGATACTAGATACTTGGAACTCTTTGGATATACTTTCCAAGGTACTACTCAATATTTCCTGATACTATTTTCTTCAACTCTCCAGATATTCTGACAAAACTCTTTAGAAAAAAAGAAATGATTCATTTGAAAATCTTCACAGGCTAATTATCTTTATGTTTATACTTCTTTTCTTGCCCATCTTTTTTTTTTTTTTTTATCTTTATAGCACATTCAACTCTGGATAAGGGGAAAAATGAGAACATCAAACATAAAATCATCAATGGCAGTTTTATTAGCAGCAAAGATGGTGTCTTTGTTTATAAGACTGATGTTATGAACCAAGATTAAGGTTGAGGGAATAGATTCGCATAATCCAACAATGTTATTTCTCATCAAAATAATGAAAGATTGGAGGTTCCTTTATGTCGCAGATCACTTACGATCAGTTTATGGGACTCCTTATGTTACACTACTTAAACATCCAGAGACTTAAGTTCTGGCTACACATGATGATTTTTGAAAAGATAATGGAGAAGTCTCTAACATTCAGTGGAATTGAGTGGAGGAGATCCTGACACTCATCTTTCCTGAGACCTTCTGTGTAATTTAAGCAATATAGACTATCATTTTGTTTTTGCTTTTTATCTTAGATTTTTAAATTTCCTATCTCTTATTAGCATAGTCACAATGACTGCAAAATTAAGTTTCCCTAAGAACCTGCAGCCTCTGCAAATTATGTACATACCATTCTTCCCAGTCAAGACACTGAACTATATTCATTTAATCTCTCTAACCACTAATTGTTCTTCAAATAAGATCTACAAATAAAATCCTCACATATCTTCATATTTCAGTTAACGACTTCGCACTTCTTATAATTGAGTCACAAAAGGTTGAGTCTTCAAAAAATTTTGAGAGCTTCAAAATTAAATGCTTTTATTTTTATTCTATTTGATGTTTTATTGCTGTATGTATGACTCATGCGCTAAAGAGAAGGGTAACAAAAAATTCTTTTGAAAGGATTCAATACCCTAAGATGAAACACTAGCTAGCCCTAGATCAATTCATGTTTTCTTTGAACTTTATACTAATTACACAATTATGTGTCATTGCATTATTATTTTACTAAATTTCAAAGCAAAAAGACTGATTATCAGAGAAGTTAATTTTCAAGTGAAAAGGTCAAGGTCACTTGTAATCAGTTTCCTGTAGAATTCTATTCCTCCAGGGTTTAAATAAAAAAACAAAAGTATTGTAGAAGTTAAAAATCAGCTAAAGAAACTCAAATATAGTGTGCCCCTTTAATCTGGACCTCTACAGAGAAGAATGGTAGGAATACAGAAAAGACAGTATTAACTTTAACAAAGCAATAGGAAATTACTGGGTGAACTATGATCCTGTAGTAAAACTGAAGTCTAATCACATCCGGATTCGTTATAAGATATGGGTTTGGACATTACTTCATCTTGAATCCTTTGGACATCAATAGTAATGTGTTTTTGGACCTGTGAGCTGCATAAGTAGAATTTTGAAACTTTATTCTGAGGTTATTTCCCATGTTTTCATCCATTAACACACAGATTGCATGTGCCTTGTTGCTAAATACTTCTTTTTTTAATGTCATCTCAAGTAGTGCTGTGACTAAGATTTTACTTTCCCTGTTTTGTTGGATTCTGTGTTCCATGATTGTGTAACACAATATGAGAGCTAGGAAGAAAATTGTATTCTCTAGTTTAGAAATCAGTTATTTCCAGTTTTTGTTGTTTTGTGTTACTGCAGCATGGAGCACTACACCTCAGCCCCTGGCATCCAGGTGTTCCTTCTATTACAGGGCAAACACCTTCCTAATTCACTAAGTGTAACCTTCCTGACAAGTGACTTTTTTCCTCATATTATTCTAATATTACTGTTGTATTTTCATACTGTCATATGTTATGTACTGTCATATATTTCTCATATTCCTTCCAAATTGTGAGTGTTTTTGGCCTGGTTTCCATCTGAATATATGAAAGAGATTCATCACAAAGAAATGTATTTAATGTGAAAAAAAAAAACACTGTCACTTTTACTATAAAGGGTTTTATGGCAAATGGCATTATATAAATGACCCTAGGTAAACAGAACTATGGGAATAAATAAATATAGATAAAATGATCTTCTTTAAAACATACAATAAGCTATCATATAGAAAATAAAGTTAAGAGTTAGATGTGTTAGGCAGGAACACCTATTGGAGTTGAAAGTAGGTAGGAATTCCTAAGAATTAGTGCTAGTAAATTCTCAATGGGAGTTAAAAATGAATATTTATATTTTACTGGTTTCTTTCGAATTCCCTTTACATAGAGTGTGGCAATGAGTCTTCAAATATCTTAAAATTATTAGAACATTATTATTCTTTTTAATTTTCAAAATGGGAGATATGAAATTCAGAGAATCTGTTTTCCCTAAAGAAAAGCTGCTTTTCCACTGCTACAGTACAGTTCTCGCTGAACTTTCCTGTAAACGCACAAGCAGAGGACTCATGTGTGATAATAAACAATAAATCAACTCTGAAAAGTAAGTTATTTTTCTCTTTATGAAAAAACTTTGACTCATGTAGCTTAAATAAGTTGCTCGAGGTCATGGAATAGACCATGGAGGTCGAATCAGAATTCGTCTCTTTCTCACCCTGGAGCAGATGTTCTTTTCACATACTTCTAGTATCACGTTATCCTAGCTTTGCAGAGAGAAATCATTTACTTGGATAGACACTAGACTTGATGTTCTTGCAATACCCATCCACTCAAAATGCTAGATATATCATTTTATAATTATGTACCAGATTAGGAATATTGAATTGATTTAACTAAATTATCAGTCATCCAGACACATCCTACAGAGGGGAACTTTTTCATTATTGATGTGAACAAGAGATAATACATTAATTAAAAATTGATTGAAACATTAAAATATAAGAGTGGGTTGCAGAAAGTTTTCCAATTTTGATAAGCCATGTTTCTTTAGTTTCATTGTGGCTGTACAAAGCACATGTTTCTTAAGTGAATTATCCTGAGCAAAGTTAATCTTTTAAGAATTGGGTCCAGTGGGGCGCCTGAGTGGCTCAGTCGGTTAAGCGGCCGACTTCAGCTCAGGTCATGATCTCGCGGTCTGTGGGTTTGAGCCCCGCGTCGGGCTCTGTGCTGCCGGTTGGGAGCCTGGAGCTTGCTTCAGATTCTGTATCTCCCCCTCTCTCTGCCCTTCCCTTGCTCACGCTCTGTCTCTATGTCTCTCAAAAATAAAATAAAAATGTTTAAAAAAAAATTAAAAAAAAAAAAAGAATTGGGTCCAGTAAGATTTGGGGATCGGATTGATGATAGGACTATAAACAGCCTATGGCTTGCTCTTCTCAAAGAAACTTCTTTTTACCTTGAAATGGGTGCTTTATTATTTAATCTGAAATTCCATGTTTTAAAGCTTGATATGATTTTTCAACTGATAAACCTAAAATGCTCACATCTTGGCATGGCTATAATTGAAAGAACTTTTTATTGTTTTGTGTTAGCTTGGAGGTAACAGCAACAATTCAAAGAAGAAAATCACCACTTAGGGAAAAAAAAAAAAAGAGTAAAACGCGTGGCCCGAGGGATGCCAGAGCCTGAGTCCTTGTGGAGCTCTGGCCACCGTGTGGCTACGGGAGGTTAATGATCACGTGACAGGAAAAGAAGCCTCGAGCACGGAAAAGGCCCAAGAATACAAGGAGGCAGGAATCAAACGACCATCTTTATCCAATTTCTCAACCTCCTACTTTTCATCCTCAAGTTATAATCTTTTACGAATTGACCTTTATAAACTCTTTCTATTCCATAGTTTCTAATACCGCTTAGGAACTGTTTCGTGAGGATTGCTGAATCCGCCACAGGAGACTAGATAGGTAAGTTTAGAGTTCCTACAAGTTCTGAGGCAGATGCTGGATGAAAGACAAAGACTTTAAAATGTGGCAGAGAATCTACTTTCAGAGGAGGTGTGTGGGAGGGTGTGGAGGTGGAGTTTGACCTGCATACTCTTGTAACCAGCAGAAATGTTAATGCATGACTTGCATGCCTTTGGCTGCCCATCTACAGTAGAGAAGACAGAATAAAACTCTACTAGTACAGCGTAATGTGGGGCGTGTGGAAAAATCATGATCTCCTTTTTAATGGAGGTGTATAAACATTGCCTAGAGTAGGCTTTATGGATGTGTCTCTGATGAAAAAGGAAACAGGCAACAGGGCGAAAAACCCAAAGGAATCAGGACATATATTTTATAAATGGAAACCAAGCTCTTCATTATACATCAAACTTTGTTTATTCTTAATTACCTACATTAATCAAATTTTTTAAATTAGGCAAATTTATTCCTATGTTCTTATATATATCACAAATTCAATGTTGAAAGTGTGAATTATGAAGAATCTTTATTGAAGTGATTCACCAGTGTCTGAAATACATGTGTCTCTCAGTATTTCTTTTTGAAATTAAATAAAATGTAAACAATAGTAGGGAGACCTCATATCTCTCAAATATCAAAGATTACTATTTATATTGATACATTTAATGCATGAGTAGAACCCAAACAAACATATTCAAAATTAAAATAATATGATAAATGTGATGAAAAAGTATGATGTTTGCAAATGCAGTGTTTAATGCATTCAAATGACATGGTAACACATTTTGAAATGTTTTTTCTAAGACCATTGTGAGATGAGGAATGATAAGACAGTAGAAGGTGGAATTTTCTAAGTCAGGGAAATCTGAACTTGAGCACTACTTTGTGTTTAATTCCGGGCATTTTAACTTCATGAGCCTCCTTCACCTACAGGTAAGATGGGAAAATGCATTACTTGCAGGTTTGGTATGAGAGCTAAACTAAGTATATATAAAGCACATACAACTGGGTATAAGTGTCTGGTAGGCAAATACTACATTTCAGATAACTTTATCACTTATGTAAACTTATGGGTATAATCTACTTATAGGTAGATCTTATAAAGGACCACTGCTAAGAAAAGTCCAGTGAAGCTCAGTTTTTAACATTGTAGCTTCATATAATTCAGACCCAATGATGCTAATCCTTATAACTTGATATTTTTATGTTTTAAATGTTATACTCTTTCAGACATGCAATAATGCATAGCATTAATGATACTCCAATATTAAATATAAAGACGATGAATTATTTTGTAAATAAACTATTTTTAAATAGTATGCAATTTAAATATTTTAAATGTTATTTATTTTGTGAAAGAGAGGGAGACAGAGGGCAAGCAAGTGAGGGGCAGAGAGAGAAGGAGACACAGAATTCAAAGCAGGCTCCAGGCCCCAAGTGACACCGGCTCAAACTCAACAAGTTGTGAGATCATGACCTGAGCCAAAGTCAGATACTCAACTGACTGAGCCACTCAAGTGCCCCATAAATTATATGTGATTTTAAATCCATCATATTTTCTTTCAAAAAATGGACATCCGTGTACAAAAAAAAAAGAATCTAGATTCAGACACTATATCCTTCACAAAAATTAACTCAAAATGTATGGTAAGCCTACATCTAAAACTTAAAACTATAAAACTGCTGGAAGATAACATCAGACAAAATCTAGGTGACTTAAAACATGGTGATGTTTTATAGATACCATCAAAGGCAGGATCTATATTTTAAAAAATATAGGCTGTATTTCATTAAAATTAAAAACCTCTGCTCAATAAAACATACTGTAAAGAGAACAAGAAGAAAAACCATAGACTATGGGAAATGTTTGCAAAAAACATATCTGATAACATCTATCATCCAAAATGTACGGTGAACTCTTAATTGATATTCACCAATAAGGAAAAAAAACCTGGAAAAAAAATAGCCACCTGGGTGGCTCAGCTGGTTAATTTCGGCTCAGGTCATGGTCAAGCTCAAGTACACAGAGCCTGCTTGGGAATCTCCCCCTCCTTCTCTATGCTCCTCCCCTACTCGCATGCACTCTCTCTTTCTCTCTCAAAATAAATAAATAAAGATAAAAAATATGCAAATAACTTAACAGACACCCAACCAAAGAAGATACAAAAATGACAAAAAGTATGTACCAAAATAATGCTTTACCTCATATGTGATCAGAGAAAGGCAAATTAAAACAACAATGAAATAATCATTACATGCCTATTAGAAAGGCCAAAATCTGGAACGTCCACAACACCAAATACCGGGAGGATGTGGAACAACTGAAACTCTCATTTCTTGCTGACGAGAATGAAGAATGATATAGCCACTTTGGAAGACAATTTGGCAGTTTCTTACAAAACTAAACAAATCTTATTATTCAATCCAAAAACTATGCTACTTGGTATTTACCCAAATGAGTTAAAAACTTATGTCCACATAAAAACCAACATACACATGTTCATGTTTTGTGCATGTGTGTGTGTGTGTTTAAAGTTTATTCATTTTGAGAGAGAGAGAGAGAGGGAGAGGGAGAGGGATAGAGAGAGCAGGGGAGGGGCAAAGAGAGAGAGGGAAAGAGATAATACCAAGCAGGCTCTGCACTGTCAGCACGGAGCCCAACTCAGGGCTCGAACTCATGAACCACGAGATCATGACCTGAACCAAATTCAAGAGTCAGATGCTTAACCAACTGTGTCACCCAAGTGGCTTTTAAGTGGCTTATAGCAGCTTTATTCATAATTGCCCAAACTTGGAAATAACCATAATGTCCTTCAGTTGGAAAATAGATAAAGAAACTGTGATATATCTACAGTATATACAGGAATCTAATTCAGCACTAAAAAGAAATAAGGTATTAAGCCATGAAAAGCCATGGAGAAAACCTAAATGATATTACTAAGTGAAAGAAGCTAATCTGAAAATGCATGCTACATACTATGATTTCAACTCTATGACTTTCTGGAAAATGCAAAACTATGAAGGAGACAGTGAAAAGATTAGTAATTGTTGAGGGGTGGAAGAATTAGACAAAGCAGAGGATTTACAACGGAGTGAAAATATGCTCTATGTTACTATAATGGAGGATACATACCATTACACTGGTAAATACATATAAATTTGTCAAGAGGTGCCTGTTTGGCTCAACTGGTTAAGCCTCTGACTTCAGCTTAGGTCATGATCTCACACTCAATGAGTTTGAGCCCCACATCGGGGTCTGTGTTGACAGCTCAGAGCCTGGAGCCTGCTTTGGTATGTACCTCCCTCTCTCTCTGCCCCTCCCCTGCTCAAGCTCTATCTCTCTCTCTCAAAAATAAAGATTAAAAAAAGTTTTTAAACATTTGTCTAAAGTCATAGAATGCACAGCATCCGCAGTGAACTCTAGCGTAAACTATGGAATGTTGGGTGATAATTATGCAACAGTCTTGATTTATCAATTGCTGTAACTGTACCGCTCTAGTCAGGGATGTTGATGGAGAAGGCCAGGCTTCTGCGGGGCCAGGAAATATGTGAGAACTTCATTTTCGGATCAATTTTGTGGTGAACCAAAAAATTCCCTAAAAGTAAATTTTACTTAAAAAGAAAAAAATATGTGGTTCCTGTGTGGCTCAATCAGTTAAACATCTGACTCTTGGTTTCTGCTCACTTCATGATGCCACGGTTCATGGTACTTTGCCCCTTACTGGGCTCTGTGCTGACTGTACAGAGCCTGCTTTGAATTCTCTTTCCCTCTCCTTCTGCCCCTCCTGTGCTCTCTCTCTCTGCCTCTCTCAAAATAAATAAATAAACTTAAAAAAATAAAGAATAATAATTTTAAAAACTCTTCATTATTATAAAGCTGCTTCTCTAGGATTCCAATGATATATTCACTGAAATGATGATCTTTATTTTAACTTACAAGCACTAGCAGAGGGAGAAGTTGTTTCAAGTAGAGGTCTTAAAAATAGAATAATGAAGGGGCGCCTGGGTGGCTCAGTCAGTTCAGCAGCCGACTTAGGCTCAGGTCATGATCTCACAGTCTGTGAGTTTGAGCCCCACGTCGGGCTCTGTGTTGATGGCTCGGAGCCTGGAGCCTGCTTTAGATTCTGTATCTCCCTCTCTCTGCCCTTCCCTTGCTCATGCTCTGTCTCTATGTTTCTCAAAAATAAAATAAAAATGCTAAAAAAAAGTTAAAAAAATAGAATAATGAAAATGTCTCATACCACAATCTCTATGTGTAAGATAATTCTAACAATTTTAAATTACGTTTATACATGAAGTTTTTAATTAATGCGATATATCATGAGATATTGTTTTTGTCAATGTTTGAGCCTATGAAATAGAAAAGAAAGTCAGTTCTTACTAAATTGTGTTAAAAATATATAGATTATTAATAAATAGTAATTAATTATTCTGAATTTGAAAAACTACATAATGAATTTGTCTGCCATGTGCACTTGTTAAATATACTAAATCACTTAGCATTATTCTAGCTGTATCTAGAATGTGCTCTAATGTCATTTTGAATAATCTATAGTTATCTAATATATGTCTAGAGTTACGGAAATGTCTGATTTTTCTTTCAATTAAATGTTTAGAAAGAGTGTCCTACCTAAATACGGAAGCAAACATATACATTTTCTGAGTTTCCATATGGCCTATAAATATTCGTGGTTATGACAGACAGTCTGGCAAAGACCACAGCCCTGAGAATAAAACAAATCTCAATGAAATATCAACAACAATAAAACAGATTCCAATTCTGATCTTATTACTCTTACTAGTTATATTTGCAAAATAAGTATGTCAACCCTTTTATTTGTAAAATTAAAAACAATAGAATATATAAACTCTAGAAGTTTATGATGTTCTGATATTTGAGAAATGAGATTGCCGTATCCTTGTGTCTTCCCCAGTGAAGTACCGCAGAATGCTAGGAATAGGCCCAAGCTGTGTCTCTGAAAATCTTAATTGATGAAATCAGATGTAGCATTTAAATTCATCTTATTCTTCTAGAATCATGACTTCCCTGAACTCTACTATTAACTTTCGTATTCCACCAGGTATTGCTACATTACCTTATGATAGATATGAATCATAAAACAGAGTAACAGGGGCTTATATGTCCAAAGACATGTCTTTGGATTGCTTATCCCATCAAGTAATGAATGGGATGAAAATACACTTAACATCCGTTCACTAGTGGTGATTTCATCACTGATAACACTAAATTTAAAATTGAAGGCATTCATTCATTCATAAAATGATTTATTTTGTGGTGTACAATCCGTTGAAGTCCATCTATAATGCAACATATGCTCACATGACAATTAAATGACCAGAGATTTCATACTAAATGAGCAAGTCAAAATACCTTACTTATATGCAGAGTACCGATTTTTCTAACTGATGGCCCCTAAGATATGTAGGAGGCGATACCTACTTGTGGAAGATCAGGTCTTCTGCTTTCTATGTTTTGTAGTTATGAGACAAAGTACTCTATTTAAAAGTACTCTATTTAAAAAGTGTATAATTTTACATTATTTTATTTGGAAATACATGAATGTGTGTGTGTTGTGTGGATGTGCAGTTTGTTGTTTTGAATTGTTTCTATTCTTCATTCATTAATCTACTGAAAGACGTTTACTAGCATAAGAGCACTTGTCTATTTGATTATGCTTTCAAAGCAGCTGGAAGAGAATTCCACATCAGGCCATCTCCTTTATATTACGTATACATAAGAATAAATGTGTATATAGTTAATGTAAATTCCTCTTTTAAAAATTAGTTGTGTTCTGTAAAACAGATACTGCTATTTCCATATAATACAGAAATCTGTTAAACAATATAATTTTAATAATATAACTCTTATACTTCAAGTTGGATATAAACTATTATATCCAACTTTTAATTTGAGATAGTTATGGTTATAAACCTCAGGGAATCTTTGGGCAAATATCTGTTTCAGGATGTATGGAATTTAAAATGCAAAAAGGAATATTGTATTTTTAATCACTTATCCATTCCTTATCAATGAGATCATTCCTGATATGGGTCCTCAGATATAGGATCCTTCCTTTTGAGACAGACTTGTAATTGTCTCCTTTCCTATCAAGAACAAGCTTTTATAATACCCTGACTTTTCAGGAAGAGAACTGCAGTCATTCAGGCCTGTATCATAAAAATGTTCAAGAAAACGAAATAGAGAGGAGTCCTTAAATTCATTGTAAAAACATTTCTTAACTACCGAGTGATCTAAACCTCTCTTCCCAAATAGTCAGCACTTTAGGCACATGGATAATTTTATTTTCATGTAGATAATAGTCTCCAATGATAATTATGTAAAAAGTCTTGTATGTGGAAGTGTTTGTTGAGCTTTCTTTATTTATTTGTGTCTCTTTACATTTAAAAAAATGTTTACTGTCAATTCTTCAAGTTAGTATCCATCATCTTTTTAAAATGTTTGTACGTTAGTTACCATAGAAGAATAAAAATATAAAATAACAAAGAAACGGAAGTACAGAATAAATTAAATGTATATTAAGACTTGATCTCATTTTATTAGTTATTTATATTTTTTAAAGTTGTGTTTAATGACAAGGGGATACTCATATCCCATTTTTCAGCCCCAGATCAAAGCCTAAGCCTTTTAAATTAATTGGGTAAAAACATCAAGGCAGCTTAAAGGCCATTTAGCTGGTACTTCAGTTTATTTAGGATTAGAGCAGTAAAGACAGGCTTTCTTCTTCCATGTTATAAAAGAATGATTCAAGAGAAAGAACCAGCATTATTGATACAATCCTTTCTTATATGTATTATAAAATCTCCACCCAGTTTGGAGATCAATGGAAGATTACCTGAAGAATACTTTCATATATTTGCAGTAAGAATTTTCATGGTAATTTAGTGACAAATGATTTCTTAAATAAGGATCCATGCAATCTATGTCTAACAGATTGACACATTTAAAAAGACTTGATCTTGTATGATTATACACTAGTATCACGATCCTACATAAATTCAAGATTCAGACATAAATCAGAAGTTGCAGTGATATGCAATGAGCAAAATGTAACTTCCATGTAAATTAAGAAAAAAATTAGGATTATAAGTTTATTTTGTTTGTTTATTTGTTAGAATGCCAAAGTAAACAGGAATAAGGCTGGGGATGCTGAATTCAGACTTGGGACTTTGAATCTAGCCGTTGAAGAAAGAAACCACATTGGCCACTTCAGCAAACAATCAAACAGAGACTATAATAAAACTGTGTCTTTAGTAAGAGTGAGAAGAAATAGAAAATGCAGGTAAAATCACCAAAATTCTGAGTGATCACAGGTCACGTGACCCATTAAGACGTAAAGACCATCACTAGCTTTTTCAACTCTCAACTACTTCTAGTAGGGAAGCAAATCACACAAGACAGATCCCATCATCACCGAAACATTTAAGCCTTTAAAATTTGTTAACATTTGGGGCACCTGGATGGCTCAGTCGGTTAAGGGTCCAACTTTGATTTCAGCTTAGGTCATGATCTCACTGTTCTGAGTTTGAGCCTGGCATGGAACCCTGTGTGGAGCCCCACATGGAGCCCCGCATGGAGCCCTATATGGAGCCCCACATAAGGGCTCCGGGCTGACAGTGTGGAGTCTGCTTGGGATTCTTTCTCTTTCTCCCTCTCTCTCTGTTCTACCCCTGTGCTCCTTCTCTCAAAATAAATAAAGAAACGTAAAATATAAAAATAAAATTTGTTACCATTTGGAAACCATGATGATTTCTACATCATTCATCCAGACTCCCACTAGATTTTAGTTTTGAAGTTATATTTAATTTGGGAATATATTTACATGACTTCATAAACAACTTTCTTCCATCTTGATATAAGTTGACAAATGCATATTATTACTTTAGTTAATTAACAATAAATAAAGGTTTAAGAAAAAACTTACCCCACCCCAAAAAGAAGAGTGATCCTGAGCACATGTCTCTGTCTGCATTCACGGATCCTCCAGGCATGGGAATTTTTTACTCTTTCTAATACCTGCACGCATTTGATTGGAATCAGAAAATATTGGCAAATACCCTAGTGAATAGAAGTAGTGCAATACGTGAAATTTCCACTTGCTTTGTTCTTTAGAATGTAACTTTTAAAATCATGCTCTGGAGGCTCTATTAGTCATTATTGTGCTGACTTTTTTAGTGGATAAATATATATAGCATCCCATGTGCACAAAGATTTTTTCCTTAGTGAGTGTAACTTTAAAAAGAATTCTCGTCTTTGTTCTTTCCAACCTTGGGCATTGATGGAGAAATTTAGGTTGTCCAAGAACCTTTTTAATACATAATTATTGATTGTTTTCTATTAATATATGCAATGGTTTAAAAGAAAACCTGGTGATATGATTTTGTAACATACTCATAATTAGTTTTCATACCAGGCAGTACAGACCCTTACTGTCTTTATCAGCAGGAAGGCTTCTATTCAAAATCAAGGAAATAATGTATAATTTGCTAGTGTTGCAGACACTTGAGTGGTGAAAATGAAAACATTTAATAGAACACTCAGGAATCACTAAAATAGTAGTAAGTAAATTAAAGAAAGTCTTTTCTAATTTGAAATATGTTCCTTCCTAACCCTGTGTTTGGATCTGCATGATGTTCAGAAGACAGAATTAGATCACCTTGATTAATTCCATTTTGCCTTGTGGAAATCTGCTGTGTCATTGATTCCATAATCAGAAAAAAAGAAAAATAAATCACTTTATTTGTAGTGAGTGGGAAAATGATTTGCTGGAAAGGGAGAACTACTGGTCATACTTAAGTTTAGATCTGTGTCAATCATACCCGGACACAGAATAGCCTTCTTGAAGATGGTGAAAAAGATGCTTCTGTATGGATAACAGACAGAAATATCCTTTTCATGCATGTGCATAAGTTTGGGCGTGTGTTTGCGTTAATTCTGACTTGACTGCATTACAGATCAGACTAATTGAAGAAAGCTCATTTAAAAAGAGAGTTTTCATTTTATTTTTATTGTCGTGAGCAGTATTTTTAATCTTCTTGAAAGGCACCCAAGAATAATTACCTTTGTGAACCAAAAATATACAAAACTGTACAGAATAAATAGTTCATAGAAATCTAGCTATACTTTCTTGTAAAATAAAGCTACATTGTCCCACTTCGAGGCAACTTAAAACACTTACCCTTAGACGTGCCTTTTGCTACTAATTTATGGCAACTATCAGTTTACATCAATAAAGATTTTTAAAAACACAAATTTTCCTATTTGTTTTACATCTGTGAATTATTACTTGCCACAAGAAACATATTTCTATCATGGTGATTCAAATTTACAAAGGATTAATGCTATGAAAGAAACCAAACTTAATTTATGCACTAATCATATTTACAGTTGAATATCAGTAGCATTTTAAAAATATCCCAAGAAAAGACATGAACTTTGACCACAAACGACATACCTCAGTTCACAGCAGCATTGACAAAAAGATTGTCCACACAAAGTGTGCAGAAAAACAAAAAAGAAAGTTTGCTTATTCATCCACCTGAACTTTAATCACTCCTATTTTTAAATTCAGAAAGCATAGCAGTGGTATTTTTCTAACCCTCAAATGAAAACTTTGAAGTTTTGGGCCCCTCATAGCCTACTAATTCAACCTTCTATTTGTTTCTTTACAATTACTAGTGGTAATTTTAAAGTTCCAGTTCTTTTTGTCTTTATTGCAAGAAAATTAGGTGTATCTGACAATGTACATTTTTGTGGTGTATACTGATTATATAAACAATATATTTCTTACATATTGTAATAACTACATATACAGGTACAGCTTTTAAATGACAAAACCCAATTCTATTTCATCCACTGGTAAAGTAATTCAAGAAAATAAGGGTTGCTTAAATACTCAACCCTCTTAGATGTGCAAGAGGACTTTTCTGAAACACTTTTAAGTATATGGAGAAATATTACTATAATCCTTGGATGATTTACATGTAAGGATTTATTTTATTGGGGGCAGGCAAAATTGCCTGAAGACAATGCAATGGCTTCTCCCAGTGATCCCTGAGTTTCTTTTTCTCCTTTTTTTTTTCCCATAGGATTACTGCTGTGCTTTAGTTCTGATTGATGACACACTCATGTAAGGCACTTATTTACAAGGATTGGACTAAAGACAGAATCACAGCATTTCTGCAAAAGCCCTCAATCTCTCCATCTATGTTTGCTGCTCCAGGACTTCTAAGTAGTCAGGTTCAGCATGTAAGTTGGCTTTAAGCTCAAAATACTCATTTTTAGTCTGTTCCACTAATACCTTCCTTGGCCTTGAGTACATCAAAGTCTCCATTAATTTTAACTCTTCATGGGCTCCAGGATAATGTACCTCCATGTCAGGCTGGAGTTGAGCAATGTTCTTCCTTAGGTATTCTGTGATTCCCAGTTGCTGAAGTTCTCTTTCTTTCTCTAAAATGTTCCTATATAATGAACTGGCATCCTGAAAAGATAAAAATTCAGTTGATTGATCTGTGGTTTTGTATTTCATATTTGACCCTGTGAGTGGTGAATGATTTTCCCGTTCTAAAAGACTTCTTTGGAGATGTTTTGCATCACTTCCGTCTTTTTCATTCTTTTCTTCTTCCTCTTCCAAATGCTTTGGGCCAAAGGATGGACTTCTGTAGACATGAACCATGGGACTCACCATGTGCTGCTCATAGAGTGAGGCAGTGGGTCTTTCGGTAGTGTGGTGAGTTGTTTTATGGCCATACATACTGTATTGGAGATGGACCGGACTACTGTCTCTCATCTGCTCATCTGCTTGTTTCTTTTTGTATCTTCTCCTGCGGTGGAGAACAAGAACCACTATCCCTGCAGCGCAGAACACAATGGTTATGAACACGATCAGCAGTCCGAGTATTAGAACAGATAGTGGTACAGCATCAGTAAGTGATCTCAAAATAGTATCGGCTGTAGTTGTGGTTCCGGGAGTACTGACGATTATGTAACTGGTTTGAGTTGGCAGGGATGGGTTATTGACTAAACCAGGGCAAAGAAGTTCGCTAGTTAGTGCTTTTAATTCCTTTTTGTCCAGGTGCTCTGGAGAAGTGCAGAGGATGTCATCTGTCACTGTGTTCTTACTTAGTTTTTGTAGCCATTGTTGCAATCCAACCAGGTCACAGGAGCAATCCCAGGGATTGTCCTCAAGGTCAATCTGAGTCAATAAGTCAAGGTCATCCAAGATATTACTTACAGGGAGATGGGTAAACTGGTTTGTTTTCAGGTTTATCCTTGTCAGGGAAACCCCTGAAAAAATATGTGGTGGTAAAACTTGTAGGAGGTTGTTATTTAAAAAGAGGACTTTAAGTTTAGGCATTGGGTTAAAGGTTCCTGGCAATATCTCCTTAACTGCATTGTATTCAAGATATAAGTATTCAAGACTGTGGAGACCAAGGAACATGCCTCTACTTAATTTGGTCAGATGGTTACCATTTAGATAGAGCTTTTGCAATCTTGTCAGATTCATAAATGATCCTTCCTCAAGAACCTCAATACGATTATTTCCCAAGTGAAGCATTTCCAAAGTGAAGTATTCCACTAGATCCGACTTCATTAATGTATGGATAATATTTCCTGCTAGAACAAGCTTTCTGGGATTTTGTGGAGGAGGTTTTAGATCTGATAAGCTTTCAATATTGCGCTCTTGACAGTGTACTAGCAGTCCTGATGGGGACAGTACTTTGCAGTTACAAGGAACAGGGCAGTAGGGTCCTGGAAGTTGCGTGAATGGCTTTGTAATATAGGGTATCAAAACTGGTGCTTTGGTGGTTGGTTTTAAAAGAGGTGTGGTCTTGGTTGACATGCGACTTTCGCTTATTGAAGACGTTGCTGCCAAATGTAAGGATCCTGAAGGATCCTCATGTTCTTCATACACTGGCGGGGTGGGGCAAATTGATTCCTTTTTCAGTCGGCTTAGTATACTTCCTTTGAAAAATGGAGGGCTGTTGCAGACGACATCACCAATTACAGACTGTGGAGGCATGTTTTCCAACCAAATTTTTAGCTCTAATAAGTCACAATTACAGGTCCACTTATTGTCCTCCAACTGGAGGTCCAATATCCGGCCAATATGTTCTAAAAAACCAACATAAGGCAATGTTTGCAACTGATTTCCACGAAGGTCTAGATGGGTTAAAGGAACAAACCGAAATATGTTTGGAGGGAGACTCTCAATAGCGTTGTCATTTAAAATTAACACTTTAAGTCTGTTGAGCTTGCTAAAGGCACTTGGTTCAATCACTGTAATGAAATTGTTATCTGCTTGTAGGAATTCCAGGTTTTCCAGTCCGTGGAAGGTATCCTCTTTAAGAATTTCTAATGAATTGTGATTGATGTGAAGTTGCTTAAGAAGGCCAAGGCCATTAAACGCACCAGTCTCTATATCTGCAATATTGTTAAATCCAAGGTGTATTGAGATAGCATTGGTAAGCCCAGAAAAGTCATTTGTGTGAAGCATTGTCAAGCCATTATTTAATAAACTTAGGTGGAAAGGTCGTGATGGTGGCACACTTATTTGGGATAATTTCTTGATACCTTTTTCTTCACAGTTTATTAGCATTGTGCCGTCTTTTTCCTCACAGTTGCAAAGAGAATCACAAGAACCTCTGGCCGAGGACACTGGAGTTTGGGACTGTGAAGATATGCAGGCAAGGAGAGATGAATATAAGAGATGAATCCACAGCTTCATGTTGTCATATGATGAAATCTGATTCTGCAAAACAAAATGCAATAGCAATGCACTTTAGTGGGCAGAGGGAGGGAGGAGATGAACCTCACAATGACAAAATAATAGCTTTTCCTCCAAAAGGAAAAAATAAATATTACTCTAAAACTATGAATACCTTCTGCAGATACGTTTTCTTTTATTTTTTTTTTCTAATACCATGAGAAACATGTTTAGCTTTACTTTGAACTTGCCCTGTGATAAAAATATAAAATTTAGGACAAGGAGAATTTAAAATATTATATCACCAGTGGGGTTCACATTTGCCAAATAAACCGCATTTTAATAGATGAGAGAAGTGCTGCTTAATTAGACCATTGGTACTTTGATACGATGCAAAGGTGTATATTTGAAAAGATGCTGATTTTTTTTAAAACAAAGTTGATGAGTCTAAGCCTGAAGGATTACAGTATAAGACAAATACACGATACTAGCCAGAAGCAGAAAAAACTGTAGGGAATGCAAAAATGTTAGAAAGAGTTAGAATAAATGTATGTATGTATACATGTATGCACGTATGCATAAACAATACATTTCCTTTATTTATTTATATTTTTGAACCTGATGTTACAACATAACATCTAATACTGGTGTCTGTGTTTTAACCTGCTTTGATTTTTGGCTCAAGATACTTATTAATTTTATCATCTATTTAAAAGCCTTGAGGAAAGTAAGTCTCTGAACATGTAAGATCGTAGTTCACTATAAAAAGAATTTCATTTTAACTATGCTGTCTGTGGCAGTTTGCATAGGCTTGATAGTATTAGATACATATGGTCAAGAGTGCCCAGTAAAGTTTCACTTATTGGGCTGTATACTGAATTTCTAAAGGTAAGATATTTTCTGCTGCTTTTAAATTGTTATGTATGAGGTTAATATCATAACCCTGAAGAAGAAAGACTGAGCTTTAGAACACATTTCTAGCTATTTTGAAAGAATAAGCAATGCCTCATATAAACTTCTAGCAAATGACTTTCTAACGAGGTCTTAAAACAGGCTTTAGGGCACTGAATGTCATCACATAATTAAACAGTGAATCTCCTTTATAATAAGGCTTAAAGTTACAAACAATGAACTCTAAAACAAACTGCACAACTCTGAAACATTTGAGGATACCTCTAATTTGGTAAATAAAAAATGACAGTTCAGGATAACAGCATCACATATTCTGACTGCTTAAAAATTTAAAGACATGAAGCTGAAATAGCAATTTTTTTAAAAAAAAGATTCTAACTCTGAGATGGCAGCAGTGACAAGATAAATACATATAACTCTAATGGCATTTAGTGGCATTTCTTTCCCTGTAATAGTCTACCTTAAATTTATACATTTATATAGTGTACCTATAAATTAAATGGAAAGGTAAATAAACACCATATCTCAAAACTCTTCAACTTTTCTAAATGGTATCTGCTTTTATTTATTTTTAACAGAATGTGAACAATAACTTTGAACCTAATTAAAATTCACAATCAGATAGAACATCCCCAAACCCCAAGCAAGAATTCCGAAAAAAACATTTCATCTCATGAAAATACGTTGTTTTATTGAAACCATGTATAGTATGAAGTTTCTGAATGGCAAAAGGCAACTGAAGAAATAAAACAGTACGGTGCCTTTCTTTATGAAGGAGAAGTTAGCAGACTAAATGTTTCCATGGGGAAATTGATTTTAAACAGCTCAGAGTCTATGTTTAGAATCCTACGGCTTGTAGTTGGGAGTCTTCAACTTGTGGATTAGCTTCCACAAACACCAAAAGTACTTCTTCCTCGATTACTAAAACGTAATATTATTCATTGCCACAGTCACAGCATCTTGAGTAAACAGTAAATAACTTCCAGATGACAATCTCTGGTTATTTTTTGAATCTTATATTCATTTTATGTTCTTCAAACTGTCCCAGGGAACAGTTTGTAATCTTTTCAGAAATGTACACAAATTTGAAGCCTGGTTCCATATTGACAACATCCGACCCAATGTTAAAGAGGTCAAAAATACGTTTTTTTCAAGTCAGGAAATAATAAAAGTAGCACACAAAATACAAAGAATCTTTTAATACTCTGCTTACATTTTAAATTCAACAACTGTGTTTGGAAGTGCTCTCTCCTTCAGAAGGAACACATACTTAGATTTCAATAACACACTGCATGCCATGAAAGAAATAGTGGCATCTTATATTATTTGTTCTTCTGTACAGCCAGCTGTTGGACTGTCTGCTGCCCAGAGAAAACAGGCATCTGGTACAGCATTAGTTGTGCCCATGAGTAAGAATGAAACTGGATATCTTTTAATGCAAAGTTATTTTTTTAAAAGGGCAAACATACAAATTGAATCACTTTAAGATAATGCAAAAATAGGTATTCAGAAAGCCTGAAAACATTCATCTTACCTGTAAAGCAGAGACTCTTCCTGACGTTATCTGTAATGCACAGCTGGAAGAGATGTTCAAAGTAAATTCAGTTTCTTTATTAAAAAAGAAAACACCGACCACCACGTACTTTCTTCTCAAATTTCACTTTTTGGCAGGTTCCATTGCTTCAAACCTCTACTCAAAGACTAAATGCTGAGCATTTCATTGAAAATATTTCAGGCAAAGTGCATGCTAGATCATCCTGAAGCAGTTGCCTTTTTTCCCCAATTAAAATTCACGGCATACTTCGCAGCTATGCTGACTTTTTTGCATATAGTTAACCATTTGCAAGCTGCTGAATGCAGGAAATAAACAAGATGTTTCACAGAGCTGGGATTGATCCCTCTTGCTCTTTCAGGTTGTAGATCCAAGCTGCAGCAGTGGTCTCTTTCCTCCCTTTCTAGTCTTTCTTGTTAGCTCAGTTTGTTATTAGTCAGATTGCCAAGGGCTGGGAGGTAGGCGTAAATAAAGAGACTTCTTGGCTTTTGACTCAGCCTTTAAGCCCTTCCCCAGCAGAGTGCTTTACCCTGCCAGTGTCATTTAACACAAGAGACAGCTCCACCTTGGGACTGCTCAACTCCTCCTCTTTCTGCAAATGGCCTTTCCCCTCCCTTTCAGTACCAAAGGGAGTGCAAGTAAATTTTGATGGAAAGAATGATGTACCGTTTTAAACATTGTGTAAAAGCTAAATAACACATTATGTTAAACTCTCAGCTAGCACAGTACTGTACTGTTTGCACACATGTGTGCAGAAAAGCTGCGAGCATGTGGCCTGTAGAACAGTTGCTTCAGGTTTGGTTTTGCTTTTTTCGTTTTGTTATTTACTGGTATTTATGGTGGAAACGGTGCACTAATTATTAAAATGTCCACATGAACTACTCTCCTGCAATATTTGCATTTTTGTATTCACCATTTAATTTTTTAAAGCCTCATGTCAGAGACTCTAAGTAGTATACCTCACTATTGCTTTCCCTACAGCTAATGTTCAGTAATGAGGCTAGAAATGAGGTTGTTTTGCAGTTAAGATAATATTTATTTGGAATGGAAATACGATTACTATAAAATACATTCAAGAAACTTTATTAAAGGTGATTGTTGTTATTTGAACATTGCTTACCACTCTCCAAAATATGAAATGATGCCTTTTCAGTAAAATGAAACAAGTTGAATGACTGTAGAAATTACAATATCCCGATTTTTATGGTACTAGCTGGAGAGAGCATTTTTTTCCTAAAAAGGTTCTATTTATAAAGCTACTTGTTTCTTCAACTCTCAAAAGTTTCTGAATCATCACTAATAAAACTCTCAACTGTCAGATTCCTTATTTCCCAAAATGCCTATGTTTTAAAAAATCATTCCTTCTACCGGCATTTTAAGTTCCTGAATTTTTTCACATCCAAAATGAATATATTAGATGATATTAGTTATTCATTTAAAATAGTCTATGTTTAGAAACACCCTTCACCATAGGTTCTAGAGGCTGCCTGTGTAATATTACATTTCAGGGGGGAAAAAAAGAGGCTACTTTTAAAAAAGAGGTTTTTTTATGTAGGTTAAATCATCAAAATGGGAGAATATCAGATTGGATTATTATTTAATGATTGTCTGCAGTTATGCATTCAAATTCATAAAGTTTTCATATCCTTAGTGTAGGATAGTTGCTTTAAAAGATAGGGAATTTGAAGCAGTTTTTAATATTCTCACATTCCTTTATATTCTTTCACTCATTAAGTGTCTCATTTATTTTCATGACACTGTGTGTTTTAAGATGAAATAGAGATAATGATACAGATAAGGGGGTGGGGAAAGATGATAAGGATAAGGAATGAAAGACTAAAGGAAATAAGAGAAAATGAATGTAGGGAATTAATCTCAGGCCCAATTTGCTGCTCCCTGAAGGCCAGGTTACATCAACTTCACTCACTCTAATGATTTAGATAGGTAGGGACAACAAACGGAGTTAAGAATCGATGGGAAAACAAGGAACTTCCTCCCAGCACTGTAGACACAATTCTCTAAATGCATTCCTTTAGTTTTTGGAAGCGAGGCCACAGGAGGAATGTTCTGTAAGTATAGTCTCTGGAGGTTCAAACAGTCTATGGTTCAAACAGACATGGGGACAAGGAGAACTAAATTCCCTATAGATCGACACAGGGTTCTCTCATTTCCTCCAATTTGATCATATGTCTATTTTATCCATAATGTACACCTAACAGATATTTCAAATTATTTATTTTGAATCCCTTACCTACACATGACATGTGGTCCTCATGCATAAATTCTTGGTCAATTCAATGGTAAGGAAGAGGAGAAGTAACTAATAGCTCCTTCTTTATAATTATTATTGTTTGCTTTTTATCTAGATTTTGGGTGGGAAACACAAAGAATGGCTGGGTAAAGAATCGTTTGAGAGGGATTCTGTAACTTTGGACTTGGTTCAAAGGAATAGTATTGATAAAGCATTACTCAGCATTATCTTAAACTCAATAGTAAAAATATATAATAGTACATGCAAAATTATTACGGCTAAATCCATTGTTCTCTGGATTTTGTTAATGGTAATTCCTCAGTTATTTCACTAAATCAATCATGCTGCCATTCTTTCCAAATTGCTTATGGCAGAATGTGTTATTGATTATTGGACATTTAATTTAACATTGTTTTTAGTTTCTAATTGTTACACAGAAAAATACTTTCCCATGCATCTTTCTCCAAGTTTTAAGAACAAATTCACTAAATGACCATAATAAATACTAGATTTTATTAATCTTTCCACATAGTTTACCCCCAGTGACTCCATACTTGGAAGGTGTTAAAAAGTAATCCATTATTTTTAATCACATCCTCTACATTATATTTTATTGTGCCTTTACCTGCTTCTCAGAATGTGCATCTTCAAGGGCAAACATGAAAGTTCTAGTTACAGTGAATATACCAAGCAGCCAGAGGAAATAATCCTATCTCAGTCAGTCATTTTAGAGCAGCCGTGTATGTAAGGCAGCACGGTGCACAGTCATAACACCAGGACTGAAAGCCTCCTCTCTGCTCACGTGGATGGGGGTGGGTAGGGTAGGGAATCATTTTACATATCTAATGGTGACAAAGGCCAATGGAAGAATATTTTATGGAATTTACTGAACTGATAATGCATATGGGACAAACAGAATGAAAAGATCTACATTAAGCATTGGAAAGAGGAAAGAAAAATTAGTTACAGTGAAGGTGATTGATTCATGCTGTGTAGGACTAGCTCTACATCAGAGTACCTGCCCACCCTTTTTCAGTGCCACATTTAAGTGGTTAAATGAAAACATGTGTCTGATTGATTTTAACACAAGAATCTGGAAGGCTTGAAGAGAAAGGTCTTTACACTATCTGTGGTCTACACTGGGGCATATTGACATATTTTGAAGGCAGAAAGTATAACCCTTGGTGACCCTTTGTGGATTATAATACTATAAATGGATTTTAAATATTCATTGATGATTTCATTCTCTGAAGAGATATTTAAATAAGGAAATAATCCTAAATGAGTGTCACTTTGAAAGAATGTATATAATTATTAAAAAAAAATACTCAAAACAAATTCTTGAGTAGTAGCATTCCTGTGGGCTCTGTCTGCTACATGTTTTCAGAGAATTACAATGAAACTCAAGATAATATTATTAAAATTTAATATTACAGAATCTGTGAATAACTTCTAAATTTACAGAAATGTAGAGAACTTGTGCACTAGTTTTACCAACATTAATAAAGACATCTTTCCTGTTTCTTATTTCAAGCTAAAAGTTTTCTTTAAAATTGTATACACTTTTGAAAATGTGTATGTTGCATCGTAAAACCCTAAAGGAAAACCCTAAAAGAAATAAGAAAAGTTAAATCTACTAAAATCCCAGAGATTAACTTCAACTCAAATATTTGTCATTTTATATTCCTATCCTGTTCATTGTATACAGAATACCTCTTATAAAATTTTTAAAACTCTTTAAAATAATAATGGGGGAAAGTCTACCTAAAATGTTTAATTGACCTTATTTACACAAATCCTATTCATAAAAGAAAATAATTTAAGGATGTTGTCTTTTATCTTTCATAATGCTATGCTATACACTAACCTTTGAATTTGCTTCCCAAATCTTGAACTTTGGGTTCTCTTTCTTTTTTTTTAATTTTTTAAATGTTTATTCATTATTTTTGAGAGAGAGAGACAGAGTGTAAATGAGGGAAGGGCAGAAAGAGAGGGAAATATAGAATCTGAAGCAGGGTCCAAGCTCTCAGCTGTCAGCACAAAGCCCGATGCGGGGCTCGAACTCACGAACTGTGTGATCATGACCTGAGCCAAAGTTGGACGCTTAAGCGATTGAGACTCCCTAAAGGGTTCTCTTTCATGCTTCACTGGAAGAGAAGCCTAAAACAATTTACCATTTTTACTTTTTTTCCTTTTTTTTTGTTCTGTTAAAAGAATCAGAGCATAATGATGATGGATACTTTATCTTCTGACAATGACATACAATTTAACTAGAGGAACATGGCCTTTGTATCAAGAAGAATAGAAAATTTCTCACCTTTTAGCAATAACATCTCTGTACATGAGAAGGACATTTGGATATATCCATCATGAATGATGACGTCACTGAAGGATGCACATTGTTTTAAATGTTTTAATCTTATAATTGTAATATTTAGTCATTTTTCCAAATATGCCATCAGTTTTATTTAGTTCAATGCATTATTTCAGTAACATAAATATCATAACCATGTAAATATCATAACCATGATATCGTATATGTATATATCTCTATCTCTATCTCTATATATTCATGCCTGAAGATCATATGTATGGAGATGATCTCCATATAGTGGGATGAAAGTAATAATTTTACCAACCTAGCATTGATTAGTTGACGCAGAAAATTAAGTACCAAATTTTACAGGGAAAAGTCTATATGTCTTAGAGGGAGTTTATAAGTAGATATAATATTTTATAAAGTCACACATAAGTGGTTTAGGAAACTTGCCTTTTGCATTGAATCTTTAATAAAAAGATTAATTTGTTATTTAAATCTTAAGTTTCCTTTACGGTCAATTTGATCTGAGAGCAAAGGTATAAAACTAATAATGGAATTGCCTTATTCTAAGAGAGCTTTTACAATCATACTTCCTGCTTTGATTTGAAATCTGTTGCCACAAAGGAACTCTCTGATACCATTATCTAACCTGGCAAAACCTAAGCAAAACAAAACAAAACTTTTCTCCTGGAAGCTTGGATTAGAAATTCTCTGTCTTCATATAAAGTGTATTTGTGATTTCATAAAATTCCTTACTTCGAATAGACAATTTTTTAAATATGTATATATACATATATATGTACATATACCAAAATACATGAATGTTTTACAATGAATAATGAGCAGAATGCAAGAGAACAAGGCCCAGTGTAATAATAGTACACTGGTAGTTACTTTGAATGTAAAGACTCTTCTCGGGAAGGCTATTTTCTATAGTACTATAGAGTGAGTTACACATAGGAAACACTCAAATAAGTAGTTATTTAAGTTGAATAGTTTCTTTGTCCTTCTCACTATCATGAAATCTCAGGACACTTACCGCTCCGAGGGATGCATATCTATTATCCTTTTTTAAAAATTTTGTCCATTTAACAAAAACTAATGCTAAAGATCAGGATTAAAAAAAATTGATCCCCTAGATCTTTCCAAATACTATTGTTTGGCAGTTGTTATAATACAATCTGTGTGACCAGATCACTTGTTACTGGATGATTAACAGTAATGCCAGGCAAATACCACTAAATCAAATAAGCATGATATATGCTCAATTTGGTGGTTCACCTGTAGGAGATTTAAAATTTCTGGATATCTATCTACTGCCAATCACAATTTGGACATCACTGACTCTCCCTATCACCTACTGCTGTGTCATGAAGAATACAAATTTACTCAAACTGTTTTAATCTCATAATTGTGGTATTCACCCATTTTTACAAAACATGTCAGTTTCATTAAGTTCAGTATATGATTTCAATAAGATAAAGCTGTGCATATCATGACCATGAATATCATGCATATATGTATATTATTTAATTATGCTTCAAAATCATCTATAGGGAGATGATCTCCACATTGTGGAATGAAAGTAGCACCCTTACCAATTTAGGATTGATTAGTTCACATGGAAATTCAAATACCAATTTTCACAGTCATTTGGATAAAAATAAAATTTTTTGTTACAATTGGATCATTATTATGTAAACAAAGAAAATAATTGACAACGAAACATGTTTATTGAGAAACGTAAGTGCATAGTTCAACAAGTGACTCAGAAATTACTTTATTTTGCATATTTTACTTGATAGTAATTAATTTGTTAATTAGTATAAAAACACAGTTACTGAACTATTACTGTTATCACTGGACTATTAATATTAATCAAGAAAATGAATAAATCATCAACGGCAGATTACACTGAATAATGTTGGCTGTTTTTGTTAACAGGAATCTTGTTGAATACTGAAACAAAATAGGGAAAACTGCATTTTGGTATATACATTTTAAAGAGTATAAAGCAACATAGAGAATAAGCTTTTGAGTTGTAAATAATTCACTTAGATACTCAGAGCCATTCCTTCAGAATCTATACTCAATGTATAAAAAAATGCATTTATCTCTTACCTGCATACCTACATGTAGATAAATATGGATATTTTTATTAATATAATTATCCTTTTGATGATTTTACTGTATACATCTAACCTACATTAATCTTTAATCTTTCCTTGAAATAATTGAGGCTTCCTTATGACAGTTCAATATTGTATACATATCCCATATAATATTACATGTTTAAGAATATAAGGGCAATATTATTTATAATTTTCAGGTTTCCCAATATTGTAATCAGACATAGATATATTGTGATATATAATAAATACTAAATACCAGTGAAATAATGACAGCAATAAAATTCTAATAAAAATTAATACCTAATAATCAAATGACTAAGTGGACAGGTATCCTTTGTTTTTTCTTTGGGGGAGGGGAAGGAAAGGAAGTTGACAATTAATTTCAAGTTAATTTTGGATATATCATACCAGATTTTCATAGGTAATCTAAAAATTCAAGCCTCATAAAACACTCACTTGAACTAAAGACTTTCAATTCCATACCCCTCAAGGAGTATTAAGTTTGAGATCACATGATACAGTAAGACAAATACTTCTCAAAATATTTGTATTCTTTTCTTTGATTATGATCAGAGGGGCATTTATAAAAAGTATTTCCTCATTTTTATTTGCAACTCCAACCTACTACAACTTAGGAAACTGATTTTTAGAAACCTCACAGCTGTAAACAATTGTTTAGCGGTAAAACAATTTTAAAAACATAGCTTAACTATCGTAAAAAAGGAAGCAATTCAAAATAGCACTTACCTGCTTTTCCTTCCCATACATAGAAATGCATGTCTTCCATAAAACATTACAAATTTTTGACACTAGTAGAAATCACTGTTTAATAATTCTTGATTTGAGGGAAGAATAAGAACTG
Source organism: Paguma larvata (assembly GCA_030068075.1). NCBI lineage: Eukaryota > Metazoa > Chordata > Mammalia > Carnivora > Viverridae > Paguma > Paguma larvata. The sequence goes on along the minus strand of CM057839.1, from coordinate 22,778,088 downwards.
AAAATAAGAGTTTTTAATCTAAAACTAATCTTGAATATTTGTATAATACTGTTAAGAACTAAGAGAATCATTCCTAACACCACCTTTGGTTTAGAGCTTTTTCACTCTTTTAGCTCCCTCTAGTGGATATTTTAAAAAATTCTTAACAACTTTAAAAGCTGGAGAGAGCATGCTCTGTTGAAGTTTTAATTTAAACGTAGATTACATATGTAGTTCTTCCATTGCTGGCCTGTAATGATTATTACGATGTGCTAACAGTATATTTTAAGAAACATATAACCAAATTTGAGCCTGATTAGACACAAGTATTACAGAATATATTACTTGTAAGAATAATTGACAATCTCCATTGTTTTTATTATCCATCATATTCTTAAAAGGGTTTCTAAATGTTCCTCAATTAAACAAAGAAAAAAGAAGAACATGTTACAGTTATTTATAGTGTCCAACTACCTTTTTTAAAAATTTTTTTATCCTTAGATGTTAAATTAATAATAATAAATGGTAGTATGTATATATGTATAATTATGAGCTCTCATTATGTTTATAACTAGCATGATCACTTTATACATAGTAACACATTTATCCTTAGAACAAACCTATGTGACAAGTGCTGTTGGAATGACGAAGTTGGTGCATAAACGTAATATACACAATGTTACAGAACTAGTAAGGGCAGAGTCTTGACTTCAACCTATCCAATCTACTCTGGCTTCAGAATTTGTTTATTTAGCAGTTAAAATTGCCATTCAGGACACATGTTTTTATAAGTGGACATAATTGTAATAAGATCAGATTTTAGTCATGTATATAGGAATAAATTTAAAAATAATACTTGGGGTTTTTTTTTTAATTAAGAAAACTTTTCTAAAACATATTTCATTCACTATATAAGCATTAATGACAATTGTGGGCAAAGAATTGTATTGTTGAAAACCCAAAGATGAATTTTTCATATGTGTAGATACATATATATGGTTCATACATATTTAGATATACCTGAAGGATTGTATAAATGATCGAGTGAAATATATATATATATATATATGAAGTGTATATCTATATATATTTCCTCATCATATTATATTATACTACCCATCTATACTTGTTTGTCCTTCTAAGTCAATCAGTACCAAGTTGCTATAAAGACTGACATTAAGAAGAAATCAGTTTATATCAGATCCTACACTCCTTACTTTTAGGTGTGCCTGAGGGAAGAGCCTCTTGTGCAATATATAAATCCAGAAGCCCTTGGATCCGATTCATATTGCTGTAGTCTCCCTGACCTAAATTGGACCCCAGATTCTGCCTGCCCTAAAGTGAACCTCAGACACCCCAGATTAGATTCCTTAAGTGGCTACATAATCTCCCCTTCATAATAGACATGTCTGCCTCCATTCCACCAACTCATCCTCTCCCATAACAGACACAAGTATATTTTAGATATGGAAGGTGTGCGCATGTACCAATGATGGGAGTGGGCATTCACCAAACCCCTGATTGTCTAAAGAACAAATGGGGGCAGGAGTGAGATAGGAGAGAATGTGCCACCAGGCATGGCAAGCTGATTACCCTGTTCTTCCTTCTCACAACAAACATAACACTGCTTATCATCCTCCTAAGGACTTGATTTCGCTGTTCTTTGTTAAAGTGTTAAGGTATTATATTCTATATTTTTCTTGGCAGCTCAGAGTCATCATTGTGGATATTAGTTATATAGTCACTTGTTTAATAAATATTATTTGAATTCTAAATATAATGATAATATTAAGAAACTTAAAAAATATATATTGATATTTTAAATAAGAAATTACTGTGTCAGGCACTGCTATATATTTCAATTAAAAAAATCTTCACAGTACCCTATAAGAGATATAATATTTGTTAACACCACTTTACAGATAAGGAAAGGGAAAATTAAGAATGAGATATAACTTAGTGAAGGTCACACAGCTAATAAATTACTTGCTTTCCAGTCTGAGTGCAAAATTATGCTCTCCTGCATAAGCCCATTCCAATAAAATATAAAATGCATTAGGTTTGAGTAGTTAAATGTTTACATCTGAGATATTTAAGTAAAATATCCAGTGAAATATTAGCATAAGATGAATTTTTAGGTTTTATAAAATACATTGATTTTTAAAAATAACTTGGGGAAAAGACATCTTCATTAAAGACTAATAAAAGAAGGTATTGTCTCAAGAAAATTAAGTTTAAAATCAAATGTCTAATTGGCTATAAATCATTCAGCAAAAGATGTGTACTGAAGAATACTTAATTTGTAGTTCAATATCTCCCTCTGCTGTTAGAAAACACTAATGAAAATAGTTTAAGCATATATATTTACTTACATGATAGATTATGTTTCTATATTAATACACTAAAAGCTATTAAAATTTTCATAACCTTTCCTCATGTTTTTAAATTGTGAACCCTACATTACATTTAAGAAAACATTTCATTTACTTGAAATGAAAAATAGCAAATGGTAGACATTAAAACTTATAGTGAATAATTTATATGATTCACTTACTCTCCTGAAACTTTATGTCTGTTGTATAGTTGTTTTGGGTATTCATTTTACACAAGTATTACATATGAGAGAATATCTGAAAACTCTTTCTATGTTACCCCCAATAATAAACATTTACACAACGAATATCTTGGCACTGGAACTCTTTTTTTTTTCTGTTATAAAATTGAAATTTAAGAAAAAATATTTCCAATGTCACAGACTTCTAGGATAATACAATATTGTAACTAAATATAAGTTTTCAATAGCTACATGAGTAAATTAATAGAAAATCTAAATACAGTATTAACCACAACTTCCTAATCATTGATTAAGAAACACAAACACAAAAAACCCAATCATAAAATACATACATATGTATTTCTATGCCCTTTAGTATGCCTTAAAAGCAATATGAAAGTATCAAAATGATTAGATAAGAACCAAGCAATTTAATATGTTCCTTTTTTTTTTTTTTTTTATAGAGAAAGAGAGAGCACACCAGGAGTGGAGGAAAGGGCCAGAGGAAGAGAAAGAGAGAGAGAGAGTATCTTAAGCAGTCTCCAGGCTCAGTGAAGAGCCGGATCGCATGACCCTGGGCTCATGACCTGAGCCGAAGTCAAGAGTTGGACACTTAACTGATGGAGCCACTCAGGCACCCCTAATATGTTCTTTAAAAATCATCTGTAGAATAGACATATGCAGTATTTGTGGTAATGGAAAAGGTCAAAGAGGTATTTCCTACCCATATGAAAACATTCTAGTTTATATAAGAGAAAACAAGTTGCCAAAAAACATAGCAGTTGTCCATCTGTTCCTTTACTTAATGTAGAGTTTTATCCAAAACCCTCAGATAAATCTGAGTAGTTCTAAGTAATTCTAGCTTAGTGGCTTATTTCTTCACTTGAATGAATTTATCCATAAGGCAACAATATTTAAAGCCTTCCCATGTTAAAAAAAAAACCTTCCTTGGCAAGCTAAGTGATGTCGGTAAATTAACACCCTCTTTGAACTATTTCGTTAGTGCAAAGAGTAGTGGCAAATAAACTTATACAATTATTTAAGTATAAATAACACTAAAAATTTATAATTATTTCAAAGTCGGTTTAAAAATCAGTGTCAACATCACCATCTCACCAAAAGACAACACACGCACACACACACACACACAAACACACATACCCTGCCTAAAAATCTGTACATCTATATCCCTTTAACTTTGGTATTATTTTGAGTATTGACTTTTTGAAAGCCAGACTGTTATATTCACAACTGCTCTTTTTCCATAGGTTATTATATGGCAATAAAATATATTTATTTACATGTTATTTAAAAATATTTTATGGAGAACTTAATTGTTGCCAGACCAATTAGAGCTATTGGATAAAGTAATCAACATGAAGAAACACCCCCACCCTTCTAGATTACATCATATCTATAATCCTAGTAAGAAAAGACCTATCAGCATTTTACTTCATTAAAATTGTAAACGATAGCAAAGAGAAAAATTGTTTGATTTATAAATGGAAAAAAACTGGATTTGAGAATTTAAGCAAGACTCCACATAGAATTGACATTTATGGTGACACTTTCAGAAAAAATGATGAGTCAGAAAATGGCTTGATGGTATGTACAAATTTGTGGGAGAGGAATGATTGATGCGAAAAAGATAAGATCTATTTGGGATTCTGGCAGGTGCTAATAACCATGCCACTAATAACCATGGAGAAGGGAACTGAGATAAGCCTATGATCTATGTACACTGAAGATGAAAGGTTTTCATATATTCCAGCTCCTCCCAATAATAAGGCCAAGTGTATAACTATAGATCCCTTTTCATGTTTTGCTTTGTTTTTTGTTTTTTGTTTGTTTGTTTGTTTTTTCTGGAGCTGAAGTAGATGAAAACGCATAATGAATCAGGAGATAGAAAAGTGAATGAACACTGTCATACATCTATAACATAGAGAGAGAGAGAGACATACAGACAGATGCAGAGTTCTTAACAGCTTTTGTTTTAAAATTTTAGCCATGAAACAGGTTAAATATTGCAAAACTCACTAGCTTAACAAAAGAACAGTTAGATCCAACTCATGTTTCCGAAGGATAGAGAAAGTTAAGGTTACCTGTTCAGATGACTTAAACTTTTTACTTACTATTTGTGGAGAAGACTTTTAAGATTTTTCATTTGCCTGGTTTCCAAATAATCTTTTCCCCCATGCTTTTTTCCACTTCTGATAAGAATTATCTCCATGTTTGCATTTAAAAAGAGGGTTCTGAGTTCCTAGAAAAGATTGAGTAGAATTTACATCTCAAAGCCACAGATAAAGAATGAATGCAAGTTCTTTCAGGAAAGACTTCTATTGCCTGAGTCCAGAATTTTTATTGTACATATAAACCTTTTGAGTAAAATAGGATAGGTTTGGGGATTAGTAAAGAGAATAGATGGGCTTTATCTGTTCCTGTAAAGACTCAATTTGTCAGAAAAGTTGTACAAGTTGGTCTCAATTTTGAGGACAAGTGCTTTTAATTCCTCAGATAATCAGGTTGCAATCTGAAATGCATTCAACTATATTACCTTCAATTTGCTTCTTTGTATCAGGGAGAAGATCTTTAACTAACATATAAATCTAAAAATATCTGTGAGAAATAAGTCCACTGACCCAATCAAAGGAGGGGCATGGAGACTCAGAGCACAGTAAAGCAAGGCTTTAATCAATGTTGTTGCAAGTACAAGTGATGGACACGTGTACTCAGGGCAATTACCAGGAGGCAATTTATCTCCTAGTGTGTAAGTCCCTCCCCAATTCCTCATTGGCTAAGTACTACAGAGGTTACAGCCTTACCAGGAAGTCACCTATGCCCGCGTAAGGCACAAAATAGTCTGATTGTAACAAATGGACATTCCTTGAGGTGACTCAGAGACTTCAGTTCTTTGGCACATACTCATTGCAAAGACCATGAAAAACAAGCCCTTGAAATGGAAAGGGGAAGAAGAACCAGGAAGTGAAGTGTCTAAAGGTCTGGGACTCCATTGTAGGTTGTGGGGATTTGTACATATTTCCAATAGGTTGTAAACCTATTGTTAACTAGACAGCACAGCTTTTATTTGGTATTTCTGAAAATGAATCATCTCACTTTTCACAGTATCTACTTTCTTGATTTAGAGCTGTTTGTCTTTGGAATGTTTTTTCTTTCCTTCTGGGTACATAGTTTCATGTTAGTTTAGGGGAGAAAGTGTTTTTAAAAGTTCCTATTAAGTTCCTAGTATCAGCTTCCAATTTGGCCAACTTCCTACCATAGAGCTACTTAAAAAAATCCTTTTAAATATTTAACAGGCTTTGGCTAGGATAAATAGTAAATATTCCTGGAGATATTGAAGGACACCATGGATGCAGGAAACATCCCCAAAAAGGGTGTAAAAGATACTACTGTCCCAAGATCTAGAGCTGCTCCCAAAGACAGCTAAAAGAAAGACTTAGGCAATTCCCTTGAAAATTGGCAACATTCCATAGGGCCCTCACTGCAAATGGGGAGAAATTCACGTTCTTTTAAAGCTTTTGCTAATTTATTTTGAGAGGTGGGAGATGGGCGGAGAGAGGGAGAGAGAGAGAGTTCTAAGCAGGCTCTGCATCCTCACCCAGAGCTCGAAGAGGGCTCACACTCACAAACCATGACCTGAGCCTAAATCAAGAGGTGGGCGCTCAACCCACTGAGCCACCAGGTGCCCACAATTCATATTTCTGCCTGACCATATCTTTGGGCCCCCAACCTGATGGTTGCGCTGTGTACATAGGTAGAAACTGACAGCCTGGGTGACCCAGGCAGGAAAAAAGCCAAACCATATTCTTGATACAAAAAGCTTGACAACCAAGAAAGCAATTGCTGTCTCTGGGAGAAAAAAAGATCAATAACCCATAAGGGACAATGTGATATTTTACCTTCCTCTATCGACTGGGCTATAGAGATCCAGGAGAACTAACTCTGGTAAGAATTCTCACCCCTCACTAGCTTCTGCTAGTTTTTCTAGGTCCTATTGTTGCAGGATTTTTTATCTCACTACCCTGGGTTCTTTGTCTCATTGCTTCGAAGAATGAAGTGGACAGGAAATGAGCAGAGGAAAAAGTCTATTAGAGTTATAAGATCGGAAAGGAAGAATGGAATGAAAGCTCTGTTTCCAGAGAGGGAGCATTCAAAAGTGAATGCCTGCGACTATGGGCAAGGGTCTCTGTTTTACAAGGTTCTGATCAGTACCCCCTTCCTTCTCCCTTGTTTCTTCTTAGGTTCTACCCTTATTGGCTTCATAGCTCTAGGCGCTGGGTTGTCCATTCCTGATTGGCTCGACTCCATTGTGTGAGAGGTGGTCTATGGCCATACAGTTTCTTGCAGGTCAAAAATAATTAATTTTCAGTCAGGGCTTTTGTCAAATTCCTGAGGGAAACCTGAGGGGGAGTAGGTGGTGTCTGTTACATTCTTAAGACGAACCTTACACCTGAGGGGGTTTGCTCTGGTCAAATGCTTCTAGCATTGTTACAAAAATGTGTTCTCGCCCCATCTGGGGAATTTAGACCCTAATCTTTCCCTCCCTGCCTATTTTGTCCTATCTTTTCCTATCATACTATCTTCAGTCTTTGAATTGAGTAAGATGTAAAGTAGAAAATGTAGCCCCAGTAGCAAGGTTTTCCATTTTTTTTAATTTAATTTAATTTTTTTTTAATTTTAGTTTTGCCTTGGCTGTTTAAGGGGATAGCTGGTAGGAAGTTAGCAGAGACTCTCTCTGAGTCATGTCAATTCTGGGACTGGTCCATAAAGGAACCCTCCTTAGCAGGTAGATACGGGAAAATTTGAGTTGGTGTCAAAGGATCTGGCAAAATCTTTGAGGACTATGTTTTATGGGTTTTTCCCCTCAATGTCCTGCATGATTACAAATGAGATACCAATTTCTGGGCCAGGATTTGATGATGGACTTGTAGGAGAGTGCAGTGGGGGAGGCCCAGGTGTTTTATGTTTCTGGACTTGGAGCTGTTGCAGTGGTAAGGCCACTACCTTGATGGACTTTTGTTTATGGCCTTCTGTTCTCTTCCTGATGAAAAGGCAATTCAGATAGAAGATTAGCTGAGTGACTGAGTACTCAAGTAAAGTAGGATAGAAGAAAGTAGGAGTCACTTCAGTCTTGCAGTCTTTTATTTTAGGTACTCCTTGTGTCTTTAATTTTTCACTAGCCTTCGCAATGAATCTTTCAATACAGCTATTTTTGAAGTGAGAAGACTTCCAGAGGCTTCTGCACGCCAATTAAAATAGGTTTTCCCTTCTGTTTAAGTTGAGATGTTCCTTATAATGGCCATTGTAGTATGCATAGATCAGAAGTTAGTACAGATAATGAGGAGCATGGATACTTGGTGATGTTTAGTCTATCCTTTCAATATTTTACAGTTAGAGTTTACATAAAGGGAATTTAGAGTCTTCTGGTTATGTCTTCTGAAGTATGACTATTGGGTTTGTTGAAGTATGACTTTTGGAGGACATTTTGGGTGTCGTTTTTGACAGGGGAAAATGTATACCTAGGTCAGGATGAAAGAAATATGTACATGATGACTGGAAAGAAGAAGTAATGAAAATAATAGATATTATGTAAAGGTACTAACATGAGTTCACTCCTTGATGAGTCACAGATAGAAACTACACCAGACGAATTGTCACACAAAGGAAACTATTTGTAGCAAATAGGAGATCAAGGGGAATAAACAAGGCTATAACTCCCCAAGCAAAAGTGGATTGTTTCCTTTCATTTAAGATTAGGATGGACATTTAGAAGGGGAGCCTTGTCATCTTATGTAGAGGCAGACATAAAGTAGTGCATGCACCTTAAGGAAACATGCCTAGACATATGTATGCTATGTAATGCACATGTATAGGAAACATGCTTATACATGTATGTTATGCAAATGAGATTTGTGCTCCTCCTTGGACAGATATTTTAGTATTACAAGTAACCATCAGTCACTCCCTGAGTCACTCCATGGTCCCTCTGGGCAGGAGGGAGTCAGGGATTAATTTCAAACTGGTCTGGGTGGTCTAGGCTGGCCATAGTTTTTCTTGCAGGCAGTCATTATGCTCCAGGGGTAGTTTCAGTTTCTATGGAGGGATGCTTTGCCTGTCCAATCTTTTGCCTAAGTTAAGTGATAAACTGGAGAGAAGAGTTTAAGGGAAAATGTGGGAGAAAGGTCATTGGATACAAGCAGGGGCAGTACAAGTTGTGTCTTGGCGTCTAGCTGGTGACAGTCATGACACATCAAATGATCCTTTTAGGTTTATTTTTAAGAGATGTTCATTTTTGTGCTTTTGCAGAAAGAAGAATTATAGGCTAAATCAGAAGAATTTATTTTCAAGAGTAGATTCATAAGACAAAGTTTTGGGTAGGGCATTTACACATTGTATTGATTTGTTTGCTTGTTAATTGTGACAAAGTGTGGGTTAGATAGGGAGAATCTTTCTAAACCTGATAGCACTCTGCTGGAGCTTAGATAGCAAAGGTGCACTCAGCATAAGAAGCAAAACTCCTGGCTGTGATGGGATTACTCAAAGTAATATAGAGGGCAATGAACAGGAGAAACCACAAAGGAGGGGAAAAGCAGAATCATGGACATTATCATATTGGTTTGTGAGCATTAGAGACAATATAGAAGTGGATAGAGACATGTTGGAGGTACCGCAGTGGCCTGGTATGTGAACGAGTGAAACTAGGTGACTCGTCTTAATCCACAGGAGTATTTAAATAGTACTATATAGTTTTGGATTTGAGAGATTTTAAAAATTTTTTGAGAGAGAGAGTGAGCATGTGTATGAGTGTGGGAGGGAAAAAGAGAGAGAAAAGAGAGAGAGAAAATATTAACCAGGTTCCACATCCAAACAGCCCAACCTGGAGCTGGATCTCATGATCATAAGATCATGACCTGAGCTGAAATCAAGATTCGGACACGTCACCAACTAAACCATCCAGGTGACTCTGGATTTAGGGATTTTTAATCATGTATTGGTTTCTTATGTTTTGTTTTGTTCTGTATTTTTTTCTTTTCTTTCCTTTTTTGATACTTGGTATATTTCTAAATGGGCCAAAACAAAGGTGTTTACTTCAAACATCTAATTATTAATATTAAATTTTGTATAAAAATTTAAATGTTTGCCCTGTAGGGATATTCTAATTTGAGGAAATGTATATGTATAAAGAGTCCTATTTTCAAAAGAATAAAATACAAAAAAGTATGTATATGAGTTCTTAATATGGCAAGTTTCATTCATACGAAAATCGATTTAGGTGGAACCATTCGAAACAGATTTATAAAATATTGTTCTTAATGTTTATTAATGAATAAATAATTTTTAAAAAATATTTGAAGAGTTGTAACTTTATGATGCCATTCAACAACCAAATTGTTTTAGCAAAACTTTTTCATATCAACTGATAGTCCCTTTGAGCCACTAAACGAATAGGCAATAGGTTATTTTTTTATAGACATTATTCTAAACCTGATGAGCATATCTGAATTTTGTTTGGTTATGTGATTTATTAGTGAAGATTTTTTATACCACATTTGATATATTTTGTCCCAAATAATTCATCTTAAATATTTCAGTAGGATGTGTTTTCTGTTATTTTTATGGGATTAATAGTTAAATTTACATGTACATCAGATACAATACCAATACTCAAATAATTAAACCTTTGTATTTTTTATTTAACTCTTTTCAATAATTTGAAAATAAGCCTTTAGGGTTTTATTTTATTGTTAAAGTGTCATGTTATTGTAAGTGCTGCCATCTGCTGTAAAGAAGCTACCATAGACATGGCATAGCAAGGAATAGATGGTTCTATACTTGATTAAAGAGAACACTGTATAGAATTCCAAGTAAACTTAAGCTTACTTAAGTGAAATAATCCATATGAGGTAGAAAGATATTTTAAAATAGTTCACATATTTAATTCACAAAACATATCTATTCAACAATAGTTTTTGACTGTGAAATCAATTTACCAATTTAAGATTACTTAAGCAATCTTCAGTAAGTGGCTCTGTGACTTCTGAAGAGTTAAAGAGCAGCCTCAATTTTTCTGTAGTATCAGATCAAGAATTAGGACTAGGCCAGATGCCATCAACTTTGCGTACTTTACAGGCTACGGGCAACTGCAAGTATTCTGGAGTGATGTTCCCAGTTATTAAATATGGTCTATCTAAAATAAACAAATCCTAAAATATATTTATCTTAGAATTTTGAAAGAGAAATATATCTATCGGGATAAAAATTTAGATCACTAATGGGAATTTCATGGCATAAATAAATTAAATCTGAACTAAATTAAATTTTATTAAATAAAATAAATCTGGCAAAAACGATAAGCTTTCTATTTTGATGTTTTAAAATATTAGTATTTGAAATGATAGGTTTTGAAAGATTCTAATTAAAAGTCATGCATCAATATCAATGCTAACTGCCCAAATGATACTTCTCTAAGAGATGGCAGCATTGAGAATCTTAAAAAAAAGTTTTCAGAGATATGTAAATGATTATGACAAAAACTAGAAAGTAACATAGTATTTTAATTAAGTAAAAGCTAGCACAAATTAATAAATTACTATACATTTTCTTCTAGATAACTGACAGTGTGATTATTTTTAATTCTAGGAGATTTGACCAATAAGGCTTTATTAAATACACCAGATAAAACCTATCGCTAAATATTCATCAATTAATTAAAAAAATTTAATGTTTTTATTTATTTCGAGAAAGAAAAAGACAGAGCATGAGTGGAGGAGGGGCAGAGAGAGAAGGAGACACAGAATCCGAAACAGGCTCCAGGCTCTGAGCTGTCAGCACAGAACCTGATGCAGGGCTCACAAACCATCGTGACCTGAGCCAAAGTCAGATGCTTAACCAACTGAGCCACCCATGAGCCCCAAAACATTTACCAATTATTAAATAATGAGCCACTTTCTGATATTTATGTGATAGTGTGATGAAAATACCTATCTAGGATAGAAATTGATTAGCAACTGGGAGAGAAAAAGAAACATTATATTTAAAGTTATTAAAATACAGCAAAATAAAGCATAATATAAAAAGCTTACCAAATTCATAATAAATTGCCTCAAAAATCTAATTTTAAAATATTAATCCAATGGTCATACACTAATCTTTTGTACAGGCAATTGATAAAATTGCTTAATAGATAACTGGGTTTCAGAAATACTATTTTATTTTATTTTATTTATTTTTGAGAGAGAGAGAGAGCAAGCAGAAGAGGGGCAGAGAGAGAAGGAGACAGAATCCCTAGTAGGCTCCATGCTGTCAGTGCAGAGCCCTATGTGAGGCTCGAACCCGTGAATGGTGAGATCATGACCTCAGCCGAAACCAAGAGTTAGAAGCTTAACCGGCTGAGCCACCCAGGCACCCAGAAATACTATTTTAAATAAATGGAGTCATTGAAACTGTAAGGTCACTGTAAAATCATGAATTGCATGTATAATACAATATGCTATATACAAATTGTTAGGAAAACAATAAATGAATATAACTTGTTTCATCTACAGAGAAAACTTAGAAGTTAATAGGATAATTTATACAAAGAAAATTGAGGGAAGGTTACATAAAATAAATGTTAGAAGGATTAACCTCCAATAAACTTTGGAGGAATTTACAGTTGTTACAGAAGTGCCATGGACACTTGGGGTCTATGTGAGGCTAAAAATCCTATCATTCCTGGTCTCAAGCAACCCCAGTCACAAACATTACAGCCAGACTAAGACATGAAAGAGTTGCACACAAGAACAGTGTGAGACTATTCAGGAGCTACAGCTTCTGTCACTATCGGAAGCACACCTTTCAGCCTTCACAAGAGATGTTTGATCCCCCTCCCCGCAAATGACCTCAAACATGGAAACTCCGATTAGAAGAAAAAATGCTTATGTGCATTTTTATAATTAAGTTCATTTAAAAGGGAATAATTTTTCCTTTGAAACATTATAGGCAAAGAGAAAATATGGCTGGAAGGATGAAACCATTAAAAGACTTGCAGATCTAGATATAGTCACAAATTATTTCAAAAGTATTATCATTAAGTTAAATTCAAACTGACTTAGGAATTAACCTACATAGACATTTCCTCAGTTTTTATCACTAACTGTCCATGGTGGATATTTAACATAATATCCCCAGGCCTTTTTTTTAATGTTTATAATGATAATATTAATAAAAGCTCAAACTCATCCCGTACTTAGTCTATGATAAGCACTATAAAAATTTACATATATGTATCAAGGCTTCGTCAAAACTGTATAAGTTCTATAGAATTTCTACAATCATATTATAGGAGGACACTAAAGCTTAAACAAGTGATTTTCCAAATGATGTGGTAATAAACATTTGAAGAGTTAGAAGGCAAGTCCGGGTCAGTCTGGTCTCAAACTTGCACTGTACTAACTTCCACATTAGACAACTCCTGCAGGATGACTGTTGAGGTTTGCCCAAGACTGAGGTGGTTCTGGCATGGGAGTCCAGGCACGTGGGAACGAAGTAGGTTATGGGCATCAGAATAAATTCCATCGCACCCGCCTAGTTCTCCATAGATACGAGGCAGTATCATGAGATGGTTAACAGAGGAGCTATAAAGTCTTAGGTAAGAGCCAGGAATAGGTTCAGAATCTTGACTCCTCAGGACACGTTTATGTAACTTTGAAATACTAATCACTCTACCTCTGTTTTCTGATGAATAAAGAAGAATAATATGATAACTACCTCTTGAATTATTGATGGCTTAATTGAATTTAATTTTAAAAATGGACTAACTAGATGTCATAGTAGAGAGCCTGACATGATACCTTTACTAGATTTTTACTATTGTTATAAAATATTTTCTGTTAGCACAGCTATAGATGCGTCCATATATAAAAGCAAAAAAAAAAAAAAAAAGTGGATGGGGTAATCTATTTGCCCCTCTCTTTATCAGAAAAACATTATAATGAGGGCTTTGAGTTTCCAGTCATATGTTCCTGCCATTCAGAATGCCTCACTCGGTGAGACAGCACATGTTATAATTAAAATCATGCTCCTACTTACATCACTATGTTAATACATTAGGTTGGATATACCCTACATTTGGTGTTCTTAGATTTTTTTGTTCCCTAATACGCACGTGTTCCACTGAATAAAATATTTCACAGAATTATCACTGGTAAAAAAAAGTACAAAATTTAAAGATAAAATCTTTTTTTAGGGTATCTAATCCAGTGCTACACTTTTAAAAAAATACTTATTTTGAGCGCGGAGGGCAGAGAGAGAGAGAGAGGAAAAGAGAATCCCAGGCAGTGTCCCAGGTTATTGCACAGAAACTGATGTGGAGTTCAAACTCAGGAACCGTGAGTGAGATCATGACCTGAGCCAAAATCAAGAGTGGGATGCTTAACTGACTGAGCCAATCCGGCGTCCTCAGTCCTACCCTTTTTAAGAGGGAAACATTCCTACACATTAAATTGACCCCCTCTAAATCCTCCAAATTAGAATAATAAAAACAGTAACCTTCAGCAGAATGGGACTCTGCCACAATGCACATCTGTGGCCGTCAGAGCTGTATTTCACATGCTACATTCATCTCAGCACTCGTCTCTGGCCTCTTGGGTAGCTGTCTACCGCGTCGGAGACGCTGAACTTCTGATTATTACTATTTTTTTTTTCAGCTTGTTTATGCCTTAATAGCTTTCCTCCGACAGCGGCATGTATATAGGTTCTTGCTAGAGATACAGTAGCTGCCCCTTATGTGTGGTTTTATTTACCTTCAGACCACCGCCTTCTGAAGCAGACGACCCTTCTGCAGATTTGCACGACTGTACTCTACGTAACCCGACCCTCCTGCCCTTTGTACGTAACCCGACGCTACGTACATTACCTGACGCTAGGTCACAGTGCCTACGTCATCACCTCACCTAGCTCCTTGAGTATGCATTTTATCATCTTACATCATTACAAGAAAGGTGAGTACAGTGTAGATGTACCTTATTTTATTGTTTCCCTTTATTGCGCTTTACAGACGTTGCATGTTTTATAAACTGAAGGTTCGTGGCAACCCAGCGTCCGGCAAGCTTATCTGCACTGTTTTCCCTAAACCATTTGCTCACTTTGGGTCTTTATTACATTTTGCTAATTCTTACAATATTTGAAACTTTTAAAAATTATTATTACACATGTTGTGGTGATCTGTGATCCATGATCTTCGATGTTACTACTGTAAAGTATCTTGCAGTGCCAAGTTGTGAATACAAAGAAAAAGGTTTTGAAGAGTTTAAAAGTGCTATTCCAGTAAACACACAGATAGTATGAAAGTGAATGACCTTATTGCTGATAGGAAGAAAGTTTTAGTTATCTGGATAGAAGATCAAACGAGCCGCAACTTTCCCTAAAACCAATGCCTAATTCCAGAGCAAGTAAGTCCCTGACTCTCTTCCTGTGAAGGTTGAGAGGTGAGGAAGCTGCAGAAGAAAAGTTTGAAGCTAGCACACATTTCTTCTTATATTTAATTTAAAACCATAGAAATATTTGAGCATTAGAAAATTTAGTATTAATTTCTAGTTTCTGTGAAGCAGAAAAAAGCAATAGTTGCTTTCATGCATGTGTTCACAATTCACTGACTCTCTATTATGAGATTTGATCTTAAGGAGATTAGTCTAGTGGATTTTAATCATCGTAAATTCTATAGCATGGTTTTGCTATTAAGTACACTAACTAGAAAATACATTGGAAAAAGGGAATGACATTCAGTTACAGCTTGTATTTGTCAGAAGAAACGCAATATGAAAATTACTTCTGGTCTTTTTGGGCCACCACAGCTGCTGTAAAATAGTAATATTAAATACTTTTGAAAAGATATCAATGGATAAGCTATTGTACAGAGAAAACTAATATAAAAAGAAAAACACTCATTACTAGCATGCTTTTTCTTAATGCTGAATTTATTAGTCTTATGTTTTTCAAATGATTAATGTTTATTTAAGTGCAAAGTAACAAATCTTTCCAGGTATTAAAGTGCATAATTTATTAAATAAAAAATATGGTTAAATGTACTAAAACTTTCTAAATACATGTACATTGATTACAAAATTATTTAGCAAAATATTCTTATATCTTTAAACTTTTGATTCAAATGAATTCAGTTTTCATAAATGCTGTACACACTTTAGAAAGCTACTAAAACCAAGTATATGCACATACACTGAGTGTAAAACTGAATGTACACATTAAGCAGAAGTGGTGAATATGAGGAATTTAATTGTTTTTATATTTCTAACTTTTTATATCTACCAGAAGCTGCAATTTTTATATTTTTAGACCTTCAGCGATTCTAAAAGAATCTAATATTATAGTTTCTTAGCACTTTATTAATCTTATAATATCTAAAAGGAAAAAAATTCATAAAATGGTTGAAGTTATAAGTTCTAGGTTGATGAGCAATTTATCTCTGATTATTATGAATGAGATTCCAATTTAAAATTAATTTTATTTCGCTAATAAACCTTAAATACGCAGTTTCCACAGGTTTGGGTTTATGTAATTTAGTGCTTTCTTCTGAAATTGTGTAAATCCATTTATTTCATTAGTACCATTTCTTCAGGAAATGTCTGCCACACCATGTCTATTCACTCCAAATTCTCCAGAGCGTGCCAGGAGAGCCCGAGTCATGTGCCACACGTACACATTTGTGCACGTGAGCAGTGCATTATGTTTAGAATGATTACAAAACACCACCATGAAATTATTTTTTTCTCTTTGTAAGTATGCAAATACGGAAACATGGGAAGCATAGCTAAATTGAAGAAAGCTGGAAAAAGTGGGTATCGTACTGGTAACAGGAGGAAATGATATGCTAAATGAAGCCCTAACTAATCCAAGAAATACTATTCTATACACAGATTTACAATGTTAATGTGGAAAGCTCTGTATCTGAAGAGAGGATGCAACATGCTTAAAACAGATACAAGAAAAAACACTGGATTTCCAATATGTCTGTAATAGTTGACTAGAAAATATTTGGAGAATTATCTCATTCAAAATGAAAATAAAATGATCAAATACCCAACACTAAACTTAAAAAAGTAATTGTGCAATATTTTTTAAAAAATCAGCCAGCAAAACTTTATAAGGCCAGAAAACAATGTCTGAATTAATTTAAAACATCATGTTCTTTATTTTTTAATGTTTATTTATTGTTGAGAGAGAATATGACAGAGAGAGTGTGAGCAGGGGAAGGGCAGAGAGAGAGGGAGACACAGAATCTGAAGTAGGCTCCAGGCTCTATGCTGCCCAACACGGGGCTCAACTTCGTGAACCATGACCTAAGTCAAAGTCAGAGGCTTAACCGAGTAAGCCACACAGGCACCCATAAAACATCATGTTCTAAAAACAATATTGAAAAATGTCAGTTCTGTCCAAAATTTATACATGATTTCCACATGAGTATGAACTTGTTGAGTTAATAATGATGATTTACTGTGCGTGGAAATCTGTTAAATAGCAAATAAATTTGCAAAATAACAACAACAACAATAAAGAAGCAGGACTATGTCTACTGATATAAAAATAAATTCCGCGTTTGAACACAAGAATGTCAAATAGATAAAAGCAACAGTCAAAAGCCCATAAAAGATAATCATGAATATTCATGGACTCATGAATCCATGAATAAAAATAGCCAATTTTTTTCTTTTTATATCTTGTATTTTAAGTAAATTATATAATGATTTTAAATTGCAGGAACTATTTCTCTCTCTGAATAATTCTAAATTGCAAGAATTATTTTGCTTTCTCTCTCTTTTTTAAAATGAGGAAATGGAAGCACAGAGAGGTTAAATAACCTGACCAAACTGACTTAGCAAATAAGTACCAAGATTTGAACCTAAGAAATCTGGCTTCAAAATTTGAGCCCCTAACCATGACATTGCATCATCTTAGTGTAGAATAAAGATCACATTTCTTTTCAATGGTGAAATGACAGGCTACATAAAAATAATGGTTTGGAAGAACTGTCTAATCAGTTTAACCAAAATAAAAACAAAATAAATAAAAATAAAGCCCTAAATTAAAAAAGACAACAATGTTACATTCTGCCTCATAATATATTCCTAATGAATTTCAGATGAATTAAAATGATAAATTTAAAACCAATTAGAAATGTATCCACACACAATAATTTTATAATCTTAACATTTTTAAATGGGAGAGGACTTTACTATGCAAGACACAACATTTAGCATTCTAAGTAACTTAGATTCTTTGCACATATATGTACTTAATACTCATTTGTTGAATAACAGTATGATTTAGTGAATGATGAAGTGAATGAAATGAATTGAATGAAATAGGATGCGTGGTATATAACTTTCTATATATGGTCTTAAGGGAGGATTTATTACCTTTTTACTCCTAAATATTCTTATTTATGCTTTATCCTTCTCTAAAGGAGGTCACTAGTAGCTAAATCTGTTTCTAAGAAACTCTACACCTAATATAAGGAATGAATAATAAGTTCTAGTATTATTTGGCCATAGTTTACACATTAAATTTTTTCTCAGCAAGAGAGGGCAGGTGGTATTCTTAGGTAACCATGTGAGTGCATTAGAGAGTATTCTGTGTGTCCAATCATGACCAGGAAAGACAATTAAGACCATGAAAGGGGGAACAGTTGATTTTCTTTTCAGAATGATCCAGGGATAAGGGAGAGACCCTGAAACCTCTTAAAGAACTTACGTATGGTGGCATCCATTTAGGATGTAGTTTTAATGGTATTTTATTTATTTATTATTAAATATTTATTAATTGAGAGGGGGAGGGGCGGAGAGAGAGGGTGAGACACAGGGCTCAAACTCATGAACCCTGAGAGCATGACCCGAGCCCAGATGAAGAGCTGGTCGCTTAAGTGACTGAGCTATCCACGCGCTCCAGTAGTATTTACATTTAAAATTTCTATGAGGAAAATTGTAGTTTAAATTGATATCATCAAGTGGCATCATAAGGTCTCCGAAAGTTCTCAGAGCAGACGTGAATAAGGATGATCATAAGAGGAAATGATTAGATTTCATTAGAATACTCTGAAGATTAGGTACTTTCCTTCAAACTTATCCTTATCCAAACTTACCCAAATCCTTAATCCGCTATAAGCAGATTCCAGTGAATCTTTGTGGACCTTACTGTCCTACAATTCTCTGCTATGCTATTCATCCAGTTCTATACACTTTTGTGTCGACCTGCACACACGCATACACACAGACACACACGTGTACTGCATAATCCCCTCCAGGACCTTACAGAAATATTTGTAATAAAAAATCTTCGATCTTATTTTTTTAGTTCTAAGTAACACAAGTTTTAATAGTCACAATGCAGATTTTTAAAATATACGAGGAAATTTTCCAAAATGTTTATATTAAGTTGCCATATTTTTGTAAAACTACATATAGAAGTACACAATGACGTGTGTTCGTATGCTCATACGAACATGCACACACGCTCACCTCAAACTCTGAGACATGGATGGATTGTTTTATCTT
Organism: Paguma larvata; assembly: GCA_030068075.1. Lineage (NCBI taxonomy): Eukaryota > Metazoa > Chordata > Mammalia > Carnivora > Viverridae > Paguma > Paguma larvata. The sequence goes on along the minus strand of CM057839.1, from coordinate 22,758,990 downwards.
AATTGACCTTATTTTACCATTAACAAGAAAAATACTATGCTGAATCTGTGGAGATTAAAACTAGGATCAGTAGAGATCTATAAAATCACATAAAAGTAAACTGAAAACTCTCTATAAAATATATTTTAAAATAATTCTAAATGAAATTTCTTCCTTGTTCTTGTTCTTTTACAAAAACAAAAAAATATAATATATTTTTCTGAAATATATTCATCTAGTTGTTCAATGAATAAGGTAGGATAGAGATGAAATACCCATCAATATACAATTAGACTGATTTATATTTTTTTGGAAGAAAAGATACTCAAATTTCCATAAACTACCTTTTGTTTGTTTACCTCCTTCTGCTAGATGCCGCCAACGATAGAAGTCACTTTATCTTATAATGCTTCTATAAATGCATCTTGTATAAATGCAACCCCTCAGGTATATAATTTACAGTTATGTGTTTGATTGCATCTAGATCACAAAATATACTACCTTACTTTTCTCATCACTGTTATTTCTAGATGAATTAGAGTGTTGTCTTCAAAATTTTCTGTCTAAATCATATTAAATGTTGCAAAATTAGCTCTTAATCTTTACATCTTTCCATGTTCAGCTTTACAAATCCCTAAAACAAAAAGCCTTTGAGCCATTCTTGCTAGGCTGTACAGAAAAACTTGTGAAAAAAGAGGAGGAAGTTATAGATATCATTAAAAAGGTAGAAGGCAAAATTAAAGTGTGAATAAAATTTGGTATTGCTTTATGTTACATATTCCCTTTTATAACTTCCAGCAATTTCGGATATCCATAATGTGTCATACGTTGCATAGATAAAAGTGATGGGTTTATTCCCCATTATGGTTGTTACCTCAAAGGATTGCTAAACATTTTTTTTTAATCTGGCATAATAATAAAAATGTAAAGTATTACAATAGGTTTTCAGGAGCCTTCTTCCCCTTTCAATCTATTAGTCTTTCCTTTTGTTCTTCAACTTTCAGTAAGAGCAGCAATGAGGCTATATTTATGTATTAAAAATAACGAGGGAATATATATATATATATGTGTGTGTATATATATGAGTGTGTGTACAGTGACAAAATATTTGCTTTTTTTCCTGCTAGTTATCTGCAAAGTAATAAGTAGATTATTCCTTCTTTATAAATCTCAAACTAAAAGCAAATATGTATCTAATGAGCCTTCAAAAGTAAAATAACAAAAGTCTTTTAACATTATAGGTACCCAATAGTATCTATGACCCTCCATTTTAAGTTTGAGTTTCAGAGACATGCTTCAGTTGAAATACTGAAGTTGTTACTGTCTTTTAAAAGCCCATAATATCACTCCTCTGTTATTGTGCAGAAGACTGACATTTTCTTTCACAGTGACACTAGAATTACTGACTGAAATCACTGTGAGGCTGTCTGAAACTGTGCTTCAAAGCTGGCAATTTCCCTTTTCTCATTTTATATCCGTTACTGACTATCTTCATTTTAAGAGGTAGTAATTCTGAAATATTTCCATTGAAACATTCATTGGAATAATTTAGTATTATTTTCAGGATCTGAGATATTGAGAGTAATATAAGAGACGTTGTTGGAAGCTCTGTTTTATTTTATATTTTTACTAAGAAAAGATTTTTAAAAATCTTCTTTTTCTATTCTAAGTATGAAGAAATCAATAGAGAATAGAATAAAAATATGTATTCAAGTATTATGTAATACTCATTAAAATGATTGTAATAATTATCTTATTTCCAGTAATTTTATAATATCCTGATTTTTTTTATAGAAGGATAATGTCAAAAAGTAAGCCTTATATTGCACATACCTCTTACATGTGGCATGTTTCTAGAGTTCAGGGTATTTGAAATTTCACTAAATCTAGAATATTATGATCCAATCTGAAGCATACTTGAAAGACTTGTCATGATTTGAAAGAGCTCTATTTATCTAGAATCCAGATAATCTAAATACTTTAGTTATGATGGAGGACATTGTAAAAAGCAATTTCCAAATAGTTTTTTTCCCAAGTTTTTTATTCTGTTGTTATTTGGCAACTATTTGTCATTTGTCAGCAGACTCTAGGATAAAACGATCATTAAAAAAACATTCTTTTCTCAGATTTCATAGAACAATGGAGATAATTATTTTTTTCAAGCTTTCATTAAAGTACAAGAAAAACATCCACTTGGTAGATTAGCAAAAAAGAATAATCAACTCTGTACTTAAAATTGTACAGTTCATTGATACTGTGTAATAATCTAGTCCAATAACACATACCAGCTTTTTAATTATTTTGAAAGAACATAAATTGTTATTCATAAATGTCTTATACAATACCGTTGTTTGAAAAAATAAGATGATTCTTATAATAGTTCAAATACTTTATGTATAGGCCCTTCAGATCTTAAAGTCTAAGAAAACAAGATGCACTGAACTGATGCATGCTTCACTCATTCTGAAGATAGAATTATACCAATGGGCAGGAAAACAAAAAATTTATGAAGACATCAAAGTATCACTCAGGCAGTTATCTAAATACGTTATATTCCATGTCTGGGAAAGAATAGAAATATTCATAAGTTACTGTGTCTCTCTGATTCACATTTTTCTTTAGTTTCCTCACCTTTAGAGGATCTGTTTACAAATGCTAATCTGCCTGACTTTGACTCCTGGCTGCCAGTTAGTCCCATCATAATATTCCACCTCTCACTGACTTTCAGTGTTATCCATTTTTTTTCTAAATTTCCCTTTTTTCAGTGGAATTTAAATTTTCCGAATCTATTGTCCTGAGAACTTGGTTATCTTCTAAGAATTAAGTTACATCATGTTAATGAGCTTACATACTATTCTACCATTCATTCTTTCTCACTTCCTTATGAAAAATTAATTGTATTATTTACTTAAAATAAAGTACAAAGATCTAAATTGTTCAGTTTGATGAGTTTTGGCATACGTATACATATGTATATACTGATTTCTGGGTGCATTAGTCAGACTTTACAGAGACACAGAATGAATGGGATACATGTATATAGGAAGTGACTTGCACATGTGATTATGGAGGCCGAGAAGTCCCAAATCTGCCATCTGCCAGCTGGAGACCCAGGAGGGCCGGTGGTATAGTTTCAGTCCAGACCTGAAGGACTGAGAACCAAAAGAGCCAATTAGGTACCAGTCTAAACCTGGAAGCACAAGAACCAGGAATACCCATGTCCAAGGGCAGAAGACGGATGTCCTAGGTCAAGCAGAGAGCAGATTCACCCATCCTCTGCCTTTGTGTTCTGTTCAGTCCCTTGAAGGTTTGGATGATGCCCACCTACTTTGGTGAGGGCAGTCTCCTTTACTCAATATTCTGATTCAAATGCTAATCTCTTCTGGAAACACTCTCACAGACATTCTTAGAAATAATATTTTACCAGCTATCTGAGCATTCCTTAGCCTAGTTAAGCTGACACATAAAATTAGCCATCTACTGGGCAACATGTTGGTAGTTACCCTGCTTGGGTTTCCTAAGCTTACATTTGTCGGGGATGTCTTTCATTAATTTTTGAAGACTCTCATTTGTTATGTTTTTATTTCTTATGTCCCACTTTCTCTCTCTTCTCCTTTTCGGCAACCAAACTCCATATATGCTTCAGCATTTCATGTTGTACCATAGATCTCCAACTTTTTGTTCGTTAGTCTTTTTTTCCTCACCATTCTCAGTATAGATATATTTTTTTAATTGACTTCAAGTTCTTCCACTGTTCAGTACGTTATTTTAAAAAATATCAATGAATTATTTATTTATGATGTCATATTTTTACTTTAACATTCCATTTTATTTTATTCCTTTTTATTGGTTTCTTTGTTTTTGAGGAATTTTCTAATATATTAATACATATTAATATGTTCACAATTGTATGTATTTTAGAATTTCTATTTATTTTAATGTCACTTTCTGATAATTTCAGGGAAATTTCTGTGTCTGCTTCTGACAGTTTCTCATATGACCATGTTTCATATTTTCTTGTTTATTCATGTGTATTGTGATGCTAGTATAATATCGTTATTATTATTTTGTAATGACATACCCTTCCTTGAGTCAGATTACTTGAGTGGGGAGCTGAATGAATCTGATCAGTAACTGAACAGGATCTGGGTAGTTTTGAATGTTTAACTTGATTTTGTTTGCCATTAGGTTCAAATATTTTTAGAATCAAAACTTTTCCTTCTTTGGGACTTGATATCTGAGAAAAGAGAGGCAACAGATCTCTGCTTTACAGCTGAGCCTCCATTTTCCTTGCTATAAATCTCTCTGTGCTCTATATCCTACCTACTGTCAGTTTTCGTTCAATGGGTAATTCTTTCCTTTTCTTTTTTTTTTTTTTTATTTTTGGTCTTGACTTATGTTCTCTTTGCCTGGAGACATCACTTTGATGGACTGTGAAATGGGTTTCTCTCAGCTTTTCTGCCATGTCCCTGTTACTCCCATCTGTGATGGGTTTTCTGTCTTTCAACACTGTGCCAGTAATGAGAAGAACCATAGGTCTCTACCTTCTCATGAAAGGCAGATCACTTTCTGTTTCTACACATATTAGTTCTCTGATGGTTTCAGAGAAGCTATGATATTTTCCCAGGTCTGGCTTGTGGTGTTGTGCGGAGGCAACGTTCTGTTGCAACTATCTATGATACCATGGGCACAGAAGTATCCCTCTTTCTCCCACACGCACGCACACACACACACACACATTTTTGTTTTGTTGTTGATAAACAATTTATTGTAAGAACTTCCATCCAGTTATGAATTAGATACTTTGTAGCATTATGTCCAAGAGATAATGTTTATATAGAGTCACTTAATCGTTTTTTATATAATGAAAATAACTTAGTTTAAACATCTTCAGAAAAGGAAATTCCACGTTATTTTAGTGAAGTTATTCAGTATTGAATTATCATTGAAATCTGCACATTTCTCCTTATATGACCTTTCTTCTGCTATTTAAGGTGTTTTAACTGGTACTACTCTTCACCCCCACCCCCATATTCTCAAATACCATTATAGATTTATCGTAAGTATTTGCTCTTTATAATAGCTTACTAATGTGATTCACTATTCTGTTTAGGTGTTCTTTGTGAAAGATTATTAATTTTTTATCTATCCCATTTTAAACTGTCATGGAATTTTCTGTGATTTTAGTGTAATCTATTTTCTGCCAGATCTCCAACAAGAAAGAGAGACAGAAGAACAAGTGAGCTACAGGGTTCTCAAAAAACTTACTTTTGTTTCATTTATTTTCGTTTATATGGTTGAATACTTAAATTAAGAAAACAATAATTAGTATGTTTTAAATACCAGTCAGGTGTCAAACTAGAACCCGTTAACAAACGTAACAGGAATGAACATGTTGATGTATGAGAGTAATTGAAAAAATACAGCCTGATTTCCCCCCATCTCCTCAGTTGGCTCATGATTTTCCCTTTTCTAAAATTACCAAAATGGCCAGAAATTCTCTTTTGTTTACTTATGAAAAATGTTAGATCCATTTTAGTCATCATCCTTCATACCATTATATTATCATAATAACTCTTCATTAAGAAAAGCATTTGCAACTCATTGGCTTCATTTTGGAAAATCTTATACTTGGTATTTTTTCCCTTAACTTGGCTTAAATAGCACTTTGTTTTATACTCTGCAATATGCTGAGGAGGAGTCTTTAAAGTACTGAAATATTCATGTTTGTGATCCATTGCAATCATTCCCTAGTGCCTTCTGGATTTTGCAAGAACAAAACAAAGAGGAGTTATGTAAGTATCAGCAGTTTTGGGGCCTTTCACAATAAACTTTATAAATGGAGTATTTGGGGATATTTTTTGTTTGCCACAGATAAATTACTGAAACTAAACAAATTTGGTAATTTCTTAGACTTTCTGGAACACCTACAAATATAAAAGGTTATGATTTTAATAGTTGTTGTCATATAACAGCATAAATATTGAGGGTCAGTGTTTGGGAAAATTATTTCTACTTCTAAACCTAAGAAATATAAATGATTATACTATATTATAGAGTCATGTCCTTAACAGATTTGTAAAACAATGAAAATCAATATGGAAATTAATGAATTTGGGTTATATTATTTCTTTTTTTATTTATTTGTTTAATGATTATTTATTTTTGAAAGAAAGAGAAGGAGACAGAATACAAGAAGGGCAGGGGCAGAGAGAAAGGAAGACACAGAATCTAAAGCAGGCTCCAGGCTTTGAGCTGTCAGAACAGAGCCTGATGCGAGGCTCAAACTCATGGACTGTGAGATCATGACCCAAGCCGAAGTTGGAGGCTTAGCTGACTGAGCCACTCAGGTGCCCCTGAATTATATTATATCTTTTCAATTAGCATGCATGACAAGAAACTTCTTAGGTCTGTGGTCATTAAATATATTTTATGTCAATGTGATAAAAAGAAATCAGAGTCAAGTTGAGGGATTGCAAAGTAGGAGAACCCAGCATCCATGCCCCATGGACATGAACAATTAAACCGCTATCCAGAAACAAAAACATCTCTGAGAGAGCTTAGGAGTCCACTTAAGCAACTTCTTCAACACAGTGGAACAACAACAAAAAAACCCTGAGAATAATTGCTTCAAAAAGGAAGGAAGAATAACCCTATATTTCTTGCAGTATCCTATCCCCCAGGCTGGCCTAGCTTAATGCAGTGCTATGTTTCACCCAGAGACCAGCAAAGGTAGAATGATATAGACTGCTAGAAACAAGGAGGAAGAGTAGGGCCATCGTGTCAGCCACGTAACAGAAGCTTCTATAGAAGACCCCAGCAGCTGTCATTACTGAAGAAACCAAGAGACGGCACAGTTGTCCTTGACTCCCCCTGCATATTTCATCAGTCTTTGCCCCAGAAATATTTGCATTAGCAGATGCCAGCCACCTGAGTCTCTCCCTGCTTTGTTTTCTCTGCCCTTGCCAGAGCCTGGGATCCACACTGACAGCTAGCTCAAGCCTCAGTGGCTATAGGAGTACAAGATGCTAACCTAAATACCTGCAGTTAATTTCCACAGCCATACACACAGTTGGGGTTAGCCCCTTAAGTTGTGCCCTTGTGTGCCGCTGGCCCGTAGTCATCACCTCCACTGACATATGTGTGTCCGTTGTAAGATCCTGTAGCCACGAGAGTGCATGCTGACAACTAATGCCTCCACTGCTGCTTGTGGGCCCCGGTTCAGCCTTGTCTCTAGTCCCTGGGCTGCGCCATCGGGCTCAACTGTAGCCAACCTACGATCTAGTTGCCCTCTTGGCAGACATGGAGGCCAACTGGCAGCATGAGGACCCTGGCTGTCAGTGTATATTATCATGACTGCTAGGTCTTGCCATGGCCTCTTGATAGTGGAGGCTGGTGTCTGGAACCAGGCCAAGGGTTAGCAGATGCACAGCTGAAGGGGCTAGCGGCAGGCGAGCTTCATGGTGCAGGCCAGTGACCAGAGACAGGGCTGGATCCGGGCCCGCAAGCAGCTGAAGGGCCATGGCTGTTGGCCATGTACTCCTGAGGTTGCTGGGTCTCTCTGCTGGCATGCTTGTGGCAGTGGAGGCAGGCTATGTTTCTTTTTCTTTTCTTTCCTTTCTTTTCTTCCTTCTTTCCTTTTCTTTTCTTTTCTTTGAAGTGACGCATTATTATAACTCCAACCAGAGCTTGGCATAGAGTAGACAATAAATAATCATTAAAAATTAATAACCAAACAATTCGGAAGGTTTTTATTATTTTTCAAAAAAATTGAAAACTTCATTCCAACTAAGAAGGACAAGATACAAAGCAAAATTTAGAATTTATGCTTCTCTTACTCCTGCTTGAAAGTAAAATGTAAGAAAACCATGAATCAAATTTTCCACCTCACAGTGAATCGGCTTTTAAATTTGCTAAATTAATATAACTCAATAAATTGGTAAATATTTTGGAAAATACATTTTTCCTAATATATAAAAGGCATAGTTTTCAAAGAACTGAAATTACTGGTATTATCTAAACTAATAATACAAGAATATGGCTTAAAATGTCTAATCTCCTTTGAGAATAGATATTGCACGTTTATAAATTATGAAAATTTGCTTCAATGCCTGACTATAATCTCATATATGTTTTGTTTGGAAGCTAAATTTGTTTATTAATCACATTTAAAAATACAGTATTAGAGAAATATATAATCTCATTGTCTTTTATCTACTTATAAGATGATTGCCTTAGATGTTAGTCTAAATGATCTCCCAATAAGCTTTTGTGTAAAAGCTCAGACTGTTCCACAGAAATATTCTTAGCACATCAGGCTAGCAAAGACTATTAGTATTGGGAGATACCATTTTCAGACTGATTGGAATGGGATGAGGATAGTAGGAGATGAAAAATGGAGAAGAATCTGTAAATTGCACAACTTCACACATAAAAGTTCACGTTTTTATAAACAAGGAAGTCAGGACAGAGGTTAAAATGCCTTACTAATGACACGAGGAAATGATAATCATCATATTTGAGGCTTGTATCATATGTACTATATGATGAATGAAGACTTGTAATATATTTTTTTTCAAATAATGGAATCTACTTACCAGTTTCTAAAAAATATCTGAGGGATGCCATCTTTTGGGCTGATGGAACAAGAGTTGTGTGCCTGTGTGCCTGTGTGTGTGTGTATGTGTGTATGTAGTGTCGTGTGTGTGAATATATGTACCTGTGTGTTTGCGGTAAATGTTTAGAGGTGTTGAAACCAAAATAAATAATTTGTGTGTGTTCATAGGGGTGCCGGTACTGCTGGTGGTAGATTGGGTTATTGTCCTTCATTTTTTATTTCCTTCTGCAAGATTTCTTTGCTGTGCTCTCCCTCCTTGGACAAAGCTTACCCACTTTGCTATTGATGATGGTCTTGACCATGTAACTTGAACTCCTCACTTGTGCATGTCAGAATGATAGTGGTGTGGGAAGAGACACATAGGGTAGAAGAGAGATATGCATTCATTATTTCCTTCCTTTTTCCTCTCACCATCTCTTCTCTCTGTTCTTCACTTTAATTTAATATCAACATATACCGAACTTCTTCCCCTTATCAAGTAACCATACTAGCACCTAGGAAGGATTGATGAATATGATTTTTCTTCACCGTTTAGAGGCTTACTTTAGATGAGGAGGGGGGTTAGTGGTTGTGGAGAGAAAGTTCCGAATGGATGCATGGCATTATAACATAAACATAGAGATTTATCAAAGTACAAGAGGACCATGCAAAATACTACTATCACTTTCACATTGTAAAATCAAGGAAAGCTTCTTGGTGGTGATGACATTTTCAGAGATACCTATCATTGTCTTCCCTTGTTTGTTTCAATTTCAGTAACAGGAGTATAGTATCAAGAAATGATTATATAATTGATTTTATTTTATATATTCTTAAAATATTTATTAATCTTAAATATGCTTCCCTACTGATATTCAACCTATAACAATGAAATAGCAAACTGAAAATTGGACCAATTAAGTTTTCATATGGCCCGTCATACTAATGTGTTTGTTTTTTCATCAAGTAGAGTTGTCTATGAATATTTTCCTGGTTGTTAATTCTGTTATCCTTGAAGGTAACTTTAGAGTAAGAAGGGAAAATTAATTGCTTGCAATGTTTTATAAGGATGACAATAAGGTATTCAGCTTATGTCATTAATAGTTCTTTTGATCCAGTACCTATTTAAGAGGGAAAAAAAAAAAGTTTTCTGAAATACCAGTGTCATAATTAAGAGGTGCTTTATCCTCTCTAATCTGCAGTGACTAAACGGAGATTAATAGCTGATATTTACTGGCATAATTACTAAATGAAATAGTATAACCTACGCAGATAGATAAATTTTCTAAAGGGAGTAAATATTTTACAAGCTTAACTAGTTAGGTATTTTCTCAGTTTTGAGTTTTATCAGAAGTTGACTGATTATGGTGAGAAGTATTTTAGAAACATGTTGATTTCATGCTTCTCTCACTGAAGGGCCACAGGTACCACCCAATGAATTACCAGGAATCAGGATCCCCTAAAACCTTGCAGTGTAGAGCTCATAAAGAATTGGATTAGAGCCATTAGGCACAGTCATTCCAATTTAGTGCAAGAGCATTATCTGTACTGTAGGACATTTCTTTTCAATGGCTCCTGAAGTAATTGTGTACGTTTACATTACATTGTTAGGAAAAAGATAGTTATGATGTTTTCTTAGTTGTTTTTTTAAAATTTAATCTCTGAGAATTCTACTTTATTTGTTTGTTTGTTTTGTATTATGAAACATTTGACAAGTAAATTTTCAGGAGGCTAAAGCATTTTATGCTGGATTCAAAAAAAATTACAATGCTATATTTAGTGTCATGATTTTCTCCACCATCCAAATATGTAAATGACCCTCAAAAAAAAAAAAAGAAATTCAAGTACTCTTGATAAAAGACTCTTCAGAACCTTCATATTTATTTACTATGCAATTCCTTCTAGTATTTGTTTAAAAAATGTCAATTTATTGTTCCGTGAAGGGAGAAATATCCAATTTCTCAAGGTAATTGAGTACCGGTTAGGGACTAACCGTCTAGAATATGGGAGCTTGAGATTATTTAGGTTGCTAAAGAAATTTGTTCCGGTAAACTCGGTAAGCTTCCGCTATAATCATGGGCATTTTCTCAGTTCCTAAATGTATGTTGGATAAATCTAGAACCTTTAAGGAACTTCACATTTTTTCCCTGAAGCTGAGTTATAAGAGTTAGAATGGATGGTAGTAAGGCAAAATTAAATGTCTGTGCATCTCTCTTTTTAATCAAATAACAAAACAAAATTAATACAAATCTCTGTGAATGTTTGGAACATAGAAGGGTTGTAGATATGGTGACTATTATTGCATTTTCATAATTGTTTTTTATGGACTGGTGTCCTAGACCGTGAATCTAGGACAATGGCGGTGATTGCAAACCGAGTCACATGTTACTCTAATTTCTGCTTTTGTTATAGACACAATTTTCTTTATATCAAATTAGATACTGTCTCTGCTTGCAGCTTCCTTTTATATGGCAAGGAAAACATATAAACTTATGGTCACCATTAGGTATATTTCTCTTCTCATACTGTGCCACAAAATAGTCTTAGAGGCTTTGAATTCATCATGATCCCACAAGATATAACACCAATCCACTACACTAATGGCATCACACCGGGGGAGAAGGAATAATGCAGGACTTCCTTTTTTGTGCAAGTTCTGAGGTAACATTTTCTTCAAGATTTATTTCTTATTCTTCTTGCTCTGCCTGTTTTGCAAGGTGGTCAGGCACTACAGGCTGCATTTGCAGTCTCCCACAACAGCTAATTTGCCCCTGGTTTCAGCGTTGGAGAAAATGAGGCATCGTGTCCTATCTGTCTACCTCCGAATACAGATACAACTGTAGCAGGAAATATGCAAGCATTCTGATAGTGTCCTAAGCAGATACTCTACATGTAGGCTTTCCCGCTTCAGGATTTTCTCCAAATCCACAAAAGCTCACTCAGCAATGAGCTAGCAGAGCCCAGAATTACAATGGAAGCAATGACTTATCACTAAGTCAGCAGGGGAGAAGGGGCAGAATAGTCATCAGATAAGGGCCCTAGTCTTCCATCTTTTGTAGAGGGGAGCAGTTCTGAGGTATATTTACTTAACTGCTTCAAGGCTTCCCAATAGGATTGATCCCTAATTGCTCATCACGCGTAGGTCCTTCAATAGTGAGTTTTCTAGGTTTTTTTTTTTTTTTTTTTTTTTTTTTTTTTTTTTTTTGATTGAGCTAATACCGGCCTTAACTTCCTGCTTTCTTACTTTGGATTATCCTCCAAAGAATTACTTGAATGCATATCCTTGTATCAGGCACTGATTTCTGACACCTTAGATTATGCGTGACTTTTAAATCTTTACTTTTTCTAATGTAAATATTTAAAACTGTAAAATCCCTCTAACCCTTAAGCTGCGTCTCAGATGAAGGAGAGGAGATGAAGTGTGGTAATTTTATGATTCTATGCTATGTCACTTTAATGTCCACTATGATTGTTTTTTTGATGACAAAGTTTAGAAGTGTGCTTGTAGCGGTGCCCAGATGGCTCAATCGATTAAGTGCCCAGCTCTTGATTTTAGCTCATGTCGCGATCTCATGGTTCATGAAATTGAGCCCTGCGTGGGGTTTCGTGTTGACAGCATGGAGCCTGCTTGGGATTCTCTCTCTCCTACTCTCTCTGCCTCTCGCCCAGATCATGGGCATGCACTCTCTTTCTCACGATATAAATAAATGAATTTTAATAACAAAAAAGAAGTGTGCTTGCAAGTTTTTGAATGTATTTTTTCTAGGTATTTTTACTTACTGAGTTAACGCTTTGGTTATAATATGGTTAGATAATATAGATAGTACAGTATTCATAATTTTTATTTTTTGTACCAAATTTGTATAGATTAAACATGTATAATTTTAATAGATTTCATATGTACTTAAATAATATTTTTGTCTACTTTGTATGTGTATGTGTTATATAGATCTTTTAAATTAACCTTGTTTATTGTGCTTTTCAAATCTTACATAATACTTTTATGGTCCATTTTACTGATTTCTGAACAAGATATATTAAAATCATTCACAATACTGGCAGATATTTCTGTTGGTATTGTGTAATTTTATTCTTTATATTTTGAAATTATGTAATTAAAATTATATTAGGGTAGAATTGTCACAGTTTTTTTTAAGTTTATTTATTTACTGAGAGAGACAGAGAGCACAGAGGGGAAACAGAAAGAGAGGGAGAGAGAGAGAATATCAAGCAGGCTCTGCACTGTTAGTGCAGAGCTCCATACAGGGCTCAGTCTTAGGAATTGTGAGATCATGACCCGGGCTGAGGTCAAGAGTTGGATACTCAACCAACTGAGCCACCCACGCGCCTCATCACATATTCTTAATTAATTGAACAATTCAGTTATTATAGAGTAATTTTCTTTTCTTTATCCATTTGGCCTTAACATTTATTTTGTCTTGGGTGCCTGGGTGGCTCAGTCAGTTGAGTATCAGACTCTTGATTTTGTCTCAGATCATGACCTCACAGTTTGTGAGTTTGAGCCTTGCATTGGGCTCTGTGCTGCCAGCACAGAGTCTGCTTGGGATTCTCTCTCTCTCTGCCTTCTCCGTATACTCTCTCTCTTTCTCTCAAAAACAAATAAACATTTTAAAAAATGTATTTTTTCTGATATTAACAGAGCAACTGCAATGTTTTGTTGTGTTTTGCCTGTATATTATATATCTAAATTTCTTTTTTTTAAGAATGGAGAGACTTTTTAATGTTTATTTAATTATTTTTGAGAGAGAATGCATGCATGTGGGGTTGAGGGACAGAGAGAGAATTTCAAGAAGCCTCTACCACTGTCAGCAGAGCCTAATATGGGGCTTGAACTCACAAAATATGAGATCATGACTTGAGCTAAAATCAAGAGTCAGAGCTCAACCAACTGAACCACCCAGGCACCCTCATGTATCTAAATTTCTTATGCCCTGCGTTAGATACCGGTTTCCTGTAAACGTGTGTGTGTATGTGTGTGTCTGTGTGTGTGTATTTTAATCCTAAAACTCATAATCTTTGCCTCTTTAATTGAGAAGTTTATTCACATGTCTTTACTGTATTTATGGATGAATTAAGATGTATTTCTATTGTTTGCGTGCTGCTACACTTTGCCTTACTTTACATTTTACGTAAAACTTTATGTCTACTATTTTAATTGTAACCTTAGCTACTTTAACATGGTGTTGTAGAGAGTATTAGGAAAACCTCTACAACAAATTTACTTTAGAATAAAATAGTTTCTTATGTGTTTGTTTTGATTTGGCTTTTTAATATAGAGCTTTTATTTTGTTTTGTTTTCTGTAATGGTTTCATGGAATGAGAGCAGTTTGGGTAGATGAGAGCTGTGTTTCACAAGATTATTCTAAAATCCTGATACCTTCCTTCTCGTTGTTCTGCCAAACCGAAGGTACAAAGTTGTACAAAGTACAATTACTTTGTAAAAAAAGTAATTTTTTTGTATTCCTATTGAAATAAGAAAAAGTATATTTTGGTGGCCAAATAGCGCTCTGCCTAAAATGTGTATGCATCGATACTGTTGTACCTATAGTAATAGGAATTGATATTATTGGTTTCTCTGGAACACAAAGATATTAGAATATCTCATTACTATTATCGTCACCTAAATAAATATATTATTTTTAAAAAAATATTTTAGTGCTACTCTGGTATTTTTTAACAGCAATAAGTTATTACTATGTCATTCAAAACAATCACTTTTGGCTCACCGTCTCCAACACTCTTCCCAGTACAATGCTCTGCCTTCCTTTTTACATCCCAGACATACCATATGAAATTTTCTTTCTGCCTGCCTGAAACACTTCTTTAGAATTTCATTTATTTACTTACCTTATTTATTTATTTTTTAAATTTAATGTTTATTTATTTTTGAGGGAGAGAGACAGAGCATGAGCTGGGGAGGGGCAGAGAGAGAGGGAGACACAGAATCCTAAGCAGGCTCCGGGCTCTGAGCTGTCAGCACAGAGCCCAACGTGGGGCTCAAACTCAGGAACTGTGAGATAAATCAGATGTTTAACTGACTGAGCCACCCAGGCACCCCTAGAATTTCATTTAATTCAAAGTTCCTTTAGAATGCTATTACTTTTAGTGGTCAGTTCTCTGTTTTGGTTTGATATTGTTTGAAAATGTATTCATTTTTCCATCATTGTTGACTTAGTTGTATCTTTGTATTTTTATTAGGTATTTAATTATTTACTGGCAGCTTAATTGTGACGACACTATATTCTGTTTTCCACTGTTGCCTTTGAGAACCTAGATGTGTATGTAATAGCCATTCGTCTGAAGATAATCTCTATTTTTTCTTTGGTGTTCTGAGTTAAACTAGAAAGTGTCCAGATCTGTATCTGCACTGCTGTGCCTGCGTGTGTATGTGTGTATGTGTGTTGCTTATTTTGATCATAATTTATTAGATTTTCCTTTCATTACAAACCTTTAAACTTCTGCTTTACATCTCATTTTCTCTTTGAAACGTATTCTGCATCATTTCTTCAGTTTTAACTTTAGCTCATAATTATATCTTCTGATGTGCAAAATCTTCAGTTAATTTTAATTTGTTATTGCATATTTTATCTGGAAGTTCTGTTTGTGTTTCATCTATACTCTTTGATTCCTAGTTTATATATTTTAACTTCTTGTTTCTTCCTAAGTGTATAAAACATTGTCCTTTGGTGTTTTCTGAGTGATACCTCCAATATCTGGAAGTATCAATGCCCTTCTTGTATTGTCTTTTTTTTTTTTTTTTCCCTAATGATTTTTACTCCTGTGACCTTGGTTTCTTGGGGGTTTGAGAACTTATTTTTATGAAAGTTTTCTGGTAGTAATGTAGTGAGTGCTGAGTAGAATTTTAGTTTCTGTGGGTGGAGGTGTGTTTGCTTTACCACTTATTTGAGGTGGGAGTGCTACCGACACAAAACCAAATAAAATTAAATATTCTAGTTGGATATTTTAGAATCTCACACCCACTGTGAAAAAATGAATAATGTGTGAAGTCTGATTTTGTGTTCATCAGTTCCTAGCAGAAATGTTTGTTTGTTGCTTTCAACTTATGTTTCTGCCCCACACTTCAGCACTGAAAACAATACAGAAAATTTTGCAGTTACCTTATTCAGAGGTTGTTGTCTGTTCGCTTGTTTGTTTGTTTGTTTGTTTAATCATTCATTTTTACAATGATAGATTAGAGAGTTGAAAGCTAGGCTTATGCTGTGTGTTTTATTAGATTACCCACTTGGGTAGACTATGTTTATTCTTTTTTCCCTTATACTGCTCACCAGTTACAGCAGAAATATATGGTCTCCAGAGCTCACTTATACTCTCAATTCTAAAACCACCTTTTGGATTAAATTATATGACATTTTCTTAATTTTATTTCATTTCACTTTGGAATTAATGGATTCTTTATTTTCATGCCAGTTTATCAGTGCCCTTAAAATCATGTTCATGAATACGCACATATGTGTTACTTTAATGGGGAAGGCTATTCCTCGTACCTGAACCTTCATATTGTTCAAATAGAAGTAAAGAAGTATATTATAATTTTAGAACAAGCCTTAAGGACATTTATATAGATATGTAAAATATAAAATGCATTTATATATATATAATATTTGTATATAGAATATTTTAGATTGATGTACTGATTAAATATATATAGACTATATATAGAATATATATTATATATTCAGTCATATATATAAATGAATCAGTAATTGAATGAAATGGCAAAAATAGTCCTTAAAATTATTTTCTAGATAATTATTGATGAAAAGTGCAATGTTAAAGGACATATTTTTTTAATTTTTATTATTAAAAATTTTAACATTTATTCATTTTTGAGAGACAGAGAGAGAAAGAGCATGAGTGGGGGAGGGGCAAAAGAGGAAGACACAGAATCCAAAGCAGGTTCCAACCTGTCAGCACAGAGCCCAGTGTGGGGCTCAAACTCACCAACCATGAGATCATCACCTCAGCCAAAGTCAGACACTTAACCACCTGAGCCATCCAGTCATCTATAATTGATGTACATTTTTGACTTAACTAGGTGGATAGAGGTGTTATTTATTGAGAAAGCTTATAATGTTTGGCTCTATTTTAACACTTAGATTTCCTCTAGATATAAATGCCCTAGTAGGAATCCTAGGATGTGCATGTCATGTTTCAGCTTAGAAATATAGTCTCCTGGATAATTTGTATGAGTATAATAGGGGATTATCTAAAAAGATTTTGGAATTCAGGAAAAAAGGAGAGAGAGGGTCAGGGAGATATTTCAAAGATAACTCAAGAGTGAGCCTTAAAGAAAAGAAACTTTTAACAGACTAATTAAAGGTGATTAGCAAAAGAGATATGAGAATAGTGATCTAGGGAAAAACAGATCCTGATTACCTGGAAGCAAAGAGAGAAATTTTCAGGTCGTTGTATCTAATTTATCTGAAATGCAGTTCAGGATAAGAAGGAAAAATATTATATGCAATTTATTAAAATCTAGTTTATCTGTAATATTGGTGATAAATATTTTATGCTGGAAACAATCAATCAGATTTCAAAGCTGAGAAGTGAGTATATGAACTTGTGAAATAAATGTGCAGTGTCAGTAATTCTTTAAAAGGAACTCTGTGGGCATTTGTGCCTATAAGTTTTACAGTTTCTCTTACTGCTATAAATGTTATATTTCTCTTATTACTATAAATTAACTCTGTAGACTCAAAGCTAGTTCTTTTGAAGTAAATAAGATTTCATCTAGTCAAAGAGTTCCTTCAGCAGGTAGGTCATTACTTCATCTCCTATATTATTATTATTATTTTTTAATTTTCTTCAATGTTTATTCATTTTTGAAAAAGAGATAGAGCATGAACAGGGGAGGAGCAGAAAGAAAAGGAGACAAAGAATCTGAAGGAGGCTGCAGGTTCTGAGCTGAGCTGTCAGCACCAGGTTCTGTGCTGTGAGATCATGACTGGACACTTAACCGACTGAACCACCTAGGCACCCATCCTATATTATTATTTTAAAACTATGCTAGATCATACATTTTAACTTAAATATTTCTCACAAAAAATGAAAGAAAAAAGTCAATACTTCTCTTCAATTTTTGTCACCCTTCCAGCTGCCAACTTTTTTCTTTATCTTTTGCAACAATATCTTTCAACTATTATCTTGTTTCTGTGTCCATTTTATTTTTCTTGTTCTCTTTCAAGAATTATAATGACCATCAGGATAAAAAGGCTTATTGTTTAGGGTAAAGGCTAAGTTGATTTAATAAATATATTCTTACCGTAATCAAATACCACTTCAAACTCACTAGGACGACTATGGTCAAAGAGACAGGAAATCCAAGGATGTGGAAAATTATATTCCCATGTCTAGTGGGAATGTAAAATGCTATAGTCACTTTGGAAAATATCCGTCTTTCCCTAAAAAGGTTAAACGTAGAGTCAGCACATGATCCAGCTATCCCACTGTTTGGGATATACCCAAGGTAAATGAAAACATATACTCACACAGACATTTGCACAGAAGTATTCATGGTAGCACTATTCACAAGAACCTAAAAGTGAAGACAACCCAATGTCCACCAACTGATAAATGGATCTATAAAATGAGCTATACCCTATTTGTCATAAAAAGAAATGAAGTACTGACAAATACTACAACATGAATGAATCCTAAAAATATGCTAAGTGCAAGAATCCACTCACAGAGGGTCACAAATTATAAGATCCCATATATATGAAATATAAAGAATAGACAAATCTATGACGACAGAGGAAGGGTTGACTAGTTGTTGCCTATAGCTGGTAATAGAGGGTGTCTGTTGTGACTTCCAAAGGGGAAGGGTTTCTTTTTGGTATAATGAAAATGTTTTAAATTAATTTTGTTCTTGGCTGTACAACTTTGTAAATATACTAAAAACTATTTAAATGTACATTTTAATTGGGTGAATTGTATAAGTGAATTATCTCAATCTGTCACATAGTAAACGATTAGTCAATCAACAGTGAAAGTTTACTCTTCCCAAGAATATTGTGAGTTTGTTTCTTAGCACAGGAAGGAAATATCATTTCCCCAGCTCTTTTTTTTTTTTTTGGGGGGGGGGAGTACAAAAAAATCTAAAGTGTATAACAGCGTATTTCTCTCATGTGTAATATACCTGAGAAGAGTAGTCTAAGTTGGTGAGATAAATATGTTTCACTGTTCATTCAAGAACACAGATTTCATCCATCTTGTTATTGTACAGTAACCAAGGGCCTTGCCCTCATATACATGTTCAGAACATATTCATGGTAACAAGAGGGCACCAATTAGAGACTTTTCTATTTGAAGATGCTGCAGAAGAATAGAAGTCATCACCTAATCTAGCATCTTTATAGACCCAAAAAATAAACCTTAAGTGGGATAACAGGGTTTACTTTATATAAATAAGTTTTATTCCCCAAGTTGTATATAATTATAAATAGTTGTAGATACAGAATATTCATTTAAAAAAGTAAAGTTATATCATTTTTGTGAGATGAAAATTTGAGATGAATAAAAATCCTGAAATTGGTAGGATAATTTTATTATATTAAAATATATATTAAAATATGGTATTTGGATGTTTGAATTAAGGTCATCTCATAAGTTACTACTTATTTAACTTGATTTTACATTTAACATATTTATTTTTTCTAGACAATGAGTACCCAAGACTATTAAATGTCAGTTATATTCCTTAGAAGTTTTGTTTCACTTTTAATATGTCATTTTTCAGATTTGAATACATAGCAGAAATATTTTAAAACCTTAGAAACTTTGAAAAATTACCTAATTTGAGGTCTCTGAACATGCTTTATAATTTTACAACCCAGCTTCTGTTTCAGGAATGTTTAAAAATGCGTCTTTTTTACAAGTCATAACCGTAGAATAAGACCATTATGCTTACACACAAAATGTGCAATTTCCAGTATAAAAGAAGGTCTTTTGGTGTTTATCTCTGTTGAAGCAATACTCTTCTTGATCTTTGGAAGTAAGTATAAAATAATATAAAATTTGTGATTTGGCCTTTTAAAATCTCAGACTTTTACCCCTTGATATGCTTTTGGTAGAATGAGTCTGTATGAAGTTTAGATTAATAAGGTCAATTAACATCAGATTGCAATGACACAACATATTTTTAGTGGAAAATATGTTAGAGAATATACATTTTCTGGCTGTAAATGAAATCTGCTTCTCTCCAGAAAGCACTTCTTCTTTTAGATTGTTCAAATAGACTATCTCCATTGTACCTTCTATCAACGGGGCTAAGCATGGGAGAGCAATCCTTGTTCCCACTGCTGCTTTTAAATGACTTTCCATTTGTCCTTTCTAGAAATCCCCACCTTTTAATCTCATATCTTCATGTTCTAATCTCTAGACCCACTAAAGCTTTTGTTGGAATTCTCTGCTAAAAGCGATATTACACTTCATCTTAAAGACTTTATTTCTAGGGCCACCTGGGTGGCTTAGTCAGTGGAGTTTCTGACTCTTGATTTTGGCTCAGGTCATGATCTTGTAGTAGTGGGATCAAGCCCCATGTCAGGCTCTGTGCTCACTGCCCCTCCCACTTCAAACGTCTCTCTTTCTTTCTCTCTCGAAATAAATAAATAAACATGAAAAAAGACTTTATTTCCTTCTTATTGCCATTTTCTCCAACACAGTTCCTCTTTTAATTGTTGGTGATTTTAGTATCTTCTAGTTGACCCTTGCAAAACTTGGCCTTTATTTATTGATAGAGTCCACCACCTACCACAGCCTTCAACTCCTGAAACTGTCTTTACAAATAATGGTATCATCTTCATAGTTTCAATTTTGTATGTCTTAATCTTCACCCATACTGTTTATATTTACCATTCATTCCCTCATGACCCTGAAGATTCATATACCCCACCAGGACCAATATGCCACAGATACTACAACTTTTACCTCACCACGTGGATATATCCACAATCTTAATATCCCAGTTTAAATTTTGCAAGAATTTATAATTATCATCATTTATATACATCTCCAGCCTGCCTGAATCCCTCTATCCCTTATTATACTTAATTTGCATTACCACCATTCCAGTTAGTTAGCTCTCCACAGTAGTGTGTCTCTATAATGTCTGTACATGTATGCTGTCTATAGGGTAGTTACTAGCCACATATGGCTACTGAGCACTTGAAATCTGATAGTACCATCAAGAAATCTAATTTTTAATTTCATTTTATTTAAATTAGTTTAAATTTAAATAGCCATATATGCCGAATGACTACTGCATTGTACAAGGCATTTCTATACCTTTACATGGGATAATCTTCAGTCTTTTAAAAATAAAACTTTATTGAGATATATTTTGCATATAATAATACCCATTCACATGATTTCAGTGGCTTTACTGAGTAGTGGAACCATGACCACAAATCAGTTTTAGAACATTTTCTTCCCCTAATAAGATCTCTCATACCTATGTAGAGTCACTCTCCGTTTCCAGCCCAAACTCAAGAGAACACTGATTTAATTTTTGTTTTTGTAAGTTTGACTTTGCTGGACATTTCATATAATATGTCATCATATCATATGGATTCATGTACCTGACTTGTTCATTTCATGTAATGTTTTTGAGATTCTTCAATGAGGTACCATGCATCAGTAGCTTATTCTGTTTTTTGCTAAATAGTATTCCATTGAATGGAATTTACTATTTACCAACTGATGAAAATTTAGGTTATTTCCATTCTTTGGCCACTCTGAATAATGTTCCTATAAACATCCATGTACAAAACTGTGGTAATATGTTTAAGTTCCTCTTAAGATTGTAGCTAGAATTAGAATTTCTGGGCTGTCTGGTAATTTTGTGCTTGGTGATTATTTTGCAAAGTGGCTATACCATTTTACATTCTCACCAGTAGTGTATGAGAGTTCCCATTTCTTTATACCGTATCCAATACTTTATTATTATTATAGCCATGCTAACAGGTAGAAAATGGTCTCTTATTGTTGTTTTTGATTTGCATTTCCCTAATTGCTAATGATGTTGAGTATCTTTTCATGTCCCCATTAATCATTTGCATATTTTCATCAGCAAAATATTTCTTCATATCTTTTATCCATTTCTATTCTTATGTTTATCTTAATATTGATGTATTAGAGATTTTAATCAGATATGTGTTACAACTTTTTTCTCTTAGTCTGTTGCTTGTTTGTTTTTCATTTCACCTTCTCATTGAGACCTTCTCTGCCCATGACATTTATAGCTGCAATCAGCCTGCAACTCGCTATAACAATTTACTTTCTCCTTTTTTATTATATTTTACATCATCATCTAACACAGTATAGGTTTTACTTACTTACTTAGCTTAATGTCTAACTCCTTACTAGAATTTAAAATCTGTGAGCAAAACAAAACATGTTTTTGTTTTCTGTTTTGTTTTTTTTTCTTTTTTGTCACTACTTTGTAGTTAACATATCTTAAGCTCTCAATATAATTATTGCCATTTGAAGAAAGGGATACTTCAAGAAATTCACGTAAAATAAATGTCCTTAAGGTAACAGTTATGCCTTTTTCTTTTGAATTATAAAATAATACTGTCAGGTTTTTATTGGAGGTTGAATGTATTTCCTTCTGAAAGACTAGTTATTGAGTATTATAACTAAAACCTATAACTACAAATCATTTTATTAGGTTTGATTTATTCATAGAAATTTATTATTTGAAGCAATGCATAAGGATGCATTGTTTGTCGGTAAGATTATTTCAGCAGTCCCAGTAATTTTATTACCATGTGCTTTTTAAACTCTTTTTTTATAAACAGATAAAAATTGATCAGTATTCAGTAATGTACAAAACACCTATAACCTCTTGCCAAGCTTTAGAAATTTAGTATTATTGTCTTGTTCTTATCTTGCAGCTAGTTCTACAACTAAATCAATCTTGAGTTTGTTTTTAGCTTCCTGCCTACTTATGTTTAGAACCAATCTATTATGAGCTGTCTAAAGTTCTTTTCTGGATTTAAAGTAATCTCATCCCTAATGCTTTTATACAGTAGCTGTTTAATCTTCTTCATAGAGTGAGCAGAATAACCTTATACTTTACTTTTCTAATAAAATGTTTCTTGGCTAAGAATTTCAAATGGGAGAAAAATTGGTCTATTTCATTCAGAAATACTTGCAGTAAACTTACTGCATCCAGCTCTTATACAAATTAAGTAGTTTTTGAATTGCTAGTGTTTACATAATGCATAAAAATCTATATAATTTAATTCTTTTAACAAAATAAATGAGAGAAATAATTACCACTTCTTTGGAAAGTTGAAAGAAGTAAGTGGATTTTTTTTGTGTGTGTAATTGAGTTTTTTCTTTTTACTTCTATTAAATGTGAATAAGTCACTTAGACATTTTATGTATCAATTCCTACACCTAAAAAATGGAGTTGACAATAATATCTAGCTCACATATTATTGGGAAAATAAAAGGAGTAATATATGCTTGGTGTGTTATAAATTCTAAACTGTTAAGCAAATACATTTTATATACTTCAAAAAACTTATTAGATTTTTAGACCAATAGATTATTATGCATTTGTTTTATCAGTTGACAGGTGGACATGGACACAGAATGATTATACAGTTACACTTAGCATTTTTTTTAAGTTTATTATCTTGAGAGAGAGAGAGAGCACACGCAGGCAGGGGAGAGGCAGAGAGAGAGAGAGAGGGAGAATCCCAAACAGGCTCCACACTGTCAGCACAGAGCCTGACATGTGGTTCAATCCCACAAACCCATGAGATTATGACCTGAGATCATGACCGGCTTAAGGGACTGAACCATCCAGGTGCCCCTGCACTTAGATTTATGGAGATCATTTATTTTTTCAATAGTAGTGCTCGGTGTATGTACTAGACAAAGAAAAAGAGACACAGAGACAGAGAGGAAAGGACTTAATATTAAGTTACTTGATGATAATCAAAATATTTAAATGAAAGCAACACTTTATAACAAATTAATTTTATTTTTCCTTTCCTATGTTTTGTTTGACCTCAGAATATAGTTTTTTAACTTCTATTCTCAAATGTCATCATAAAGTCCAGGTCCACTAATTACTTATGATATAAGTTTTAGCTTTCTTAGAAACACACACACACACACACACACCACATACACACATAGAGATATGATGAAGTTCAGTCAAGTTTTAAGAGTTTAATATTTGAATTTGTATACAGTATTTCAGAATTGTTTCTGTTGACTTTACCAAGTTACAAATGTAATTTCTCCAGCTTGGTGTAGATAGATAAGATTAATAATTTAAGACTTGATTTTAGAAAAAGGTATCCAAATCTAACTATTAGGTAACATGAATATGTAGATTTTTCTCACTTAATTTTCTTTTTCTTTAATGTAATATGTATTCTAACTGCTTAAAACCATCTATTCACTACAGCAGAGGAAACTCATTCAATGGTATTGTTATAGCATTGTACAGTGACAGATGGTACATACACTTGTGGTGAGCATAGCATGAAGGTATAGAGTTGTCTAATAACTATGTTGTACACCTAAAGTAATGTAACACTATGTTCAATTATACTCAAATTAAAAAAACACATCTTATTAAAATTTTTACTAAAATAACCTACACATCATAAAGTAGAACTAACATTTTCTTTGAATTTGTGCAGATAGTGTTATTTTAATAAAGTTTCAGGTAGGTAAAATACCTTTTAGTATGAATATGCAAAGTTATTTTCTTAAAATTCAGTTTGCTAATTAATTTTAAATTACTTTTTTATGTGTATGATAGACATATTTATGACACAAGTCAATCAGTCCACTAAGTTTATAGTTTGTTACACATTTTATGAATAGTATTTATTGAATAATTGAAATTTCTCATCAGTTAAAATATAGTGGAGGCTTTTTGATAATATTTTTTCAAAAGTTGAAAATCATCCAATTAATTTTCTTGAAACTGAGTATTAAAGTAAAAAAATACCATCTTAGTTGAAAATGTCTAGTAAGATTAAACCCAGAACTTAGAGTATGTATTATAACACTCCAAAGCAGCATGATATCATGTATATAAATTCAGGGTATTGTCTATAAGTCAGCATTTTAAAAGCATAAAATAGGATCTTTTAAAAAATAATTCACACTGTCCCCAAAGAAAATCCTTCTATGACATTAGCTCATGAAATTTTCACTTGATACCGTATCTCCCAATTAAAACTGTTGAACAGATTTCTTAAACAATGAATATATATGCCACTATATATTCACCATACTACCGAAGGTAGTTTCAGTACTCTCTTTATGATGTTTGTCTATTTTTCTAACATATAAATTTGATGTGTTTTCAAAAACTAATGTCACAAAATATTTCAAAGTATATTTAAAAATATTTACATATATATCTAGCATGTATAATAACCTGTAAGTAAATTCTTATAAATCATACTATTAATAATTGACTCTATTTATTATAATCATTTCTCAAAAAAGACATTTTATTATCTTATGTTAAGTAAAATAAAATAGTGTATTATGTTAATAACATAAAACTATTTATTAGCAATTCATTTTTTAAAAAGTCAGTAAAGACTGCTTTTTTATTCATATAGAGTTTCCAAAAAATTGTAATTCTATCTATAATTATAAGACACTGTTCAAAGTAGAAAATTACCTGTTATATCCAGAAAGACAGCAACATTTAAAAAAAATTGATTTCCAGTTGAAAATAATTTGAGACCATCTTTAGAGGGCAGCACCTAACTAGGGAAAGAGGTGTTTCAGGTCTAGGCAGGAATTTGAGTATATTATATTAGAACTGTGAGATCTGCCAGTTAAAAATCGATAGGATATTAAATTATTACCTATTCACAATTTCAATATCAGAAGAGGGGAAACTGTAGCATCTGAGAGTAACCTGAATTTATAGTCCAGTTGAAAAATGCACTTCCTTAAACATCATCAGCTGTTAAAGGCATATATATATTTTGTCAGATAGTATTGAAGTAACATGGAATACATTTTCCTTACTCCTAGCATAATAGCACAGAGCAATAGAAGTCAATATTTTTTAGCAACTATATTTTATAAAAAGAAAAGAGTAATGCATTTCAGCATTTAATTTTTCATAGCATAAAATTAAAAAAGTTACTAATAGAGAAAATAAATGAGGCGCTGTATGTTTTATAGTCTAATGAAACTAGAATTTTAGTTTGGTTTAGCCTAGGTTTTATTCAAATTCCAATTAGTTAACATACAGTGTAATATTAGTTTTGGTTGTACAGTATAATGATTCAACACCTCCATACAACACCCAGTGCTCATCATAACTGCCCTCCTTAATCCCCGTCACCTATTTCACCCATCTGCCTCTCCATTTCCTCTTTGGTAAACATCAGTTTGGTCTCTATAGTTAAGGCTCTGTTTCTTGGTTTGTCTCTCTCTCTTTTTTTCCCTTTGCTCATTTTTTTTGTTTGTTTCTTAAATTCAACATGTTAGTGAAATCATATGGTATTTGTATTTCTCTGACTTGTTTTGCTTAGCATAATACTCTCGTGCCATCAATGTCATTGCAAATGGCGAGATTTCTTTTTTTATGGCTCAGTAATATTCCTGTGTGTGTGTGTGTGTGTGTGTGTGTGTGTGTGTGTGTATATATCTTTATCCATTCATCAGTTGACAGACACTTAGGCTCTTTCTATAATTTGGCTATTATAGACAATGCTGCTATAAACATCAGGGTGCATGTATCCCTTTGAATTAATATTTTTATATTTTTAGGTAAAAACCTAGTATTAGAATTGCTAGGTCATAGGGTAGTTCTATTTTTAACTTCTTGAGGAAACTTCACACAATTTTCCAGAGTGGGGATGCAAACTGGTTGTAGCCACTCTGGAAAACAGTATTTAGGGTCCTCAGAAAAAATACTAGAATTTTAAAACATGGCTCTGAAAATATTTTATTCCATATTACTTGCATCAGAAATAGAAAACAGGAACAATAGTTAAAAATTATACAGTGAAATGGGGTGCCTGGGTGGCTCAGTCAGTTGAGGATCTGACTTTTGGTTTTGGCTCAGGTTTTGATCCTAGGGTTGTGGGATCGAGCCTCACTAGGCTCCATGCTGAGCGTGGGGCCTGCTTGGGATTCTCTCTCTCTCTGCTCCTCTTCTGCACTCACGCTCTCTCTCAAAATGAAATGAAATGAAATGAAATAAATTAAAGTAAAATAAAATATAAAATAAAATATAAAATTGAATCACTGACACATATAATTAATAAATAGTTTAATATCTCACTGGAGGATTTTCGAAGCCACCACACAAAGCAAACCCTTCATGCATTTATTCATTCAACAAATATTTATTGAGCATCTAATGGAACTAAGGATTTCAAGGAGTTAGGGATACATCCATGGCCAAGACTTCACAATATAAGCAATATGTTTCATAAAACTTATATTAAATTATCAGTCTTCTTTTACCTTTAGGCAAGATGTGTGTGTGCCTCTGTGTGTGTGTGTGTGTGTGTGTGTGTGTGTGTGTGTGTGGTAACAGATGGTACAAAGAAGTGGTTATGAGTTTTAGGTTCATCAAGAAAAATAATTATTGTTTCTTTAGAACATGTAATTAATTTTACTCAATACTCTTATCAAATATTTAATAATTATACAAATTCGGTGTAGTAGAAAAGTATTTCTACAGCATTCAGTGCCCATGTTGTTATCCATAAAACTTAAAAGAATTACTTAAAAGAATTTAATATTTTAAAACATTGTGAATTTAAAAGCTATACATATGTCTACATGATTCTAACCACTAATTTGACTAATAATACATTTTGATTGGTCATTATAGCTTATTAGTAAAATGGAGACATATAATTAGCACAGCTATTTTAAGGAAATCTATATTTAACTCTATCTTTCTTATGTCCATTTCTTTAATTTTAACTTTAAAGTATATTGTTTTAAAGTCATTACTTATTATTACTGATTATAGCAACGAGCCTAGTGTAGAGATTTAAGAAATGAGATTCTACAGACTAGTTATTACTGTTATGTAGAACTTTGCATTCAGAGGAAGTACCAGACATGCATCTCAAACTAAGATAGGGATGAAAGGGAGTTTTATTAAGACATTTATCTCCTTGAAAAAGGCAAAATCTTGGCCTTGGCAAGTTCTCAAAATTTTATTAAGTGACTATAAAATGCAGATAAGCCTTTATGTTGTCAAAATATCAATTTTAATGCGATGCATGGGAGATCCACTGTGAAGCTTAAATTTGAATTGCATGCTCTACCATCGAATTATTAAAAAAGAGCAGAGGTATCTTTCAAGTATATCTTACGCTTATCTTACATAAATATCCTCACAAATTATAATGTGGCAATTTTTTGACATGGAATGAAATTTCAATCAGAAAAGAGAATAACATGCTTGTTTGTGCCCTTGTATCTATCTGCAAAGCCAATTTATTTCTTGTCAGATTATTATTAAATTACATTACCTTGAATGACTTATTCTGTCATTAACTTTTGAGTTGCAGCATTGATACTTTTAGGATTATGAGTTGCTAAAGTTTCTAAATGTTTTGGGAAATGTTATTTATCCAGACTGAAAAAAAGCAAGGCTTTTCTTTGTTAAAAATAAAATATATATAACCAAAGAGGAAATAATAATTATTTCTGATAAATAAATAGCAATAACATTTAGAAATTGTTTCAAAAATATAAAAACAATATAATCACTGTATAGATGTATGTTTGTCTTATTTTTCATTTGTCCCACTACATCAGTTTTTTTGAAGTACTTGTTTTATACTAAGCTCTGTGTCATTTGCCCTGGTCATCACTCCTACTCTAGAAGATGTTTCCAAAGAAAAGGAGCGTCATGTGCAATGGAAATAATGTTTATAATTCAAAAACAAAGCTAAGGCTTTTCCCTCCATTTCCCTCCCATATCTTTTACTTTAACTACCAACTAGTGGGCATAGAAAGATAGGGGAGTATATGTTAACTCCTAAACAAGAAAGTTGGAGGGTGAACTTTAGCACAGGAAGGGAGAGTGTGAAAGAAGCCATTTTTTAAAAGAGATTCAGGGTGAAAGGGGGGAACACAAAATGAACGGAAGCAGCTAAGGAATCTACCCAAGAGACACAGGAATGCTGATGCATAGGGGCACGTGTACCCCAATGTTCATAGCAGCACTTTCGACAATAGCCAAATCATGGAAACACACCAAGTGTCCAACAACTGATGAATGGATAAAGAAGTTGTGGTACATATATACAATGGACTACTACGTGGCAATGAGAAAAAAATGAAATCTGACCATGTGTAGCAACATGGATGGAACTGGAGGGTATTATGTTAAGTGAAATAAGTCAGTCAGAAAAAGACAGATACCATACGTTTCCACGAATAGGTGGACTTTGTGAGACTAAGCAAAAACCAGGGGGAGGGGAAGAGGGGAAAGGAAAAAAAGACATAGAGAGGGAGGGAGATAAAACATAAGAGACTCTCAAAGACTAAGAAAAAAACTGAGGGTAAGGGGGATGAGGGAGGGGGGAGAGGGGGTGATGGGCATTAAAAAGGGCACATGTTGGGATGAACAGGTGTTATATGTAAACCAATTTGAAAATTAACTATTATAAATAAAAAAAAATAAAGGAAGCAGCTAGTGAGATACATATGTTGTGGTTTTACCCTTTTGTACCAAATCCAGTGGGGGAATGTTTACAGATTTATTTGGAAGAACGTTGAATACAGACAAGACTTGTGCTCTGTTCTTTATTTGAAAATCCCAGAGATCACCACACAGATTAATCTCTTTCTCAAATAGAGGCAACTACAGGGAAAGGAGATTTTGTGATGTCTAAAGAATTGCTGAGTTCCTGCTGCTCACTTTTGGCATTTGTGTGGTGCAGGAGGAATGTAGAGGTTCCCATAGACCCCAGGCAAGCATTGATATTGACTGTTTTTGCTGAGTGTTAGGCTTATGAAGCAGTTAACCAAATAGTCAAGGGCTAGAAATCGAGCCACTGGCCCATGATGAAACTTCACCAGCCTTGACAGCATCAGTAGCTGTTGACCTGGGTGAAACCTAGTACAGCAAATCCTTGAACTTTAGTCAAACCTCTAGGTTCTGACTAAAGTACAAGGATTTCATTTCCAAGAAAGGACAAATTAGCCATACATGCACATTGGAAGTTAGTTAAGATAATAAGACGCTGGTGCAACTCTGGGGTCCATATCACTTATCATTACAACAAGGATGTCCCACCATCATAATGGTCTACAAATTGGATCCAAGAAGCTCTTATTTTTTAAGTGTATTTGTAGAAAGTCGAATTACGTAAAATTATTTGAAAAGTATTTCAAATTATTTTTTTGCCTTTGTATATTACAAATTCTTTTGAAAATTATTAGAATTACCTACTTTCAAATGCAAATCTATTCAAGAGACACATAAAAATGAATTATAATATAAGAAATAATTATTTGTCAGATTTTAAGCAGTATATCTCCATGGCAGTCCATGTTAGCAAGAAGTCAGAACTTAGACTCTAAAACAATCAACATCACACCACGTATTACTAAACATACCAAAAGCTACCAATTTAATGATAGTTCTATTTTTATATATATTTTTAATGTTTATTCATTTTTTAGAGAGAGAGAGACAGAGACAAGAGTATAAGCAGTGGAGGGGAAGAAAGAGAGGGAGACACAGAATCTAAAGCAGGCTCCAGGCTCTGAGCTGTCACCGCAAAGCCCAATGCAGGTCTTGAACCCATGAACTGTGAGATCATGACTTGAGCCAAAGTCGGGTGCCTAACTGTCTGAGCATCCAAGGCGCCTCAACCAGTTCTATTCCTAAGTGTATTTTTAAAAAATTAATGACAGTTTCTTGAAAATAATATGCACATTTACAAATACTACTTAAAATTTGTAAGGTCAAACTGTTTAAAGTAAGATGAAAAGAGAATTTTATAAGTAAGTAGAACAAAATGATAGAGAATCTAAATTTTAGTGAACATAGTTCACTAATGTTGCATTTTTTAACTTTTGTTTTTCATTACCACGTTCCTAAAACCAATCTTGAAAAACTGCAGTTTCTCTAGATTCAGCATTAGTGTCTCTTCATCTAGACAATCCTAACCATTCCCATGTTTTCAAATCCCATCTATAATCCTCCCATTGATGCGTATCAGTACTAATTCCATTTTTTTAATGAAATCTAACTAGGCAACTACACTTGAGATCTTTTTGTGTCTTGAAGTCAACTCAGACTCAGTCTAGACTGAACTTGTTTTTACCCACTCAGGTCCTTATTAAGACTCATTAAAATTTTCGAGAATCCTTATTAAGAGTTTCCTATATGGGGTGCCTGGGCAGCTTTGTCAGTTAAGTGTTCAACTCTTGATTTCAGTTCAGGTCATGATCTCAAGGTCATGAGATTGAGCCCCACATTGGGCTCTGCGCTGAGCATGGAGTCTACTTAAGATTCTCTTTCTCCTTCTCTCTCTGCAACCCCCACCTCAAAAAAAAAAAAAAAAAAAAAAAAAAAAAAGTTTCCTCCCTGGGAGGATGGCAGTATTTAACCAGAGCCTCTGACTTCACCTTTACAATTGCCAACTCCTTCCTACTCTTTGCTTTTATCTACAAACTTTTATTTATTCCCACTGCTATTATTGCAAGGTTTCATCATATTTTTCCTATACTGTTATAATACTCACTCAACTTGTTTCCATATACCCATTTTTCTCAACTTTACTCAAGTTTTATAGAGCAGTCAGTGAAATATATTTGGAAAATGAGACAAAATTACCAATTCTCTGCTTTACAATACTCTTTGACAGTTTGTTATTTTTAAGATAAATTCCAAAAACAATACCTTAATGTACCTAGAAGTCTTTATTACTTGGATTTTATCTACTCTTTGGACATCACATCATCACATTGTGAAAGCAGGGGTACTCTTTCTGCTTTAAATTTCTGGTAAGCAACAAACAAATTCCCTCTGGACTTAGTGCTTTTCACATATTTGTTTCCTTTACATTAGGTGTTGTTCCATTAGTTCGTATCTTAATAACTTACCCTTGCTTATGATGGGTTCAGGTTCAAAGTCACTTTGTCACAAAAGTTTTCCTAATATTTCCTATTACTAGGAAAGGTATAAGAAATAAGATATTATAAAGAAATAAGAGCATTTTATTTCAAACTGTTTTCTCTCTTTTTGTCACCTAAGATGCCTATGTTAGGGTTTTTAAAAAATAATTATTGATTTAGTCTCTCTATTCTTCAATACACTAAAGTTCTGAAAAAATGCCAGTTCAGTGTCAATATATGACACTGTCAAATAATATTTAGAGAATTCATTAATGAATAACTGGTTTAGTTATTTTACCTGTTTCTTCTGCTTCTATTTCAAATCTCAGGGCAATATAAAAACATGCTTTGGGTTAGATTATTCATGAAAATTTTACTGTAACTGTTATAATAATTTTGTGTACTACTGTGTATAATTAAGAATGACATGGGAATCACTTATTAGCAAATCCTTTCTTTCTAGTATAATAATGAAAGTTTAGATGCTGCAAGATATCTCAAATTCAGTTCAATTTTGAAAAAAAACAAGCAGAACATCTAGTCGACCATTGTTCTGCTAGGAATCAGTTTCTGTCTCTGCTAGTGGAATATAAACTTCATTGAAGTGTAGACTTGTTCATATTCCCAGGAGTTAAAATGGTGGATTGTACGTGGTAAATATTTAATAAGTAATTATTGAATCAATTATTGGATTTATGAACCATTAAAGCATATCATATGTAAAGTATATTTATTCTGGAAAAGAGAAACTATATTTGATACTTAGAGAGAGAATAATTATTTGGCATAAGATTTGTCTTCCACCAGCACCCCCAGCCCTGATTTTTCTCCAGCATATCCAGGAAATCATAAGTTTTAAAATTACATAAAATTTTATTTTTTTAACAAAAAAAGTTTGTGCATTTATTTACTCAGAAAGAGAGAGAGAGGGAGAGGAGTGTAAGAAGGGGAGGGGCAGAGAGAGAAGAAGAGAGAGAATCCCAAACAGGTTTCATGCTGTTAGTGCAGACTCCGACATGGGGCCCCAACTCATGAATCATGAAGTCATGACCTGAGCCTAAATCAAGAGTTGGCCATTAAACCTACTGAGCCACCCAGGCTCCTTATAAAATTACATGCAATTTTAAATGAAACATAAAGAACAGATTATTTATAAATATTGGAAATTTTTGTTGTTAAATTGCTATGCAAATGCCAAGGAAGAAAATATGCAGATCTGTATCTCAGGCTTTGTATCCCAACATATGCACATAAAAATGTGTAATTACTATTATAACATTAATAAAAGAGTTTTATTGACAAAATTTTCATTATTCTCTAGGAAAATTTTGAAACCTTTAAATCATTGATCCCTTAACATCACTATGTGACTTCAGTATGATTGCATCAAATACAAATTCTCAAGGTCAGAGCACCTGTCCTGCCAAGAGAAAAAAATAAATGAAACAGTGTTTTAAAGAGGTATTCTAATGAAAGCTTTAAGTTCAGTAATGTATATAATTATAAATATACTTTTAGTCACGATTTAAAAAATGTGTATGTGCAATATTTTATTGATCGATTGATTATTAATGAAATTTGGGTCTTTTTTTCTCACTATGATTTTATCTTCCTTCTCCTTATCTTTTACTTCCCTTTCAATCTTATGGATGGAGGAAAATCGACATTAAGTCTAGGACTTGGACACTAAACAGTATTCTGGAATGTGAATTACCTTCTTAGTTTTAATTGTCACCATGTTTTTTATACATAATATATTATTTTGAATACTTTGACCTAGTGTGTAAGGAAGCAGTAGCATAATGGCAAGAGGCATATTGCCAGACTGACATGGTCTTCAAACTGCCAGGCATCAATTAACTGTGCACCCTTAATCTTTAGCATATGATGGGCTTGGATAGAGAACTTGCGGTTGTGTTTGAGTAAGTCTCTATAGCTCCTTCTCACCTATCTATCCTAGTCTTCTCTCCATGTAATTTTCATTCTATAGATATTTAAATGAAAACTAGAGGCAATTCTATAAAATTTTGCTTCATTTTAAATCACCTGCTTCTTAGCCGCTCCCTATTCACCTTGGAATAACTCTTGTCACAATGACAGTAGAAAATTCTCTCAGTTTCCTAATTCCTTTATTTGGTTCTGCAACCCCCAGCTTGTGTAAGAAGTTATTTTGGTGTATCTACCAAATAGTAGTACCAATATTCATTATGATATTCACTCCCTACTTCCTTCATAATCAGGGAAGGAATATTGGAAGGTTATGTGAATGAGATAGTTAAATATTGGGATTTGTGAGGAGAAGCTTGTGGGCTCAAGTACAGGCTCATGAGATAACAAATCTATGGTGTCACTGTTAGGACTCCCCAGTCCATATTAAATGGACATTTATCCATTCTCAAGTACTTGCTTGCTATTTCTGGAATGTTGATCTATACATACACCTGTAAAAAAGCAGAGTAATTTACTTGAGTAGCTGAAATGATAACTAATTATATTTCTGTCCAGCTTGAATGTTAAAATGTCATAGTTAATTCTTTTTGAGATAAAAGAAAATTGAGAGAGTCATTATCATTTTGAAATAAGACCAGGACAAAGATTTATAGTGGAAAAGAAAACCATTAAGTAGATGAGATCAATAGATGTCAAGTGTATGAGGGATTCTGGTGACACCTTAAGAAAAGAAGTGACTCTTAGCTATAGACACAAGGATTTATAAACGTAATCTTAAAGGCTTCTCACTTAATCGACAAAGAGAATCCAAAACCCTGGATTGAGTATTAGATCATGAATTGCAAAATGCCATAGGCTATCTTAAAAAATATGTAATTTATAAGTATATCCTTGATCAAACTGAAGTTGAAAACCTCTCCTATAATACATTATGATTGTTTTAAAGACTTTCTTCAATTATTTTGTATTTTATGTCATAATATGATATTTTCTTTTCTTTCTTTTTAAATTTTATTTATTTTTTAGTTTTATTTAAATTTTAGTTACCATATAGTATAATATTGGTTTCAGGAGTAGAATTTAGCGATTCATCACTTACATAGAACACCAGTACCCATCACAAGTGCCCTCCTTAATACCCATTACCCATTTAACCCATCCCCCACTCACCTCACCTTCATCAACCTTCAGTTCATTCTTTATACTTAAGAGTCTCTTATGGTTTGCCTTGCTCTCATTTTTTCCCTCTTTCTCTGTGTTCATCTGTTTTGTTTCTTAAATTCCATGTATCAGTGAAATCATGTGGTATTTGTCTTTCTCTGACTAATTTTGTTTAGCATAAAAATTCACATTTTCAACTCAGTTTATTATTATGTATGTTTTTATCATACACTTTCACAATTATATTTCATTAATGTGTAAATATTAACCTATAATTTTACTCCTGTTGAGCCTATTTAAATTTCCCCTATTATACCAGTTCTTTTAACCTTTAACTTTGCTTTCAAGTTAATAATTTAGGGGTGCCTAGATGGCTTAGTTAAGTGATGATTCTTGATTTGGGCTCAGGTCTTGATCTTATAGTTCATGAGACTGAGCCCCACCTTGGGCTCTGGGCTGACGACATGAAGCCTGCTTGGGATTCTCTCTTTCCCTCTCTCTCTGCACCTCCCCTGGTCACATATATGCTCTCACTCCCTTTGTCTCTCAAAAATGTATAAATGTTTAAAAAAGTTATTAATTTGCAGTCAGTTGAGCTATAAGTAACCTAAAAATTAATACAAACTAGTCAATATTAATATATGCTTTCTTTCTGAGGCTTAATCTCCTAATCTGTAAAAAAAGAGAGTGGGCTAGATTACACCTAAAATTATGTCTTGTTATAAAATTGTTTAAATTTATGAAATGTCCTTGCTTTTAGAGGTTATAGATTTGCCAGAAATAGATTTCCACAATAAGTCAGTTTCTGTTTTTGAGATAGATTGATATTAAATATTATACTTTAACAATCATTTAAAAATTTAAACATAATGACTGCATCAAAATAATTTTCAGTTTATCTTGAACAGAACAAAAGGTAGTTAAATAGGATAAGAATTATTTGTAATATTCCCCAATGTAAAGAAGTATATCCTCAAATGTTGACATATTAATGTAATATCAAGATAAAAATAAGTAGTAGGTTAAAAAAAAAAAAGCATGCACTCTCTGCATTCCACTCTGTTTAAGAATTCAGAGAGAATGTGCTTCCATAGAAAATATATAACCAGTGAAG
Source organism: Paguma larvata (assembly GCA_030068075.1). Classification (NCBI taxonomy): domain Eukaryota; kingdom Metazoa; phylum Chordata; class Mammalia; order Carnivora; family Viverridae; genus Paguma; species Paguma larvata. The sequence goes on along the minus strand of CM057839.1, from coordinate 22,723,045 downwards.
ATTGCTTTTGAGGTCATGTGGAAACTTAAAAGCCTACAAAAAAAGACTTTCAGATATAGATAAGTTGAACAGGTCCACATAGTTTGTACCTTTTGTTTGAACGTGTGCAAATGTATCCTTTTATGTTGATAAGCATCACCATTTCCTGTATACTTTTGTCCCAGCTAAGAATATTTAATAAGTCAGGTTTAGTTAATCTGCCCCTTCCTGATAATTATGGAGTGAGAAAAATATTTTGTCGTTTTCATCTTTGCTTAATTGATCAGTAAATTTGAGGAAATTCCATAGAAACAAATTGAATATTATTAAGTGGAAAAATCTTATTGCCCAAAATGATTCATACCTAGGAATTCTTTTTAGTTTACATTTCTCCAATGGCTTATCATTATCCTATCTCATAATTATGTACCCTACGGGAAAAACAAAAATAGCAAAAGCAGCCAAAAGTCCACATAAAATCTGTTTGGTGGGGGAAGAATAGATGACAATCTTTTGGACGAAAATGTGTTCATGTTTTTTTCAAAATTTAGGAGTCCAGAAATAAATTACTCAAAATAAATAAAATATAAATATATAAATATAAATACAAATACACACTAAATCATAAGTATAGTATGTAATATGTGTGTGTGTCTTTTGTTATTCTCTTGCCTTTAAGTCATTTGATGGTATGAATAGAGCAGCCATTCTGTTCAACAACCAAATTCCTCAAAAAATATTCTGACTCAAAAAATATTCTGCTGTAACACATGACTACAATGATGATTTCTCCTCTTTGTCATTCCTTCACGATTCAAAGTACTTCAAGGTGTCTGACTAGCTAAGCATGCCATTTTAATAGGAGATCATCTAAGAATGTCCTTGCTTAAAGACAATGCTTAATGCAGAGAGAAAATACTTCAAATGGTAATCAGGGTGCCATTTGAGGACTCAATTAAATCCTGAGCAGGCAAAAATGACAGATGTCCAGTTAACCTAAACAAAGGGATGTGACTCAAGCTAGACAATAATTTAGTGATCTAAAATTTTAAATGAGTAGGTTGATGTCAGGGCTGAGAGGAAAGCTGTTGAAGATTATATAAACTGTTTCGCTATCTATCTATCTATCTATCTATCTATCTATCTATCTATCTATCTATCTACAATTTCTGCCTGCTGCCTTAGATTCTGAACTATTTCTGAGATTCCTTCTCCAATTCCCAGGAAATGTTGTACACTGCCTGCTAACTGTTGAAAAGGTTTGATTGTTGCTTAATTAAACATAGTTGATTTTGGTGGTTATAACTGAAGAACTCCAATTAATAATTTTGAGAAATGCTACCATATTCATGACTCGTTAATTTATTATATACTTATTATGCTTTATGATAGATTATTCCAAAATGGATTATATGGTGGACAAATCTTTTTAAACAAATATTTTTTTCTTGAGGATTTTCAAGTCTTGTATAAATTTGGTTATATGTATAACTTTGAAAATAAGCCTATGTCAGGGTGACTGGGTAGTCAGTTGAGTGCTGGACTCTTGATTTCAGCACAGGTCATGATCTACGGTTGGTGTGATCTAGCCCTGCATTGTGCAATGAGCACAGAGACTGCTTGGGATTCTCTCTCTCCTTCTCTCTCTGACCCTCCCTGCTTGTGCTCCCTCCATCTCTCAAAATAATAAACTTAAAAAAATTAAAAATAAAAATCAGCTTATCTCATTTAATAAAACCAACATATTATCCTTCAACTGTGGGAAACCTCTTCATATCTTTTGGGAATCTAGAACACAATAGAATAAACCATGGTTAACTTTGCCTAAATAAAAAGATGATAATGTTCAAGACAAGATCTTAGGTACTCTTCTAGTGTTAAGTTTAAAAATTATTATAGAGACAGTTATTATTAGCGACTTAGTTCTAGGTGCAAATTAGTATTTTACATCAGCATATTTTTTTGAAGAGAGGCAATAAATCTTTTTGTTGGAAAACTGCATTCTAATGAAGTTTGAAGATATACAATTTGGCTGAAATAACCCCCATTTTTAATCTCTCTACTCTACAAAATCCATAGTATAAAATAAAATAATAAATACAATTTTAGTCTTTCCTATATGTCATCCCTATGTTTCATGTTTTCAATTTTCATAGATGAAGGGAGCCTTAAACAGTAAAGATGATATTTTAAAATGTGAAGAGATAAAATCTGGCCAGACAGCATTCTATCCTATACAAATTCATACTACAGTATTTTCTCTTAATTATTATCATTTAAAAAATAGAAAATATTTGTATCGTATAAATATGTAGTGGACAATATTGGATTTTCTAGCAATTTATGCAATTTTCTATAATACTTGTATTTTAATTAATTTAGGCATAATTTATTCTAGATCTATGATGTTTCTCATCATTTCATTTTGCCAACTTTTATAATTAAACCTGGATTTTAAACATAGCACTTAAAACCTGCGAGTACTTGTGTTCTCCCCTAAAGTGGCAATTTCCTCCAGAATTGCTTTGTTTATGAGAACACAGCATATGCTTAGTTTTCTCCCAGTATGTTATATAAATATGACAAACCTGGGAAGCACAATTCCGTGAGCACCACTATTCTAACTATTGTTATATTTATACTAACTTGTTTTGAACGATTGGATAATTCAATATATTTTTTCTCATAAAAGTTATAATGACGAAATAGTTTAATAACTTTTGTTCTAGAATTCTAAACACAACCAAAAACAGTTGAGAAAAATAAGATGAAATCTTGGATTTCTATTTTATTTTTATTCTTAGTTAATATAATGACTTGGTTGCAATTACAAGAACCACAATTTCATTACATAAAAGATGTTCTCTTTAATCAAGAATGGTAAAATGATCACAATAAAATGAAGTTGTTTACAAAATAAGATATTGAAATGTGAATTTTTTGGACAAGATGTGTGTTGTCAATAGAGCCAATTTCAAATTACTTTATATAGTGAAATGATGAAACATCCAAAATTAACAATCATGTCAGTATAAATACAATTTTTTAATGATTTTGACATGCCTCATCCAACATTAAAATAACCTAATGTAAATAATTTCATTATTTACCTGTGCCTTATGTCACACTGGCCATAGTGAGTGTTCATGCATGGACATGTGCCTGAAAGCAAGAACTATCAGCAAATGAGACTCGACACTAGCAGATTGTTGGGGCAGTCTGGGAATGTGTTTCATTTTCTGTTCCTAAGAGAATGGGAAGTATTCTTGGAGCTGGTCAAAATCATTGCCACAAGGCACATCTGTTTCCTGGTTTTGCCAATACACGGATGTTCTTCCCTTGGATTTTTTAGTTACACTGACCAATAAACTGCCATTTTACTTAAATCAGTTTTAGATATACTCTGACAGTTGTAACTATTATATTATTAAATAACATATCCACATATAATCGTGGTAGTTATTATGAAAACCGAGATCCCTACTCTTGTCAGTTATGTGCCATCCTTTAGCCTCTCTTCTTTTATAGTCCCAAAATGTACTTGCTGAAAAAAGAGACCATTCTGTTATTGTCTCTCCTACTGTCAACATTAACCTGTGAAAAGAGCCCCCAATAACTTTTTAATGATCCTGGTGCCCCTCCCAAACTCTTAGGGCCTTCGGTATATGGAGTATTCTCTAAATCTTCCAGTGGAACATAATCTCAGGTGAGACTTCTAGTTACACATACTGTATCCATTTAAGTAAATGCATATTTCTCTGTCATATAGTCTAATCTTTCATTGTTTCTGTGGCAATTTAGGCATTTCACCTTCACCAAGTTTGGGCTATGATGCTTTTATTTTCAAAAGCTTTCTTTGTGGCTCATCAAGGTGTTAAATGCTGTACTTGGAAAAATGGTCTCAGGTCATCACATTTTTCTTTACTCAGTTTCATCTATCAGTCTTCTTGTTAAAAATCTTAGAATCGAGTCCCATGGCCACCTGTCCCAGCTTCCTCCAGTGCATGCTGGCTAGATCCTGTGTGTGTTTTTGGATAAGGTCTTTCTGTCCCTTATCCCCAGCTTGAGGTTACTGCAGTTCAACCTGAGAGAAGGCAAGTGGCCTGTTAGGGGAAATGGGGGCTGTTTCTAAGAACAGCACACGTTTTTTTTTTTGTGAAGAAAAATCTTCTGAGTTTTCTTCCAGCACAAAGGAGTACTATCTGTGAATATAAAGGAACAGAGTATGTCTGCAAACTCGGAAGGTTAACAAGAATCTGGGGAGTCCATATTTGGGGGCATATCCTAAAATGGCTTCAGGCCAGGTGTAAGAGACTGAAATTTTCCACACTAGATCCATGGCTAGGGAATAACACACTTGCCTTCATGGACTGTAACTACATCCCACTGACTAGTGGATTCCCCTTCCATCGTTAGCCTTTTACCACAGCGTGTCATGGGTAGTAGGTGTTCCATTTATCACTAATAAGGGGGCCTTTATTGGACAGCCTGCCCCTGAATTATTAAGCTCAAAGATCTTATCAGCTGGTGAAAAAGTGAAAATTTTCTGAACATAAATGTTAAGGTAGATTTCCACGTTCAAGTTACTTAGTAGTGATCATCACCTGGGAAAGGAAAAAGCAGATAGTTTTGGGCAGAGGAAAAACTTGAACTCAGATGCAGGTCTGACAAAATTGGCTATTTCAGTGGGAAGCTATGAAACAAATTACTCAGTAACTTGGTCATAAGATGACACCCACACCCCAAATCCACAAGGGGCATGCCCTTGGGAGAGAGGACTGTACTGCTAATGAAGTCCCCGAAAGAGCTGACAGTTGGAGGCTGTCTGCTAAACACTCTTCCTGAAGCTACAAATGTTTGATACTTATAGTTTCAAAAATATGTACTCATTAATCCAGATTACTAGAGCACATAGAATGTCTAGGCTTTCACCCGATTTTTTCTGTTTATGATTTTTCCTTTACATTTTATTAACACAAACTTAACATAATGCATTTTGTAATAGCAATATTAATGAATAGTAATAATTTTATGTTTATAGGAAGTGTTATATTTTACAAGGGGATTTCCAAAAATATTGCCTCATTTGATGGTAATAGCCACACTGTTAGATTATACATTATTTCCCATCAATAAAATGGAAACTCAAAAATTTAATTGACTTTCTCTTGGATGCAATTAAAACAGAAACTCGTTTTTCTTTTTCTTTTTTGAGAGAGAGAGCATGAGAGGGAAAGAGACAGAGAGAGAAAGAGAGGATCCCAAGCAGGCTCCACACTGTCAGTGCAGAGCCTAATTCGGGGCTTGATCCCACAAACTGTGAGATCATGAACTGAGACCAAATCAAGAGTTGGATGCTTAACTGACTGAACCAGCCAGGCACCCCTGGAAACTCTGATTTTGACAAAATTTTCCTTTGTAACTTTCAGTAAGATAAGGGCACATTTATATGTCATATATATCCAAAATTTTCATACAGATTTCTTATTTACCAAAATTATTGGTTTATTTTATATTTTCAATAATATCAAATTATTATACAATATGTAACTACAAAATAATACTATTATGTTGACAGTTGAAGTTATACATTATTCTGATATTTGGAGTTATATATTAAATTAAGCAAAGTTTTATAGATTGCAAATAAATGCATACTAATTTTCCCTTTTATACTTTTTCAAACCGAGCCTCCTAGATAACACATACCTTCAGAGAGAAAAATCATTTCTAGTGCCATGGGTATATCTTCCTGTTATTCATATTTTTGCTTCATTTAATTTTAAACTACTGCCAGTCAAAAACAAACCTAATTTTTAAAACATTTTCATTTAAGCAAAATACCCATAACATCCAGCCTTGAAGAAAAGTATTTTCATTACTAGTTTCATGTGTGAATGTTGAATATGAGAATGAACAGCAGCTCCCAACAAAATAACTTATAAATAATGATAGTACAGCACCAATGCAATTAATTCACTGTACAGTTCCCTCCAGGAAGAATAGTGATAATCCAAGAGATTGATATCAAGTAATTAATAATTCAAGTATTTCATTTGTATTATTTATTAATAAGTTAATACAGATAGCAATAAATCTCATAAATGAGGTTTAAGGAAAAGTGCAGAACAAATGTACTAAAAAATAATGAGGTTTCTCATAGATATACCTTAAGATTAGATACAAAATTACAGTTATCCAATATTTTCGAAATTGTTTTAAAATATTAAGAACTGATATAACTGCATGTTTTATGTATTTATGGAAAAATAACACTAAAACTGTTGCAAGGAGCACTTAATAGATTATGAGGAGCCTAGTGTGAATTCAGTAATAACCAAATGTCCCCCAAGAAAAAGTATTACATAAAAATTCGCAAAAAATTCTCAAAAATATAAGCACCAACATTTTTTTAGTGAAACATGATTTAAATATCCGGGTATATATTTAAATAAATTTTCTGTAATTTTGTCAATCTCAGTCTTTGGTTTTAGATGACCTCATCTTTTTGCAAAATAGTTATTAAAGCCCTACATTGGATAGCACATCGAGATTCCTTATTGTAGATCATGCTTAATTACCTAAATGCCCATGATCTCATTTGATTCTTCTACATTGAGTATACCAGTCATTATCATCGTACGACTTTTAAAAATGAAGTTTTCAGATTAGATAATGGATACAGATTCATCAGTTTAATAAATTGTAATGTCATGGATCAAACTTAGGACTTCCAAATTCATGTACTTCCAAATTCATCTTTTGATGTATTATTGAGTCTCTTTGTAGGCTCTGACTTACTGCCGTCAGAATACTTATGTAAAATTAAAAATAGCTTTTTATTTTGTTAATTTAGATGGATAGCCACATTACGCCATTATAAGAGTGAAAACGAATTCATATTTTTATTAACATTCTGATGAACTATTTTTTCAGGAATCGTGTGATAGTTATTACCTCCAATAATTCATAACATAATCAGCAAATCTTATGGCTTTAGTTGTAGTACATTTGAAATTCTGAAATTATTCCAAAAAGAATTGGCTTTGTTCCCCATTCAGAAAATTCTCCTATATACAGCAATCAGACAATAAAGAGAAATAAAAGTCATCCAAATGTGCAAGAAAGAAATAAAACTTTCACTATTGCAGGTGACCTGATACTCTGTATAGAAAACTTGAAGGACTCCACCAAAAATCTGCTAGAACTGATAAATTCAGTCAGTGAAGGATACAAAATTAATGGACAGAAATCTGTTGCATTTCTATTTATTAATGAAGCAGTAGAAAGAGAAATTAAGGAATCAATAACATTTACAATTGGACCAAAAACCATTAAGAAAGCTATGAATAACCCTAACCAATGAACTGAAAGACCTGTACTCTAAAAACTATAAAATAAAGGGAAGATGACACAAAGAAATGAAAAAATATTCAATGCTCATGGCTTGGATGAACAAATATTATTAAAATGTCTATATTACCCAAAGCAATCTATGCATTTAATTCAATCCCTATCAAAATACCACAAGCAATATCATAGAGATAGAAAAAGCAATTCTAAAATTTGTATGGAACCACAAAAGACTCTGAATAGCCCATGCAACCTTCAAGAAGAAAAGCAAAGCTGGAGGCATCACAATTCAGGACTTCAAGATATATTACAAAGCTGTAGTGATCAAGACAATATGGTATTGGTACAAAAATAGACATATAGATTAATGGAACAGAATAGAAGATCCAGAAATGAACCCACAACTATACAGTCAATTAATATTTGATGAAGCAGGAAAGAATATCCAATGGGAAAAAGACAGTCTCTTCAACAAATGGTGTTGGGAAAATGGGGCAGCAATATGCCAGAGTATGAAACTGGACCACTTTCTTACACTAGACACAAAAATAAATTCAAAATGGATTGCGGGACTGAAAGGGAGACTTGAACTCTAAAAATCCTAGAAGACAACACAGGCAGTAACCTCTTTGATATTGGCCCTAGCAACTTCTTTCTAGATATGTCTCCTGAGGAAAAGGAAACAAAGGCAAAAATAAACTATTGGGACTTTCTCAAAATAAAAAATACTTCTGCACAGCAAAGGAAACAACAAACAGAACTAAAAGTAAACCTATGGAATAGGAGAAGATATTTGCAAATGACATATTTGATAAAGGGCTAGTATTGAAAATATATAAAGAAGTTATGAAACTCAACACTCAAAAAACAAATAATCTAGTTAAAAATGGGCAGAAGATATGAGCTGACATTTAGATGGTCTTAAGATTTATAGATACTCAACAGACATATGAAAAGATGTTCAACATCATTCATCATCAGGGAAATACTAATCAAAACTACAATGAGATATCACCTCACACCTATCAGAATGGCTAAATCAACAGTTAAGAAATAACAGGTGCTGGTGAGGATGTGGAGAAAGGGGAACCCTCTTACACTGTTGGTAAGAATGCAAACTGGTGCAGCCACACTGGAAAACAGTATGGAGGTTCTTCAATATGTTAAAAATAGGACTATCCTACCACCCAGTGATTTCATTATTAGGTATTTACCCAAAGAATACAAAAATAATAATTAAAAGGAAGATATGTCTCCTGATGTTTATAGCAACATTATCTACAATAGCCAAATTATGGAAATAGCCCAAGTGTCCATTGACTGAAGAATGGGCAAAGAAGACGGAGTATATATATAATTGAATTTTAGTCATAAGAAAGAATGAAATCCTGCCATTTGTAATGACATACATGGAGCTAGAGTGTATCATGCGAAGTGAAATGAGTCACTCATAGAAAGACAAATTTCATATGATTTAACTCATGTGTGGAATTTAAAAAACAAAACAAACAAGCAAAGGGAGAAAAAAGAGAGAGAAGGAGGCAAACCAAGAAACAGGATAATTACTATAGAGAACAAATTGATGGTTACCAGGGCGGAAATGGATGGGAGGATGGGTTAAATAGGTGATGGTGATTGAGGAGGGCACTTGTGATGAACACTGGGTATTGTATGGAAGTGCTAAGTCACTATATTGTACACCTGAAACTAATATTACACTGTGTGTTAACTAACTGGAATTTAAATACAAACTTTAAAAAAAAACCTCTTATGATACATTTTTTTAAATACTTACCTTTCTTTATAACCTGTATATTAGAGGGTAAACTCTCTTTCCTCTTCTTATTTTAGTATATATGTTTGTCTGTGGGTATGTTTGTGCTATTTATACTCCCAGATTGATCTGCATATACTGAAAAACTAATCATAATATGATCTTAATTTAGTAATATGAAAATAAGGAAAGGTTTATAACAAAAATTATCTTTACTGTATTTTAGCATTAAATAAGCAATCACGGTACATGTTACTCAGGTACATCACGTGTAATTGAATTGTGAGACTGAATACACAAACAGGCAATTGCCAGCTCATAAAAAAAGAAGGACTTTGACCCACAGTCTGCAGTAGCCTGCTGAGAAAACCAGCCTTTTGTATCTGTAATAATGAATCGAGGAAGCCATTCTGCTATTTGTTAGACTTCCAGGAAGTCAGATTGCTAACTTTAGTGACATCCCGAAAGCAAGCAATAACTTCTGTAACAGTTGGATCAAAATGGTCAGGACTTATTCATAACTGATAGCATCCCTAGATTTGCTATCCACTTCCAAGGAAGGATCAACCAGAGCAAGCCATGTATGCACTTCTGAGCAATCATATTGATTCCTTGCTTCTAGTTGGCACACCTCCAGCTTCCACATGCCAGTGACCTTCCTACAGGGTATACTTGAAGCCTTTCCTTTCTTCTCCTGTGAAGCTTACCTATTCCTCTGCCTGTCTTTGAGTCTCTGTCAACACGCATATGATGGCAGGATTCTTTTGCTATAATAAACTCTGTATAAATAACCTTTGCTTCTTCATTTGGTTGGTCGTTATTTATTTCCACAGGATTGTCTTGAAATGGAGATACCTATTCTTCCTTCAGAATATATTAAACCCTCTAATCTTAACGGTTTCATGTAGGGCAGTACTACACTAGACGTGTTAGGAGCTCTCCACCAAAAGGAACTTGGGGTGAGATCTTTATAGAAAAAGGCAGAAGCAAAGTAAGGAAATCAATAGTTTTCTCTAGCTTAAAGCCGATTTGGTGGTCAGTGACTGGTTACCCTTAGCTTTTGATTTTGTAACTTTGAGGCAATTACATGCTTAGATTTCAGTTTTCTTACCTAGACTCTCAGAGCATTAAAGGCACCTCAGCCTAATAGTCACCTTGTATAATTAATTTAACAGTAGGAGAGAATAATCCTGTTTTAAATTGTTTATTCTATATAAACCAAATATATTTAAGCATATACTTAAGTTTAAAAAGTATTATGTGATGTAACACATTGACTTTATTAATAATTGTGGGAAAGTAAAGAGTCATTGACACCTCTTAAATAACAAAAGAAAACATTTTAAAAGGAAGACCAACTCTTCCTCAGAGAGTAATACTCAAAGAAAATTCAAAGTAAAAATCATAATTTCAGACAGGATCAAGGCATCAATCAAAATAAATGCTAGGGCTATGTCTAGTGATGATAATATGAAATATAATTGAATGTCACAAAGGGAGATAAGCAAATACAAACTAGAAGCAGACATTTTTGGGAAAAAAAAAACAAAAAAACAAAAAATCAAGATGTGTTCCAAATGTGAACCTTTGGAACTATTTTGGAATCTTCCCTTTTCAAGTTTACTTAAAGAACTTGGCTAGCCATTTTGGAAGTTTTTCTCAGGAAGTTTGACCGGAATTAGCATGACCAGAAGAACAGCAGAGAAATGTAAATGTGTACGAAGACAGATGCTTGAAAAGGAAACATGAAGTCTAAGGTTATGTATTCTATTTGTAAAACTATCTGAATTTTCCACTCTATTTTATAGCATATGAAAAGGTTTTTGGTAAAAGTGTCTCTTTCAGGTTCAAGCACAATACCACATACTTGCAATAGAAACAAGCAGGGGTGCCTTGGAGGCTCAGTCAGTTAAGCATCTGGCTCTTGATCTCAGCTCAGGTCATGATCTCAGGGTTGTGGGATTGAGCCCTGCATTGGGTTCCTCGCTGGCAGCACAGCAGAGCCTGCTTGGATTCTCTCTCTGCCCCTCCTTTGCTCTCTCTCTGTCTCTCATTAATAAATAAACAAATAAATAAAATCTTTAAAATTTAAGAAACAGACAAAAAAGACTAGATTGAGATCCAAGGATTTTCAGACAATGTATCATGTTTGAATAACAGTTAAGTACCTGCAATATACTAGAGAGACAATGTTTATTTGCTGCTTTGATACGCGAATGCACTGGGTTTTGTTTATAGACAAAACAAATAATGACAAGCAATTGTATTTGTATCAGCACACAATCTTCAATAATTACTGATTACATGTCATTTTCTTTGAGAGATCTCATTGTTCAGATATGGTAAAGTTTAAATGTTTTTAGAAAAATGTATCTATATTTAAAAACTCCAAAAATATATGATACTTGAAAAGAGGACTCATTGTTTATATTATAAACACATAACTTATTGGAATTCCCTCAAGTCATGAAACCTTAGAACTATATAACACTTCTGATTTCTCTTATTAAGAATTAAGAAAGGAGCAAACCAGTCAAAAACTCTTAGCTTAATAGATCAATAAATAGATTTGTAGAAGAGATTGAAGAAGCTGAGTCAGAGTTCAGTTTTGTTTTGAGAAACTTTCACTGCTCAAATTCTTGGAAGAGATACTGAAACTAAGGATGTTATTATTCATATGATGGCATGTAGGAACATTCATACTATGGGTGTGGATTTAAAGTTGGCTGATTTTTTCCCCTTTTTTAAAGACTATTTTTAAGAGCAGTTTTAAGTTCACACACACATACGCACACACACACGATTTGAAAAGAAGGTGCAGGGATTTCCCATATACCTCCTGCTTCACACCTGCCTAGCCTCCCCCATTATCAACATCACTTTCAAGAGTGATACATTTTTTTGTCATGAATAAACCTACACTGACACATAAGAATCACCCAAAGTTTACGTTTACTTTAGGTTTTACTCTTCGTATTCTACAAGCTGTGAGCTGGAATAAATTTATAATGATATGTATCCATCATTATAATATTATACAGAGTAGTTCACTGCCCTGATATTTGGCTGTGTTCTGCCTATTCATCTCCTAACCCCTAGCAGCCACTATCTTTTTATTGTCTCCATAGTTTTGCCTTTTCCAGAATGTCATACAGGTGGAATCATACAGTATGTAGCCTTTTTACATTGGTTTCTCCCACTTGTTAATATGCATTTAAGTTTTCTCCATTCTTTCCATGAGTTGATAACTCATTTCTTTTTAGTGCTATGTAACAGTCCATTGTCTTGATGTAGCAGAGATGTTTATTCATTCACTGACCAAAGGACATCGTGCTTGCTCTCAAGTTTTGGCAATTATGAAAGAACTACCGTAAACATCCACATGCAAGTTTTTGCGTAGACATAATTTTTCAGCTCCTTTGGATGAATACTAAGGAGTGTGATTGCTGGATCATGTGGTAAGAGCTTGTTTAGTTTTATAAGAAACCACCAAGCAGTTTTACAAAGTGATTGTACCATTTTGGATTCCTACCAGCAAATTATGAGAGTTCCTGTTTTTCTACATCCTCACCAGCATTCGATGTCAGATTTCCTGATTTTAACAATTTTTATAGCTGTGTAGTGTTATCTCATTGTTTTAATTTGCATTTCCCTGATGCATTATGATGGGAGTATCTTTTCATGTGCTTATTGACCGTCTGTATATCTTCTTTGATGTGGCATCAGTTAAAGTCTTTGACACATTTTTTAATAAGGTTGTTTGTTTTCTTTTTGTTGAATTTCAAGAGTTCTTTGTATACTTTGGATAACAGTCCTCTATCAGATGTGTCTTTTGCAAAAATTATCTTCCACAGTATGGCCTGCCTTCTTATTCTATTGACATTATCTTTCACAGAGATGTGTTTAATATTAATAGAGTTTTTAGTTGTATGGAGTCTAGTTTATCAGTTATTTTATGGATTACACCTTTGTTGTTGTCTCTATAAATGTGTCACAATGTCCAATCTAAATCTTCTATGTTTTCTTCTAGATATTTACACTTTTGCATTTGATGTGTCAGTCTTTGATGTATTTTGAGTTAATTTTAATGAAACATGTAAGGTTTATATCTACATCATTTTTTTTCTTGTGCATGTCCATTTGTTTCAGCTCCATTTGTCTTTTCTCCTTTGACAAAGATCAGTTGTCTATATCATGGGTACACATTTATGTACTCTATATTTTGTTCCATTGGTTTATTCATCTCTTGCTTTGCCAATAACACACTATCTTGATGTATAGTAGGTCTAGAAGTTGGATAGCATCAGTCTACCAACTTTGTTTTTCTCCTCCAATACTATGCTGTCTGTTCTGAATGTTTTGCCTCTGCCCATAATATTTAGAATCAATTTGTCAACATCCACAAACTAACTTGCTAGGATTTTGACTGAGCTTGCATTGAATCTATAGATTAATTTGGGAAAAATTGAAATATTGACAGTTTTGAGTCTTCCTGTCCACAAAGATGAAACATCTCCCCATTTGTTTAGTTATTTGATTTTATTCATTAGAGTTTTGTATTTTTTTCCATCTAGATCTTTTACATATTTTGTTCGATTTATACCTAACTACTAATTTGGGAGGAGGGGTGTTAATGTAAATAGTATTGCTTTATGTTTCAAATTCTACTACTTCACTCTTTGTATATAGGAAAGGAATTGGCTTTTGCATATGAATCATATCTCGAAGTTTGCTTTAATCCCTTATTGATTCCAGTAGTTTTTTTTTTTGTTGATTCTTTCAGATTTTCTAAGTAGAAAATTACATCATCTATGAATAAAGACAGGTTTATGTCTTCCTTCCCTGTTTGTATACCTTTTATTGTCTTTGTCTTTTTGCAATAGCAGGGATTTCCAGTATGATTTGAAAAGGAGTGGTGAGTTCTTGAGAACGTCCTTATCTTCTGCCTGATTATAGTGGGAAAGCTTCTAGTTTCTCACCATTAAGTATGATATTAGCTGTAGATTATTTTTTGTAGATAAGCTTTTTCAATATGACAAAATTCATTATTCCTAGTTTACTGAGCAATTATATCATGAGTGAGTGTTGGTACTTTTTAATGCTTTTTCTGAATTGTTTGATAGAATCATGTGATTTTTCGTTTTTAGTCTGTTGATGGAATGGATGACATTAGTTAAACTTTTTAAATGTTTATTTATTTTTGAGAGAGACAGAGCATGAGCAAAGGAGGTGCAGACACAGATGGAGACACAGAATCTGAAGCAGGCTCCAGGCTCTGAGCTATCAGCACAGAGCCCAACATGGGGCTTGACCCCACGAGCTGTGAGATCATGATCTTACCTGAAGTTGGATGCTTAACTGACTGAGCCACTCAGGTGCCTAATTAATTTTTTTCATGTTGAACCAGATTTGCATACGTAGGATATATACTGCTTGTTTGTGATGTATAATTCCTATTATGCATTTTTGGGTTTGATTTGCTAATGTTTTGTTGAAGATTTTTGCATCTATGTTCATGAGAGGTATTGCTCCTTAGCTTTCTTTTCTTGTAATATCTTTGGTTTTGGTATTAGGTGATTGCTGACCTCATAGAAAGAGTTAGAAAGTATCCGCCCCTGCTTCTATACTCTGAAAGAGATTGTAGACAATTGGTAAAAATTATGCCTTAAATGTTTTGTAAAGTTTAACAGTGAATCATCTGGGCACAGAACGTTCTACTTTGGAAGATTATTATCGATTCATTATTTTAAAAAATAGATGTAAGCCTATCCAGATATCTGCTTCTTCTTGTGTGAGTTTTGGTAAGTTGTCTTTGAACGATTAGTCATTTCATCTAGGTTATCCAGTTTTTGAGCATAGACATGTTCATAGTATTCCTTATTATTCCTTCACTTTTTATTGAATCTTTAATAATGGCATCTGATATTATGCCTGATATTAGTGGTTTGTGCCCTCTTTCTTTTTACTTAGTTAGCTCAGCTGGAAGTTTACTGATTTAATTGGTCTTTTCCAAAATCCAGATTTTGGTTTGATTGATTTCCTCTATTTATTTCCTTTTCATTCATTTTCAATTTAAATTTCTTTTTTTTTAACCTGTCCAATGATGATAGTTTAAAATGTTTGCAAAATTGGAAGTAAATAGGCATTAATATGTCTTTCTGGTAAATAAAAAAAAATCTTTCTTTAATGGAAATTTGTCAATGTCTGTCAATCAGATTGTATTTGTCTTTTTCTGACAGAATTAATTGTTTTTCTTGTTCTTTAGATTATATGTGATCATCTGAAAAATATATGTGCACTATGTATCATTAAGAAGAAAAAACTCTGCAAATTATATTTAGTCATACTGTCAATTGCGATATATATATAGATTTTAGATGTTAAGGTGTGGAATAACTTAGATCCCATAATTGATGACATAAGTTATTTCAGCTGTTTTTTACACATGCTATTATCCTCTTTCAAAATGTATTTCTTCCAGTGACTTAGCAAAAATTCAGTCTCTAAAATTAAGTGTACTTTTCACTATGACCCATAATGTGATGATGGCTCCGGTACATTTCGTCCCAGCACATGCATTGGTTTAAACACAATCCTGACATTAGACTGCCTTGGCATAGATCCCAAATCAGCCACTCATTAGTTTTATGACCTTGGCAGATTAACCTCTATAAGCCATTGTTAATGTTGTTGTTGTTTTTATTCTGTGAACATGGACATAATTTCATTTACTCACATGATTGTTTGAGTATTAAAAATAATTGCATTCTTCAAAATAAGTCATGTACTCCTGGAGTACATTAAAATTTTTAATGATTATTTGACAATGGAAAGAATTAGGGAAATAAATTTCCAGGACTTCAAATTTCATATACTCACGCCAAATAATTATCTGCCTAACTGTCCTGTGCATTTTCTTTTCCAAACTCAGCTGCCATAAATCCCACTTTACACCCTGACATTACAAATAAGGAATGCCTCCAGTCTCTTTGTAGTGATCTGTTCTGGAGAGCTAAATTAAAAGTAGTCACAGAAAGAATTTTAAATATTAATGTAATATTTAAAAAGTGACCCAAACTTATGATTGAGTAAGAAGTTATCTTTGTAAGTTGGGTGGTTTCCCTTTTTATTTGTTTATTTTAACATATTAAAGGAAGACTTCGTCTAAGATGCCAATTGACAGGTCAAGAGGCATACATTCTGATGTTAGATTATCATATAATTTTTGGCATATATCATTGGAGTTCAGAGGTTGAATGCCATGTCCATACTCTTTCCATTTTTATCCACTTATTCATTATTTTCTTAAGTTGTTAATCTTTCATGGATATTGTAGGGCATCAAATTCCTAAGACATTTTACTGATATTGCACATATTAAAAGTTCCATTTAAATTTTTAAAATATTACTGTTTGTAATAAAGCAGGACTTTTCACTTTTTTCTATATAATGACAAATTCAAACCATTTAAAATTGTTTGCCAAATTAAAAATAAAATTGCAGGGGCGCCTGGATGGCTCAGTCGGTTGAGCGTCCGACTTCGGCTCAGATCATGATCTCGTGGTCTGTGAGTTTGAGCCCCAGGTCGGGCTCTGTGCTGACGGCTCAGAGCCTGGAGCCTGCTTCACATTCTGTGTCTCTTTCTCTCTCTGCTCCTCCCCCACTCATGTTCTGTCTCTCTCTGTCTCAAAAATAAATAAACATTAAAAATTAAAAAAAATAAAATTGCAAAGAGGAAGTTATTGAAAAGTCTTTTAGAGAGTTTGTTAACAAAAATGGAGAGAGGAGTAAAGATGGGGGGGCTCTAGGGGGATCCTATGCTTGCCTCTTCCCTCAAACACAGCTGGATAAATATCAAGTTTTTCCTAACACCCAAGAAATCTATCCGAATGCTGAGAGAAAAACCTGCAGAACTAGAGAGAAAAAAAGCCACATTGCGGAAGGCGTCAAGACGGGGTAATGGAGGGGGGAAGAATCCCAGGTGCTGCCGGGTGGAGGAAGCCTTGTTCTCGGAGAGGAGAGAGAGACATAGAGAGAGAAATAGAGAAAAAGCATCATGCAGGGGGTTGCACAAGAAAAAACACTTCCCCAAATCCATTGACTGAGAAAACAAGAGTGGCTGAGTATCGCAAGTTTTTACAAGTGGTGGAGCTGAAAGTCTGATGTTTTAGAAGCCCAAGTCCAGTGGGCAAGCCTGACGTGGGGAAGGAGAGCAGAGGCGCAGGAGCAGACAGCATGGTTTGAGAGTACCCTGGGTCACACTGGGAGAGACAGTTCTCCTTCTTCGAATGCATTTGGGAGAAGTGGCACCGCCCCTTAGGGGATAGAAGAGTCGGCAGGTGCCAATTTGCTGCCATGTTCATTAACATAGGAAAAGAGACACCTGCTGAGGGCAGCAACCTGGTGCACTTTACCATAAACTCCAAGCCACTCTGGGACCAATTGGCACCAACTACAGTGTGGCAGGACTCTCCCCAAGAAGATCAGTGTGTGCCCACATGACACAGGGTCCCTAAACCTTAGAATTTAGAAACCCAACTGCGCACTTGAGATAAAACACAGGAGTACTTTGCAGCCTGACAGGAGCGTGGACAGTAGAATGAAGGCAGGGATCTGACAGAAGCTGGGGACACAAGAGGGGAGATTGTTCACTTCTCTGAGGGTTTTCTGAACAGTGGTGGGCACAAACTCCCTTTTCAGGAGGAGAGAGCAGGGTGATGCCATTACCTCTCACCCCATATATCCATCAGCACTGACAGACTTCAGTGAGCAGCACAGTGTCCCCAGTGCAGGCTGGAGCCTATACACCAAGCCCCTTTCCCCATACCCTGCAAGTGCACCTTTACTGGACCAGGTGAGCCTTAGAACCTGTAGAGCAGGCACCTCCCTGAGAAGACCAGCACATTCCCACCCCTTCCCTCCCTACCCACCTGCTCACACCAAGTCTTGTGGTCATAGAATGCTGCAGAGACTCAGCTGTAGTGAAAATAGGATGAGGTTTATTTTAACCAATAGACCAAAGTACACATAGTTAAAATGCTACATGCTGGACAAGGTCCAAACATTCCCCACTTTAGGCAAGGAGAAATTCTTTAGAGGACCTAAGGGAAGGAGCTACCAGAACACAACAGCAGGCTGCAAACTCTGGAACACTTTCTGAAGTGCCAGGCCTGGACAATATAGCCATTACTCTGAAAAGCAGGAAATATAACAGGCTTTCCTAAAACACACACACACACACACACACACACACACACACACACACACACACACACACAGCAGTGACCTAGACAAAATGACAAACTGGAGGTATTCACCCCAAAAGAAAGAACAGGAGGAGACTGTGGTCAGGGATCTAATCAAAACAGGTAAAGTAATATGCCTGAACCAGAATTAAAAAAAAATCATAAGGAAAGTAGCTGAGCTTGAGAAAATCATAGAGGACACTGAGAATTCCTTACTGCAGAGATAAAAGAACTAAAAACTAGTCATGCCTAAATAAAAAAATGCTAAAACTGAGATGCAAAACCAACTGAATATAATGACAACAAGGATGGAAGAAGCAGAGGAACAAATCAGTTATATAAAAGATAAAATTATGGACTATAATGAAGCTGCAAAGAAGAGGGAAAATAAGTATTGGATGTAAATGTGGACTTATGGAACTCAGCAACTTCATAAACCATGATAACATATCATAGGGGTCCCAGAAGAAGAGAGGAAAAAGGAGCAGAAGGTTTTTTTGAGCAAATGATAGCTGAAAACTTGGCACTATCATCATAGTATGTTCAGGCTACTTGTTTCACTATAACATAGGAATTTTTGAGGACTGAGTGATACATCTTATCAGGACATCTTCAAGATTAAGGTATAATAGGATATATTAATTAACACACCTTTTAGAGAAAATCTCTTGAATTCATTTTTCTCATGTAATGGTAGATTCCCTCCCCGCCCCCAATTGTTCATTATATTGACCCACGTTTCTTGTGGTATGTATGTACTAAGTGAACACCTTGTTTGACTTTATATAATATCACAGTCATATTTCAGGTGAAGTTAAGTGACATAGAGAGGATGGTCCTCCTATGTGTGCCCTATACTATTTTGCCAATATCTTAGAAAATATTTTATAAGATTATTAAACTGTTGAACTCTGTCTCCACAAGAAAATAAATTGTTTTATTGAAACAACAAAGTGTTCCCATGTCAAATGCATGGATACTGAAGGCCCTTCTTTGTGAATCACAATATATATTAGCAGTTGAATATTTCAGATAATTCTGGTAGTAAATAAATATGCTTAAATTTCTTTAGTGCAGTGTTTTTCAAATTTACTAATTACATAATGACTATTTATCATCTTTTAGAATTAATATATCAATTGTCAGTATTTAAGGACAAAATTGTATATTGCCAGAAATAATACAAGAATTTTAAAACTAATTTAATAGATAAACAATCCAGTCAGGGAACTGCTATTATATAATTATAAGTGATATTCTTGTTCACAAGGAAACAGAATGATGTTTTATTACAAATCACATATTCCAGCTCTGTGACTGTTAACCGGTTATTTAACATTTCTACCCTCTGTTTGCTCCTATCTCAAAGAGCTAAGAAACAGACCAAATAACAGAGTAATTGCAAAAAAAAAAAAAAAAAAAAGAAAAGAAAAAAGAAAAAAAGTAAAGAAGCATGCTCACACATTGTGTCAAAGAAGTTTGACAACAATGATGATGGTGATAATGATGGATTGATTTCTGAAATATATTTTTTTTAATGTTCTGTTGGTACCTTGAATGCACATAGGACTTATTAAATTCTACATTATCATCTTAAAAGGTTTTTTCTATACTATTGCTTTAGCAATTGTGTTTGGTATATGCAGGATAGGTAGATCCATATTTTAATAAAGTTTAGAAATTCACCCTTCTAATATTTTACCCACTTAGATACATATCGCTTTGCATCTGTCTATCATCCATCCATCCATCCATCCATCCATCCATCCATCCTTCTATCCATCCATACCATTTACTCTATCCTTTTCTATTTTTATAATACAGATGAGTAAGCAATAGAAATGGTTTTGCAAATTTAATATTATAGTTTAGAATGATTGTTGAAATACTCTTTGAAGATTAAAGAGAACTACATGAATTTCCCTTTTTTAAATGTGTCAGTTCATATTTTAAAATCTTGAGATTTTACTTGTTTTTCTGCCATGGAGCTAAATAATAAGCTAGAAATTGCTGTTGTGGGAAACATAATGTCTGCTGTGCCATTCAGCATGGAAAGGAAATCACCTGTGGCTAGTTTGAAGTTTGTTCCTGAAATAGATGGGGATCTGTCATCACCTGCCTGATGTGATAGAGGCCCAACAAATCCTTTTATCTCAGCTGTGTTAGTGAGAGGGCCTTTGTTTAGTCGTGATGAGAAAGGATCCCAGGGTAAAAGGCAAATAGGTTCCCTGCAGAATTGAAGCCTCCAAATGGCCATAAAAAATGTATGCAGGTAAACATCATTTATACAATATTGCTTTATAGCAGATTATAGTGCTCATGTTGTGTGCCATAGACTCCACGGGGGAATCAGGAGGAAAACAAAGTTTCTATTTCTTTGGAAGCCATATCAGGGCAACACAGCTAAAACAGTTGCTAGAAGTAATCCCTGAACAGAATTTGAAATTATATTGCTTTAAAACGCAACAACAAATACCAATCAGTATAAAATTTGGCACAATTTTCTAAAATATGTATACAAATGATCCTAAAAATATGATTTCTATATAGCAAGAATGTTTCTATAACTGTGATTTTTCAAGTGAATGATAAACCTATTTACTTTTAAATATAACATGCAGATAGTGTGCTAGAAATAAAATTATATACAGAGGCATATATATATGAAATATGTTTTTAGAAGATCATATTTCCACTTTGATATTAATTATTTCATGATTCATCAAACACTGTTAGTAACATAAAAATTTCTCTAGTTCACCAGGGTAATTGTATTGGAATGAGAATGTCTATATAATTTTGTGTGTGTATGTATTTTCCAAAAGATTTACAGAGACTAGGTGATAAATGACAGACAAAACTAAGATCAACAATAAGGTTTAAATTATGCAGAAAAGGAGAATATTTCCCCATGCATAGCTGTGAGGATTGGAGAATTATGATGAAACATGTACACTTAAAAAGTTAGCATAATTCATGACATCAATTGCATTAGTGTAATTATGATGAATAAGAAAGTGTTGTCTCTCTGAGTTTCTTCATTCCTTATATTATTTATATTTTCCCATTATTATTATTTTACAAATAAAGGAGTCATTTATTAGTATAATCACATGTAGACGTGAACATTAACATAAGTGATTTTCCAAGAAAAATGGATACCATAGTAATTTTTTAAATATCATTTTAGCAGCTCACATGGAAATTAAAATTAATTCTTTTTACAGTATTTATTTTGTACAAATAGAAGCGTACTTGTCTATAGTGCAAAATATAAATTTGTAAAATGAAATCAATCTTGTTCTGAGCCATCAAGAAGTGATTTGATAATAAGGATGACAATTTTCTTTGCAATGAAACAGATACAATAGTCAGTCATTAAAATATGTAATCAATGCAAGTGAATTGAGCGAAAACACATTTTTCTGAATGTCAAAACTTGATACTTAGGTCAAATATAGAAAAAGAACAAGTGGGCAAATAATATGCAATTAATCAGTGGCTTCAAAGCCTTTAAACCCTCATGATGAGGCATTCACAAATGTGCCATTAACTGTTTGAAACAGAACTACAGCCAAATAGCCTCTTGTATATTGGTGATGTGGAAGGCAATTAGAAGAGAAGTCTGTAAATATTTTAAAGGTAATTTGTTAGCCACAAGAGAAAGGTGCACATCACTAAAATAACTATCTATTTTAAGGTGTCTAAATTTAAAAGTAATCAAATAGTCATTCAACATAGAATTTTCAACAAAAGTAATTTTTTGTAGGATTTCCAATTAACAATAGCCTGTATTATACTATCATAATGACTGGCGAATATTATTCAGAAGGTACAACACACACAGGTAATTTGATAGAGATACTACGTATAATTGTGCACTAAAATCAGGAAAATTTATTTCATATTATTCAAACTCTGCTTGCTTCTCATATGTTTCAAAGAAAGTTGAGAAATGCCATGTTTTTTGGGAAATATATTTTTTTAATTTTTTAAATATATTCATTTATTTTGTGAGAGAGATGTGAGAGGTACAGAGAGAGTAAATCGCAAGCAGGCTCTAAACTGTCAGTGCAGAGCCAACGCGGGGCTTGAACTCACAAATCGTGAGATCATGACTTGAACTGAAACTAAGAGTTGGACATTTAACTGACTGAGCCATCCAGGTACCCCAGGAAATATATTTAAATGTAAGCTTAATTATTCTCTAAAAAGGAGCATTAGAAGATAGCTATATTATATTTGAATTCCAGAGTGAGGTAACTGGACACTCAAGAAAATAATTCAAATTAAAATATTAATATATTTAATATCAAGAAAAAATTGAATAACACATTAAGATACTCCTAGTACTATATTTTCACTGTAATACCCAGAGATAAGCCACAAAACTTTTGAAAGCATTTCACCTTTATAAATTTGGTATACATAAAGTTTCAGAGCAGTGAACATATAAGAACATAAACCCAGCACCTTAGCCCAAGTGAAATAAATTTGCTATGATTGCTAACAGAATCAGTCTATAGTTTGCGCTCCATGGAACTTATAACATTTTAAATTTTCTTTGTATGTGAAATCAAGGACCTGATAATTAGAAGGAATATTAGTGATTATCAACCTCCCACTTCTATAGAGGTAATGAAACTGGGATTCACAGTTTAGTGATTGCAGAGGATAGTAAAATAAAGATACCAGTGGCCATTCCCACATGTGTCAGTACCAGTACCCTTCTCTCTGTTACCAATCTAGTACAAATCTTTTTTTTTAATTAAGAGAGAAATATTTTGGAGGCTTATTCAAGAAGAATAATGGTTGGTATACAGGTTTTAATCCAGGATTTATAAATGTATTTTCTTGATATATTAAGTGTCATCTAAAACTCCTTTCCAATATCTGTTAATTTCTTCTATTTTGAAGCAAAAGATTAAAATAAAAATCATTTGTATTAAAGAATTATATTGATATGGTATATATATATTTTATATATATATATTTGTTTTTAATTGATTTATGTAATGATAAGTATTAAAGACTATACTTCATATTTATGTGGATTTTGAAAAACAATTACAAAACATACATTACTAAACCCTCCATCCAACCAAGGAAATGTTAACCCAAGAACCATTGAATTAATCCTGTTTTGAAAATGGCCACTGTGTTCCTCTCTAAACTTTTTTCTCTGAGAATTTGAGTAGTTTTCTACAACTCATTGTGTTTCATTAAGTATTAGTTCCCCTGGACTTTCACAGGCATCTTTGACTACATTTATTCTTCATGCATCCATATGGGTTTGGAGGTGTGTCCATCTGTGCATGTATTCAATCTGGTACAACCTGAAAAATCAACTAATTATATTTTAAATCAATGAGTATTTAAAAGGGGCAATTACTTCCTCCTAAAAGACCACTTCAAATCTACCTTAATAAAAAAAAAAAGTATATCATATGTCCTCAAAATGCAGTTCATGTTAATAACTAGAAACCATTCAAGGGGTGACTGGGTTGCTAAGTCACTTAAGCATCCAGCTTTGGCTCAGGTCATGATCGTGTGATTCGTGAGTCGGAGCCCCACATCAGGTTCTGTGCTCACAGCTCAACTTCAGAGCCTGCTTCAGATTCTGTGTCTCCCTCTCTCCCTGCCCCTCCCCCACTCACACTCTGTCTTTCTCTGTCTCTCTCTCAAAAGTAATAAAAACATTAAAAAAGTAAAAATAAAATCTCAGAACATTTTTTAAGCTCTTTTTTTTTTTCTTTTTACTTTTATTTTTTGTTAAGGGCCTCCATTACCTCTGCTTTTAGTGACATGATTGAATTTGGACCTGAACATGGCACCTTTTCAATAATATGCAATAGATCATTTAATAATGGATAGTAATTTTCACACAAAAGCCTTATAAATACATGTTGAATGTTAGAGGAAATTATAGCACTTATCTAATTTTACTGCCCTGTCCAATAAAATGTTTTGCTACCATAGAGTATTACTGAGCAGTAGTTCTGCACAATGACACTAGTAGTCTGTTTGTTTAAAAAATTAAGCAGACATTATGCAGGCAGCGTTTCTGTATTATTGGATTCATTTTTGTCTTATTATAGTATTGACAGGTTAAATTTCAAAAAGAAATAGTCATAGACTCAACATGGCCACCTTATTTTTACTGCCTCTCTCCTCCTCTTGTTTCCTTGCAAGCAGTCAGTGACAGGAAGACCCAGATATAAACTGTGCCAAATTCTTAGTTTCAGTTAATTTCTCATAATTATGTGATCGTCATGCCGAGAATACCCAATAGCATCTGAGTGTCTCCTGTGGATGCCATTACTAAGTTTGGAAAAAATCTTATTTTATTAAATGTTGCAGATGGTATGTTTCTAAAGGAAACTGAGAACACATTGTTTTTTGTTTTTTTTCCTGAAGTGAGTCAATATACTTAAAGTCGGAGAATTATGACTTTCAGAAGTACTTTTTGATTAACAGTACAGGTTTTTCCTGCCATCCAAAAGTTAGTGTTCCTATGAAACTGTAAGCCAAAATGTGGTAAAACAAAGGAGCAATTACAATTAATTTACATGAAAAATGTTTTGAACTTTCCGAGACTCAAAAAATAACATCTCCTAGGCTTTTCTGATACTCTAAGACACATCTTGCTAACAGATGCACAAAATACATTGAGATAAAGCACAGATGCTCAGAGACTGTTCAAAACTGTGGCAGTTTGATGCTGAGATGCTAGGTGTAGTCCCGGGGAAGGAGCTTGGTGGTGCCGCTTTCACTGCCTAGGGTGCACACTGCCTCTCTAATGGCTCCCTGCAGAACAAACAGTGAACACTATTTTGGCTTTTCACCCTTGCTCATAAAGGTAAAAATCCTTTTGAATTGCTTTAGGTTAGCAAAAACAGATACTAATGTAGGTTTTTCATAAGAGTAAAGGGACTTCGAAAAGATGAAACCGATGAATATGGAGTGGGGGAAGAGACATGCAAACTGCAAAACAGACTTTTAACTACAGAGAGCAAACTGAAGGGTGATGGAGGGAGGCGGGCAGGGCAATGGGCTAAATGGGTGATGGGCATTAAGGAGGGCACTGGTCGTGATGAGTGCTGGGTGTTGTATGTAACTGATGAAGCACTAAATTCTACACCAGAAACTAATATTACACTGTGTATTAACTAACTGGAATTCAAATAAAAACTTAAAAGATTTTTTGAATACAATTATACACTATTCAATTAAATGTCCGCATTAGAATATCACCAGACTAACACAGCCCTAATATCTTTAGTACTGTATTTTGCTTATTATTGCTAATTGTGTAATCATAAAATTAAATGTATAAAATAAGATAGTTTTTGCTTGGATAAGTCTTACAAAGCTTATGTTAAGTACATGTTACATGATTCCATTTACATGGAATGTTCAGAATCAGAAATGGATAGAGACAGAAACCGTATTTATGGTTGCCTCAGTCTAGGGATTGAGGGAATGAATGGCAATTAACTGGTACATGTTTTCCATTTGGAGGGAAAGGAAATATTCAAGCATTTATTGTGATGATGAGTGCATACCTGTTTGACGATACCAGAACTCCTTGAATTATATACTATAGCTGGGACGTTGCATGATATAAAAATGATATCTCGATAAATCTGTTAAAATTTGTCTTTTTTACTACTTCCATCATGGGTGCCTCAAACAGCTTCCAAGTACCTTATTTAAAACAAGAATTAAATAGAAGTTTTTCATATCAATTATTTACTCCTCTTCTTCATTTTTGTATTATCATCATTGCCGTGCTAACCATCATTATTTTCAAGATTATATTTATTTTCATTGAAGTTTACCCACAGCTCCTGTCAATTTTAAGCTTCATTATAAATGAGTAGTAGAGGATATTAGCACTTTGGAGTGTCTTTAAGACAATGCATATTGTTTTAAGGAATAAGGGATGACTCAAAAAACATTAAAGCTTATATCTGCTTAGTTCTTGCAGTAACTCATTTGCAGTTGACCCATTATTTGCTTTTCAAATATCCCTTAACTCTCCTTTTTTCTTTGTAAAATGAGACTTTCTTGAGGTATTCACTTTTCTATCACCTGATTAGGGGAGAAATTATATTATCTCCTTTTTCAGAATATATATGGAGTATTCCAAGAAAATTACTACAGGGTTTTACCTTCATAATAGTAAGTCCAGGGGTTAAAATGTGCCTTAATTTATTACTGTTAGCCTAACTGAACAGATTTTCCATCTGTATCAGTTACTGTTCTAAGATGCTATATGATTTAACCAGAATAATTCAAAAAAAATTTTTTTAATGTTTATTTAATTTTGAGATAGAGAGAGACAGAGCATGAATGGGGGAGAGGCAGAGAGAGAGGGAGACACAGAATGTGAAGCAGGCTCCAGGCTCTGAGCTGTCAGCACAGAGCCCGACGCGAGGCTCAAACTCACAGACCGTGAAATCATGACCTGAGCCGAAGTCGGACGCTCAACTGACTGAGCCACCCAGGCGCCCCTAACCAGAATAATTCATCAAAGACTGTTAGCTCACAGGATTTTCAGGAACATTTGATGGTATGAAATCAGGTTTAGAAACGTTGTAGCCAACAACAGTACCCACATTACACTTCCTAATAGCTGGTGTCAAGAACCTGACACCAAAGTGTCTTGGTAAGGACCCTATCTACTCTCACCACTGCAGGATCTTTGGTACGCAGATTGTTTTTAGAATTTCTCACAATACAGTGTCTGAAACTTAAATGTCTCTCAGGATGACTTCTGGATAATTTCTGCTGGGCACACGACTTCTTGTCATCACAATGTTCCAAATCAATGAGCACAATGGTTTTCCTTACAGAGCCCGGGTTAAATGCCTGCTGTTAAGGATAGTAAAGGGGCAAGAGGGGCGCAAATCTTGTAATATTGAAATTCTAAACGTATCGGTGTGCATAGATTTGCCCTTGTCACTTGTATTGAGACACATGTGGTCTAGTCGAGGCCTGGCTCTACTTTTAGACTTTCAATTCAATGAGATAATACATTTCATTCCCATTAAAGCCGGTTTGAGTTAGAATTCATATTGCTTGCCCAGAGTGTAATCCTGACTAATAAAAGCTTGGGAGTATATATAACAGGGCTAAAATAGCTCCTTCCAAAAAACATTATATAATAAAGGCCCAACATAATCAACTTGGTGTGAGATACTGTTTTCCATTTTACAAAAGAAAGAACTAAGTTTTGAAGTTGGCAATTTGTTTTAATCATACATGTACTAAATACAGTGTGGTTTTCTCTGTTTCCAAACTATGCTTGCTCTTTTTCTCCTTATGCTCTCAATAATGATAGTCAGCATGGAACTGAAAACTTTTAACACTTCTGTTATTTGATAGCTGAGTCTATCATGGCAAACCCTGGTGATTATAATTCTTTTTTGTATTGCCTCATTACGATGTGTACATTTCATTACCTATTTCATCTAAACCTCTAGTTTATAACACTATTTTTAAAGAATTTTAGATTCTGCGTGTTTAATGCTGTTTGCCCCCCTAACATACTCTATTGAAATAATTAAACATGGATAGCTTAACTGTATTTTACAATTAAGGAAATTGTTCATGAGGTCAAATGAACTAATGAACATTTATTTCCTGAAGTATTTTAGATTACACTTAGAAACTGAATTTTTTTTCATTTTACAGTTTACTTGAAGATAAAAGTTATTTATAATCTCTTGTCTTGCATATCTACATATATATTTTTAATTTTCATCTACTTTTCTTGGGTAATGTATATGACTCTTCTCAACATGTGGCCTAAAAAGAAAAATTGTGTCATTTTTCATTGTGATTGTGATGCTCAGATGTCACCAGATTCCTGACATAAATTTTCTCTTTCATTTATATGTATTTATTTTTAACTTGATTGCACAATACTATATATTATAAAAGATAGTGGTGCAATCGGCGTCATTGAGACGACAATACATTTCTACATAACTTTAGCTCATTTACTCTATGTGCATTCCAAAGAATGTTAAAACTATACACATATAATTTTTTCTTACCATGGATCATTGAACTGAATAATTATTAGAACAATATGCTTCACTCTCAGTCTATACTTACATTCCATATTATTTCATTTATCATCTCTCAGTTTCCTTATACACAATGACACATAGCTGTTCGGATCAGATGATAGTAATAATTTTTGTTCCTATAATTGGATGGAGAAAAGTATAATATAAAGGGAATATAATTTTAGATATGAGAGTTTTTAAATAATACATACACAGAAGAAAATATAACTACAGTATGTAGTTCAATACTTCCTACCTTCAATTAATCACATATAGAACTCATGAATTATCTTCATTTGTGTAACTATTACTAATGTGATTTTTATTGTTATTTAGAGAGGTGATGCAGAACCGATCTATGTGTAAAGGTTTTTACATTTATTTATGCTATAAATATATAGCTCAGGTCTCAGTAGCTATCTCAAATCTGACTTCGTCTCAATTGTCTTGCAGTGTGAATGCTTCAATTACATATAAACTATATAACTGCTAATTTTTCATTTCCCACTCCAAAAAGATATCAGTGGGCAAAAATGAATATTTGGAGGAATAATTTTCTTTTTTCATCAAATTGGTTTCCCAAGGTTAATGTCACACATATCAAGTCTTACACCCTGTATCTCTTTAAAATATATAAATTACACGTTTTGGTATAGGCTTCTAAAAATCTACATATTACAACTCTATGCACACTTGGTATCTAGTTTCTGATGCCAAAAAATATGGAATGAGCAACAGACAAAAACAATTCTGTGATGGTGCTGAGGCCAATGAGTTTCCTTCCCCATTACTCATTCTAGTTTTGAGTCATTCATAAAGCCGGAAAATTGCTCAGCACTGTGTCTCAGAGCCAAACCAGAAGTGACAGGTTGCTCTGGTTAATTAATTGCAGTGGCTGCTAGGCCTGCCAATTCATTTTATAGAAAACACCAGAGTATCCCCACGGGACCTTTGTGGATAATTTTTTTAAAAACTGGAGTATAGTAAATACTTCTTGATGATAAGAAACAACCTTACATAAATTTCAATGTGAAAAATATTAAAATATGAATTTTTCCATATGCCTTTATTCCATATTTTAAAATTAAATTTTAGTACTAAAATAGTTTGGCAGATGGTGGTATTAGCTTTTGAAAAGAAATGAATATGATATTATTAAAATTTTATTTCCAATTAATGCACATGTAATCAATCCAATTAAATTGATTGGAAACATTCAATTTACTTTACATGACATGTAAAATGTTGTCTGTTCCAATATTTCTTGTGGGTGACTAGACTTTTCACTTCATATTCCTGGTTCCATAAGATTTTATTGGTGTTTGTTTGACACTGTACTACAGAAATAGCTACCTATAGTTTTATTACAATGAAAAATTAACTGTTAAGTATTTATTTTTTTAACCAAATGGTAATTATATACCTCTCTGTTTAGGAAAAAATACTTTAACCATACCATTGTTTATACTGACCTAAGAGCTCAGTCTCAGAGAAGTGGGTTAAAATTTTCTGTTGGATAGGAGATTCTGAGTATTTAGTTTCAATGAAACTATTATTTGTTGGCTAGTATTTGTTGGTTTTTCTGTTTTTCTTTTTTAGATACTTTGATATGTCCACAGAATATTTAAAAATGTGAGAATTTTTTTATTTTCCTTTTTTCAGATCCAATGTATATTGTTTTCATATTATTCTAATTAACTAGAAATGTATTGTCTTGAGTTTTTTAAACCATTTTTTCTTTGGTTATTGTAGATTACTTATTCGTGAAGATGGAAGAAATTATGATATCAACTTAATGCTTACTTAATGATTGCTTTACTTAATAAAAATTTAATTTTTACCTTGCAGCAGAAAGACTAATGAGCCTTGACTGCTGTCTGTCAGAAAATGAAAATGAAACAGTGACATTATTTACCGCAACAATGAGATTAATAAGCATAAATTGTAAGTGAGAAAAGAGACTTTTTTTCAACATTTAACATGTAAATAATACCCAAGTCCAGGTGGGTTTCCTTGTATAAAATTTATCAAATGAGGGGTGCCTAAGTGGCTCAGTCACTTGAGCATCCAACTTCGGCTCAGGTCACCGCTCGGCTTGCGGGTTCAAGCCCCACATGGGTCTCTGTGCCAACAGCTTGGAGCCTGGACCTGCTTCAGATTCTGTGTCTCCCTTTCTCTCTCTCCCTCTCCCCCACTTGTTCGCTCTCTCTCTCTCTCTCTCTCTCTCTCTCTCAAAAGTAAATAATCCCTAAAAAATTAAAATGAGTGAATGGTAAAGTATAAAATATGAAGCTTATGTTTTCAAAGATATAGGAAATGTATGCTCAAAGTTATGATTATTCTACAAACTGGAGCTACTGCTAATTCCAAATATCATCAATCAATGAAACATCAATCAATATATTGGCATGCAAATACAGTATAGTAAAGGCAATGTATGTTATGTTGCTACTAGTTATACATCCAAATTTCTAAGGTTAAAATTTTGTAAGGTTGTTATTTTTGTAACTAATTATTAATAATAATGACTTTCACGTATATTTTGACAATTTTTAAAATTTGCTTATCAAAATATAATTAATGCATTGAATTCTGTTATTTGATAAAGAGGCAGTATACATGCTGGTTAGGAGTCTTAGAGACTAGACTACAATCTAGACCTGTATTTACATTCCTGTCTTACCAGTGACCAGATCTATAACTTTGGGCAAATGTCTTGGGTTTGGTCTATTAATCAGGATAGTATCATAGGTATACATCATAGGTTCTCTGTGAAGATTAAATGAGCCAGTATTTTTACTTTTACTTTTCTTTACTACCCCAGTAAGGAAACTTTTTGGATATTTTTAAATCCTAAATCCTCACCATTAAATTTTTACACCAAGGCTGTATTGTATATTAGCTGATTCACCTTGGCCCTTTGGAGGATTGGAAACTACCGTAATAACTAAAATGTTTTTCTCTTCTTCCACTCCAGAATCAATTTTTTCCCCTTGGTTGATATTTCCCATGTTGAGAATGCATGCAATAAACTTAAACTCTTATTGAATATTTAATTTTTATCACTCAATATATTAATACATGTTAGATGCTATCAACATCATTATTATTATTTATATGCATCATCAATACTAATTTATAACTAATGATTGCATATGTATTTACATAAGTACTGTTTGGATTAAAACACTTTTATCAAGGTGCCTGCATGACTCGGTTGGTTAAGTGTCAACTCTGGATTTCGCTCAGGTCATGATCTCATGGTTGTAAGATGGAGCCCTGCGTGGGGCTCCATGCCGGGTGTGGGCCCTGCTTAAGATTCTCCCTGTCTCCTTCTACCCCTCTTCCTGACTCATATGTTTTCTTTCTAAAAAAATATATTGACAACACATTGTTATCAAAGATACATATTCCGTGTGTAATGGGAGAAATAACAATTTACTTAATTTTTAGTGACTCCTTGTATGTATTTATAACAATTTTACACTTCAGAGGCAATGACAATATTTTAACACACATGTAGTAATAAATTTATTAGTTATGGAGACAAGTGACTGTGCTCTAAATAAATGCAAAAGCTAACTTTAGGGTACTAAAAGTCTTGGTAAAGAATGAGTACATTGTAGGCATTCACTATTTCTACTTTGGCAATATTTAGGAGTAATTTCTACAAATAAGGACATAAAATCTCAACTGAGAGAAATGTGAAAAGTAAAAATAGAATAAAAACCATCATCTAACGTGGACTTAATGAGCCACACAATTTTTCAATGCGTCCTTTCTTCCTTGGGGGTCATGGCAGGGTCTCATCAACATTTTTTCTTTACTCAGCAATGATAAGCTAAATTTTCTTTGGTGTTCTTTGGTACTGGCTGGACTCCCTTCTTTTTTGGATTTTACGGTCACTTTTAAAATATCAATAATAAATATGTTTGGAATAAATATCTAAGTTTATTTTTGCCAAAAGGAAGTCTATGTTTGTATGTTGCCTTATCATGAGCAGCATTATTAACAAAAGGTAAGCCACACAATAACTAAAAGACTTGAACTTTCAAAATAATATACACCAATTCCTTCTACAGCCATGCCAAGGCCTACCTGTCCATAAGGTTGTTTAGGAAACTCTTCCAATTTCTATTCAATAGTAGAGTCACATGAAAATAGAAACCTCTAAAATTTTCATTTTTATTTAAATGCTTTTGTTTTCCTTTAGTAAAGAAGGCCAATTATATTGAAGTATTCCCAAGGTAGTTAGTCAAGTACGTCTCAACATTAGCATGATGTAAAAAGACACTGCAGCTGAATGAAAAAGGAATCAAAATCCACTTTGTATATACATTAAGCCCTAACTGGATTTGTACCATCTTCCTATTTTATTTTTGGAAGATTAAAAGCTACAAGTGTACGTCTGCTTAAATAGGTAGGTTAAATTTGTGTCAAAATGTCTGCAGCATTTTGTCAATAAAGTTTAATCCTTTTTTAATCAAAAAAGAAGAAACTGTTTCACAGATTTATGTATTAAAGTAGAATAAGGAAAGGGGACATTAAACTAAACAGAAAATAGTAATGTAAGAAGCTTTCCTAGGATTGCAAACAGCCTCGTACGACCGTCCATGTTCATAGATAGAGGGTCTTTCCCCAGCCTCCCTCAGTGTGAATAAAGACCTGACCTTTAAAAAATTTGGATGATGAAAAGTGGGGGCAAATTATGTGAGGAAATCATATTTTATAGGATCTAATATTTAAATTTTTTAAATGTTTATTTTTGAGAGACAGAGACAGAGTGTGAGCAGGGGAGGGGCAAAGAGAGAGGGGGACTCAGAATCCAAAGTGGGCTCCAGGCTCTGAGCTGTTAACACCGAGACTGATGCGAGCCTCGAGGTCACAAGCTGTGAGATCATGATCCGAGCCGAAGTCAGACGCTTTACCAACTGAGCCACCCATGTGCCCCTGAATCTAATATTTAAAAATTTAGAAAAACTCATGTGAAATTTTGAGTTCATCATGTCGACATCCACTTTTTCTTCCAAATATAGAAAAATGAGATTTAACACTTAAAGAGTTAAGAAAATGAAGAATAAAAGAGGTTAAATAATGTATTAAGCTGCATAACTAGGAATTTGGGAAAATCCTGGAACAAAAGTTGGACTAAATTGTGCATGGCTCAGAGAGTTCTTGAGGGCTAACTCCAACCATTTCACTGGGCAGGCGTCACAAATAACCCATGCAGCCCAGGCTAGAGTTCCCATAGGTAAGTGAGGAAATCTGTGCAACATCTGGAGAAGAGAGTATGAGAACGGACATGAAACAAACAAATAGAAACCATGGGCAGTACATGAGACTGGAAATGTAAGAGCTATTTTGATCCAAAGAATGTAAAAAAAATGGTACAATAGGGAAATCAATTGTTTAACATAATAAAATATAAACAAAACTGAGTTTAAAGCATGTATGTTTAAGGTTCTCTAATAACTTTTGGAGAAAACTATGTTCATAATCAAAGCATAAGGAAAAAGACAAGCAAATACAAATCAAGAATAGGGATATATGAAATGCATAGTCATTGATCCAGCAATTGCACAACTAGGTATTTACCCAAAGGATAAAAAAATACTGATTCAAAGGCGTACATGCACCCCAATGTTTATAGCAGCATGATCAACAATAGTCAAATTGTGGAAAGAGTCCAAATGGCCATCTACTGATGAATGGATAAAGAAGATGTCATATATATACACAATGGACTATTACTCAACCATCACAAAGAATGAAATCTTGCCATTTGCAATGACGTAGATGGAGCTAGAGTGTATTATGTTAGGTGAAATAAGTCAGTTACAGAGTAAAGACAAATACCATATGATTTCACTCATTTGTGGAATTTAAGAAAAAATAAACAAGTGAATGTAGGAGGGAAAAAAAAGACACAAATTATAAAATAGACTTTTAACTATAGAGAAAAACTGAGGGGTGCTACACAGGAGTTGGGTGGGAGGATGAGTTAAATGGGTGATGGGTATTAAGGAAGGCACTTGTGATGAGCACTAGGTTTTGTATGTAGGTGCTGAATCACTAAATTCTACTCCTGATTCTAATATTACACTACATGCTAACTAACTGGAATTTAAATAAAAGCTTGAAACTACAAAAATAATATCCTCTCAGTGAAGCATTTGTTTTAGGTGGTTTTCTGTGTCTGTAATATATTTTACAAACAGAACTCTAAAAACAACTTTCAAAGATGGTGTAAACTCTGCACTAGTCATAATCCAAAAGAGAATGTTTGAATTAAGATTTAGTACAGAGGATTTTCTCTTGCCATCCCACCAAACAGCACAGACTATAGATAAGGAAAATGTGAAAGAGAAATAAAGATAAAGAGGAGATATTAATACATGCCAACAAAATAAAACAAAACAAAACAAACTCCTAATGGAAAGTCTTGGAAGAGAAAATAAATAAAGTGGTAGAGAGGCAGTATTAAAATTATGGTGACTGACAATACTCTAGAATTAGAGTCAATTCTTCCAAGAAAAGGAGATCATGAAGGCTTAGCCAATACAAATAAACAAATAAATACATGCATATAGGTAAAAGTACATTTTCATTATGCTGACAAACATTATGAATAATGAGAAAATCACATAAGTATTAGAAAAAATAATATACTTGCAAATAGTTAACAGACCATACTAAGACATCTTATTACTATTAAAACAACAAAAATGGTAAAATGGAGTGTCATTTTCAAAGGATCAGAAAAGGTTAGAGGGAAATAATCTACCAAACTAGGATTCTATGGGCAGTTAAATTAATATATGAAATAAAATTATAATAAAGGTATTTTCAAGGTCACAGAAAGTAAGTTCATGGAATCAAGCTGCCTGGAATTAATAATAAAAGATTGTCTACATGTATGGTAATACAAAAAATGCTAAACACACACACACCTCTTTTTTGTTATTATGTCAAAAGTTCTTATTTTTTAGTTAAGAATCTAATTTTTTAAGAATAGTTGTTTTTCTTTTCTTTTTTTTTTTTAAATATGGAACGCTTCACGAATTTGCCTGTCATCCTTGCGCAGGGGCCATGCTAATCTTCTCTGTATCGTTCCAATTTTAGTATATGTGCTGCCGAAGCAAGCACTTAAGAATAGTTTTAAGTTCACAGCATAAGCAAGGAGAAGGTACAGAGATTTCCCATAATTCAGCTTCACCCACACATGCATAGCTTCCCCATTATCAATATCCCTCACAAAGTGATAAGTATATTATAATTAATCAACTTGGACTGACACTTCAAAATCACTTAAAGTCTATAGTTAACTTATAGCTTACTGTTGGTTTTGAATAATTTCATATATCCATTATTATGGTAACTACAAAGTATTTCACTGCATAAAAATCCTCTGTTCTCTGCCTATTGATCCCTCCTTCCCACTCCCTCCCCAACTCCTGGCCACCATATATCTTTCTATGGTCTCCATAGTTATATCTTTTTTAGACTAGCATATAGAGTTGACCTTTGAACAATAGGGGGGTTAGGAGTGCTGACCTAAAATCCACATGTAACTTTTGATTCCCCCAAAACTTAATTACTAATAGCCTACTGATGACGAGAAGCTTTACAAATAACATAAGTGGTCAATTAACACATATTTTATGTTATGTGTATTATACACTGTATTCTTATAATAAAGTAAGCTAGAGAAAAGAAACTGTTATTAAGAACATCATAAGGGAGTGAAAATACTTTTACAGTTTTGCACTGTTTTTATTGAAAAAAAAAAAAAAGCATGTGTAAGTAGACCTTCCTAGTTCAAACCTGTGCTATTCAGATTCGGTCAGCTGTATTTTGAATCATGCAGTGTATAGCCCATTCAGATTGGCTTTTTTCATTTATTAATAGACGTTTAAGATAACTCTCTGTCTTTACACAGCTTGATAGCTCTTTTTTTGAGTGTGTGTGATGAATGACATTCCATTGCCTACATATACACCACAGCTTATTGATTCACAAATTGAAGGAAATCTAGGCTGCTTGCAAGTTTTGCCAATTATGAAAATCTGCCTTAAATTTTCATGTGCAGATTTTTGTGTGGACTTAAGTTTTACTTCCTTTGGGTAAATTCCAGGCATGATTGCTGGATTGTATTGTAAGAATATGTTTGGTTTTGTAGGAAACCACCAATGTTTCTTCAAAATGAGCTCTGCCACTTATTCTCACCAGCTGTAAATGAGAGTCTCTGTTGCTCCACATCCCACCAGCATTTGGGATATTCAGTGTTCCAGGTTTTGGCCATTTTAATAAGTGTGTAGTTGTATCCTATTGTTGTTTCAATTGCACCTTCTTGATGATATATAATAAGGAGTGTGTTTCATGTGCTTTAATTTGCCATCAGTATACTTCCTTTGTGGAAATATCTATTAAGGCCTTGGTCTATTTTTGAATCAGGTTGTTTCCTTATTGTTGAATTTTTAGAGTTCTTCGTATATTTTGGGTAACAGTCCTTTGTTAGGTAATGTCATTTGCAAATATTTTCTCCCACTCTGTGGCTTGTCTTTAATTATCTTGCTATTATCTTTCTCAGAGCAGAAAATTCACATTTGATGATGTCTAGATTACTAGATTCTCAGTTATTTCTTTTATAGATCATGTAGTTGGTGTTCTATCTACAAAAGTCTTCCCTAAACCCAAGGTCATGCAGGTTTTCTTCTGTTATCTATCAGACTTTTAACGTTTTACCTTTAGGCCTGTAACCAATTTTGAGTTAAATGTTTTCTTTTTTTAATTTTTTTGTTTATTTATTTTTGAGAGGAAGAGTCAGACAGAGCGCGAGTTGGGGAGGGGCAGAGAGACGGAGACAACACAATCCTAGCAGACTCCAGGCTCCGAGCTGTCAGCACAGAGCCTGAAGTGGGGCTCAAACTCACAAACCCTGAGATTATGACCTGAGTCGAACTGGGACACTTAACTACTGAGACATCCAGGCATCCCTGAGTTAAATGTTTGAAAGTGTAAGATTCATTTATCTATTATCTATCTATCTATCTATCTATCTATCTATCTATCTATCTATCTATCATCTCTTTGTTTATTCATGCATATGAATCTCCAGGTGTCCCAGCATCACTTGTTGAAGAGGCTGTTTTCACTCCATTGAATCTTTATCAACCATCAATTGACTATATTAATATGGGTATATTTCCAGGGTTTCTCTTTTTGAAACATTGATCTCTTATTCAAATTTTTTCCCAGTAGCACTTTGTCTTGATTAGCGCAGCTCTATACTAATTTTTGAAGTTGCGTAATGCCAGTCTTTCCACTCTGTACTTATTCAATATTGTGTTGGCTATCCTGGGTCCTTTGTCTCTCTCTTTAAAACTTTAGAAACGGTGATATCCATAAACTAACTTACCAAGGTTTTGATTGGGATTGCATTGAATCTATATATCAGTGCGGAAGAATTAATATTGAGTCAATATGGACAATATTGAGTCAATACCCATGTGTATGAAATATTTTTCCATGTATATAATTTTTTCTTTTTTTTCCTTTTTAAATTTTTTTCTTTTTTTTCTTCTCTTTGTCAGAGGTTTGTCTTTTTCCTTGTCTTGATCTTACACATATTTTGTTAAATTTGTACCTAAATATTTCATTTTGAGGGGTGCTAATATAAATAATACTGTGTTTTTAATTTCAAATTCTGCTCATTCTTTTGAGGAGTATAGAAAACAATTGACTATTGTAAATTAATCTTTTGTCTTCTTGTATCCTGGAACATTGTTATAACCTATTTTTAGCTTCTGGAGTGTTTTGTCAATTTTTTCAAATTTTTGGTACAAGTTATTATGACATCTGTGTACAAAGGCGGTTTTATTTCTTCCTTCCCAATCTGTATAGCTTTTATTCTGGTAGTCTTATTACATTAACTAAGATTTTCAGTACATTGTTGAAAAGGGGTGGAGAGAGAGGGCATCCTTACTTTGTACCTGATTTTAGTGGTAAAGTTTTTTAGTTTTCTTGCTATTAAAATATAACCTAAGCTGCAGGGTTTTTGTAGATATTCTTTAGCAAATTGAGAAAGATCCCCTCTATTCCTAGTTTACTAAGAATTTTTGCATTGAATTTAATTTGTTTTTTCCAGTATCCTAAATTGGAATTGTATGATTGATTTTAGATCACTCCTCTTTTCTAATACATGACTTTAATGTTATAAACTTCACTCTCAGCAATGTTTTTGCAACATCTCAAATATTTCATAAACTGTGTTTTCATTTAACTTACTTAAAACCATTAAAAAAGTTCTCTTGATATTTTTCTTTGAACTCTGTATTATTTGAAAATATTTTGACTAATCTCCAAGTATTTGGGGGAATTTCCAACTCTCTTTCTGCTAATTTCTGTCTCTTTTCTAATTTTTTAATAATCACAAGACATCAGGATGATAACTGACAAAAAGCCACCAGAGTCACTGACAATATTTAAGGAGTTGCTTTTTGACTGAAATTCTTAAAAGCTATAGGAGACAAATAACTAATTCATGTCCTAAGTTTTATTAAAATAAGTAGCTTTTACGAGTCTAATTAGTAAGTGAGTACTACTGATATTCTGAAAAGTTTTGTAAAGAGGCAGGTCACTGGGTGCTCTACTCAGGAGGAATGATGTTAATACCAAGGCCAGTATATTTCTCTTTCCTGTATGATAAAAAATATTAGGCTAGTATGAATCCTTCTGAGTTTTTCAGATGGCTAGTATGGGCTAATAGAACCAAATAAAAGCTTATGATTTAGATGGTTTGGTTTCACAAACCACATTTGCTCACCTACATAAAGGATACAAATGTTCCTTAAGCTACTTGAGTAGACTAAAAAAAGTAAACAACTAAGACATTCCTGAAATTATTGTAAAGCTAAGTATTATCAATTAAAATTTGATGTAATATTTTAGCTCTGAAACAACTATAAGACCATTCAAAGGCCAGGCAAGACTCACAAGTGTAAATTGATTTAAAATGAAAAAAATAAACAGCATTTTTGCTATTTAAATGTTTAACAGATATGAATATATTACTTATATTGAAAATACATTTCAAATAAAATTTTAAGCATAATTTATATATCAGGAGAGCACAATGTTTTCACAAACAATCAGTAATACTTTCTTATATTGGGCATATTGCTCAGTAATTATTAAGAATGTGTGTCTTGTAATATTCTCATACATGCTGTTCAAACCAGAAAACAGGCTATTCAAAAGACTATTTCTCTGAGTGTCTAAAGCATAAACTTGTTATACCAAAAACATTAAAACATGTTCTGTTAACTCTATTTGTGGGACAAAATATATTTTTATTTGCATTCAGTTACAAAAATTTAAAATGTGCTTTTATAGGTAGTTTATATCGCTGCCAAATATGCTAATGCAATAAGGTATAAGAAAATTCATACCATAATAAAATAAAATATAGAAATTAGATGAATGTATTCCCGAAGGTTATTTATCCATGTGTTTGCCAAAGTATTAAGTAATACTATTTCATTTTCCTAGGTTTAAGAATGTCACATATACAAAGCTAGTTTTGACAAAATACTTTTTTCTGCATTTGTAAGTGTCCATCAATTGATGAATGATTAAAGAAATTGTCTCCCGTATACACACATGCACACACATTCTGGAATATTATTCAGCCATAGACAAAACAATGAAAAGTTACTTTTCGTGACAACATGGATGGACCTTCAGGGCATTGTGTTAAGTGAGTAAGTGAGATAAAGAAAGAAAAATATTGTATATTCTCGTTTATATGTGGAATGATAAATAACTGAATAAATAAATAAGTAAACAAACAAATAAATAACCAACCAACAAAGCTTATAGATTAAGAGAACAAACTGGTGGTTGCCAGAGGCAGTGTTTAGAAAGCTGGGAGAAGTGGATAAATTGTTTTTGTTTTTTGTTTAAATAATTTAATAAAAATAAAATAATAGATGCTCATTAATCCAAAAAACAAAAAAATAATATATTATTGTGTATTATGTTCTTTTATCTTTAATAGCATTAGACATATTTTTATTATTATAAATTGAACTTTAAAATATTCATGAAGAAATAGTAGCTTGTAATAGAATGGTCTTAGTACCCTTTTTTCATTACATTACTATGTAAAAATGAATATTTTAACACCTATAATTTTATTTATTCATTTATGTATTTATTTTAATGTTTATTTATTTTTGAGAGAGAGAGACAGACAGACAGACAGAGCCCGAGCAGGGGAGGGGCACAGACAGAGAGGGAGACACAGAATCTGAACCAGGCTCCAGGCTCTGAGCTGTTAGCACAGAGCCTGACGCGGGGCTCGAACTCGGGAATGGTGAGATCATGACCTGCGCTGAAGCTGGACACTTAACCGACTGAGCCATCCAGGCGCCCCCACCTACAAATTTTTATTATATGTTTATTTATGGATAAGAGTAGAACCAGTGTTTACCTTGAATCACTATTACTTATCAATTTTAATATTACATACCTCTAAATGGAAGGTAATTATATATACACTACAAGTATATAGTGTAGCAACATTTCTTTTTCTGAAAATTCTACATTGGCATTAAGATAACTGACTATAACATAATGGTCTGGGTCCATTTATTTGTGATAAGTTTTCATTAATATGTATCCACAATTACAAAAATTTAAAATGTGTTTTTATAGGTAGTTTATATTGCCCCATTGTATATAATTATAGTGTCAAAGTTATAGGCTTAAAGGCACACATCAATGATTTGACTCTAGTT
Organism: Paguma larvata; assembly: GCA_030068075.1. Classification (NCBI taxonomy): domain Eukaryota; kingdom Metazoa; phylum Chordata; class Mammalia; order Carnivora; family Viverridae; genus Paguma; species Paguma larvata. The sequence continues at coordinate 22,681,815 of CM057839.1, read as the reverse complement.
CCTGTTTTACATTTGTTCTTTTGTGTTATTGTTCCCAACAGTACAGGTATCACCACACTTGTGGAAAAGATGCAACAATTCCTCCATTTTACACCCTCCCCTCCTTTGATAGGTGTGTCAGTTTCCTATAGGCAAGAAGACCGTTACAAGATAAACTTTCTGAATCCATGAATACCTGAAAAATGTCTGCTTTACCCTTCCACTTCACTGATGATTTGTCTCCCAGATCGTTTTTCTCTAAGCACAGTGTAGGCTTTTCTTATTATTTCTGGAAATCTTATTTGCTAATGAAATGTCTCATGCCAAAGCTTGGTCACAATTCTTTGCAAGAGACCTTCTTTATGACCTCAGATTTCTTAATTTTCATGAAGCTGTGACTTCATGTGGATTCCCTTGCATTCCTCAGGGTTACGCTTAGATATTGCTGCGCATTTGAAACATCGTGCCTTCCCCCACTGAGAAATTAGGTCCTATTATTTCTTTAATATTCCTGTCCTTAAATATCTCTCTCTCTCTCTCTCTATCTGTCTATCATCTATCTATCTATTTACTTGCTGCACTCTCCAGCTCAAATCATTTCTGGGATTCCGTGGGTAGGTTACTAAATCCACTGTGCCACGTACACATTCTGGGTGGGGTTGCCTACTCACCAGGTTATCCATGAATAAACTTCATGAACTTGTATGCATTGAACCTCCTAGGAAGTTTGAGTAGGAACTTATTCTAATTCTTTGCTATATCTTTGGGTATATCAGGATGTATTTAGAAAGTACTTCACTAAATCCATTTTGTGTACTTCTCTTCATGGTCTTTTAATTGTGTATGTGTTAGAGTTGGTTTAGTTCTGCTTCTCTCTCCTAACTTTATACCATTCTCCATGTGCTTTAATCTATTTCCATATTACTGATAAATGTTTAAGTGCTGATGCTAGTTAAACTCTTTCTGGGTCTCCAAACTTGTGTATCAGGCTCCATCAGAGATACACATATAAATTATTTTTAATTTATAGTAAAACCATCCACTTATTTTCCCTCTAGCCTATAGTCTTGTAGTCAGTTGTGGTTTAGTCATAAATTTCCATTCTATATAGCTGATGTGAAGAGAGAATACGGTGTCTTTACTTTCTGGAGATAATCTCTTTTACTAAAGGGATTTAAACATCCAAAGATAATGTATGGAAATATTTTCCAGTTATTAGTTTCAATAGTGAGTTTTGAAAAGTTCAATCTTCTCAGTACACTCTCTTAGTATTTTTTTTCCCTAAATGCTGCTTGTATATATTTGGGATTGAGGTAGGGGATCACATCACCTTGGGGCTCAAAGCCGACTGAAAGTCAAGTTGCCTTCTGCGGTATCTCTTGACTCTTTTGCAGGATGACTATCCTAAAACTTAGTCCCCTGCCATCCTGTGTTCTTGACCTCGGACCAGCAGCTCGTGAACTTATGCTATGTTGCTTTGGCTGACTAAGAATCTAGTCCTTCTCTGCTGATGCTGCCTCAATTGGCTATTCCTGGCACAGCAAATGCCAAGTTTTTCAGCTATCTATTCCCTGGCTTTCTCCACTGGCTCTCTAACCATCTGCTTCCATGTGCCGAGATGGGCTTACACAATCTTTCCATTCAATCCATACCACAGAAGTAGTCAAGAGACACTCAAAGGCACAAGTTCAGAGACTGCCTCTTTAGTGCTCCATGCAGTTTCTTTTTACTTCAGTTAACAGCTTTCCTATGTTATCAAAGGGAACTCTTTGAAGCATCTCCTTATACAACCCCAAGAGCAAAGTAATGAAAAATGTTCTGCATGTCTCTCTAACATCTACAGTAGTTTTTCTTTGGGGCACCTGGGTGGTTCAGTCTGTTGAGCATCGACTTTGGCTCAGGATATGATCTCGGAGGTTCATGAGTTCGAGCCCCGCATCAGACTCTGTGCTGACAGCTCAGAGCCTAGAGTCTGTTTCATATTCTGTGTCTCCCTCTCTCTCTGCCCCTTCCCTGCTCATGCTCTGTCTCTCTCTGTCCAAAAATAAATAAATATTAAAAAAATTTTACAATATTTTTTCTGGCAAATGAAAGGCAATTCTAATATACATGCATCTTAACTTGGTCTCTCTTCTAGTATTCTAATGCATTATATTTCTATTCATATTAGACCAGAAAGGATACTTCTTTTTGCTGCAGATGAAACTCATTTTGTATGATGTTTTTCTCTTTAAAATAAAAATACTTTATGGCATGTAAGTCATAATTGGAAGGAGTATCTTCAAAGTACTATTGAAAAATCACTATGATCTGATTTTAGTAAACTTTGCTCTTGACATTGGAACTTAAGGAAAACCAGCAGCTAAGTGTTACTGAGGATAAATTTATGTTGATTTACTGCCCCTTACGTATTATGTATGTTATCTAGCCTGGGCTTTCTGTGTCCCTTAGTAACACAATCATTGAAAGAGCACATATTATCTATTTGTTATGTTAAATAACTAATTATTCAATCTATTCCCACTTCTAGGTTACCATTACTTGTCCTGTGAGTTACTTCATCAGCCTACCTTGTTTTTCAGTCTGCTGTCTTGGCGTCATTCTAATTATGTATACTTTGTAGGAAAAAAAATGATTGTTTTATTTGCCTACTTAGATTTGGTTTTAAACTCTGTCTTTATATGATACAGTCCAAATACTGAAATAGAAGTTATTGGGGCCCTCTAATAACTTCCCACTGCTTATCTTTTTATTTTCATCATCTTTATCCTTAATGCCAAACACTGATACCAAATTTCTTTTGAATCTTCAATCATGCACTGGTTTGATTTACTCTTAGGCCATCAAACATGCTGTTCCACCTGCTGGGATTAATTTTTTTCCTCACCTTTCTTCACCTGATTCACACCCTTTAATCTTTCAGTCCTCATTTTAGAAGCTACTTGCCTACAAAGGCTTATCTTACTGATTTTGTTTGGCTTCCTGTCCATTCAGTTCTTATTATTCTCTATTTTCCTAAATTGCACATAGAGAATTATATTGTAATTTCATGGTGCATCTCTCTCTCTCTCTTTTTCTTCCCATCTCCAACAGAAAGTGTGAGCTTGCTGACCATTCATTTTCTACATAAAAAAGTGGGTCATAGTTTTACAAAGATATCTTGCCATTCCTTCTAGTGCGCCCTATACTTTGCCTTTTGCTAGAACAAACATAAGTTTGTGTAGAATAATAATTCAATGTTGATTTCCTTCTATATTTCTGTATTTCCAAACATTTCCAGGTAGTATTTTATAAATAGATTCCTGATAACATATTAGTTAATGTATTGTTATAAAATGTAATAATGTATCGTTCTCACACTCTATTGTTAGTGTTTAAATAATGTGTCATTACTATCATATTATATAGTTTTTAAAAATAAAGTAACATTCCTATTTATACTGTATTATTGTATACTATGCCAAATGGTATTACATTTAATATTAGTAGTATTTAAAATTCATAAATGTTTTTTAGGTAGAAGAGCAAATATTGTAATTTCTGTTTTATATATGAGAAAAATCAGGTTCATAGCAAGGAAATGATTTGTAGAGGATCAAATAAATACTCATTGGTTGAGAAGGAAATCAACCTCGAATTTCCTGGTCTAAATCAAATACTCCTTCATTTACCTTATTCTTTCATTATCGTTTTCCAACTTCCCTTACACTTGCTATTTCAATAATAAATAAAGATGAGAAAGAGAATCATATTTTTTTTGTCTTTAAGATAACAAGGAAGAGGGAGAGATTTTATTACCTGCTTGTGGTGAGTGAGGAGGGGTGACTTAGAGAATGCCAGCTCGTGCCTGTTTTAATTGTGTACATCACCTACCATCGTTACCTCATTATAGAGTTATGCTCCAATTTTCATCTTGGGAAAACTACTTTCACTCCCACTACCTTATGTGATTGCACATCTGTGCGTGTACTGTGCCTGTTGAAACGAGAAAAATGATAATAGGCATATTTAAACAATACTCCCCAAACTACACTAGTAGTAATTGGGAGTGCTGAGATTAGCACTTAGACTACTTAACTCCATTTCTAGTGCTCTTTTTTACTGCGCCATGCTGTGTTTTCTCACAATTTCATGAAACAGGAAAGTGAAACTATAAAGAGGGATGTAAAATTATAGTTGAATTGGGAGATGTACATTTACAATTCTGAGTATTTAACTGTCCAATTACTTCACTTTCTTCATAACCGTTTCCTTATTTGCAAATTGTAGAAAAAATATGAAACCACAAGCCCGAAATGTGTAGCACTCCTGGCACCGAGTCTTAAAAATAAGAGATTTTCAGTAAATACTAATTATCATTTCATTCATTTGCTGTTGTTACTCTTATCAGTATTATATAAAAAAAATAGGTCTTCTATACAAACAAACAAAAAACAGTAAAAAGCACCTGGATTTTTTTAATGTTTACTTATTATTATTATTTTTTTTTTGAGAGACAGGGTGGTAGAGCATGAGTAGGGAGAGGCAGAGAGAGAGGGAGACACAGCACCCGAAGCAGGCTCCAGGCCCTGAGCTGTCAGCACAAAGCCCGACATGGAGCATGAACCCAGCAACCATGAGATCATGACCTGAGATGAAGTCACTTAACTGATTGAGCCAAACAGGTGCCCCACACCTGAAATTTTCTTTTATTCTCTTTTATTCGTTTATTCTCTATTCTATTCCTTCTGATACTTCTTTCCGTTTTTATACATCTCTTCTATTTGTATATTTTAGACTAAAGAGAAGAGTGAGGTATTAAGTGGAAAATAAAGATTAAAACAAGGAAAATGAAAATGGAGATATATTCTATCAAAATTAATTGATAGTGCTAAAAGAAAAAATCAATTCAAGTTCTCACTAAAATATGTAGTCACAACCCTGTTTTTGTGTATAAAGAACAATTTTGAGCAAATAGTGGTGTACTGGTCTCAGTTTAATATGAAAAGTTAAAAAGAACATTTCTAGTTTATAAAGACCTTAAATTTATACTTTTCTAGTTATTTAAAATAAGTTTAAGATACCCAGCTTTTAAAAATTGAAATAGATATTCCACCATCTTTTATTATCAAAATTAAGGCAGCACCTGTGATGTTATGACTATGCTGGCTTTAACAGTTAGGAAGGAACAATAAAAAAAGCAAATAAAAAAAAAGACCATAAAACAAGATTGGGTAAAAACAAAAATGAGTTTGCAAGGAAAAATAAATTGTACCTGCACCAGAGCAGGGCGGTAAGCAGAATTTTTAAAAGCCCCTGAATCCATAGGTATTCCATAATCTGATAATATGATAAGAAATTCATTTTCACGATTATGTTGTTATGTGAAAATTTTATAAATAAATATTATTACGATGCAAATTGAAAACAAATTTATAAACTACCGAACACCAGGAAGAAAGTATACACAATCATCTATTTTGATTTCAAAGTATTATTATGAAGTGTTGAATATACAAAAATATGAGGATGGATTAATATGAACACTAGTATAAACACCATTTATGTTGAACATGTGGTAATATTTTGTCATATTTCCTTCCTTCCTTCCTCCCTCCCTCTCTTCCTTCCTTCCTTCTTTCACTGTTTCAAATAATGCAATTCCTAAAAATACATAAAATATATACACAAATCATGATCACAGCTGATAAAATTACTAATTGCAATATATAAATTAATTTGATATTCAAATTTTCTTAATTGACCCACCATCTATAAATTTGGCGTTTGATATTTCTAATACCAGTGGTCCCATGGTTGTGTTTTCTGGTGCCCGTCAATCTTTCTGATTTTGTATGTCAGAATATATAGCTTGTATCTTTGTATGCCTAGTTATCTTTAGAAGTGTACTGGACTTTGTGCTTGCAATACTAATTGTATTAATAATTTCAGACCTAGAGAATTATCTATGTCAAATAACAGTTGACCTTTACTTCTTCCGTACACCTAGTACAGGAAGTAACCTGGAATCATCTTAAACCAATTTTAGGATTTGTGGTTTTCTATGCTCTAGACTACTTGAAGCTGTGTCGCAGTCTCTTTACCAAAACTCCTAATGTTTACTTCTAATCCACTCCTTTCCTAGGATTTAGCCCCCTGGAGTTTCACTATAAATTTTGGGTGGTTTCTCCTCAGTTGTGATTTTTTTCTTCCTTCAATATCCCTACACTCTTACTTTTTTTCAGCTTTTGAACTGATAAATCATTTGTTACATATTAAGCCTTAAAGTTCTTGAAGCATATTTTAAATTATTCTGTTTTACTTTTCCTAATGTCATCAGATGAAATGTTCAACCCTAACAGTTTGGCAAAAATGTTTTATGGTATTGTTCATACTTCGTATCAGAAGTTACATGATGTAAAGTTGACCCACTATTAAATGAGCTCAGGTGTATTGCCTGATTACTGTAGCCACAGATGATCTCTTAATTATAAATTTAGGTTTTCTAGTTGTCATAAAAAGGAGGGGTAGATTGGAAAAACCTAGTCTTCATTACTGGGATCTAAGAAAAATAAAATAGTCTAATAAGAGGAAGGAAACCTTGCAGTTGTTATTGAAAACGTTTGACTACCAGAGAAGTTTGCTTGTGAAGAATAGAAAATGTTTAAAAGTTAAGTATTTGAAGTATTTTAACGCAGAGATTAAATGTAGTTGCTTTGAAACAGAGTAGGCTTTTGTATCTAAGACACCCAGTTTACATTTTGCCTCTTTCAACATAAAACAATAATGTGACCATTAATATTCTGCTAAATTGAAATTATAGTGAATTTTCTGGACATGCCATTAATGTTGGCTTGTAAAACCTAATTGTCTGAAAGAAAATTGATTTAATTATTATTTTAGATAAATATGAGTCTGTAGTCCAAGAGATTAAAAAATACATACGTTTGGGTGAAATATATTAAATATATTTAAACTAATTCCAATTTTAATAATGATAAAAATAATTAAAATAAAATAATTTCAATTTTCATAATTATAGGTGTCAGAAACATGGATTATATTCACTGTTAGTCTTTCAAGTGATTACAGAAATCTATATATATCTGCATAAAGAGATGCTGAAATTAACCCATAATAAAATATAGGCTTGCAACTTACTACAAAATGACTTTTGTATTGTTTTCTTTTTAAGAACACAAAAAGTAAATAAGTACTAGGTGTACTAAATAGAGATGTATTTTTCTGATTTGACAAAAAAATGGTGATAAGTGAAAAATCAATTTGGAGACCTTTGAGTCATCGTACACATTCACTTAATTTCCATGAAAAATAATTGCAGATTTTGCTTTTCAACCCATCATCAATCCAAAATCATTTGATAAGTTAGATTTTACAATGCTATACTTAAAATTTACAGTAAACACAACTATTTTAAAATATATATATATATATATATATATATATATATATATATATACATACCTGGGATCTTTGTCAACAATGCTCTTACAAATTTCACTTTAACTGGATATTTATGACCATTACCAAACTTAATTAGTATATAAAGTCATGTAATTTTGTTAATGATTTTGGATACAATCTGTATTTTCAGTTATCAGCAGAGGTTTCAGTTATTATTAAAAACATGAAGGGAGGGGTCCTGCAGGAGAAAATTGCTTAGCAACTGGTATTGAGTATAATTTACCAAACACAAACCGATCTGCCTATGTTCTACATCTGACAAAAAATGCTGTCTTATAACGTTAGGTAATTTTCCAATATTTAGAAAATCAAATAGGCTTTTATTTTGAGAGAGAGAGAGAGAGATAAGGTGCCCATGCATACCTGCGAGTGAGTGAGCTGGGGAGGGGCAAAGAGAGAGAATCTTAAGCAGGCTCCATGTTCAGCACAGAGCCCAACACATGGCTCCATCCCACATCCCTGGAATCATGACCCGAGCCAAAATCAAGAATCAGATGCTCAAACCACTGAGATACCCAGATGTTCCTGAAAAGCAAATAGGCGCTTAAAAGATTTCTTTTTTACTATTGTCCAAATAATCTCTGAATTTGGAAGAAATTATTGTATTAATTAATTACTAATTTTTATTTGAGTGTAGTTGGCATATACTGTGGCATTAGTTTCATGTATATGACATAGTGATTCAACAAGTTTATTCATTATGCTATACTCACTACAGGTATAGCTACTGTCTGCCACCATACAGTGCTGTTACAGTATCATTGACCATATTCCTTAGGCTGTGCCTTTTATTTCCATGACTATGCTTTACATAACTGGAAGCCTGGATCTTCCACTCTCCTTCATTCATTTTACTCAACTTCTCTAAATCGTTCTGGCCACTTAAGTTGTTCCTTGTATTTATAGGTCTAATTCTCCTTTTTGTTTCTTGTTTTGTTTTGTTTTTTTGATTTCACATATGAGTGAAATCATATGGTATTAGTCTTTCTCAGTCTGTATTATTTCACTTAGGCAAATATCCTCTAAGTCCATCCATGTTGTCACAAGTAACACAATCTCATTCTTTTTATGCCTGTTTAATATTTCATATATATGATACATAACATATATATATGTATATATATGTGTATATATGTGTATATATGTGTGTGTGTGTATATATATATATACATATATATACATATATATATATATATATATATATATATAAATGGACATGTTCTTTGTCCATTTGTCTATTGCTTGATGGACATCTGGATTGCTCCTGTATCTTGGCTATTGTAAATACTGCTGCAGTAGACAAGAGTGCATATATCTTTCTGAATTAATGTTTTTATTTCCTTGGGTAAATTCCTAGAAGTGGGATTGTTGGATTATATCGTATTTATATTTTTAATTTTTTTTTGGAACTTGCATACTGTTTTCCACAGTGGCTGCACCAGTTTGCATTCCCACCACAGTGCAGGAGGATTCCTATTTCTTCATATCCTCGCCAACATTTGTTATTTCTAATCTTTTTAATGTTAGCTATTCTGACAGATGTAAGATGATGTCTCATAGTGGTTTTGATTTGCATTTGAGCATCTTTTCATGTGTCAGTTAGCCATATGTATGACTTCTTTGGAAATGATGTCTAGTCAGGTCTTTGCTCATTTGTTAATCAGATATTTTTGGTTTTGAATTGTATAAATTCTTGTGTACATTTTAGATATTAACGTCTTATCAAATATATACTTTGCAAATAATTTTCGCAGTCAGTAGATTACCATTTGGTTTTGGTGATGGTTTCCTCACTGTGCAAAAGCTTCTTATTTTGATGTAGTCCCAAGTTTATTTTTGCTTTTGTCTCCCTTGCCTTAGGAGACATATGTAGAAAAGCATTTCTATGGCTGACATCAGAAATATTACTGCTGTGCTCTCTTCGAGAATTTTTATGGTTTCAGATCTCACATTTAGCCTTTTAACCCATTCTGAGATGTGTGTGTGTGTGTGTGTGTGTGTGTGTGTGTGTGTGTGTGTGTTAGAAAGTAGTCCAGTTTCATTCTTTTACATGTGGCTGTCCAATTTTCCCAGCATATTGGTATTAATTTATTAAAAAATAATGTTTATTTATTTTTGATAGACCACAAGGAGGGGGATGAGAAGAGAGAAGGGAGACACAGAATCTGAAGCAGGCTCCAGGCTCTGAGCTGTCCCCACTGAGCCCAACGCGGGGCTCAAACTCACAGACAATGAGATCATGATCTGAGCTAAAGTCAGTCACTCAAGCGGCTGACCCACCCAGGGACACCTTGGTGTTAATTTATATTAGAACTCACAATCGATTTCCATGGGTCATGAAATCCCCCTATAAGCTAAAATTTACCTCCATTGTTTTGGCCATGTAATTAACTCTTGATTAAAGCAGGCAAGATTGAGAAAAACATTTTAGAAAAAGAATACACGATATGAATTGGAAGATGTCAGGCTGCCAAATTGTTTCTTGTATTTTGATAATTCAGAGATAAATTTTAAAAATAATGGTAGCCACCCATTTATGCCACCACTAAGCAATACTAACACTGTTTGGAACAATCTCTGAACATCAAGTATGTTGTTGCTAGGGGTTAGGGAGGAGGGGGATGAATGAATAGAGCATACAGGACGACTTTAAGGACAGTGAATGCATTCTATAGGATACCATAATAATGGATCATTATTCAGTTTTCCAAACCTAAGAATGTTCAACATCAAGAGTAAACTCTAAAGTAAACTATGGACTTCAGGTGAGTATCATGTGCCAGTGTGTGTCATCAGTTGTAACAAATGCATCACTCTGGTGGGAGATGTTGATAACGGGGAGGCTCTGCATGTGTGAGGACACAGTTACATGGGAAATCTCTGTACCTTCCCATCAATGTTGAGATGAACCTAAAACTGCTCTAAAAAATAAGGTCTTTTATTTTTTTCTTTCAAGTTTTTATTTAAATTCTAGTTAGTTCACATAAAATGTAATATTAGTTTCAGGTGCAGGATTTAGTGGCTCATCATCTACATACAATATCCGTCACCCATTAATACATTCCCACACCCAACTCCCCTCCAGCAACCTTCAGTGTGTTCTCTAGGGTTAAGAGTCTAGGTATTTACCCAAAGGATACAAAAATTCTGATTCAAGGGGATACATGCACTTCAGTTTTTATGGCAGCATTATCAACAATAGCCACAATATAAGGTCTTTTTAAAAAGCTCTAGTTAATTCAGATTTTAAATGTTCAAGTTTCAAAATTCTAAAGATGGCAATTATCCTCCAAATTAATTTAGATTTACTGGAACGTTTTAATCAAGGACTACCTTTTAATCATAGAAGACTATGCGGGAATGAAGGTTTTCTGCAATAATTTTCCATCTGAGGCAACAGTGCTCCTGCAGTTTGTTTTGGGTACTCTAGATGTGGGAATGCTCCTAGGTGAGTTACTGACAAGTTGCCCATAGACATGGTTTCTTCCGCAAGTATTATTGATATCCTTACTACAGTCCGTGTTACTGCAAAACACCTATCCAGGCAGGCGAAATTCTGAATGACCTCAGGGGAGTTACAAAGTTAATCTCCCATATTCCAGCTGGTGCTGACTGTAAACCCTGTATAATGACTATTGCCGGAGAGTTCTGAATTTGTCAAACATGAGAAAAATCTACGGATCTCAGTTTCACGATGTTAATGTGGATTGTAGGTTGGTAAGATTTTTCTGATACCAGTCCATTAATGAGGACAGAGTCTATTGTTTGTTATTGCATCTCCAGCAATTGTACAATTATGCAAAGACTCTATTATCAAATACGTTTTAAAGAGTGGATAGCTAAACTTCTGCCTAAATTCTTTCAAAGTGATTTTAAATGGACATTTGAAAACATAATAGATATCCTTAAGTATTTTTACTTTTACCTAATTGAGTTAGGAGGCTTTGTTTAAAATACACCAAAGTCTAAAATTTGTATTCTTTGATATTGCCTCAAGAGGAGTAAAGGTCAAAATAGTAAATAATAGGTTTTCTACAGTTTTTATATACAATCTAGGATTTAATATTTTTGTGCTTAAGTGCACAGGGACAATATGTGTAGTAAGAAAAGTAATAAAAGAGCCCAGAAAAAAATAGTGAAGGTGATATCAGCAAACTTTTTTTCTTCTGATAAGGTTTTTCAGCTCTCCATAGTTGACATTGGTTTTTATAGAGATTTTTAGAGGACATATTTGGAGAGTTGTTATGATTTCTGAGCTCATACTTTGTGAAACCTTGAACTGCATACCTCTCATGCTGCGGTATTCATGTGGCCAGTACAGTCTCTTAAAAATCTGTTAGAAACAGATTTACAACAATTTTATAGTACAGCTGCTTCTGCTTTCTACCTCTGCTAGCTGCCTTTTCTAAGCACTTAATCAGTGAAAGGATGTGTGATAAGCATTCACTTATACTCTGTCATTTGAATTTTACCATTACATGAGGGACAGATGATGTGATCCCCATCTTACCAATTAGGATACCAATGCCAGGATGGTTTAAAAACTTAGCCCAAGGTGACATAGCTAGCAGAGGCTATTTGCTTTGTTTAAATTGAGATCTCTTTGATTGCAAAACCTTTGTCATTAATCACTGGGCTGCATTTGTACTTTTATAGTATAACTCTTCCTATATATTTAAGCCACCTTCATTTTAACTATTTAAATTCCTAGCCATATTTTTATCCTACTAGTTTAAAATGTTTGCTTTGTGTATTTTTGCATAACCTAGTATTCAAATGGAGCACACATACTTCAAGAAATATATATATGTGCATATATATTTTTTTAATTTTTAATGTTTATTTATCTTTGAGAGAGAGAGACAGAGTGGGAGCAGGGAAGGGGCAGAGAGAGAGGGAGACTCAAAAGCCATAGCAGGCTCCAGGCTCTGAGCTGTCAGCACAGAGCCCTACTTGGGGCTCGAACTCTTGAACCATGAGATCATGACTTGAGCCAAAGTCGGACACCTAACTGACTAAGCCACCCAGGTGCCCCCATGGAAATTCTTCTATTCCTTATTTATATTTTTTCCTAGGTAATTTTATCCATGTGGACTGTAGGGGGTATTGTTAAACTGGTAAGTTTTAAAAAGTAACTCCATTTCAGTTTTGTTTTTTTCTTTTTTCTAGAACTCCTGTTAAATCCTACAACCTTCTTAACATCTCTGTGTAAATGTTGGCTAGATAAATTTAAAAAATACAAATCATAGATGAGGGTCAACAATCCTACAACCTATTTCTAACCCAGACTTCCAGTTTAGAGTAAATCGACTCATCACCCCTTAGGTGTTCAACATGAAATCCTACAAGTCATCAATCTTCACCTCACCAGATACTCTGTCAAATTCTTTAAGTTCGCTTCCATGACCAAAATGTATACTATCAAAATTTTCATCTTTTTTTATTATAATCACCTGAGTCCAAGCCATAATCATTTTCCCTATGAACAATTACATTTGTCTTTAACTTGCATTGTCTTGTCACACTGTATAGAACCTTAATTTATACATATAACTTTTAACCTGGATATGTCTGTCACTTCTCTACCTAAAACTAATCAAGCTCTTTGTACTTTTTAAAAGAAAAATACAGGGGCACCTGGGTGGCTCAGTTGGTTAAGCAGCCGACTTCAGGCTCAGGTCATGATCTCACGGTCTGTGAGTCCGAGACCCGCGTCGGGCTCTGTGCTACCGGCTCAGAGCCTGGAGCCTGCTTCGGATTCTGTATCTCCCTCTCTCTCTGCCCTTCCCTTGCTCATACTCTGTCTCTATGTCTCTCAAAAATAAATAAATATTAAAAAAAATAAAAGAAAAATACAATCAGAATTTGCATGGTGGATTTTTCTTCGTGAAAAAGTCTTAAGGATTTTTTTAAGGCAAATCAGTTCCTACTAGACTATATAACTATGTCTTCATAATAAAACATGTTGAAAAATTAAAAAAATAAATTATGAAAGAGGTAAATGACATAAGTTTTTAATAGTATAAATAACACAAAATAAATACTTTGTATAAATATTAAATGAATAAATAAAGCAACATGGTTTGTTAAAATGCCATAGACTGGGTTACTTAAACAATAGGCATTTATATCTCACAGTTATAGAGGTTGGGATGTATAATATCATGGTGCCGATAGACGTGTTCCTGCTTCCTCACTTGTAGACAGCCTCCTTCTTGCTGAGCTCACATGGTGTTTCTTCAATGCATATACATGGAAAGAAAGAGCTCTGTTCTGTCTCTTTCTTCTTATAAGGACACCAAACCTAGTATGAGGACTTCACCCTCCTGACCTCATCTAAATTTACTTACTGCCTAAAGGCAAATACCATTGCTTTGGGTGTTGGGACTTCAACATATGAATTATGAGGAGATACAAACCTTTAGTTCATAAAAATAATATTAATTTAAGTCTTTCACCATCACTAGTAAGTCTGAAAATATGGATGAAATATAATATATACATATAAATATATAATCTATAGTATAATATATAATATTACATATAATTATATATAATATAATTTGTTAAGGAATATGCAAATTACTAGAAATGATTTAAAAGAGTATAAAACCTCAGAGAATATAAAGGAAATTGGAGGCATTTTAAATAGGTATCTCTAAACAAATCTGACTACTTTACAACTATATTCTACAAAAGCTTAATGGATGTAATGTTTACATTACATAAGATATCTCATAGCTTAGAGAAGCATTAGTATCATGGAGTTTGAGCTGTTAAAAGGTTTTGCCAACCCAAAACAAAGACATCTGAATTTTCAAGAAGGCTTAAGTAATTTTGAAAACCTTTAATATTTATCAAGCAAAAATAAAAATATACCTATGAAGTAGAAGAGAGAACGCAAAAAATGAATACTAAAATAAATTAAGACCACATTACCCTAAGGAATTTTTTCTAATTGCGAGTACTAAAAACTGGGTCCTGTGGTTCAGATTTTTAAGGAAGATGAAAAGAAGATAAAGACCATGGGACTGTAGGAAGCAACAACTGGAAAAATAAATAAATAAATAAAAGATAATGGATAAATAAATAAATGAACATCTACTGAATGAAAAATGTATCTCCAAAGTTGTCCCTGCTCTCACAAACTGAAACACAAATACACAAACAAAAAGTAAAAGATAATTATAAAGATTGAACATAATTTAATGAATAACATCACAATAATTTAAAAATTATGAATCTATATATCTATAGTAATATAGTAGTGATTTTCTTACTGTCCTATAAAATATAGCAAAAAGCTAAAGTTTTCTGGAATTTAAGAGAGATTAGAAGTAGATAAAGAGAAGAAAAGAGATCTCGTATATATCTTTTATTAACTTAGTATTTTTAGTATAATATTTTTATTGATAAGAATTTGCCCAATGAAGCGTTTTTTTTTCCATTTACCTTCAGCCTGTTGGCACAAGTTTTCTATTGCTGCAGAACAAACTACCACAAGAATAGCAATTTAAAATAGTGCTTGTTTAGTATCTCACAGTCTTATAGGTCAAAAATCCAGGTGGGGGTTTCTTGTCCAGCATGTTAGAAGCTTGAAGTTGCCACTCTGTCCAAACAAGTAAAATTCTAAACCAAAAACTCAACTACTCTTCTTAGATCCATAAGAAAATTTAAGTCGCAGGAAAAAGCACTGCCCCTTAAATTGGATGAACAGATAGGCAATATAGAGATTTACAACTTAATGGAATAGAAGTCCATGAATTGAAATCTTCACAGTAACTAGTGCTGAAGTAAGGAAACCTAAAATATAATTGAAGAATTACCAGAAGTTCAATGTATATGACTCTGAGAAATAAAAATCTAGTGAGAAATAGTCATGGGAGGGGCATGCATTTGTGAGTTTCATGTCCTGGACCTCTAGCCATTCTTACAATTAATATCAGAGAAAAATAATCCTTCCCTTCTGGCTAGGGAAGGGGAAAAGTATCCATTTTAATATCAACCAGAATATTCTGTTATCATAACAAGGTTTTCCCTTAGGAGAGACTATTTAACAGAGCCTAACTGACCTGGGAGAAGAGGAATACCCAGTCCCAGCCAGCTCTTGACTTCTGCATGGAAAAAAGGAAGTACCCAATCCCCCCTCTTTCCCAATTTCCTTCCAAGTGGGAAAAAGGAAATTTCCAACTTCATCTAATTCTAGCCATCATGTCCTATGTCGGAGATGGAAGATGCGGGGCCCAAATTCACGGATCATGAGATTATGACCTGAGCACAGCCTCGATAAGAAGCTGTTTTATAATAATAGAAGTATAGAATAATTTCCCTCCCCTCATAACTTAGTACTCTTTTATTAAAGTCCTATTTAGAGCACTTCCTATAACTCAGTAAATCATGCTCAGCTAACAAGAGAAAAATTACAAGTTGTACTACAAGGCAAAAAACACAGTTTGAAGAGACACGGCAAGGTCACCTGGGTAGCTTTGCTTTTGAGTCTTGATTTTCGCTCAGGTTATGATCCCAGAGTTTGGGATCAAGCTCCACGTTGGACTCTTTGCTGAGTGCAAAACCTGGTTAAGATTCTCTCTCTTTCTGCCTGCCTAGCCCTCTCTCTCTCTCTCTCTTTCTCTCTCTCTCTCTCTAAGTAAAAAGGAAAAAAAAGAAAACAACAGGAGGAGACAGAACAAGCATCAGAATGCGACTCAGATATGGCAAGGAGGGATGTTGGAATTACCAAACCAGGGATTCATAACAACTATGCCCCTAACAGTAATGCATCAAACTATATTAGGAAAAAATTAATAGAACTGCTAGCAGAAACAGATAAAGTCTCTATTATTGTTGAAAACTTCAACACCCCTCTTATCAGAAATCAGTGAAGACATGGTTGAACTTTCTTTCAACAGAAAGAAAGTTGGAAAATCTCCAAATACCTCAAAAGAAATCAACATTTTTAAGTTTTCCATGGTTCATCTCAAGAAATATTTTAAAAAGTTAAAATTAAATGTAAACTAAAGCATAACATCAAAATTTGGGTGTACAGCAAACATTGTTTAGAGAGAAATTGATAGTAAATAAGTCACATGTTACAAAAGAACTATCTGAAATCAATAATCTAAGTTTTCATTATCAGAAACTCAGAAAAGAAGATGAGATTAAATTCTAAGCATAAGGAAAGAAATAATATTATTTAGAGTAGAAATAAATGAGATTGAAAACAGGAAATCAATAGAAATTTAACAGAAAATAAATAGAACCAAAAACTAGATCTACGAAAAGATGTCTAAAATCAGTAAACCTTTAACAAGGAAAGTAAGAAAAAAGAGAGAGGATACGAATTTCTAGTATCAGAAATAAAAGAATGGACATTATTACAGATCCCATGGACATTAAAAGAATGCAGAAATAGTATTTGACACAAACTGATATTCATGATAAAAAAGTCTCAGTAAGCTAGGAATAGAGGGAATTTTCCTGTGAAAACATATAGCTGAAACCATACTAAATATATGAGAAGCTAGAAGCATTCCCATTAAGATCAGGAGCAAGCCAATGAAGTCCCCTCTCACCACTGCTTTTCTTTTTTGTTTTTTTAAGTTTATTTTGAGAGATAGCGAGTGAGTAGGGGAGGAACAGAGAGAGACGGAGAGAGAGAGAATCCCAAGCAGGCTTTGCGCTGTCAGCACAGAGCCTGATGCAGAGTCTGACGCAGAGCCTGATGTGGAGTTCCATGAAAGCCTGATTCAGGACTCGAATTCATGAATCATGAGATCATGACCTGAGCTGAAATCAAATGCGTAATGGACTGAGCTACCCAGGCGCTCCTCACCACTGCTTTTTAACATCATACAGAAGTCCTAGTTGTGGAATAATACAAAGAGAATAAAAAGCATACAGATTGGAAAGGAAGATAAAATCTGTTTTTACATAGAGGACATGATCATCTATGTAGGATTTCAGAAAAAAATCCACAAAAGTACTTGGAATAAAAAATCAATTATAATGAAGTTGCAGGATACGTAAATGTACAAATGTCAAATGTTTTCCTATATACTGACAATACACATGTAGAAGTTGAAATTAAAATACAACCATTTACATTAGCATCCCCCAAAATACTATGAGTATATATCTAATGAAATATGTACAAGATCTATATGAGGAAACCTTAAAAGATTCTGATGAATAAAATAAGAGAACCAAATAAATAGAGAGATATTCCATGTTCTCGGATAGGAAGACTTGATATTGTCAGATGTCAGTTTTTCCCAATTTGATTCATAGATTCAATGCCATCCCAATAAATAATCTCAGTGAATAAGTTATGGGTAGCAATGATCTGAGACTAAAATATGTGGAGACCCAGAATAAGACAATATTGAAGAAGAACAAAGTGGGAGAACTGACACCACCCAACATCAAGACTAAATATGAATATGAGTAATAAAGTCAGTGTCATATTGGCACAAGAATAGACAAATAAACCAATGTAACAGAAAATAGAGCCCAGAAACAGAACCACGTAAGTATAGTCAACTGATCTTTGTCAAGGAGTAAAGTCAATGTAAGGGAGCAAAGGTAATCTCTACAGCAAATGCTGCTAGAATGATTGTATATCCAAATGTACCCCCTCCCCCAAATAATCTAGACACAGCCCTTGTATCTGTCACAAAAATTAACTCAAAATGGGCCATAAATTTAAATATAAAACACTAAATTATAAAACTTCTAGAGGGTAACACAGAGAAAATCTAGATGGCATTTTGTTTGGTTATTATTGTATAACTACAACACCAAACCTACAATCCGTGAACTAAAAAAAAATAAGCTGTACCTCACTAAATTTTTTTTCTGAAAAAGACACTGTCTTTAGTGAAATTACTCTGTATGTTATTATAATGGTGGACACGTGTCATCATTATTAGTCCAAACCTGTAGAATATACAATCCCAAGAGCAAACCGTAATGTAAACTATAGACTTGTGTGATAATGATGTGTCAATGTAGATTCATCAGTTGTAACAAATGTGCAACTTTGGTGGGAGATATTGATAATGAAGGAGGCTATATGCCTGTGTGGAAGCAGCAAGTATATGGGATATCTCTTGTGTCTTTTGTTCAATATTTTGTTGACCTAAAACTGCTCTAAAAACAAAGTGTATTTTTTTAAAGCACAAATGCACTGCACTGGGTTCTCTGATCAAATTCTCAGTTCACAATCAAAGTGTTGGTCCATGCTAGGTTATCATTTAGAGGTTCCAGAAACCATCCATTTCCGAACTCGTTCAGGTTGATGCCACACCTGGTTACATGTTTTTATAACAATTCTTGCCTGGTTCTTTGCTGACTGTCAGGAGATTTAGAGGCCTTTTGCATTCCTGTTCATATGTCTTCTTCACCCTTACCAAATACAAGGTTTTCTCATGTTTTAAACCTCTCTGACTTCTGCACAGTCTCTAAAAGTCGGCTTTGTGTGATTAGATTAGCGCCATGTTGATAAACTCCATTTTAATTAACTCAAAGTCAACTGAGTAGTAACCTTGATGATATCTGTAAAAATCTTATTTTCCATGAAATATAACATAATCACAGACATGCTATTTCAAGTTCACAGTCCTGGGGATTATGTTGAGCAATCTTGCGACATGCTTTTGGGATTCTTTCTGCCCACTACATTTAGAGGTGCTGTAATTTGGAATGTATTTTTAAGAGCATATAACTCAAATTCTTAAAGAAATTGAAATAAGCTCTACTTAATGATATTTGTATCCAACTTAACATCATCAGTTATCAATTTATTGCCTCTCAATTCCAAATTCTGTCTTTTTGCCTATTCTGTGAAAATGGATCAAGTCTATTAAATATCTTCATGTAAAGAAGGCACTAGAGAAACCTGGCAGGAGGTAAGGGTTTTGTTCCTGGTTCCAGTGTGCTTGTTCATTAGGTTCCTACAGTGTGTGACTTCCCAGCACCTGTCTCTTATGGGACATGTAGCTTCTCCAGTCCCAGGTTACTTGTAGTGCACACTGCTTTTCCTGTCCCTAGCTCTTATATTGACTGGCAGCCAACAGCTTCTAATGGCAAACCCTTAAGTGGTTTTCTAGTGGAGTCACCTCCCCACTCTTCCTTATAGGATGTTTTCTGGCATGTTCTGGAGGGCAGGTTACCAGCAAGGTCTACCAACACAATGTTTTCTCAGCATTCAGTGATTCAGAGTCATGCCTTCTCCAACAAATACCTGAATTTCAGTTTGAAGGGTCAGAGATGTCTCTCTTCAAAACTTATCTCAGCCCTAGGGGTAGTGGCTAATTCTTATATCTTCTTTTCCTGTATTTATTAGAGTTCTACTTACGCTTATTAGCCAGTCCCTTGGTATTCTAATGTTCTCATATGCTTGATTTATTTTTATATTTTTCATGTTTAAATTACTGTGCAGTTGCTCTTTCCTGATTAGACACAGACTGATAGATATAATAACGCTAAAATATTATAGTACATTTATTTATCTTATATCTGTTTTTGGAGTTTAGCACTCTCTAAAACAAACTCCTTGAGGCTTGTACTCCTTTAAATACTTGATTTACATATTGAGGAAGAGAGAATTTTATTGAATTTTATTTTTTTGAGAATTTTATTGGATTTTAAGTAAACATGAGGCATGTAGAATCACTGAAATTTACACAGAAACAAGCAGTTGAAGTGCTAATTTTGTGAATAGTTTTATATTTACATTTATTTCTAGCATTTCATTTTGTGTTGTGTGTTAAACCTCCAGTTTCTATTCATTTTTCAAAAATCTCTTGCTTGTCATTAAATTATTTGAGTTTGATTTGTTTTCCTACAAAAGCCTTGAGAGTATTTTTTATTACTACTCTTATGATAGTTAATATTTTATATGCATACTTCCCTGAAAAGAAATCTTGAAGACTTATCCTCTCTGACAAGATATTGTCATTCAGTATTTTGAACTTCTTTTCTCTCTTTTTAAATATTCTTGGATATGAGGGTATAATTCTTGAGCTTATGGATTATATGGGTGTTTCAGGTTCTGCCCAGAGTTAGCCCAAGGTGAAGCCTTTTACTCCAAAGTAGGCTTTAGGATTTATGGGGGTTTTGTATGCGGATTTTTGTTTTTATAAATAATCCCAGGAATATCCTTTCTCTCTCTACATAAATAAGCTATCGCTTCAGCTCTGGATTATCTGGATTTAAGAAAGCTTTTTGTTTGTTCTTGGACTAATTGCTTACTTTCAAGAAATCCAATTTTACACTATGAAATAAGTTATCATTTTGCATTGTTTCTAGGTATTTTATACAGGAAGATATACAAGTTATGCAATTATGTAAATGCCAGGAAAAAAATCTACAATAAAGTTTTTAAACATTGTAATTATAAGAAAATGTTAGTGCCAATACATTTGAAACCATTGAAAATACACACAGCTCTTCAAAAACATAGAACTAAGTGACTGCATGTAACTCTTTTTTTTAAATTTTATAATAGTTTATTTTCAATTTGGTTTACATATAACACCCAGTGATCATCCCAACATGTGCCCTTTTTAATGCCCATCACCCCCTCTCCCCCCTCCCTCATCCCCCTCACCCTCAGTTTTTTCTTAGTCTTTGAGAGTCTCTTATGTTTTATCTCTCTCCCTCTCTGTGTCTTTTTTTCCTTTCTCCTCTTCCCCTCCCCCTGGTTTTTGCTTAGTCTCACAAAGTCCACCTATTCGTGGAAACATATGGTATCTGTCTTTTTCTGACTGACTTATTTCACTTAACATAATACCCTCCAGTTCCATCCATGTTGCTACACATGGCCAGATTTCATTTTTTCTCATTGCCACGTAGTAGTCCATTGTATATAAGTACCATAACTTCTTTATCCATTCGTCAGTTGATGGGCACTTGGTCTCTTTCCATGATTTGGCTATTGTCGAAAGTGCTGCTATGAACATTGGGGTACACGTGCTCCTATGCATCAGCATTTCTGTGTCTCTTGGGTAGATTCCTAGCAGTGCTATTGCATGTAACTCTTAATAATGGATGACTTTCCAACAGTTTAGTAAGTAGATCATCTCTTACAAGTTATACCTTCAGTATTTACCCGTATATTTACGAGTTTGCTTATTTCAGAAGCTCCTCAAATGGAGTCCACATCTAACCAATTTTCATGACTACATATTGCAAAACTACCTTCACAATTGTTTAATCTATCATTGTCGCCCATCAGAACAACCCCACTAGTGTCTTACAAGTCTCTCAGCCTGATTCTTACCCTTCCCTCCTGTTCTCCACACAAACTAGATGATACTACTTTTCCTCAAAGTGAGTTGAAAGCCAGATTCAGAAAGGTAGACATTTTTCTTCCTTTTCTGTCTGAGGAACCCAAGTTCTTAGTATTGGGCCTAACAGGAATTAATCAACATTTATTGAGCAACTGAATGCACACATAGTGCCATTTTAAACGACGCAGTGTCTGGGTGTCACTGTGACTAGAAATTCTGTTTGTTTCATCCTCTCATCAAGCATCCACCTACCTTCCTGTGTCCTGAAATACGCCCCTGGCTTTCTAGTCTAGAGACATTGTGCTTACTTTCGAGGAAGGATATATATCAAACAAATGACAGTGGAGAAAGAAAAAAAAAAGTTGTGGCAATATGAAAAAGTTAAAAAACAAAACTGTGTGTTTTTAAAGTATTTTTATAAGCATTAACTTTTCTCATTTCTTTAAATGTAATCTATCAAAGTAAGGATGCTCATAACTAAGGTAGGAGCATGAGAGAATTGTAGATTAGAATAGAGAAGTTTTATTTTTCCTCAGTTTTCTTGAATTATTTAATGAAGTACATCGTATGCAATAAGCATACTTTGCTATGACATAATAATTTAGAATATGTTCATATATGAATTTCATTCATGCCACCGACACTTTTAAATGACTGATGTAAAAGGGGAAGATATAAGTAAAGGAGATAGTCAAAATGATCTGGAAAAAGCTTTTAAAAATATGATAGGATTATCTTTTGATGTAATATTCTCCATATTATAATATCTAAATTCTCTGAGTTGATAATAACATCTCACATACAGTTTTTACAGGTAAAAAGTATACTATGACTTGGGGTTTTTTCACAAGTAAGGATGATATTAGGAGTCACCTTATAAAATAGTGCATTAAGGAGTGTATGATCCAATGTGTAAATTCCAAACTTTATTACAGTAATTATTTCCAAATAATATTCTTGAAGTAAACACTTTGCTATGTAATTTTTTAGGATATATACTTATATGTCTCTCTTCATGATCAATATTATTCCAGTTTTTTTCCAGCGTGTGTTATGTTTTAAATATTTTTACAGACTATATTTTGTTTTTCTTTTGACTAAGTATTTCTAAATACATCACTGTAGCAGAAAACACTTGAGATCAGATACTGTTTTCTATTTTCTAAGTGTTTATATATATATATATTTTGAGAGAGAGAGAGAAAGAGAGAGAGACAGCTACAGAGAAAGGGAACATGAGAACATGAGTGTGGGAGGGGGAGAGAGAGAGAGGGAGAGAGAGAGAATCCTAAGCAGGCCTCATGTTGTCAGAGTGGAGCCCAGTGCGGGGCTTGATCCCACGACCCCGGGATCATGACCTGAGCTGAATTCAGAATCAGATGCTTAATCGACTGAGTCACCCAGGCACTTCTCAAGGTAAGATACTGTATCATGGAACTAATTAATAGATAAAAGTTAAATAAAGAATTCTCTGTATTAGTAATAAGATACATTGTGACAACTAGTGAAATCAAAACAGAACACTGTATGTTTGATCAGTGTTTTAGTAGAGTGATGAGTGACTTAAAAGATTACTTCTGAATGGCAAGTTATATTTTACTGTTTTAATGGCATATAAAATTAGCTTCAAAGTTTAAAGTAGGCAAATAGAATCTATCATACATCTTGCTTCTGATAAAAACAATATAAATTTTCCTCATAAATTTCAGAAAAATATTAAATTGTATTTATTTATTAGTGTGTAATCTTATATACAAAGCTATTGAGGCAAGGCACTGAGAAACTGAGAAGGCGTAACGATTTTCAGGAGCAGCGATATTAATAGCATTTCCTTTCTCTCTTGGCTTGGCGTGGATTAAAATGATGCCTGACATTCCCTGTCTGATTATGGTGACACTGCCAAGTTCTCAATGCCCTCATATGACAAATCATTACTATGTCGCTATTGTTCTTAATGACTAATGAAGTTTAATTAATAGATCAATTTAATTATTTAATCAGCTAATTCTCTTATAATAGGAATTGGTGTTTATTTTATGATAAAATTGATGAGTATATGTTTTAAGTGCATTTAAATATGAATCTTATTTTTCTTCCTGTTTGTGTACTTTATTACATATACAACCCTGTTTCATTTTATGGAAAATGCCTCTTACGAGTTGACATTAATGGTAATTGAATCATTTCATCTAATCCATGGTGTATCATGCTGAAAGTGTTACTTTAGTGACAAAAGCCATAAAAGCAACAGAGTTAATGTGTCATTAATTAATTGAGTTTGTTATTTGTTTCCTTAAATTTTCAAATGTTTGAATACAACAGTGTCACCAAGTAATTAGAGAGTTAGAGCACAGAGACCTGTTACTAACTGTTGGGTGAAGTAGAATCACTTCGGAAATCAAATCTGGCAGGTGCTATTTCTGATTAGCATCTCTAAATGACATGTCAATTTCTAAAAGCCTATTGCTCAATATCAAAAAGGATTTAGCATTTTAAGAAAAATAATCTAAATCAGTCCATGGGATCAAATAAATGAATAATTCTATCCCCAAATTTCCCATCTCATTTGCCTTCTTTCATCCTTCCTTTGTCTTTTTGTTGAGTTAGGAAGAAACTCCTAGCCTGGTATGCTTTCTATTTTGCCTTACAAAGCTTTGCAGTCTTATACTTTCAAACTCAATTACATCCCGTGTGTGAAAGGTGCATACTGAGATCTTGTTTTAGTCTGTTAGGGCTGCTATAATAACACCATGGATCGGTGATTTATAAACAATAGAAATGTATTTCTCACAGTTCTCGAGGCAGGAAGACCAAAAAGACTAAGGAAGTGGCAGATCTGGTATAGTCCTGCTTCACAGTCTTCTTGGTGTCTCCTCACATGGCAAAAAGGATGAGGAGTTCTTGGGATCTCTTTGATAAGGATACTAAATCCCATGCATAAGGATTCCACCCTTATGACCTAATCAACTTCTAAAGGCCCCACATCCAAATACCATCATATTGAGGATTAGGTTTCAATATGTAAAATTTGAGGAACACATCTAATGCTATTGAAAATGCTTACAGGCAGATAGGGATGTATATAGGGATTCTGTAAAGACCCAAGGAAAAACACACGGAAGACTTGTAGCTTTAAGAAAAAGGCTATGCTCTCTTCTGCCACTAATTACTCTAAAATTTGAAAGTTTTACCTACTTTGCTACTAAGCTTTGTTAGAGATTAAAATCTCTAACAAGTGATCAAGTGACTGTGCTCCCAGATAGCTCTATCATGAGCCAGCTCTCATCTGGTGGCCAAACCGTAACATAAGGCATGCCGAACAGTAATCATTATAAAATGTCCTCCTTCATATAAGTAGTCTTTTTATTTAAGTGTTCTTCAAATTATTCAGAAATATTCAAATATTCACATATTCCTCAATGATTCATCTGTTTCTTCTAGGATACTAGTGAAAAGTTTTAAATCAGACACAACTGAAAATACTCAACAGAAAGTATTTTTAATTATTATTTAGGAACTCAGTCCCAGAATACTCTACCTGTTATATCCATGTTAATTTTAATTGTGTTGATTATACATGACATGTATGTGTTTACATTATATAACATCCATGAATTTCTAATTTTATTTACTATAATTTTACTTTAATGTTTTTTCTGTGTTTTGCTATACTGGATTGTCTTCTTGTTTGTCAAAGGAGGGTGTTGTTTTTTACATATGATTATATTATATATACATAAATTTGTGTATGTTAAAGTTAAACATTTTTTCCATTGTGATTGGCTTGGTTGACACCTCTTCAAGGAATTGTATTGAGAAATTTGGATGAAAAGACAGATAAACACTTCTTCTAGAGCACAGCTACACTCTTGTTTCACTTACTACTAGAGCTTTCTCATTGTTATCTTTTATAGAATAGTGGCTTAAACTTTGAAAAACAGGATAAAAACACACATGATGTCTGTGTCTACTGCTAAAATGGCTCCAAACGTAAGCTTCAGAGTAAGAACCCAAGAATATAGCCAGTTCTGTGGTACTGCTTTGTGTAACCCCTCCCCTTCTTGAATTACTCTTGATTTAATATGTGAAGACTAACTTGTAGTTTATTGGTTGTTTTTTATGTTTTTTTATTGTTAACGAAAATTTTTATGTTTCCAGGTAGTATTAAGGAATATTAAAAATTACCACAAATTATTAAGAAGTTTCTAATACAAAGATATGTCTTATTTCATTTGATTTATGTATAAAAGTATTTTAAGTTTCAATAACATTTAGAACATTTGTGTCACCTTGAATAACCTTTATTTCAAATTCATTTGCCAGTGTTTCATAAACTTTTTTAAGGTTATTTATTTATTTTGAGAGAGAGAGAGAAAGAGAGGGAGGAAGGGGCAGAGAGAGAGAGAGAGAGAATCCCAAGCAGGCTCTGGGCAGTCAGCGTGGAGCCCAACACAGGTCTCAGTCTTACAAACCTGAAGATCATAATCTGAGCTGAAACCAAGAGTCAGAGGCTTAACCAACTGAAACATCCAGGCACCCTTGCCAGTGTTTTATGAATTAAAAATAAATGTGTACATTTTTACAGCTAAACTTTTTTATTCAAATCATCATATGACATTTTTTATATGAGAGCAACCAATAATTTTTTAAATGTCTTTTAAAAATTTTAAACTTTATTTGGAATTTTATTAACAAATACATTGATATAAATTATCTAAATTGTGCATGTATCAGAAAGAATTTTGTATGATTTCTAAGAATGATTTTGTAGGTTTTTATTTGTAAGTATTTTAAATTTTTTAGTGTTTATTTTTGAGAGAGAGATATAAAGAGCATGAGCAGGGGAGAGGCAGAGAGAGGACACAAAGAATCCAAAGGAGGCTCCAGGATCTGAGCTATTAGTACGGAGCCTGACATGGGGCTAGAACCTGCGAAGTGTGACTTATGACCTGAGCCAAAGTCAGATGCCCAACTGACTGAGCCACCCAGGTGCCCCTTGTAGGTTTTCATTTATTTTTTTTATTTTTATTTTTTTTAATAATTTTCTTTTTTTTTAACGTTTTATTTTATTTTTGAGAGACATAGAGACAGAGCATGAGCAGGGGAAGGGCAGAGAGAGAGGGAGACACAGAAACCAAAGCAGGCTCCAGACTCAGATGAGACGTCAGCACAGAGCCCGACGTGGGGCTTGAACCCACAACCGTGAGATTGTGACCTGAGCTGAAGTCGGCTGCCCAACCAACTGAGCCACCCAGGCGCCCCTAGGTTTTTATTTTTAAAAGCTTTATTTTTTCATGTTAACACAGATAGTTTTTGGTTAAGGAAAAAATTTCTTCCCCCAAATTATGAAAAACTAGGTCTCAAAGCAACCTTTTATATATATATTTTCTTATGTGTTTGAAGAATTGTATTGGAATGAAAGTTCTTAGTATTTCAATTAATGTGTACAGTTTAGTTAAAACAGTACTTCTATATTAGTTTTTTTATTATGACGAGTATTAGCAAAGAGTACTGTGGAAATGGATGACCTTTGTCTAAGTAAATGCAACTAAGGAAAACTTGAGGACACAATGAAAGGCCATGAAAGTGGACAAAATTTAAAATACGCAATACTATATATATAAATAAAATAAATGTGTATTATTCTACAATATATATTTCTGCTTATTAGCAAATATTGTTATTGCTCATTTTAAATATTCTAATATTAAAAGAGTAAAACTATGTATTGTGGACAAAAATGTAAAATTAATTAAATCTGTATTGCATAGAATTTCAAAGCCATATGAGCTATATTTAAAACATATTAATAAGTTTTTACATATATCTAATATGTGGTGAAATGAAATTGTTCAGCTTTTTCAGTGAAATCTTCAGATTCCTGAATTTAATAAAAATTCCTGAAGAGGGAGATGTTTACTCTCAAATGAAAAATATGTTTTAATGTGAATGAATTGAATTCTACAGAACAAAGAAAAAAGCTTTATATATCATCTTCAACATATTGGCATTAGAGATGGTAAATCTGTACTGTGGCTAAAATTTTATCTTACTCTATGATATATTACAAATACTTTTCCATATATAAATTTTTATACCATTGATTTTCCATAATTGAAATAAATTCCCTAAAACCTTATCCTATAATTTTAATCATTCATTATTTCTAAGTATGCATCTAAGTATAGAAATACGTAGTTTTTAATTCAGTTTTTATTTTCTGATAAAGATAACTTTCTAAAAATAAACTTTAATAGTTTATTTTAGAAATAGAAATAATAGAAAATAATGTCATCATAAGTGAAGGCAATAAATAATATTTCATTATCTTTTCTGATAAGAGGCAAGGAGTGACAATAGATCTAGTACTATGTATTGGTATATTTAATTATAAAAGTATTATCACAGCAAAGCACGTTTGTCATTTACCCAGCTAACTGTCCCATGAAGCTCATTATTGGAAGCCTGGATCTTGCAGGGAGAACACAGATAAACAAAACCTATGTTTGGTTTTTCCTTCCGTTATCTTGACATGAAATCTCTACTTCTACATGCCCAGATTCAATTTTTTGTCTACTAGTAAGCACAAAGTATTTGAAAAGCCAGTGCTAATTTACATATCATTTGCATCAGTGTATTCTTCTGCCAAATCTTTTTACTTCCCTGAAGCAATATGGACATGTGCCCTATCTTTTGCACCAGCTCTATTTCAATTTTTAGAAATTACTCTAAGGAGTAAGTGGGTGCCTAGTTACCAGTGATTTTTGCATTGTTTGCATCAACTTCTTCCTCAGCTTCCTATTTACATAACTTCAGAACTTCAGGGAAATTATGGTCTGAAATATCAAAGTCAGAATTGTTGAAACAGATAAAAATATTTTTGGAGAAATACCAAAACTAAACTGATGGCAAACTTAACTTTTCTCTCAAAAAAAGTGTTTTAAGTACAGTAAATTATGGTCAACAGCTGGGAAATTGACATCTGCACCAAATTAAGTGCCGATTGTTTTCTAGGACTTATTGCTTTTTTTAAAAAAAATTAATGTTTATTTATTTTTCAGAGAGAGAAAGAGAGCAGGGGAGAGGCAGAGAGAGAGAGAGGGAGACAGAGGATCCAAATCTGGCTCTGTGCTGACAGCAGAGAACTCGATGTGGGGCTGGGATTCATGATCCCTGAGATCATGACCTGAGCCGAGGTTGGACCTTTAACCTATGAACCACCCAGATGACCCTAGAAAATTTATTGTTCAGTATACAGTACGGACTTATATATGTCCTCCAAGTGGATTGTTTTTGAAGAAAGTTTACACACAGGGTAAAAAGGAATCATATGAATAAAGTTGCTAATAGGTTTATTTTAATAGTTAACTTTTGAATTGGGTTGACTCCAGTCTACCTAATGACCCTGGCCTAGTGAAATTTGTGAAAAAAATAGCATAAATGTTTGCCTTCATCTTCCTTTTGTGTCATTTTTTTACATTTTTATTTCACAGTCTTCATCCAAAATCATCTTTAATATTCTTCAGTGCTTTGTGTATTTTATTTGCTGTAATCAGTTGTTCTTTTCTAAGAAAGAAGGTTACTTCTTACCCTCGTTACTACTCACTTTGTACTCAGCATTTTCAGATATAATCAAAGAGTAGTTTTACAGTGCCAATTTGGTATCTACATCTATTAGAGAATATGTGTTATAAAAGTATGAAAAAATAATTCTCAGAATAGAGATGCAAAAGAAGAAAGAGTTATTTGTCTTCGAAGCGAAAATATCAATCCTCTCATAAAAAATTATTTTAGGGCTTTCAAGTATATTCAAATTCAATTTAAAACACTTTAGAATAACAGTATATAATTTTATTACCTTATCTAGCTCTTAGTCTTTAGTAAGTATTTTATTATTTTAACACCCATAATACTTGAAGATCCAGATTTGCCTTAGTGCCTCATGTTTCACACTCTGGCATATTACTCTATCTTTGCAGTTGTGTTTATTGTCTGGAGATGGCTGACACCAAACATTTTTTTTTCTGAGGAAACATTTATTCATCATATAAAACTTATATCTTGGGTCTTAATCTGGAAACTTTCCTTTTCTTTCTCACACTGTCTACATTCCCATATGTTGTTTGCAGTGCATTTTACTTATTATTATCGAGGAACTATAATGTATTTATTATATTAAGACATGTTTTACACTAGGTTGTCAGTACATAGGGCCTCTGCCTCTTTGTATTGTATTTTAGAATCTGCACATAGCATTCACCCAATAAGTAGTTATTTATTATCTGAGCTTATGCTAAATTCCTTTGTCTCTTATGTTCTCCCAACTTAAAATATGGGAGAACATATATATTTATATTAACATTTATATTAATTTAGTCTTCAAGTCATATTCGCTTTTCCCTTTATCACTGAACACTTCAAGGCACTCTTCCAGTCCTCCTTGACGTTTCTCTACTATATTCTTAGATGTATCTATTTCAAACATTTAATGCTTTGAATTCATATATTGTCTTCTGCTGCTTCATGACTCACATTGTCCTTATTATTAGATTTAAGTTCTTTAAATCAGGGACACAGTATTATGCTTTGAATGAGTCTCTAATGGTTTCTAGGTCAAGACTGGACTCAAAATATGTGCTCAATAAATATTGATGGCTTTATTAAAATGGTCAGAGAGAATGAATAGATGATAATACATGAATACATGCCAAGTCTTTTTATAAGGTGCTTTTACACACTTGGGAACAAAATTTCAGCTCTTTTTCAAAAGTTGCAAATGTTGGGAGACAAAAATAGTGCCCTTGAGCATAAATGATAGACAGCTGGCTGATAATGTGATGATGAATCATTTGACATTCTTTTTAGTTTCTTCCTTCAGAACTCTTAATAAGAATGTGTGTCGTTAATCAGCAGTGAGGAGTCCTGCATAGTTTGTGGGTGGATCTCAGAAGAAGTAGCCAAAAAAATGTTGTCTGGTTATTCAAATAATAATATTGTCAATCTACCAAAGTTTCATGTGGAGAGTTAAGATTTTTGATACAGAAATGCTCCTAAAGAACAATATACTGTAGTTTTCTATGAAAATATAATTGTATGACAGAAAGACATTTCTTACCCATTTCCTGGAATCGTTTCTCCCAATGCTTCCCCACAAAATAGGCTTCTATTTGCCTGCGGGATTTAAGCTTCAAGACCACTACATGTGTTTTCCCAGCAGTGGCTTTTCACCGCAAGCAGAACCATCAGCAGTATGAGCTGAGCTAACTACCCCATGCTGAAAGGCTTCTTCATTGCTAGGACAGCTCTCAGGATATGGATTTTTTGAAGGTTGTCCAGGCATGGTGAACTCTGTAGAGATTTCTACAAGAATGGGCCTGCTTACCCAAATAGTCATGCTTATATTTGTCAGCTCACATTATCATTTTTATGCAAAAAATATTTCAAGAGGAATATAATCTCCTGAATTCTACCACTTGGAAATGAAAGCATGTTCATGTAATATGTTGGCTTATATAACATATTTACTCCCTATTGTATCAGGCTTGTAAACTTTGTTTAAATACCTAACTATTAACTCACCCCTTATTAACCACCCCTTTGAGCCTCTGCTTCCTCATTCAAATTTGTGATCATATTTTTTTAAATTATGGTCTTTGACACTATACTTTATGTAGCCATATCTCATTTTATATTTCAAGTTTAGAGAATATTTTATAATTCATAATGTCTAGAATTATAAGCTTCCCTGGCACATTTTGAGCTATAGATATCAAATTTAGCAATATAACATCTGATTACAGGGTTTAGAGTGGTATATCTCTACTTTTAAACAGAGCGACATCTGTTAGGATGGCCTCTGTCAGGATTTGTACCGTTATTTGTAGATGACACCCCAGACAAAATCTCTCTGATCATAAGCAGAAATATAATAATCCAAGTGGTGCAGATACTAAATAATATTCAGGCTCCTGCCTACAAATGAAGATATTTTATATAAATGAAATCAAGTGTTAAATGTAAATTAGACTGCTATGAAAACAGAACACAAAGTTCATGTTTGTAAAATTAATCTGTGATATAATTTTTATATATTTTTGCTCTACGTTAAGATAGTATATTCTGTGAAAGATTTTACATTTTTAAGAAATATTCTTAATATATGTTCCTACTATATCTTTTTAATTTTTTTACGTTTACTTATTTTGAGAGAGATAAAGAGAGTGCGAGCAGGGAAGGGCCAGAAAAAGAGGGAGAATCTCAAGCAGACTCCGTGCTGTCAGGGCAGAGCACAAGTGGGGCTCAATTTTCTGAAACTGCGAGTTGACCTGAGTCTAATTTAAGAGTTTGATGCCTAACCAGCTGAGCCACTAGGCACCCCTTACTATGTCTTTTTAAAAAACATGTTATGATTAATAAGCAGCAGTTACATTATTGTCAAATTCCTGAATTGTTTTTTTTTATAATAGTTTATTTTCAAATTGGTTTACATATAACACCCAGTGTTCATCCCAACATGTGCCCTTTTTAATGCCCATCACCCCCTCTCCCCCCTCCCTCATCCCCCTTACCCTCTGAATTGAAAGGAATATAATAAGATAAAGGAGTACCATGGAGTTCATGCTTTGAGTTTGCTTACTGTGAGTTTGTATCTGTATATTTCAATGTCATATCAATAGATAGCTATCAAATATTTATTACAGTAGTAAGAAAAATACATTAACTTTATCAATGCAATTAAAACATATTTGGGAGTCTATTGAAGTAGGTCATGGTTAGGAGTGTCAGTATGACTTTTTCAGTAATCCAACTGAAAGATGATTGTTCTTGATCTAGTACGTGAATAATAGAGATGGGCAAAATGGAAGATAAATGGGTATTTAAAATTAAAACTAAAGAGATGTCATAGTTGATAGAGTGTAAATAATGAGAAATAGAGTCACACACACAAAAGATTAAGCAACTGAGTAGAAGTAAATCCATTCACAGTCCTATGATATGTGCTTAGGAAGTGCAAATTTCAGATCCAAGATTTGGACACTGATAGTGGAACTATTTTATATAAACCACATTGCTATAAACCATCCAGATGTAAACCACAATTTATCTTAGGGGAAATAGTTGACCAGAAACTAATTAATATATGTTTTTAAAATCTTACATCTATTTTAGTAGAGAGATCAACGTGACAACTTATTAGCTTTAAGATGGTAAATAAAGCCATGGGAATTAAGAAGACTGGGTGAGTGTTTAGAAGAAGAAATGGAAGCTTAGGAAAAACATTAAGATTTCTAAGAAGGCAGAAGAGGAGACACTAAATACAGAATAAATCAATTAAAACTTCCAGATGAATGCAATGAATATATTTACACAGAAATTTGGTAGAAAATATTTCAGAAGAGGGAGAGCAATGTAACACTCTCCTACAGAACAGATATGAAGACTAAAAATGTTTCCTAGATTTTACTGCCAAAGTTCATTGAAACTTTAGTTGGGGGGACATATATGGAAGATTGAATAGTAAGTAAAAGGCACAGAATTGGGCCTTAAATGTACAGGCCTTTCTTTCTGAAACTTTGTGAGAAGGAAATATCAAAAATAACAGGTGTTTAAGAGAGATTAAAGTCAAAATAAAATGTTATATAAATGGCTTAGAACATTATGTCATTTAGATGAAATTATGGTTGTGAAAGAGAGATTGACTTAGGATGTTAATTAGAAAGGGGAAAATAAATAAAGAACAGGTCCTAAGTGGGTGAAATGAGAAGTGATACCAAGCCTAGGAGAAGAGAGTAAGCATAAAACTAAGAAACACCTATGTTGTTATAGAAAAGTGGAAAAAAAAGGTGGGGATCCATAAAAGCAGATGTGTTTGATTGTAGGAACCATTAGGAGTTTAATTCTAGTATGTATTTAGTTCCATATGAAGTAAAAGACACCGTTATCTCTTGACAATTTTGGGGTTGATGAGAAAAATCTTAGTTTTGAATATAATGGAGAATATTTGAAATAATAATTGTATATAAATAGAATGAAATTGGCTGTAAGAATTATAGAAGTGGAGATATAACTTTGACAAATATCTACTGAAGCCCTGTATACTAAGTACTACATAAGTGCCCAAAGTGATATAGTGATACACAACATAGATGGAAGAGTGTCTGAACCTCATAACTACATAATTTGTTTCCAAAGAGGAACTTAAATGGAGAACATGCACTGTGATTCAAGAATTTAAAAATCATTTGGTAGGAAAGAAGAGAAGCGGATCAGTGAGTACATTGGAAAGTCTGTAACTTCGAATGGTAGAAGATATAGGGTATTTAGCTAGGGGATTCTGGAAAGAAAGGAAAGAGAGGAAAGAATAAAACAGGAAAGAAAGGAAGAAAAGAAAGAAAGAAAGAAAGAAAGAAAGAAAGAAAGAAAGAAAGAAAGAAAGAAAGAAAGAAAGGAAGGAAGGAAGGAAGGAAGGAAGGAAGGAAGGAAGGAAGAAAGAAAGAAAGAAAGAAAGAAAGAAAGAAAGAAAGAAAGAAAGAAAAAAAGAAAGGAAAGAAAGAAAGAAAGAAAGAAATAAAAGAAAGGAAGGAAGGAAGGAAGGAAGGAAAGAAGGAAGGAAGAGAGGAAGGGAGAGAGGAAGAGAGTGATGGAGGAACCGAGAGAGAGAGAAGGAGAGGAAGGAAGGGAGAAAGGGAGAGAAAGAGAGAAAAAAAGAAGACAAGGGAAGGGAAGGAAAGAAAAGGAAAGGGAGAAAAAAAGTGTGTGAAGTACCAGAGGTGAGCAAAACGTTAAGCCTTATGCAAGAATAAAAACAGAGGGAAGAAAGGAAGAAACAAAGTTATATGCTATGCATATGTGCGTGTGTTGGGAGACACTGTTGAGACTTACAGCTGAAGACATAAGCAAATAAATGTATTTACAAATTGTTTTAACAGTTTGGAGCAACATAAAATCAATAAGAAACCAGAATTGTGAGATAATGTAGTAGAGGAATTTATTAAATTTGATTAAATTCACCAGACTTACTTGAATGAAATGATTAACGTACAAGAAACTAAAAGGCAAAAAGACTGATTGGCACTTTGCAGTACTCCAGGTGACAAATGATTGGAGCCTAAATTTGGGAAATGTATACATGGAAAAAATAGACAAATTTGAGGTATATTTTAATGTTTTATTTATTTATTTTGAGAGAGAGAGAGAGAGAGAGAGAGAGAGAAAGGAGCAGCAATAGAAGGGCAGAGAGAGAGACTGTCAAGCAGGTTCCACTCCTTGATCACAGAGCCCAACATGGGGCTCGATCCCATGAACCATGAGATTGTGACCTGAGTCGAGATCAAGAGTCGGGTGCTCAAGCAGCTGAGCCGTTCAGGCGCCCCACAAATTTGAGGTATCTTAAGGAGGACTTGGTGATATATTGACTGGGGTGTACATTGTAAGATGGCACCAAGGATGAATCTAGTGACTTGTCGGAAACTGGCCAAAGCTGGGACTTCTCACTAAATTAGAGAGAACATGTTTTGGAATGCAACTGTTAAGTTTTGGACACTGGATACTGATGTTCCATTTGGACATACAAAGTTATGCTAGGTGGTTGGGAGTTGGGAGTTGGGAGTTATTATTTTCTTTTGGTGAATTTTTTAATTATTGTATTGTTTTTAGTTTCTTTAAATTGTTCCTTAGGCTTATCTTCCTAGGTTTTATCTTTGTTGTTGTTGTTATTCAAAATTATTGTTTCTCTCTTTCCAATTCTGCATGTTGAGTTCAGATGATATATTATTATTTTTCTGTTCAAGAATATCCTTGTATTTTATATTAATTTGTGTTCTTTTGGGCAGAAACTATTTTTTTATCAGTCATCTGTCATTTGTATTGTTATATTTCATAAATTACATTTTACTCGGTGCAAAATCCCACATTACATTATTTTTCTTTAGAATTTTAAATATATTATTCTATTTTATGATAAAAAATTACCTGTTAGTCACATTATATGGAATGTACCTTCAGAGTAGTATGTGTTTGCTCCAGGTATTTAATTTTTGTTTTTTGTTTGAGAATCTGTAATATCACTATTATCGTATAATTTTTTTATTTCTCACGCTACTCCTTTACTCTTTCTGAAGATTTTGAATCCACGCATTTGTGCACTTTTTATTTTTTTTCATGTGTATATATATATATATATATATATATATATATATATATATTTAAAAATCTTTAAAATACTTTTAAAAGAATTTCAAACAATGCCTCTCCAATATTTTATTCTGTTTTTCTGGAATTCTTACCAGGTATATTTTGAAACTTCTCATTCTAATTTCAATATTTTATAATTTCTTTTTTTTAATATTAATTTTGAGAGAAAGAGGCAGCGTGCACACGTGTGTACAAGCAGGGGATGGGGAGGAGGAGGGAGATTGAGAATCCCACAAACACGGGGCTCCATCCCACAAACTTCGAGATCATGACCTGAGCCAAAATCAAGAGTTGGACAATAAGTGACTGACATCCAGGTGCCCTAATATTTTATAATTTGTTAATCACAGTCCTCATCCATTTTGCTGTTGCTATTCACTGGTTTTCTCTGCTGTTTGGTATACTTAGAGTTTCATTTTTCTACTGATATCTTTATATCAATATCACAATTATGTTTTATTTATACATTTCCATTTTTCCTAGCTGTTAACAGGGCCACTTTTACTTTATTGTTTTTTTTAATATATTTTATTTTTAAGTATTACCTATACCCAACATGAGGCTCGAATTTACAACCCAAAGAACAAAAGTTGTATGTTCTACTGACTGAGCCAACCAGGCACCCCTACTCTACTATTTCTAATAATGATTTGATTGTGACTTGTCTTTTTAGTTTCCATACAACTTTACTAACATTTCCTCCATCATCTTTTTTTAATCACAATAATTTTCTCATACATAATAGCTTTTATGAAGAAATACATGTTTCTTTGAATTTTATTGAGAAACAAAAGTAGATGTGCTATATGATTCTATTTACCTTTGCTAAATATATGGGTTTCTTTTTTCTTTTTTTTTTTTTTTCTTCACCTGTAATAGTTCTTTCAAATGTAACAAAATGCTATTTCCTCACTTTTTTTCTTTAGGTCACTCACTCATTTTGTAAAGAAAAGAAGAAGGTAAAAGAAAATAGATACATCCTAATCAGCCTCTTGCCTGATAATATTTTTTACCATCTGATTTATTGCCAGATTTCTGCTGTGAGGTCTCAGTGTAGAGAGCTCATTAAATTATACAGACTTTACTGATATCTGGTATTGTTGTAAATAATGCATAAAGTATTCCAAATTTCAGACTCTCTCATCTACACAATGTCAGAAGATGGTGAACTTCACTACTTGGTGTTTTTACATTCAGAATACAACACTCAGCCCCATCCATTCACTCCATATCAAAATTATACCTTTGAAAGTATAATTTCAGAATGGATATACAAAAAGATATCAGTGGGAACATCTTAGTTAAAATAGGAAAATGTAATCAAGGTTACTGATAATAGTGAAAATTTCACCCACATTTAGTTGGATATTCATAATGGTGTGTGGATGGGCATATTATATTTTCTTTTATTATGGCTAAACTTCTTACCCAATATTTTATGTGCATTTTATTACTTTTTTATTATCAGTTTGTCCTTATGACTAAAAGATTACTGAACAACGCCCCTTATTTCAAAAGTTGTTGAGTATTGTGGTACTGTCTTTATTTTCTAAATATTTAAGTGTTGGCAGATGAACCTGATTTGGTTTTCTAGTATTATAATTTCAAAGTCCTATGTCACATAGTTTATTTTGTTTATGCTTGTGCTATATATGTTTATTGTAATTTTGTTATATATTTTAATAAGAATCTCATTTGTAACAATACTTCCTTCTTACAGCCCATATTGCTTATTGCCTTTCTCTGGTTGTACTATGGGAGCTGCAAAAGTATGCTTCAGAAAATGAGATTTTGATATATCTGCAAATTACATTAGAGTCATTCCTTGTAAAGGACAGCTATGAATTCCTGAATAGATTATTACTTGGGTCATTTGTGTCTTCTAAACACACACACACACAAAGTTTTAATGTTCCCATTGAAGATAAATTATTTTCTCCAAAGTACCATTTTTACAATTACCACGAATTTTAGTTCTTAAAACAGGAAATTGAAGCTACCTAGCTGAATGAAATTAAGGCATTTTCTTTATAATCATTATGCCTTATATCTTTTCAAATATAAAAATAAAATATTAAATACTAATACTATTTAAATATACGACTAAAGAAAACATGTAATTCTACAAAATCTCTCTTTGTAGTTATTTTTAACAAACTTTATATCATTTTGCTTAAACTACAATTCCTATGGCTTTCCCTCAGACCATAGTGATTAGGGAAGAGATCATAGAAACATCAAGTAAATGATGTAGATACAGACTGAAAGATTTAGCTGTAGAAGCTTTTGTGAAAATCCACTAAATCTTTGTTCCAAGACTTGAGCTTCTGCTCAAGAGTTATTTTCTATTTAAAGGCTATAGTCACCAAGGGAACCCAAAATCTGGCACTAAAAGAAAGCTGTTCTATGATATGTTTACAGCCAGACTGTTGATAGCAGACACTTCGTCTACTAGAATAAATAGTTTCTTTCAACTCTAAAACAGTGCCTTCCATAAGCTATATCTAACTTGTTGTTTTCTTTATTTTATTTTAGGTAGACATGCATATTCAGTCCATTTTTACTTTTTATTTATTACTTGGGTCTCCCTTCTTTACTCCAGCATCCACACACATCAGTGTGCCCAATATTCTCTTAGCACATGTTGCTTTTGTCTTTCTCTTCATTTTGCTTTTGCCTTTGCTTATATATGGAGCCGTTAGTCATCATTAGCCTAATTAAAACTTGCACAGTTCTGGTGCACATTTTTCTCAATTGATCACTCAAACCTAGGTTTAATTTTTTAATTAAATTGGTTTCAGTTCAACTCATTCTTTTCAGTAGTTTTATAAATATATTAACCAATACATACTCATTTATTTATTTATTTATTTATTTATTTATTTATTTATTTATTTGTTATTGCAAAGTATGTGACAATAAACATCCTTGAACTTCTTATGCACAAGTGCATTTTTACTCTAAGGGATGGATTCGTAGCAATGGAATTGTTGGAACGAGTATAAATGTATTTTTAATTTTTGTAAATGTTGCCAGATGGCTTTCTAAGATGTTTTTTTTTAATAATTTGTATTATTTCTACCAGCAATGTAGGAGAGTACTTTTTGCCTTCATTCCAGCTGACAATAGATATTATCACTCATTTTAATCTTGTCAGTCTGATTTGTATAATGTGATATCTCATGCTTACTTTAACTTGCCTTTTGCCTACTAGCAGTACATTTCAGCATCTTCTCATAAGGATGCTGCTCACTTGAATTTGCTGTAATGTGACTCCTGCTTATATTTCTATTAGGGATTCTGTCCTGTTCTTGCGACACACTGTCTTTGTATCGCAAATGTTTTCCTTACTTTATGCTTTCTGTTAATTTTATTTGTTTTAGTTATTATCGTGATATTTTCTTTACCAAAATTAAAAGTATGCATTTTAATTTATGTCAATTATATATTTTAGTTAAAACTGTATTTCCTCCCCTAAGATTGCACAGGCATGCTCAGTAATTTTTTTTTTGCAGGTTTTTTATTGTTTTGGTTTTTAAATACCTGTAATTTACTTTTGTATTCTGATAGATGTCAGGGTATATAACATTGATTTTGTAAATGGCATACAAAGTGGCTTCACTTTCCTTGCACTGCCTGCAATCGGTGTTACTTCTTCAAACTTTCGGTAGAATTCTTTGTTTCCAAAGATAATATTTTGTGGGATATATTTAATCACAAATTTAATTTCCCTAATAGTAACAAGGTTTTTCCAAATAGATATTTTATACTGAGAGACTTGCAATATTTACTTATCTTAGAACTGATATGTTTTAACTTAATTGTCAAATTTATTATGTATATAGAGTTGTTTGTAGCATTGGCTTCTTATCCTTTTTATTTCTGTACAGTCCATAATGATACCTTCAGTTTTATTCCTCACATGAGTAGCTTTTGTCTTCTTTTACTTCGTTAGTTTTCTTAGACGTTTATCAACTGTATTGACTTTTTCAGAGGACCAACTTTTCGTTTCTTTCCTTCTCTGTTTTTTTTTTCTCTTATCATTTTCATCTATTCTTTTGTCCTTATTACTTTTTTACATTCTATTTGCCTTATATCTATTTTGTTTTTCTTTTCTCCTCTTTACCTCAGTGGGAATTTAGATTGTTGATTTATTTTTTTTCCTAATGTAAGCATTTCATGATAAAAAATTCCCTCTCAACACTGCTTTAGCTATAACCCATAGCCTTTGATATTTTTATATTTTTTTTCATTCAGTTCAGTATCTTCTTTGATTTCAATAAAACTTATTCTTTGAGCAATAGATTATTAAGATGTTTACATTATTTTCTATTACTGATCTCCAGTTGGCAGTTATAAATGAGTGCTAAAAACATTCTTGTTGAGGTTGTATACACATAAGTTTTCAACTCATTTGTGTAAATACCCAGGAACATGATTTCTGAATCATATTGTGCGACTTACATTCAGCTTTGTATGAAAATGTCAAACTCTCTTCCAAAGTGCCTGTACATTTTTCACTCCCACCAGCAATCTATCAGAGTCTCTATTGTTCCATACCCTCATCAATATTTGATGTTGCTAGTGTTCTGAACTTTAGCCATTCTGATAGGGGTATACTGGTATCTTATTTTACTTTGCAATTAGTTAACGATATCTTTTTCATGGGTGTATCTGCAATCTGTTTATCTTGTGTCATTCAGATATTTTGCCCACTTTTAAATGAGTTGTTTCTTTTCTTACTGTAAGTGTTGAGAGATTTTTTTAATGTATTTTTGAGCACCAGTACATTATCAGACATGAGATTTCAAGTATGTTTACCAGGCTATGTTTCGTTGTTTTGTTTTATTTTGTTTTGTTTTCTGGACTGTGCCTGTTGGAAATAAAAATATTTTTAATGAGGTCTAACTTATTAATTTTTTCTTTTATAGATCATATCTTTTATGTTTTATTAGATGCATCATCATATCCAAGGTCATCTAGATTTTCTTGGGTGTTACACTCTTCTGTTTTTATAGTTTTGTGCTTTAAAAATAAGTGGCAAATTTTATGAAACATGTAAACTTTGCATCAGTTTTATTTTTTTGCCTTTGCCCGATTGTTCCAGCACCATTTAATGTAAAGTCTGTTTTTTTTTCTCCACTAGATTGTCTCTACTCCTTTCTCAGAGGTCAGCTTATTATATTTCTACGTGTCTGTTTCTGACTGCCTTCTCTGTTCTATTCATGCATTTGGCTATTTTTCTGCTCAGACTACTCTGCCTATCACTGTGGCTTGAAGTAGTGTCAGTCTTCAAACTTTGAATTATTTTTAATACTGTGATGCCTTGTCAGGTCTCTTGCCTTTCATATAAATGCTAACATAAGTTCATTGACATCTACAAACTAACTTGCTCCCATTTGGCTTAGGTCTCCAATGTTCATCCTGAGAACCTGGTATGGTGCTTGGAGGTAGAAGTCACAGAGCCTTCCTCTGAATTTTCAACTTTCAAACTAATCTGCACTGAACTTTTGACAATTCATCAATTCCAGCTTCGAGTGTTCCTAGAGCACCATCAGTACCTTCTGTTCCATATAAAATATGACTCCTTGTATCTGCCTGTCTCTCCAGTTTTTAGGCCAACAGTTTACCCTGTGACCTCGATTATCTGAGGGATTTAAGAAGAGTTTATTTATTTCCACTTCAGTGAAATTTCTTTCTTGTATTTTTTCTTGTTGTAAGGATGGGAGTGATGGCTTTCACGCTCCTTACCTGTCAAAATGGAAACTGGAAGTCCCATATGACTATGTTTATTTTGTTTTATATTAAAAAAATCCTACTTCATAATATATATATTACAATTATTGCTTGTAAATTAAATTAGTTTGTGATAGAAAATACTTTATATACTTAATATATATTTTAATTTAATATCTCTCCTCAGCTCATTTTTTCTTCATGATTTTCTTTTTTCTTTTTTTTTTTTTTTAATTTTCTTTTTAACATTTATTTAATTTTGAGACACATAGAGTCAGAGCGTGAGCAGGGGAGGGGCATAGAGAGAGGGAGACACAGAATCTGAAGCAGGCTCCAGGCTCTGAGTTGTCAGCACAGAGCCCGACGCGGGGCCCGAACTCACAGACCACGAGATCATAATCTGAGTCTAAAGTTGGATGCTTAACCGACTGAGCCACCCAAGCGCCCCTTCTTCATTATTTTAAATGTAGCTTAATTCTCTTGGAAAATGCCCAGTCACACAAATAGTTTTCTTTATTTAATCACTTATTTATTTATTCATTTATTTTGTAATCCATTCCTAAATTATTGTTAAATGTTTAATGAAAACATCCTTGGTATTGCATGTCTCTAAAAGAAGGATTATAAATAATTCCTAAAATTTAACCATTAGCTGTATAAAAATATAGTATATGGTATAATCTGAATCAGGAGTTTACAAGCTATAGCCCATGAATATCAAATCTGGTCCATTTCCTGTTTGTATAAATCAAATATTATTGGAATATAGCCACAGTATTTGGTCATATATTATGTGTGACTGCTTCCACATCATGGCGTTACTGTTGAATGTTGTGGCCAGAACTGTATATCCCCAAAAGC
Organism: Paguma larvata; assembly: GCA_030068075.1. Taxonomy (NCBI): domain Eukaryota; kingdom Metazoa; phylum Chordata; class Mammalia; order Carnivora; family Viverridae; genus Paguma; species Paguma larvata. The sequence continues at coordinate 22,639,291 of CM057839.1, read as the reverse complement.
CTAAATTATTTGCTATTTGTTCCTTTATAGGTAAAGTTTGCTGAATCCTGATATAAATAATCACTGATCATGGAAGGTTTTCAGAAAATTAAATTGGAAAAAAAGGCATGTTGTTTTAAACTGAAATATCATTTCAGATTTTGTAAGAGCAATATTTATCAAGTATTTTTCAGTCATCTTTAGAATGCTCTACTGTGCACATTTGAAAACTACTATGTTAGAGCAAACTAGGTATTGAAATCTCAAAGTATTACCATTTCAAAGCAAAATATTTTTATTTATTTTATTGAGATATAATTGGCATATATTATGCTTCATGTATACGGCATAATGATTTAATATCTGTATATATTATGAAATGAATACCACAATAAATAGAGTTAGCATCTGTCACCATAATCACCATACTATATATTATATCCCCATGACTTAATTATTGTGTAACCAGAGCTTTTACTTTTTACCAACCATAAAATAAATGTTATGTAATGTGAAAAACTTTATAAATATTGTTGAAATTTTCAAGATGTAAATATTTTGTGTAATTGTCAAACTACAGTTTCTTCACTCATTTACATCTGCCAGATTTGCTAAAATGACTAATCTAGTGGCTTATAGTTTATATCACAGATGCTGTAGCTTATTCTATGATGGCTATTTTCCCAGCTTTTGCCACAATTATGTTTGCAAAAGTGACTGAATTTTAGTGTGACAGAAATTTCCTAAGAGCATAAATATCAAATGTTAGCACACACACAATGGTAACTGTGTTGGAACTGTGTCCATCTGAAGTGATGGACATGTAGTTTGATTGTAGTAATCATTATGTAATGTATATGTGATTCAAAACATCACAAGTATATCTTAAATATATATGTATATATACATATTTTTAAAATACAGGCTCAAAATGCCTATGTCATTCACTTGTCTCCATCTCATCACATAGGTATTTTATTATTTCAAATCATCACAAAAAAACAGTGAGTGTAGTACAATAAGATATTTTGAGAGAGACCATACTCATATGGGTATTATAGTAGATTGTTATAATTGTATTTTATTATTAGCTATTGTTGTTAGCCTCTTACTGTGTATAATTTATAAATTTAACATTATCGTAGCTGTATATATACAGGAAAAAACAGAATATATATAGTTCAGTACTATCTGCAGTTTCAGGCATCCACTGGGGGTCTTGGAAAGCATTCTCTGTGGATAGATGGGGGACTAGTATCCCAAAACACCAAACAATTCAGGTGCTGGCTAAGATTACAGGGAACATAGTTGGAGATGAATCACATATAAAATTTACAGTTATATGACCTATTACAAAATAAGAGGTGAATATACTTTCCCATATATCTCTTAAGCATCTGTTGATAAGAGAGTGAAATCTGCTGCCAGGGTTTTAAGCAGGCATTATTATTCTGATATTAAAAATGAAGAAACTGATCTCAGAAGTGTTACTAAATGACTGGTCTTTATAAAAGCCATTTTATTGAGATATGATTGAAATACAAAAAGTAAAAAATAAATAATAAGTTCGGACATAACTATACAGCCACGAAGCTATCACCTCAATCTATTATCAGATCTCAACACTTTATCAGGTATACATTCTATAACTATCTTCCAAATATCACCTCCAAAAGTTTCCTCATACCATATTATTTTTTATTATTTTTTGTGATAAGAACATTTAACATAAAATTTGCACTATTAGTAAATTTCAATTCTCCAGTGAATACAAAAATATATGTAACAATATATACTTGTATACAATATACAATACAAATGTATATAAATACAATACTTTGGTAACTGTAGGCACTAGTATAGTAATCTCTAGGGCTTTTTCACCTTATATAAATAAGTTATATCCTTTAACTTCCCGTTTCCCCCTCCCCCTCACCCCTGGAAACCAGGGACTTCTATGAATTTGACCATTTTAAATTACTCAGATAGGTGGTGTCACGTACTGTTTTGCTTCTGTGGCTGGCATATTTATCTAGCATAATATTTTGTAGTGACACCCATGCTGTCACAAATGGTGCAGTTTCCTTTATTTTTAAGACTAAATAAAATTATTTCGTGTATGTATATACAATATTTTATTCATGAATTTTTCCATCGATGGACATTTATGTTGCTTCCCTGCCTTGGCTGTTGCCAAGAATGCTACAGTGGACACAGGAGTGCAGAAACACAGGGGTGTGAGATCTTGATTTCAATTTCTTCGCATATATATTCAAAAATGGTGATTCTGGGTGATATGATAATGTTTTTTAAATTTTTGATGAACTTTCATAATATTTTTCACAGGGGCTGTGCCATTGTACATTCCCAACAGGACGCAAGAATTCCCTTTTCTTCGTATCCTGAACAACACATCATTTTTTCTTTTATTTTTTGATAAAAGCCATTCTAACAGGTGAGGCAACATCTCATTATGATTTTGAGTTGCATTTTCCTTACTGTTAGTGACGTTGAGCACTTTTTCATGTATCTGCTGGCTACTTGTATGTCTTCTTGGAAAAATACCTTTTTCACTCCTCCTTTGCCCATTTTTAAATCAAGTTATTTGATTTTTTGCCATTGAGTTGTAAGAGTTTCTTATGTACTTCTGATGTTAACCCTTTATCAGATATACATTCTATAAATATCTTCTCCAATTCAGTAAGTTGCCTTTTCTTTTTGTTGATTGTTTTCTTTGCTGTTCAGAAGCTTTTTAGTTTGATGTAGTTCCATTTGTCTACTTTTGCTTTTTTGTCTTGCTTTAAGTAGCATATCCAAGAAATCATTGCCAAGGCAAATATCAAGATTTTTCTCTTTGTTTTTTTCTTCAAGGAATTTATGGTTTTGAATCTTACATTTAAGTCTTTAATCACTTTTTAATTGACTTTTATGTAGACTATAACAAGTAAAGGCTCCAGTTTCATTTTTTTGCATGTGGCTGTCCAGTGTTCCCAAACATCATTTATTGAGTAAACTCTCTTCTCCCCATTATTTAAGGCAATATAGGTTGTATGATCCATTTCATGGTCATTATGTAGTTACCTGAAATTTCTATTCATTTAATGATCTCCTTATTTTCCAAAACATTCAAAATATACAACTTACTTTGTATTCTTTGTTACGTAATAAGATAGGAGATATCTTCTTGTTTAGTATGCTTTAATAGGGTCACCATACATATCAGTAAATTTCTGATAATTGGTGGGGAAAAAAGTACCATATAAACTGCCAATCCTTTCTAAACCAACTGACTCAGATTATATAATTAGCTGATAGACCAATATCTGTGATTATAACTTGAGGGCCTGACATAGAGTTTTGCATTCCTGTTCCAGTAATTGACCCTCTTTCACATTTTCTATTCTCCATTGGTTTTTGAGGATCTCAGTGGTAAAATAACACTATAATTTTCTCTCCCACGTTAATCAACACCTCCAAATTCACCTCTCCCCACTGTCATCACAAATATTCGGGGATAATAAATTTCTACTTCGCAGCATTTAATAAATTCTTATTTTGAAATCAAAGATTAGGCACAGACTGAATGAATGATAAATTAAAAATGGGATAAACTAAAGGCAAGGAAGGAATAAATGACACATAGAGAACATGAATTGTCACTTTGACCTTAAGATATGGCCAACAACATATAGAAATTTGGCCCGCTTTTAATTTTAGTATATTTATACTATAGAACACTGAAATTAAGACCTAAAGTTCCAAAAGGCAAATAGGCTTGCTAGGAACAAATACCTCTATTAATCAGGTGACAATCTGTTTACTCATTCTAGAATGTCACTGGTAAGAGATCTTTGAGTTCCATAATTAAGCACATTGTCTCTTGAAACACTTTGAGAACTTGAGAATAAAATAAAGTGCTACATACAGGTTAATAAAATATTAACTAGATGTTATGTGTCTTATTTGAGAAAAAAATACAATTTCGGAGAAATTAGTTTGGCTGACAAAAGACAAGTAAGGCATATGTGGAACAGAGGCATGCTTTCAGGAAGATTGTGTGAGAATTTAAGTTTCTAGGGGCACCTGGGTGGCTCAGTCGGTTAAGCATCCGACTCTGGCTCAGGTCATGATCTCATGGTTTGTGAGTTCGAACCCTGCATTGGGCTCTGTGCTGAACATTTGCTCAGAGCCTGGAGCCTGCTTCAGATTCTGTGTCTTCTTCTCTCTCTGCCCCTCCTCCACTTACACTCTGTCTCACTGTGTCTCTCAAAAATAAATAAGCGTATAAAAATTAAAAAAAATAAGTTTTAAAGAATTTAAGTTTCTTGAATAAAGTGAATTTAAATAACATTTAAAATATTCAATAAAGGGTTGAACGTTGTAAATAGTAGGAAAGACAAAATGTGCTTCAGTAATGAAGTATTTATTGAGATGAAATTAGAGATATGACCAACAACAGGTAGGAATACAAGTATTTTAGTAAATAGTGAGTCAAAGAGTCATTGTTTTTTATTTGATTTAAAGTTGTGATTTCAGGGGCACCTGGGTGGCTCAGTTGGTTGAAAGGCTGACTTTGGCTCAGGTCATGAAATCATGGTTTGTGGGTTCAAGTGCCCATCTGGCTCTCTTCTCTTAATGCGGAGCTCTCTTGGAATCCTCTGTCTTCCTCTCTCTCTGCTGCTCCTCTGCTTGCATGCTCTCTCTCTCAAAAATAAAAATAAAAACATTACATAAAAGTTGTGATTTCATGTAAGAGCAATTGAAGTTCATGAGAGAGTTCAGAGAAGCGAATGTCTTGACATAATCAAAATATTCCTTCAGGAAAATCATTCTCATTTTAATACTTTTTTTTTTAACATTTATTTATTTTTGAGAGACATAGAGACAGAGCGTGAGCAGGGGAAGGGCAGAGAGAGAGGGAGACACAGAATCTGAAGCAGGCTCCAGGCTCTGCGCCATCAGCACAGAGCCCGACGCGGGGCTCGAACTCACAGACCGCGAGATCATGACCTGAGCTGAAGTCGGCCGCTCAACCGACTGAGCCACCCAGGCGCCCCTATTTTAATACTTTTGAAAAATATAAAATGGTAGAGATAATTATGCTTAAGATACACAGACATTAGAGTTCAGATTTTTTTAACTACATGGATTAATACTAACAATTAAAAGTATGTGATATAGAAGACCCGCTATGGAGAATTTGACATGAAGAAGTTTAAGGTAGAAGGATTCAGAAATGCAAAGTCTTATCCAGGATATTATATCTAAGAGAATTGTTAAATTTCTCCCAAATCTGAGATGTAACAATAATGGACTAAATACTTGTGCCAGGCTGAATTGTCAGCTGCCTCTAAATGGCTATAATACTCTGCATAAGCCAGCTATATATATAGTTTTTTAAATTTTTTTCCTAACCAACTGAGCCACCCAAGTACCCCTTTATTTATTTATTTCTATTTTAATATAATTTGTTGTCAAATGGCTTACACAGTGTGTAAAGTGTGTTCTTGGTTTTGGGGGTAGATTCCTGTGGTTCATCGCTTACATACAACACCCAGTGCTCATCCCAACAATGCCCTCCTCAATGCCCATCACCCATTTCCCCCCACCCTCTCCATCAACCCTCAGATTGTTCTTTGTATTTAAGAGACTTTTATGGTTTGGCCTCCCTCTCCCTCTTTTTGTAACTGTTTTTTCCACTTCCTTTCCCCCATGGTCTTCTGTTAAGTTTCTCAAGATTCACATATTTAAAAAAAAGAATAAAGATGAAAATGAATTATTCACAAATAAGATCAATTAACAAATTAGGTAAGTGAAGAGCTACATTTCCACTGTTTCTTTGGCTCATGGAAATCTCCAGCTTTGTGTGGAAACCCAGCTTCGTCTTCCCATCTAGTTATAGAGCATTTATAGGAATTTTATTGGAATGACATCTGCCCATTAGCAGCTGCCTGAACAACTGAAGAGAAATCTTTACCCCTGAGATCCATCTTTCGGTATAGTACAGATATTCATAAACCTTCCCAGAACAAGATTGCAGTAGTTAAGGATAGCACAGCATGCGGAGGAAGTTTTTGCTGTGAAGCATTTGGTGTGAACTTCTCTTCATAGAACTAACTATGCCTTCTTAACTTTTGTAGATCACTGTAGGTAACAACTCACCTGCCTAGTAGTTGGGCCTCTCTTTTGGCTTCAGAAAGAATCATCCATACTGTATACACCCTTCATAATATAAGTAATTTGCAAATCCTGAATGAAGTTCTTACTTCAATGAAATAAATGGAGTCATTGCAATTCCAATAAGGCTTAACCCATGCCACCCACAAAGGCCATTTACATAGAGATTTAAAACCAAATATTGGTAGTGAAAGAAACATATAGATTTCATATAGCCTTTTTAAAATGCAGCATTAATAAGTAATTAGTTGAAAAACTTGATATATCTACTCAGTATTTCTGCTCCAATTTGTAGTTGCAGTACTTTCTCCATTCATTTCTATTGGAAACACAATAACAAAATTTTAAATAATTCCATGGTAAACAAATACTTAAACAATAATTACGTAAAATTTATTTTAAATATCAGTGTAAATATATGTGTGTGTGTGTGTGTGTGTGTGTGTGTGTGTGTGTGTGTGTTTGAATTCGGGGGAAGGTATGAGGGGGTTATAACTAAGGTACGTTTTTATTCAGAGGTTATTAAAACCAGTTTAAGTTTTAGCCCTGGTAAACAGGTAAAATAGGTGTGTTTCTTGCCTTCTATTTTCTACAATGAAATGGAGTGCTTTCAAGAGAAATAATGCTGTAGATATTCCTGGAATAAAATGTAAAAGAGAGAATATATTTTTGTTGCAATAGCCTCTTCTACTTGGCTCAGCTGTTTTAAAACACATTGGATTTGAGAGCGTTTTTATTATTTAGACTGACTAAAGTTTAATTTACATTAGCTTTATGTTCTTGTAGGAAAGAGTGGTTATTTGTGACCAAGGAATCCATTTATTACTGATTCTACCATTGATTTACTGTGTGTCCCTGAGCAAGGCAATTAACTTCTTTTTGGCTCTATTTCTTAATTTATAAGGTGCAGGTGCCACTATTATGCAGAAATGGTGGAATAAATTTTAAATTTCCCATGAAGAAGAAACTAAGGGACAGAGTGTACAATGTGATGGAAATCTTGTCAGCTGTTTTAAAATGCTTGCGTTTAAATTCTATGGAAGCTACTTAACCTAGCCAGATTTCTCAGTCTATACAATGGTAAAAAGCAAGTGCTACAGAATTTAAAGGGGTAATATATCTAATTCTTCTTTGCCGACAAGGAAGAAATGCTATTTTACATATGAATAGTGTCTCACCAACATTAGCTGGCTTCCATAGAGGAGTAAGAATGCAATATAATGCCAATCAGAGCATAAAAATGGGTCAGAAATAATTTTCTTTCCTTATCATAGAAAACTATGAAAAAATTTTCATTGCTAGTCTTCAGCTTTATAGAAGATTTTCACATTAAACGTGGTTTTGCATAAAAATACCTCCCTTGATAACAATTCAGATGCCTGAAATTATAGCATTAGAAGTGTATTTTCTTTACAGATATGGAAATTTCCTTTTACTCGACAAAATGAAAACTCTCCCCCAATCAAAGCACCTAAAACATTGAATTAACTATCACAAACATCCTCCAGTATTTCTGTAGTAATGAGTGTAAGGAAGTGACCAGGAAGATGATAGAATCATGAACTGAAATTATAGCTGTCCTGGAAAATGGTCAGTTTTGGAACAGGGTTTGAAGATGGCAGGAGAGAAATAGGGTGCAAATCTTGATCCAAACAAGAGGGATAATTTCAGTTTTAATAAAAGATTGACATAGAAGAAATACATGTATACATACCTACATACATACATATGTGTGTATGTATGTATGTATACATACATATGTGTGTATATGTATGTATGTACATAAGGACAGCCAGAGAGACACAGAGATAGAGACAAAGAGGAGAAGGGAGGACAGGAGAAGAAAAGAAATTTACCTCATCTGGGATTTGGTTAGTGAAGAACATTTACCTCCAAAATTATAGAAACACCGTTTTCTCCTATTGTTCCATAGTCATCATCACCCATTTTATAAAATCTGTATTATCTCAGAAAGAGGGTGGGTGGGGGATGGGTTAAATATGTGATGGGGATTAAGGAGTGCACTTGTGATGGGCACTCCTTGGTGTTGTATGGAAGTAATGAATCACTAAATTGTACAACTGAAACTAATATTACACTATATGGTACCTGACTGGAATTTAAATATAAACTTGAAAAAAAAAATCTGTATTATCTGAAAAGCCTGAAACTTAGGACTGAAGTCATAGTAGTCACATGTTAGTACTTGTGTTCTTGTCTAGAAAATACAAAAATAAATACTGGTATTATAGAGGTCACAATCTTACATTGTTCAACTTACATAAATATGTCTTACAAATGGAGTCATGATAAATTGAACACACACACACACACACATATACACACACACAATACAAGTAGAAACCTGAGTTTTCTGTTGAGGGAATTGTCAAGTATATAAAGTATATAAAATATAAAAGGATGGATAGCAAAAATTAGGAAAATACGTTATTTAAAAAGAACAAGCAGAATTTCAAACGGTCTAATAGAAAATTTATATGTGAGTTAATAATCAATACAATTATAACTTGAAGAATGAACAAAATCACAGAAATAATGGGATTGAAGATAAAATTAGTGAATTAGAAGATAGATTTGAAGAAAAAAATCAAAGTGGAATATAGAACAGCAAAGAGATGGAATATGTGAATGAAAAAGAAAGCCAGATGAAGGGTTGAGTATATGGCTAAATGGAGCTTCAGAATTCAAAAAGAGATTTATATTATATTCTATTATAGGTATAGAAAGGTCTGCATTAAAAATCCCAAATATTACTAAGAAAAAAATGTATAGATAAAAAAAAACTATAAGAATCAAATTGTGCAAAATTCCAGAATTTCAAATATCAATCCATTATTTTTTTAAAAAAGTGAAAAAAGAAAACTTTTCTGGAAGCAATCATTAAAGTATATGGAGAATCAGCACTCAAGAAGCCATAAAACAGTGAGATAAACTTTTTAAAAGGTTGAGAAAAAACGTTTTTTCCAGACACTACATACCTTATGAGTGGGTGGGTGGAATGCAGACCGTTTGGTGTCCTAAAGTACAATAATTTCCATAATGAAAGCGAGTGCAGTGTTCACTCAAATTTGAAAGTGAAACACAGCAAATAAGTATAATTTACCTAATTCACTATTTTGTGGGATCTTACTCTAATAATGTCTTTGTTTACAAATTATTTATATGTTAAAACTGCAGGAGCCTTTAAGACCATCACACAACTTATTAATTTAGAGCAACATTTTTTTCTACATTTCTTTCTTTGAGTGCAATATATTAAATATGTTTTGCTATGTAATTATAACTAACTTGTTTCTTGTACCTACAACCTAGGAATGTATGTAAAGCAACTAAATATACTAATGACCCCACAATTCAATATTGTAGTTGATCAAAATGAGTACAGTATTTTTAATGAAATTTATATAGATTATTACAGAATGGTAGTAGTTACCTTGTGGTCTCTCCAACCAAGGACTCATATGCAAAATTTCTGGTCAAGTATATTAACTAATACACACCAGAACACAAAAAGTCACTAATATCAGGGACATTTCTGTCTTAACTACCTCCAAGTGATGTAGAAAATAGAATCTCTTTATATTTCTTCTTCAGGATCCAAATACTATCTGGCATGCAATGTATAAAAATAAATATATATTAAAACTAATAACAGGTTATTATTAAAATTCACTATTTGACTGATCAAATATCTTTACACATTTTACCTAACTTAACTAACAGAACATAGTTATAGAATAACTATTAAATAAAGCATCCATCTATGTGTAGTTGCATGGAATTGAAATTCTAATTAACTCTCATTTATTTATTTAGTTATAATGTAAAAACGTATTTACATATTTAAACACATTTTATATTATTTTATTTTTATACTTCTATGAAAGGTGTCTATTCATTAATTAATTTCAATACATATTCAAAATATAATGTGGTAGGTACTGCTTTAGGTGTGTAAGAAAAAGTACAAAGTCATTATTCTGATGGTTTATTATGTAGTAAACACATTATAAATAAGTTAAATGCAAATATTAATACACATATTAATGATATTTCTAACACCATTAATATTTTATGACTACATAGAGATTAAGAATATAAGAAATAAAGCTTAGAGTATTTTATATATGTTCTTCTTCTATTTTCTTCCAAAAATATATTGCAGTAATCATGTATATTTAGAGTCAAAACATTTGAATATGACTCTTAGTCTGCTGGTATCCTGAAGTACAATTTTGTGGAGTATACAATTAAGAAAACTTAGCATTTTTGTGCAATATTGATTTGATTAGTTAAATAAGTCATTTTTGACATTTGAAATCAAAATATTAATCTTCCATTTGTCCATTATTCCTTCAACATACAGAATCAAAAGAGCAAGTTAAAATGGAACCATGGTTCTTAAAAGCACAGAGGCAGATTCTAGTGTCCTTTTGCACATGCATTCACTAAACTCAAATGCACTCTAATTTCAATTATCTTCAATATAATTCTATTCCTCAAAATTAAATTTGTAATAGATGTGCCCTTAAATTTGTCCTTGGAATCTGCAATATCCCTTAAGAATTTAAAGATGCTTTAAGAAAATAACCTATGGAGATAGAAGACCAGTGTAGACTATATGAAAATATGTTTGAAAGGTTATCAGTTTCAAGATGACTTGCTGGTGTATAAAATATTTTGTATTATTAAAACAAATAAAGGTGAATTTTCAAACTTTTTTTGCTTAAAAATGTGAAAATATTTAAAGGGAAAGTCTAATATTAAAACCATGCTGAGTGAGTACTCTTGACATAGGGGTCATATTTTCTCTTCTAAATTTTGAAATTCAAAATGAAAACACAAATATCTGAAAAAATCATAAAAATAAATATAATATTTAAACCAACAATCCATCATCTTCAAAGTGAAACATACCCATAGTAGACATTATTTTATTTTATATTTTATTTTAATGTTTATTTTTGAGAGAGAGAGAGTGCATGGAGGAAGGACAGAGAGAGGGGTGCAGAAGGTCTGAAACAGGTTCTGTGCTGACAGTAGAGAGCCACACACAGGGCTCAAACTCAGGTACAACAATATCTTGACCTGAGCTTAAGTGAAATTAGACACCTAAGTGACGGAGCCACCCAGGCATCTGAGACAATCTTTTAAATTTTGACAAGCTAAAACTATTTTTCAAGATGTATTTTATTATTTGTTATAATTAGTAGTAATTAATGTGATCAGAAGGATTAATTCCTCAATCTTTTGTAATGTGGGCTATCTTCTTACAAATAATACTACTGTGCTCCAAATATATACTCAGTATTTGCTTGCCATTAAGTTACACAATTAGAAGAAAACAGTGAACTTCAAAGCTATTTAACATATTCATTAATTTAACGAGATGAAACTATATTGACGTGATAAAACCCTAAATTTATTATTTATTACTAAAATGAAAGGTGGTATGATGACATCAGAATGACAGGTGATCAAGAGGAAATTTTTCCAATACCACACTGTAGTGTTCCGTACAGAAAAGACTACATGGGTGACCATTACATTTACAAATATAAACAAGGGTTTTTTGATTACATTAAAGGAAAAGCCAAATACACTCATGTCAAGATAAGTAAGGGTTGGCACAATGAGATGATGCCAAGGTAAAGTAGTCCTCTCAGATTATTTGGTAGTGAAATCAATAAAAAATATCTCCCAAGTCGGATGGAGGTGCAAATTGCTAAACTACAAATTAAATTCCAGAGACACCTAAATGTTGTTTTCCAACTGGTTTGTATTTCAATTATCTGTAGATAAGGCCAGTTGTACAATACATTTGTTGATGTGTTTGGGTCTCCATATCTGCTGTGTAGAGAGCATATCTATTGAATAGTCAGAAGACTTTTGACACTCATTTCTGGAAGGCTTTGTATAAATGATTGACCCCTAAAAGGAATAGCTTATAGATGTGAACTTTTGCAACGTGTTCCAGAGTTTATTTAATTTTAAAAACACAGTTCAGTGGCAGTTATTTGAAATTCTCTCAAAAAGTGAAGTAACATCTCAAAAGTTTTAAAAGAAAATAATATTAGTCCATCTGCAAATAGGGTGCATTGTACTTACAGCTATATCTGCTGCATGTAACCATTACATCTAAAATCCTCTCACTTTTCCATTTAAGGAAAGAGTCTCCACATACCTCTGCCAGTCGCAAAATAAAAGGATGCATTTTAAACAATTTCCAAGTTTTTTCCAGCCACAGATATCTGTCCAGAAGTCATCAATTTGAATTAAGAAGTCATCTTTGTTCTGCAAAAAGGTTTGGAATCTTTAGTAATTTCTGAGGTTTTGATATGCATAAGTAAGTCATTGCAATCCTGATAATAGTTTATCCTGGTTTAATTAGGCAGGCTGTCTCATTATGAGACCTAATAAAAAGATTTAAATGATGAACTCTTTTGAGACAGGTTTGAGACTTTCCTCCACTCTTGATGGCTCAGTTCTGATTTCTTCAGGGACAGACATTCAGGTAGGTAACAGAAACTGCAGCAGAACAGAGGTGGCCATCCCACCCACAGGACGAAGAGAAGATTTCATTTTGTAACACTGCTTACACCTCAAAATTCTCCTAGCATACTTTATAAAATAATACATAAAATTCTTGTCAGAGCCAAGTCTAGATTTAAAAAAAAAAAGAGAGAGAAGCAAAACATAATAAAGACTGCAAAAGATAAATGGGAATAGAAATACTGAGGGTGAGACATCAGAATAATCATACTTGAAATTACTTGATAATTGACTTTTCCTTGCATGGGATTTTTCTAATTATAATTATTATTAAAATGATGATTTGACCTAGATAAAATAGTTTATCTCTGTGAGTCGCTGAAGCACAATCTTTATTTCATTTTCTATCTATTCATATTACTTACAACATAAAAGAGCAAAAAGCATACACCTCATTCCAATTTTGAAACAGAAATAATAAAAATAATAGACTCCTTATCAATGACAGGAATTCGAAGAATACAGAGTGTTAATACCATTGTTTTATTATTTTTTCTTTAATACGTTTATACTTACAGTGAGTCTAGACTAGCTGTGGGGCTGAGAAATCTCCCTTACATTTTTACTCTGTCTCAAATGTAAAATGTTGGCGTGCACTGCATAATGTAAGACAATTGTTATCTTCTCAAGTGAGCACTGACCCCTGCTCTGGCTTTAGGATTCATATTTCTTCCCCATACAACGAAAAGTCTGTTCCAGAGTCTGGATGATACTATAGTTCCATCATTCAAATTACATCTATCAGTTCTTCATAATACTTCATTGATGTATTACACAAAATTTCACCCCATAAGGATGAAAATGTATTTTTTATTAATTTTTAGTTTATTTATATTTATTTTTGTAATAGGTAAGTCATTACTCAAATAATCAAATAAGAAATGTCCTACACCAGATTTTAAAATTCATCAATCATCTTCAAAAAACAGTAAACTCGTATATGCAGATATGTGTGTGTCTGTGTGTGTAAAATAAATTGTGGCAAATATTAATAAATTGATTACAGAAAGATTAGTTAAGTGAAGAAAAATAAGTTATAAGATTGAAAATTAGCTCATTTTAGATTTAGAAATGGCCTAGTAATTTTTTTAATATAGATGAAATGAAATCTGTGAGTGTTAACACTTACACAGATGCCGAAGGTGATGATGAAGATGATGATGGATGGATGGATTGATTATAGATACCAGATCCTCATTCAAGTCCTTTGCCTATGTTGATTTGTTTGAGCTTTAAATTGAGAGTATTTTTGTTATAATTTGTTAGACTTAGGAGAACTTAAGAGAGATGTGGGTGCTTTTCCTAATATGGTACCACTTGTGATTGATGCAGCTAATTCCTCGGCACAAAATGCATTAGAGTAAAAGCTGTGATTTGTAGTATTAAGCTAATGACTTGCTAATAAAAGTTATGACATATCTTAAATGTATTTTAACAGTAGGATTTTCTCTAATAGTGATAATATTGTGATTAAAATTATGAAATGTATCTATTAAAATATTAAGCAACCAATATATATCTATTCAAATGAGAGAAAGTGGCTGAATAGAAGGAAAATTAAAAGGTCTAGTACTTATATTAGTTTATATGTCATGATACTCTATCAGATTTTTAAACTGTAGTAAATATGTTTTGTTTTATGTAACTCATACACCTTTTGTTTGAACAAAGTAATTCGTTTGTAAAGGTTCTTCCCTACAGGCAAGGACTCAGAATTATTCTGCTAATTGGATAGGTGCCCTCCAAAAGAAAACACAATATATTTTTTAAGAGAATAAAAAACATTAATGAGTCAAAGATCATTTTGTTTAGTTAAACATGTCATTCCTTAGATAGAGGAAATATGGCAGTAAGTCCAGCTCTTGTCCAGATATTAATTCTTGGGGGAAAAACACCGAGATGATGTACTAGTTTGCTATGATGACATAACGAGATACCACAGGCTGTGTGGGTTGAAACACGGAAATTTGTTTGCTCAGTATTCTGAAAGCTAGTAGTCCAATCTCAAGTTGTTAGCAAGGCTAGGTTCTTCTAAGTCTCTCTCTGTTGCTTAGACATGGCCGTCTGCCTCTTGTGTCTTCACATGAGCTTCCCTTTCTCTTTATCTGTGTAAGGGTTTCCTCTTCTCATAAGGACATCCACCATATAGGAAGTGGGGTCACCACAGTGACCTCATTTAAACTTAATTATCTCTTTACAGTCACATCCTGAAGTAATGAAATTTTGTATTCAACCTATGAATTTTGGGAGGACCACAATTCAGCCCATAGCAGATGGTATAGATACATTTGGAATATTGGTTGTGACCATGATTTTATGCTGTCAGAAAACAAAATTAGGCTTCTGAGGCCTATCCTTTTGCTTTATGAATATACGGAGAGGACATATTAAATACACACACACACACACACACACACACATATATATAATTGATGGATGGATTGATTGATAGATACCAGATCCTCTTTCAAGTCATTTGCCTATATATATGTATATATACATATATATGCACATATGGGATGGATATATATATATATATGTATATATATACACATACATATATATGAATATACGGAGAGGACAAATTAAATACACACACACGCACACATGCACGCACACACACACACACACACATATATATATATATATATATATATATATATATATATATATATATATGATTGATGGATGGATTGATTGATAGATACTAGATCCTCTTTCAAGTCCTTTGCCCATATATATATATATATATATATATATATATATATATATATATATGGGAAAGGTATATTATTAGCCTATATAACAGAGTATACATATTTCTGACACTTGGAATCTTGGAGAAAAGCTAAATATAGGATTGTCCTGCATGGGAGCTAAAATGAAAGAAAATAGGAAGGGGTTAACTTCTAACTAGACAGCAGGTATTTTTCATCCCATTCTGTTAGCACAGACATAGTTGAGATGCTGTAGGCAATCAGGGATGTGGCTGAGAAGCCGTAACCAGAATAAGAAATTTAAGGCTTTAGGAAGTTTATGGCTTTTTCTCTGCAACTGCAAATAGCTGTTGTTTCCCTGGAAAAAAAGAATTAAAATTATAAATCAGATGACTTTAAGAAGTTATTCTGGATTACTAGACCAAGTTCACTGTATAAAAATCATGCTTAAAGATGGAACAGAGTATCAGAGTGATAGAGCATGAGAAAGACTTGACTGACTTTTATAGCTGGCCTTGAAGATGGAAAGAGGCCACTGCCCAACGAATCCAGATATACTCTAGAAACTGGATAATTTATTGAAATTAATTCTATTTAGAGCCTTCTGATGGAATGCAGCTCTGTCAACATTCTAGTTTTACTAATTTGTTACAGTAGCAATAAGAAAACATAGACTTAGTCAAACAAATCTGTCCCTGAGAGATAGGGAAGAAACAGAATCCATGTTTGTATGAGAGACAAATCCAAATGAAGGACAATCCAAAAGAAGTGAATTTATCTTGCTAAAAAACTGAGACTGAGCAAACTTCTAGGTCCTGTTCACCTTGAAACACCAAAAGACTTTGATATAATTGACACTAAAAAACCCTAGGGTTTAGAGGTAAAACAAACAAAAATAAGACGAACACAAGAACTTGTGTTTATAGTCACTTTCCTAACCGAATACAACTGCCAATTTGAAATTCAAAATACAAACTTCTAGTTTTACCTTAAGAAATTGAAGTTTTTGAATAGTAACATGATTAGCCTATCCTCAGCCAGACTTCAAGTTAAAAAAAAATCAATTATTGGTGCACAGGGGCAAGAAACCCACTTTTTTTTAACCTGTAGATTTTGCCTAAAAATTGCATATCATACTAAAGGATTTAAATCCAAACAGTACACCCTAAAAAGTGCCTTTGTTTTTTTGTTCTCTATGGGTAGTGTGCATCTGTCATTAATCAAAATAGGAGAGTAGGTCCATAAGAGAACTGAAGAGAAATCTGCCTAGAGGCCACTGGAAAGTCCTGTTCATATGTTGGTTCTCACAGTTATCCCAGCAGACTAGTTTAGCAAATTTTCCAGGCAGTTCCATAGGGAAAAAGAGGCAGAACTGAGCAGTTTCTCCAAATTGAGGGCTTGGGGATTGGAAACCAGGGAGAGCAACAGGGACTCTATTCAGAATCCACAGGACGCAATACCGGAGAGAAAGCTGCACAGAGCCAGAGATCTCTGGAGATTTGCCGATGGCCCCATGAGAGTCATGATTTCCAACAAGGATATGTGTATGAAGAAAACACTTCATGCTGACAAAGGAACCACACAAAAGAATGAGAACAATCCCAGCAGCACATCCAGGGATGGTAGTATTTCTGCCCCCGTCTGCCACAGTCATAGGACATCAGATATAACAGGACACAGCCTTTGTGTCAGTCTTGGATTGAGATCTACAGTAAACATTGCTCTAAGTGAACATAGCAAAGCTTAAACCAAGAATTCAAAAGAGAAGCTGTTTTTAAGAAACTTAACATTATAACAGAAGGAAACTCAAGCATATTTATAGGAATAAGAAAATATACATCATCCAACAAAATAAAATTTACGATGTCTAGAATCAGAAAGAAAATTATCAGGTATATAAAGCAACAGGAAAATAAGACCCATAAAGGAAAAAATAACTACATAGATAAATATAACTATATTTTCTCTTATTTGCATATTTTAAAAGATAATTATTTGTTAAAAGCAGTAACAATGTTTTGTGTGGTTATAATATTTTAGCAGTAGAATATATGACAAAAAGAATACAAAGCCCGTTCAGGGAGAAATGGAAGTATCCTGCCTTGAGGTTCTTATGTGACATGCAACACAGTGTAAAATCACTTAAAGGGAGACTCTAACAACTTAAAAATATCTCTTGTGGAGGCTAAAGCAAGGTTTCCCTAAGTTGTCACTGTTGACATTTTTGGATGGATGACTGTTGTGGAAGGCTATCTTCCACGTTGTAGAATGTTTACTAGCGTCCCTTGTCTCCACCTGCTAGTCACACCCCTCAGTGTCTCTTGATGCAGTCGAGAGACCTCTAGGGAGAAAAACTTCTCAACTAAACAACCGGAAGCCTAAATCAACTAATACCATATTACAATAAAGAATAATGCCTACCCATAAGTCAACAAAAGAGATAAAATAGAATTATAAAAATATTAATTTAGAAGTGGACAGAAGCAAGAAAGATATAGCATATATAGAAAATAAATAACATAATGGTGCATTTAAACTCATTTATATCTCTAATCACAAAATATAATTGACTCGATTAAAAGGCAGGGGGTCTCAGATTTGAATTAAAAGACAAGGCCCAGGGTGCCTGGGTGGCTCAGTCTGTTAAGTGTCCAACTCTTGATTTTGGCTCAGGTCATGATCTCACGGTTCATGGGATCAAGCCTTGCATTGGGCTCTATGTTGACAGTGTGAAGCCTGCCTGGGATTCTTTCTCTCCCTCTCTCTGTTCCTATCCTGCTCAAGTACAAGTGAGTGCACACACACTCTCACTCTCGCTCTCTCAAATAAATAAAATTTTAAATATTAAAAAAAAAGAAGGCCCACGTATATGTTTCCTACAGTTATGCACTTTAAATATAAAGATGCACATTTTTAAAATTTAAAAGAATGGATGTATTTTATCATGTTAACACTAATACAAAGAAGAGTGGGTGGCTATATTTAAATTAGACAAAGAAGATTATAGAGAAAGAAAATCTAACTATGCATCTATCTAATAAGAGTTTTTCAAAGCACATAAAGCAAAATCAGAACAATTGGGAGAAAGTGACAAATCCGCAATTATAAATGGAGATTTCATCACTTTTTCATTAATTTTAATGAAAAGAAAAAGAAAATCAGTAAGAATGTAGAATATTTGAACTACGCTTTCAAAAATGTGACCTAATTGACATTCACAGAAGTTGCCATCCAAAACCAGAACATGTTACTGTCCATGAAACAGGAAGCAAAACCATGACTGATCACATAGTGGAGCTTATGCCAGGACATGGAAATGGTGACACCCACTTCTATCCACCTACCTGTTTATCAGAACTCCAGACTCAAAGGTTATCTGCAAATAATTCAACTTACCTTCAGAGAAGAGGATTGGAATGATAAGAAGAATAGGTAACAAAACCTTGTGGAATTAGTGAATAATTACACAGTAAAATGAGTTCTTCTATCACTGGATAGATAAATTAGAATATTCCAGGTAGGATTTTTTTTTCTCATACCATGTATACTGTGGCTTTTCGACAGAAGAATGCTTCTTTTTATCCCTAAAATATAAGTACTACCTGAGGTTTTCCGACTATCTACCTGGTGATAGGGGAACTTCTTTTACTGGACACTTATTCATGAATTTAATCATGTTTTGGTTTTAGATTTGGAAGAAGAATGAAGCTACAGTAAATATCTAGTACATAGCTATTCAGGTGAAAGCAACTAATTTTGACTATGTTTAACAACTGGGACACTAAAGAGAGCTCACTGTAAAGCTGTTAACACTAAAAATGTCTTCAGATTTACCCAAGCTGATTTTGTTAGACATTGCTATGGAGCAGTTGCTAATTCCCTACAGATTTTGGACAGATTTATATCCTTCATTATTAGATTTTGAGAAGGTAAAATAGAGGAATTACAGGGACCGGTAAAAGAACTATTAACTCTTTTTTCTCTCAAATTTGCTATAATTGGCCTAACATCAGCATTAAGAAAATATTCAGGAAATTTGATAAACAGTTTAGATATAAAAATCTGGACTCTGTGCTCCAAATTTTCTAATTATGTACAAGGAATCTTTTGCTCATAGATTCAGAGATGACAGCTAATTTATTATTATTAAATTATTTTTCAGGTAGGAATTATAATGTATAGGTCAGCTGTAATTTTATCATGCATGTAGAAGAGTTTTCTGACGTATGTGAACCTAGAGTTTATTTAATTTGATATTTCCATTTGAGAATATGATTTCTCTGTATTTGATTTTTAGAGAATGTGCCACAAAGAATAAAGGGATAGTCTGATGATAACATTTAATAGCTTGGGAAATGGGAAAGGACTTACCAATTGTTAGAAATTTCAACTACTAGGTCTTTTAGTACTCCGTGTACTAAAGGGTCTCATGTTATACGCTGGAGGGACAGATGATAGATATAGAAAGCTGTTTTGTTATTCATTTAAATCTATAGATAATGACCCTTGGGAGGAGGACAAGTAATTAGGGAGTATTATTAGCTCTTATTACAACAGCATAGTTTGATTTATTTTTAATAACGGTCCTCTTGTTTCTTAGCCAATATCAGATGGTTATTCTTCTAATGGAGATTTTGCTGGAATATTATAAGGATATCTTTTAAGAAGTTCACAATTCATTGATAAGAGAGAACCTCTCTGTATTCTAATATTTGGAGACCAGTTATTTTATCTGGTGAGCCACAAAATTACTATTTCAAGCTTGTTTCGTTTCTTCTGCTCCTTAAAGATGTTCAGCCACATATTTATTTTCAACCATATGTTTGGAATGTCAAATTCCCAATTCCTTTCCTTTTCCTTGCAAAATACCTATTTCAAGTTGAGATACTAGGCAAAATGGGGAGAAACATCCAATAAGCTTCCCATTATCTTATTTCCTCAGAATATTTTGGAAATTTTTCTATAAATTTTTAACAGTATTTATTGATTCATCTTTATATTATTTGCCATTTGGAATCTCTGCTCAGGCTACTCTTAATGGAAAGGTTTCTGAAATAGCGTTATGTGGTACATATCACAATTTTAAGCATATTTATTTGAATTATGAACAGCTATTTAAATTTTAAATTTATGCTATTTAAATTTTGTACCAGTGTTTTGTACTCTGCTGCTTTTAACATTTCCCTCTAATGCGTTAACAATTAAGTCAACTTTTGGATTAAGTAAGAATTAACAAAATCCTTAATTCAGATGCAAATTTTGCCTGTTTTCCTGCTTTAAGAAAATCTCTAATTATTGACCTTGTCTTGGCTGTAGATCAAGGTTTAAATGCAGCTTGTATAGATCCAACATTTGGTCCAGAAATCTTAATGGAATATGTGCCGTAAGAGTGTTCTTCCTCTTAGAGCAAAAAGTAATGGAAGAGTTGCTAATTTACAGAAACCCGAAGCAGCAGGAAAAAGAAGAACTTTAAGTGGATGGTAGACTAACAAATATAGACAGAGAGAGGCAGGTTTTAAGAAATGTTAAAATGATTAAAGTGTGGATTATTTTGTGTGACTCTCGTTAGTTTTTAAAATAGGATATCACTGAAGAGTACTGAACAGAGGATATCTTTGATTTTGAGGCCTCAGGATGCAAATCAAAGAAAGTTAAGTATTGATTTGGTTTTCTCCCTCTTGTAGAATTTTTTTCATGATTTTTTAAAAACATGACAAATTTGTTCTTCTATGTATTTTTTAGAAGGGATTTTTTTTTTAGTTCCAGTATAGTTAATATACAGTATTATATTAGTTTCCGGTGTACAATATAGTGATTCAACAATTTTATACATTATTCAGTGCTCATCATGATAAGTGCATTCTTTAATCCCCTTCATCTATTTCACCCATCCCCCTACCTCCCCTCTAGGACCATTAGTTTGTTCTCTATAGTAAAGAGAAAGGTTCTCTCTCTCTCTCTCCATCTGTCTCTCGCTTTCTCACTTTTCCTTTGCTTTTTTGTTTTGTTTCTGAAATTCCACATATGAGTGAAATCTTATAGCATTTATCTTTCTGTGATTGACTTATTTCATTTAGTATTACATTCTGTAGCACCATCCATGTCATTGCAAATAGCAAGATTTCGTTATTTTTAATATCCAAATAATATTCTATTGATTCTTAATTGCCATTTATATTAAGGTAAATAAAGAAGTTAGGCTTTTATTGAGAGTATATTTATGGAAAACATTTTTCCCCCAGGGAAAAACTGCAACTTTCTTGTACAATCACATAAGAAAGAAGCCACTACAATTCTAACATGTATACTTACAAAAAGAGTTTCTGTTTCCCAACGAAGCAGAAGCAAGAACTGATATTAGATTTATGTCTCTACTACTGATCTCAGAAACAAACTATGCAAAATGACCCTGTTTTCTACTTTTTCATGTCGGAAAATGTTCTGAAGTTTCTATGAGTGATCCAAGGCAAAGCCTGAGCAATTGTCTTTTGTGCCAGCTCAGATTTGAGAATTTTTAGAACTATGTCTTTATCCATTCCTTATGAAGCACTCCCTCAA
The DNA here is from genome assembly GCA_030068075.1 of Paguma larvata. Lineage (NCBI taxonomy): Eukaryota > Metazoa > Chordata > Mammalia > Carnivora > Viverridae > Paguma > Paguma larvata. The sequence goes on along the minus strand of CM057839.1, from coordinate 22,617,287 downwards.
AAACTCAACAGAGGCAAAACAGTCAAATTAGATGAGATTTTGTACTAGACAGACAAAAACCAAGCATCAACTGTCACAGCCACAAATGGCCTAAGAATATATGCGGACTGTATTTCAGATGGGATCCTAGAACAGAATATGAGTATTAGGAAAAACCAAGGACATTTCAGTAAATTATGGACTTAGATAATAATAATATATCAATATAGGTGACAAATGTGCAATATACTAAATGGAAGATGGGAAAATTAAATGTGGGGTATATGGAAACTCTCCATCCTATCTTTGCATTTTTCCATGAATCTAAAACTATTATACAATTTTATTTTAAAAAAGGAAGAATAAAGAAATCATGAAAAGAATAAGCAGATTAAGAAAATATACAAATATTTTTTGAGGAACCTCCACACAGTTCTCCAGAGCAGCTGCACCAGTTTGCATTCCCACCAACAGTGTAAGAAAGAAAAACCTGGCCATGTGTAGCAACATGGATGGAACTGGAGTGTATTATGCTGAGTGAAATAAGTCAGTCGGAGAAAGACAGATACCATATGTTTCCATGCATAGGTGGACTTTGAGAGACTTAACAGAAGACCAGGGGGGAGGGAAAGAGGGGAAAGAAAAAACAAACACAGAGAGGAAGGGAGACAAAACATAAGAGACTCTTAAATACTAAGAACAAACTGAGGTTTGAGGTGGGTATGGGAGGGGGGAGAGTGGGTGATGGGCACTGAGCAGGGCAAGGGTTGGGATGAGCACTGGGTGTTGTATGGAAACCAATTTGACAATAAAAAGTTTTAAAGAAAAAGGAAATATACAAATAGTGTCTCTTCCAAGTCAAAGATCTAATCAATTTATACAAAGACCTAATTGCTGCAAATTTTAGGATAACTAAGTAAATTAAGAAAATCTCAATGAAACAAATTGGAGTTCAAACTGCTGTTGAAAGAGTCATCAGACAGCAAATCTGAAGGAAGATCAAGACACAAAAACACTAATGGGCACCTTTTTTTCCCCTGTAAGGAACATTACAAAAAGATAGTCTCTAAAACAAAAAACAAACAAAATATCGTTGAAGCCTTAGTCATCAATGCTGTAGCCTCTGAAACAAAAGCAAAATGCATGACTTGTTTATGAAGTTTGCTTGTAAGTCTCAGTCTCTTTGAGCACAGCACAAGGTGTTGATCTTATGTAGTGTGTGAAGAACAATGAATGAAGTTCAGGAATTGGCAGACTTTCAGAATGGGAGTGTTTAGGAATGGTTGACCTTTATCTGTAGAACTATATTTAATGGATTGTTGCTGTTGCTTATTGGCTGACTTCCAGAAGCATTCACTGAAGTGAATTGTCATTGATTTATGAAATGAATATAGACGAGTTCTAGTGGTTATGTTTTATCTTGGCTAGGAAAAAAAAACACGAGGAATTTTTATTATCGCTTCAAATAGGCTATAGATATATCATTGTTCGACATTTTTTATTTGATAACAAATTCACTAGCTTCCATAAAGATATCTGACAGATGTTTCATCTTATATCCTATCTGTGGGGGCCAAAGCAATTCAGTGTTAAAGACCCAATCAGAGGATGTAGGAAGAACTGTATAATAATTAATAGTGTTTCCTTCTCATTTTTATTGGTTTTTCTCCTTTTCAAAGAAAGTTAGAGATCTACCACAGTGTCTTAGAAAATCATGATTCACGAGTGAAATAAAGTTGCATTTACTACCATTCTAGTATAACTGTAGGTTTTGACAAAGAAATTAGTGGAGTTTGCAAACCTCTGCCTTTGATAAATTCTTCTCATTACATTTAAAGGCACTATGGTGTGATACTAATATTATACAATTATATTTATAGTGGTCATATTTTGAGTTTATGTTTCAAGTTATATATTCACTATACTACATCGCAATTGATCATAACAATAATCCCATTAGATAAATAGGAAATGGCATAAAATAACTGGAAAATCCTCCCTTGAAAAGCCCTATTGAATTGGAAATATGATTTTTATTTAAGAGTTTTTAATTAACATGAAATTGTGAGACAAATGGTTACTTAAGTGCTCTTAATTTTTAATTGTTTTAAATTGAAATGTAGTTGACATACAATATTATATTAGTTTCAGGTATACAACTTAGTGATTCAACACTTACATACAATATTAAATACTAACCACAATTAGTGGTTACCATTGATCACCATAGAAAGTTATTACAATATTATTAACAATATTCCCTATGCTGTACTTTACATCTCATGACATTTTTGTATAACTTGAAATATGTAATTAATCTCCACCTATTTTGCCTATTCACTCCTCCCTCTCTCTCTGGCAAACACATTTGTTCTCTATGTATAAATTTCTTTATGTTTTGTTTGTTCATTTGTTTCGTTTTGAGTATCCCACATATAGTGGAAATCGTATGGTATTTGTCTTTCTCTTTTTTTTTATTTATCATAATACACTCTCAGCAGATCCATGTTGTCCCAAATGGCAAGATTTCATTCTTTTTTTATAGCTGAATAATACCACATTTTAAATATGATAAGCATTTATTCTTTTTAAATGTATATGTAATTGAGAAAGAGAGAGCAAGGGAGGGGGCAGAAGGAAAATCCCAACCAGGCTCCATGTTCTCAGACACAGATGGCTGTGGGGTTGATCTCAAGACCTTAAGATCATGACCTGCGCCAAAATCAAGAGTCGGACGCTTAACCAACTGAGCCACCCAGGCGACCCTAATATGGTGAGCATTTAATGCTCTTTAATTAATACCATTTCCTCAATATTTACAATAAGATGAAAAATACAGACATAATAAGATAAAAAATTACAACCCATGTCATTAAGCCAATAATCAATACATTTATTCATCTGGATGATAGGTTACAAATATGATTAAGTTTAAAGGAATTCCGCATATGGCAATAGATAGACCAAGATTTTAGACCAAGATTCTCACAGAGAACAACTCAAAACAGTAGAAAAAATATAGATATCTTCCTTTTTAAGGTTTCAGAAAGATCAAGGGCAGTAAGGAATTTTGTGGCCAGTATTTATTTGGAAGAAGAAAGTTAAAAGAACATATTCTGGCATGAGGGGATGCATTTCCCTCAGGACAATTGCCTATTCAGAAGAAAAGGTATAAAGTGAAAAAATGATTACAGCTTTCATCTGTATCATTCATATGGAGAGTTCTGGTAAATAATTCAGGCTTTTTGACTTTAAGAGTGGTACCTTATAAGTAATAGAGTCTGAAAAATAGACTCTCATACATTAATTGAAACCCAGTGTCAAATTATCTTAATATCTGAGCTTATTAAGTATATCTGCATTTATTTTAGTGAGCTTCTAGAAGTAAAAGCAAATCCACTTGGGAAAATTAGTCTAATCTAGAACTTCATATTACTTTGAATCTTTCATTCAAACTGCCTGGAATTCTATTTTTAAAAAGGAAAGAATATGAGAAGTAAGAATTAATTTTTAAAGAAAAAAACAAAATAGAAGAAATACATAAGAGCTCCAAATATTGGAGTTGTCAATCAAGAAAGTTAAAATAACTATGGTTAATGTTATAAGATAATAAATGACAAAATAGACAACTTCAGCAGAGAGCTGAAAACTATACAATGGAAACAAATGTAAATTATATAACTGAAATTATAAATAATTTAGCAACGAAATAAATGGCCATAGTGACAGACAAAGCACAGTTGAACAACTAACTGGTAAAGGCATATATTTCAAAAGAAAGAATACAGTTAGGAGCAGAAAAGAGGCGAAAAATCAAAATAAAGAAAATTTAAAGAAAGCATTCAAAACATGGTGAAACACATAATATACGTGTGATTTAATACCCAGAAGGAACGAAGAAATAAGGAGGCAGAAAATACTTTGGAGGAAATAGTGTGTATAATATTCTAAAATGAGACCATGATAAGTTATAGTTTCAAGATCCACTACAAAACCGGAAAAAAAAAGAGAAACATGACTAAGCACAAACTAGAAAATATGAAAAACTAAAGACAAAACTGAACTCAAGCACAAGTAAAAATATTTATATTTCTTTCAATTACTTTCACCATTGAGACTGACCATTCATAGTTCAAAAGGATGTAATGAAATCCAGATGATAATGAAATCATATCTTCTATTACAACCAGCCTAGAATACTATGCTAAGCAACACAGACTTTAAAAATAAAGGTGAGGGAGTTCCCAGGTGACTAATTCAATCAAGCATCGGAATCTTGATTTTGGCTCAGGTCATGATCTCTTGGTTTGTGAGTATGAGATCCATATCAGGCTCTGGACTGACAGTACAGAGCCTGGTTAGAATTCTCCCTTCCCTCTCTCTCTCACCTTACCCCACTTGCATGCTCTCTCTCTCAAAATAAATAAACTTTAAAAATTTTAAAATAAAGTTTAAATAGTAGTGAAATAAAGAAAACAACAACAAACAAACAAAAAAAAAAAAACCCCACAAAACCTTTGACAATTAGGTAACAGCAAGTACAACCCAGGAGATAGCAAAGGTAATTCTTCAGTAAGAAGGAAAACGACCCTAGTGAAGCTTGAGATGAAGAGCAATGGTAAGTACATAGGAAACTCTATTTGAATATTTACTTGAAAAATTAAATTGTTGACATTAAAAGTATAATTATACATCTAAAATAATAGTACGAAATCTAATAGATGTGTAATCAGTGTGACAATGTTCAGTGGTTTCTTCCAGGAAATAGTAAAATTGCCAATTTACATTTATATATAATTAAGCAATAGTATGTGTTAAATTTCCACTGAAATTCTAAAACAATCATAAAATAATGTATACATAACGAGCTTATATAGAAAAAATAATAATGTATTTAAAATATTCCCAACTAAATAAGAATGGACAAAGAAATAAGTGATCATGAAACAAAGAGAATGCAAAGAATAAAAAATAGAATTAAGTAACTTTAATACTTAGAAGGAATGTTAAAAAACAAACTAATACCTTAAAAGACAAACTTTCAGTTGGTATATAAAAGCAAATCAAATTATATACTCCTTTTTTAATTAAAAAATTTTAATGTTTATTTATTTTTGAAAGAGAGCAAGTCAGAGAGCCAGTAGGGGAGGGGCAGAGAGAGAGGGAGACATAGACTCCAAAGCAGCCTCCAGGCTCGGAGCTGTCATGAGGCTTGAACTCACAAATTGTGAGATCGCGACCTGAGCTGAAGTTGGACGCTTAACTGACTGAGCCCCCCAGACTCCCTTCTAATTATATACTTTTTAAAATAGAAAATCTTAAAATACAAAGATATAGGAAAGAGCACAAATGGTGAAATGAAAATATTAAATCTTGCATGATGCTACACTAACACAGAATTAGGACAATAATATTTAATTTAGATAATAACTGATATAATTAATAATGACATAAAGACAATATAATAGTAATATGTGCTACTATTAAATACTAATAATGCATGTGTTTGTAATAAAATTAAAGTATATGTCATCACATCCCAATTATAAATCTGAATTTAAACACACCAACATAGAATAAAGAGAAAGAAATCAGAAAAAACATTATGCAGCACCAAGACAACCTAAGGAACAGATATCATTTATATATTTAGAACTCTGTGTCCAGAAACTGTAGAAAAATATAAATTACTTTGAAATGCATATTAAACATACAGTGAAATTCATTTTTTCTCTTTAATGTTATGAAGAAAAAATTACATAAAATAAACTGCATTATTTAACATGGACTATTATCTGGGTTGTTTGACAGCTTTGCACCCGTTAAAATACCACCTCAAATAAGAGACAGACTATTTCCATCATCTGAAAAAGATTTCCCACTGCTCTTTAAAATCTGTTCCTCTGTGTAGGACACACTCCAGATAATCACTAATTCATTTCTTTGATTCTCTATGTTGCTTTTTATACAAATGAATTCACAAGGTATACAGTTGTTTCTGTCTGTGAATTCCTAGAGTACAGAAAAAAAATCTCTCTCAGTCCTATTCTAACTGACATTATCAGTGCCCCAATGAAGGAAAGAACTATAATGATATGAGTGCATTACAGGAAACAGGGTAATCACATTAGCAAGTATGACAAAACAATAATGTATTCTGAAGTAGTTATACATATATGTGTATCTATACATATGTTTATAATTTCTATATACAAATATAATTTATGTATTTAGAACACTGAACCCAGAAACTATATTATGTATATAGCATATATTCACACATGCGATTACAAAATAATAATACTTCTACTTGTTTCTTTTTACCTACAGTAACTGAAAGAAAATTATAGTTGGCACTAATTTACTTCTACCTGCTCAAAAGATAATAATTTTTATTTTTTTATTTTTATTTTGTATTTTTTAATAGTTTATTTTCAGATTGGTTTACATATAACACCCAGTGTTCATCCCAACACGTGCCCTCTTTAATGCCCGTCACCCCCTCTCCCCTTTCCCTCACCCTCCTCACCCTCAGTTTGTTCTTAGTCTTTGAGAGTATCTTATGTTTTATCTCCCTCCCTCTCTGTGTCTTTTTTTCCTTTCCCCTCTTCCCCTAATAATAATTTTAAAACATAATTTACATTTAAACTTTTATATGTTCAAATTGATTTTTGCCTGTAATCCTTTAAAAGCCATATACGCTATTGGATAGTTTTAGAGATACAAATGATGTAACTCCAAGATCCTTTATCCTTAAGCATTAATACTCCAGATGCTGGTGTTAAACTTAAATCAGTTATTTTACCAGTAAAAATGAATTTATTCAGGAATAACAAAGAATTGCAATTTGGGCAAGCAAGCTATGGCAAAACCATAGTCAAGTCCAACAACAGCTCTCTCTTCCAGTCTCCCCTTCTGACATCCCAAATGCACTTTAGTGAGGTTTCCTTTTATTAATTATCACATTCGAAAGATATATGGGTAGTGGGAAGGAAATCTTAAAACAAATCAAAATAGCTAGACTTCAACAAAGGAATAGATGGGTACATATCTTATACTATGCACATCATACAGTCTTTTTCTCCATTACTCAAATTTGTTTTTGTAGTTCAAAAGTAGCCACAAAAAATACATATAAAATTACCATTGGTTTGTTCCAACAAAACTTTATTTACTATAAGAGATTGCTGGCCATTTATCCCTGATACAGTTAATGGAGAGTTATTCAAGTGCATCAAACTAACACAATACATTTATTTTAGACTGACAAACAAACCATTGTAAAGTTACACAAAATATCAAAAGTAAATGGAGTGTAAGTGACTTAGAGTTTGTCTTCTCTAGTTGCTTTCATTGTCTCATTTCACTTTGCTGTCTTAAGTAAAGGAGAAACTTAAAATGTCTTCTGAACTGAGACTCTCAAATTTGTTTTTGTTTTTGTTTTCTATCAACTAAAGTTTTGTCATATCTTGGCTCTCTCACACACCAATCATAATAATTATAGGAATAAATAAAAATTTGCTCACTGTTTCCTCTCTGTCCAAAAGAACCCAGAAACTATTCATTTGAATAAATGCATTGCAAGGATTTCACGTGTAGTAAAAATGTCCTTTCACGTTTTTGATGTCATCCACTCCTATCCAGACCACTGTGGTGAAAAAGCAATCTATCTTTGCTTTTGAGGAATAAGATATATTTTCCACATTCAAGATTTTTTTTTACAAAGTTTGTACCTATGCTTCTTAAATTTTATTATGCACATTCATTACCAGGGATCCTTGTTAAAATGAATATTCTGTTTCCGTAGTTCTGAGGTTGGGCTAAGATTCTGTATCCCTGAAGGCTCCCACATGATGTTAATACTGCTGGACCATAAAACCAAGATTATATAGTATAAACAAGTATACTATATATATATATAATATATATATCCACTGTATACTATCTGTATGTATACTACACTATGAACCTTATGCTACACGTATGCTATACATTATAGTACAGAAGAATGATAGCGGCCCACATTATATTTTATTCTAAAAATTTTTGAGTTAATTCATATATTATTAGAACTTTAATCATATGTTCAGAGCAGGACTTCAGTTTGTGGCTTTCTATTTTTAAGAAAAGAATGCATTAGTTTTCTTTTTAATTTTCTGTGTAATATGCTTAGAATTTTGAAACAGATCTAATTAATAAATTAATATATAAATTATATTTCAGAGTCACAGGTTAGATACTAAGATAATAAGCCCATGGAAGGAGATGGTGCAGATAGGCTGGGTCTGAGAACCCAGAAGAGAGTCCCCCAGGACCAGCCAAGAAGGTTCTTGGCCTCAGGCAGGACAGAAATCTAATATGATCTGGAGAATGTGAAAACAGAGTTTATTGAATAGCATGAGTGACAGTCAGAGAATAGCAGATGGATGTTCCGGAGACTCAAAAAGGAAAGGAAAATGAGACTCGCCATTGCTTGGGTCTGGGGGTTTATATTATAGAACGGTCTAGGGTATGCGTTCCTCCAGGAATCCAAGGTAGGGTCCAGTCAGAGGCAAGCGTCAGGTGAACAGTAGGTGCTATTCTGTTTATTACCAAAGGTAGGGCTGTTGATGCCAGTGTCAGCCAAGATTGTTGGAAGCCAATATCCAGGAGCATGTTTGGATCTGGCTTTTCACAGGTGCTATCAGGTGTTCAGGTTCTAGGACAAAACCAGAGAATGATAACTGTCACGCTTTCCCCTTGAAATGGGAACATAGCTTCTTTGGCTTATTCAGAGGCAAAATATGGAACATAAGTAAATTGGGCCTTGGAGAAAAACAGCAAAGACTGATCTGTCTAAAATGGTGTCCCTTCAGCTTCCCTATTTCTGAAGTTTTCTCTGGAGTAAATTTTTTTGAAAGATTATTTCGACAATATTAATCATCTGACATACATTTTTTTACTCGACTGAGTTCACCTGATGTTTGTTCTAGTCTAAAGCATTTAAAGAGCCATGTTTAGTGCATGTAGATGAAGTTTATGCCAAGTATATTAAAATTAGTCATATTTTTATTCTTATGACAAATGCTCTCAATATATTTATTTAGTGGTATTCTTCCATTATCTCAAAATTAGTAAGGCTGTTAATCAGGATAAAATAAAGGTAATACTTCATCCATATTTTAAATTTTTTAATGTTTATTTATTTTTGAGAGACATAGAGACAGAGAGTGAGCAGGGGAAGGGCAGAGAGAGAGGGAGACACAGAATCCGAAAGCCGGCTCCAGGCTCTGAGCCATCAGCACAGAGCCCGACGTGGGGCTCGAACTCACAGACTGTGAGATCATGACCTGAGCCGAAGTTGGCCGCTTAACCAACGGAGCCAACCAGGTGCCCCCCCTTTTTTTTTTTTAATTTTTTTTCATATTTTAAAATCTACAAAATTCCTTTTTCTGTCTTAATTTCCCTCCTAAACTCGACAAGTGATTTATTTATTATAATATATGTGCTAGATTTGAAAAGCTTTACCTCAAGCTATGTTAATTGCTTTATAAAATAGTCAATTTATATGTACTGTTTTCTCCAATTTCAAATTTTTTAAAATAAATGAATAAATAAAGCACGAGTTGTGAATGTGTAAAAAGCCCAGTGATGTAGATATAATTGAAAGACAAAAAACTTATCCATCATGTGCATTTTTCAAACTTAATTTGTATTATTTTCTAAATATTTATCAAAATTATTACCCTAAGTGTATGTTATTGTATTTGCATGTTTGCACCATTATTACTAGTATTATACCAAATAATTAACTATCTACATGTGGACAGTCAAATGAAAATATAGTAGATGCTATATATTTGAAAGCTCCTCCCCCTTTGAATATTCATCAGCAGTTTGGAAATGCGCATGCTTCTCTGTACAGTTGCTGCCTAAAAGTGTTACTTCCCAAAGGCAGGTCACTGCAGGTGGTGTTTGCCTATGCAATAATCACTGACAGTCAGTGCAAGTCAGAACAGTCCTTCCAGCAACAGAAAATAACACAAAGGATTTTTTCAGTTAAATGTAAACTATAGGATACCCACAGTAAAAACGCAAATTATATACTAAGTTTTCAAATTGGAAACCAGAAATACCAAGCAATTCCCTTGTGTATACAAACAAAAGATGCCGGTTTGTAAAAGTTGAGCACAAAGTAATATTTTGTGGAGTAATATTTTGTATGGAGATCTACAAGAAGAATGTCTTTTGATAAAAATGAAAAGGAAATAGAATATTGCGGGATTATTTTAAAACTGTAAAATGCTGGGGCGCCTGGGTGGCTCAGTCGTTTAAACATCAGACTCTTGATTTAGGCTCAGGTCATGATCTCACATTTTGTGAGTTCGCGCCCCGCGTCGGGCTCTGTGCTGACGGCTCAGAGCCTGAAGCCTGCTTCAGATTCTGTATCTCCCTCTCTTTCTGCCCTTCCCTTGCTCATGCTCTGTCTCTATGTCTCTCAAAAATAAAATAAAAACTTTTTTAAAGTTTTTTTTAAAAACAATTTATTTATTTAAAAAAATAAAAAAAAATAAAGATGTTTAAAATTATTTTAATCAGTTTAATATGGTAAATTCTGAAACACGAAATAAATTTAACTAGAGATTATACTCTCTGACTTTTAACCCCCCATTTAAACCATTTCTTCTAATAAAATGCTCTTTTTATTCTAATATTATTTATCTTTGATGATTAGGAGGAAATTTTATCTATCAATATTTTATCATTATGTATGCTTTCGAACATTTTAAACTTCGCATATATTTTCATTTTTCAAAATTATTGCTAGCTGTATACTTTTTTATATACGGTTAACAGGGCATCGACTGAAACCAATGATAGCCTCCTACATTTCTTTCTTATGATTTATAGGAAACTCACTGTTGGTAGATTGGAAAAATCAAAACACAAGAACTCAGTGACTTACTATTAAACTGTAATTCTTACATATAAGACCGTTTTGCCTCATTTGATATTTATTGAGAAATCAATTTTGAAATATAATAAACATATATTTAAATAATAGATTTAAACATATATTTAAACAATTTCCAAACCTCTTGATTTAACCAACCTAAATATTTTAAATCTTTTTGAACTTAGATATATAAGGCATAAATAAATTTTGGTTAAGAATGAGACAATGGAGCAGTGCCTGGGTGGCTCTGTCGGTTGAGGGTCCAACTATTGATTTCAGCCTGGGTCATGATCCCAAGAACATGGGATCTGCCACTGTATGCGTCTCTATACTGAGCATGGAGCCTGCTTGAGATCTCTCTCTCTCCCTCTGCCCTTCTCCCTCACTTGTGTGCTCTCTCTCTCTCTAAAATAAATTTTTTAAAAAAGAAAAATTTGTCTTATCTTCTTGAATTATTTGATTTATTCACTTATTTATATTACTATGGGCTCATGCATGTGTATTTTATAAATTCATCGTAGTCCAATACTATATTATTTTGTTGTTCGAGTTTCTTCAATTTTGGGAACTCTTTCAGTTTGGCCTCTGTGTCCCTTTGGCATGCTACCATTTGGAATTTTTTGAGCATTTCATTTCTTTCTGGTACTTCAAGGTATCCCAGACCTATCTTGTACTTCTCCCTGCCCTTGTTAAAGAATCAACCAATTTTACCAAGGAACTCTAGTTTCTTTTATTGGAGAATGGTATTTGGAAACTGAGATCTCCAAGCTGGATGTTCTCATTTCTCCTAAGGTTTCAATACTTCTAGGCACTCTTGGTCAACAGAAATAGGAAATATGTGTGTGGGTATACTAACCACATACATGTACATTCATAACAGTTTCTGTATCTATCCTTGTCATGTGTATATTAAGTTACATGAGTTTATGCTGTCTCCAGCATAATTTGGTACCATGCGATTTATTCTAGCCTTCCTTTCTTGTTTATTAGTAACATCCCTCTCTGACAGCAAGAAACATGGCTCCCTTCCCTTCGTCAGACATTCCACTTATTTTTTTTTATCCATATGCAAAGCAGGTTCTGAACAGTTTACCTGTATTGCCATATGAAAAACATTTACCACAGGAGTGCAGCGTTTATATACAGTTTCATTTGTCTGTAAACACTGGGCACTTTTATAATAAATCTAAGTGACAATTATTGTTTATCATGATCTACACTTGAAGAAAAAAGTATATTCTTTAAAGCTGGGATTTTAGTTCCTTCTTCAGTTCTGCAAATGTGCTACTGCTAATTTATCTGAAATTGCTTCTCTAGTATGCCCACCCCTTCTTTCTTCTGATACTCACATTAGATGTGAGTAGGAAATTCACATTATAAGCTTGGTAACTCTTATTTCAGTTTGAATGCTATGTATCTATGAAGAGTCTTAAAGAATTCTTTAGTATATATTTCAGTTCACTAATTTTCTCTCTATAGGCTTATTTGATATTTTTCATTTTCAAAATTTATAACTGATATTTTCATATCTATATTATTTTATCAGTATTTCTTTACACTGTATTTATCATTGTTTTCTATTCCATAATTTATTTTATGAGTAGTATTATATCGTTTTGCTTCTTAAACATCTCTAGCATACTTATTTCAAAGTCAATTTTATACTGATCTAATATTTCCATTTCCTGCTAGGATAAATCATCATGAACATGTTGTTCTTTATAGCTATCTTGCCTAGTAATTGTCTTTCTCTTTGTTTTGAAATTTTAGAATGTGAATTGTAGATTTTTCTCCTTTGCATTGTCTACTATATATAAGAATTTTTAGGTGGGCTCCACGTATTCCTTACAAAATCCTGTATGTACCAAAGTCTGGTATTTGTGCTAAGACTCCTTCCCCGTGATTTGACATTGCAGATATAGTCATTGAGTCAGTGAGGGGATTAGCCCAAGTCGTGTGTGGGTAGTGTTTGCAGCTCCTTCTGCTATAGCAGAATAATACTTATATTAGTCATTCACAAGATATAGAATTCTGGCTTTTTTTTTTCTTTTCATATGTCAAGAGTACTTCTCCAGGTTCTGGACATTGGATCTGGCTTGCCATGCTTCTTATATTTATTGTTCTCACAGGACTAAGATTTAGCCCCACCTACTGCTGTGTGTTTATGCTCAATTTGTGTCCTGTAAATGTATTTGTTTTGCTTGGAAACTTTCATGACTTCAAAAAGCTCATCTTTGGTGCAAAGAGGGAAGTAAAGAGTATACTTTTTGGTTGGAGGCTGATGTTTCTGTCCTATATTCAAAAATATCACTTTATTCATTAGCAATTCTTGGTCCTGTTTATAATGGCCTTTTTTTTTTTTAGAACTCTATTTAGAGACTAGTTTCAGTTTTTATCTCATGAGGGAACCTGCTGTTGATTGTTCTGTATAGGGAAGGTCAGATGACCAACTGGGCCAGCTGCTATGAACACATTTCTTCGATTAGTAAGATCAAATTATCCAGTGCTGCTCCTGTCTTTTTTACTGGTTCGAAGATCTCCACTTGATTCATGTCTGTCCAGTGTCCCTATCCAGTAAATTAGGTTTCTACTAATTCCCACCACTATCCTTACAAGAGATTCTCTGGTGTTGCACATTTATATGACATTGTAACTCTACACATTTGCAAAGAGCCCTTAGATTGTTTTTCAGCTATATCTCCCTTGTGAATACAATAGGAAAGAGATTTATTTTACAGCTTTTAGATTTCCCCCCATGCCTTCAGTTGGGTTTAAAGCCATCAATTAATTATTTTCTTCTGTACCTACTCTAGAATCAAAAGAAGCAGCCAGCCTATGTCATTGCGTTTATTATCATAATTGTTGTTCTGGTGACAAAGTATAGTATTTACATAACATCTCCCCAACTTGTGCCCTCTTCGCTCATTATCGCATGCCAGTATTGGATAATTGTCAGTCCAATGACTACTAGCATTTCATTTTCTCCTAAGAAAGAATAATTTGATGGTTTTTATAAAAATTGTGAGCTATGCTATTCAAATTGAATTCAATTTGGGATCTGATTTTCATAGAACAAATTGCACTTTAAGTCAAGTTGACAACCTTCTCCCACCCCCAAAGATATGACATATACAGAATGGATCATTGTATGTAATGAAAGGAATTTTTTTGCAAAGATATAGACAAGAGGACCATTAAGGAGTGGTAAAGCACTACAAGATCAAGAGTAGGAAGCCATTATCTCTCTCTTTAAGGGTCAATGGTGGGGGTGATGCTGAATTGTTACTGGAATTGAAGTAGCTGGAGGTAAGATGTCTGTTCATACTTGTGGCCTCGAGTGGAAAACACAGTCAGTGCCTAAACCATGAACCCTTAAGAAATGAACCCTAGAGTAACTCACTTATTCTTCTGTTGGTGCATCCTTTGAAAGTAATGCAACTTGAAACTAAAGGACAAAGGAACCTGATGCTCCCGAGTTGAAACAGTCTTTAGAGATCTCTCTTCAGGAACACAGAGCATGGTGACAAGAATAGAGTGGGGTTCAGGCGCATACACAGAATGTTCACCCTATTAGCACACAATCGTTAAATTATTATTAAGCATAAGCATCCGTATTTTTCTTATATGCTAGAAGATGAGATATTTTACTAAGTTGCATAATATGCATTAAATCTTTAGGAAGTATTACTAGAACTTTTGTGATAACTATTTTTCATCTCCTCTGTTTATATATTTATCTTACGGCTTGACAAGTTGTATTTATTTAACTGCCCACCGAATGACCTCCTCAGGAGGAAGGAAAACCTTTATAAATTTTATTCTTTGAGAGCCTAGTGAATAATTGAATCCTGGTAGAGATTCAATAAATATTTTTAAGCTGAACTATAAAGATTTTTCTGTCTCAATTTCTTCGTTATTAAAATGTGTTAAATATATGTATTTTATGAATCTAAAGAGACTAATATAATATATTGAGAAGAGACAACGCTAAGTATTGAAAATTGTAAAGCATGCTGTTCACAAATTACCCTTATCCAAATTACATTTTATTTTCTTTTAGTGAATACATTTTTCAAATTTATTTTGTGGGGGCACCTGGGTGGCTCAGTCGATTAAGCATCTGACTTTGGCTCAGGTCATGATCTCACCCTTTGTGAGTTTGAGCCCCACATCAGGCTCTGTGCTGACAGCTTAGAGCCTAGAGCCTGCTTCAGATTCTGTGTCTCCCTCTCTCTCTGCCCCATCCCCACTCATGCTCTGTCTCTGACTCTCTCGAAAAAATAAACATTTAAAAAATGTTTTTTAATTTACTTTGTGTAAAATGAATTATATATAAATTACTATTTTTTGTTGACCCATGCTTCACAATTCAGTCATTTCTTCTATTTCATTTATTTTAATTTGTATCATATATTTAAATGTATCTATAAATATAATATCAATATAATTACATATTTAAATAATGTGCAGTTTTCGGTTGAATATGAAGGAATTAAAGTACACTTTACCTCTGATAGCTTTAAGAAGTAGTAAAAAGAAAACACATGGATGTGTGGAAGGATGCAATAATATAAGCAGCACAAAACAAATAAATGCAAGAAGAAACCTCACACAAAAAAAACATATAAAGTTCAGAACTCTCAGATCTTTCTTCCATCCTGAGAAGGAGTCAGAGAAATACCCACCCCATTCCAGCAGAAGAGTGAAGATTTGCTCTCCGGAATGCTGTCACTGGAGTTGGTGGGTATAAAAATTAGAAATCAAAGGACTGAATGATAAAAGACTAAATATCAATAACCACCTACCCACCCCCTGACAGGCACTCCATTTACGGACCGCACTCCATTTATTTCCCTGGGGAGAGTCGCTTCCAGGGATGAAGGATTATAAAACACAGACACTAATGCTGTGAATTTCACCTTAGTGAATGCTCCACCTTTATGACCTAATTGCCACTCCTGTTGCCATCACAGGGCCATTAGTTTTCAAGATATGAATTTTGGGGCCACGTAGTATATATATTCATTTAAAACATGGGAGTATATGAAATCTGCAAGAATTAAGAATTAGTGGTCAACAAGGGAGGAAAACTTGTTTTACTTTTGAATCTTTTAAAACAATTTTATTGGGGCACCTGGCTGGCCTCCAACTCTTGATTTCGGCTCAGGACATGATCTGTCTCATGGTCTATGAGTGACTTTTAGCCCTGTGTCAGGCTCCTCACTAACAGTGCAGAACCTGCTTTGGATTCTTCCTCCCTCTCTTTCTGTCCCTCTTTCACTTGCTCGTGTGCACGTGTGTATGCACTCTCTCTCTTTCAAAATAAATAAACTTTAAAAAATTATGTTAAAAATATAACAACATATGCAGTAGCAAATGCTATTTTTAATAAAATAAATTTTCCTCATTCATTTACCTACTGAAATATAAAATGACTTTTCCAAAGGCAAGCTCTGATTAGATTTTTCCATTTACTTCAAAAATTACATATTTGTGTATGAGAACATTCATATACACTATTTTCCACTCACTATTCTTTTACGAAAACATTTTAAGAGCTTTTCACTTTACTGTGTTTATGCTATTTTACTCTTTTAATGTTTATTTATTTTGAGGGAGAGACAGAGAGAAAGAGAAAAAAAAATAGCATGAGTGGAGGAGGGGCAGAGAGAGAGGGAGAGAGAATCCCAGGCAGGCTCCATCGCAGGGCTTGATCTCACGACCATAATACCGTGGCCTGAGCAGAAATCAATAACCAGATGTTTAACTGAAGCTAAGTTGTCTCTTATAACAATATAATAATAGTCTTTCTTCTATAATTCTTGTATAACTTTTTAAATTTGTAAATTGTACATAAAATAATAATTCAATTTACAATAGTGTCTTAGATGAAATAAAATAAAATTTTAGCCAGACCTTATTGATGACCTTTTAGTTTATTTCCTGAACTTGGAAAGCAAGAACAATATTACAATGTTGCAATACACATTTTAGCACTCATTTTTGGTGGGGTGGGGCGCCCTAGTGGAAGTGTATCAGTAGGATCAAAAACACAGAATGGAACTTCTGATTCAAGTACATGTTCATTTTTACTTTAGATAAATATTAGAGGATCAGCCTGTAAAGAAGATACAGCAATTACCCACAATGAGTATCTCATCTCTCCTTCTGCAAAACTCTTTTTGTTTTAAAACATTATCACTGCCAAGCTGAGGTTAAAAATTAACCTTGTATTATTGTTTTTATTCATGTTTCTTTAGTTATAAGAAAGTGAGAGATATGTTTAAATTGTTAATTGCAATTTCACTTAAAGTGAAGTATTTTTCATGTTCTTTTCATATATCCTAGTGTCATTGGTCTAAAACACGTATAACTCTTTAAATATTGAGTAATATTATTGCTCCAAAATATGCTTTGTAAATATGGATTAACCAATATGTAATTATCCTAATATTTTAAATATGGTACATTTAATATATTCTATTTCAGGTTAATGATCCATCCTAAAATCATAATTATGTCATTTGTTTTTGCTTTGATTGGCCCAAAGTTCATTTAGGAGAATCATTAGATCGTTAAAAATTTATGGAGGTGGGGGGACGGGTGTGCAGAGTAACAGGGATTTAAAATATTAGAGTTTAGAAAATGATCATTGTTTTCTATACCTCAGCCCAGATAGTTCAAAACTATATTAAGGAAATAGAATCATATGTGCCTTTCAAGTATTTCAGACGGTGTACCTTTTTAAGTGTTTTACAGGTCATTTATATTATAAATATTGCTACGTAAATACCTTTCACATTAAGATAAATCTGCAGTTATCTACATTTTCTCCCATGGGTAAAATATTTTTCTGATTATTGTGAATGATACAAATTTGTGATCAGACTGGCGATACATTGGTAAATACTGAAATTGTTCAAATTTGCATCAGAGTGGCCAGTGTTCACCTAGACAGTGAACATACCCTTATTACTTTTAAACTTTTTTTTTCTCTTGGAGATACAATCACTGTGACACGCAAATATAAAAATAGGAAATTAAACTAGATAAGAGAGTAGCAATGACAGGCAAAGACAGTGTAAAAGAGATATGCTGTATCTACATCTACCAGAATCAGTAGGAGCTCGGCCGCACCAGGGGAAACTGAGCAGCCCCGTGCTGCTGCCGACGTCCCAGCTGTGGCATTCAGGAACTGTCACAATGAAGCCTTAACTGATCCTAATTTCCAGGATGATATGTAGCAGCAGACAGTGCCTCTGTGAAACCTTTGTTTACTTACAACTTTAATAACCTGGGTTACTGAGATGGGAAAAGTCCATAAACTGCCTTTAAAAGACATTTTATTAACCTTCACAACAACCTCATCTCCATTTTAACATATGCATTATAATTTGAAACCATGTGGCAAAATGTCCCTGAGCTGGATCAGTTGTGTCTTTATCAGCTGTCAGAAGAAATTCACTGTGACATTATGGCCATTTATGCTTCACATCTATCATAATATATTTTATTCGGCAACTTATTGATCACAGAATGTGAATAAAATACCATTGTGCTCACTATTGGTAGACAGAAAGAAACAAGGCAAAGATCTTATTCTACAAAGTTTCAAAATATAATTTGAATTAGTAATTCTAGTAAATTTCATTTTTTAATGAACATCTTTTTTCTCCACCTATCAGTTGGCACATTATAGATTTTACAAAGAATAGTTTTCCTAAGTGTAATGGGTTATTGTATTAGGTTTCGATGCCACAGAAAAATTTTCATAGCTAGACAAGTTTTTTGTAATTACAATTAAGGAAATATAATGATAACATTTTCCTACGTACACAAAGTCTTCAACTAGAAATTTTATTTTTAAAATATTTATTTATTTATTTATTAAGACAGACAGAGAGATAGAGAGAGACTGGAGTAGCGGCAGAGAAAGAGGGAGAGAGAGAATCCCAAACAGGGGCTTGATCTCACGAAACGTGAGATCATGACCAGAGCCAAATTCAGGAGTTGGATGCTTCACCAATTAAACCACTCAAGTGCCCATAGAAATTTTAAATAATATATCATGCACAACACATATTAAACATGATAATTATAAATGTGATTTTTCTGAAATGTTTGGCGACAAAGGGGAAAATGCAAGAATAATCACCTTGGCATTTTTTGGGCACTACCTATGACATGATCTTGAAAAATTCATTAAAGAATACTTAATAAAGCAAATTGGACTTTGCTATGAGTTTATTTCCCTAACTTGAAAGTCAGGAAACAACATGAAAACTAGGTAATGTCTTCTAGGAAAAGAGAAAGTTATTGGATGCCGGCTCCCACAGACTCTGAATCAAATCTAGTCAATGTAGGGCCTGAAGAATCCTGAGATCAAAGTAGTATCTGATCTTTTAGACGACCTGGAAGACAGTTATACAACTGCTTCTCTTAAATTATTATCATTTAATACATATTTATTGAGAGTTATCCATGGGCTAGTTGTCGTGCAGGGTCATAGGGATACAAAACTAGAGTGATAGCAATGTACTCTCAAAAATTTTTCACTTTTTGGAATAGCCAGGCCTTAAATGTACAATCTTAGAACAGAATGAGAAAGAAGAGTTTTTTTCAAATGGGCAATATACTCAACAAGAAGGCATTTGAAGATGGCTTGGTTGACACGAAAATTGTGTATTAGCATTTATTGGGACGAATCCAGACCTATTAGATGTCCTATAATAATCGCTTTGTATAACAAAGATTTATTCAGCATCTCATATGACTCAAATATCCTGTGGGACTTTTGTTTAATTGACTTAGAATCTTCTTCCGTTTGACATGCAGGTATAAATTGATTATTGATCAATTTAAATATGCTCTTCCTTTCTGTGGCTTCAAAATGTTCTATGGTTAAGAATATATATGCATATATATATGTTTCACATCTATATCTATATCTATATCTATCTATATCTATATCTGTATCTATGAGAGGGAGGAGAGAGAGAGAGACAGAATCCCAAGTAGGTTCCACACTGTCAATGCAGACCTGTTGTGGGTCTCAGGCTTACCAACCCTAAGATCATGACCTGAGCTATATATAATCAAGAGTGGGATGCTCGACCAACTGAGCCACCCAGGTGCCCCTATATATTTTAGATATTAACCCCTTTTTGAATATATCATTTGTAAGTATCTTCTATTCAGTAAGTTGACTTTTAGTTTTGTTGATGTTTTTCTTCATTGTGCAAAAACGTTTTCATTTTGATCTAGTCCCAACAGTTTGTTTTTGCTTTTGTTTCTCTTGCCTCAGGAGACATATCAAGAAAAATGTTGCAAAGGTCAATGTTGAGTCCTTTATTATTAATTTCCAGTAGGAAACTGTGTTTAACCATATTTTAAATATGTTTTAGTATTTCCTTTTCCCGGTATTTGTTTACCTGACTAAATGGCTATAGGCCACTTTGTGGGAAGAATGGAGAAATCATTATTACTTATGCTTGCTATAGTGTGCCAGTATCTCTCCTTATAGAGAGCCAGGCTTCCCCTCAGTCAGGAAATTTCTTGGCTAAGAACTGGTTCAAGTTTGAAAACAGATTGAGGGATTATGCCAATTTATCTGTGATACTGCCTGCTGCCTCCTAACCATCCATCCTGGATTTATTTTGTGTTTTGTATAGAGCAATATCCTTTTTGACTGCCCATGACGTTTACCCGTGAGAGGTCCATGTGCTATAAAATATCTTCATAGCTCTCTATGGGTCAAGCCTTCCTAACAGCCAGTTTTAGATCTTGGCTCATTACAATAATTGGATTCACCTGGCTTCATTTGATTAAGTACTACCAGCTGACCTCCATTATTTTATTGGGTTTTATCATGCTTATTACTATCAGGAAACCCAGTTCTGTAACAGCATCTCTTCTCATCAACCCTTGCCTACAAAAGATAGTCACCACAGAGCTATTTGATGATGCTGATTCTTCTCTCACCGGTGAATTCCTGTGTCTTCACCTGTCTGTTCTCTGTGAAAGCCAGATGGGTCAAGGTGGATGATGGTATTTATCATAAACACAACAGGGTCTTGTCTTTACTGCTCTACTCTGTGGGACATGTTGTCTTCACAGGAACAAATCAATGAACATTATATGCAGCTATTGGTCCTATGAATGTATTCTTTTAAATACGCAGCAGGGAGAATCAAAAGCCATTTATCTTCCAGTGGAATAAAAAAGAGCAGCAGATCACTCTGTCTCTAGATTATCTAACTATCCCACAGTCTGCCATATTACATTCCACAACAGTTTTGATTGTCTTGACATACCAAATAGCAACATACTGGACCTCTAAGTTAATAGCAACACACTGGACCTCTAAATTAATAACTCGTTCTGGTGGGGCATCTGGGTGGCTCAGCTGGTTAAGCATCTGACTTGTGATTTCCGCTCAGGTCATGATGTTACAGTTGATTACAGTAGTAACATCAAGCATCGCGACAGTCTTCACACTGAGCATTGAACCTGTTTGGGATTCTCTCTCCTCTCTGGGCCCTTCCCTCCTGCGCTCTCTCTCGCTCGCTCTCTCTCTCTCTGTCTCTCTCTTTTTCTCAAAATAAATAAATAAGATGTTTTATTTTTTAAAAAGCACTAAAAAAACTCCACAACTGGTTCTAGTGAAAAGGACTTTTTGCTACCCAGATGCATATTAGATATCCAGGATAATCTACAAAGATAAATTCAAGTCAGGGAGTAAAAATAAATTTTGTAATATTCAGAGAAATTTCAATATACTCACATTTTCATGGATCTGTTGTCTCGGTCATGCTGAGAGATCACTTTTAAGTAGGATGACAATAGCAGTCCAGTTTGTGCTGGACAGGCCTTCTACTTTCAGAATGGATATGAGTCTACTTCTGTGCTAAAAAGACAAATTGTTGCAAACTTTCACCATTCTCACACAAATATTTAAACATTAGAACAGATAACCACAAGGTCCCCTGAAGGTCTGGTATTCCAATTTTTAACAGATCCCATTTGCAAGCTAATAGCTGAGTCTGAGTCATGTCAGCAAGCTTGGAGCCCAAATCCCAAAGAAAGCCTGGGAGGAGATTGACTCTTTTTCAGAAGTTTAGTGCGGTGCCTGGGTGGCTCAGTCCGTTAAGTGTCTGACTTTGGCTCAGATCGGGATCTCACGGTTCTTGGGTTCAAGGCCTGCGTCAGGCTCTGTGCTGATAGCTCGGAGCTTGGCTGCTGGAACCTGCTTCTGATTCTGTGTCTTCCTCTCTCTCTCCCTCCCCCACTTTCACTCCATCTCTCTCTGTCAAAAATAAATAAAACATTAAAAAAATTAAAAAGAAAGTTTCAATCAATAAAATCATCGGTCTCATAGATTTGAAGGTCACAGGAGTCAGTAGACATGCAGCACTTCCCAATCAATATCATTGCTCCAGCACTTATGGGATGAAGAGTTACAAATAGATAGCAAGTCAATTACTATACATCCTCATGCAGAAGAAACAATGAAACTAAATTAACCCAAAGTTAAAGACCTGAATGCGAGGTCATCATCCTTACATTTGTTCTTCTGCATGTAACAAGTCTTTTTACTCAGGCTGCTTTTACAATTTTCTCTTTATCATTGATTTTGAAAATTTGATTATGATGTACTTTGTGTTAGTTATATTCATATTTCTCATAATTGGAGTTTCTTGAGACTTTGAATGTATGGGTCATGAAACTTTGCCGCCTAGTAGAAACAGGCAGCACACCCAGACCTATGTGGGTGGTTGGAAATGTTTCTAATTGATTCGGGTGGTTCTTCCTCGACTCAAGTAATTTTCTCAAAGGTTATGTTCTGATTGGTACTCAAATGAATAACAAAAGAAGACTCTCTGAAGGTGGTTGGTGGGAGGTCAGATTCCCTGCATCTCTCTTTTCTCCATTATTCTGTCCTATCCAGATTATTATTCCCATCTCCTCTACTCAAGATATCCACTAGACTTTGCCTGAATTTTCTTCCCTGATCTGCAATCAGTAAATTCTCTCAAGGCGATAAGTTTGAGTGAGTATAGGTCTCATCTTGTTTGCTTCCTGTGTCTTTAAGATCATTGATCTTCTTAGTTACTATTTGGTACTTTTAGAAGGCAGAGCGGATGTAGGTTCTGCTACTCCCTCTTGTCCAAAAGCAGAAGTGCCCAGGTTCACAAATGAAACACTGTTGCATTTCAGGGTCCTGCCATGTTTCCATATCCTGAATCCAAGACAGTTGGAGTATTTGCTCAGCTTCTTATGTTTCCAGTGTGTTGTAAAGGTTAATTCCAGCTGGCCTAGATTAAGGCTGAGCTGTTTTATTGAAATGTGATATGTATCTCTGTGCACTGACCCTTGGTGAAGACATACAATTTACTGATTAATAGTGTGTTTTGTAACTATGAGTCTGAAGATATATGGAGGGGATTATAACAGCTCGTCAGTATTTTTATGGATAACAGTGAGATTGATGATTTGCACCTGTACTCAGTGGGAACTCCATAGGGCTCTGTCATTGAAGCCTCATAACATAGCAAAACTATACCTTCTAGACCAGCAGGATATTAGGAATTCTGGATGAAACTCTATTTTGGACTCTGGTTCTAAGTTGTTCCATCAGTGTCGGTTCTCCATCCAAGAGAGAAAACTCTTTCAGCATGGTTTAAACAAAGGAAGAGATGGAATTTGTACCGGATTTTGCTTTTTTAGTTGGAGGCCAACTTTGGCTGTTTTGCACACCCTTGCTATATGTATCATTTTTTAGCAATAAACTATATGTGAACATTTTTATTTTGAGTCATAGGAGTTTTCTTTTTGCCTTCGTTTTGTTTTGTTTGACATAGATCTATTGATTTTTGGGAAGTTCACACTCTTTATATTTTAATTAATATTTGGAAAGGCCTTGAGAGAAAATGACATTCAGGATTTTAGGGTACCATCTTAAGACACTTTCTCCTCTTTAAATCCAAGTCTCCATGGAAACCAGGAACCCCTTATTCTGTATCCTCAGCTCATAGAGAATGCTACAAACTCCCTGCTGCTCTTTTTGGCTCCTTCTACATTTCCTATACCCAAGAAACAACAAATGAATCAAAAGAAGGAGAAGGGGAAGGGGAAAGGGAAGGGGAAAGGGGAAGGGGAAGGGGAAGAAGAGGAGGAAGAAGAAGAAGTCGAACAGGAAGTAAATGAGCAGCTCTCGTTTGTGTGCCCCACTTTCTCAAGTATTTAAGTATTTTGGATCTTCAACCTGCCTATCCTAGTTGCTCTTCAATGACTTCTAACGGTTGTTTCATGTATTTTTTAATAGCTTTGTGGTTTCTCCTAGTCGAAGGATCTATCTGATAGGGTGTTTTATTTAACAGATTACTGCAGTTGAAGACCTGAGTTACTTTTTGGTATCATGTATATTAGGCTGAAGTTACAAAGCATATATGCCACTTCATTTGAAAGTAAATTTCTAGTTGTGCACTATGTGGCATGGTGTCCATTAACTGATGTGTGGATTTAAATTTAAATCTGAATTAATGAAAATTAAAGTACAAATTTGATTCCTCAATTGCACTCGCCTCCTGTGGCAAGTGGTGACTTATTGGACAGTTTGAATACTTCCATCACCATTGAAAGTTCTGTTTGACAGTTCTGGACAATCTACATTAGACTTGTCAAAATTACAACATCAAACTTTTTTTTTTTCTAATTTTGGTAATCACATTCAGTCTAACAATTCATTCAGAAGTAAAATAATGTAGAGAGAGAGAAAGTCGTCAGAATGCTGTGAACACACTATTCCAGACCCACCTCTTTAACCCAAATGAGGAGACCTTAAAAACAACATCTGTGGAACTTCTATTAGCTACATGGCCCCAAAGCTCAAAATTAAATAACATGATATTCATGTAGATTTGCTCCCTTGTGGTAATCAGCATGTTGAGGAGCCATTGCACAATGTACCTTAACTCCACCTTTAACTCTGTTCCTTGAAGCCTGAAGCTTTCTGCAATCTTGAAACTCAAACAATGTTTTTAGCTACTCCTGTGGCCAGTCAGGTGGAGGTGGATCCTTGACCGAAGGTGGATCAAAGACCATGAGATTTCTCACTAATGAGCCTACTCAATTTCCTCTTCTCACATAAAATATATTTAGAGAACCTTATTATCTATCTTTCATTGCCTGATCTACAGGCCAAAGTCATCTTATGTGTCATTTCCACTTTTAATCTATAGCAATACACACATACACACCTATATGTATACATACATATGTGTACATAACCTATGTGTATACATATAACATATACGTACATATGTGTGTATATGATAGCAATATACGTACATATGTATGTACATAGTGCGTATATCATAACAGTGTAGGCACGTATGTATGTACACATAATATATATAACACAGCAAAATAGAGATTAGATTTTAAGTCCTTAATATATATTTTAAAAATTAATTTTATCTACCTTACATTTTGCTGCCTTTGGTCTAGAGCAAAGTTAACCAAGTCTTGTTTCACTATCGAATGCATGATGTTTCTAAACTATTGGCATACAATGAAACTTCAATAATTTTATCTTTCTTTCCAAGATGTTCTCTCTTAACTTACTATGATTTTCTAGGAGTCTTCCTATTTCTGAAAAGTTTTGCTGTGCAGTTAAATGATTTCCTGATACTGGGTTTCCATATTTCATAGGTTCAGCCTGTTTTTAATTTCTCTGATCTCTCTTGATTCTTGAGTGTGCATTAGATTTGTTGTTTATCTTTTTAATGATTAAACCACTCCTGAAGGCTATTTGAGTGGGTGTGATAGGCTACAAAAACAATAGTTACAATCTTGAAATTTTCTCATGTATTTTGCATTGAGGTATTTATTTCTTATACTTTGAAAATTAAAGTTAGCTTTAGGTTTTAAAAATATCATTCTTTGTATCTTCTGTATAAATTACTATGCTCCTTGTTCCATATCATAACTATATTTAATTAATGAGTTATTCGTTCACTGCCTTAAACCAACAATGGTTAAATATGTAATATTTACATATTCTTTCATATTAAAATTTTGTCATTTTATTCCCTTTTATTTTAATTGCTTCCTGTTCACAATATAATATTATTACCTATATTGAACATAAATACCTAATTTCTTTTTTTTTTATTTTTTAATGTTTATTTATTTTTGAGAGAGAGAGAGAGAGTACAAGCAGGGGAGGGCAGGGAAAGAGGGAGACACAGAATCCGAAGCAGGCTCCAAGGTCTGAGCTGTCCACAACAAAACCCAACGCAGGGCTTGAACTCACAAACTGTAAAATCATAGCCTGAGCCGAAGTCGGACGCTTAACTGACTGAGCCACCCAGGCGCCCCTAACTGATGTATTTTCTATTTGAGGCATGCAATTCTCTTTGCTTCCAAAACAGAGTTGTTTCTCCCTTCCTCCTTCTCTTCCTCTTCTCCTTATCTTCATGTCAGTCTCCTCTCTATTTGTTTCTCTCTCTCTCTTTTTTATTGGCTTAGTTTTGTTTTACAGTATGGGATAACACCAGGAATCCAGGACAGTTTCTAAACAACGTTCTGATATCTATGTTACACTTTATTTTTTATTTATAAAATAAAATGCTTTATTTGTAAAATAGAATACTTTTACTATTTGTGTAACACTGTTTTATTTATCAAACTAAGTATTATTATTATCATTTCTCTTTGAGTGTAACAGTTCTCATCATTCATGTTCATTTTTCAATATACTTATTTTTGTGTGCCATTGCACCCAATGTTGTATAATTACTTTTAGGAAATATTTACATTTTATTCTCATAGATTTGTTTTGAAATGAGCACAAGAAAAAGTGAAGCACATGAATTATAAGTCAAAGTATTCCCAAGTGGACAATACATCACCCTTATTAATATGTAACTTATGTTTTCAAACAAAATTTTATTATTGCCTTAAATATTTTTCACATTGTTTCTCTGTCTACCATATATTCTTATATCTGCTGTGGTTTGAATATTTGTATCCATCCCCCCCATCAGTATATTGAAATTCTAATGCCTAATGTGCTAGTATTAAAAGGTTGGGTCTTGGGAGGTGCTTAGGTCATGAATGTCAAGCTCTTATGAATGAGATTAGTTTTCTTAAAAGAGAAGCCCCCAGAGACCCCTGGATCATCTGTATGTAAGGATACAGGGAGAAAGTGTAGTCTATGAACCAGGAAGAAGGCCTTTACTGGAATCTAATAATCATAAAAGTCATTTGGACTTCCCAGCCTCCATCAAAGTAAGAAATTAATTTCTAATAAATCTCTGTTGTTTCTAACCCTCTCAGTCTGTGGTAGTTTCTTATAGCAGTCTGAACAAATATGTCATCACAAATCAGAATATTAATACTGATACACTTTTGTCGTTGTATTTATTACAGATATATTTCCTGATATGTTTATCTCTAGATAGAAAAGTTTCTTCAGGCTCAGCTTGAATCTTTATAAAATAATTGCTTAAATGGTCAATGTTAACACAAAGTTTCATTTGTAGAAATTAATGGTTAGATTTGAGGACGCTGAAATTACTCAGTTATTAAGGAAAGAAAAAAAAGCAGCTTATATATAATTTTCCACACATTTTGCTCATGATAGTCTTGGTTGTAAAAATCTTTCAGAAATTATCCTTAATGAGTAAGGAAACTAGCCAAAAATTAAACTGTCACTTAATGGCTGCCATAAAGATGGACAGATGCTACATTAATTTGTCATCTGTGCATTATTAGAATCATTTAATTACCAGTGCATGGTAAGATTTCGTACTGCAGAATTCTGAGAATGAGTGATACTTAACTAGAATATTGTGTGGCATGTATTATAAAATTTTTAAGGTTCACACATTTAAACAAAAAAAAAATAAAAGTAATGTCTGAGCAGAATAATGCTTTTTATCATGACATGGTTGGACAAACAAAAGTTAAAGAGCAAAAATTTTATTTTCAGATACATTGGTAAGTAGTACTTTCCAGAAACAGTTTCTAAGTGTAGATATCTGTAACAATAGTATTCCCCAATCTTTTTGTTAAATTATCCAATTTATGTCTAAATGAATAGCACTTATAAAAGATTCAGAAATAAAATAAACTTTAAAAATATTAATCACTTGGTCTTATATATTTAAACTTAGTTGTTTTCTAATGGACTTTTGAAGAAATTGTTAATTCTGATTTTTAAATGTGTGTGTGTGTGTGTGTGTGTGCGCGCGCGTGCGCGTCCCAAATCTTCAACCATTATGCAATGGAGTCATTACTTCATATCATTGACCGAATCTGATTGACCTGTTGGTAAGCATGTTTATTAGTGACTTCTGCACAAAATCGTTATATTATGATAGACAATAAATTGACTTCTGCCAAAAAATTATCTTGGTGGCTGTAATTGGTACCCACTTTTGACTTTCTTGACTTGTGAGATGAGGAAAAGTAGATTTCCCTTCCATGATTGCAAAGATTGTAGCCAATAATGGAAAAATTCTGCCTAAGAAAGTGTGTTACTCAAAACTGCTGGGTTTTTTTCCCTACAATTAGTATAGAGTTCTTACAATTAAATGCCATGTACGGTACTGAAAGTTAACGGATTAGATAGTTAAAGACCTAATTGGAGTTCTTTTTCAAGTCAATAAAAATATCAGCCAATGGTGTACATATTGTAATAAATTCTATGTTTTATCTGTATTCTATGGTTCCTATAAACTTATTAGCAAAGGAATTTCACTCTTAGTCTAATGCATTATTTTAAAGCATGGTAGTTTACCAGTTTATCGACTCATCTCTGAGTATTTAATTGCAAAACCTAAAGAACATGCATTCAAAGAATGTAAGCCTATAATAATGAATTAAACCATATTACCAATGGTTTTTCTTTACCTTCCAGTAACTGAAGAGATATCATTGATCTTTAAATCTTAAAACTTGCTACTAGCGATATTTATTAACAAATTAGAATTTTATTTAAAATCAATCTTATGATAAAAGATTATTTTAGGTCAAAAAGGTATTCTGGTGAACAAACCAAATATTATGTTTTCTCATAAGAGATTAAACTACCTATTATTTTATAAGATATTTTTAATATTTATTTCTTTGTATGTGTGTGTGTGAGAGAGAGAGAAAGAGAGAAAGAGGGAGACAGAGGGAGAGAGAGAAAGCATAAGCAGGAGAGGGGCAGAGAGAGAGGGAGACACAGAATCCGAAGTAGGCTCTGGGCTCTAAGCTGTCAGCACAAAGCCCGACTCGGGGCTTGAACCCACATACTGTTAGATCATGACCTGAGCCGAAGTCAGACACTTAACTGACTGAGCCACCCAGGTGCCCCTAAACTACTTATTACTAAACTCAGATTTGCAGATACATAGATGATTATTGAAATCATGAAATAAAATTATTTTTAAAATCAAATTATTTCTTTATAATATATATTTTTGAGTCCTTTGTACTAGAAATGAGTCCAATAACAAATGCTCAACTTTATGCCTGTTTCTCAAAATTCCTCCTTATTTTATTCACATTATTCACCTTATTATTAGTCTATCAGTATAATCAGAATTTTAGTAGAAATAATCATTTAAGGTGTAAATTTCCATTACAGGGATATATTGAAAACAGAAAGACACAATTGAGAATAATTAGAAAAAAATCCATCATATGATAATTGCTAATCCCTTTAAATGTTATTAGATCAGCTAGCATATTGTGTCAGGATGAATGTAAACATTTCATTTCCCCACCCTCATATAAGATTTATTTAAATGCCATAAAACAAAAGGGTATTACATGCCCTGAGGCCAACGAGAGCAGTTCAAGAAATCCAGGCTTGAAAGGTTATTACGAGATAGTATTGGGCGCCAATTGGTTGGTAGGAGACCTTCCAACATCTTCCTTTTCCACACAGGGAACATCTCAACCTGTTAGCCCAAGATGGCTCTGACATACTTCTCTATATTTTTTGTGACCTTCTTTCATTTCAAGCATTTAGTAAAAAAGATTTATTTGTTTCACTATGATTCCTACATGCAATAGTAACTAGTGCTTGAGCATATAGATTTATAAGCATTTGCCATTCAAAGTAAAAACAAAACAGAATAGCCTTAATTTTTTTAATGCCTGGATACTATTTTATTGTATGGCTTGTACAATTATATATGTAGTTTTACTAATAGGCATAGAGGCATTTAAAGTTGTTTCATGTAATTTATTAATTTTTCCATTCTTCTAATATCCTCTGTGATTGAATGTTGACATTCTTGTTTCATCTAAAGATTAAAATAATGAATACTTAGGAATAAAATTTTATTATTTTATGTATGTCATATAATTAAATTATTTTAAACAATATTTACATTGAAATATATGCATGGAAAAATATATCACATGCTGAAGCCATTTAGTGATTTTTGAAAGGATTAAAGGCTATTTTTCATAAACTATTCTATGTTTTTAAGGTTATTTATTTTGAGAGAGAGAGAGAAAGAGAAAGAGAGAGAGCACATATGGGTTAGTGAATGACGAAGGTTCAAAAAGAAGAGAGAGAATGCCAAGCTGTGCAGAGCCTGACAAAGGGGTCGATCTAACCAACCAGTTAGATCATGACCTGAGCTAAACTCAAGAGTCAGATGCTTAACCAACTGAACCACCTAAGTGCCCCTATGTTTTTCAGTATAACATAACAAATCTATAATTTTAATCATATATTTGCTGGATAAATTAACAAAAAATAACTATAGCTTTATAATATACAAATGATTTTTTGTTTTAGAAATGCTAGAATGTCTCTCCTTGTAGTTTCTTTTTTATCAGCCTACATTTTTTCTTTTTTTGCCTAATACTTGCCTTTTATGATATCTCGTTACTACCTAGGGCTTTCTTCTCATTACCACTCCATTATTAAAGAACTGGAAATTTTTAAGGGTCTTTCAGGAGCTTTGACTCCCATCCCTGAGCTGTCATTTATTTGGCAGAGTAGGAATAGAGATTTGGGTCTCTGAAGAGGAAATTGAGGCAAGAATAAAATGACTTATTCTAAACAACCTAGTGTAAACTGCCTAGATAAATTTTCCATTTATATTTATTCTTATGTGTCTTAAAAGATCGAGTGAATGTAAATTTTAGACAGTAGACTGTGAAGAAAATGTCAAAGGCAAGCAGGTATTTACCTGCAGTTCTTATATCTGAGGATCAATTTTTTACTCACTGCGGTATCCTTAGAGTGTCCATAGATGTTGACTCTTCCTCCAGGCATGGTGGGATTATGTTTTTGCATTGATTTGAAATTTGTGGTCATATTTATTTTATTTCTTGTGCTTTTTTGTGTTTATGTGAATGAATTGTCAGCAAAAATGATAGTGTCATTTCTAGGTTTAAGAATTTGTGTTAAAAAAAAAAAAGTCTCATTGTAATTCACCAGTGATATATTTTCAGTCCCTGCTAGCAGGATCACCATGAGCCTGAGAGTGGCCAGCAGCTAATAGACTTGATAACAAGACTATCTTGTAACAGGAGCCCCTGCCTACTCACAATGGACATGCACACAAGGAAACAATACATCTTCAGGATGTCTTTTAATAGAGTCAAGTTCCACTTCCATGACTGAAATAACCTCTGGGGTCCACTCACATAAGCACAGCCTATGCTCCCAGCATCTATCTTGCAGGTTTTGTTGTGAGCTATTCATCAAGAATCATAAGCTTCTCTTACCGTTTCAAACAGTATAATGAGAGAGTCATTTGTAGCTTGTATTTGGTTAGTGTTAGGACAGCTTTCTTTTCAATGAAAACTTAAATCATTCTCTTTTATTTTTCCTCTAAGACATTAAAAAAAAGGAGTGTGAAAGAAAAAAAATTTAATTTCAGATTTCACCATGGCACATACTGTTACCCTCAAGCTGTGGCATTTTAACATCATGGGAAATTCTAATGCAGTATTTTTGATGTTTCATTTTTTTCCTCTTGTTGAATTTAACAGCCCCTAAATAGTCATAGGTTACATTTTATACTCCTTACATATTTCTTTTCAAGAAATCTCAATCTTTTGGTTTCAGTAAGATGCAGTGCAGAATGAAAGATGACATGAAGGTATTAACAGTACAACAAATATCTATGTCCCCCACCCCCAGAAGAAGAAGTAAAATTACAACAACGCAACTGGTATTTTCTGTGAGTGCTATTCTCCAGTCACCTTCTCACCTTCGGTACCTACTTCACATGAAGGATTCTATCCTGCACTTGGTTTTGATAATATACAAGCATCTCCTTATACTTTTTACCACCTTTGTATATATCATCAAAAGTAAGATTTTGCCGAGGCGACTGACTGGCTCAGTTGGTTAAGCATCTGACTCTTGATTTTGGCTCAGATCATGATATCACAGTTCATAGGATCAAGCCCCACGTTGGGCTCCTCACTGACAGTGTGGAGCCTGCTTCGGATTCTCTCTTTCCGTCTCTTTCTGTCCCTCCCCTGCTCATGCTCTCTCTTTCTCTCTCTCTCTCTCAAAAATAAATAAACCTTATTTTAAAAGAGTATGATTTCTCTACTATAGTTTTTATTTTTTGCTTTTGCTTTTTAAAATAATAGTTATATTAACTTTTTTACACATATCTTCTTCTGGGGATGTGGGAGAGTTCCTTTTGGTCACTTGTTTAGGAATGAAATCATTGTTTGATGACATCTACTAACTTTCATTACTATGTATTACCAAATTGCTTTGCAAAGCAGTTGTGCCAGTTTGTATTTCCTTCAACACTACAAAGTAGTTCTCATTGATTTATACCCTCATTGCCACTTGGAATATTGTCAGGATGCTAAAATTCCCTAGACTGGTGAGGGAGTCATTTTCCCTTTGGTTTTAATATGCATATATGTGACTGTGAATACATGTAGGAGTTTTTAAGAGACTTTGTTGCAATTATTGATACTCTTTAATTTATTTATTATTTCCATTTTATTAGCTTCAAACAGTGAATTTTGATCAGTATTTAATTATTATTTTATTCTTCTTCTATTCTAGATATTTCCATTGTCATTACTCACTTAATCCAATTTGCTTAAAAATATGTGTGGGTGTGTGTGTGTGTGTGTGTGTGTGTGTGTGTGTGTGCGTGTGCACGTGTGTTTAATGTGAGTTAATGTCCCCTAACAAGAGCTAGCATCGACTGGGTGTACAGTCTATACTAAGCACTATGAGTACTAGTGGTATTAGATTTCATATACTGTATTGCATAATACATCACATCTGGAAGATAAACATTACTCATATACCCATTCGAATGTCAGGAACATTGAATTAGAGAAAAATTAAGCGACATGCCCCGATGTGTAATTTATCTCAGGAAGTCCGATTTCAGAATTCACTGTTTAGAAAACTTTAGGATAAATTATCTCTCACAATAACTTTGTCCAACTAGCCATAAAATTGTTTATACCAACGAAGCTCCATTCTCAAGTGAATCTTTGTCATATGGGACCAAAACCAAGACAGAATAAACATAGAAAATACTAGGATGTTTAGGAAACTCATTTCCTCGTGTGCCTAATGTTTTGACACTGTTCAGCCTTCAACTCACACCTCAAGAAATTCGAAGTTCTCTATGAGCAATGGGACCAAGCATGGAAAATCCAGAGCCTAAGTTATGGATCACAAACCCAGAAGTGGCCCACTGCTGTCTTATGGGCACACTCATAGATCACCTTGGAAAACAGCTCAGGAAGGAAATCATAATGTTACAGGGTGTGCGGTAGGTTTTATTCACTTGCCTGGAAAGAAAATGTTCCCTGCACAGAATCAACACAACTTATGATCAATCGTAAGTGGAGTTACCTGGCTGTTTTATGATTTAGAAAAAAAGGAAGCCTTGATGGTAGGTGAATGGAAGTTCAGAAAGTGTTTGTGATTGGCTTTCTCAAAATATGTCCAGAGTGAAAGTGCTAACCATTACAACCTTCAGACATACTGGATGACTTTCTCTGTGTATTGTACTTCTCTATTGGCATAGGAGAACGATGAATGCTTTCATTTTCTCAACCGATTTGGACTTCTCTTGATCACATCTGAAATACCATGTCAGTATTCAATTAAACCACAACGATAAGTTATCTTGAAACTCCCTTTATTGCGTACAACATAAAAAGACTTACCACATACACTATACACACATACATGCACAAATACCTCTGTGCATACATACTAGCATTATTCTACATGGGTATATGATGCATACATTTATCCAAAGTTGTTTTTACACATATGCTACAAAACAGACTATGTGAAGCAATGAACAGTGGAAAGAAAGACAGATCTGCTCCTCAACTTCATTGGGCTTACAACTCAAGAGAGAACAGAGGTATTTGATGGCCTCAGCTTTTGTTTAGTAACCATGAACTCCAATTTTATCTTCAGTTATTAAATACTAGGCCTGAAAAGTTAATTTAAAACGTGAGTATAATGTCACCCTTTTCCAGGTTACCACCTTCAAGGTGGGAAAACCTTTTAAGTGACCAAAAGAATATCAGCATCTTCAAGAAAATGCTTGCCAAAACTATTGATTCTCTTTTGTGTCTTCAGTTATTTTCTCAACCTTTCCTTCCTTTGAATTTTCGTTATTCTTTCTACATCAGGCTTTCATTTTCATAACCCTATATACTCTTGATTCAAACTTCTTGGATTCAATCCTGGGTCAACTCTCACTAAACTGAGTGTTTTTAGAGAAATTAGTTAATTTTATCTACTTCCTGATCTGTAAAATTGGAATTATTCCATACTATAACTGCTAGTAATACTATTTTGACATTAAATAAGATAACCTATGCACATATGAAAAAATACTTAAACCTTTGTAAGTAATCAGTATTACTCTATCTTTCATTATTAGTTATGACTTAAATTTTGCAATACTCTTCTAAATTCCAATGCCTAGTACACACCACACACAGTTTTTTCGCAGAATATATTTACTTATTCCATTTCTCTGCTCCAAAAGTAAAAGAAATTCCATTGCTTTCATTAAATAAAATCCCAGCCCTTAATATTAAAAACAATAGTTTCCCCATCTTCCCTTATTATCTTTCTTATTGGCGTGTTCCTAACTTCTATCTTTATTCCAAAGTAACCAATATCAATTAGTATTACTTAGATATTTCTGTCTTTAATCCTTTACTCATCCTCTTTATTTTCCCAGAATCTTTTGGTATATATATATACATATATATATACATATATATATATATATATGCTCAGAGATATCTGAGGCAGTTTTATCCTCAACCCAATATCCACCTTTCTAATAAAATATAATTAGATTAATTAATATTTAATAATAATTAACTAGATAGCCTTGCTATCTTACTAAGTCATAAATTTCTTTTTCAGCGGAACTCCCAGGCTCAAATGATTAAATAGGGGATTTTAACTGGTCCTCCCTACTCTCAAATTTTAACAGAATGATTTACACATAACTTGAATTTAAAATTGTAAAACATTGGACTCAGTGATGTCTCCACTATATATTTGTCAGACTTTAATAATTGTTTATTAACATAATTTTAATAAATTTTTGTTTATTTATTTATTTTGAAAGAGAGAGAGAATGGGAGAGGGGAAGAGAGAGGGAGAGAGAATATCACAAGCTGGCTTGTGCCAGCCACCAGTGCAGAGGTTGATGCCAGGCTTGAACCCACAAACCGTGAGATCGTGATCTGAGGTAAAACCAAAAGTCAGATACTTAAGCGACTGACCCACTCAGGTGGTCCAACATGATTGTATAACTGCTCTCTTCAGCTCCTCTAACTACCAAAAATTGTCCATCAGCTACATTTTTTGAGTCCAAAAATTTTTTTTCTATGAATAAAATGTAAAGGTGATTTTTTAAAATTTATGGAATCGATCTCAAATAACCATATTAGATTTTTATTAAAATTAAAATTTTAATAAAGTGCAAAGTAAAGTAAATAAGTATTAAAATACTTAATTTTTGAAGTTAATTGTTCAAGATGATGACTTTTAAGTTACAAAGACATATTTGAAATTCTTTATCAATAAAAACATTATAAAAAGTTTAACACTCAGCAAAATCAACTTTACATTTCTGGTAAAAATATAATTTTGGGGGCGTCTGGGTGGCTTGGTCACTTAAGTGTCCAATTCTTGATTTTGATTTAGATCATGATCTCAAGCTTCGTGAGCTCAGTGCCCACACTGACAGCATGGAGCCTGCTTGGGATGTGCTCTCTCCTTCTCTCTCTGCCTCTCCCCTTTTCACACTTGCTTTCTCAAAATAAATAAACTTAAAAAAAAAAGATGTGTTTTGATGAACAACAATCATGGACCCAATATTTCGGACTTCAAATACACACACACATACACACACACACACACACATACACACACATACATACCTATACACTAGTTATGGTAAATTTTTGAAAGTAAGCAACCAAAGTTTAGTATAAGGAGATATTAGATGATTTTATACATTAATGGAATTACTAAGAATTGTCATTACATATAATTCTGTTACTTATACTGAAAAAAAACTCTAAAATGGGGTTAAGAAATAGATTACCTGTATTAAATAATACAGTGTTAAATTTTCCTGTTTCTTTGAATGTCAGTAAAAGTGATCACATATTACAGTGACATGAGATTTTCTTCTCTTGTTTTTCAAGTGCAAAACTAATGTCTAGATACAATGTTTCCTATTATATTAACATTTCCACATATTAACTATGTGTGTTTAATGGCCTGAAAGTTAATCAGGCTTTATTATTTAGCAAATACTGTTAAAATTCATATGATATGCCTTTATTTGTTATATTTCACTCATAGAGCATCTGAGTCTCTTGCTATCACGGTACCTTTCACAAAGAAAATAAGTTTTATAGCCAAGCAAGCTTAAAAAATATTAAAGTAGTTATCAACCAAGTAGTATTCCAGACAGAGCATAAGGGAAAAATAAAGCAAAACCTGCCATGCTTGCTCTGTTTATGACATGAAAAACCAACAGCAAATCGGAAGGTCATTACATCATTATTCCGGTTCAGTTTGCCAGAAGTTCTAAAATTAAAGTTCAAATTATAGTAAGTAATAATGTTTGAACGTGAATTGAAGCTATATTCAAAGTGAAGATTGCATTTAGATGATTATTGATACACATTTAAGGAATGTTCTGTGAGTTACAAAAGTAAACATTTTTGTTTGATGACAAAAACTGAATGAAAAGTATTCATGGCAAGAGAGTATTATAATTTACAGTTTGAAACAATAAGATCCACAATGAATGTAGCTGTGTAAAGGTAGGCATGCATTTTATGAATATATGTATTAAACTTTGTCGTGAAGATTAAGAGTCTTATGTAAATTTTCTGAGGAGACTTCAGAGTCATGACAGCAAGTTGCCAGCAACTTAAACATCATTTTGTCAAAACAATAATTTTCTTTAGGAAAATGACATTTGTATTAAATCACAATTTATTTGTTACAAAAATAAAAATTATTCGTAACAAAAATGAAATAAAACGTGTCTGGCTTTCAGGTAATGTTGTGCTAAATATTTTATTTTATTTTATAAAACTAGGTAGTTAATGGAGAGTTAGTTTAAAATCTTTGCATTGTGCCCAATATTTATGATATCCTTTTTGATTTTTTTATTTAAAATTTTACCTTTAGGAAACATTTATTTATATAACACAGTGCATGCATATCTTTTTTTCCCAAGTAAAAAAAAAAGTCACTCATTAATGACAGCAACATAATACTCACATTTTATAAATAACATATGCATTGCCAATATCAGAATAATATTTCCAAGACTACCCCAAAAATATGCCTATTTTAAACAGTTTAATATTATTTTTACAGTTCATTTTGTTCCTAGAACATATTTAATTAGGTGTATAAAATCAAATTACAATGTTTTAAGAAAACTTGGAAGAATTCTTTTGCGTGTGATTTTCTCCCCAACTGGATATATGGGTAGGGTGACATTTTGCATTCAATTTTTCATTATTTTACTTTAAACATAATTTAGTTTTAAACTTGTATCAAATGTTAATGTGGATCCAGGCATTTTAAAACAAACTGTAAAGAGACCTAGCATCTATCATAGTATCCTACTCCCAATTCACTTCATTTTATTTTATGTTTTATCTTTCTATTTGTATTTACAGCCTTTCTTACATTTCTGATAGCTCACCACAAAATTTTCTTTGTTTTTCTTCTTGTAATTTAATGGAATAGTTTGGTGCTTCTTCCTTAATAGTGTATATGAATATTTTTTCTTGTTTTATGTCTGTATTCTATAGTGAGGAGTATATCACCGGCCTCTGACCCATCCTCTAGTGGAGTAAAGGACTAGTACTGTTCTTTAACTGTTATAACAACTAGAGTCAATGCTAATGACATATATATATATATATATATATATATATATATATATATATATATGCATTTAACAATTTTGTCATCCTATCTATCCTATCTTTGATATAGATTCTCTAGAAGTGAGATTGCTAAGTCAACGTGTTTAAACATAATCAAATTTGCTAGATATTGGCAGATTTCCTTTCACAAGGATTAAATGATTGATTTCTCAGCGACAATGTATAAATATCCTTATTCCCCATAGTTCATCAAGTGTTTGTTGTCAGACTTGGATTTTTGCCGTGATTGTAAGTAAGAAATGATATCTCATGTAGTTTTAATTTTCATTATTTGTTATAAGTGAGAAAAAGCATATTATATATGGATGACCATTTTCATTTATTTTTCCCTGAACTGTCTGAGAGCCTCAAATTTTTGTTGTAATAAAATGCTCTCTTTTAAGTATGTTATTTCTTATGGATAAGAGTTGGTTAAGGGGCACCTGGGTGGCTCAGTCAGTTTAGCATCCAACTCTTGACTTTGGCTCAGGTCATGATCTCATGGTTTGTGAGTTTGAACCCTGCATTGGACTCTGGACTGACAGTGTGCAGCCAGCTTGGGTTTGGGATTTTCTCTCTCTCTCTCACTTTCTCTTTTCCTGTCTCTTTTCCTTTCTCTCTCCCTCTCTCTCTTTGCCACTCCCCCGCTGACTCTCTATCTCAAGTTAAATAAATAAACTTTAAAAAATGTTGGTTAAAAAGGTGTTCTATTGGTAAAAATTACCGTAGAGTAGAAGTGATTTTAAAATTGGCAAGTAAGTTATTCTTTAAACAGTTATCATTTAATTTCCATGTGACAGTCCCTCTTTTAGGTACTAACAATAGTGTTATATGCTAAAGACCTTGCTCTCATGAGCTATTGTCTGGTAGAGGAAACAGCTTATAAATAAGGAAACAAGGTATACAGAATCATCTAACCTATTGTTAAATACCAGTAACAAACAAAGCAAGGGCTGGTGGAGGTGGGATGTTATTTTATACACGGTTATCACTGAAGATCTCTTTGAAGAAGTAACACTGAGAGTTTGACATAGATGACATAAAAGTGAGTCCTTTGGTTCCAGAAGAAGGAGGGAAGAGAACAAGTGTAAAACTCCTGAGTTAGTTAAGGAACTGGCAAGTTTGTTACCACAAGATGGCCTGAGTGACGGAGGAGCCACAGCATTAGGGTGGCATAGATCAAGTCTGAGGGGAGAGTGATGTCAGATCATTGAGGGATATAGTGAAGATACTAAATTCAAGTCTAGGTTTATAAGAGGCTATTGGAGATTCTTAATGAAAAGAGAGATATGATTTATGATATCTCTGGCTACAAGCATGAGGAATACGTTGAGACTGGATAGTAAGAATGTAAATATATATGCCAATATAGGAGAGGAAAAATAATTTTCCCTCTACCCTTCAGAGTTCTTAGCTGAGACTCCTGTAATAAATGACAAATTAATAGGAGAAAAGCAAACAAATTTATTAACATTTGTATCTCATGTATACATCAGAGATACCCTGGAAAAAAGTGAATAACTCCCCAAGGTTGGCTTAAAATTCAGACTTAATCATCATCTGAACAAAGAAAGATGAGAGGGATGTAGGCCTCACTGAGGAATGTAACTAAATTTTAGGAAAGATGAATGGGCACTTAGAACACAGTAGAAGTATAATAGTTTGTGATAAAGTTTGTTAGGTATGATGCAGTCTAGGTATGATATAGTCTCCTTGCCTGTGGTGAGAGTCCTTCTTCCCTGAGTGACAAAACTCCCATGGAAGGGACCTATGATAATTGAGTTCCTTTTGGAGGATCTGTCTTTCCATAGACAAGGGAGTTCAGAAAAACTCTCCTCTTATTACTCTTTTCCAAGTGCCTACAGCTCAAAATAATCGATAAAACACAGTGGCATACTTAGAGTGACATCTTCTGCTACCCTTCTCCAGTCACTGTTCCAAGCATTTTACATGAATTGATGAATTTAAGCAATACAATTTTATAAGTAGATAATCGTTTCAGAGATGAAGTAATTGAACTCCAGAAAGGTTAACTAAATTGCCCCAAGTCATACATCTGAAAGCAGTAAAGATCTGAAATCAGATAGTCTGTCTCTGCTCTGGCCTGGAATTTTGTTGATGTTATATGGACAAAAACTTGGATATTAAAAAAGTAGGCGATATTAAAATTCATAGTCCCATTTAAAGATCACTCTAAGAAAATGTTTAAGGTTCTAAGTGTATTAGCTCACTTCAATAATGCTTTTCTCTCTGTTATTAGCCAACTAAAGTCGGAAATTTTTGTTAGGTTGAAGTCATGAGAGATATGCCTTGGGAACCTCTAAATGAACACAAATTAGCACACTTTTTAAAAATTGGTTTTATGATTTTAATTCATAATGCTGATGTAAAAATCATATCTAAATATTTCTATATTCAGTGAAAAATAAGCACTAAGTTCTCTTTTTCAATGTTGATTTTAAAATTGCATTGACCAAAAAATGATTGGTTTTTAATGCAGATTTGAAAAAAAAAAAAAGATTTGGAGGAAAGGGTGATGGTAGCAAGGGGAAGTTTAACAAGACAGCAGTGTTTTCTGCTGCTATTTTAAGCCAAAAATATGCATGTTAAACATTTGTGTGTGGTAGTGCACTGGTGATAGAGGGAACTGAGGCATGCAAGACCTCAGGAACATCCCCTTTTGAGGACAGCATGTCTCACCAACATATATCACAGCCATCTTGACAAAAGCCATAAGTTGTAATGGCTCAAGTATCTATAGCCATTGTGAAAAACTTAGGATATGAAATCTGTAAAAGCAAAACCTGTACAAGTGTAATAAATTATAATTCATAATAAATAACAAAATTCTTAAGATAAAAGAGAATTACCTTTGCACATTTTCTGATGAGACACGGTTGAAACCATGTTTATTTCCTACCGAGGGATAATTGTACCCTGAAAATCCACTAAGCAGTATTATTTTCACTTTAGGGCCATTATCCTTTTCAGAGGGCCACGTGGTTGTTCAAAAATAAATACTTAGTCAAAAACACAATGAGATATCACTTAATACCCACTAAGATAGCTATCATCAAAACAATGAAAATAACAATTGTTGGTGAGTGTATAGAGAAACTGGAACCCTCCTACATTGCTGGTGGTGATGTACAATGGTCCAGATGCTGCAGAAAGTGGTTTTGTATTTACTTGAAAATTTGCCATATGACCCAACAATCCCACTTCTAGATACAAACCCCAAAGCATTGAAAAGCAGATGCTCAAACAAATACTTGTTTATCAATGTCTATGTCCGTTTCCTTGTAAACACTCCACTTGATAACAAGCACAGTCCAGATGCTTCCCTACTTACTATGGTTTTACTGTTTTTTGACTTTACAATGGTATGAAAATGATACACATTTGGTACAAATTGAACCTGGAAGTGTCAATTTGGATCTTTTCTAGGGCTAGCAATAGATGGTCTGACTCTCTCTCTCAATACTTTCTCTCCCAATGTTGGGCAGCAGCAGGAAACCAGAGCCCTGGGCAGCCACACAATCACAAGGGTAAACAACTGGTACACTTACAACCAGTCTGTGTCTACGCAGACACTTTCTGTTTTTCACTTTTAGTGCACTATTCACTAAATTACATGAGGTGTTCAACACTTTGTTATAAAATAGACCTTGTGACTGGTAGGGCAAATCGGGACTCCAAAAGACTAGGTAGTAGAAGATGGACCAAATCAATCAGGTTCCACCCCTCACTAGACCAGCCCGGACCAATCAATCAGGTTCCACCTCTCACCAGGCCAGCTGGGACCGATCCTTAGAGCACCCATATCCACCCAAATAGAGACACCTGTTTCCTGCCTTGAAAGCTAGAGACACCTGTTTCCCCGCCTTGGAAGGGAACAGGACCCTGACCTCAGCCAATCAGCTAGGGCCACGGCCATTGCTCCTCCCACTACTCCTTTAAAACTCTTGCACCTTTGAAAACTCCCCCTCTACCCCCCTCTCCCCTCCCCCTCCCCCCTCCCCTCTCCTCCCTCCCCCCACTGCTGCGTCGGTGCGGTAGGAGATTGAGCTCGAGCTAGCTGGAATAAAGGCTCTTTTTTCTTGCATCAGACTTGGCTCCCTGGTTGTTTTTGGGTTCCCCCGAATTCTGGGCATAACAGTGACAGATGATTCTGCACAACCGTATGATAATGTAAGTGTCCTGAGCACGTTTCAGGTAGGCTAGGCTAAACCATCGTACTCAGAAAGTTGGGTGTATTAAATGCATTTTGAATCAATGATATTTCAACTTACGATAGATTTATTAAGTTGTAACTCCATGTTAAGCTGAGGAACATCTGTAAAGTCAATTTCAAAATTTTTTAAAATCCAACAAATGAATTCAGTGCTGTGCTATGCCCTCTGGGAGGTTAAATCTATCATCAATATAAATAAATACACCCCTCTAAGGAAGCTAAAGAGTTATACATTACAATTTTTAATGCTCATTATTAAATAAAAAGAATAACAAGAGATACTTCTATGCACATAGTTGGAGAAAATTGATTCCACTTCTAATAATTAAAAAACCTAGATAGAGTTCTTCAGGAAATAAAATAATTACTAGATAATGAACTTTTAAAGAAACAAAATCAGTACCTAACATACAACGTTAAGAAATGTACCAGTATTATCCTAGT
The DNA here is from genome assembly GCA_030068075.1 of Paguma larvata. Taxonomy (NCBI): domain Eukaryota; kingdom Metazoa; phylum Chordata; class Mammalia; order Carnivora; family Viverridae; genus Paguma; species Paguma larvata. Next base: position 22,574,232 of record CM057839.1, on the reverse strand, counting down.
TTTTAGATGAAGAAACTCAGGCACAAAGAGACAGAATATATTGTTGAAAGAAACATATTGGCAAAAGAAGGAAAAATAATTTGTACTTAGATAGTATGGTTCCAGAATCAATATTCAATCTGGTTGCCTCTTACAAGGATTATAACTATATATTTGTATAGTAGTTATTAATATTTTGGCCAACATCAAGGAAAACAGTGCCTTTTGATGGTGCATGTAGACATGCAAAGATACTGATACATATATTGAAATTTGAAAAATTAAGAAAAAATTCATCAATGAAGACAAAATAATTTTATTTAAGTAAATTGGTCCTTTGTTAATAAATGTGGAATATTCGGTTCTGAACTAGAAATGAGACATTGCAATTGATTCAGTGGCAGCATGAGGGCATCCTAAGATCAGGGATATGTAGTCATTTAGCCATCTCTACTGATGTTTGGATGTAGTTTGCAGACATATTTATTTCACTAATACAGTATCACTTTTAGAACAATATGTCTTTTTGGAATAGCTGAGAGATAATTGAAACCTTTACTTCAAAATAACTATTCCTTTATTTCATAGAATACTTCTTATCATATAGGTTTTTTGCTCTTCTACTTCTCCTAATTTGCCCTACATTAGGCTAATATTAATGCAATAGACACTACTGGAGTATCTCTTCAACCTTTCTGTAAGGATGCTTGATTCAACTAACAGAGTGTTTGCTTAGCATCTATGTGCCCTCTCTGTCTCTTCTTTTTACTTCTGAGAAAGTGGAGAGACACTTGATCTATGCTTGTGACTCAGGATTTCTGTACTCATAATTTAAACTGAGAAACAGAGAGACCAGAAGTGACAGATTTAGGTGCCTTAAAGACTCCTTCTGAATCCTACATTACAAAGATGAAAATTATTCTTGTAATTTGTTTCATATCCTAGAAGATTATTATTTTTTTTCTTTTTTAACCTTGGCTGAATGGGGCGCCTGGGTGGCTCAGTCGGTTAAGCGTCCGACTTTGGCTCAGGTCATGATCTCACAGTTAGTGAGTTCGAGCCCTGCCTCGGGCTCTGTGCTGGCAGCTCAGAGTCTTGAGCCAGCTTCAGATTCTCTGTCTCCCTCTCTCTTTCTGACCCTCCTGTGCACATACTCTGTCTCTCTCTGTCTCTCTCTCTCTCTCTCTCTCTCTAAAAAATAAATAAACATTAAAAAAACAAAAAAAAAATTTAAAAATATAGGCTGAACAATTTATTTTCTATTTATTAATTGAAAATAAATTTTGATTAAGATGGCATGAAAAGAAAAATAGTAACATCGGGGACATCTTCTGGTTCAAAGCCTTCTACGGTCTAACATTCCAAGTTAAGATCCATTTGGAGGTGAAAGTAAAATTGAGATATTGAGATTTTGAGTATTGAATAAATAGTAAAATTTGAGTATTGTTAATGGGTACTTGCCAAAGCGATTTGGTCCTCTCAGGGATAGTTTTCTGTGACAGAAAACTCCTTTAATGAAGTCATTTATGAAGCACCGAGCCGATACTCCTGACAAAATGTGACCCATAGGAGAATGAGAAACTGATCCAAAAGAATCTAATGATTCTTATGGTCAGCCCTTCACCCTAAAACACTTACCTTTCTTATGTGTTATACCAGATGAAAATTTAACAGAGGTTTTCATGACAATGTGGCAGCAAATGGCCCAGAATAAGGTGGAGTCTTCAAAGAAATTACTGTGTGATCCAATCCCAAGTCACCCAAAGGGCACAAACCCCAAACCCCGGTGAGAAAGCAATATGTTATAGCTATTCAGTCAAGGGATTCCCAAAACTGATACAATCATGTCAGTTATCTTGTTGCCTTGTATAAAGTTTTCCATAGACAGAAATCATCAAAGCTTGATTTGGTTGAGCAGTGAGCAGCTCAGTAGCATTGGCTTCACATGAAGAAATGGCTATCCCTTTGGGGAAAACTTTATACTATAGAAAGCAAAGCTGTTTAATCAAAGCATCCATTGATTCTCAGAAGTTCTCTAAATGCCTCTGTCTGATGCACTGCTAGTTTGCTTAAATTGAAACCTAAATTTGTCCACTGGGCTGCTGTGGATACTTCACCTCGGGGGCCAGTTCTGTGGAATATAAAATGAATATGATCATTCTCCTCAGTGGACAGAGCTCAAAAGGATTTTCATAGCTTAAAAAATTACCCTCTTGAAACATTCGTTATCTTTTTTATTGACTTTGGCTTGTAGATACTTTTTTAACTGTTTGGGCTGCCTCTTGGAAAGCTACAGATTGCCTGGCAGATTAGAGCCACTTATGTTTGGGACCACAAACTGGAAAGAAATTGTGGCTGCTAATATAACCATCTGTGTTACTCTTATACATCCCCCAAACAAGAGCCCATTCTCTGATAACATTAGTCAAAAACTCAAGGTTGAACCTAAGTTACTTAAAGGTCTACATTACTGTTTCAATCTACCATTGTATGAGACATAGAAACAGATCCACCATCATAGGTTGGACACACACAAAAAGACTGGTTTTGGTTAAGGATCTACCATCACATTCAAGAACTGGAACTCCTGCCAGTTGACTTGTTTGAGAACTCCATCATAATCTGGTGCATTTGCTGCTACATTGTTATGATAATATTTAATTTTATACCTGATAAAATATTTCTTAAGTTTTTGAATGTGTAGGGCTGACTGTAAGAATTATTGAGATAACACTGAGTAGGTTTCTCATTTTCCTGTGGGTGACCATTTTTCAGAAGTATAGACAAATTCAGGAGGCCATATTGCATGGGATGTGGCTTCTGTCCACTCATGGCAGATAAACTTCATCAGAACATGACTCCTTTTTGAAAATTATTGATGTAGACCAATTTGTTTGCTGTTATTATTTTAATTCCACTATAATTAAAGTTAGTGTTATGTTAGTTTAGGTATATAGTGATTCAACATTTCCATACGTTACTCAGTGCTCTTCAAGAAAAGTGCACTCCAAATCCCCTTCACCTATTTCCCTTATTTCCCTCTGATAACTAACTGTCAGTTTCTTCTTTATAGTCGAGTCTCCTTTTTGGTTTGTCTCAATTTTTCTTTGTTTGTTTATTTTGCCCTTCAAATTCTAAATGCTGGTGAAATCGTACCATATTTGTCTGTCTCCGACTTCTTTTATTTAACATTATGTTCTGTAGATCTATCCATGTTGTTGCAAATGGCAAAATTTCTTTTCTATGGCTGAGTAATACTTAAATATACATATATACCACTCCTTTATCCATTTAGCTATTGATGGACACTTAGGCTGCTTCCATAATTTGAATATTATAAATAATGCTGCAATAAACATAGGAGTGTATGTGTTTTTTTCAATCAGTGTTTTCTTTCATATTCTTCAGATAAATGGCCAGTAGTGGAGTTTCTGTATCAAGAGTAATCCTATTTTTAATTTTTTGAGAAGCTTCCATACCGTTTTCCACAGTGGCTGCATCAGTTGGTATTCCCACCAAAGGTGAAGGAGAATTTCTTTTTCTCCACATCCTCGCCAACACTTGTCATTTCTTGTATTCTTTATTTCAGCCGTTCTGACAGATGTGAGGTAATTTTCCCTGATGATGAGTGATGTTGAACATCTGTTCATGTAACTGTTGGCCATCTGTATATCTTCTTTGGAGAAATGTCTGTTCACATCTTCTCATTTTTTATTGGATTGTGTATGTGTTAGTGTGTGTGTGTGTGTGTGTGTGTGTGTGTGTGTGTGTGTGTGTTGAGTTGCATAAATTCTTTATATATTTTGGATACTAACCTTTATTAGATATGTCTTTTGCAAATATCTTCTTCTATTCAGTAGGTTGTCTTTTAGTTTTATTGTTTCCTTTGCTGTGCGGAAGATTTTTATTTTTATTTTTTTTTAATTTTTTAACGTTTTTATTTATTTTTGAGAGACATAGAGACAGAGTGTGAGCAAGGGAAGGGAAGAGAGAGAGGGAGACACAGAATCCGAAGCAGGCCCCAGGCTCTGAGCCATCAGCACAGAGCCCGATGCGGGGCTTGAACTCACAGACCATGAGATCATGACCTGAGCTGAAGTCGGCCACTTAACCAACTGAGCCACCCGGGCGCCCCCGGAAGATTTTTATTTTGATGTACTCCCAATAGTTTATTTTTACTTTTATTTCTCTTGCCTTTGGAGGCAAATCAAGAAAAATGTTGCTGTGGCCAAAGTCAGAGAAGTAACTTTCTGTGCTCTTTTCCAGGATTTTTGTTATTTCAGGTCTCACATTTTGAGTTTGTTTTGTGTGTGGTATAAAAAAGTGGTCTAGTACCATTCTTTTGTATATACTTGTCCAGTTTTCCCAACAACATTTATCGAAGAGACTTTTCCCCCATTCCATATTCTTGACTCCTTTGTTGAAGATTAATTGACCATATAATTGTTAGTATATTTCTGGACTTCTTATTCTGTCACATTGATCTATGTGTCTATTTTTATGTCAGTACCATAATGTTGTGATCACTACAGCTTTGTAGTATATCATGAAATCCTGGATTACAACGCCTCTAGTTTTTGTTCTTTTTCAATGTTAATTTGCCTATTCGGAGTCATTTGTGTATCCATACAAATTTTATAATTATTTTCTCCAGTTCTTTCAAAAATGCTGTTTTGGTAGAGATTTTGTATTTTGATAGGAATTGCATTAAATCTGTAGACTGCATTGTATAATATGGATATTTTAGCAATATTTGTTTTTCTATTCTATGAGTAAGGAATATCTTTCCATTTGTTTGTATTATCTTCAATTTCTATTATCAGTGTTTTATCATTTTTTAGTGTCCAGCTCTTTCATATCTATGACTAAGTTTATTCCTGGGTATTTTATTATTTTGATGCAGTTGTAAATGACATTGTTTTTTTAAATTTCTTTGTGACTTTGTTATTACTGTATAGAAACACTACTGATTTATGGGTATGAATTTTGTATCCTGTGACTTTACTGAATTCATTTATCAGTTCTAGTAGTTTTTTGGTGGAGTCATTAGGGTTTTCTCTCTAACGTATCATGTCATCTGCAAATATTGGAAGTTTTACTTCTTTACCAATTTGGATACCTTTTATTTATTTCACTTATTTAATTGTTGGAGCTAGGATTCCAGTACTATGTTGAATAAAAGTGGTGAGAGTAGACATCCTTGTCTTATTCTTGATCTAAGGGGAAAATTTCTCAGTTTTTGACCATTGAGGATGATGATGTTAGTTATGTTTTTCATATGTGGTCTTTACTATCTTGAAGCATGTTCCTTCTAAGCCTACTTTGTTGAGGGTTTTTATCATGAATGGATGTTCTATTTTGTCAATAGTTTTTCTGCATCAATTGAAATTATCGTATGGTTTTCATCTTTTCTCTTATTTTTTAAATTTTTAAATTTAAAATTTGTTTAATGTTTTATTTTATTTTTGAGAGAGAGACAGAGAGACAGAGAGAGCACAAGCAGGGGAGACAGAGGTAAAATCCAAAGCAGGCTCCAGGCTCTGAGCTGTCAGCACAGAGCCCAATGCTGGGCTCAAACCCACCAACCGTGAGATCATGACCTGAGCCGAAGTCTGCTGCTCAACCGACTGAGCCACCCAGGTGGCCCTATCTTTTTTCTAGTTGATATGATGTATCATGTTAATTAATTGAACCACTATTGCATCTCAGGAATAAATCCCACTTGATTATAATAAATGTTTTTTTAATGTATTGTCAGATTCAATTCGCTAATATTTTATTGAGGATTTTTGCATCTATGTGTATCAGAGATATTGGCCAATAGTTCTCTCTCTCTCTCTCTCTCTCTCTCTCTCTCTCTCTCTCTTTTATTTATTTATTTATTTTTTTTGTAGTGTTTTTATCTGGTTTTGGTACCAAAGTCGTGCTGGCCTCATAGAATGAATTTGGAAGATTTTCTTTATATTCTACTTTTTGAAAACTTTGAAGAATAGGTATTATCTCTTCTTTAAATGTCTGGAAGAATTTACCTGTGAAGCCCTCTGGTCTTAGACTTTTGTTTGTTGAGAGTTTTTGGATACTGATTCAATTTGATTGCTGGTTATCAGTCTATTTAAATTTCTATTTCTTCCTGCTTCAATTTTGGGGGTTATATGTTTTCAGAAATTTATGTATTTCTTCTAGATTATCCACTTTGTTCATGTAATTTTTCATAATCTCTTATAATCTTTTGAATTTTTGTGGTGTTGCTTGTTATTAATCCTCTTTCATTTCTGATTTTGTTTGAGTCCTCTCTCTCTCTCTTTCCCTCTTTTGATGAGTATGGCTAAAGGTTTATTGATTTTGTTGATCGTTTCAAAGAACAAGCTCCCAGTTTTATTGATCTGGTCTATTCCTTTTGTGTGTGTGTGTTATTTCTATTTTGTTTATTTCTAGTTTAGTCTTTATTATTCCCTTCCTTCTACTGGTTTCAGGTTTTGTTTGTTCTTGTTTAATAGCTCTTTGAAGTGTAAGATTAAGTTGTTTATTTGAGATTTTTCTTCTTTCTTGACATTGGCCTGTATTTCTATCAAATTCCTTGTTAGAACAGCTTTTGTTGTATCCCAGAGATTTTGGACCATTGCGTGTTCGTTTTCATTGGTCTCCGTGTATTTTTTAATTAATCTTTGATTTTATGGTTGATTTTATTTCATTGTTTAGTACTGTGTTATTTTTTCATGCATTTGTGTTCTTCCCAGAATTTTTTATTGGGTTGATTTCTAGTTTCATAGCATTGTGATTAGAAAAGATGTATGATATGACCTCAATTTTTTTTTAATTTAGTAAGATTTGTTTTGTGGTCATAATGTGGTTTATTCTGGAAAATGTTCCATGTGCACTTGAAAGTAATGTGTATTCTGCTGTTTTAGGGTTAAATGTTCTGAATATGTCCTTTATATCCATCTCATCCAATGTGTCATTTAAAGCAATGCTTTCTTTGTTGAGTTTATGCTTGGATGATCCATCCATTGATGTAAATATACTATTATTGTATTACTGTTGATTACATCCTTTATGTTTGTTATTAGCTGTTTTATATATCTGGATGCTTTCATGTTGGGTTCATAAATATTTACAATTCTTATACCTTTTTGTTGGATTTTGCTACATATGATTATATACCATCCTAGTTTGTCTTTTTTTTATCATCTTTGTTTTCAAGTCTATTTTATTCAATATAAGTATTGCTACCCCAGCTTTATTTTCACTTCCATTTGCATGATAGATGCTTTTCTATCCCTTCACTTTCAATCTGCATGTCTTCAGATCTGAAATGAGTCTCTTGTAGGCAGTACGTAGATGGGTCTTGCTTTTTTATCCATTTGGACACCCTAAGTCTTTTGATTGGAACACTTTATTGATGTACATTAAAAGTAATTCTTGGTAGTTTCCTTGTTTCATGGATTTTTTTAGTTCATCTCTGTTCCTTTTTTTCTCTTTCTCTCTTCTCTCAAAATTTGCTGACTTTCTTTAGTGATATGCTTGGATTCATTTCTCTTCATTTTTTTTTTACATATCTATTAGTATTTTTTATTTGTGGTTGCCATTAAATATATAAAGTTTTATATAAAACACCTTTTGCATATAGAAGTCTATATTAAGTGATTGTTACTTAAGTTTTAACCCATTCTTTACTGCTCTTCTGCCCACATTTTAGGTATATGGTGTCATATTACAAATTTTAATTTGTGAAACCTTTGACCGATTATTTCAAAAATATTTATTTTTGCTGCTTTTGTACTTCCTACTTTTCTTCCACCTACTTATGGTCTTTCCTTTCCACTCAAAGAGTCCTCTTTAACATTTCTCGTAGGGCTAGTTAAGTGGTCATAAATTACTTTAATTTTGTTTGTCTGGGAAACTCTTTTTTTTAAGTTTTTATTTTGAGAGAGAGAGAAAGTGTGAGCAAGCAAGGGGTGGAAAAATAGGGAAACAGAAAATTCCAAGCCGTCTCTGCATGGTTAACATGGAGCCTGATGCAGGACTTGAACCCACAAACCATGAGATCATAACCTGAGCTGAAATCAAGAGTCAGACATTCAAGTGACTGAACCACCCAGGCATCTGGTCTGGGAAACACTTGAGTATTAAGAGTATTCTTGACTGCAGATTTTTTTTTTCCTAGTAGCACTTTGAATATATCATGCCTGTATGAGGTCTATAAAGTTTCTGCTGAAAAATCATCTGATAACCTTATGGGGTTTTCCTTATATGTAACTCTTTCTTTCTTCCTTCCTTCCTTCCTTCCTTTCTTCCTTTCTTCCTTTCTTTTCTTTCTTTCTTTCTTTCTTTCTTTCTTTCTTTCTTTCTTTCTCTCTCTCTCTCTCTCTCTTTCTTTGTCTCTCTCTCTCTCTCTCTCTCTCTTTCTTTCTTTCTTTCTTTCTTCTTTCTCTCTCTTTCTTTTTCTTGCTGCTTTTAAAATTCTCTCTTTATCACTACTTTTTGCCTTTTTAATTACAATGTGTCTTGATGCGACCTCTTAGGGTTGATTTTGTTGGGGGATCTCTGTGCTTCCTGGATCTGGATTTTTATTTCCTTCTCCAGATTTAGGAAGTTTTCAGCTATTATTCCTTTAAATAAAATTTCTGCCCCCTTTTCTCTCTTTTCTCCTTCTGGGATCTGTATAGTGTAAATGTTATTACACTCAATTGTGTCCTGAAGTACCCTGTTTATTTTCACCTTTTATTATTTTTTCTCTCCCCCATTCATCTTGCTTGCTCTTCATTACTCTGTCCTCCAAGTCACTGACTGATCCAGTTATCTGATTCCTCTAGAGTACTATTATTACATATGAAGTATTTTTTATTTTAATTATTGTTCTTTAACTCTGGTTCCTTTTCATGTTTGCTGTCTCTTTGTCGAGAGTCTCACCGAGGTCATACACTCTTTTCTCAAGTCTGATGTGCATCTTTATGACCATTACTTTAACTTCTTTATCAGGCCTATCAATTTTCTCCATTTCATTTAGCTCTCTTGTGATTTTGTTGTGTTCTTTCATTTAGGACATACTCCTCTGTATCCTCATTTTATGAGGACTCACCGTGTCTGTTTCTATATGTTAGAAAAGGCAGCTATTCCTGCTTTCGAAAGCAGTGGCCTTATGAAGTAGCAGTCCTGTAGGGCCTTACAGTGCAGTGTCCTCCGTTCACCACAATCTTGTGCTTCAGGAGATACCTCCTGTTTGTGTTGTATGCACCCTGTTGTTGTGGCTACTGCTTTCATTTTCAGTCTAGTCATCTGCAGTAATTCTCTTCACTTGTTGTGGTCAGGGTTTAGTCCCTGTGTGGTTAGTGGGCCAGTCTAGGATCACCTTGGGCTTAAATTGAGTCAGACCAGTTGCTTGCCAGATATGCAGTAGCACAGAACTATAGGACACTTTTCCTGTGTTATCTCCTTAGAGGCTTTTGTTGGTGGTTGGGGCCTGCTGTTAGAAAATATGGCTGACAGTGGCATGTGTGGTTATCTACCCCTCTCCCTGGGGCAGGAGTTACTCTGGAGTGGGTCTTTCACATTGCCAGGCTTGTGGCACAGCTTTGGATGGGTTCCAGTGAAGGCATATAGAAGGAGACAGGTCTGCAGGAGAATGCAAGGCTGGTATTAACAAGATTTGTACTAGTCTGCTGTGGGAGGGGACCTAAAGCTGCTTTATAAAACTCCTGTAGCAGTGCTAGAGGGAGTCAGTCTCCAGGAGAATGCAGGGGTGGGACACATGGTGCCAGCAAGGTCAATGCAGGTCTGATGCTGAAGAAGACCTGGAGCTGAGGCTTGGCTGGAGGAGTCATGTCCACAGGAGTACATGGGGGCAAGGCTCACTGCAGGACAATTAGGTAGCTCATGTTGTGCTTGTTCCAGTAGGTGTTTGTGTGTCTAGGCTGGGGAGGAGAAATTGTGCCCACTAGCTCTTTGTTATTGCAGAAGTCTCATGAAGATTCCTGCTGCTCCAACACAGGCTCTGAGATTAGTAGAGAAATCTCCCTCTGGTATATCTGGGGTGTTTTTCAAACTACTGTTTCTATGCTGTATCTCCATGGGACTCTTTGTTGTGCTGCCTTGTTAAGGGCAGGGACTCCGTTTCTTATCACCCTCCTGGTTCTCCCAGACCAACGCTGGCTGATTTTTAAAGTACCAAATGTTACGTCCCACTGATATAAGAACTCATGAAATTAGGCCCCTCTGCTTTTCAAAATCAGATATAAATGGATTTATCTTCCCTGTTAAGGCTCCCTGTGCATGGGGTGCTTGGTACGAGGGTCTATTTTTATCCCCTCTGCACCCATGGCATCCCTCCCTCCTGAGAACAGTCTTGCATGTTCACTTAACTCCAAACCGCCTCTCTAACCTTTCTAGCCCTTTCAGTATGGCCTCTTCTCTATATTTTTTCTGTGGAGAGTCTGTTTTTCCAGTTTTGAGGACTTTTTCTAGGTAATTTACGTGGATGTGGATGTTATCTAATTGTATCCCTGTTACAGAGTAATCTTAGGATCTTTCTACTCTAACGTCTTCCCCTGATGTAGGCCTGTTTTCAGTTATAATGTTACAGTTCCTGTCTGACCAGTCAACTCCAGCACATCATGATAGTTCTTGAAACAGATGAGTCATGTTTTCAGCAATTACTACCATTTTCAGTCTGACAAGGATATGTTTTTCGTTGCAAAATCTTCCCAACAATGGACTTATAGACAAGGCTTTCAAGGAAGCTTTCTTTCATGCTTTTTACACTCTCAAAGTCATCTTGAACTCCTTTACTTGTCTCCTGGTCTACATATCCCAGCAAGGCTGTTTAGTTCATTAATTTAGATATGCACAAAAAAAAATAATTCCTAGACTTCTTCTTATATAATTATCAGAACAAGAGTGGTGATGAGTTAAGTAAACCGATTTTGAAAATGTGGGATTTCATCATGGTCACTCCAGGGCATGATTTATCTTTCCCTTAACACTAACCCCAAACTTGTGTGGGTGCTGCTTGTGACAGCTTGGCCAAAAAGGGACCTATAAGGTTCAAGTGTAATCCTTTTTTCCATCCTCGATTGCTTTATTAGATTGATATTATTATAGGTCATAGAGATAACATTTTGTTTGAATGTACTTTTCATCATATCCTTGTCCTACACTGATCACATGGATCTCTATAGTTTCATAAAAATTTCCTTCCAAATAATTGCAATTAGTGTATCCAGAGCCAAGGTTTACGTGAAAGTAAGGGATGATTGGGGAAAAGCTAAAGTTTTAGCTACCTGAATGAGACAAAGCGATTTCATGATTGTAGAGTGAGAACAACAGTCTTGTCAGTGGGAAGGCAATCCCTCAGAACCTGGAAGATACAAGGGAGAGAGGACTGTTGTGTTCTTTGTATTTCAATGTTCCCCCTTCCTCATTAAGGAAAACATACTGGAGTGATTTCTCCAGTATATTTCTCAAAACTTAAATTCAAATGACCACTAAGTTTCCCATCATTTGCAGAACAGCTCTGATCAAGACTTGATCACTGTTCCACTCAGTTTCCCAAGAAGATGTTTACAAACAAGAAATGATAACCCCAGTTCCAACTCCTCTTCCCAAATATTTGTAAAATCAGTCTTCTGTATGTCATTCCATTGGAAAAACAAGTATCACCTGGCTAAGTATGTGGAAAAACAAGACAGGTTGTACATTCCTTCTAAAACCAAGAACTAGACTCAATTATTAAAACTAAACCCTAAAACCTAACATCTTTCTAGAAGTTTTCTTTGGATGAACTTTGAGCACTGAATGATGAGGTACCCCTTTGGGGGTTCTCAAAATTGAGAGCAACTCTCTCATTTCAGGGTTAGCATGAATACCGCTGGGCCTGTGTTTCTTGTATGAAACCAGGCATAACTTCTCTCCTTCCTGAAATCATGGTAACTTGCACCTTAGGAGAGGTCATAAGAGACCTTAAATGTTGAAGGAAACATCACAGGTAGAATCTCAGATGAACATGGAGAGCTCTCCAAAATGGTACTACTTTTAGTTGCTTTCTACTAAGCTTCCTGGAATAATAACTGGCTTTTTTTTTTTTTTTTTAATGTGCATTCTGCTGGCAGTTGTTCCTACCATGGGAGTGATTTCTGTTAAACTATGTGGTAAGAAATGTATTCCTTTCTTTGACTGAAGTGATTAATGATCTCACCTTGACCATGGAAGTCATTCAGGTTAATCTCAATTCTCTGTTCATGATTGTAATGGATGATAGAATTTCCCTAGATTTCTTTGTGGCCCAAGGAAAAGTCCATGCATTGCTAATATATCCTTTTATACCTGGATTAATACCTTGGGCCAAGGTAAAGATCAATACAAAAACTTAAAAAGAAAGCCACTTGGATTTCTAAGGTAGACGCAGATGGTGTGTAATTTGTTCAGCTAATTTAGTTTGGAGACTTTGGAGGGTAGGCTAGCTAGATAAAATACAGGACATTCTTTTAAATTTGAATATCAGGTAAACAACAGATAATTTTTTCACATAGGTGTTCTTGATGTAATGTGTAGGACATGCTTATATTAAACAATTATTTATGTCAAATTCAAATTAACTGGGCATACTGTATTCTTATTTGCTAAATTTAGCAACTCTTCATGAGGGATACAGTTGAAGTGAATATACAAGGTGGCCTCATCCTAGTTTTTTTACTCTTATTGATATTTCCCTTAATTTAATACTGCATGAGCAAATCGAATGGATTTGATCTCAGCTTCTTTGGACACATTACTCAGAATAGCATATTCATAGATAATTCACCTGAAGCCAAGACAGTATAGGAAAAATGGATAGATATTTTTGAGAGACAATTTCCCATTGCATGAAAGTGCATTTTTTAATATAGCTATTTCAAAAAGCGCATTTTATATACATCTATTTTTGTGTTATGTACTTTACACGTAAATTCCGTAGGAGTCTAGGACAATTTGTTTTTTGTATCCAGCTTGTAGAGAATGTTTGTAATATTATAGTTGTCTAATAAATATTTTAGAATAAATTTATAAATGTATCAATAAAAATGAATAAATTACTATGCAAATATAATTAGTATTACATACATAGGATTTATATTTTTTCCATCAGGATAATTTATTCACAATTAAAACCTCTGCATATAAATGTGTTTGTTGATTATCTTCTAAATATTTTGATATATGACACCGATGGTTCATTCAAGCATGTGGATAAAGATGAAATTCAATATAATCCGGATTAATGTAGCGCCACATGTAAGTGGGATTAATTAGAAGGCTCAAGGAACGATTTCTAATGTATTGTTACAATTTGACCTATATTGGATTAATATAAGGGAAGTAAGAATTACTGAGTATTTGCTCAAATGTTCTTTGAGAATGCCTGATCAAAACAGGCTTAGTTTCTTGGCAACTAAGCTTTTACCACACACTTATTATATGGAAGTTGTTAAAATATATTATATTTTTATGTTTTCTGTTATATTTTTCTGTAACCTTTTCTCTTCTTTATGTTGGTTGTTGAGTTGTAGAGATAGATAGAGTAAGTGCTTTAATCTGATATGATCTTTATTGACAAACTCTAGTCTTGGGTAATAGCACTTCACTCCAAACAAAGGTATTATTGACTTATAAACTCCATTTAAATCATTTGATTCCATACATTAATTGTAAATCAGTTTTCTGTTTTAGCTATAGTGATTTCAAAAGTTCTTTTCAAAAATTTTATTCATGGTTCCAAGTACAATAATTCTGATCTGTTCAGACGCCACATTTATGGATCCTTAGCAATACATTGTATACATCATTGCAAAGATTTAATGGGTAAAATTCACACAAACTATTGAGTTAAAATCTGATCTCAGTCATTGGGCTCAAGTCTAAATATTCACATAAATCACTTTCTGCATTGCCCATGTCCATAATCCTTTTGTATTCTATCCTAAACTGTCCCTGTGACTCTGCTCCCCACACTTGCCTTAATCATTCTGACTTCATAACTTGATTTGTACATTCTACTCTGCTTCCAACTGAAATTCCATCTCAGTCATGATTCTGCTATGCACAAGAAAGAATCTTCAATCACAGTGTGGAGATACTTCAGACTCTCCCTAATCTGACAGGTAAGCTAATTAAAACAAGTGAAATTGGTGTTCTATGCTAACATGAGGAAGAACACAATATCTGAGGGATGGGTTTTATATTTCCATCTTTTTTTTTTCTTTTTTTGTTGTGCTTAATCGATTTAAAAGAGACCGTGTATAGTACCTTTTCCTAACCCAAAGACGGCTCTGACTCCCATCACTTCCTTTTCTAACAGTGAGATTCCCCCCAAGTAATTGCCTTTATTTTTATAGATAGAATAAACATTATATCTATAAAATAGTTAAAAATAGGCTAAAAATCTCAAATTTGTAAAGCAGCAGAAAAGATATAAGGCAGTGACCCAGAAGTGCAAATGAAACTACAGATTTAAATGGAATATTTAAGATTAAGGAAAACAAACAAACAAACAAAAAAACCCAACCAAACAACAACAAAAAAAAAAACGTTTGACTTAGGAAAGTGGAGCAATAAATATCCTTTGGATATTTGCCGTATTTTGTCCCTATTACTTTATGTAATATACTTTATTTTGTCCCTATTATATTACATGGCTTCACAGATCTGGGCATAAATATCACCCAAATGATATAATTTTCAGTTTATTAGGAAGTTCCTTTTTGGGACCTACACAAGTGACATTCTCTCTGCAGGTTTATTTTCAAACTTGCAGCTCGTAATGGGGGGGTCCCTTCTACCATTGCAAGGAATGACTGACAGAAGGCATTGTTTCATACTCTCTTTGATGCTGTTGGCGTGAGACTTGGAGTTTAAAAGAGTCCTTTGTAAGTAAAAGGTTGAATAGTATGAAAGACAGTCTATACAGTCTCTAAGTATTCCCAAGGGGATTTATTTCTGCTTTTTAAAACCTGCCCTTTTGACAAACAAATGATTCCAAAAGAAAATGATCACTGACATGGTACATTTCACTATGGATGAACAGTGAGCTATACATTGAGATAAAGGTCAACTGCATTTATTGGTTAAATCTGCAGGAGCCAGCAAATAAGAAAAAAAAAAAAAAAAAAGCAAACAAAAAAAAACTGTCACTGCTTAAGAAAGAAATGTGTGACTCACCAAATCCTTCATCTCCCTCTAATAAGAAATAATTCAAGCCTACTAGCTTTAATAGTAATTACTAGTAAATTTCTATCAGTTATCTTTTTATTGAAATAGTAAGTTTGAATAGCATTGTTCTGACTCTAGCAAATTCTTCCGTACTCTATCCCAAGAGCTCTCTTGCACTATAGTGGATTTTAGAAGAAATTTATAACTAAAGCTTGGGAATGTCATTTTATAAAGGACTGTCCTTTGACATTTTATTTACAGAGAATTGTATCTTCAGAACTGGATAAATATCATATCTACAACTTATTTCGGAACCTTAAAACAAGTAGAGTTTTCAGTTTTCTCAATATTTCTTTTATTTTCTAGTGTCTTCAATTCCTTATTGGAATTATTATTATTATTATTATTATTATTATTATTATTATTATCATTATTTTGTGTTCCTACAGTGGGATTTTGCCCTTAATTGTATATGTTTAAATCAGTGATGAAAATTTCATATCATGCAAGGTTTAGAAATTTGAAATATTCTTACATTATTGTTGGAAGTTTGAATTGATTAATCCCCTCTTGGAAATGCTTTCATGAAATATATGTAAAGAAACTTAAAACATCGACCCCAGTTATTCTGTCAGGTAGAAATGGACGAAACAAAGAAAACTTTGGTTCATCTACAGCTCAGTTTCTGAGAACACAACCTCAAACCAATCCAACAATGAAAAAATGATTAAGCCAAATTTGGGAAACCGTGAGTCACCTTGATCTCTTTTTCACAGAGAGGCTTCCCCTTATTATCTTGTCTAAAATTTCTCTCACCCTTCCATATACTGTATGTTTCTTAGATCTCCTCTGGGACTTTACCTGTGTTCACTCAGTAACAGTTATGTCCATCTCCTGCTCTGCACAATATATCAGGATGAATACCCTCCTCCCATTTCACTGGGCGTCTGGTAGCATTTGGTCAATGGGAGGCAAGTGTGGGAAGAGGAAAGGAGGAGCCTATAATTTCACTCCTCCTTCTTTACCTCTCATTGCATCTCTAGCAGGGTCTATATAGTTCTGTGGTTGCAGTTTGTCTTTGTCGGGTCCTCTACAACAAAACTACCATAGACAAGATGCTACAACAGTTATTTCTCACAGTCTGAAGCCTTGTAAGTCTGAGATCAAGGCATGAGCATACTTGATGTCTAGTGAGAGCCCACCTCCTGGTTCATAGATGGCTATGTTCTCGTTGTGTTCTCAAGAAAGGCAAAAGTAGTGAGGAAGCACCCTGAGTTCTCTTTTGTAAGGGCACTAACCCCATTCATGAAGGCTCCACTCTCATGACTGAATAATTTCCCAAATACCCCACTTCCAAAAACTACCACATTGGGGAGTAGGCTCAAACATACAAGTACAGGTAGGGGGCATAAACATTCAGTATGTAACATAGTTTCTGCCAGATAGATCTGTCATGATTCCAGCTTCTTCAAGTGACTCTGGCCTCTGGGTTCCTATAACACTGCGTCTTCCATTTGTCCCTCCACCCTATGAGTAGAAAACCATACTACCACTAGTCTGGATTGAGTCAAACACCGATTTAACTTCTTAACCTACCACATCAATAACAATGCACTCCGTTTCCTCTCCTTTAAGTATCCAGAGAGATATTTTTTCCCTGACTCAACTCTAACTAAAAAAAATTAGTGTTTATCCAAATTGTCTTGCTAATATCCTTTTATAATTTATTGTTATGGAGCACTATAATTATTTCATGGGAACACTGCCACTAGACCTTAGGGTTTCTGTGAGTAAATTTCACTTCCAATAATCAAAGAGCTTTTGGGAAGTCTCTACTTCCTGATTCCAGATCCTTCACTACTGTTGACTAAATCATATTATAGCTGTGGTAGTACTTTAAGCACTTCTGAGAGACTGCATTAACCACCAATGAGAAAATATTGTCTCCATAAGTTGGCTTATTTTTCTTGTCTGTTAGTTGGTTTCTTTTCTCGGTCTGTTAGTATTTCAAATTATTTTTCAGTTCTCATATTATAAAGTATGTGTATTCACATGTATCCTCTAATTCAAATTTATATTTAAAGTAACATATCAGCAATCATAGGGATGATGTAGTTGACATTTTTAATTTGATTTAATTTAAATTAGGAGACTGACTTGATATTTGTCTAAAATATTTTCCTTCAAGGATTTTTATAATCGTAGAATTAAAAGAAAAAAATGAATTGAGGACAATTTGAAACAATCACCCAACTAATGCTTGACATTATTCAAAATCTTATTTTGTCTGTTACCTACTTTTAATAAACTAAATTTGTACAAATTAAATTCAGGTATTTTTATGTTATAAAGGTGAACCATCTAAACAGTGTTTATTATTATCTATGTGTTTATTTATTTTTATAATAATAGTATTTATGCATTTATTTATTTTGAGTCACACAACACATGAAGGCAATTTCCTGATGGCATATAAATTTCCCTCAAATGGTGTGATAAATAACAAAGATAATGGAGTAAATAGTGCTATTTATATATTCACTAGACACACTGGACAGCTGAAATGTTTAGAAACACATACCATAGAGTAACTAATTAATGCAATTTGCTAATAATCATTTAAGTTTCATGCAAAAATTAACCAAAGCAACTTGTAAGATCCACTGCTAACCTTAATTTAACATAGTTTATATGTATTCAGAAATCTGCCTTAAAATGGGTCCACACCGTGAAGGCATTTCACTGGCACACATTAAGGACATGCTGTTAAATTTGTGCTTTGTTTCATATACACACCAGTTTGTTTTGCTTGAAAAAAATTGTAGGTCATTGCTGTAAGTAGCCAATTTATGTTTGAAGCATCCAGAAACAATGGTTCCACAAATCAAGCTTAAGGAGTCTTGGCTCAGACCGCTGCTCTCCTCCAGCCCATTCCAATTGATGAACACCACCTGTGGCACTTCTAATTCACAGCAGCAGGCGATAATTTCCCTTGGATACCCATTACCAGTAATTATTCCCCAGATAGGCTATTAGATATGGCTTGTGAATATCTCAGCTGTAAACTTGGAAAAATTAATTCTAATATTTCCTTTGAGATTCATTTGTACCTTAGTGACAACATAAATTAGTGAAATTCTCTTTAAAAAAAGAAACAAAGGCATAGGCTTACTTTTAGAAAAAGTGGTAAAATTATAATATTTGCAGATTTTGCAGGGTTCTCATATGATTATCTTAAACTATAGAAACAGTTGGAAATCTTGTAGATAAGGTAACATGAAGCAGTTGGTAGTTAATTGTTGTTTTTTTTTCCCTTTAATACTGAAGCCGTTTCCAAAAATTTGGCTTAGTGTGCGACAATTATATGTGGCTTTGCAAAAACATCATTGCTTAAAGGAAAAAAAAATCATAAAACAAAGCATTAAGCACAGTTTAACCCTAATTGCCTTTGGAAACTTACGTTAACCGAATTTAAAGACATGATGCCAAATTTGCAGAAATTTTAAGTGGTTGTTTGAATATTCCTTTATTAAATAATAAATTGTAAGAAAGGCAATATATAATTGCATGTAAGCACCATCTGTTTGCAAACTTTTTAATATTTTTTAAATGATATATTTCTTGCCTCTTATTTTTACAGAGTACATATATTTGGGTCTTTTTATGTCCTTGCTCAATTTTGGCAGAGTAGTTGTAATAAAAGGGACATGTATTTCACACAAAAACTTGTGAAATGTGTATTCATAAGTTCTAGTCTGCCACAAAATGCTGACAAAATGTATGACAGTTCACAAGAATCCGTCCCTTAGTGTTCTCCATGAAAGAGAAGTTACTGTGGTAAAGTAATAACCAATATATATGAATAGGAGTATTAGTGGCAGAGAGTAACATATTGTGGTATTTTTACTATTATTTTACTATTATATTATTTTGATTAATAATAAACTTAATTTTTAAAAAATATTTATTTTCTTTTTGAGAGAGAGAGAGAGTCAGAGAAAGAGGGATACAGAGAATTCCAAGCAGATTCTGTGCTGTCAGCACAGAGCTCCATCTGGGTCTTGAACCCACAAACTATAAGATCATGACCTGAGCTGAAATCAAAAATCAGATAGTTAAGCAAATGAGCCACCCAGGTGCTCCAATAGCTTTAATTTTTGAGCAGTTTTAAATGTATAGAAACCTGAGCAGAGTTCCTCCTATATACCCTTCAACTCTGTACACAATTTCCACTATTACAAAATTTTACATTAGCATTTGTTATAATTAATGAACCTATGTTGATACATTATTATTAACTAAAGTCCATACTTTATTCAAATTTCCTTAGTTTTTACCTTATTTCCTTTTTCTGTTCCAGGATCCTGTATATATAGGAAACGACATCACATTTAGTCTTGCTTTTTGGGTTTTTTGTTTTGTTTTGTTTTGTTTTTATTTAAATTGCAGTTAGTTAACATGCAGTGTGATATTAGTTTCTGGTTTACAGTACAGTGATTCAACACTTCCATACATTACCTGGTGCTCATCACAAGTGCACTTTTTCCCCCCCATTACCTGTTTAACTCACGTCCCCACTCACCTTCCCTCTGGTATCCATTGGTTTATTCTCTATAGTTAACAGTCTGTTTCTTGGTTTGCCTCCTTCTCTCTCTTTTTTTCTCCCTTTGCTCATTTCTTTTGTTTCTAAAGTTCTACATGTGAGTAAAATCATATGGTATTTATCTTTCTCTGATGGACTTATTATGCTTAGCCTAATACTCTCTAGCTCCGTCCATATCCTTGTAAATGGCAAGATTTCATTCCTTTTTTTTATGGCTGAGTGATACATCATTATATACACACATATATACACAACATTTTCTTTATGCATTCATCAGTCGATGGACTCTTAGGCAGTTTCTATTATTTGGCTATTGTAAATAATGCTGCTATAAACCTAGGAGTGCATGTATCCCTTTGAATTAGTATTTTTTGTATTATTTGGTTAAATACCTAGTAGTGTGATTATTGGATCATAAGGTAGTTCTATTTTTAAATTTTTGAGGATCCTCAATACTGTTTTCCAGAGCAACTGTACCATTTGCATTCCCACCAACAGTGCAAGAGGGTTCGCATCTCCACATCCTCACCAACATCTGCCGTTTCTTGTGGAAAGGAACTTTTTTTTGTTGTTTTGTGTTTCTGTGGTTTTGGATTCTTTTTGAGAGGAGCACTTTGTATGCAACGTACACAGGGTGTGAATCCTTTAAGGAAAAGAGAGTAGTTTTGCCCTAAGGAAAAATGACTGGTTGTCCCAGAGTGAGAGGAAAGTACGAGATAATACATGAATGGATGTAGAAGGTTACAAAAAATTCATGGAAGTGGAATTTTATTTTTCCTGGTCAAAGCTGTTTAGGATTTGGTGGGTTTATTTATAAGATTGTTGATCTTAGATTAAAAGATACTAAAAGAAATTTAGTATCAAATATTATACTAATACAATATTAGGATTTTATTTTTTTCTGTTAAATGATGTTACAAAAGGTTTTCTTTACCTTCTGAGTAATCTCCATAAGAAGAAAAGATTCTATGTCCTATCAGTATAGTTTTATGTGTTTACATTGACTTTACTATGTTCTTGATTATTTAATAGAACAAGATGTTATGTTTTGGAAAGTTAAGTTTCTTTATGATCATGTTACTCACTGTATTGACTTTTATGTTTTTTTTTGTCTCCTTAGTTGAATATACTGTCAAGTATTTTTGTCTTGGTAAGCCAGAATCTTATTAACATAGTGTTCAAACTTCCTGACAAATATTAATATTTTGCTTTTTAAAATCACATTCTAAATTATATCCTTTGAACCAAAATCTGTTTTTAAGATTTCCCAGAGGGCTTCAGAAACATCACAAACGATTTTTTTTTCACTTTTAATAAAGAGAGATCCTAGAAATAGTTTTAGTGACATTTGAGTGCTCCCACTTCCATGGCTGTAACTCTTACTAACCTCAGATAAAAGTAGTGTCTTCTCTGCAAAGCTAAGTATGGCAATAGCTTCTAGTTATTGATAGTCTCCAGGGGTTTCACTATCCATTCTGGTTCTCCTATACATGTACCACAATGAACAGCAAATTCATTAAGTTAACTTTAAATACATTTTTTTGTCATGCATTTCCTTTCAGACCTGACAAGATTAACATATAGATTAGCTAAAATTTTAGCAAGATTAAATCAGGCTAGTGTAATATTTTATTACTTATATGTCGTTAAGTGATAGGAAGCAGCTGAGTAAATCATTGTTAATATTTTTTCTACTTGGAATATTTGCCGGAAATTTGACAGTTACAGTCATCCTACACTCGTGTTTCCTTTCTCCCCCTAATCTATTTCAACGCTACACAGCTAAAATTGAGGAAAGGAAGGTATGGTATTCTGAACCTAGAAACATGTCTGGTATGGTGTAATGGGCTTGACATGGATTACATTAGTATGAAATTATAAACAGAGAAACTTAGAGTCTATCTAATTAAGACATATGGGGTTCTAGCATGTCTAAGATAGTCCATAAAGGGCTTTTAATAAACAACTATTTCAATATAAGTCACAACTTTCCTGTGAAGGAGAATTCTCAATCTATGAGAATCTTCTACTACAAATGTGTATGTCAAGAAGTAGAAAACAAGGACGTGATTACCATTCCTTATTTGTTTTTTTTTTTGTATACACATAGAATATAATTTTTATCTTTCTTTTAAAGCACTAAATTCCATTGTTCGATGAATGTGGAGTATAAAAATTTTGAATTGGCTGTAGATATATGAAGTTACCAAGCAAGTGTGTCTAAAGCTTAATACATGAGGTAATGGGTATGATTCATTATAGCGATGAGATATTTGAAATACACATACATTTTCTTCACATAGAACAATTATTTAAAGCCTCAGAAACAGAATTAAGTTTTGTTGATTCCCAGTGCTTTATTTCACCTCAGACATCAAAATAATAGCACTTAGTCTCTGACATAAATCAATAAAAAGAAATTACTCATTGTCCCCAATTGGTAATGCATGATTCTAATGGACTGTAAAATAATTTGACAAATGGAGAAGTTATAGTGGCATGAAAACTTAAAGAATTAATTACCAAAATTGTAATTCATAAAATACATATAGCGTTAATCACTATTTACTTAATGTGCCTAAATCATCATATAAATAAAGTATGATTTCCTATAGGGACTCAATATTTGCAGGTACACAATGTATTTTCATTTTCAGATATTTTCAATACACCCTGAGCCAATCTTCTCTTGTTTCCTCGGTAGGTGATGGCATTTCTTAACATGTTCTTTTACTTTTATATTTAGTAGGTTAAATGTCATCATCATAGATGTGTGTTGTCACTTTCTCTAAATGAAATTCAGCAGCAGCAGTTATTTCCAAATGGTATTGACCAAATGCCAGAAATTCATGACAGAGAAGAGGTAAATGAAGTAATAAAAAAAATAGGACAAGGGGAATTGATAAGGGAGCATGTCATACCCATCTGATGATTTTTGACAAATGTAGCTGTCACACTGGATCTCTGCCCATGTTTCTTTCCTTAACAAAACTTGTAGGGGCGCCTAGGTGGCTCAGTCAGTTGAGCGAAGGACTTCAGCTCAGGTCATGATCTCGTGGTTAGTGGGTTTGGGCCCCACGTAGGGCTCTATGCTGACAGCTGGAGCCTGGAGCCTACCTTGGATTCTGTGTATTCCTCTCTCTCTGTTCCTCCCCAGCTCATGCTCTGTCTTTCTCTCTCTTTCTCTCAAAAATAAATAAAACTTAAAAAAATAAAAATCGAAAAAAAAACTTGTAATCTATGTTTTCACTCACTTTTGCATTATTTCCTACATCTTTTTAATTCTCTCTTTCTCTTTTACTAATAAAATGTCTTCAAAGCCTTCAACCCGCTCCTCCAAAAACTGCCACTTTCAAAGGCATTATTCTGCTAACTTTGCTCAATGTTCCCCTTGATTTTTCTGTTCCACAGAGAATTCTCCAGGGACTCCTATTGAGACTCATACTTCCATATTTGAAACCTTGTTCCACTTGTATGGGGCTTAAAAACTTTCACAGCCATATGATCTTTTCTAGAACTTTGTTTTTCTACAACTTTTTTTTTTTTCTGGGACTTCATTATTATAGCCATTCTCTCAGAAATCATTTAACAATTGTTTCTGTTTTGATTTAAAGTGTGTTATATTTCTTTAGTCACTTTTGTTTTATACATCTTTGAATAAGAGCCATAATAAATAAGATAGCCGTACTAGAGACTTTAAGTTTGAACATGGGAAAACTACCACATGTTTTAGTTTTTAGTTCAATGTCTCAATTGAAGCAGCTTATGCAATGGGTTTTCCAATTCTCCTTTGGGCAAGATATTTACATAATGCCAGACTGTGGGATCTGAAATAAGAGACTTGAGACTATTCGAAGTAGTTGATAACTGATTGTATTCTCCAGGAATTACCAAAGACTCATCCTAGGTAGTTTTGTTTAATGAGAAAATTACATGTCTTCTTCAAAAATGGAATATGAGAATGTATCTAAAAAACCTGGCTGAGATGCCTGGGTGACTCAGTCAGTTAAGAATAGGAATCCTGGGGCGCCTGGGTGGCTCAGTTGGTTGAGTGTCCAACTTCAGCTCAGGTCATGATCTCGCAGTTCATGAGTTCAAGCGCCGTGTCAGGCTCTGTGCTGACAGCTCAGAGCCTGAAGATTCTGCGTCTCCCTCTCTACCTACCCTTCCCCTGCTCACACTCTGTGTCTCTCTCTCTCAAAAATAAATAAACATTAAAAAAAAAAACTTTTAAAGAATAGGAGTCTTGATTTCAGTTCAGGTCATGATCTCATGGTTCGTGGGTTCAAGCCCTACATCGGCTCTGTACTCTCTCTGCCTCTCCCATGTTCTCTCTCTCTCTCAAAAACAAGATTGGGTATATTATGGAAGATAATTTTTACTTATGCTTTCATGAATATGCATAACCAGCAAGAAAATTCCACAAATACTTATGTCTCATGGATTACTAATAAATGGTCCATAATCAGTAATATTAAGTAGTGTCCTTTCCACATTGGGAAAGGTAAAAAATAAAGAAGACATGATATAAGAAATTAGTTATTTAAATTGGCAGAGCTTCTATTTATGAAAATTTTTTTCTACAAAAACATTAGCCTTTGGTCACACACATATGCTTCTACTTTGATGTTGGAGAATGCCCATATAAAACCACACCGTCCGGGGCATTGTGTTGGTCACAGTGAGGTGAAGTGACATAGTTTTCCTGCATTAGAATTTAAGTCCTACATGAAAGGTCAGTCGTATGTTTCCAACTATAAGAGCATAGAACTGGAGAGGGAGACAAAGGATGGGATGGGGTCAAGAGAAATAATGTTAAATTCATTCTCTATTCCCTAACTGAGTATCTCTTGATGGGGCTAGACTTGTTAATAATCTGTCGACCGCATTTGGGTCAATCATGAGTATTGCTTCTAATCTCTGGGCATTAACCATGGGCATGTAGCCAACTTTTTAGATTTGCCTTAATTCTAACACAACAGGAATTCAGCAGTTAGCATGGCGTTAAGTTCATATCTGTTAGTATATCAGCATAACCAATCCTGATGATATTTATTTGTCCTTGAAAAACTCCTACATTAATGATTAATGTCATACCATTTAATTATCCATCTTCTCTGTTATTTTGTAAACGTGCTAAGCTCAGTTTTATTTCTATTACTCTCTTGTTCCCAAATTCATTCACCACCTTGAAGAAGATATTTGCCTTTCTTTGTTTGTGTTAACACAATTAATTTATTTTTAATAAGTTTAGGGTTATAAAATAATCAAGCAATAAATAAGGTAGCAAACACAGAAATAATAAATAAGGTCAGACCAATCCCCTAGGTCACCAGTGATGTCATTCTACAAATAACATTCAAGAAACTCATATAAATAAAGGGAGGTAAAGAAAGAGGGAAAATGGTGAAGGGAAGAAGGTTTCTGAGAATGAAGTAATGACACATATGTATTTAAAAGTTTATATATTGAATATATTTGTATTTAGGAAGAGATAAACAGAAAGATTTCCAAAATTTATGCTAATATTCCTTCTTTTCATAGTATATCAGTTACTTAAGATAATTTCTACTGAGGTTATAAAAATCACTGGAAGCACTGATATTTTAGATCCATGTTTTTGCAAATGGCAAGATTTCATTCTTTTTTATGGCTGAATAACATTTTGCTGTGTGTGTGTGTGTGTGTGTGTGTGTGTGTGTGTACCACTTCTTCTTTATCCATGCATCTATTGATGGACACTTGGGCTTCTTCCCTAGTTTGGCTATTGTAAATAATGCTGCATTAAACATACGTAATGCTGCATATATCTTTTTGAATTAATGTTTTTGTGGTCTTTGGGTAAATACCCAGTAGTATTTACTACTAGTCGTAATTATTGGATTATAGGGTAGTTCTGGTTTTAAGTTTTTGAGGAATCTCCATACTGTGTTCCATAGAGGCTACACCAGTTTGCATTTCCAACATTGCAAGGGTGTTCCTTTTTTCTCCGCATCCTTACCAACACTTGTTTATTGAGTTTTTGATTTTAGCCATTCTGACAGCTGTGAGGTAACATCTCATTGTAGTTTTGATTTGTAGTTCCCAGATGATCAGTGATGTTGAACACATTTTCATGTGTCTTTTGGATATCTGTATGTCTTCTTTGGAGAATTGTCTGTTCATGTTTTTTGCCCATTACTTAATTGAAGTATTTTTGGGAGAGAGTTGAGTTGTGTAAGTTATTTATACATTATTGGATATGTCATTTGCAAAAATCTTCTCTCATTCAGTAGAGTGTCCTTTAATTTTGTTCGTTGTTTCCTTTGCTGTGCAGAAGATTTTTATCACAATTTCAGACTTCAAGTTATGTTATGAAACCGTAGTGATAGAAACAGTATGGTACTGTTACAAAAATAGACACATTGATCAACAGAACCGAATAGAAAACTCAAAAATAAACTCACAATTATATATCAATCTTCAGCAAAGGAGGTAAGGATGTGCAGTGGAAAAAAAAATAACCTTCTCTACAGCAAATGGTGTTGGGAAAACTGGAAAGCTACATGCAAAAGAATGAAACTGAACACTTTCTTATACAATACACAAAAAATTTCAAAATGGATTAACAACTAAATGTAAGACTGGACACCATAGAAATCTTAGGAGACAACATAGGCAGTAATTTTTCTGATATTGGATGTAGCAAGATCCTGTGATATGTTTGTGAGTTTTGGCTTAGCGAATATTTTAAAGTTACTTGCTATTACTCTATTGACAGAAAAATTATATAAACTGATGTGCAAAATGAGACTACATGGACAACATAAGTTAGTGATACTGTTAGCAGTAGTTTATCTACTCTGCAGCTTACAAATGAAGTTAAACCACTCAGAGGCAGAACACCCTCAAAATAACACATTATTTAGAAAACATATATCTAGATATTTATTTTTATCTATTTAATAATTTTAGAAAAAATAGCTATATTATTTTTGCTTCAGTCATGAACTGAGGTAGTCTCTTCTTCATTTGGTGCTGCAATTATAAAAGCATAGTAATTTGTAGTTATAACTATTGCTGTTTTGAAAAGCAGTAATTGCACATTGCACCTGTACATGACACAGGACAAGGCATTAACATATGAATTGAAGAACTTGAAAATCAACAATGAAAATTAGAAGAAAATGCCCAGTGTGATTTTGAGGGGAATTTTGAGAATATTTTAACCAATCTCTTCCTTTATATCATATCAAAATTTGTCATTTTTGTTCAGTTGTAGTCAATGTTTTGATAGTTATAGGTTATACAAATGACAAGCTCAAATATGCCAGTGAGTTGCTGTACAAAATAGTCTACTATCACTATGCAAAGGAAAAGAAAAAGAAAAAGATATTTTTTGACGACTCCAAATATCTAATTGGTTACCAGGAGATAACTTGGTTTTACACATAGAGAATATTTAATAATTTTAATATCTCAAGATTTATTAAGATAACCTGGTTTTACATGTAAAGAATATTTAATAATTTTAATATCTCAAGATGTATTCATGGTCTTTAAAAATGTTATGATTTATGTGCTTTCTGAGCTGTTTTCTGCATACTTTCAATACTTATGATTGTTCTTGAGACTGAAATAAACCATGAATCTTTTTGCTGTTTGTCAAAATATAAAATATATAAAATGATATCTACAGCTATGCATGTTGATGTAATTAAGATATCAGTAAAATATTTCTGTGTTCATTTAGCTGTATTTATCTATAAGGTTTTTGAACACAATACTAAGTATTGCATCAACTGTAATTTCATAGTATACTGAGGAATAATTTTCTCATTTAAAAATTTTTTGGAGTTTTGTCTTATGTTCAGCAAATGCTTTAGCTTTGGAAAACATGCTGTTTTGTGTTAATATTAATGAGTTCAGAGAGGGATTAACTACTTGTTTTTTGAATGTTAATGGGTACAAGCATATATTGAGGGTATAAAGGAAGAATAATAGTGTTTTTATATATAGATAGCATTACATCTATATAGTAAATTCCAAAGAATCTACTAAAAAAAGGAACTTGACCCTTGTACCATCTATATATGACTCTAAATGAATTTTAAAAATAAATGTAAAAGGTAAAAGTATAAGGGCTTACAATAAAATGTGGGAGAAAACCTTTGTGGCATTATGATCAGAGTGCATTTATTATGCAGAAAATAGAGCAGATAATAAAATAAAAATGATAAATTATGCTTATCGACATTTAAGAGTTCTGCTTTATGAAGATACTCAAGACAATTTAAAGACAAGCCAAAGACTTGGAGAAAACATTTGCAAAAGCCATATTTATTAAAATAATGGTATCTAGAACATAAAAGAATATATAAAGACAAATATTTAACAAATATGCAAACTATTTTAACAGACACTTTTATACAGAAACACAAAAAATAAAATCGTACTCACATTATTAGTCACAATTCAAATTAAAATCCCAATTAAATGACATTGCATACTCTATATGAGGACTTTTAAGACTGACAGTGTCAAGTGCCTGTGACCATGAAGAGAAATTGGGATTCTCATTTAATGCTAGAGGAACTGCAAAATGGTACAGTGACTTCGTAAAAATGCTTGGTAGTTTCCCAAACTACCAGTATAACAAACGATTCATCAGTCCCACTCCTATATTTATATATAAAAATACATTCACCCAATGTACTATACATAATACTCCCTCTCTTATTTCTGATGTCAATGTTACCTACACTATCTCTTTTTTTCTCTTCTTAATTAGCCTACCTATAGGCTTATCAATTTGATGATCTTTTGAATGAACTAGCTTTTGGTTTAGTTTGTTTTCTCTATTGATTTCGCGTTTTCGGTGTTATTGAATTCTTTCCTAAACTGTATTATTTACTTCCTTGTTTACTACACATTTAATTTATTATTATTTTTTATTTTAAATGTTTATTCATTTTTGAGCGAGAGAGAGAGAGACAGAGCATGAGCAGGGGAAAGACAGAGAGAGAGGGAGACAAAGAATCTGAAGCAGTCTCCAGGCTCCAAGCTGTCAACACAGAGCCCGATGCGGGGCTCAAACTCGTGCCACCAGATCTTGACCTGAGCCGAAGTCAGATGCTTGACCGACTGAGCCATCCAGGTGCCCCTAATTTATTATTCTTTTTAAAGTGGAAAACAAATTATTGATTTTAAATTTTTTTAACTAATATATGCATTCAACACTAAAAAAATGATCTTTGAACACTGGTTTTTGCTTCATCTCACACATTTTACTAAGTGGAATATTTATTTACATTTAGTTCAAAATGGTTTCTTAAATTTCTCTTGAGATTTCTTCTTTTACCCATGTGTTGTCTAATCTCCATTATTTGGGTATTTTCCACTTAATTCTCTATTATTGATTTCTAGTTTAACTCTACTGTGGTCCGAAAACAGACATTGTGTAATTTCTGTTTTTAATGTTTCTGAAGCTGTGTTGCATGCCCAGAATGTGGACCATCTTGGTGAATGTTTTATGTGAACAAGAGAAGAATAAGTAGTCTGCTGTTGTTGGATGAAGTTGTCTATGTACGCCAATTCTAATCAGTTGTTTGATGGTATTGTTAAGTACTATGTCTTTAGTTAGTAACAACATGAGCTTTTTAAGCTTGTGTTAAGCATAAAATATTACAGAATAATAGAGACTTTAAAATTGCCACACTTAGGGGTGCCTGGGTGGCTCAGTCGGTTGAGCTTCCGACTTCAGCTCAAATCATGGCTCACAGTTTGTGAATTCGAGCCCCTCGTCAGGCTCTGATCTAACAAACAGCTCAGAGCCTGTAACCTGCTTCAGATTCTATATCTCCCTCTCTCCCCCCTCCCCTGCTCATGCTCTGTCTCTCTCTGTCTCTCAAAAATAAATACATGTTAAAAAACTTTTTAAAAAATGCTACACTTAACACCCTACTTCTCATCTAGTTAATATTTAATTTACCTCACTGGTCTTGTATGTTAGGTTTTTACAATATTAGAAATTAATTTCCAGGAAAAAAAATCATCCTTTTTGGGAACAATTGTATTTCTTTTACTAATCACTTTAATTTTTTGGGCAGTAGTTTAGGCAGTTTTAGGTGCAATGCAAAACTGATAAGAAGTAACAGAGACTCCCCATATACTCCAGCCTCATACATGCATAGTTTCCTCCATTATAAATATCCCACACAAAGGTGATATGTTTGTTACAATTGATGAACCTACTTTGATATATTATAATCAATCAAAGTCCCTAGCTTACCTAAGTGTTCACTCTTGATATTATAAATTATTATATTTTTAATACCAATCTTTATGAATTTTATTCTAAAGGTATATATGATGAAACTCTTGATTAGTAAAAAAAATCTTCTTTTCTTTCTCCTCTCCTTCTCCTTCTGCTCCTCCTCCTCTTCCTCCTTCTTTTCTTCTGCTTCTTCTTACAAAATAATACCTGCATCATTCTCACCCACCCAAATGCATACTATTTGGAAAAAAGTGATGAAAACCAAATGACAAATTCCAGTAATAAGTGACCTTTCCACCATAGGTGAGAAAATGAGAAAAAAAATTATTTACTTGTACATAGCAAAGAGGTAGCTGTCTCCTCATTACCCCTGCAAGGGAGGAGGAAAGTCTTTGCCCTTTGGAGAAAGGATTAAAATAATATTGAATTCTTACACTAACCTTTTAAGATGTAAATATTTCTCTCTAATGGTAGGATAAACCTGAATATATCCCCTGCTTTTGTGACCTAGAGATGCCTCCAAGCTCTCTGACCTAATTTTCTCTTGAAATATAAACCCAAATTTCCAGAACTGGGTAAATATTTCTGGAGTTCTCTTATTGTCCATTCTCTTGTAAATTAATTACACTCAAGTGTTTCTCTTATTCTATAATCTAAATTTTTACCAAATTTATTTAGAAACTCTCAGTTCTACAGAAATACATGCAACAATTCCCAGCATCCCACAAAAGCAGCTATAACAATGTTCACAAATATTCTACATTATCATACTCCCTCTTTTAGACCTAACCATTTAATCAATTCACACATTTTTTTTGAGAGAGAGAAATTGTTATCTTAATCATTATAGCAGTGAAAATAAATGAACAATAGCTATGCAGTGTAAGGTAAAATCTGGAAAATCATATGATAGTTTGTTTGTATTGCTGAACCATTTTTTCATGAGGTACGTGCAACCAAACCAAAAACAAAAAAGTGAAGAAAAAACATTCACACTACATAATTTATTTTCCTTTTTTTTAATTCTTCAGGCGTACATATCAATATAGGAATATAAATGTATCTGATTTAAACCATCACATACATGAATTTCTTATAATTACTTTGTGAAGCATTCCTAAATATTCTAAACAAAGCTTTTCTTTCATGTTTAGAATACCTGTAACGCTTATATGCACAACATAGGGTAAAACATTTTATTTTGTTAGAACTTAATAAATTAAATTTGAAAGATAAGGGGGCAAGAATGTTTATTTTATTTATTTATATTTTTGGGTACTGAGCATATACCAATATTCAATAAAATAGGTAAGAAACACATGGTTAAAATATCTTCTGGAAGTTGAGGGATAATTATACTTATTTTTATTCATACTTGGTAGAGTAGAACAAGATAATTTCCTAAGCCACTGAACAATTCTTGTTTTCTTCTCTCTAATGTTAAACAGGCATGAAAACTTATTTAAATTACCAATAAAAAATCACTAGGTATCCCTATTTCCTGAAGTTCAATTGCCTTTTGGAGTTCCAGATATAGCTTTGGAATTTTTATCAATTTTTATTTTTTCAACGTTTATGGTTTATATAAATAGAACAAGGAATGTTTTCTACACTTTAACAGACATGTTCAAAGTTATAACAGCATTTTCCATTTAAATAATTAATGTAAGGACAAATGATAAGTAAAACATAAGCATAGAGAAATTGAATAGATGAAAATTGGATAAACATTTTATACCACATTATAAAATGAAGGTATTATCTACAGAGTTGTAAAACAATTTATTTATATACTAAAATGCCAAGGAGACTTGTAAAATGTGTTATGTTATAAAATATAGCATGCATAATTTAAGAGTATTTATGTTGAATATCAATGTGTTAAATTATTGATAAAATTGATACCAAATTACCAAAATGAATTTTGCAAATAGAATATAACCTGTGCCTTTCAAAATCTGTTTATTTACTCATCCCTAAAATTTCACCCTACAGGGGCGCCTGGGTGGCTCAGTCAGTTAAGCGTCCGACTTCGGCTCAGGTCATGATCTCAGTTTGTGAGTTCGAGCCCCGCATCGGGCTCTGTGCTGACTCAGAGCCTGGAGCCTGTTTGGGATTCTGTGTCTCCCTCTCTCTCTGCCCTTCTGCTGCTCACGTTCTGTCTCTGTCTCAAAAATAAATAAACGTTAAAAAATTTAAAACAAAAAAAATTTTCACCCTACAATACGCTTGGAAGTAACTGTATCTTAAATTTTGTATAATTCATTTTTTTTCTTTATAGTGTTACCATATGGATATATAGAGAGAAATAAATTGATTTAGTCTGCTTTTGAAATAAGTGATTTTAAGCTAAATATTACTTAGGAGTCTTTTTTTAGCTTCATTTATATATTCCTCAGTTTATTGTTTCCATTGTAATGTTTCAGCCAATTTGTTAATATACTACAAAGTATTGATTAATTCTAGTGAATCTATACTAGTGCAATTGCTTCTGTCACTTTTAAAGTAGAGCAGGGGACAAACATATATTTTGCTATTGTTGAATAACATTATCTACTCCAAAGAGTGTTTATTTTTATTTGACTAGGGAGTTAAGAGAGGTGCATATCACTTTTATAAATCTGGAATTGGAATATTTCAAGATTATGACTGTCTTTGTAAGTACTTGATTCATACCTAGGACATACACCTGGTTCTAAACTAAAACTCCAGCCTGCTAAGCAAGGCTCTACCTTGAAGGAAGATTCTGAGGTCCAATTTTTTTTATTTTTGTGTCATGTGTATATTGGCAAATACCTCCTACATGAAAACAAGCTTACCTCAATGTCTTCACATTGGCCCTGAGCTGTTGGCCCTTCCTGATTTGGTTTCTCTCTTTTGATTATACTATATATTTTTTTTATTTTCGACTTTATTCAGTTTTTTTTTTTTTTTTTTTTTTTTTGAGAGAGAGCACAAGCAGGGGGGAGAAGCAGAGAGAGAGGGGCGGGGTCAGAGGATCCGAAGCGGGCTCTGCGTTGACAGGCTGACAGCACCGAGCACCATGCCTGACTTTAAAGTTAGGAAACTGAAGTACAGACATTGTCTGCTGCTCAATGCCATGAAAGTACTAAATGGCATATTAGGATGTTAACAAAAAGTCCTAGCTCTCAAATATATGCTTTATAAAATCTTAAAATAATTAGAATAAAATTACTATGTAATATTTGTAGCTGTGGCAGAGAAAAAAATTAATAAGTCAGAAAAAGCAAAAGTTATAAAGTGAACTTTGATAAACTTGGTTATGTCAAAATTAAAATTCTAATTTACCATAAATATTATTAAAAGACAAGCAACAGACTGAGAGAAAACATTTGCCACATGTTTAACACACAAAAGATTGATATCCAGGATATATAAATATTTCCTACAAAGCGAAATAAAGAAAATAAAAGCAACTCAATTAAATAATTTGAAACAATTATGGAATGGAGCCAAAAACAGGGAATAAAAATATCCAATAAAAAGGTACATCATCTCATTAATAATAAAAGAAATGCAGATTAGGACATTATTAGCATATTTTAACCATCAGCTTTTAATAATGCCAACTGTTGTTGAGAGCAGAAAATGAATTGCTTTATAGAAAGTGGTTTAAAAAAGACAATCACAAAAGAAATGTGCATATCTTATATCTAAGCAATTATTTTATTTTGTTTATTCTCTAAAGATTTGCCTTAGTGTAGGCGTGACAAATGTGGACATTAATGCCTGGGGAAGCATTCTTTTTCCTAACAATGAAAAACACAAAGTGTATAAGGACATTGTTAGAATATTATTAAATATACTTAAGGTACACCCGTATAATATAGCCACATAGTCTTATAGAAATAATTTAAATATGCATCTATGTTTGAAATGCTGCAATATTAGGGTTTTAAATACATGCATTTTAAAAATCAAAGGAAACTTTAACATATATAGCTTGTGGGAAGAAAGTACACCCACAAACTGATAGTATAGAATTTTACAGTTAAATATGTGCATACATAAAAAAAGAAAATTTTAAAAACCTGTAAATATATACAGCAAATAGGTAACAGTGATATCAAAATGGAGGACAAGAGAAAAGGTGACTGACACTGGCAGAGCTGTCAAAAGAGGCATCGTCCTTTTTTATTTTATTTTTTAGTTTACTTATTTTTTGATAGAGAGCAGGGGAGAGGCAGAGAGAAAAGGAGAGAATCCCAAGCATGATTCTCATTGTCAGGACAGACTCAGCGCGAGGCTCAAACTCACAGACTGTGAGATCCTGACCTTAGCTAAAATCAAGAGTTGGACTTTTTACTAACTGAGCCTCCCAGGCATCCCAAAAGCAGCATCATCTTTAAAATTATTTTAATATTATGATGAACAATCATATTAATGGTATATTTAAGGTTACCCTTAAAGAAAATAGCTAAAATTAAAACATTCTCCACCAAATGCTACAATTTAATTGCTTAAAAAGAAATTGACTCTGAAAGTTGAAAAGAGGCATAGGGACTGCACAGCTAGATACAAGGGCATGTACACCTGAGCTAGAGGGCATGAGGACCTGAACTACAGCAGAAGGAAAACTATTTGAAAATGGGGTACATGGGTAGTGCTTTGAAATTAAAAGGTTCGTGATATATTGAATTGTCAAAGTGTTGAAAAAATAATTATGTTATTATTAACCCGAGATTTTGGTATTATAAACAATGAAGATCCTAATAAAATTCACCAAGATCGTAAACACGTGGAAGAATATTTTTCTTTCTTTGACCAGATGGGTGGATTTGGAGCAATACACAAAATCTTGAGTTTGATTTTTTGTTTGCGAATTATACATATGTGCACTTTCTCTATAAATATAATGATAATTAAATTAAACATATTAAGTACCTTTTAAATGACCTCAGTGGATTTATGCTTTAAGTAAATTATTGATGGTGATGTCATCAATTATTCACAATTATGCCCTAGTTTTGGTGAAATCCACTATTAAAAATTGATATTATATAAAATTAAAAACATCAAGAATACTCTCAAGTATGGTTTTGTGTCTGATTTATGACAACAATGACATCTGTCTGTCATCTGTGTGTTATCATCATCATCATCATCTATTATTTCTATCTAAATTTTTTGATATTATCAGGATTCTATTCAACTTGGGAATGATTACAAATATTGAATTAATGTTTATGTAGTTAAACAATAGATCAGTACTCCATTTTCATTAATAAAATCATGTCACCAAACTTTATGTATTTCCAGGTCCCAACTTTTTAGTTCACACTAAGACATTTTACAAATTACTAAATGAGTTACCATTTGTTCTGTACCAGCTAACAGATCATAGTGGCTCCCATTAAGTATTAGTAAATATATCTTTACATGTTTTAGTACTTTAAGTCTTCATGGCACTTATATAACTCTTGTTCTCTACACAACACTATGAAGTTGTTATTATCACTTTTTACAGATTGTGGTAGATGCCACTATTCTTTAGGAAATTAGCCCTTCTTTTCCCCATCTTCCATGGTAGGAGTGAACTACTCCACCTCATTAATACTAGACTCAGACATGTAATTTACTTTGGCCAAGTGAGATGTTATGGATATGTTGCAAGCAGTCACTTGACACGCCTTTGCAGTGTTTGGGCTTTTTCTTTTCTCCTGCTTTATGTCATGAGATTAACCTATTTCAGGTATCTTCTGGATGAAGAAGAAAGATAGATGTCTACAGTGGACTTAGATCCACCTGTCTTCTTGGAGCCAAAACCAGCTGAATCCAACCTGGACGAGCTTCACATCAGCCAATTTACAGAAATGTAAGTGAGAAATAAATTATTGTTTTATGTCACTGAAATGTTTGTTATACAAGTAAAGCTAATTGAAATATATAGTTTAAAAATTAAAGGTAGTAATTTTCTTTTATTTTTTTAATTTTTTTAATGTTTATTCTCAAGAAAGAGAGACAGACTCTGAGTGGGGGAGGGGCCATGAGACAGGGAGACACAGAATCTGAAACAGGCTCCAGGCTCTGAGCTGTCAGTACAGAGTCCTATGCGGCGCTTGAACTCATGAACTGCAAGAATATGACCTGAGCTGAAGTCCAACCCTTAACCTACTGAGCCACCCAGGCACCCCAAAGGTAGTAATTTTCTTAATATCATCTGTACTATAAAGAGAGTCAAGTTCTTTTGTTTTTTATGAACCTAGAGGCCTTTTTGGAATTAGGAGCTATATTTACACAGATTATATGACATCACTGAATACAATATATGAAAATTATTATAAAGATAAATTAACTGGTTAATGTTTAGTGCATTAGGGTGGACTCAGATGCATCTACAAGAGGTAAATGAATTGCATGAGCAAGCCAACTAATGTTTTTAGTATTTATATGTGACAGCTGATATTTTTCATTAATGAATAGCTATGATTACTATTTGCACTTCCCTTGAAGACGATCTGAATAGCTATTTAGCTGGTAACCATTCAAATTTTACTTCTTCCTTTTAATTATGTGCCTGGGATTTCTTCCTCTATCCAATAATTTTGCTTCCATTAAAATCAAAATACTTTAAACACAGATGAAATAATAAGGCCCTCTGCATCTAATAACCTCTCATTAATGCTGTTGAATCAACTGCTGACTTAGTCCTTCATGTAATCATGTTAAAGTGTCTGACAGTAACCTGTGATTATTGAGAAACTAAATTGAACAAAGAGAAACAAGCAATAGTCTTATATTTCTGACTGGACAGAAATACATAGTTGAAAGAAATTTTAGGACATTGGAAGAAATGCACCCATTGAAGTTAACTCAAAGCAAGTTCTGAAAGCTCAAATTCTGAGAGTCTTCATTTGTGTAGTTACTTCTAATAATTTCATATAAATCTTGCCTAACTTCCTTCTTCCCTAGACAGTAAATAAACAAAAGACATAATATTTTAAAAAAATGAAAAGGGAACAGAAACTAAATGTGATGTAAGTGGTTATTTCTACTTCTAGTTTAAATAATTTCCTGATTGCATATTTATGTTTAGGTAGTGATAACAGCTTCTTTCAACAAAAGAAATACAGAGAATATTTTCTGCCATGGCACATGTTCTAATTTTGAGAGCCTAACAGAGGATAAGTGGGTTCTGGAATTTATACAAATCAATTATTCATAATTGCATGGCATTTATATGATACATAATCAATAATTAATGTCTAAACTATAATTGAACAAAATTTGTTTTCGGTTTTTTCTTCAGCTCATTTAAAGTTATTATTATCACCACAGATCATTTTGTCCATTCTTAAAACAAACATTTTGTAGGACTTCCAAATACCTATCTTCATGAGAGAACTAAAAGACATTCAAATCAGTATTTTGAGTTTCTTAGAAATAGGAATTACATGATGGTTCTTTCACATACACTATACAAAACGACAATTTGGAAGTGAAGTTTTATGTTAGCAGAAAGTTATACTTTGTTTTCTATTTAGAAAACCATTTGATAAACTTTGTTTTGTCTTGTCATACTACTGGGAACAATCAGATTAACTTGAGAAATGTGAAATAAAGTTGAATGATAGAAAAAGAGAGCACAGTCATATGTAGATAGTTTTAAGTCTCTGTTCATTTAAAATATTCAAGAATTATCATATTCCTTAGATGATCAAATGCATAAATACTAATGGCTTACCACAACAGCCAGAGGCAATTAGACTCACTTTGGCCAGCACTGTACTAAATAACTCACGCGTTACACATATAATAGTGAAAACATTGGGTAAAACGTTCTAATTACTATTTTTGAAACAAGGATATCAGTTGCTGTGAAATTGAACTAAATTTAAATTACTCGACTTTCCAAATTTAAAAATGGCAATATTTAAATACGAACCTTGAACCGTCTAATCCCAAAGCCCATGTTCTTAACCACTGTGCAATATCAGTAATTGTATTTGGTAGGGAAGAATATTAAAGGAGAACTCATAACTTCGCCAGATTTTATTATGATAGAGTTAAGGGAAAAGAAAATGAGTTTTAAATGGTGTGAGTTAATGTACCAATGAAGGGTAGTCAACAGCAGAGGAGTATAAAAAGCATATTATATTATGATCAATAAACTAGCAGGGCATTACATTTACAGGAGCAATTACATTAGGACAGAAATAATTTGAAAGTTATTTTAGGAAATTTCAGCCTCCCTTTCAGGTCAGATGTGAGTGTTAAAGGAAATCATAAAATCTCATTACAATGAGAGAAGGGTAATCAATAATCACTTTTAATTTACCCCGTTTATCTTGGAATGTATGTGATTAAAAATACTTATGACAAATCTAAAATTAATGTTTGTAGAATCTCATAAGTATCCTAAAGAAAGTAAAAATAAGTCCAATTTAATTGAATATGTGATTTTCACACCAAACTAAATATAAATGTTTAGTTTAAGAAGGTTCTGCTCACCAAGAGAGAGAATGCATCTTAAATCACTGAATTGAGAATATTATTGAACCAAATGTTCCCAGAAAATATTTCCTTCAGGTTTCAGCCTGATGTTTTCATTTGATGCATACAATAATTATCATTTCCTTTTTCCTTTCTATTTGATGTTAAATCATGCAGAATTTTATTGCATCTTTTTGACACATTTTGTTGCTTCTGCAGGCATAGCAGGTTTCTTTCTGCACCAAATCTTGCTTAACACATGACGAGATTTGTTTAACTAACTAAAAAGTTAAGCATTTTTTGGTGTTTTTATTCTTCGTGTTTTAGTAATCTAATAGGAATTGCAGATATGTTTGAAAACAACAAAAATTTAGTTTATGTATTTTGAGCATAAGGAATGGTATCTAATAAAGAAAAGTTGGAAAGGAAACTTGAAAAGGACTCACTGAGCAGATGGAAGGAAAGAGTATCAAAAAAGCAATTTAGATACATAAAATTTCATGACTAAAATAATATTCCAGAACAATATTAAATATCCAGAAAGTTATTTGATGCTTTTATTGAAATTTATTAAAATCTAATGGAGTATAAAAGAGGGAAACTGGGTATTTTGGACATCCTGCTCATACCTTGTGATGAATCTGCCAATGTTAATTTGCTATCAATCAGTATTAGAAGTCACATTTCCGGCGTCCCAGTGGCATGTTGGCATTGGCTTCCCTCTCCGTTACTCTATTACTACTCTACTGAGGCATATTCTAGGATTCTAACTGCCCACGTTGATCAGCTTATGCACTCAAAATATGCAGTTATTCATTTTCATTATAGTTCACACTATATAATACAAATTTGCTATCACATCCTTAGGAAAGGATGGTTATGTCTGTTTTCTTGTATTAAGAACACAAGTAATCATTCTCAAAATGAAGAAAGTGATTTTCCTTAGAGACTGATGGGGTTTTAAGCCATAGCTCTTTTCTCCCATTGTAGGACTGAATTAGGCAATTTTAAAGGAAATAAGTTTTCCTATTTGTAGATCAAAGATATAGTGGAGAGATGCCCTGGGTGCCCTCAAGCTCCCACACAGTATCTTAATCTCTAAAATCAGCATATTGATCCTTCTCTGTGAACCAAATACTGTCTCAGGGCATTATCTTCCATTTACTATATATACTATACACACACACACACACACACACACACACACACACGAGTTACATGCTTTGCTGAAGGATTCTTGAGAAATGTTATCACTTTATAGCATAAATATTGGTGTCTTTAATATAAAGGGCAATAATAATTTGTTTAACAGGCAAAGACCATGAGCATTTACTTGGACTGTCTATGCTAACTCTGCTTCTTTATCAAATAAAACACCTATGTGACTATGATGTTTGATTGCATTGATAGATTTTCTGGTGTCAAACTATTGTCTTTCATAGATAGGATAAAATTTATTTAGTCATGCTGTGAATAAAGAGTTGATTCTAATTAGCTAATATTTCTCCTAAGAACTTACTTTTATTGACCTTCATAAGTGACATTGACATAATATTAACCTCTTCATTATCCATTTTGGTACTATATTTCCATTAAATTAAGTGATCTTCTTCATTATGGTATTATTTTCTAGAATTACATAGATATTTAACATTTTTTAACTAATAAAATGTAAGTTGGACACACTTTATTTGTTTAGGAAAGGATGCAATTATATATGTTGCTTAACATCCAAATTCTTTGCTGGTTATTGCTGTTTGAAATTTTTTATTTCTTCTTGATCCAATTTTACATGTCGTTGCGATTTTGTTAAGTTAGCATTTGTTAAGGGCCTCCAAGTGGGGCATCTGATGCTGAGCTATGGTTCAACAAAGTTAGCAAGGCAAAATGAAATAGAGAAGTTTATTCCTTATGGGTCCTCGAGGGGAACCTAGTATACCTTGGAGGGGTCACAGAGTACTGTAGGTAGAGTTTAAGCAGCAAGACCAGGGCACAAGGCTTTATGAGGGTCTGTGGACGGAGTGTTTCTGGGGTTCCCTGGCTATGGCGAGATTGGTAATTCAAAGCAAAAAGAACAGTTTTGGTTGGCTCTGCAGGAGGTCTTATCTAAGTGATTCACAAGGCGAAGGGACTGAAGCAGGAGAGACTTCATCACTAGGGGATCAGGAAGCCATATCAAGAACTCGAATTCATTTATGACCTTGCAGACTGTTATAAAGGGCATGTACTTACAAGAAGGACCAATGTCAGTTCAAAGTCCCTGCAGGCCACTTAGCCATACAAAGTAGATGCCAAGCAGCAATATTATGGAGTCATTTAACTAAAATACATGTGTTGAAGAACACACATCTGTTCCTGATACTTCAATTGAAATCACATTTTCAAAATGATTGGCATAAAGTTGTATACAATGTACTTGTGTGAGTTTTAAATCTCAATTATATACGGAGCTAATATTCCACTGATAAATGTTGTGTACATATAATTCATTAGAATATTGAAATTCCTGTGTACCCATTAATAAATTACCTCTTCCCAAACACCCAAAGAATAACTCCACCCACACAAAAATCTCTTTTTAAATTGACTGGGTGGGCTTTCCATTCAGCAGAAGGGCATTTCTATGCCTTTCTGCCTCCCTTGTCAACTTTGGGACATGTGAGTTGAGGCCCAGGGGCATGTAAAGGACTTCTTTTGCATCCCCCATGCTTCATATGACACCAGTCAGCTGTGGGCTGTGCCTCCACACTAGCTTTTTCTCTGGTCAGAGTGTTTCCTGCCAAATGGGTTCTAACCCCATTTGATCCACTGAGTTTGTGACCCTAAGCTGTCGTCTCTGTGTGTGGGAAACAGTTTCCATAAAATTTGTCTTAGAATGACCTGCTAAGAGGAGGGCATAAGTGAGTGGACAGTAACACCGACACTAAATACACAGCCATGCATTATGGTCGCCCAATCGTGCTACACACTGACTTGAGGAAATCCTGAGAGAAGAGAGGAAACACTTGAATGCCTGGGGTAGTTAGTCTATCTGAGTCCATATTTTCATTTCTCTAAATTGTTGAAAGTACCACCATTTTATGGGAAGAGTTATTTAAAACCTATTTGCATAAATAATAGTAATCTTGTTAATACAAATTAGGTATTTAAAACCCATTTGCATAAATAATAGTAATTTTGTTAATAAAAATTAACACTAAATCCATGTAATTCATGGAGAAATCATAGTAATTGCATTATTTTTAGCATATATATTTATACATGTATCTCTTTTTTTAATAAAATTTGGCAGGATTTTGATACTCTCATAGTCTTTTCAAAAAGCACATGGGTTTTATTATAAATCCGATAGTATTTTATTTACAGCTCATTTAATTTACTTTTATTGTTGTTTGTTTTATTTTGTCTCATTTTACTCTGCTCTTTTTTATGAGTGTAATTTATACATGCATTGTTTCTATCAAACTCATTCAAAACTGTATACTTCTCTCCTTGGGTTAAAGCATATTCTGAATATCCAAAATACTCAGCCCAATGCTTTACAAACCAGTTGGTTTTTATTTTTATCCTTGGTCTTTAAATATTTGAATATTAAATTATACTGGTAGAAAACTAACACTAGGGGCACCTGGGTGGCTCAGTTGATTGAGCATTGACAATTGATTTAGGCTCAGGTCATGACCTCAGGGTCATGGGATCCAGCCCTGAATCGGGCTTCACACTAACAGTGCAGAGCCTGCTTGAGATTCTCTTCCTCCCTCTCTCTCTGCACCTCCCCCTGCCTCAAAATAAATAAATAAACATTAAAAAAAGAAAAACAACACTGACTTGTTAATAAGTTAATATTAATTTTAACATTTTAATTATCCCAAGGTTTTACTCTTTATAATGTTTAGTATAATTGTTTAATATACTATATATTATATTATATTTTCTCCAATGTCTCTGGTTTATATTTAACAATATTTATCTTTAATCCAGGACATGATGAAGTTTTTAAGTTATTTAGGTTATTCAAAATATAAACTATATTCTTAGGGTCTTGCCCAAAAAATTCTATATATTTAGGAAACTAACTGATAACAACTTACTGATATTTTGTTGATAGCCATATGCAACATCCAAAATTGTAGGAATATCTATTTCTTTTTATATAAGTACAGAATTACCTATTCTCTCCCTTGTATCAGTTTTTATTTATTATAATTTATAATTATATTATTAGTTATTATAGAATTATACTTTTATGGCTTCTAATGTTTTGTTCCTCTAAAAATTTTCAATGTATATTCTTTATAACTTTTGATATAAATTATCTGGCCAGATAATTTTGTCAAGAAATGCTGACTTTTATTTTCAAGGACATATTTCCAAGGATTAATTAAGAAATGGATGTTTAGGAATGCCCCTATTTTGGCTCAGGTCATGATTTCATAGATGTGAGATTGAGTCCTGCATCATGTTCCACATTGGGCTGGAGCCTAATTAATATTCTCACTCCCTTTCCCCCTGCCCCTCCTCCACTTGAGTTCACGTTCTCTCTCTCTAAAAATTAAAAGAAAAAATGTATTTTAAATTATTAAAAAAAGAAAAGAAATGGATATTTGACCTAGTATAATGTTAAGGAAATCCTTACAGGACAGAGAAAAAAGGAAGCTATGGATTAGAACAGGTAAAGGAGCAGTGGAGGTGACGAATTTCCTGTATGAATTTGCCACGCCCTGGCAACCTACTGTATGCATTTTAATGGGACAAATCTATCAAGTCAGATACCTTTCTTTTGGTCCTAGTAGGACAGAATCCCAAGGGCAAAACTCTTGTTGTCTGAAGTAAAAATTAAAAGAGTGGAGACAAAAAAGAGTGGAAAGATAAAATAAAGTTTCTATGACTATACTAATGTTAGGAAACTAGACTACAGGTTAAAGTAGAGTGAGAAGTAAATATGAGCATTTTATGATGAGAAAATGTTTTTCTTTTTTATTATTAAAATATAATAATTTTAAATTTGTTTGGAGCTGATATCAGATTCAAAAGGTAAAATTAGGCAGAAATAAAAAGGAAAGTAGAAAAAATAACCATCATCATGGAAGATTTTAGCATCTATTCTTAACTGGTAATGGAAGCCATACAAAATGCAAATCAGCGAAGAACACAGAAGATTCAAACAATAATATTAACAAAATTGATTGAATTGACATATATAGACAATTCTTAAAAATATAGAATATTAATTCAAAAGCATTTTCAAATTTATAAAAATTGACCTTATAAGAAGTCATAAGGTCTCAAAATTTCAAAAGACATTCTCAAATTTGTAAAAATTGACCTTATAAAAGGTCATAAGGTCTCAAAAACCTCAAAAAAATAAAAACATATAGAAAATGCTCTTTGACCACAATGAAATCAAATTGAATTTAATAAAAATAGTTATGAAGACTGGCCATATCCTAGACTATAAACAAAAGTTCAACAAATTTAAAATAATTCTCAATATGGAAGATGTATTCGATGATAACAGTAATGTGAAGTTCAAACCAATAACAGAAAGTTATCAGAAAAATTCCCACCATATCTTGAGAATATTCAATATTTAAAAGCAAATAAAACATAAATATGTATAATAAAAAATCCAATATAGTCTTAGTAGATGCAGGAAAATTATTTAACAAATCCTACATTGAATCATACTGAAATTCCTAGTATACTAGAATTAGAAGAGACCTTTCAAACACATAAAAAGCATTTCGAGAGAACACAACACTAAAATTATATTATGTGGGGAAAGATTGAATGGATTTTCTAAAAGATCAGAACAAGCAGGGATATCTGCTCTCATCACTTAGAGTCAACATCTCACTTTAGGTATTACCCAAGTAAATAAATCAAGAAAAAATTTTTAGAAAGCATCTAGATTAGAAAGAATGAAGTATAGTTGTCTTTATTCACACACAATGAATCATGCCTGTAGAAAAACTG
This sequence comes from Paguma larvata, assembly GCA_030068075.1. NCBI lineage: Eukaryota > Metazoa > Chordata > Mammalia > Carnivora > Viverridae > Paguma > Paguma larvata. Next base: position 22,529,785 of record CM057839.1, on the reverse strand, counting down.
AAGCATTCTACAAAATATAGTTATAAAATCTAAGAAGTAAGTTTAGCAACGTTACATGGTATATGATGAATGTACGTAAAATAATTGTATTGTTATTATATTACAGTGAAATTCACACATGAAAATTAAAAACAATATATTTTACAATAACATAAATTATGTAATATGCAGGAATATATTTATAAGATGTGGATGATCTGCAAAATAAATAATCTAAAATATTGAAAATAAAGACCTAAATAAATTTAAGAATATATGATGTTCGTGCATCAGAAAACTCTTCTATCATTAATACTCTTTCTAACCGTTCAATAGACTTTAATGCAGTCCTCATCAGATCCCTGCAGGCTTTTAGGCAAAAATTTGCAAATTTAGTATAAAATAAATTTACATGCAAATGATGGCAAAGGGAAAGGCATCTTTGAAAAATAAGAAAAAAAAGAGGACTTACACTTCTTGATATACAGTAAATTTACACTAATGAAAACATACTGGTATTCACAAAAAGGTAAGTCAGTGTTATATAAAAGAGTTAAGAGTCTAGAAATAGACTCATATATGTCTGGTCATTTGATTTTTGACAAATATATCAAAGCAATTTGTTGGGAAAAGGACAAATTGTCCACAAATAGCACTGGAACATATAGGTATAAATGTATATGGCTATAGATACAGATAGATATAGACATAGATATAGATACAGATGATAAAGATAGGTATGGATAGACCTCCTTATTACATACTGTAAACAAAGAATGCATCAACATAAATGACCTGAATATAACTGCCAGAATTATAAATTTTTATGACTTAGGGGAAAATGTCAGTATAATGAGTTAACAATGATTTCTTAAGTACAAGAAGAACGGAAGATAGAACAAATAAAAAATGTACTCTTCAGAGTAAAAAATAAAGCACACACGTGTACTTATAAACACATATCTCCCAAAATAATATACTTAATATAAAGAACTCTTACATTTTAATAATAAGAGGAAAACAACCTTGTATTAACTTGGCAAAATGTTTGAATACAGTCCTCAACAAGTAACATATACAAATGGCAATGAAGTAAGTACATGAAATGGTGTTTGACCTCATTAGTCATTTGGAAATGAAGAATAAACCACATTGCCATACTACTATGGTATTAATCATGCCTTTATTATTATAATTATTTTGTTTCTATATTTTGTGATGTTTTAAAATTTTGGTATTTGTAAACCCAGGGTAGGAATGCCACTCCCAGGTTTAGCTGATCTTAGAGATAGAGAATAGTTTGCCTATAAGCAAAACCTCGATATGGGAGTCAACCAATCTGGAGTCCATATTTTCACCCACTTTCTTTTATCAGTATCCTGCAGTTCAGGACACTATCCTTCTGCCACACCTGCCAAGGTCAGGTAAAAGACAACTAGGTACCACTCCTATACCCCAGAGCTGCTGAAATTATTCACACCATCCAAGTGTAGGCCAGTTCAACTGCTTTACGCTGCATCACTATTCCTTCCCAGGAAAACCACAACAAAGCTTTTGTCCATATTTTCTCTTCATTCCTTTTGCCTTCAGACCAACCCTGATGCTTTCCTCCCTACTTTTGGAAAGCTGAGTAGAAAGCTATCTTTTCCATGGCAATCATTTCCTGATCTCTCGACCTCACCGTACCTGAATGAAAACAAAATCCCAACTACACTCATAACAGAATGAATAAATGAAAAAGAACTAATCATATCAAGTGTTTGCAAGGGTGTGGAGCGAGCTGGTTCTTTCCAATACCACTGGTAGGAATATGAAATGATACAATCATGTTTAAACATTTTGACAGTTTTACAATAGTTAAATGTACATTTACCATATTCCACTAATTTATTATGTGTAGCCAAGAGAAATGAAAGTGTATGATCTTAATAATACTTGAACGCAAATGTTTATTTGTAATAGGCACATGTGTAAACAACCCTGATGTTTCTTCACAAGGTGATAAACAAATTTTGGTATGTTCATTCAGTAGTACAAATATTTAAGCATAGATTCATACAACAGTAATGTTTTTCAAAAAAGGAAACACTGCTTGGTTCACCGTACGTACAGTTTTACAACATGCAAACTAATCTATAGTGGATCAGTGGTTGTTGGTCAGAGACACGAAGGAGAGTGAGGATGGTCTGCAGGAAGGGATTGAAAGGGCAAGACGATATTTTTCAAGGGCGTGAAAATATTTTGGGGGGTAATGGTGATGTTTATTGACTTGATTTGGTAATAGTTTCAAACTTGTGTGCATATGTCAAGATAGATCAAATTGCACTTTAAAAGCGGGCACTTCATTGTATGTAAATTCGACATAAATAGAGCTTTTACATGGATGAGAAAGAAAAAGGTGAAACGATTTGGCTCTTCATATCTCACCCAAAATACCACAGAAGTCACTTTCACGTTCTATCTGTAAAGTTGATTTATATTGAATATAAATATGACCCCATATTAACATAGGCAGCATTAACTTAAAATAATTCTTAAACCGCAGTGCTATGGCTCTTACTCACATTAAAAGCAAGAGTGCATAGGCTTATTTGCTAATGCAACCCTTCATTAACATTAATTGAAGATAATGCTATGTCAATCACATTGAGATTTTCTTTCACTTGATCAACAGCAATTAAAATATTATTAAGCGGAGCAGTCTACATTACACTTAAAATGGTCTTCATGGTATTTTTTAATCTTTTAATCAACCTTAACTGTCCTATTGTCTGCTTTGTGATTTTTATGTGTTGATAGCTCGTTTCAAAAGGGCAATAAAACAGTCTCCATATGTGTAACTGTTTATTAAAATTTATTTCGAACAACTAATTCCTTTTAAAGAAATGTTCTTATCAATCACAGGAACAGCCATTTAAATCTCATATTTTTTTTGGTCATTGTTCTTTTCCTTAATCATCATGAAGATGCCAATAATGACAGTGCTTTAAAAGCAAACTCATCCAATCAATTGACAAAAGCAACATGTCTTGGGAAACGTCCCCCTAGGGCTTGAATGTAGAAGTTAGAGAAATAGAAAAATAACAAAGGTGTGTGTGTGTGTGTGTGTGTGTGTGTGTGTGTGTGTGTGTGTGTTTTAAACTAACTTTACAAAATAATGTGTGTGTGTTCATGAAATCTGCTGAGTATCTATGATGTACTTTGAGGCATAAACACATGAATAGAAACTAACCTTGTACTGAGAGTGCTTAAAGCCTAGTGGAGAATTGGACCTATAAACAATTGTGCTCTAGAAAATTGACTGCTAAAAAAGAAGTGTGTACGTATAAAGTTCACTAGATGCAGGAGAAAATACCCTTATGTCTGCAAAATAAGATCAGGCAAACTTAGCTGGGAAGGTGACCTAACATCCCTCACTTGAAAGGTGAGCAGTTTCCTAGGCAGAGGAAATGGAGATTCTAGGGCTAGGTGAATGTGTACATATTTTGGATATTGTTATATACATGCCTTTCTTCAACCATCCTCTTATTTCTCAGGAAAATTGATGGAAGTTATTGTTTTATTTTTTAAATATTAAAATCAAGTAGAAAATGATGATTTACCAGCAACTACTTTCACATAATGCTTAGTTTCTAGACTTTCTTTCTTTTTTTTCTTCTGCTTTTTAAAATATTATTTTAAGGTTTCTATTTAAATTCTGGCTAGTTAACATGCAGTGTAATATTCATTTCAGGTGGACAGTAGAGTGATTCAGCACCTCCATGCATCACCCAGTGCTCATCACAAGGAGCACCTTCTTTCTGAGTCTCTTTTTCTTTTACGTTTTTGATCTATCTCTTTCTCTTCTCCCTGTTTTTTTTTTTTCCTTCTACGATCTCTTTCTATTTTTATGATGTATCTCTTCCTTTCTTTATAGTGTTTTTTTCACGCAGTAAGGGGGTGGGAATTGGAAGGCTGAAACTGACTATTTTTTTACAAGTATAAGAGAGAAATTAGGTGGAGGGGAAATTAAGTTCAGTTGCTGTTTTTGTAATCTGATCGAGTGACATAACTTTTAATGATAATTTATTTTTTCAAAAAACACTAAATAAAAGGTAATGTGTTTCTTTAGAGACAGCGTTTTGTTTATGCTGTATGATACTTCATTTACATAGTGACTTTTTCACCACTCTAAGTAAGTGTCCTTTATCAATATGTAAACTTCAATTTATAAAAATGATTTAAAAGACCAAAAGGTATAGAAGAGGTCTAAATACTGCTATCTTGAATAGCTAGAGATGATGCCATTTCTGGAAGTTAGTCATAATCAGGAGAACTATTAGGATTCTTCTTCAAGTGTGTGCATATATATATATATATTTTTAACTTTGGATCTTACAACTCCATTCTCTATTTCTGTATCTCATTAGCTTTCTTCCCTTTTTTCACACACTAATGAAAACCACTTCTTGGTTTTGGTCTCTCAATATTGGCTGTTCAGTATGTTTGCTAGTAAGTCTGAAGTCTGATTTGACTATTATTGTCTACACTTTAGGACTCAAAGAAGGTTATCAGAGGATTTGAAGTCAAAGCTGTTAACTGAGAGGAAATTTCCAGTATTTAGTTAACATAAAGAAAGTTAGAAATATAGGAAGAAAGGCAAGTGTGTGGAGTAAGAAACAGTTGATAACACAGGCATGGGAACAATCCTGAAAAGAGAGTGTGAAATATGAACTGGAAAAAAAAGAGACATTCTGACCATAAAATTGTTGGATGCTACATTATAAGTAAATCAAAATTACTTTTAGAACAAGGAAGCATTGCTGAAGTTTTTAAGCATGTATTAAAAAAAATTTCTTTAAAAATGTGGTCCTAGTAGCATTGCTATAGGAGTTAAGGATGCCAGCAACATAGAGAACTCAGAAAAGTAATAAAGTTGATAAACTTAGTGGACAAGGTCAGGAGATATAAGCTGCATAGATTGGACCTAGTAACTGACCTCAAGAGTTAATGAGGAAAATGGGATTTCTGTCACTATCCTATAGATTTCTAGCTAAGAACAATATCTAGATAGTGTCTTAATATACCAATGGGAGTGAAACAAAAGAAAGAGCTGATAAAATGAGAGAAAAGTGTGGAGGCAGTTTAGATCTTTTTCAAAGTTACCATATAGAGAAAAGCCTCTTTTTAAATATGTTTCAAGGAAAATTTAAGAAAAATGTTCTTGTTCTTATTGTTGTTGGTGTAGTTCTTTATCCCCATCTAATTTTTAAAAATTTGTGCAAGTGTTTATTTGAATTATAGTTAGTTAACATATAGAGTAATATTGGTTTCAGGAGTAGAATTTAGTGATTCATCACTTACATATAACACCCAGTTATCCCAGCCTGATTCATATTCAAGTTAGTGTATATGCTATCTTCTGAGATAGCAGGTGTGTAAAAGAACACATAAAATATCAAATATACATATTTATAATAAACTATTTAGAAACCATAACAAATTGGAAATGTTTTATCCATTTTTACTATTTGACATTTGATATATAGCCACAAGAAATAATATTGTTTTCATTTTAATAAAGCATTAAGTATATTGAAAATGAGATTATATTAATCAAACTGGAAGTTATACATTTAATTTTTACTTCATATTTAAAATTGAGATAGAAAAAATAGCTTGCTTAAAATAACAAAGGCTTCTAATGTCATAGATGGATTTAAAATGCAGGGGAGCCTGGATGACTCAGTCAGTTAAGTATCCTACTTAGGCTTAGTTCATGATCTCACTGTTCATGGGTTCAGGACCACATCAGGCTCTGTGCTGAAGCTCGGAGCCTGGAGCCTGCTTCGAATTGGGTATCTCCCTCTCTCTCTGCCCGTTCCCCACTTGTGCTCTGTCTCTCTCTCAAAAGTAAATACACAATTAATAAAATAAAAAATTTTTTTTTAAATAAGAAAATGCAAATGATTGGGGCTCTTTGGTGGTTTAATTGGTTGAGCATCCAACTCTTGATTTTGGCTCAGATCATGATCTCAGGGTCATGAGACTGAGCCCCACGTCAGGCTCCACACTTACCATGGCAATCCCCACTTGGGATTTTCTCTTTCTCCTCCCTCTGCCCCTCTCTTCCACTTGTGTGCACTCTTTCTCTAAAAATAAGAAAAATAAATAAAACAAAATGCTAATGATCATCTCTATATACCATTTTTTAAACTTCAACTGTCTTATTAAAATCATCATATTTTCTACTGAGTATTTTAAAGGAATTTTAGAATGAGTGGCAATAACTAAAGAAGACAGACAAAAATCATAAAAAGAAAAAACTACATTTGTTTTAGTTTCAAAAAGTCATCAACAAAAATTTTAAATATTTTTAAATATTTATATATGTGCATACACACATACAGGTACATAAGCATTATAAATAATGATATTCATAGAGATACTTTTATGTATGGGCACTGAGGAGAAGATCAAGGTGAGCAGTAAGGCTTGTAACAACAGGAGCATAATAACTTTGCACAAAGAGCCTTGATAATGCGGAAACCGGTTGATCAGAAAAATAGTCTTTCTTTTAAATATGTATGAAGCTGTAAGCAGACAATTTTCTATAATTTATCTCCCTACTGCATGCTATCATTACATCTTCCTGGATAAAGAGATCATAATGAATTATGTAAATTCTTGATTGTGTTATCAAGCACTCTTGTACCTTGATAATCATTGCTTGATTCTTTGCAATTTGGAAATAATGACCTCCAGAATGCTCACAGCCTATTTGTAATCTGTTCCAGGAATCAATACAATGATTGCTTATATGATTAAGAGTATCCTCCAATTAAAAGCATGACAGCAATATGTTGAGAAGCAAAATTAACTCATTCTGTTTTGTACAAATTACTTTTTGAAAGAATGAATATTTTTTGAAAGAAATTTGAATATAACAAACTGCCTAACATTATCTGAACTAGGCATACTATTATTTTTATTGATCTTGGTAAGGCTCAAGCATTATTTTAATATATCTCCAATGCTATGAAATTATAGAACATGTGCTCCTGTTCTATCAACTAAAAATCTATACAAAACATACCACATCAGAGCACTGTAGGTGAAAGGTCATAAATTACACACACTTACCTGAAAGCATATATTTTCTTTTGTTTATGTTTATGTTTGTATATTTTAATTATATTTGATGATTGTGGCTTTCATTCTTTTGCTTTTTTTTTTGTAATAAAAGCATCACTAAATCCATCAATATTCTGTCCACACTTCTTTAAATACTACATTTCTGAAAACCTGTAAAGCTTCATTAAGTGCTACCCCCCCCAACATTGTATTTATGTTAGTTAATGCTCTGGATAAATACTTCAAAAGAACAAAACAAAGAATAAATAAAAAATAAAATCCCCTTGAAACAAACCCTCAATTGTCTCCTAAGCCTACAATGTATCACCTGTCATTTGAAAATGATATAAGGAAGGTATTACCTTCTAAGAGTTCTTGAATTGAAAAACACATGAAACGGACACTCGAGTGGCTTATGGTTGAGTGTTCAACTCCGGCTCAGGTCGTGATTTCGCAGTTCATGGGTTCAAGCCCCACATAGGGCTCGCTGCTGTCAGCTTATTGGCCTGTCAGTGCAGAGCTCACTTTGGATCCTCTGTCCCCCTCTCTCTGCCCCTTCCCCACTTTTAGTCTCCCCAAAATAAATAAATATGTAAAAAAAGAAAAATTCATGGTTGTTTTCCATATAAGCGAATACAAATACATTAAATCCCTGAATTTATTTATTTATTTATTTATTTATTTATTTATTTATTTATTTTTAACATTTTTATTTATTTTTGAGAGACAGAGAGAGACAGAGCATGAGTCGGGTAGAGCAGAGAGAGGGAGACGCAGAACCCAATGCAGGCTCCAGGCTCAGAGCTGTCAGCACAGAATCCAACGTGGGGCTCAAACCCATGAACCGTGAGATCATGACCTGAGCCAAAGTTGGACACTCAACCGACTGAGCCACCCAGGTGCCCCTAAGTCCCTGAGATTAAAATTCTCACATTGTTGTGTGGATTTTCATATAAATAAAGTGAAAATTAATCTTAAAGCATTTTGAAACAAATTTTTAAAAAAGATTGAAGACTGTAAGACTTTGTGATGTAAAAATCATTTGAACTAGGAAGATAAAAGCAAAAATGAACTATTGAGGCTTCATCAAGATAAAAATCCTCTGCACAGGAAAGGAAACTGTCAATAAAACTAAAAGGCAGCCTTCGGAAAAGGAGAAGACATTTGCAAATGACTTATCTGATAAGGGATTAGTATCCAAAATCTATAAAGACTTATCAAACTCAATACCCCAAAAACAAATAATCCCGTTAAGAAATGTGCAGAAGACATGAATAGACATTTTTTCCAAAGAAGATATCGAGATGGACAACAGATACCTGGAAAGATATCAGGTATCACTCATCATCTGGAAAATACAAATAAAAATTACGAAATATCACCACACCTGTCGAAATGGCTAAAGTCAATAATACAGGAAACAACAGATATTGACAAAGATGTAGGCAAAGGGATCCTCTTCCACTGTTGGTGGGAATGCAAACTTGTGCAACCACAATGGAAAACAGTATGGAGGTTTCTCAAAAGTAAAAAATAGAATTATCCTATGACCCAGGAATTGCACTACTAAGTATTTACCCAAAGAATATAAAAATACACATTCAAAAGGATACATGCACTCCAACGTTTATAGCAGCATTACCAACAATAGCCAAACTATGGAAAGAGCCCAAATATCCATCCACTGATAAATGGATAAAGAAGTCATATTTATATACAATGGAATATTACTCATCTATAAAAAATAATGAAATATTGCCATTTGCAGTGACATGGGTGGAGCTAAAGGGTATTAAACTAAGTGAAATATATTAGAGAAAGATAAATACTATATGATTTCACTAATATGTGCAATTTAAGAAACAAAACAAATAACCATGTTGGAGAAAGAGACAGGGAAACCATAAAACAGATTTTAACTATAGAAAACAAGCCAAGGATTGCTGGAGGGATATAGGTGGAGAGATAGGCTAAATCAGTAATGGATATTAAGGAAGGCACTTGTAATGAGAACTAGATGTTGTATGTAAGTGATGAATCACTAAATTCTACACCTGAACCTAATATTACACTGTATATTAACTAACTGGAACTTAAAAAAATGTGAAACTAAAATAAATAAATAAAAATATAAGTCATTTGAACTGTATAAAAAAAGAGTTTTTTAAAAACCCTCATATTGAAACTTTTTATACAATTTGTAATAAAGACTCAGAGCTCAACTTGTCATTCACTTGAACTTGGTCTGTTATCAAAACTTTGTTTTCATTTTAGAAGTCACAAAATATGGATTATTGTTAAGATCTGTATGAAATACATGAAAAATGGAAAAATCAAAGTGTGAGAGAAAGAACGAGAGGTTGACTAAGAGACAGAAGACATAGGCATTGGGAGAAAAGATTAAACAAGGACAAGTGATAGCATGTAATAATAGTCTACTTCGTAAATACGAAAATGTGTAAATAGAAGTGTAGACTGACAATACAAACAGTACAAAAATATTGTGTCTCTGACATTTGTTAAACTCACGAGTTCTGGTAGCATTTCTGTATATTTCATACAAATTTCTACATAGAAAGTGTAAACACTTTTATTTTTCCTGGTGACTTAACTATTTTTCTAAAATTTTCACACTGGCTGTAACCACCGTAAGTGATAAGGGTCATCATCCTTGGCTTGTTCCTCGTCTTAGAGGGAAAGCATTCAGTCTTCACCGTTAAAGAAGATGTTAACGGTATATAGATGCCTTTTTTGAAATAGAAGAAATTCCCTTTTCCTCATAAGTTGCTAAGAACTTTTAGCAAGAATGGATGTTTGAATCTAGCAAATGTTTTTCCCCCTATATCTATTGAGATTATCATGTTTTTTTTCATCATAGTAAAATGAATTGTATTCGTTAATGCTCAAATGTTAGACCAACTCTACATTTCTATGGAAAATGGACATGGATGTGATAAATTATCATTTTATATACTGTTGGATTTAATTTGCTACATTTAAAATTAGTAAACTCTTATTGGAATACTTTTAGATTTACAGAAAAATTACAAAGAGTCCAGAGTTCCTTTATATTCCTCAGTCCCTTTTCCCTCTTACTATCTTAATTAAATACCCCAGTCAGCAGACATTTATACAGTTTTGGGCTCAGAGCTCTAAGGCCAGAACTAGACGCATAGTTACACTCCACCAAAAGAAGGCAAGAGAAAGTATCGTATGCACTGGAGTGCAGAAAGCCAGAAACTACAGCAGGTGTGTGAAGCATCAAATCTATAGATTGACAGCCTTAGGAGCCTAATTTTCTCCAAGAAATGTTTTCTTTCAATAGCATCATGCTCTAAAACTTTTGAAAAACAGTGCAGTATATATACTTTAGCACATACTATAATTATCATCATTAGCTATTATATACCTACCTAGTACATTAACATAACACTGCATTTTTATACACGATAATTAGGTGTGTTATACTGACACAAAAATGGATGTACTTTGTGCAGTACAGCATCAAAGATTCCACCCTGTTGCTTTCTTCCAACCTTTCCTTCTTTAGTTATAACTTGCTTTCATAATATTATATCAAAAATAACAGAGTAGTCTACTGTTCTATATTTCACATAACATTCCAGTAAAACTTCCTTGGAACGTTCTCACAAAAGTGATCTTGAACTCTCCTAAAACTTTTCTACCAATCATTTGAAATTTTCACGTGAGACTTACTCTACATAGTACTAATCTCTTTCATTAGACAGTAGTTCTTTCTCAAAGGAAAAATTCAACTTCAGGCTTTTGAGCTGTTGTACCCAATCTCATCAGAGATAAGACAGAATTTAAATGGGAACAATGACAATTTCCTCATATTCGTATATGATTTACATTTCAAAATATTTTACGCACATCGGCCCTTTTCAAACAATTAGGGTTTTGAACATCTGATAGAAGAGAAAGTAAAGTAGTTGATTTCTTGCTTCTGGTATTTCCACCTATATAATTTCATAAATTCTGAAAGTATTTCATCTAATTATGTCTCAGTATTTCATTACTTACCTACCATATTATGTATTTGTGTCCATCCCATTTCCAAGTTACATTTATATGTGGAAATCCTTTCATAGCTCACTGGTTTATAATAAAGAATAAATTTGATTTTAAGAGGCATCGTTAATATTTATTGGATTAAGTTGAAGAAATGTTTTCAGAGAAAAATACTTGATTTCATTATTTGCACTGCCATTTTAATTTTCTGCCTATTGCATTCACTAGTTCATTAAATATACATGCTTCCCAGGAATTTAGTGATACGATATAATTTCCTATTTATAACTGAGAAACAATTAATTGTACATATTTGTGTGTGCCCTAGAATTTAGTGATTGGAAAATCTTGATATACTTATTTGTTTAATTATTGTTAAAGCAGACACATTGGGAAAATATTCTAAAGAGATAGCTATTTGTCAAGTTGCGTTCTTCAGTTTTTAGTTACCATTAGCTAAAATAATCAGTAGGCAAAAACTGGTCTGATATCTCTCACTTCAATAAAAACAGTTTTATATTTAGCCTAATAATTTAATATATTGAAAAAGAAATATGCACCATCTCTGTCTCTTTTTACTCAGCACAGTCATCTTGAAATTCATTTATGATGTTAGGTGAGACAATACTTGGTTCTTTCAATGATGAGTGCTACTCCGTGTTAGGCTATATCACTATATTTCTGTAGTCACTCACTGGAATTTGTGTTGTTTCCAGTTTAAGGCTATTAAAATCAAACTCTTGTGGACATTTGTGTTAATGTCTTTGTGTGATGACAGTTTTATTATTTGGTCATATATTTATTATTTCCTCATATATCTAGGACTGGAATAGATATGATAGATATAGTCATAACATTTCAAGAAACTGTCAAATTCTTAGTCAACATGTCTATACCTATTTAAATTCCCAACAGCAGTGCTGAGTCCCAGTTATCAGATATATTAATACTCTCTAATTTGTACTTCTTTTGTGAGTATATATTTATGCATATATATCTGGGTCAGCTATTTGTTCATTTACTTCTACTTTAATTGTGTTGTTTGTCTCATTTGTGAGCCATAAAGTGATCATCATATATTCTCAAAATAAGTACTTTGCCAGATACTTAAAAAAAAAAAATCTTGTCTCCTAACCTATGGTTGAATCTCTCTATTGAAGATCAAAACTTTTATGTCTTACGAAGTCCAAGTTGTTTTCTTTTAATCGTTTATGCCCACCATCAGAGTGAGACAGTGTTGACTAACACAAGGTAAATAAATTTTTTTCTTATGGTTTTCTTTTTTTACGAGTTTAATAAGTTTAAAAAGTTTAACTTCCTTACATCTCAGCCAGTGATTGTCAACCTCAGCACTCCTAACATTTGGCTGGACAAAGTTTTGTCAGGTAGGTTGCCCTATCGATGGTATGCTTACAAGTTGTGCCTTTGTCTGCCGCATGTCGTCAGCGTCTTCTTCAAGTTCTAACAGCCAAGTACGTGGTTATCAGATGTTGAGTGCACCAGTAATTTCATTTTCATTGATGTGTAATATTCTATTATATGAAAATACCACAGTTATGGTATAGTATTTTAAAAAAGTATCAGATTATTCCTGTATGCATTAAGTATGTAAAATGCAACTGTGCGTTTTTTATATTGGGATAGTTCTAAAAATGACAGCTATTATTTTTGCTATTTATGTCAAAGTTCACAGACTAGGAAACAAATTTTTACTCATTATTAACATAAAAAATATTTTACACTAATATTGAATGATAGCATGGTATTTATTCTACCATTCATTCATATTACAAAGGTTTGCATGTGTTTAGAATTTGCACAGATATGAGAAGTGTATGTTTTTATAAAAACAAAGCTTCACTTATTTCAGCCTTTGATTGTGTCAAAAGAGCAAACTTTTTTTTTTTTTTTTAGCATTTTTATTTTATTTTTGAGAGACATAGAGACTGAGAGTGAGCAAGGGAAGGGCAGAGAGAGGGAGACACAGAATCCGAAACAGGTTCCAGGCTCTGAGCCGTCAGCACAGAGCCCGACGCGGGGCTCGAACTCACAGACCGTGAGATCATGACCTGAGCCGAAGTGGGCCACTTAACTGACTGAACCACCCAGGCGCCCCAAACTTTTTTTTTTAATTAATTAACTTATTTTTTTTGACAGACAGAGAGAGACAGAGCATAAGCAGGGGAGGGGCAGAGAGAGAGGGAGACACAGAATCCAAAACAGGTTCCAGGCTCCAAGTTGGTTCGAAAAAAAAACAGACAGGAACTTGCACATCTCCAATGTTGTAAAAGCCACTAATCAAAAATGATTATTCAATATACTTCAAGTGAATGAACATGTTTTATTTTTTAATTATCAATTATATTTTAAGAATATCTGTAAGCAGGAGTGCCTGGGTGGCTCAGTTGGTTAAGTATTCAACTCTGCCTTCAGCTCAGGTCATGATAGTTCATGAGATTGAGCCCCACATTGGGCTCTGAGCTGACAGCATGGGCCCTCTTGGGATTTTCTCTCTCCCTTTCTCTCTGCCTTTCCCCTTCTCTCTCTCACTCTCTCTCAAAATAGATAAACATAAAAAAAAAGGTTTAATCGGTTGACACTCAGAAACTCAATTTTTTAAATTAATAATGTGGGACATAGCATGAGAAAAAAGTAAAATCAGCAAAATATATTTTTTTCTTATTAATATTCTAGAGGTGTCCTGTCTAATAAAATAATCATCACTTCTGATTATTTAAGTTAAAATTAATTAAATATAATTAAATTTCAACTTAATGTATCCATATTTCAAGTGCTCACTCATTGAATGTGACTAGCGACCATCATATTGGACAGCATGGTAGAACATTTCCATCATCACTGAATGTTTATTAGGCAACACTGTTTCAGTGGTTATTTTTGAAATTTCATGCTGAGACTCCACAGTGCCTGCATTGACATATTGTCTCTCTAATTAGTACTGTTTGACTTTAGACCATTAAATTTCTTTTCTCCAGTTTCTATCTCTACAAAATAATCTGACTAACAGATTACCCATCACCTAGGGTTCACATGAGAGTTAAAGGGAGTAATGGAAATAAGGTGATCAGGAAATTTCCATGCATACTTAAGTGGTATAAACAATAAATAATGGTTGTTCTTACTGTATGAAGAACAATGACATAATTAAATTGTCACAGTTTTTTTTAATTTTTCTTATTTATTTATTTTTGAGAGAAAGAGAGACAGAGAGTGAGAGAGAATGGGGGAGGGCAGAGAGAGAGGGAGACCCAGAATCCAAAACAGGGTCCAGGCTCCCAGCTGTCAGCACAGAGCCTCATGTGGGCCTCGGACTCAAGAACCGTGAGGTCATGACCTGAGTTGATGTCAGACAGTCAACTGAATGAGCCACCCAGGTGCCCCCTGATTGTCACAGTTTTAAAATCTCCTTATATCCCTGCTATGATGTTACTCTAAATGAGAATTTGCTTCTTTCACCCTGCCTCCAAACTGAACTACAAACTGACTGTCTTGCTTTTCATAAACACGCACACACACACACACACACACACAAACACACCGGGAGTGAAGACAATGTCCAGTTTTTTTAATTTGTCCACCTACAACTTTACTGCACCCATTCCCCCAAATCACTGGGCTCACATGAGCATTATAAGCCCATAGCTAGGCTGACCCTATAATTTATATTCCAAACAAAATGTTTGCAAGTATTAAAGTAAGCATGATTATTGTTTTAGACTATGACCTTGAAATGGAGATTTTCCCAAGCAATGTGGTAAATTAGGATCATCCTACGAATAGCCTTCCTAGTCCCAGAGGAGGTCGAAAAGAACCTGAAGTCCTTGACCTGTAGATTTCTGCTGTGCCCTGTGTGAAGTTCCTGACGTACTATTGACACCTCATCCCCGGACACTGGCATTCCTGTTTCATAGGAGTGTGGAATTTAGTCAAAAGCAGGGTGAGGGTAGAGGCAGGATTAGTGCAGTGATGTTGCTATTCATTTTCTCTTCAGCTTTTTCTTGTCTCTTCAGGTTTGTTTTTTTTTTTCTCCTTCTCTCACTTAAAATTTCCCCAGCATTGTAGTGAAGTGAAAAATGTACCGCCATTAACACTTTAATCATTATCAAAATATGCAGAAGGATTAAGTGACTTATTCTACATTATCCTCTAATTCGCTGTTGATTCTGTGGTCCTCAAGGGCGCAGTCAAGTACCCCATGCGAGAGGCCTGCCTCAAGAAGTATCTACTTGTTTCTCCTTGATTTAAAGGAAACGTGGCCTTAGGGTTTGCTGCCTGACGCAGGGATGAAATAGCATCTCTCACTGTTCCTTATCTTACTTCCTGTTTCTTTCCTGTTTGCCAAGATGCGCCATGTTATAAAGCTCTGGTTCCTCCCTTCTTGCAGCAGATTCTATCATACTCACGCCTCTGGATCTTGTACATTTCAGCATTTCTTTGCTATGTTAGTCACCCACCAGTAACATTTTCTGTGGTTTTCCTATTGACTTAGCTGCATGCAGCTTTCTTAATCTTCACACCCATTTCTCATAGCTTATTTTTGTCAACTGTATATATTTGTTAATCTACATTTTATGTACCAGTATGTCCAGAAATGAGAATTGGAATACTCAACATTGTCCTGATTTACTTCTCAATTAAAAGCTATTACTACTGTCAGATTTTTTAAAACCTCTTACTATAATGTGATCAAGCATTTATCTTTATTAAAAGAATATTTTTACAATAATTACCCAAATCCCTGATTCATTAAGTGTTATGTAGGCACAGATCTTTTTTACCCCATGTACATAAAATACCCTTGAAATGCATTCTGATCACTCCTTACCTCCTCCAGTACCAAAATTCTTGTATTAAAGATTAGATTCACATACCTAATTTTATAAAAAGTTACTATGATTTTTACTTCTCTCTTTTTATAAGGCTTATACCAGTTATCATGGATCAGCAATGTGAGAAACTTTGAAGAGGCTAGATTTCATTTCAATTAATATCAACACTACCATAATGATAATTGAATAAAGATGCACAAAATATCTGGAATTAGGTTTTTTTAATTGAATACTTACCATGCGTTTGACTCTGTTTTGTTTGCTTAAAGTACTCCACACTTATCTAGCATATGATCTAGATTACTAAATCTCCATTCTTCATAATTGTGTTAAGCAGATAACAAACTTTCACTTTTTGAATATTTTATTTTCATAATCTTGAATGTACCCTGTTAGATCATATCTATGTTACTTCTCTAATGTTATGTTATGTTCTGCTAATTTTTTATTTTTTATTTTTGAGAGACATAGAGATAGAGACAGAGCATGAGCAGGGGAAGGGCAGAGAGAGAGGGAGATACAGAATCTGAAGCAGGCTCCAGGCTCTGAGCCGCCAGCACAGAGCCCGACGCGGGGCTCGAACTCACAGACCGTGAGATCATGACCTGAGCTGAAGTCGTCCGCTCAACCAACTGAGCCACCCAGGCGCCCCAAGTTCTGCTAATTTTTAAACAGTACCACATTTACTTTTGATATTCATCTTTTATCAATACCTGATGTAAGAATTTTATAATGCGGTTTCAATGAGAAGGATTCTGCAGATATACAGTTGTCATAAAATTAATTCCAATTTGGTGGTGTGTTGCAGTATATCTGTGAGAGTGTGATATTGTGTATGTATGGAGTAAAAACTATTTTAATGGAAATTAGGTCCTCCCTTAAATTAACTTGGGGGGGATTGTGGGAAGTGGTCTTCCATGCAAATTATTTGAGAATAAATATTACTGCCGTTTGATAAAAATGAGCTTAATTTGTCTCTTCCATCGCTGCCTTCTGCAACACTCCAGTTGAACAGTTTCTTCTGCCTTTTGACGATCGTTTAGGCTTTTAACATGCAGAATTATAATCTGTTTTGCCTTTTCACACACTCATTTGGCATCCTGATATTTTCACAGATTTTCAAGTTACTCAGGCTTTAAAAACTCTTTTAAAAATTATCTGTAAATTGGGTGCCTGGGTGGCTCGGTCGGTTAAGCATCCGACTTCAGCTCAGGTCATGATCTCATGGTTAGTGAGTTTGAGCCCTGCGTTGGGCTCTGTGCTGACAGGTCAGAGTCTGGAGACTCCTTCAGATTCTGTGTCTCCCTCTCTTTCTGCCCCTTCCCCTGCTCATGCTCTGTCTATCTCTGTATCTCAATAATAAATAAAAACATTAAAAAAATTATCTGTGATTTATATAAAGTAATGGTCATTTTAGAAATGCAATCTCAAATTACCTAAAATTGTTGGTGTCAGTGGCTTACAGTATGAACTTTATTATGTGACCTAAAGTCCATTTCCAGAGAATTTGCTGGAATTTGGGCCTAAATTCCAGCACAGTATGAAAAAAGCAATTGAGAAAAGGATGGAGCTTGTGTTGAAGACAACTCCCAAGTCATAAAATTAATTCCAATTTGGTGGTGTGTTGCAGTAAATCTGTGAGAGTGTGATATTGTGTATGTATGGAGTAAAAACTATTTTAATTGAGTCCATTTGATTTGGGTGAGTCTTTATTAGATAAATGTTTGTAGGTTTGATAATATTTACACACTAATTTCTAAAGTCCCTCAATTTTTGTCACTCAAATGTACCACAGTATCTCTTTTCTAGAATAGTTTAGATATAGCCAACTGTATTAATTTAGTTTTGCAGTTCATGCAATATTAAGAATTCCTTCTTGTGAATTTTATAGCAAGAAATTATTTTCAATAATTTTAATTTTTAACTGAAAATATAAGGAGAGAGAGAGTCAACTGTGCAAGTGATTGCTGGGCACTCTAGCATGATATTCAGGCTGATTTCGAAAGAAAGTGAGATGGCTAAAAGAAAGAATTCTTGAATAAGATTCTGATTTAGCAACAAAATTAAAGTTCTATAGGACAATAAACCTCAAGTTTTGAGATTTTCTTATGAACAGAACTTAATTGCAGCACTATCATATATACTCTGTATGCATCATTTGCATCTCATTAGTTTTTTTTTTCACTAGCTATCAGATACAGTTACAGAAATGTAACATATTCTAATCAATAGTAAAGAGTAAATATGTATTTTTAAAAGGTACACGTTTTTCTTTTTTTTTTTAGTTTATATATATATAAATATATATATTATATATACATGTACATATTAAAGAGAGTCTATACACATGAGCAGGGCAGGGGCAAAAACAGAGGAGGAGAGAGAATCCCAGGCAGGCTCTGTGCTGCTAGCCCAGAACCCTACATGGGGCTCTATCCATGATCATGCCCTGATCCAAAATCAGGAATCAGATGCTTAACCAAGTAAGCCCCCCAGGCGCCCCTAACAAGTATACACTTTTCAAAAAGAGAGCTTTAAGCAGAGATGGAGACTGTGGGTTGCTGCGCAATGTCCAGCATGGTACTGAAAAAGCACGCTGTAATTCTTCTTACCTTAACAATTATTGTAAATTTTTTTAAACAGACATAAAACCCTAATTCTGACTAGTCACTAATGTGTTGCAGAATTAAGGGAAACTCAGACACTGGTTTTTAGTTAGTTAAGTTAGTTAGTTAGTTTGTTTTTAGATTCACTATTTTTACCATTTTTTTTTCTTGTCTGATTACTTTCATATCTTCTTAAAGGCTGATCTGATTCTACCCTAGGGGTGGTTTAGTGACAGAAGGCTTCAGTTTCCTCCTGGCAAAAATGCAAAATCTCTCTGTTTCTTGGAGATCTACCTCTCTCAAATGGCTTCTGTTGAACTGTATGTTGCCCGCTGCCTTTTTGACACTTCTTTTTGACATGTGCGTTTTTGGGATTCACTCTATGCTTTTGTTTTAGAACGAGTTTACTCTATACCTCCAAATGTAAACACAGCAGGCATCGTCCCCTATTCTGCTCTCTGATTACCGCATAATGCATCCTTTATGTCTGGAAGTCACCCAGGTTTGCTCTGGATCTCCATATAAACACAGCTTGACACTCTTGATACTTTAAGTCCACACACCATGCTTTTAAATGGAAGATTGCTCTGTGAGGCTTATCACATATTCAGCTTCACCCTGAAGCAAGATGCAACATGATCTGTCCTGGAGTTCTCAACTGTTATGGAAATTTTATCATCCCGGTTAAATCTTCCACTGAGACTTAATGATAGTAATGTAACACTATTTTGGTCTCATCTCTGCTTCTGAATTTTTTCCTTCATCAGAAAAATGTAAATAATTTTCAGGGGTGGTCCGTTGTTTTATTTATCATCTTTCCAGTCTGTTCTTATGGTGTCATTACATGCTTATTCTTTCTGAATATAGCATTTTAAATTGTAAAATAGTTTCTACTCTTCAAAAGTGTGGGTTTTAAAAAAAAGCTATTTTAGAATACGGAGTTAGATATTTTATTTCTTTGTTTTTCTGATTTCTCTTTTATTTTTATTTTATTTAAAAAAATTTTTTTAATATTTATTTTTGAGAGACAGAAAGAGACAGAACATGAGCAGGGGAGGATTAGAAAAAGAGAGGGAGACACAGAATCCGAAGCAGGCTCCAGGTTCTATCAGCACAGACCCAATGTGGGGCTCAAACCCACAGGCCTTGAGATCATGACCTGATCTGAAGTCGGACACTCAACCGACTGAGCCACCCAGGCACCCCTCTGATTTCTCTTTTAATATTGTCTTACTAATAAATGATACTCAAACACTGAATGCAACTGATGCAACATGACAGTGAAAGTATGCAGGAGAAAGATTGAAGAAATAGAGAACATTTGGGGTGAAAGTCAATTTATAGATTTAAGCCATATTTATCTTTTTATTCTCCATAATTATCACTCTTTTTTTTGGTATCATTCTTAACATACCGTACGATAAGTCACTCTTATGTTTTTAACTGTTTGATGTTATTGACTGAGGAATCTAGTGGAATGTATAAAGACATTAAAGAAAGAAATGCAACTCTACTAATCTAGTGCTGCTCAAAATGAATATTTTAAGTTTAATGATAAAATTGACTGCCTGTTCCTACAACAGATCATCATTTTTCCCAAAATCACAATATATTTTTTCTATTTTTCTATTGGGATTAAAGCTTTCTTTTTCCCCTATAGGAATGCCAAATTCAGTTACATATTTCTTGTAGCCAGTACAAATTGAAATATTCATATATTACTAATTCCTACTAAATTATCTTAAAATTTTATGCATAGAATCACCTTTTTCTTTAAGTAATTTCATAAGTTCAGATATTCCCTAGACCATTATAGAGCTGTTATTTTTGACAGCCCTCCACATTGATTTATTGATATGTCTTCTTTTATCTTACTTTCTCCTTGTGATAGATGCTCAAGAAGTATATAGGGGCACCCGGGTAGCTCAGTCGGTTCGGCGTCCCGACTTTGGCTCAGGTCGTGATTCCACAACTCATGAGTTGGAGCTCTGCGTCGGGCTCTGTGCTGACAGCTTAGAGCCTGGAGTCTGCTTCAGATTCTGTCTCTCCCTCTCTCTCTGCCCCTCCCCAACTCATGCTCTGTCTCTCTCTATATAGCAAAACAAAACAAACATTAAATTATTTTTAAAAAAGAAATATATGTATATATTCCCATGTGTGTTCCAAGTTCTGAGTCCTTGCATATTTGAAAATAATTTTAGCATTCACTCAGGATTGGAGGGTGGTTCTGGTTGGGTTTGCAGTTCTGGGTTCAAAATATTTGTTTCTCAAACTACCGATTTACAGATTTGTTTTTCTCTCTTAATGTTACTTATTTTTTAATTCTGAAAAATTTTTTCAAAATATATCATTATATATGCCAAAAATCATTAGATTGGGCAGTTTGCCAGTTTTCTCTGCTTGAAGACATATTTTTCATAGGTTGATTTCAATAAATATTATTTTAACATTCTATTTGCTCTTTTTATACTCTTGCTCCATTCTTATCTTTCCTTTTTTTTGGAAATAAAAATTATTATATGTAGACTATATAATTTCTCACATTTTTATTCTTTATGGTTTCTATTATGTATAAGACACCAATTGATTCTTTAAATATACTTTCTGTTCTTCAGCAATTCTTAATTACAAATTATGCCTTCTTAAAAACATTCAGTAACATATTTTTCCCCTTAGGTACTGTTCTTTTATAGAAGTTACTTTTATGTTTGGTTATGCAAATATTTTCAGAAAACTTTTAGAAGATCATATTTTTAAAAGTTTTTTCTGTGTCTGCTTCAAATTATCTTTGTTTCTATGTTTTTTGTTAAAT
This sequence comes from Paguma larvata, assembly GCA_030068075.1. Taxonomy (NCBI): domain Eukaryota; kingdom Metazoa; phylum Chordata; class Mammalia; order Carnivora; family Viverridae; genus Paguma; species Paguma larvata. The sequence continues at coordinate 22,508,393 of CM057839.1, read as the reverse complement.
TATTTTTTCTGGTCCTCAATTTACTTTAAAATGATAGATTATACTTCAACAATAAGAGAACTCTTAAGTTTTTAATAAAGACCGGTCAACAGTCAAAACTCTTTCTAAGCATGGTGACATTTACCAGTATCTTCAGGAAAATGTCAAGAAAAATCAATGAGTTAGTAAGTACTTTGGTTTATTGCATAATTAAATAATCAAAAGCATACATAATCATTACTTTTCTATATATCAAACTGTGTCGACAGTAGATATTGTTAAAATAGGATTGGTAAGTAATAAAACTCCTCATGAGTAATGGACTAGGTGAATGAATTATCTGAGTTTTGTCCTGGGGTTGTTTTGCTGAAGTGTTATAGTTGTATATCTGAACAACTGACTGAAATATTGTATTCATATCAAAGTCGAGCCCCTACACTGTAGGAACATCATCTTTTTCCAGAAGAGTTCATTAAAGCAATATTTTGTGCCACCAAACTTTATTTTTCCTAGTTCCTATTGCATCATTTATGCATTTAAACCTGCCTTCCCTTAAACTTCAGTTATTCTGTTTGAAATGCTTCTCAAACTTAAAACAAACAACTTGCTAAATATTTTTTGGAAGAAGAAAGTTGTTCGAAAATTATGTAATATTTTAGTCGAAGTTCTGATATTGCTTCATAAATCATTCTCTTTTCACACAGTATTACACTTTTCTTCTTTATATAGATAAATAAAGGCCTAAAGGCAGTCCCAGTCTTAGTACTTGCAAGAAGGTTGGGTACAAAAGGCAGCCCACATACCATATGTCCAAATACTTAAAAGTTAAAAATCAAGTTAACAGATTGTGAAATAAAGCATATTCTATCTTTCCACTTTGACAAATATACCTTTATAAGGTCCTGGAAAGCCAGGTTTGGATTTGGAATTATTAGACTCCTTCTCCTGCCAGAATGAAATATGGCACCGTGGAGAGAGTCCACCTGGCTTCCAGCCTACACCCTCTACCCGTCCATGGTTTCATCCTGCACTGTGATGGGGTGTCTTGAACACATGCAGATGGACCAGTTGCTCGCATGAGCAAGTTTTGTTCATTGTCTAAAAACCAGTTCCCTTGGCCACTTTCAGGATAGACCTAGAGTAAAGGCCCATGGGGATTCTCATATTGGTCTCAGAATCATTTAAATTTGGAATTTTAGTCCCAGGTACCCAGTGCATAATCTTCAAACATAGAGGCATGGGCTATAAGTGGGAATGTTCCATTGGGCAGTGGGGAGTGGTATGCGTAGAAATGGAATCTAGTAAGTCTCCAAACCGAGTAGCTGATGCATTTGATCTTCTGCCAGGGCCAAAGGGCAGTAGTGCCTTGTCATGTCATATCATTATCATGTCATTGTCACTTATCTTGACAAAGTAGTAGCTTCCCAGTGCAATATCAGGTAACTATCCCAAATGTCGTGGAACAGAAATGCTCACACCATTTTAAGGTAACTGACACATAGAACTTATCAAATTGAATTGAAATGCACAGAGAGAGGCAAGAAGAAAGATATTAAAGGGATAAATATACTTCAGAAAAGGTACTCAAGGCTGGAAGGATTATACTATTTGAATCCTGAGTTATGCAAGTTTATATGTTGTCTCTCTCTCTTGTCTTTCCACCACCACCAGCTTCTCCACACAAAGTTTGGTTATAAGACCTAGAGTCAAGATTTGAGCAAGGGGTCAAACAGATGGAAGATGATCGAGCCAATGATACACACACATCTTCTATTAGAATTACTCATAAGAATAGGTGAAAATACTCCTTGCTAAGAGCTGTAGCTTGCCAGTTATCCTGCTGAACAGTTAGGAGTTTTATCTGTTTTTCTTGGGCTGAGCACATATGGCAGAATAGGACCATACCGAGAGTCACCAATAGGTGGCCAATTTAGGGGATTCATAGCTGTTAGCCTGGATGCGTCATAATCATGATTTATTTGTTTATGCCTTTCTTTCTAAAAGTATCACTCTTGTTTTTTCATTAAATTTTTTGTTTATTGCTACTATTTTTCCTGTTTCGTACATTTAACACACTGTACATTAAGCACACTAGTCGAATCTAGGTCTTTTATACCACTAACTCGCCTTAAATATTTCTTTTTTTAAATTTTTTTAACATGTATCCACCTTTGAGAGAGAGACACACACAGAGCATGAATGAGAGAGAGGCAGAGAGAGAGGCTGACACAGAATCCAAAGCAGGTTCGAGGCTCTGAGCTGTCAGCACAGAGCTCCACGCGGGGCTTGAACGCACAAACCGTGAGATCATGACCTTAGCCAAAGTTGGCTGTTTAACCGCTGAGCCACCCAGGTGCCCCTCACCTTGAATATGAAAAGCATCCATAAATACATCTAGATATCGTGAGCAAATTGATTACTTATTTAGCTTTTCTCATGAGTTGCACATTTCTCATTGTTTATATGGTTTATAGAAAAATTATGTGTTTTCAAATAGTTCAACAATGTCACATGTTTTAAAGTTTCTACTTCCTTTATTAGTTTTTGAAATGGTTTTAATAAAAATCATTCATTTTTTCATATGAGTATGGTATTCTGAAAACATAGCGGATATCAAAACTTCAGGTGTAATAAAATCTAAAAACGCTAAAAATTATGGGATTATTTTTTGCCTTACTTTCCTTTTGCCAATCTTTTGATTCTTTTTTTTCTGATCTGCAAGTCTATTTCCTTAACAAAACACATCATCTCAGAGTACCTGGATCATGATCTCACAGTTTGGTTAGTAAGATCGAGTCCCACGTCTGGCCTGCACTGACAGCACAGAGTCTGCTTGGGATTCTTCCTCTCCTTCTCTCTCTGCCTTTCCCCCCACTCATGCTCTCTCTCTCTTTATGAATACATAAATTTAATTATTTTTAAAAAATCATCTCATTAATGTAGACAACAAGATACAAATATTCATCAACATCCTTGTGTTTTTTACCATGTATTCTAAAATGCTTCATGGGAGAAGTATAAATAATGCTTAAAAAAGAAGAAGGAGAAGGAGAAGAGAAGGAGAAGGAGAAGAAGGGGAAAGAAAAGGGGAAGAAAGAAAGGAAGATATCAAACTTTCCTTAGTCACTATATCGTAGCAAAGATCAAATTCCAGCTGATGAGAAACATTTCAAATCAAAGAGTCAAGATGTTTACTATTCCTTTTATCAGTCAAAAAGAATAAAGAAAATTTTACACTTAGTTTATTAGTGATAAGCGTTTCATGGCTGTAATGTAATTCTTAACATGTTTTTATTCTAAGTGCTTGTCAGGATCTGTTAAATATCTTTTCTTTCAACTTTACCTTTAAACTAGAGGTGAACAAATAGCTTTTGAATATTTAGCAGTTTCTGTTTTTGAAAAGATCCTCATTAGTCCATATTTAGCTAAAGCTATTCATGCAATGAATGTCTATAATTGAGAACTAAACACCCAGCAACAGATTGCTGTATTACCTTCTTCTATTTTTTTACTGCAATAAACTAATTTTAAGGAAGTTTACGGAGTTTAGAAATTCTTCATAATAAAATCTTATATAATTAATTGGTCACAATAATTTACATGAAATGGTTCTTCATTTTCTTATTTTCATTAACTTACACTCATATATTCACATGCAAATAAGCTATTATATAATTATCTGTATGATAGAAACTGGCAATATCAAGATTCATTAGTATAATTAGAATCAATTCAATAGCAGATGTTAGTATACTATATCTTTATTTAGTTTACTTCTTTTCTTTGATACTTCTGGAGGAGAGAATCAAACTAAATCTATTCTCCATATTACAGCACATCATTATCTTTGGTCTAAAAGCTTAATCTCTTTTTTATTAGAGGAGTATATGTTGTGGGTGATGTGAGTTATGTAGAAAACAAAACCATCATAATCTCTGCTGTCGTTCTTATGGGGACAGGAGAATAATGATAGACTTGTAACCTATGACAGTCAGTAATAAATGCTACAGAGCAAAATAGCCAAGGGAGGTGATATGAAATGTTGGGGTAGCGCAAAAATGGATTGTGGCAGAAAACGACTCCCTGATAAGTTAAGACACATGGAAAGAGTGTGAACAACAGTGATGATATTAAGAAGGGTAAGCATAAAAAATAATAATAGTAATAGTAATAATAATGATAGCTTTAGAGGAGAGAAACTATGTGTTGTCTAGCAAGTATTCTAGCATGGCTGGTCCATCAGATAGAGTGTTAGAAGATGAAACCATAAAAATGCAGTTGGGAAAATCATATTGAAAATTTAGGCCATTGGATATTTAGGCTCTTATTCTCATTTAAAGGGTAAAATTTATACAAATTCAAGCAGAAGGGAAACATGATATGACCGCATTTCTCCAGTGGATCATTCTGATTGCATTGCAAAGAACAGACGTAGGTAAGGAAGGACCATGATACCACTTGAGCACTTATGCTAAAATCCTTATGAGGTGCTGTGGTATCCATGCCAGGACTGTAACAGTAGAGGAAGAGTTTGAGAGTTAGTGAGTATATGGGTCTTGGCCTCAGAGGCCCTGGTTTCTAAACCAAATTTGTAAACACAGTACTATGATATTGTAGAAGTTACATATTCTAAGTTTTAGTATCCTCATTCATAAATGAAGTATATAAAGTTATATATAAAATTATAAAAGTATTTATATATAAATTTTATATATAAAATATATAAAATTATATTTAACTATATATAAGGTAATAGTTGTAAAGTGTAAGACATGATACCTGGTATAGAATTAAAGTTAAATAATTTATTAACTTTGTTTAATATAAGGTATGGAAAGGGAGCAGGATGGAATAAATGGGAAAATGGTATATGGTAAATATACTTAAAACCACCAAACTATATACTTTTAACAAGATGAATTTTATAGTATGTAAATTGTATCTCAATAATGAAGCAAAAGGAATGGGGACAATGATTTTCTGAATATGTCACTTTGTACAGATCTTTTAGAGTCATATTAATGTTTCACATACCAAAGAATAAAATCAAAGGAGGGAAAGAACTCAGAATGGAATACAAATGGAACTCAATGAATCCCTCGATTTCAAATGGATAACATAACCATAGAACATAAACATAGAAGCAGGGAAGAGGGATGAACTTAGGTAACTTCAGAATGCAACATATGACCATCTAATGTACAGCTAAAGCCAAAAAGAACAGTAAACAGATGTTATACTTTAGGCAGTACATTTGTTACTCAGAGTGTGATTAACAATTTTAAAATTGTTTTCTGTATATTCTAGGATTGAGCAAATAACACAATAAATATACGGTGGCTAAGTATATATTAAGTAGGTTGGAGGTATCAGTATGAACTCTTGTTTGTGTAGTTTTATACAGAGATAGAGTGAGAGAGAGATAGATGTATAAATGTATATTAAGATTTTAAAATTAGATGATATATATCATTTTAACTTTTATTCTCATACATTCGATTGTATTTCATTTTCTTAGTACATTCCTCCAACTTATTTCTCTTAACATTTAGCTATACTGTTTATCACATAAAATCACTTAACAATGTCGTACATTTGACGACTGTTTTCTCAGGTCTCTTTATTTAATACTACAAAATTTATGCTTCTACTCATTGAACAAGAGATTGTACTGTATACATCACTATAATATTTACTAGAGCATAATAAATTATAGCAAACATGATATATATGTCAACTTTATATCCCATAGTTCTATGATTTCTAACATCAAGAAATGACGATCTAATCAGATCTCACAAGAACTTTTCTATGGGTTAGTATTTTATGGATTTATATTCACTATGTAAGTAATGAATATAAGAATTTTTTATGTTCTGAGATGTTAGGATAATATCATGAAGCCAAAATAATTCACAAGAGGTAAATATCAATTATCTAGAACATGAGGACAAACATCAATATTTAAGAGATAGAGAACCTCATGCTTCACATGACTTCTTGTTTTATCTTGTTTCTCAATAAAAATATTACTTTGAGATAAAAAAAACATTTGCTCTTCTTATCCATGAATATGGAATGTTTTTCCATTTCTTTGTGTCCTCTTCAATTTCTTTCATAAGTGTTCTATAGTTTTCAGAGTACAGATCTTTTGCCTCTTTGGTTAGGTTAATTGGTAGGTATCTTATGGTTTTTGGTGCAATTGTAAATGAGATCGATTCCTTGATTTCTCTGTCTGTTCTTAATTATCGGTGCATAGAAGTGGAACAGAATGATTTGATAATTATCCAGCTGTGTTTGAAAGAGGAGACAGGCACAAGGCCCTCCTACTACTCTGCCATCTTAGTTCCTCTACTAATAAGATAGTCATTCTTAACCCAGTCATTCTCTACTTTGTAACCTTCTTTAGAAATGCCTTTTGTCACTACACTGTATGTATAAAAAATAATAATAAAAGTGGGGGGAGAACTAAAATATGCAGGTACAATAAAACTTTGGATTGCAAGTCACTTGTTCTGTGAGTGTTCTACGAAATGAGCAAAGGTTCTAATAAATTTAACTTGATAAATGAGCAATGTCTTGCAATACGAGTAGTACGTGATCCTGAATGTCACGTGATGACAACGGAGCCAATGGTTCTTGAAATTGACTTTGATATAAGAATGCTTTGGATTAAAAGCATGTTTCCTGAATGAATTATGCTCAAACCAAGGTTTTACTGTATTTGAATATTGCAAAAGGAAACCATGAAGGTTACACCATAGCACAATGAGCAGATGAATGGGAACTAATGAAGATGAATGGGACTGCATTAAAAGGGTAGCAGTAATATGGAGTGAAATCATTTTTCTGACTTTTTCTTTATGTACAGTTCAGTCTTTTGGAACTTTGGTATGTTTCACATACCCGAAGAAAGTAATTATAATAAACAACAATGGGGAAACAGTCTTAAAATGAAATACAAAAAAGAACAAAACTGAAGTATATTTTAAGTGAATTAGATAGCAAGAGTGAAGGATAGATGGGCACGGGAAAGTAACCACTAAAATTGAGTTCAGTATTTAATCTATATACCCTCAGGTTGAAGCAAAAATATACGATACAAACTTTAATTTATAGGATTTTATTTTCTTTTTTACATAGCCATGGGCTAGAAATTTTGAACCAGAATATACTCTTTGTGGATTCTAGACTGGCAAATAAGTAAAAATATTTTAAGTAATCATTTCTCACTGACAGGGAAGGGAAAAATAAATATGGCTAAAAGGGAACTGGCTTCAAATGATGAACTCATTATTTTATTTATAGGAATATAGATATATGTTTATGTGTATATGTGTACACACATATCTACATATACATGTATGTATGAGCGTCTAAGAATTCATGCCTTAGGTTTGAGAAGCAATGACATCCCTAAAAGAAATGAGCACAATTATCACTCCAGCATTAGATTCAAATATCATTCTATGCAAATATTATTCTTCGTGAAAAGGAACCAGTTTTCCTTGGGGACATGATTGCCTCCAGGACTGGTCCATGTAGTGACAAAATGAGCCTGACACATTTTGTAGTGGCAGAAAATAAAATAGTAATCAAAGAAAATTGGAGGCATGTGTAAAGGACTGGTAATAGAAAAAGGATTTAATGAGTGAATGAGATGAGAAACTAAATACACTGCTATAAATAAATGTGTATAGAGATACATAAACACCAAAATAAATAGTGTAGCAGGAAAATAATTTCTTTGCAATAGAAAGCCAACTTGTTGGGTGCCTGGGTAGCTCAGTTGGTTGAGCATCCAACTTCGGTTCAGTTCATTTCACAGCTTATGAGTTTGAGCCCTGTGTCAGACTCTGTGCTGACAGCACAGAACCTGGAGCCTGCTTCAGATTCTGTGTCTCCCTCTCTCTTTGCTCCTCCCCCACTCATGCTCTGTCTCTCTATCACTCTAAAAAAAAAAAAAAAAAAAAGAACATTAAAATTAAAAAAAAAAAAGGAAAAGCCAACATATTGTATAAAAAATTGTGGAGAATTAAGAACTTTCCATTTAACAACTATCATACAAATCATTCAGGCAAGAATCAAAAAAGTAATGAGTGAAAATATCTGATTATGTGTTACATTTAGGTGCATTTATTATTTAATTTGATTTTTACACAGTAATTGTGTTTTCTTAGTTTTCACATATCGAGTCAGTACATGTGTAAAAGTAAATACCATGTATATATGTACATACTATGTCTACTTTATATTTTTTAAATTTGTTTTTTCATGAACCACAGACATTATTTTATTACTTTAGCTATGATTATTTTAATATTTGTTAGGCTGAATGCTTCTTTTTATCTTCCCATTTCTTTCATTTTCTCTCTCATTCTATCTTCAAATTTTATGATTAATGAAGCATATGTATATGATAATTGTTTTTAAAAAACATTTGCTTATTTGTGCTATTTTTATGGAACTTTGTTATTGTTTCACACAGACACAATATTTGATAAAATTAACTATACATTCTTTAAATTTTTAAACTTTACTTTTAATTCCTAAATGTGTTCTGTTCCCTTCTTTCTTTATTCCATTTTTATTTTATATTTTTTAACTTTGTAATGTTAAACAATTTCTGATGATACCTTGTTTTCTACAATATGAACAGAGGAAAAAATAGTGTAATTATACAGTCTCACAGTATCTTCCTACCATGCAATTACTAATTAAAAAGGAGACAATAATTACATTACAGTGAAGAAACCATAAAATTATCATCTTATCCAGGTGATCAAAGTAAACAGTAATGGTCACATTGATATTATCTGCCTTTTTGTATAATGGACTAAAAAGACCTCAGCATTATTTCTGTGGCATACCCACCATATTGAAAAATATAACAAAATATTAGATTCAAATTGAAACATGGTCTACAAAATATCTATAGAGAAAATGATATCAAATGAAACAGTGAATTTGTATACAATTCCCCCCCCAAAAAAAATAAAGAGAAAGAATTATTAAACTAATTCTGGAAAAATTATGTTCTGATTAACAAAAAAATAAAATAATAATAAGTAAACAAATATTCTGATTAACAAAGAACACTGTAGACAAAATTAACCACTTTGGAAAAGCTTAGAGATTATACCCAGATAACCCTAGACTAAGAAGGAATTAATATTTAAAATATTCAAAAAATTCTTGCCTAGACAATAAAAATACTAGAGCTTGTAAGGAAAATTGCCTAATAATAAAGATAAAGTAGATTATAGACAGAAAAGGCCGATTCTTGTCAAATATATACAAAGAGGCTCAAACTGATTTTGAAAACTAGCAAGTAATAAGATGCAAATCAAAATAGTAATTGAACCCATTTACACTCAACAGAGTGGCAAATATTAGAAATCTGTATAATATCCAGTGTTGGCAAGAATACAAAGATGCAGAAACGTTCATGGAAGGTAGTGGAATGTAAAATAATAATTTTTGACATTGCATGTCAAAACAGAAATGCATGTGCTCTATTACTGAGGATTCCTAGTCCTAGACATACCTCCTAGTGTAAACTTGACATATTTCGTTGGTAGGTATCCTCAAAGATATTCATATTATTATTGCCTTTGGTAGCAAGTAGGTGAGTACCCTGGAAGCTTACGAGTGCAATAACAAAATATGGTTGAAATATGCTATTAAAACTGGAAACAACAAATTAGATATAGTTAGAGCTATATGGAGAGTTCTAAATGGCTAGTTGGAAATGATAAGATGTACATCCCAATGTCTTTGTGTAAAATATAATTAAATATGTGAAAAATACAAATTTCATTGAAAGTTCCTATGAGAGAAGAACAATAAGAATTAGAAAAGAGAATAGAGTTAACAACAACAGCAACAACAATAATAAGTAACAAGAGCCTCACACTCCTGCCCCTGATAATCCTCATTGAATTGAGAAGATTTCAACTAAGTTTATATTATGCCCTAGATATTTAATTAAAGCAAGCTACCACTCAAACTACTATCAATAGTTTTGTGTTTTTATTAAAATAATTAATGTGCAGATTTTTTTTCTGAATGTTAAAAACAATTTCATTTAAGATGCATGCATTTGATAGTTTCCAATGTTATTCATTGGGGAGTGTCTAAAAATTAAGGAAAGGGCGCCTGGGTGACTCAGTTGGTTAAGCACCTGACTTTGGCTCAGGTCATGACCTCAAGGTTTATGGGTTTGATCTCCGCATCAGGCTCTGCACTGACAGTTCAGAGCCCGGAGCCTGCTGCACATTCTGCGTCTCCGTCTCCCTCTGCCTCTCCTGCTTGCACTCTTGACCCTCTCTCTCTCTCTTTCCCTCTCTCAAAATTAAATAAACATTAAAATTTTTAAATAATTACAAATTAAAGAAGGGCCAATAAACATTTTTTCCAAAAATAATAATAATCATTAAAGGAGTTGCAGCTTAAGACACAGTTTTGATAAGACAGACACTTCCTGGAACCAGCACATTTTGAATTTGAATTTAACTTTATTTTTTCATAATTTTTGTTTAAGTTATAGGGAATATATGAAATAAAATACTATATGATTTCACTCATATGTGGCATTTAAAAAATAAAACACAATCCTAGAGTGAAGAAAAGAGATATGCAAATCAAGAACCAGACTCAACTATAGAGAACAAACTAATGATTATCAGAGGAGAGGTGGGTGGGGACAGGTTAAATAATGATGGGGATTAAAAAGTACACTCGTGATGAGCACTGGGTGTCGTATGAAAGTGTGGAATCACTAAAATGTACACCTGAAACTAGTGTTACACTGTATGTAAACTAACTGGAATTTAAATAAAAACTTGGAAAAGGAAAAAAAATGACATATTTAGTGTCTGAAATATATTTACTAGTACTGGGGAAAAAATATATCTTATGTAGAATTTTTGTAACTTCAACTGAATTCAGTTACCTTAAAACTTCTTAGAAGGTATGGCTAAGATCAGGTTTTATTTTATAATTGAATAAGTTTGCATAAATCAAAATTTCTAAAAATATAATTCCATGGAATACAATTGCCTTCTAAAATTAGGTATCATGTATTCAAATTTCTCTGGGAAAATCTAGTAGTGCATCTTTTTCTTAAAATTTAAAATTATTGAAATAATTATTGAAACATCTATTTAACTTATTTATACTTTTATATTACAGCATTATTCAAATGCATTTGATCATTGTTGATTTTATATTTATTCTAGCCTATTAATATTGCAATATCTCACTATTTATGTACATATGAAACATTTGAAATATAAAGATTCACTAACTAAAATTTTAAATATTTCCAGTAGCCCATAGAGAAATAGAGTAAAAAAAGTCACAGGGTACAGAACAAGAAACTAGATAATTTAAAGCCCAACCATCTAATTTACAGTAAAGAGTACTTGATGTTTCATCCAATTCAAGGAATGTCAGAAGTGTAATCTTCATGTATAAAGGTCAACGTATTTTATCTGTAGCTTCTTGCTTCTAATGTAATTCTGACTTCTTTGCTTCAAAGAAAAATCCATGTATGCTGTAAATCAGAGTTTTAGTAAATGACTAAATTTTACCTGCAGATTTATGAGATGAAAACGTAACTATTATTCACATACACTCAAAATGAAGATACTTTGCTCTAGGTACCTCCACCAATTTACCTTAAAACTTTAAATCACTTTGGAAAATTTGCTATATTTCACTGAAAACAAATTGAGTTGAAACCTTAAGATGTATATATTTCAAGTAATCAAAAATTTGAACAGCCTTCAGTATACTTATTTTACATTGTAACTATATTAAGAGAACTATTTCATAATTGATTAAAAATGCAGCCAGGAGACTGGGATGCCTGGGTGGCTCAGTTTGTTGAGCATCCAGCTCTGGCTCAAGTCATGGACTTGTGGTTCATGAGTTCGAGTCCCCTGTCAGGCTCTGTATTGACAACTTGGAGCCTGGAACCTGCTTCAGAATTCTGTGTCTCCCTCTCTTTTTCAGCCTCTCCTCTGCTTGCACTCTGTGTCTCTATCTCTCAAGTATAAATAAACATTTTAAAAAAACTCAGTCAGAAGAAATTTTTAAGACAGTTTTTTATTACTAACAAATATGTTTTGATTCCAAATGTACTCATACGAAAGGTATATACTTTTATGACTCAAATATATTGTTTTTAGTTGCTTCCTTTATTTTGATTCTCAGTCTTAATCAAAGCATGATTCAATTCAATTTTGTAACTATTTAAAATTAATATTGTAGAAATAAAGGTTTCAATTATACTCTACACTCTTAAATAGTTATGTTAGTAGTTATAAGATATTCCATTTAGTTAAAATTGCTTTCATTAACACATGGGATAATTATGCTATTGAGAAGTCATGGAGATATTTAAAATGTTTATATAAGTTAGGTTTCTTTACTGAAGAAAATTCAGTAAATATATTTCAGTAAGCCTAGTTATAAATTATATATACCTGAAATAAACAAACCAAAAACCAAAACAAAAATTTGTCTCTGATCATATGTGATGCCACAGTAGAAATTTTCTCTGACAATATTAATTATTTAAAAATATATATTAATCTTTCTAATGGTAAGGATCAATCATAAATGTCACATTGACCAATGTTTACAGATTCATTAAATTAAAAAATGTGTATAATCTTGCGGATCCTAAAGTAGATGTTAATTTACTGACAATCCCAAATGATTCTTTTAAGAGCAAGATCTTTTCCTCATTTCATCTCATATGACACATGTTTGATATTTGAAAATGTTCTTCTTTAAAATGCACTCAATTTTCTCTTAGAACAATTTGCGTATACATATAATAGAAATATTATATATAATTTAAGTAAATATATATAAATAAGCTATATACATACATATATATAAATCTATAAATAGCAAAATTTAGCATGGGTCCTGCTATTATAGTGTACATCATTGCTATGAGTGCAATTTTACTTTGAAAACTGAAATAAAACTACTGTAAACAGAATGTAACAAAAAGAATACTGATATAAATTTATTTAAAATCTCCATATTAGGGGTACCTGGGTGGCTAGGTTCGTTAAGTGTAAGACTTCGGCTCAGGTCATGATCTCATGGTTCATGAGTTCAAGCCCAGCCTTGGGCTCTGTGCTGACAGCTTAGAGCCTGGAGCCTGCTTTGGATTCTGTGTTTTCCCTCTCTCTCTGCCCCTCACCTACTCATGCTCTGTCTCTCTCTCTCTCTCTAAATATATATATATATATAAAAGTATATCTTTTTAAATAATAATATAAAACATAAAATCTACACATTAAGGAAATACTAGAAAACATTTAAATATAGCTCTTCTCTAACTTCATTCTTTGTAGATTCCATACGCTTAATGTTTCATAGGATCTGTGTTTTCAAAGTTCAATGGTACCAATTTAACTTTCTTATTTCATCTAAACTTTAACAGTAAATACATACTATTTGTGTTTGAGAGCAAAATATATATTTTCTTTTTTGAGAGAGAGAGAGAGACAGCATGTGCAAGTGCGTGTGCATGTGAGCAGGGCAAGGGCAGAGAGAGGGAGACAGAGGATCTGAAGTAGGCTCTGTGCTGACAGCAGCCCCATGCAGGGCTCAAACTCATGAACTTCAGGAACCGTGGGATCATGTCTGAAGTCTGACGTTCAACCAACTGAATCGCCTAGGTACCCCAAAGCAAAACCTATTTTGAAGGAAGTTGGAACTTTAAATATTAACTTTGATGTTTTAGGTATTAGTAGTAACTAATTATAGAAGTTCTGGCTTTGAGAAACATATTTAGAGAGGCATATATATTAATTATTAAGATTAATTATTAAATCTTTTATCTTTTAAGATATTCACAAAATATAATTTATTTTTAACTCACAAAATCAATAGTAAAGTATTAAAATGTACCTGTTATAAGCAAAACATAGCAGTTTTTAGAAATATAGCAAAGCACCAGGATAATCCTCCCAAATTTTCAATTCTACTATGATCATCAACTTGATTTCTGATATTCAAATTACTTTGATCTTTAAATGTAGTGAGATAAAAGTTAAGCTGTTTAGGGGGAATTCCTTTTAAATGTATTCCAATATTATCTTCATACCTTTTCATGTTTTGTTTGATATTTGAAAATGCTCTTCTTTAAAATGCACTCAATTTTCTCTTAGAACAATTTGTGTTAATATTTCTTGAAATAAAATCTAACATAGATCGCAAGAAGTATACTTGGAAATTTCAGTTGTTACATCCATTGTTGGCAACTCCAAGTCAATGGATAGGATTTCCCTTTTTAGAATAGTTGTTTGCATGAGATGAAAATGAGGAATGGAGAAAAACAAAAGACATGTTTGACTCATTTTTTAAACATTTTTACAAACACTTGGTAAAGAAAGAGGAAAAAATGTTCGTAGTCACAAATCAGTGCTTTAGTAAGAATTATAACTATTTGGTATGTTTTTAATATCCATTTTTACTCATTTTTAATATGAAACACACATTATCTGGAACCGATTTCAGACAGAATACTCACAGAAAAAAAAACATATTAGGTCCGTAAGTCTCATTCTCTCCCAAACAGATGCTATGAAGGTCAGATATTATTGAACATATGCAAGCAAAAAAAGGCTTAAAGCTACCACAGGAGAGGAACCCCAAGATTATGAATCTGAATTTATACAGGTTAAGACTGCTCAGCTGCCAACATCCTTCCTAAGGGAGGGAGAGAAGAATCATCTTCCTAATGTAAACAAAAGCTTTGGAATGTAAAACTCTCCTTAAGATTTTATCCCCCTTACTAAAGTAAACACATGCTTCCAAGAGAAGTAAATCTCTTTGGAAGCTATCTCCCTATACATTCAGTGATATATTTGTCATTTCTGAGGATGTGTTTTGAGCTAAGTTACAGTTATCTTTGCTTTGTTTTGCTTTGCATAAAAAAATTATATTTTTTGTGGAAGTTGACAGGAAGATTTCCTTCTCTATACCAATATTATCATTACTTTATCCTCATTTTTCTATGAAAAAGTTAGATGCAAAGATTAGAGATATTCTGCTTCAATTCTTGTTAGGTGGCATTTTTACCCTCTACTTAGATCTAAAGAGTTACTTTTCCTTATGAGTAAATATAGGAACTTTTTCCTATAAAAAAGAAAATTTACTTTACCTATATGAGTAAATAATGATCAAGCCGTTAAAAAGAATAGGAAAAGATAATTTTAAGAATTTGGTATTTATATATGATTATAAAAATATTTTGCCCTGGGGCACCTGAGTGTCTCAGTCGATTAAGTGTCCAACTTCAGCTCAGGTCATGATCTTGCTGTTCATGGGTTCAAGCCCAGCATCAGGTTCAGTGCTGACAGCTCAGAGACTCCTGCTTTGGATTCTGTGTCTGCCTCTCTCTCTACCCCTCCCCAACTTGTGCTCTGTGTGTCTCTCTCTCAGAACAAACATTAAAAAATTTAAAAAAATATCTTGCCCAAATATTAAAATAATTTTTGCTGCAAGTATTTAATCTTTCCATTATATACCAGATAGGTGGGCAAAAAAATTCATTTCAGATTATTTTTGTAACTAATTAACTTAATAAATACATTTTGAGTGATTCTATGCACTCTGTCATAGATGTTACAAATAAAATTATTTGTGTTTGTATTATGGTCGGAAAGACACTCAAAATATAAAAAATGTATAATATTTTCAAATATTGTATCCTGTGTAGAAAATAAAGAATGCTAAGTTATTATGACAGAGATGGAGTGGAAGATAACATTTTAGAAATTGCAGTCATGGGAGAAAACAGTTTACCCAGGACCTGAATAAAGAGATTTGAATGTTCCCCAAATAACTGAAGAAAGAATATTCCTGTAAAAAAAAAAAAAGTAATTGGCAAGGCTCTAAAAATGAGAAAACAATGACATTTTCTTCCTTTAAGAAAAAAGAAGGAATGCTTATGTATCTGGACTATACTGTGTTTGTGGAAGAGAGTGCTATGAGGTGACACTGGGGAGGTAGGAAGTGACCATATAATTTATATATAGAGAGAGACTCTTATATATATATATATATATATATATATATGTATATATATATGAGTGATATATATTGTATATATATACAATTTATATATAAATTAGACCTACTATATAATATGTACATTATTTACATATATATTAGACCCCTAGGCTATGCCTAGGAGTGCAAATTTTATTATAATGATTAGGAGAAAACAAGAAGGACGAATTTGACTTAATTATACATTAGACAGATCCATGTGATTGCAGGGCAAAAATTAGACTAGCAAAGGACAGAAGTGGTCACAAGTTGAATTGACCAAAAAAGGAAGTATATTTAAGATCATAAAAGTTGGGGGCGCCTGGGTGACTCAGTCGGTTAAGCATCTGACTTTGGCTCAGGTCATGATCTCGCAGTTCATGGTTTTGAGCCCTGTATCAATCGGGCTCTGTGCTGTCACCTTGGAGCCCAGAATCTGCTTCAGATTCTGTGTGTCTCTCTCTTTCTGTCCCTCCCCCACTTTCTCTCTCTCTCTCTCTCAACCTCTCAATCTCTCTCTCTCAAATAAATAAACATAAAAAATTTTTAAAAGATCATAAAAGTTGAAGTAAGATATGGTTAAATATGAGAAATATTTTGAGAAACAATGAACTACTTTACATTTGGGTGGAATTTCTGTGTGCTTCTGGGTAGCAGAAAGAAGTAAGCAATAGATTTAAAAATAGAGTATTCCATTTAGTGAACTGGGCATCTGGAAAAATGTGGAGCTGTTAAAGGAGGTTAGGAAGCTGGGAGAGGATGTAATAAATGGGGGACCAAGTTCAATACAGTCAGCCTACGAGGAAGAAAAGTGGTAAATCTACTATGCATTTTATACTGACCACTGTGCTTCTACTAATTTCACATGAAGATCAAATGAAGGTCTATCATCACAAAATACTTTACAAGAACACACGATGCATTTTGGTGCTCACATCAAAATATTTATTCATTGAGATGTGTGTCAATTGAAATCCGTAAAAATTTTTACTACAATACGCTGTTATGGACATTGGTACTCTGAAAGTAATTTCATGGATTTTATTTACAGTTGTTATATGTCACTTGTCAGATATGTTCTGTTGTTCTAGTCTGTAAAAAGCATAAAGTGTATTCAAACATTTAGTAAAATACTGTGTACAACAATATGCTAAAACATAGGGTTCTTTAGAACTAGAAATATTTTTGAATAAACAAATATGAGAGAAAAAATAACTACATGTGTCCCAGAGATATTAAAAAACTCATGTTATCATCTCTTGAAACATCACCCCCTTTTTATTATTTATTTTTCCTCCAATAATTAGTTCTATGTGAGAGTTAGTATTTCCATATCAGTTTTATTTGCCTTTGACTTTTTTACTTTCTCTCATTTTATATCACAGTATATAAATGTCAAGCTTCCTTCTTCTTCTTCTTCTTATTATTATTATTATTATTATTATTATTATTATCATTATTGTTATCATTATTATTACTATTTCTCAGAATTAAAGATATTCTTCTTAAATCTTTTATCATATAGCAATGTATTTTACCTATTTCTTTAAGTCTCAATGTTAGGATCCATACTTAAACCTTTAGAACATTTTATAAGTTCTATCATTATTTTTATATTTTATGGCATATTTATTATCAGCATATCTTATAAAATTCATCTATCTGATATTTTACTTTAAGAATTATTTATTTTTGAGAGAGAGAGAGAGAGATAGTGAGTAGGGAACATTCAGAGAAAGGGGAGACAGAGAACCCTAAGCAGGCTCCATGCTGACAGCAGAGAGTCTAAGGTGGGCTTGAACTCATGATCCTTGAGGTTATGACTTGAGCTGAAGTTGGACTCTTAACTGACTGAGCCACCCAGGTGCCCCTAATATTTTACTTTTATTCTATACTATAACAAAACATTCTCAAATAGTAACTAAAGTCCAGATTACATTGATGCAGATTAAAGCAAGTCATGATGGGTAAGAATAGAAAGCCAGATTATAGGTACAAATATACTTAAAAATGTACGTTTGATAAATATTGTTGTCCTTATGAATAAAAAATCACCATTCAAAATCTTTGGTTGCTTGTAGGCATTTTTTTTTTTTGTGAGAGTGTTTGAGTTATCATTTCTAACTAGTATTTTGTGCAATACTTCTTCATGTATTCAAGATCAGATTATAAATAAAAGAAAAAAATCCCACCAAACTCTATATGAATTTGTTTATATCTTTGTGGTTGGGAAAATTAAAATTACTAAAATCATTTCATCATTTCCATTTAAAAACTGCTTTGCTAAGACAGTTTGATGATATGTTAAGTAAAATTTGAGACTTGTTTACAAGAGCTAAGTTTAGTTCTATGTGTCTGTTTTAGTATTTATCATTCTACTCAGTATATTAAAGAATGTCTGACTAATATGAATTGTAAAATATAACCTCAGCTAAAGTCATTCATCCAGTTGAGACATTTTCATGAAATATATACATACTATTTTATGGTCATTACATAAGCAGGCTGTTTTATCTTCTATTACAGCTTCATTTTGCCCTAGGGAATCCAGCTGCCAGAAAATGTGTTATCATTACATGCATGTCAAAAAAGATAGTACACACTTCACTAAAATACACTCATTCAATACATTCATTTGGCAACCTCCAGCTGCTACATATTTAACACAACATTGAAATTATCTGCTGTACTGGGAATTGAGAGTAAGATTTACTTCAGTGAAATATAAAACTAACCAGATAATGTAATTTGTAATGTAATGTTTATTCCTTTAAACTCCTATAAAAAACAAACCTATTTTAGCTAGATAGATTTTTTTCTTTAGAAAATGAATTTAGTACACTCAATCAGAACACTGTAGTGTAGCCATCATGATTTAAAGGCATGAATGATTGGATTAGGGGGAAAAAAGTAAAATATTGATTCTTTCAGATGTATTTTAAGCATGGATTTGGAGGAATTTTTTACACACATATAACCAACTTCCTTTTTATTCATTCTGCTGGCGTTTGAGATTTACTCATTTTGACCACTTACATCTTTGTGAGTCAGCCCAGAAAGCTTTTCCTTTGTCAAGACATATTCAATTAGTTCCAGAAATCATCTTCTACCCATGAAAAATTTAGTTCTAATATAACCAACAACAATAAAATATAGCTACTTCCTTCTAAGCTCCTCTTGATGGTCCTGCTTCAAGATAACAATACACAA
Organism: Paguma larvata; assembly: GCA_030068075.1. Taxonomy (NCBI): domain Eukaryota; kingdom Metazoa; phylum Chordata; class Mammalia; order Carnivora; family Viverridae; genus Paguma; species Paguma larvata. The sequence goes on along the minus strand of CM057839.1, from coordinate 22,489,121 downwards.
GGCTAAATATTTGCCTGCATGGCCACTTTGTCATCAATAGGTCACTTTACAAATACGGGTGCCTTTTTAATCAAGATTTCATGTACAATATGAATATGTGTAGATATGTATGTGTGCGTGTATACATGTATATTACCAAGTCTTTTATTTTAAAAGCTTTAAACAACATTGATATGTGTTATAATTAAGATTTTCTAAAGACATAGTTTTAATTTAAAAATATAATTTACAACATTGTTTCACTTCTAAGTAATCTCGACTCTATTCTGTTAAACTATGCAAATAGCTCCAAATATCCAAATGCATGGTTCTATACCTTAAAATACAAAACAAACTTTTCATCATTAGGGTTTCAACCTTCACAAATATGAGTTAGCAGAAGCCAAAGAGAAACATTCTATCTTTCTCTCAATCTCTCTCTGTCTCTCTCTCTCTCTCTCTCTCTCACACACACACACACACACACAGGGGGAAGAGAGAGAAAGAGAGAGATTAAATATGTTTCCAAAAGGCAACTCCCTGAAAATTAGAAAATATATATATAATCTATATTTTTAAAATCCATAATGAATATGTGTACACAATGCTTCAAATTGCAAATGACCTTACTCTTTCAGTAATAAGGGCCCTGTGAGTCACCCTTTGAAATCAGTAAGTTTTATTCAGAGCAAACCATGATATTATTTACAAAGTCTATATGAGTAAATGAGATTATTAATACCCAAAGGACCTACATATGTTATCTGTTGCTTTTATGGATTTGAAGGTGTTAATTCTTTTCTTTTGTAATGAATCAATATCCATTGACAGTACCTCTACAAATGGAAATTGGGCTAAGGAGATAAATATAATTTGCAATACTTGTAGGTGAATGCAGAAAGGATGCTACGTATGGTCCTTAGCAATTTGACTTCTGGCACAGGTAATAAAAGTCTGCCTACACTACTCTGTAGTGGATGACTAAGCTTGAAATACCCTTATGGTACCCTAAATTGAGAAGGCAGAAGCAAATTTGCATTTTGGCACAACTTACAACTGAAATCATTTTGGTAGTGCTTTTTTCTGTAGGACAGGATGGCTCTGTAGAGAAATGTCACACACAAAGGGTCTCCCCAGCATGCTGATGTTCTAAGAACTGTCATAACTGACATCAGTCTCCAAGGCCATCATTATCCAACTATATGTAAAAGCAAGGAAATGTTTCACTTGTCAACATGGATTTAAGTGGTGCACAGTGTATTTTAAAATGAAATGAAGAAATTTGGAGTATGTAAGTCATATTGATTAGGTACATTTGGTAGTCCACAATTTGTGTCTCCTCAATAGGTAATATTCTCAAGCAACAGCCTATTCTTCTCCGTCATGAAATATTTTCTGAGAACTAATCTCTTAATGTAACACTTTTTATTGTTTGTGTTTCTTCATTTATTTCTGCTTTAACACCAGAGAATAACAACCCTGAGAGGATGCTCAATCATATTATTTCTTATATAAGGTAACCAAGCTATTTATTTCTTAGAATGGCTGAGGAACTTCTAGGAAAACTTCTGATAAAGCTTCCTTTCTGGATTATATCAACTGTCATTAGATCATCTTACTTTCACCTTTTCTCATTCACAGCAAATTCTCCTCAAAACAGATTAGAGTGATACCTTTCAAGTATAGATCTTATCATTCTACTACTCAAATATTCACTTAATCATCACCCTTGGAAAAGATGGCCAAATCCTATCACATCTCTTCATCAGCTAGCTGCTGGCTCTTCTGTCATCTGCTCTGGCCACCCTGCTCTCCATTTGGAGTTATGGTCCTATGGGTGGGTGCGGCGGACCAGCCGTCGCTGAATCGAATGGTTCCTGATCGGGGGCGAGGATGAACTGATACACAAGGCACAGTTGTTAAGGGAGGGCTGGCGCTCCCAAGCGTCACCAGCCCCGAGTTTATTTTCACTCGGGTATTTATCCACAATCTGAGGGTGGTGTACATGCAAGGCATGTCTCCTACCACAAGTTTTCAGCATGACGTTATCCAGGCAAAATGTATTTTGCTATATCAAACTTTACAAAGGCCTTCTGAACCTCCCCACACGACCTGGCTGCGGTCCGACTCAAGGACAAAGGCTGCGCTCAAAGCCTCCGGCTCCCAAAACACCGCTCAAGGCCACTGGCTCTCAACAGGTGGGTATGTGATAAATTCTCTCCATGCACTCAGTTCTGTGGTACGATTCGCTAGAAATTGGCCAACTGTTCCCCAAGCCTCCTTCCCCTTCCTTGGCGCAGAACTAGACAATTCCAGCCAACAGTGTAGTTGCAAGTGGCCATATGAGTGAGTTCCCACCAGCGGAATGGGAGTGTGAGTAATGTGCAGTAACCCCAAGGATCACCTACTGAGAAGAAAAAATCATTCCACTTTTAATCATATATATGCTTCCCTGCACCACTGAAAGTAATTATGTCCAGACCATAGCGGGAAGCAGAACCAAGAGGCAGGAAAGTCTTATACAGCTAATGGAATGCTGCTTCCCAACGAGGAATGACTGTTTGGGCTTAACACGAGTAAGAAATAAATTGTGCCACTGATACTTTCAGGCAGATTCTAGAAAGTAATGTTAGGTTGTCTAATAGTCCCTTTAGATAATTCCTGTACAAAATATCATCCTCTCCTTACTCTCTATTCTGTTACATTGCTTTACTCTCTAAGGCATATTTTCTGTAATTATAATCAACCTATTTGGTCATGGTTGTCTGTCTTTCTTCTGGAATATTGACATCAAGAAAGGAAGACATTGGTTGGTTTTTTGTTGTTGTTTTCTTTCTTTCTTTTTTTTTTTTTTTATTCCTCCTTGCTTCATCTCTATTCTTGATAACAGGACTAATACAAAATAGGTATTCAATAAATTTGTTGAATGCATGACTGGTATTTTTTAAAACCTCAATTCTGGCATCCTATTGGCAATTACTATAAGTGAGATTTTGGCTATCGCTCAACATAGATTTGCATGCTAAAATTAATGTTTATTAAGTAGTATAAGACTAATTTGGATTTCTTGGTATATGATGTAGTTTCATATGTGAAATATTAAGTTATTTCATATTTATACATTATAAATCAAAGAAAAAGTCATCACAATAGTCTCCCAGGCCACAAAAGATCTATTTACAGTGTAATATTAGTTTCAAGTGCACAATACAGTGATTCAGCTCTTCCCTATATCACCGTGTGTTCATCACAACAAGTGTTCTCCCTAATACTCATCATCTAGTTAACCCATCCCCTCCCCCACCTTCCTTCTGGTATCCATCTGTTTGTTCTTAATAGTTAAGAGACTGTTTCTTGATTTGCCTTTCTCTCTCTCTCTCTCTCTCTCTCTCGCTCTTCACTCATTTGTTTTGTTTCTTAAATTCCACAGATGAGTAAAATCATACAATATTTGTCTTTCTCTGACTGATTTATTTCACTTAGTATAATACTCTCTAGTTCCATCCAGGCCATTGCAAATGGTAAGATTTCATTATTTTTTATGGCCAAGTAATATTCCATTGTATATATATACCACTTCTTTATCAGTTCTTCAAGAGATGGACACGGGCTATTTCCATAATTTGGCTACTGTAAATAATGATGCTATAAATATCCAGGTGCCTGTATCCCTTTGAATTAGTATTTTTGTATTCTTTGGGTAAATGCCTAGTACTGTGATTGCTAGATTGTAGGGTAGTTCTATTTTCAACATTTTGAGGAACCTCCATACTGTTTTCCAGAGTAGCTGCACCAGTCTGCATTCCTACCAACACTGCAAGAGGGATCCCATTTCTCCACAACATCCCCAGCATCTGTTGTTTCTTGTGTTGTTGATTTCAGCCATTGTAGTTTCTTTGCAGTTTCATTTGCATTTCCTGATGATCAGTGATTTGAGAACCTTATCATGTGTCTGTTGACTATCTGTATGCCCTCTTTGAAAACTGTCTATTTATATCTTCTGCCCGTTTTTTAATTGGACTATTCATATTTGGGTGTTGAATTTTTATGTTACTTGCAAATATCTCCTCCCATTTAGTAGGTTGCATTTTAGTGTTGTTGATTGTTTCCTTTGCTGTGCAGAAACTTTTTATTTTGATGTAATCCCAATAGTTACCTTTTGTTTTCCTTGCCTCAGAAGACGTATCTAGAAAGAAGTTGCTATGGTCTACATCAAAGAAGTTCCTATCTGTCTTCTCTTCTAGGATTTTTATAGTTTCAGGTCTTACATTTAGATCTTTAATCCATTTGCAGTTTCTCTTCGGTGAGGTGTAAGAAAGTGGCCCAATGTCATTCTTTTGCATGTTGCTGCCCAGTTTTCCCATTTCTCTTCACAATTTGTTGAAGAGACTGATTTTTTCCCATTGAATATTCCTTCCTGCTTTGCTGATTTTTAATTGACCATACAATTGTGGGTTTATTTCTGACTTTTCTATTCTCTTCTCTTGATTATGTGTCTATTTTTGTGCCAGTACCATACTGTTTTGATCACTCCAGAAGCATAATATAACTTGAAGTCTGATATTGTAATGCCTCCAGCTTTAGGTTTGTTTGTTTGTTTTTTGTTTTTTGTTTCCCAAGGTTGTTTTATCTTTGGGGAGTCTTTTGTGGTTCCATACAAATTTGGGGATTGTTTTTTCCAGCTATAATGAAATGCTGCAGTATTTGAAACGCTATGGGACTTTGGTAAGGATTGCATTAAATGTGTGGATTGCTTTGGGTTGTATAGATATTTTAACAATATTTTTTGTTCCAATCCATGAGCATGGGATGTTTTTCCATTTCTTTGTGTCACCTTCAATTTCTTTCATCAATGTTTTATAGTTTTCAGAGTACAGGTCTTTCACCTCTTTGGTTAGATTTATTCCTAGAGGTCTTCTTGTTTTTTGTGCAACTGTAAATGGGATTGATACCTTTATTGCTCTTTTTGCTGCTTCATTATTGGCATATAGAAATACAACAGATTTCTGTACATTGATTTTGTATCCTGCGACTTTACCGGATTAATATATCGGTTCTAGCAGTTTCTTGGTAGAGTCTTTCAGGTTTTCTATGTAGAGTATCATGTCATCTACAAATAGTGAAAGTTTTACTTCTTTCTTGCTGTTTTGGATGCCTTTTTATTTCTTTTTGTTGTTTGATTCCTGTGACTAGGACTTCCAGTATTATGTTAAATAAGAGTGATGAGAGTGAAAAGCCCTGTCTTGTTCCTGACCATAGAGGAAAACTTCTCAGTTTTTCCTCATTTAGGATTATATTAGATGTGGACTTCTCAATGTTTTTTAACTTTTTTTATTTTATTTTTGACAGAGAGGCAGTGCATGAGCGGGTGAAGGGCAGAGAGAGAGGGAGACAGAATCCGAAGCAGGCTCCAGGCTCTGAGCCGTCAGCACAGAGCCCGCTGCAGAGCTTGAACCCACAGACTGTGAGATCATGACCTGAGCCGAAGTCGGCCGCTTAACCGACTGAGCCACCTAGGCACCCCAGCTGTAGGCTTTTCGTATATGACCCTTAGTATGTTGAGGTATGTTCTCTCTAAACCTACTTTATCGAGGGTTCCTATCACAAATGGTGGTTATACTTTGTCAAATGCTTTTCTGCATCTATTAAAATGATAATATGGTTCTTATCTTTTATTTTATTAATGTAGTGTATCACATTGACTAATTTGCAAATATTGAGCTACACTTGCAACCCAGGAATAAATCCCACTTGATCATGGTGAATGATTTTTTTAATGTATTGTTGCATTCAGTTTGCTGGTATTTTATTGAGAATTTCTGCATCTATGTTGATCAGGATTATTGGCCTGTAATTCTCTTTTTTAGTGCTGTCTTCATCTTGTTTTAGTATCAGAGTAACACTGGCCTCATTGAATGAATTCTAAAGTTTTTCTTTCTTTTCTATTTTTTGGAATATTTGAGATGAATAGATATTAACTTTTCTTTAAATGATAAAATTCTCCTGTGAAGCCATCTGGCCCTGGACTTTTTTTAATTTTTTATTACTGATTCAGTTTCTTTCCTAGTTATCTGTTATCTGTCCATTCAAGTTTTCTATTTCTTCCTGCTTCAGTTTTGGCAATATATGTGTTTCTAAGAATTTATCCATTTTTTTCCACGTTATCCAATTTGTTGACCTGTAGCTCTTCATAATAGTCTCTTATAAACATAAATCTGGGGTATTGGTTATTATTTCTTCTCTCTTATTTGTGATTTTATTTATCTGGGTCATTTCTCTTTTCTTTTTGATAACTCTGGTTAGGGGTTTGTTAATTCTTTCAAAAAACCAGGTCTTAGTTTCATTGATCTGTTTTATTCATTTTTTAGTTTCTATATCATTTATATTTGCTCTAATCTTTATTTACTTCCTTCTGCTGGCCTTAGGCTTCATTTGAGGTTCTTTTTCTAGCTCCTTTAGGTGCAAGGCTAGGTTGCTCATTCGAGATTTTTCTTGCTTCTTGATGTAAGCCTGTATTGCTTTATACTTCCCTCTTAGGATCACTTCTGCTTCCCAAAGGTTTTGGAACATTATGTTTTCATTTTCATTTGTTTTCATTTTTTTAAATGTATATATTTTTTAATTTCCTGGCTGACGTGTTCATTGTTTAGTAGCACATTGTTTAACATCCTTGTATTTGTGATTTTTTCAAGTTTTTTCCTGTGGTTGAATTCTAGTTTCATAACGTAATGATCAGAAAAGGTGCATGGTATGATTTCAACTTTTTATAATTGTCGAGGTCTGTTTTGTCACCTACTTTGTGGTCTATTCTGAAAAATGTTTCATGTGCACTTGAAAAGAATGTGTATGCTGCTGTTTTAGGATGAAATGTTCTGAATTTATTTGTTAAATACGCCTGGTACAGTGTGTCATTCAAAGCCATTGTTTCCTTGTTGATTTGCTGTTTAGATGATTTATACAATGATGTAAGTTGGGTCTTAAATTTCCCTACTATTACTATATTATTGTCACTTATTTTATGTTTGTTATTATTTTTTTATATATTTGAGTGTTTCATGTTGGGGGCATAAATATTTACAATTGTTAGATCTTGTTGAATTGTCCCCTTTATTATTATACAATGTCCTTCTTCTTCTCTTGTTACAGTCTTTGTATTATAGTCTAGTTTGTTTTATATAAGTACTGCCAGTTAGGCTTTCTTTTGACATCGATTTGCATGATAAATATTTCTCCATCCCCTCACTTTCAATATGCAGGTGTCTTTAGGCCTAAAGAGAGTCTCTTAAAGGCATCATACAAATGGGTTTTTCTTTTTTATCCATTCTGATATCCAATCCTTGGATTGGAGTGTTCAGTCCATTTATATGTAAAGTAATTATTGATACATATGTATTTATTACCATTTTATTACTTGTTTTATCATAATTTCTGGATAGTTTCTCTCAGCCTTTTTTATCTTGCTTTCATGTTTTGCTGATTTTCTTTAGTGATATATTTCGGTTTCTTCCTCTTTATTCTTTGCATGTTTAATAGTGGTTTTTGACATATGGCTGCCATTAGGTTTGTAAATAATCTCTTTCCAAATAACAGTCTATGGTATGTTGATGGTCATTCAAATTTGAACCCAATCTTTTCTTCTCTCTTCCACATGTTCTAGGTATGTTATAATATTTATATCCTTTTTTGAGATTACTGATTTTTACAGACATATTCATTTTTCTGCATTTGTGTTTTCTGCCTTATACTGTCATTTTTGGTGTCTCCTTTCCATTCAAAGAGTCATTTTTAATATTTCTTATAAGGTTGGTTCAGTGATCATGATCTTCTGGTTTTCTCTGGGAAACTCTTTATCTCTCCTCCAGTTCTGAATGATAGCCTTGCTGGATAGAGTATACTTGGCTATAGATTTTTCCCATTCAGCACTTTGAATATATCATCCCACTCCTTTCTGGCTCACTAAGTTTCTGTTGAAAAGGCTCTTGGTAGCCTTATGGGTTTTCCCTTGTAAGTTAAGGACTAATTTTGTCTTACTGCTTTAAATTAATTTTTTATTTTTTATTTTAAATATATATTATTTTAAATATATTTATTATTATTTATTATTAATTATTAAATATAGTCATTTAAATATATTTATTTTAAATATATATTAAATATATACATATGTATGTAGAGAGAGAGTGAGCTTGAGAGCAGGGGAGTGAGGCGCAGAGAGAGAGAGAGAGAGAGAGAGAATCTTAAGCAGGCTCTATGTTCAGTGCAGAGCCCAATGCTTCATCCCAGGACTCTGGGATCATGACTTGAGCCAAAGACTCTCTCTGTCAAGAGTCAGACACTCAGCCAACTGAGCCTCCCAGGCACCCGTCTTGCTGCTTTTAAGATTTTTTTCTTTATCACTATATTTTGCAAATTTAATTACAATGTCTTGGTGTTGGTCTGCTTTTGTTGATTTTGTTTTGGCTCCTAGATTTGTATGTCTGTTTTCCTTCCCCAGATTCAGGAAGTTTTCTGCTATTATTTCATCAAATAAATGTTCTTCCCCCTTTTGTCTCTCTTCAACTAGGACTCCTATATTACAATTGTTATTATGTTTAACAGAGTAACTGAGTTTCCTAAGTTTATTCTCATGTTGCATAATTCTTCTTTCTCTCTTCTGGTCAGCTTCATTGATTTCCATTACTTTGTCTTCTAGGTCATTAATTTGTTTCATTGCTTCTTCCAGCCAGCCTGCTGTTCATTGCATCAAGAGTGCAACTAGTAGTATATGAAACTGAACATTATTTTATGCAAATTAAATTTAAGAATATCCTTGTCACAAATTCCCCAAATTACCCAAATACAATTATTCCTACATAAATAATAGTATATATAGTATTGATTATTTTTTGGTTATTAACTTTTAAATTATCAAATTTAAATTTAGATACCCAAATAAATATGATATCCAATTGACAATGTTATGATTCAATAAATGTTAGGATGTCAATTAGATTTAGTCTGTAATGACTACTTTATAAACTTTAAATATTCAGTATTTTATTGTTTCATTAAAATTTGTACTTAAAATACTACTTGCCATTAATGTGATTTTACTTATTTTGACTTTACAACTACTCATATCTTGTGATGTTAAATTTAAAAAAGCAGAGGGGCGCCTGGGTGGCTCATTCAGTTAAGTGTCCGACTTCAGCTCAGGTCAATATCTCACTGTTCATGAGTTTGAGCCTCATATCAGGCTCTGTGCTGACAGCTGAGAGCCTGGAGCCTGCTTCAGATTCTGTGTCTCCCTCTCTCTCTCTGCCCCTCCCTCACTCTCACTCTGTCTCTATCTCTCAAAATAAATAAACATTTAAAAAAATTTTAAAAAAGCAGAATACTAGGGCACCTGGGTGGCTCAGCTAGTTAAGCATCCAACTCTTGATTTCAGCTCAAGTCATGATCTCATGGTTGTGAAACCCAGCCCTGTGTCAGGCTCTGCTCTGGGCGCGGAGCCTGGTTAAGATTCTCTCCCTTCCTCTCCCTCTGCCCCTTTCCCACTCGTGCACACATGCTCTCCCTCTTCTCCCCTCTCTCAAAAAAAAAAAAAAAAAAAAAACGGAAGAAGCAGAATACAAACCTCATTTATTTGCATGCTGAATTAGAAATTTTTGATTTTATATTAATTCCCTGGAAAGTTTTATATAATTTCTTTAGATATTTTAATACAATCACTCCACAGAAGTTTTGTATCAATATTTGTTTTCACTATTGCATAGATGATTTGTCCTTATATTTCAGAGTTGGGTTGTATGTCAATAACCAACATCCCACACATCAACTTAGGCAATTCTAGTCCATGTGTGAAGAAGAAAGGGAAGTATATTTGATGCAGGTATTACAAATTCTTCAATCATTTCATAAAAAAATATCATACAGAAGTAGGAATTTGTTTTATTTTTCTTCCATCTGGGAAAATAGTGGAAGTTATAAATTAAAAATTCAAGAGTTATTCCCCTTGTAAGTTAATCAATTGGCTGAGGAAAGACACTACATAGCTTTAGCTTAGACTTTCATTTCTCTCTCAACCACTTCAAATTATCTTCATCTTTTCATTTAATTCAGGTTTTCCAATTATTTCCACCAACTGGATTATACTTTATTCTGATTTATTCTAGTAACAGTGGCTCATTCAGGACTATTTTGTGAATTATCCTCATTTGGTCATTTAACTCTCAGGTTTTCCAATACTATTCAGTGGTCACATATCACTTTGCCCTGATTTGTTCCAATAGTCTCTAAGATCATTTTGGAACAAATCTGATGCTATGCCTAAAATTAAAGTCTGCTTTCCTTATTAGCCAAAAACTCCACATGATTCTATCCATAAATTCAAAAGCATAGTTGGAAAGAAAACCTATTATTTTAATTGGGTGTACTTCTGGTATTATTGTGCATTCCCAAATTATTACAAAAATAGAAAATTTGAGAAGTGGCATGGAAATAAATTGAAGCAGAATGTAAATGACGTAAAATACTTATACGATCATTATGATATAATCTAGGTTTGACATAGCTTGACATTTATTTGAATTTCTAAGTCACCAAAATGTCTATTTATTCCTAGATATTTCATTAAGGGTACAAGCTGCCACAAATTATATTTATTTAAAGCATATGCTATGTAAAACCTTGAATAAAGATTTAGGGAGGGGCACCTGGGTGGCTTAGTCGATTGATCATCTAACTCTTGATTTTGGCTCAGATCACGATCTCGGTTTGTGGAATCAAGCACCATGTCAGCCTCAGTGCTATCAGCACAGAGCCTGCCTGCAATTTCTCTCTCCCTCTTTCTCTGTCCCTCCCCCGCTCACATGCATGTGTGCTCTCTCTCTCTCTCAAAATGAATAAACACTTAAAAAATTTTAAGGAGAATATGATGGCTCTTGTATGACATGAACATTCAATCTAAAAAGATCATAACGTATATAAGAAACAGCAATTACAAAAAAATCATTATCAAATTAAAGAATATAATGAATTACTACAAGGATTCCTAAATGAAATGTCATTAGACGAAGAAAGACCTATAAAAAAATATGTAGAGTGGGCTTTTGTCAGAGCTATGAATAATTGTGTGAAAAATCGTATTATGTTCTTGCTTTGAGGGGATTTGGAAGTCAGTTGGTTCCTAAGACCATTTTCTCTTGGACTCTATTCTACCATGTGTCCACGAAGTCTCCTTCAAGGGATGTGTCTGAATACCTCTAATGAGAGTTTTTCCAAGGCAGCCATTTTAACCGTATTGTGTTTAATAGAATATTTTCAATGGAATATATCTCCTTGGAGATTGTACATATATCATTAAAAGTTCTAACCACGTAATACATACAGAAAAATTTGAAAAGATTTATTAAATGCTCCAAAGATATTTGTTCATGAAGGGTTAGGGGTTATATGTAAACAAACACACAAATATATTTATACACTTATACAATGGATATGTGCTGTTAAAATCACTTATGCATTCTCATTCTATTTGAGATAAAATTTTTCAGAAACTCTATTATTATCCACACATTTACACATCACATAAATTTTACATCTTTTAAATTACATTAGGAGATTATAAACATAACATAATCTGTTCTGAATGTAGTTAGAAGATATCAGGAGTTTAATATATTCTAAGACAAAAGAGAAACTGTATTTGAGAGTATCTCTCTATTGTTATTTATATATCCCTCAATTATTATTTGTGATAGAGTTGGCAGTTAAGTAGACTTATTACCATGATTTTATCCCTGAATATTTTAAACAAAGAGGCTCTGACGTTGTGGTAGGATCCATCGCTAGCAGTCCTTAGTTGTTATTGAACAAGTTAATGATCTACTAAAAAGTTCTAAGTTGTTCTGATTTTATGAGAGTCACTTTTTTTTTTTTTTGAGATCTTCCTCTTAGGAGACAAACTGATAATATTTTATACTTAATCTATTTGCTTACTTATAAAAGAACAGCGGTTCCTGCCTGGCTCAGTCGGTAGAGTAGGTGACTCTTGATTTTGGGGTTGTAAGTTTGAGCCCCTGTTGAGTGTAGAGATAACTTAAAAAAATTTTTTTTAATTAAGAAATAGCAATAATTTTAAAGTAACTTATCAAAGACGATATTACATTCCAAACAGATTTGCTCTGATTTTCAATACAATATGTTAATGATAGACAAGTAATTTCATTTTAACTGCAACACTTATTTATTAATCACCTATTCTATAAATGCCATCCTGTTATGTTAAATGGACTATAAAAATGACTACAGTATAATTCCTATCTCGGAAACATAAACATAATCATATCAGAAGTGTTAAAATGATTACATATATTATGAACTACATAAATATTTTGTACAATTGAAATTTAGTTTTACAAAAAGATCTTAAGATATAGCATTCACTATGGGCTAAAATGGTAAGAAAGACATCTCTTACAAGGATAGCACAACTCAATTGTTCTTAAAATTCAGTGGATTTTTGACAAAGATGATTATCTTTCCTTCACCCTGGATTCAAGAAACATAAGGACAGTAGCATTTAGTAAAGTCCTCTGGTGCACAGTAGGAGCACAACAATCCTTTGTTTTATGGTTAAATGAATACATCCTTTTAGGATATTTGGAATTTTTCATCCAGAAACAGATAGACTAAAAACAATAATTAATAAAAGTAGTAATGAATGGTACATATATCTGTAAAATTACATTGCACACAGTTTTAAATGAAATACCTAGTATTACTAATGAATGAATTAACCTAGCATTACTAATACAGTAATGCTATGTACTAAAGTATATAATGAATATAGCTATAGACTTTCTAATTTTAACAATATTTGCGGGATTTTTTTTGTTTTTCAGCAAGCCATATCTATGAAATATGTGAGACTAGTTTGAGAAATCTGTAAGATACCCTACTTTTCACCAAGTGCTAGCCACTTTATATTTATGCCACAAGGGACTTAGAAGAAAGAAAACACAATTTTGAATCTTGATCTAGAAAGCCAAACTAAACACTGACAACTTAGGCTACATCTTTAATGAATGCTTAAAACAACTAGAGCTTTCATAATAAATGTTCTTCGTTAATTATTGTTAAAATATTGTGTTCCTTAGAGTTTATGAAAGGGAAATTGTAAAAAACATTTTGAGAAGAAAATTGAATGATAACTTGTTAACATTACAAAATAATGCTGTTCTCAGATGAGAGGCAAAACGTCCTGCTCAATTTAATTGCACACAGCAGCTTATATTTGCCATGCCATGGAAAATATTACACACATATTGGGAGGTACGTTACTGCATAGGAGATAGAGTTCTGTCTGGGCGCTCGCTGACTGATATGTAAGGGATGTGGCCATGCTTCAATGTTTAACCACAAGAAGATACCCATATTTTAAGCATTTCCACAAAAGGAACTCCTTAAATTGTTGGTATACATTTATCCAGACTGGTGACATAAGCCTGAGATATAAAAGAATGCTGTATAGGGTAGTTGTCTCAAGTTATGGAAGAAATTTATACATACATTTTCTAGTTACTCTGTAACTCCTACTGTATACCGTGACACTTCATTCTTGATTGACTGTGTCTCCAGACATTTCATCTGACAATCAATCACGTGCTGCTCTTTCCTGCCTCGGGGCTAGCACAGCAGTTCTCTCTTCTGGGAACATTCTTCATTCCACTTTTGATTTTGGCTTGTTTTTCAGATTATAGTCATTTTTTTAATGCCTTATCCTCAAACAGTTCTTGCTTTAAAATCCTTTTTAAAGCGGAGTCTGCGTGGCTCAATGGTTAAGTGTCTGACTTCAGCTCAGGTCATGATTTCACAGTTTGTTAGTTGGAGCCCTGTGTCAGGCTCTGTGCTGACAGCTTACAGCCTGGAGCCTGCTTCGGATTCTCCCTCTCGCTGTTCCTCCCTAACTCACACACTGACTCTCTCTCTCCCTCAAAAATAAACTATAAACAATAAAATCCTGTTTAAATACATCACCACATATTTAATTCAGCACCTGGTTAATATATTTAGATGTTAGATGTGTATTTTTTACACACACACAAATTTTTGGTCTGAACATTTAAATTCCATCTTCTTAGCAAATTTCAATTATATAATGTAGTGTTATCAACTATGATGAGGGCTAAAAGCTGAAAAATGTTCACCTTTAGCCCAGAAGGCTAAACTATAGTCTGCTTAGTTTCAATAAGGATCAAACACATGGTGGTCGCAACATTCTTAAAGGGTCTCACACTGCCTGTATAGCTCACCCATAGTTAATTTCAAACCGAATGCTAAGCCCCAGGGAAATCTTGTGAAAACAGTTTTACAAGTAGACATTCGAAGAAACAGTTATGATCTAATACTCTCTGCACACTCTCTCCTTAAGTACTAAGCGTGTAACTACTAGTTTAACTCTGCAAAAGTGTAGCTCTTTCTGCCCATGGGTTCTGTCCCTGTGCTTCTTAAATAAACTTACTAATTTGTACCATACAATGTCTCCGGAATTCTTTCTTGGCCATTGTGTTCATAACAGCTCTGAGTTCAGATAAAGACGAGTGCTGAAAATGACTGTTTTAGGGACGTTTTAGACATGTCAACTGGCGACAATTATGTGAGAAGGAAGCTTTTGGAGAGCTCCATATTCGTTCTTCTCCCTTCGAGTAGCTTCAAAGTGTTGATTTCACAGCTACCCTACTTGTAGGGATGTTGGTTTTCAAAACTACTTTGAATTTGAGGAATGAGATGGCAATCAGACAAGTGAAAATGTCAAAAGTCTGCTGCTCTAACACTCCTTTTAGATTGTTGCCAGCCTTTGCTAATTTCCAGAGATGTGAAAAAGTTGACTTTGATAATTTTTGCCAATATTCTCATCACTTCTATAGTGGTACAGATTTGTATACTTCCTTACTTTGCCATTTCTTAAATGCTTCTTGCTTTCCTATACGTTTTCAGTGAACACCTGTGAAAGATTGTATTTAATTTTTAAATTAAGAATGAAAATAGCAATGTGGTAAATTGATTCCAAGAACATTTGAGGGTATTATATTTTTCATCAGGAAAGTTTCTTCTCTAAAAATAAAGTACATTTGGATACGATTTCTAAATCTTATTAGTATCATAAAAGAAAATAAATCAAACAGGGTCATTGACTTTGGGATTATACATTTTTTGGCAAGTTAGTTTATAGGTTTAATTGTAATTTAACTGTTTCTGGGCTTTAAAAAAATAAACAGCATGGTCAAACACATATAGAGTCTTCTAGAGAAAAATAATGCATGAAGTAGCATGTTAAACATGTATATTTGGCCAGCCCTCCAAACACATTTCCTCCACCTCTTCCTCTGTTTCCTCACTCTACCAGAAATTAAGTTTTCAGTCTTACTAATATATTTTTCCTGGATTCACACACACATTTTGCAATCTAAATTCATTTTAAAGGAAGCAATATATGCAGAAAATATTGTCATGCATATAATGAGATTATGCCTTGCTTAATTAATATTAATATTAAAATTTTTAATGCATTTTATAAGTAAAATCCATAATTCTTTAATGTACATTAACATTTTTCATTGTTTGTAATTCACTTATAATGTCGGTATTATATAAACAGTTTCTTAAGATAAGAGTAATTCTCAAATATGTTACTAAGTGATTTAAGTAATAATGAAGTAAAATCGCTGTAAAATACTCTGCATTTCTATTTTTCATGAAATCTGTAGTATAAAAGTGAACTTTATTATTTTAAAAAGACTGAGTTAAATGTAAAAAAATAATACTTGTAAAAATTTTATTAAATTCAGTATTAAATGACAATTTGTATTATAAGGTAATAACTAAATATAATCATTTTTGCATTAAAATTTCTTCAAATTATGGGGCTCCTGGGTGGCTGAGTCGATTAAGCGTCTGACTTCAGCTCAGGTCATGATCTCACGGTTCATGAGTTTGAGCCCCACGTTGGGCTCTGTGCTGACGGCTCAGAGCCTGGAGCCTGCTCAGATTCTGTGTCTCCCTCTTTCTTTGCTCCTCCCCCACTCATGTTCTGTGTCTCTCTTTCTCTCTCAAAAACAAATAAATACACATTTTAAAAAATTCTTCAAGTTAAGAAATGTACTACAAAAAGATAAGATTACTTTACATAGAAATAATAACTTAAAAATAAGCTATTAGTTATTGAGACACTCAAAGATATTTTCTTTCTCTTTTTTCCCAAAAGGATAATTTTGTTTTATTCTCCCTCTCCAGATGTAACTGCATCTTCATGCAGGTATGGTCCTGTATACTAATTTGTTGCCCCAAGGTCTCTACTAGACTTTTGACTCTATCTCTAGAGCTGTCAGACAATTAGCAACTGGGATTGCATTTTATATATAAAAGACTGTAACCTACTTTTAAACCCTTTCTGCATTCTGGTATTCTAACAGACTACTTTAAAAATAACCTGGAGAAGTGTCATCAACTGAAGCAATATTTAGTGAACTACTGTTTAAAGGTTTAAACAGTAAGCACACTTGTATGCATTTTGTTATTTTAAGGACAGTCAAAAGCCCATTGCTCTAACACTCCTTTTAGATTGTTGAAAGCCTTTGCTAATTTCCAGATATGTGAAAAAGTTGACTTTTTTCATTTTGGTGAATGTGTATATTTTTCCTGTCTAATCTTTAAATATATCTGAGATTACATAGTATTTTTTACATTGATGAATTAGAAGATATCGATATTTCAGAGAATTCCCTAGAACACCATTATGAAGTGACACATCTGTTGAACAGAATCAGTCTCATGTGAATCTTCTCCCTGTCCCAAGATGTTATTAATCTAAACTCCAAACATAATTTAGGACATTAAATGTAACATTACATGATCCAGGCATTGGCATGTTAATGACCCTCAGAGTGAATTTATATTATCTACAACAAGATATGATTGTGAAACTTCAAAAACATTAAAGCTTTAGGATTTCTTATATTTAAAAAATATGCTCTAAAGTATTTGAAAAGCATAAATTGACCCAGAGTGGAGAATTGGTAATTCTTTGTGAAAATAAATATAGCGAAAATAAAAGTACTCTGGAAGAAAAAGCAGGTTCATATTGCATATTAGTCACTACAGTCTATCCAGTAAAAAAATGCTATGGCAAAAATAATATTGGAGAAAAAATAGGGCAATAAAAATCCCCTGGGAATAAAACAGATGACATTGAATTAGAGTTTGATTCATTACTATGAACTTTGCTTAGATATATATGCATATGTAGGTTGGTATGTGTTTATGTTGGTATATTTATAATCATGTATTATAGACAATATAATTGTATAGAGAGGGCCTGGAAGCAGTGAGACACCAGTAACAACAATCACATCCTGTACCAGGATCTCGATTTTGAAATACCAATCTCTGATGAAAATACTATCCTCTGATCTTCAAGCATCCCTGAAAAATTACCTATTATAAAGCTAGGGCTGGATAAATACAAAATGAGCCTCGAGCTTTTATAATGCTAGAAATAAATTGTCCCACCCCACCCCCAAAATAGTAGGGATTAATTAAAAAAAAAGAAAGGAAGAAATGACAGGAGCCAATCCAAAACGATTTCCAATGTGAATATCTGAAACAATTTTACAAACAAAATTAACTTCTTAGTATTGGATTATAAGAGAGAAAGAATAAAATAAATATCTATGAGCCCATTGTGATATAAATAAGGGATTACAAAATAAATAAATGCTAAAGAAAGGATAAATCTCCTGGATATAAATCTTATAATTTATAAATTACATTTATAAATTAAATTATATTCATAAATTATAAATTATATTTATAAGTTTATAAATGATAAAGCTTATTTATAATTTACACAGGTGTTCCCCCATGTAGGAGTCCATTCCCTTGAGTATGGATTGGGCTTACTCACTAGGTATGAAAGAGTACGAAAGAAAGAATCCCTACAGTGGACAAATCTGGTGGATGCTGCCTTGATGATTAATAATTAAAGTAATAAGTCATGATGATAGTATGTATCCCCTAAACTGATATAAAGAGAAAATCACTTTTTTTGGTACTCTTTCCTGAATTCCATACCTTGGTATAATCATGAGGACAATATCAACAAAACTCAAATAGAAAGACAGCCTACAAATGTCTGAGAGATACTTCTCAAAAGTTGCAAAGCCATGAAAGACAATGGAAAAGTATTATAGGCCAGAGTAGACTAAGAAGGCATCATGATGAAACACATGAAATACACCATGGCATACTAGTGTAGATCCTGGAACAGAAAAAGGACACTAATAAGAAAACTAGTGAAATCTGAATAAAGTTTGGGATTTAGTTAATACTGGTGTATCTTTTTTGGAACAACATCAGTAACAAGAACAAAAAGTCTCTTGCAACCCTATAGGTGAGTGTTGATAAAAACTATAAATATGATGTTTTCATATAGGAAAGAAAGGAATGGAAGAGACATAACAAAGGGAAAATGGTCAAGCTTGAATTTGATATCACATAGGTACAAAATATACGAGGTAAAAATTATAGCCAGGAATCTTGGAGAAATTTCAATATTTTAAGTGGAATTAGCATGAATGACTATAAAGCATCTGTGGACCGAAAAGTTGAGAGGTGAGTTAATTATACATTTTTCAGGTCCATAGAATGTACAACACCAAAAGCGAAAATTCATGGAAACTATGAACCGTGGCTGATAATGATGTGTCGGTGGAGGTATGTTAGTAATGGGGTAGGCCCTGCCGGAGGCATAGACTGTATGGGAGGGCTCTATACCTTCTGCTTAAATTTGCTGTGAACTCATAACTGCTCTAAAATATAAAGCCTTTTTTAAAAAACCTCAAAAAACAGACTGTTTTGCACTACTGCCACTAGTGATATGCTAATGGAAATCTCATAGTGAGCCTCTTTTCACATATAAGGAAATTTTTCGCAGGAGAAAGTGTGTGTCTCTTCTATTTTCCAGGTGGAACACTAACAGATGGCTACCATTGGCTTAAACATTTTATGAAAGTGAGGCAGGAAGCATGAGGAAAATTTAGGTCACATTTTCAAGCTACATAACCAATGCAGCAGCTGCTTAACTCCAAAATTATTGTAATATTTCAGCAACTGTTAGTTGGATCTTTTTATTTGCAACCAAAGTTGTTCTGTTTTTAGAAGATGTTCAACCACAGAAGAGAAGGAATGACCATCAAGTCACCTGAAAAAGAACAGAGATAGAGAAGATTGCATTAAACAGGAAAAAAATTACAGGATAGAAAATGTATTTTACAGAGGGTAAGTGAAGAAATCTCATCCAATTGAATTACTTTTGTATTCGTGTTACTTCATAAACAAGAATATTATTCTGAGTGATAAATGTTGCTCACAGTGAAATTGACTAAATCATACATGATCGTTATTAAGTTTCCTTAAGTTATACTGAATTTTTCCCTCCTAATTTTGACAATTTAGAAAGATTTTCATACGGCATAAAAGCCAATTTTCTTTAAATTTGCCTAAAAACAAAATTATATATCCAAAGCTAAAATAGGAAAACACTAAAATTATGGTTTAACAAATATTTGTAAAAAAGGATACAGTAAAAATAGTAAAATTTCTGAGTTCTTCAAAATTTCCATAAAAAATATCTTGAAAACTCACATTCGAGCTTAGGCTTCAGGTAAATGAATGAGAAGGATCATAAAAACATTAATAGATTTTAACAGAATATTAATAGAAAACAATAAGTGAAAATTAAAAGGCAAGACAAAAAGCCAATAACTTGCAGAGGTAGTTGGAAGTTGATGAAGTTCCAGTATCTGTAAATTTTAATTGTTCCTCTCATAAAAGTATAATGTACACATTCATCTTCATGTCACTATGCCAACTTTTAGGTATTGGGTAAAAACAGGTTCGTATACTTGAGCACCTGAAAAATATCAATGATATCTACCCTTCCTCCAAATTCCTTGTTTTCAAGTCAGTTAAAGGAAAATATTCAAGATCTTAACATGCCATGCAGACATGCCTGCCAGTCAGTTTCATGCACACGTACAATTAACAAGAGCATTATAAGGGGCTGGAAATTTTAAGCTCCTTTCTGCACAAGTGACTCAACTCTGATC
The DNA here is from genome assembly GCA_030068075.1 of Paguma larvata. Lineage (NCBI taxonomy): Eukaryota > Metazoa > Chordata > Mammalia > Carnivora > Viverridae > Paguma > Paguma larvata. The sequence goes on along the minus strand of CM057839.1, from coordinate 22,468,995 downwards.
ACCCCTGCAGTGTTACATTCCCAGTAGGGAGAGGGATTTTAATTTGATTGATCAAAGATCAGTGAGTACTGGGCATTCCTTATTTTGTCTTAATAGGAGTGAAACAGAAAATGGCTATTTAGAAAGTTCTGAATCAAACTTATACCGAAACCTCGTGTGTTTAATTGCACTCCCTTTCATTTCTTATTTTAAAGAGTAGTTGATTTCTTATTTTAAAGAGTAGTTTAAAGTATGTGGGTATTTGGGTCAATTATTTTTTCAATGGTACCCAAATATTTTTTTCCCACATAGCTTTAGTTTTCAATCATTTCGAAAGCTCTCAGAAAAGCAATTTGAGGTAAATGTAATAAATTGTAGGGTAGCATTTATCAATGTCAAGGTATGCTATTATTTTAGCATTGTAGTAATATACTTTTTATCATAAATAACCCTTTTTTTCTGTGTAGAAGTCATGCATTTCTCATAAAGTTATTTATGTGTATAACCTACATAATTACAAGGTCTTTATGTCGACATGCTTTGTAAAGTATTTGATGTTACTCTGGGATGAATAAAATTGCATCATTAAAATACGGAGCAGTGGAAAATGATTATACAGCTAATCTTGGATTTGGTGTTAAATGTTTAAGCGCCTCATTCAATTCTGAGCTTCCTGCAAGCCAAGGGCAAAATGAAATATAGAGAGTGTATGCATCTCGTTTTCTGAAAATTATAGCAACATTATTTTTTTGAGACATAACACTGTTTGAGAAATATATGTATGTGTGTTCCACACATTCCAACAAAATTAAGTACAATTGATTGGGTCTTCAAAATGGGTATTATAAAATATGCAAAAACATCTAATTTAAGAGTCTTTCTTAGACTTTCTAGAAAGAGGCAAAGCATGTTATTAAAAAAAACAGTCATCACTTCTTAAGTATCAATATTGACATTTGTGAATATGATCTTCATAATGTTAGGAAAAAAGATAGTAATAATAAAAAATAGTGATTAATATTTTACACTATGGCAGTGTCTAGAGTTATTTATAAGATTTGATTTTAAACACTACACATTTATTTTATGATGACAGCATTAAATGTGGCAGCAGAATGTTTGAGCCTACTTACTATTCCACTTGAACACGGATCTGTGAGAAAGCTGTTGCAGCAATGTTAATCAATGCATAAAGGTAGGAATACCATTCCATAATTCACCAGGATGGAGACAAGAAATGGTGGACCCAGCGTTAATATGTGGCTGCACCCATCTGGATTGCAGTCAGTTTAATTTTAGCAGAAGCCGAGGAGATCATTTATCAGGATTGAATGTATTACTGTAATTCATTGCAGTGATTGTAGGGAAACGGCAGTAGTATAGATGCGTGGCTGTAACTCATGATGACACAACCTGGCTGGTGGCTTTCTATACTGCTATTTTCAGTTAGAACAGACTCTCTCTCAGAAATTTTAGTATACTATTGACTTATTCAAAAAATGAGGTCAGATAAACAAAGAATCATCTTCCAGAACATATTGAGAAAGATTAAAAGTCTGTCAACTCATTTCAAAATAAAAGAAGTTCTTGTAGAACAAATAATTAGGCAACAATTATGATCTCTGATCCTCCCCCTGCTTCTGAAACCATTATGTTTTCCATCCCAAGATGAAAACTCTCTGGCCTCATGTATTCCTTGATAGTTTTATAGCTTCTCCCGGAATTTAAATATTTGATCCAGGTGTGCCCATAATACTTCATATTGAAATCATAAACCTGGGAGTTACTCTGTTTCCTTGTATAACATCCTGCCCCTCCTATCAGTTGAGGGGAAGTGACACAAAGCTATACAATGTGTTTTTCTTCCTAATCTCATTTGCTTAATATATTATTAAGACAATGATATGATTCTAAATTATGTAAGCTCATTTTAGAAACTTTCTTTTAATGTTTATTTATTTTGAGAGAGAGAGATAGAAGTGAGGTGGGGAGGGGCAGAAAGAGAGGGAGAGAGAGAATCCCAAGCAGGCTGTGCATTGTCAGCATGGGGTCGATGCGGGGCTCAAGCTCACAAACCGTGAGATCAGGACCTGAGCCGAAATCAAGAGTCAGATGCTTAACTGACTGAGCCATCCAGGTGCACCTTGGAAACTCTTTAGTTTCCATGAACAACCTGAAGGTCATGATTTTTTTAATCACCTTGGTAATCAAATAAATAATAAATACAGGTACTTTGCTAGGTTTCATTTATTTTTTTATATTCTGACTTATACATTTATAAAAAGGCTTACTGAAAAGTTGCCCTTTGCAAGTAATTTTAAAAATAATTTTAAGGGGCGCCTGGGTGGCTCAGTCGGTTGAGCGGCCAACTTCGGCTCAGGTCATGATCTCACGGTCTGTGAGTTCGAGCCCCACGTCGGGCTCTGTGCTGACAGCTCAGGGCCTGGAGCCTGCTTCGGATTCTGTGTCTCCCTCTCTCTCTGCCCTCCTCCTGCTCACGCTCTGTCTCTATGTCTCAAAAATAAATAAACATTAAAAAAAATTTTTTTTAAATAATTTTAAAATTGTATTTGAGGGTCACTTGGGTGACTCAGTCAATTGAGTGCCTGACTTCAGCTCAGGTCACAACTCCTGGGTTGTGAGTTCTAGCCCCATATGGGGCTTGCTGCTGTCAGCCTGTCAGTACAGAGCCCACTTCAGATCCTCGGTCCCTCTCTCTGTGCCCCTCTTATGCTCATTCTAGCTCTCTCTCTCTCTCTCTCTCTCTCAAAAAAAAAAAAAATTGTATTTACTCTATGACCCAGCAATAGCACTGTTAGGAATCTACCCAAGAGATACAGGACTGCTGATGCATAGGGGCACATGTACCCCGATGTTCATAGCAGCACTTTCGACAATAGCCAAATCATGAAAAGAGACTAAGTGTCCATCCACTGACGAATGGATAAAGAAGATGTGGTATATATATACAATGGAATACTACGCAGCAATGAGAAAGAATGAAATCTGGCCATGTGTGGCAACATGAATGGAGCTGGAGGGTATTATGCTGAGTGAAATAAGTCAGGCAGAGAAAGACAGATGCCATATGTTTCCATGCATAGGTAGGCTTTGTGAGACTTAACAGAAAACCAGGGGGGAGGGGAAGAGGGGAAGAAAAAAAAAGCCACAGAGAGGGAGGAAGTCATAACATTAGAGACTCTAAAAGACAAAGAACAAACTGAGAGGAGAGGGGGGTGTGGAAGGGGGAGAGCGGGTGATGAGCACAGAGGAGGGCACTTGTTGGGATGAGCACTGGGTGTTGTATGGAAACCAATTCGAAAATAAATTATTCAAAAAAAATAAAAATAAAAAAGTCATATTTGAACACCTAATATAAAAATTTACCGTACATTTTTAAGTATCCAGTTCCGTGCCATTAAGTGCATTCACATTGTTGTGCAACTGCAAACACATTTGAAAAGATTAAATTAATCAATTATAAATCCATTTTATTGTGTCTGACCTTTTAACCATGATCTTACATAGGAATCCATTGCTTTCCCCTTGTCTCACTAGTGTGGGTCCCTACTTCCTTTTATTTGGATATTTATAACAGGTTTCTTGCCCTTTCCCCTGACCAGCTTTGCAACTTTTTAGGCATTCCTATCAACAGGTACAAAAAAGGAAAATCCAAACATGTAACAATTCTATTTTGAACCTTTCATGAAGAGATTCACTCTCTAAAACCTCAAATTTACGCCTGAATTCTACACTCCTGAATGAATTGTTTATTTCCCCGTCCATGCCTCCCGCACGCCATCTCACTTTTCACCACACTGGTCTACCCGAGTGCCTTCCTGTATTGGTAAACCCTGTGTGCAGGCTGCTCGTTCTGCTGAAGGGTCCTCTGCCCTCATTAAACCCCTGCTAATCCTTAAATGCTTCAATTTCACCTTCGTTTTGAGCACTTCTCCAAGTTAAGCCTCTTCCAACTCAAGTGCTAATTTCGGTTGTATGTACACAGACCGATGTATCCAGCACACTGTGTATTTGCAATTTCGTACATCCACATCTATCCTCCTGACTAACTCAATATATTTAATTTCTACCTGTTGCAAGTTTATTGTTATGTGCATGCACATCTAGCATATGACATATACGAATTCTAAGTGAATATGAGTTGAATGAATACATGAATGAAGAATTTTAGTCTTTGACATATCTGCTTTTGTTGATGTCATCAAACTTCCATCTTAGTTGAGATACTTGTATGCTTTTAAGTATTAAATGAAATACAATTTAGATGTGGCCTAGTTTTCCAAATATCTACATGGATAGAACATAATGAATATATAATTAATTATATAACTAATGCATAGATCTACACAGATATAAGTAATTATATATAATTTATTATATTTAATATAATTTAAATGATTTAACATTTTCACAAATAATAAATAATATATGCAAATTACATATAATACATCAATTTTCTGGTTACTCTTTATATAAATATTTTTTCTACTAAACTAATTAATTAGCATAATAAGGGGACTCAGACTTGAAAGGATGACTAAGATATGAATTCTGAGATTTAATCTATATGTGTTGAAAACATTTAATTTATAAACTCAAATTGTACATAAATCTTCAGAAGGGAACGGTGAACGTGTAAATGGAAACTGGAGAAAGTGCAATCTTTGTTATTCTGTAGCAGAAAGCTTAGAAAAATTTTGTCCTGCAGTTATGTGAAAGGCAGAACCTACAAATGATTAATTTAGATATTTAACTGAGGACATTTCCAAGGAAAGTATTGAGGGAAATATCCTCGTTTCTACTGGCTTTGGTGGAGAACCTGGCTCTTCTGAAATTGCTAAAATGAGAGCACGCATTTTAACCAAGATTAAGAGTTGGAATAAGAATTAGAAGCATATGACACAGATCCAAAATTACATTTTGAACAGCAGTTGCATGGAGGTATCATCAAAAATAATTATAGGGACCACATGAGAGTAAATTTCAAGAGGTCAACTTGGTAAGCTATATAGTATCAGTTGTTTGGTCAAACCAAGTCTAGATGTTGCTGTAAAAATCTTTTTTAGATGTGACTGATATTTAAATCAATACATTTTGAGTTAAGCAGATTATTTTCCATAATGTTGGTGGGCCTTATCTAATCAGTTGAAACCCAAAAGTGAAAACTTTGGAGTCAAGACTGAAACATAAAAACTCTGCCTGAATTTACAAGCAGAATTTCTGAGACTAAATAGTCTTGTACTGTGAACTACGGATCCATGTCAAGTTTTACCTGAATATTCAGCTGGCTGGCTTGCTCTAAAGATTTTAGACTTGCCAGTATCCATAATCACATGAACCAGTTCTTGAAAAAAATCTGCATGAGTGTGTATGTGTGTGTGTGTATACACAGATGTGTATATATATAATTTTAATATAATTTATATATATGTATATATCTGTTTCTCTGGATAACAGACTAAATATAGACTAAATTTACAAAATATATGAAATTAATTATATTTTTTAAATCTTATTTATTTATTTTGAGAGAAATAGAGAGCATGATCGGGGAAGGGGCAGAGAGGGGGGAGAGAGAGAATCCCAAGCAAGCTCCATTCTGTCAGCATGGAGCCATGTGGGGCATGAACTCAGGAACCAGGAGATCATGACCTGAGCTGAAACCAAGAGTTGGACACTTAACCAACTAAGTCACCAGACACACCTGAATTACATTTTTTACAATAAATATTTCTCTCAAGAAAATGTTATTCTCAAAGGACGTGTCCTTAAACTTCCACAGGTTGAAATGTAATGTTTTATTGCCATAAACATTTAAAATGTGTTACAAATTTAATCAGTATGCAATGACCCAATATACAGATCCTATTCCAGTCATCTGTCTTCCACATAATACTCCTGAAATTTCAAGGCAGTGAAATTATATAAACGTGAATGTGTAGTGAACTTAAATCGAAGGATAAAATGAATGATTTAGAGAGATTGGAGGGTTTATAGAAGAGCTATAAAGTAGTACTGAATGAGAAAAGAGTAATAAGCTAAATATAAAATATAAATAAATATAAAAGCTAAAGATAAAAATTGATAGTAAATTGAAATGAAAAAAAAATAATGCTGAAATTTACTAACATGAATGGAGTGAATAAGGAAGTGACTTCACATTAATTGTTCCTTCAGAAATTACTGCTGGGTGTTCAATGAGGATAGTTCGAATTCTTGCCTATGAATGAAAAAAGCTACTAAATAAAAGCTATCTTGTATACTATTAAAATGTATAGCAAAGAAAGGAAACCGATTTCGATTTAGTGCCTATTATATGCCTAAAATGTATTATTTAAAAGCAAATATTGTACTCCATTTATGTAGATGTAGAAAATAATCAGTGCCTTGAAAGAAAATTATTAGTTTCTATAAAAAATATTTATAACATTAAGTTCCTAGGTGAAATCACCCACAGAACAATAATGAAGGTACTCTAAATCTGCCACTTATTAATTTACCACTATTGAATTTGATCATATACACATTAATGCTTATAATATTAAATTTTTTTTTTACCATTTATTTATTTTTGAGAGACAGAGATAGAGGATGAGGGAGGGGGACAGAGACAGAGGGATACACAGAATCTGAAGCAGGATCCAGGCTCCGAGCTGTCAGCACAGAGCCTGATGTGGGGCTCGAACCCACAGACCGCGAGATCATGACCTGTGTCAAAGTCAGACACTTAACCAACTGAGCCACCCAGGCAGCTCACAAATTAATGCTTTTAATTGCTTCCATACCCAGTTGAATTTAAAATGTGCTTTAACAAATTTATTAATATTCTGAGACCAACTACGGTTTTTTATTGCCTTTACTTCTCAGACAAATTTATCTCTTTGTTCTGAAATTATCAAATAGCCTACAACAGAAAGAGGACTTTTACACTGATATAGTTATGGTATAAATTAATAATGATGAATCATCACACTAGTAGTTATTATTATTTTTTTAACACCTAAAGCTGAAGTGTTAACAAGTGGACCAGAACTGATAATCTTGAGGGAAGAAAGGCCCTCAATTATAGTCTGTCCCCGGCAGGTGGGTGTGGGCTACTGATATTTTCAAATCATGAAGAATACAGATAGTTACCAAAAGAGAATCTAAATCATTACTATATTTCCTTACTGGAGTTTTAAAAAAATGAAAGAGAAAGACCAAGTGCTCTAAGTAAAAATTTCCAGGAAAATACATCCTGGGGTAACAAGTCAAGTGGGTAATGGTAGAGGAAGAATCTAGTTATCTATAAACTAAAATTTTTAGAATGTTAAAGCATTCATGTTATTAAATATTTCATAATTTCACATATTAGATCCAATACTCTAGAACCAAAATAGGCAATAAGACAGAACATACACATGTAAGATTTTTAAAGTAAAGATAATGTGTAAAGTTGGTATAGCTAGAAATCTTTTATGGGAGTGGTCATCGCCATGCTTCTCCAAAAATACAACTCCAGGTGGGGTAGTAATATTCCTGGACTACAGTAGAAGTTTTTCTCTGGCAAATTTAAAGTAATAGCTCATCCAATCCATATTATTTCTTCTATAGCTATTCTTTTAAATATATAATATATATATTATATATATAAAGTATCAAGTGACACTTTTCCTTATGAGTTGAAACTTGTTAAAAATCGAATAAGAGGACCAAAATCTCTAACTAAATATACTGCCTTCTAAGTTCATATGGACGTCAGGTTCCAGGTCAGCCTAGTCTCTGTTGGGCACATGAAGAGGTGTCCGCGTTACAACAGCTGCTCTCCAGCAACCACCTTTGCCCCACACCAGCCAGTAAGGGAGAGATGAAGAGATAGATAGCTGACCACAGGGAGTAAGGTGCTGAGTGGCCAAATAACTTGTTAGGTTAGGTTTATAAGGGAATGCGTCTCTTCTACCTAGATGCTGGTGGCATTTCGCTAGAGAAATCCAGTCCCTAAGCCCTCAGAAAGCATAATGCTACGGAGATGTGGGGAAAAAAGACAACTGAGAGATTGCAGGCTGTCTTCTCAGGTCTCCTCATGTCCTGTGTAGAAAATGGATGTCTTGGAATATAGTAAAGGATTAAGAAACTTTGCTATTAACTTCCCTCTTCAGAAGCCTTCCTGCTCAGAAAGGGACAGAGATTATCTGTGGCAGGAGGTGCTTGGACCTAGAAAAGGTGGAACAAGAGTGTGTAATAAAAATGAGCAATGTGATAGTCATAGGGTGCTAAATATGCCTCTGTATGCCCCACGGGAGGCAGCATTTGCGTTTCCCAAGACTCAGGTCATTGTAGTTATTAGAGAAATAGCCACAACTACGAGACAACAGATTATTTAGTTAGAAATCCACAAGACCTTAATTTTTTCCCCATCTTTTCTCTTAGTGCTACCATTTTTAAAATGGTGAATTTTTTAAGAGTCAGACTATATAGCCCCATCTTTTTCTCTGCCTCACCGTCATAACTTGACTGTCTTCTAAACCAGGGGAAAAATGAGTTTTGAATTATATATGAAATAAAAAAATTAAAAAAGGAAATAAATATATACAAATGGCACAAAGTAACTGAAAAAATATGGAATCTGGATAAAAGGTGGCTAACAGAACCGCTATCCGGGAGTGAGGTAAACAGGTGCAGCACGGCGTGCTTGAGGGACAGTTTTTAAAACACAACTAAATAGGTTCTTTCCTTGTTTATACTATTGAAGTTGAGATGTCTCAATAAAATTATATGAATGGGGATGCCTGGGTGGCTCAGTCCTTTGAGCGTCCGACCCTTGATTTCAGCTCCAATCATGATCCCAGGTTCATGGGATTGAGTCCCGCGACGGGCTCTGTGCTGAGCTTGGAGCCAGTTTAAGACTCTCTCTCTCTTGGCCCTTCTCCCCTGCTCACATTCTCTCTGTCTATAAAAATAATATATATTTTAGTGGTGCTATGTACACTCTTCCATTAGTTCTGTTATGCTGCATGCTAACCAGTTTAAGGAGCCATTAGGCTTGATTTTTCATTCCAACCTAAAGAGAATGTAAATTAAAAAAAAAATAACCACTAATTTATGCGACATTATTTTTGTGACGAACGTAAAAGCATTATTTTTAAAACCTCTAATTATTCAGGTGAATAATGCAAATCAGTAAACCTTTTCCTAATTTATAGCAGTATTCTAAAGCATAGAGATAATGTGTCTGGGGCAGAGAGGTGGGGGAATTTACTTCTTATCCAGTGTTTTGGCCTTTTGAATTCACAGTAACTGTGTCACAAATTAATGAATCATCAGCCAAATGTTTCTGTACCTCCCATGTAATGGAATGATTCATAAAATTCTCAGGGATCTTAGCATGATTCATTATTTCACTTTTAACCTTCTTGGATTCAAATATGGAGCTTAATATAGCCATTTCTTTTTTATTTCTAGATTTATTACAATAGTAATCAGTTGATAGGCAATTATATGCTTTGCCATCCATTCTCTGCAAATAGCAATTTTCATAACTCACAAAAACATGACAATGGTTTCTTCCATAATTATTTATGCTTAAATGACTTCTTCGATAAAAGGTATGAGCCAAATTAATCATAAACTAGATTCCCCTCACTTTTTTTCAGTACTTTTGATGGTATAGAGTTTAGAGAGGTTAATGAGAGGGATTTTAGCCTAATTTTAAAGTGAGAAATTATGGAATCTAAATAAAAATGTGATCTCTGAAATATCAACATTTGAATGAAGTATTTTGGCTTCATTCCTCTCTTTTGAGACCCTAGGACTAAACACACTTTAAGTTTATACTGGAGAGTATAATGCTTAAATATGATAGTTTGCTTTTCCCAGATACTTTGTCATTTTCATTTATATCACAGAATATAAGCGAAGATTTTGAAATGCTGTTACTAACATTTTTAAAACCTGTCGCTGCTCTCAAGCTCTATCATAAATAATCACATACATATTTCACATTTAGATTAGGAATACTTTTATAATCCTGGAGAATTTATTATTATTTGTATTTATCACCAGGGAATTGTAATAGTTCCATGTGAATCTAGAAAATGAAGATTGGTATGTATAACTCAAGTTAGCATTATTGTATATTTATAGTTTCATTTTTATAATTCCCATAAATAATTGACTTTATATGAAAACAGTGAATGTTGATGAGCATAATTCATCTCCTCACTTGAGCAGATTATTGTTTTTGAATGATTGTGGAATACATTATTCTCTTTGCTTTCAGCCAATGGTAATAGAAGACATAGTTAGATACCATTCGTTGTTGCAAATGCACCTAGATGATTGGACTTGCAAAATTATATAGCCTTACACTTTTTAGTTTCCTTTGTGACATAATCAATATCCTGCATACATCAGTGAGAACCAGCAAGCATGTAGTTTAAATTCAGGATCCAAACTGCAGTGACATCTGCTAGATAGTTCTTATAGAAATATGTCCCAAATAGACTCAAAAACAGATTGAGCATAACTACTCTTAAGATAGGCATATGACTAACTAAGTGAAAATGCATCCTGCTCTCTCTTCCCTTTGATATTAATTAGGGAAGAACTGCAAGACATTAGAAGAAGAGCTCCAACTTCATTCAAAAGAAAGACAAGCAATACTTGTATCAAAACGAAAAATTATTTACATAATTTTATTAACTCAAAATCAAGAGTGGTAATGTGGGTTTCTCTCTAACAATTGAAGGGTTTTCTTTGTTGCAACATTTATTATATTAGTTAGAAAAAGAAACCCAGAATGAAAATAAAAATATATAAGATATACAAGCAAAGCTAGATGTTTTATTTTAGTAAATATTTGTTCGGAGTAAGATAAAGTATGTTAATATTCACTTTCCAATCCAGTAACCCAAATTATTTCATATTTGTACATATCTGTATTGATTTTTCTCTTTTTCTGGCTGATGCTTCCTTTTATGACTAACATGTTTAACTTTTAGCAATTGTGCCAATACTACTCAGGATAAATGGCTCAATGATTTATAATTTTAGTTATTTTTAATCATCATAGCAAATATTTAATACATTTATATTTTGAAATGAGCCTAATACTGTTAAAATTTTGTGTTTATTATAAATCAAATTGGAGTAATCTAATTATTTATGCATCATTAAGGAATACGTGAGGAAAATAGTCACAATATACGTATGGTATTAATTTTTACTTAATATTATAAGTACTTTGAGTATATGTTCTGTATCATAACTCTTCTAAAATAGTGCTTTTTATGTAACCTCAAGAGTAATTGCTTAAAATGAAGGAAAATGTCCTTAAAACAAATTGAAATTTTAATTTAAAGTTAAATTGTCTTGTATAGTCCATGATTTTCCTCTTTGGAATTTCTTAGCCTTATAATTCAAAGTTGCATGTCTTGAGACATGCTAAAATGTAGCTATAGAATGAGCATATCATTTAACAACAATTTATTGGACACCTATTGTATTGATTTTGTATTGTATCTACAACAAATTACCAGAAATGTAGTGTCTTAAAACAATACAGATTTATTATCTAAAAGTTTTGGAAGTCAAGTGCCTGAAAAATGGATTTCACTAGGCTTAAATCAAGGAGTAGGCAGTTTATATTTCTGGAGTCTCTGGAGAGAGTCCATGCTTTGCCTTTGTTTCCAGAGGCTGGTCACCTTCCAGCGGTAGCAAATAACCCGTGCTTTCATTTTCAGATCTTCTTCTATAACTCTAACTAACTATCTCCCTCTCAAAAAGACTCTAGTGAATCCATTTGGTCTATCCACCACATTCCAGAATAATCACTCACTCCATCTCAAGATCCTAAATTTAATCAAATCTGCATACTCCCCTTGTCTATAAAGTAACACACTAAAAAATCCTGGTGATTAAGATGTGGATATTTCCGCAAGAGTCATCATGCTGTCTACCCCACCTACTGTAAACAATACTCGACATGTCATCAAAAACAGAGTGACGTGGTTTGTGTTTTCATGGAACTTGAAAACCAGAGAAGAATGCAAACATGGAAAATGTGTTTACAACTAAAATGGGAGCAATGAAATAGAAATAATGGCTAAAACAAGGGGCAAGGGACAGAAGACTTTCCTTTAGGAGTTATATCTCAATGAGATATTAGTTATGAGAGTAAGATATATAGGATAAATTTCCAAATGCAGCAAAATTCAGGTTGTGATTGTCCTTTACATAATTTATTTTTTAATATATTTTATCTTCAGGGCTATTTATCATCTTGGAGAGAATATTTAAGTTTTATAAATATTACCCTCATTGCAGTGTGGAGAATGGAGTAACGACAGGACAGAGCTAATGCTGTCAAAGCAGCTGCAGATGGTTGCATTAACTATAGTATGAATAAGCTTGTTATCAGATGATAGAGAAAAAAAAAATTCGAGAAATGTTAGAAGTGAAAGCAGTATGAACTATTCATTTTGGGAAGTGAGAGAGCAAAAATAACACAATTATTATAAAGGAGCTGCCATGTATTATTAAAGGTCAGATGGTGTTGATACATATGACCTTGTAGTGGCACTTCTTGCAAAGCTTTCTTCAGTAGTATGTATCATCTTGGGTTTAAGACAAGGCAAGGCATTGCCAAGCAAATACACTAAAAAATATTCTTGCAAGGAAATTTAAAATATGGGCACAAAAGTAATCAAAGTAAATATATTACCTGAGCTTAGCCAAGTACAAGTAAAGACAGAGGGGTTCTTGTGGAGACACAAAGAGTAGAGAGGGAAGAGCGTTAGTTCCAGTGAGACTCACTGCAGTTACATTGGGAGTAATGAGCAGGAGATCAGAGTCAACAGAAGGCTGTCCTTACAGAAGACAAGTCTTATCTTGTGAAAGTTGTAACTTATCTTGTGAAAGTTAACAAGTCTTATCTTGTGAAACTTATCTTGTGAAAGGTATAAAACTGTCACGTTAAACATTCTATTATGAGGCCAAAGAATGGAAAAGAAAAGAAATCTAGAGATAAAAAAGGCGTTAAACTGACAAGTCAGATGGTTAAATGTTCAATGTCTGGTGGAGAAATATGTTGCCATTTCTGTCACTCTCACTGGTTCTAGCACGTAATGTAAAAGAAAAAAAACTATTTTTTATTACATAGTCTTTTCTTGATTCTTATTCATTCTTTTTATTCTTATTATGAATGTTCATTCAGGGTATCTGGGTGGCTCAGACATTAAGCATCTGACTTCAGCTCAAGTCATGATCTCGTGGTTTGTGAGTTCAAGTCCCACGTTGGGTGAGCTCCAGCCCCACTTTGGGTGAGCACAAGCCCCGCTTTGGGTGAGCCCCACTTTTCTCTCTCTCTCTTTCTCTGCCTGTTACCCATTTGTCCTCACTTTTCTTTCCTCAAAAAAGAAAAAATGCTCATTCAAAATCTTTCCTTTCCCCTACCGAAAAACTTATTTCATAATTTTTAATATTTACTTTTCTCTTACTTAGATTCCTCCTTTTTTCCCTTGGTGGCTAGTTTAAGATATCTTTATTAAAGCATACTTAAGGAGGTAGATGACCTTTTAGTAAGAAGTCTGAGATACAATTTGGTCTATGAGTTTTTCCTCCTCTTCTCTGATCTTTACCCATGGATTTTCTGATCTATTCCTTATCTTTAGAAAAACAGAAAACTAAAATAATATGGGGGTAAGTGGAAACTGTACAAAAAAAAGTTCAGCAAGTCTCTTAGCTTTTGTAAAACTGAACAGGAATGCAGATGAGAAGAAAAAACTTTTGTTTGGAAGATGAGATTATTGAAAAAAGGAGAAAAGTCAGGTCAGTAAGAACAGGTAGTAAATCCCAGGAAACGGAATGGGATTGAGGAGCTTTGATGAATCAGGATGTGTAAAGTTAAGTGGGGAGGGGTTTGTTAGCATAATAAAAGATTATTGGATCTTGGAGGAAGATTTTTGTTGTTGTTATTGTTAATTTAATCACAAAATGTCACAGAGAAAATAGGAACTGAGCACTGTATAGAAGAATGGCTGCAATCAGTGGGTTCCTAGTGTGGGAAACGATATCGTGTACTATGTATGATTATGGATTGGTATCTGCTAAATGATTTGGGATTTTCACTAATTAATACATTACAGGAGTTGAAAAGTGAAAGAATTCTCTGTCATGATATACAAGTCTAAGTTAAAATTTTTCCACATTTTTCAGAATTTTTGGTCTAGTATCTTTTTGAATTAATATTAATTATTAATATATAAATATATATACAGGTACTTTTTTAAATTTCCAAAATTACCTAAGGACTTATGAAGTAATACTTGACAACTTCACATAAAAATTTCCTTTACAGGAAATGCCTAATTAAATGAATGGAGAGCCATAAAAGTTAACCAAACACATTTGAAAATCAAGCCCAACCATTAAGTCCTAATTAAGGTAACTGCAAAGGGTTATGAAAAATAATATGTATCCTTATAATGATTTAAACTTAAGAGCACTTTCAGTAACCATATTCACAGGTTGGCTTGTGCATAAATTCTAAGGATTATTATACAAAATACATAGTGAACTCCTACAACTCAATCACAAAAAGCCATCTAATTTAAGAAAAATGGGCAGAGGACTTGAACAGGCATTTTTCCAAACAAGACATGAAAATGGTCAAGAGGTACATGATGGGGCGCCTGGGTGGCTCAGTTGGTTAAGCGTCTGACTTCGGCTCAGGTCATGATCTCACCATTTCCGAGTTCGAGTCCCGCGTCAGGCTCTGACCCTGGAGCCTGTTTCAGATTCTGTGTCTCCCTCTCTGTTTGTGCCCCTCCCCTGCTCATGCTCTGTCTGTCTCTCTCTCTAAATAGGCATTAAAAAATTTTTTTTAAAAAGAGGTACGTGAAAAGTTGCTTAAGCACATTATTAATCACAAGGGAAATGCAAATATTTTAGTACCTAAATGTTATGGTTGAGCTGCCTGCGTATTTAAGAACCAACAACCTGAGAGCCCTGGCAGGCAGGAATCCAGGCCAAGTTCTCAGAACACAAAATAAGAAAAACAAGAAGGCAGTAGCTGTTTCTGCGAGAGAAAAAAGATCAATAACCAAGGCGAGACAATGTGGAGCTTTACCTTCTTCTTCCAACCAGAGAGGTTCGAGAGAGAGCTGAATATGGTAAGAACTCCCACCCTCTGCCAGCTGCTGCCAGTTTTCCTAGGATCCCATATACACGTTCCGGAGTGAGTGGGATTGAGAGCGTATAGCCCTGCTATCTAACCGAATCTGGCAAGGTCTTCCATTCATTTTAAACTTTAGGTTCCTGTTGGCTATTTAAGGGAATAACTGAGAACAGTTTACTGGAGAATCCCTTCAAGTCCCGTCAACCCTGGGAGGGGCTTTCTTTGAGGGTTGAGATGGGGACATTCAAACTCATGTGGCAGGATTTGCATACAAACTTTGAGGACAATTTTTTTTTTTTTTTTCCAGTGTCTGAGGTTTTGCAAGGAAGACACACTGATTTCTGGGCCAGTGTTTTGATGATGGATCCCTGGGAGGGTGAAGAAGGAGAGGCCCAGGTGTTTTAGGTTTCTGGTCTTGGAGCTATTGCAGTTGTAGGGTCACTCCCTTGGTGGATTCTTGTTTATGGTCTTGTGGTTTCTTTGGATAAAAAATTAGTAGGATGGGTCCTAAAGCAGAGATGGATGGAGAGAAGAAATAGGTGTGATATTCAGTCTTAAGAGTCTTTTGCTTTAGGTACCTCTGTATATTTAATTTTTCATTAACCTTTTGCAATGAATCTCTCAATGAAGTTATTTTGGAATCTTAAACCCTTTTGGAAGCTTCTGTATGTCAACTAAAATAGGTAGACCAGTCTGTTTGTTTGACTTGGGAATCCTTGCTTTCCGGTGCACTTTTTTTTTTAATTAAAAAATTTTAATGTTCATTTATTCTTTAGAGAGAGAGAAACAAAGTATGAGAGGGGGAAGGGCAGAGACAGAGAGAGACATAGAATCCAAGGCAGGCTCCAGGCTCTGAGCTGTCAGCACAGAGCAGCACGATGGCTCAAACCTATAAGCTGCAAGATCATGACCTGAGCTGAAGTCCGAGGCTTAACTGACTGAGCCACCCAGGCGCCCCTCAAGTGCACTTCTTAAATGAACAATTTTGTCTAGATGGAACATTCCCCATAATGGCTGTTGTATTTCTGGGTTACTTTACATTTTGCCATTTCTGTAGATATCTCTAGCTTCCAGGACCACATTTTTAGACATAAAATAAGCAGATGTGCCAGAGGGTAGAGTGCTCAATTCTTTGTAACCTGATCATCACTGTTTCTTTAGTTAAGCCTTGGATATCTTGGAGCCAAATTAATACCCAAGAGGAATGTACTGCCGGGTTCAGAATCTGTTGCTGTTTTACAGTTTACCTCATTGCATAGAAATTGTCTTGAGGTTGGTGGGTGACCTAGTGTCTGTCTAAACTGTTCAATAACTAACTTAATCTAGCTCAGAGTCAGAGTTAGGTTGCAAATGCTCTAGCAACTTTTAAATGTTTGAACCAAACCCACGAAACTTTTTTTTTTTTTTTTTTTTGCTTTGGCTTCCTATATTCCCATTATGAAAAGATCTGCAGTTCCTTTTACAAGTTTTCTTTATAGTGATAGACACCCTAATGGCTTTAGATAGTCCAACTTGTACTTGCTTAGATTTTGAAGTTCAAAACAGTCTGAATTTTTGTCCTAATTTATTTCCCCGACTTCCCAGCAGTTTATGCTGTGGACTTAGGCGTCATGGCTTTGTGAGTCACCCACTGGCTGCCAATCTTTATGGACACTGTAATTTCTTCTTGAGCCCCTAACTGATGGTTGCCACCCATGCAGACCCCAATACAACTGTAGAGACCTCTGTGAAACTGCAGAATCTTTGTGGGAACCTAAAGAAACTCTAGAACCTTTCTAGGGCCTCCGAACACTTTTGCTAAATTTAAGGAACCCAGAACCATTCCACGGCTACAGAGCCTTTCTGAGATCGTTCTGCTCGCCTCAAATAAAGGTCGGATCAGGGAGCAGCACGCGAGGGAGCGAAGCTCAAATTTATGACCTATCCAGGCTTCCGTAATGCAGAGAAGCCCCTTAAACTTTAAAAGGGCTCCGCCCAGCGCAGGAGCTTCGCTTGTGAGCTTGGTCCTGCCTGCCAGTAACGGCCAGTTTGGGATCCCAGTCCACCGAAAACTTAAGAAATGATTATAAAGAATATCATTTATGTGACGAGAACTGCAAAATGAGGCCAAAAGCAGGAAGCTTTTATAGGGTAAAGAATGAAGAACGAGAAAAAAGAAAAGAGGAAAATACCTGCCTGGCAGGGTCTACATAGCCAGCCTTGTTTGGAGTGAGAAGAAACCAGGAAATACTTATAGAACCCAGAGTTGGCCTGGCGTTGGCGGATTTATTTAAATATACTGTGTTTTTGGTCAAGCGGAGCGTTTACGGGAACCCGAAAGTTCAGCTTGCGGACATCACACCCCGGGCAGGAGCAGCTACATCTTGGGCCTAGAAACTTCTTTCATCACTAGTAAGTATCCTTTTTTTTTGAGAAAAAGTTTCCGTGGGGCACGTGTCCTTTCCAGGGAGTCATGCTGGTGTCTCCTGTGATGTATCTTACCCCAGTTAGTGCTTCTGGCCTTGCAGTCAGGGCTTTGCCACAGAGCCGGGTCCATGCCAGGCCCCCAAGCCAGTTATTATGGAAAGGCGAATCTGCGACGGTAGTAGTTACACATATTGAGTGGATATTGGGCTCCATATCTTGAGACAGATACTGATTTTCCTGGCACTCTGTACCATTGTTACTGGTATAGTTATTGCATGTGGAGCATTACAGAAGTAGAAGTACCGTTGTTGATAAGAAGAAATTCTAACTATAGTCCGTTTATAGGACGAGGAATTTAGAAGAGAATTGTCCCATGCGTAACGTCCTGGTCATCTGTGTTATTCGATGTGAGATTAAATACAGGGGGAAGGCCTTTCCCCAAGACTGAGGTACCATGCGCCATGATTCCTGGTCCAGGATGAGACTTTAACTCTAGTGTTAACTTTCTGTTATTGATGACATTGTACAGTATTTAGGGGGTTTGCATCAAAATAGAGAGGAATAAAGCAGAACGATGTTAACAGGGCACAGCGAGCTCTAGATCTAATGAATATATGAGAAAATTCTTGTTTATTTGTACGAGGGAAAATTATTTTTGGCCAATCAGGAGTCTCATGGTATTTGCAGAGAAACTGCTTGAAATGATATTAATGTTTGCATAATGTTTGTACATCAAGAGAGAGAATAATCTAACCAGTAAGAAAGAATGAGAAAAAATATGGCAAATAAATAAAAACAAATATATGTACATATATTTGTATATTTATATTTTTATTCTATCTATACATATAGAAATAAGTATGTGTGTTTTCATATGCTTGGAATTATATGTATATATGCATATTTAATTCAGCAGTTTATAATTTCTTCTTATTAATATAATTACTTCATTCAGGGGTTTCTAGTGTCTACAAGACATTCTTAAATAGAAGTAATTATAAAATTACCATTTGGTTATATATCATTTTATTTCCAATCTGTTTTTTTTTTTTTTTCTGTCAGTTCTGCCTACATCATTGTAGAAGTGGTAAGTTAAAAATTGGTTTCTATCTCCATATAATTTTGGGGGTGATTTTATTGTATATGTTTTTGAGTTTAAAAAGTAGTTGAAAACCTTTTAGTCACTTGAAAGTACTAAAGGTCACCTTAAAATTGACCCAAGAATAGCTGGATCATCCTCTAAATGAGTCACTTCCCCTTACAATGACTTCTGATAGTGATTTTGTCTAAGTATTCAAATTTATATGGCTGCAACAAAGACTAGTTGTCTGAGTTGTTATTTGGTTCAGGTAACTTTATGTAGTATGATGGATTTTCTCTGACCTGAGGTCTTGGTATTCTAGTGTGATACAGATGGTTAGGAGAAACTGGTAGGGTCCTTACAGTACTAACCAAGAGAAGTATCTTTATCTGGAGAAGGGTCCTTCTCTTCTGTAATCTGAACAAAGTTACTTCGAATAGCTTATGGCAGAGGTTGTTGGTTTTGTCTGGGAATTGTTTATAGACTGAGTTATAAGAGCTTGACTTGGGTTTAAATCATAAGAGTACAAGTCATGGGCTTTGCAATAGCATGAAACATTGCCAAAAAGGACACATGTTGCTATTTAGCTTGATAGATTGGATGAGAGTAATATAATATTGCTTCCTTAGTACAATTTTGTATATGTTTTCAGGATTTTTTAAAAATATTTTTTAAATTTATTAGATTGTTTATTTCTGTTTGCAATCATTACAGGATCAATAGAGGGAATTTTTTAAAACCACCTATGATTTGCCTTGACACACATTTTGGACAAGTGGTGTTTAGACCTCATTTTAAAAAAATTTTTTTTTTTTTTATTTCAGTAGTCTAGTAAAGATGGAAATAGTGTAAGCGATTTCAATCTGGAAGACCAATAATATGTCTTTATAGATTTCTTAGTAAAATATGTCAGATTATAATTTGATGGAAGGAGGAATAATCAGATTTTTAAAAATCATGAGGTAATCCTTCAGATGAGAGGATGATGCTACATTGGGCCAGGGTGTCAAAAGATGACAGTCCAAAAACACAAAATAGAACTGAGAATGTTTACTGAGGAAATGACCTTAAAAATCTTTTGATCAGAAGTAGAGTGTAGAAGCAGGTAGTGTTTGAAAGCTGAATGATGTGGGGCTCCCTGGGTGGCTCAGTCAGTTAAGCATCCGACTCGATTTCAGCTCACATCATAATCTCAGGTTTCTTGAAATCTAGCCCTGCATCTGACAGGTGAGGAACCTGCTTGGGATTCTCTCTCCACCTCTCTCTGCTCCCTGCCCCCAATAAATAAATAAACTTAAAAAAAGAAAAAAAAGCTGAATGATCTGTCATTGTTGAGAATACCAAGATCCTTGACACATTCTGAAGGGAAAGGAAAGGTCAAAAAAGGAAATCTATTTGGTATAGATTTGCTTGCCCCATTCAGTATCAAAAGCTCAATTTTGAGATCTGCACTGGGCAAAGATGAATCACTTGGATTTAGAGATACAAGCACAACTAAAAATAAATTTGATTCTGTAAGCTCTTCAAAGTTTCCAGCAAGATCATTGCTGGATTTAGTACAGAATCCTGTATTAAGATTCTGAAGTGCTAAAATTTCCAGAGTCCTTCTTCCTGAAAGTAATGACATTTTGGAATGATCTGAAAATTGGTTATCTTTTTATCAGGTTGATTTCTTTTGCCTCTTTGTTAGATAATATCTCCTTTATCTTTAGGGGCACAGTCCTGTTCTTGTTAATTATTTAGGCGGGAATCTGAATTTGAAAGGCTATTAATTTTGAATCTCTCTTCTATTTTGATAGTGTATTTTTCACAGTGTTTACTTACTTTTTAGATTCAATCAGGAGATCTACTTCCTAGATAAGGCAAAATTTTTAAAACGCTCTTTAAGTTAGAGAGAAATAAAACAGTTGAAATCTTGAGCCTAGAACAAGAATTTGTCACTTGCCAATATTTTACTTGGTCATCAGCCTCTTAAAATTATTTTGTGGTAAGCAGAACAAGATTGATCCTGTAACTTTCAGTGCTATAAGAAAGAGAAGGGAAATCATGGTACTTAGGGGATGGCATAAGATATTTCTACCTTTCTTAAGCTAAAGACACCACAGGACAGTGAAAAACTAAAGTTTCCTTTCAAATTTCAGTTGGCACAATTAGTTCCCATTTAATAAACCTAAAATGATATAATTATTATATTCAAAAGGTCTTTAAAGTGTATTTAGTCTTTTAAATATTAAGTACATTAAATATCCTAAAAATATTAAAAAATACATTCATTAACTCAATTCCATTTTAAGTTTTTCAGGTTCTGACTTAATAAACAAAACCTCCTGGGTACTAAATACTGCTAATAAATACAATAAAATAATCTTACAGATAAGAGAAACCATAAGTCTTTCACATATTTCAATATGTTTATTGTAAGCATTATAAGATTTAAATTGATTCTACATCAATTATTCTATTACAAATTTCAAATTACTCATAATGCTTTTACTCCAAATAAGCCAGTTTCATGTAAACATTATAAATACGTCAAACACAAAATATGCACAAAGTACTTTTCAATTTTTTTAATGTTTATTCATTTTTGAGAGAGAGAGAGAGAGACAGAGTGTGAGCAGGGGAGAGGCAGAGAGAGAGAGGAAGACACAGAATCCAAAGCAGGCTCAAGTCTCTGAGTTGTCAGCACAGAGCCAGAGGCGGGGCCTGAACTCCTGAACTCAGAGATCATAACCTGAGCGGATGTCAGACATTTAACTCACCGAGCCACCCTGGATCCCCTGCACAAAATACTTTTAAAACAAAAAAAAAAGTTGTTTTTTTATTATTTTAAAAAATTCCATGTCTTTAAATCTTTCGAATCTGCTGTTACTGAATATTTTACTATCAGAATTTTCACTGAGATATGGAGCTTTACATATTAAGAGCCATTCTCCTCGACACGTATTAAATACAGTACCTCTAGTAGTTTAGAATCACCTTCTCAACTCTTTGCAGGCAAAAGATACAGGATACAGACTTCAATGAAGCTTCCATCAAAATGTTTAGTGTCGGATAATGACTATATACAAATTGATGTTTTTGTTTTGGAATTTATAGTTGTTAACAGGTGACATTTCTAAATGCTTAGAATGTGCCAGCTCAGTGTTTGGTCTGTCTTGGCGACAACATTCTGTGACCAAAGGATGGTACTCTCTGACACTTTCCATTGGAGGATAGAGGAAAGGTCTGGCCAGTTAGTCATGAAACACTGTATAAATTTAATTTTGCCTGTATCTGTCATCTCAGAAGGAATGAGTGAAAGATTCATACTATGATTTCCACTAGACGAATTGATTCTTGATTTCATTTAATTTCTAAGAATCTTAATACTCAGACTTCTTATATATTCAAATTATTTTAACTTTATTAATTTTTGTCTTTTTTGGGTTTAGTTTTTTCTTCTTTTTCCAGTTTCCTTAGGTAGAAAGTTTGGTCAGTGAAATAAGACCTTTCTGCTTTTTTTTTTAATAGAGGCATTTGCAGTTGTAAATTTCTCTCCGAGCACAGATTTTGCTTCATCCAGTAAGTTTTGGTATATTGTTTTTGTTTGTTGGTTTGTTTTCATTCATGATAAATTAATTTCTAATTTTTCTTTTCTTTTCTTATTGAAATGTTTTATTTATTTTTGAGAGAGTGAGAGAGAAAGAATGAGCAAGCATGAGTGGGGTATGGACAGATAAAGAGGGGGACAAAGGATCTGAGGTCCTGTCCCTGGGCTGCCAGCAGGTCCTGTCCCTGGGCTGCCCGAATTCATGAACTGTGAGATCATGACCTGAACCAAAGTCAGATGCTCAACCAGCTGAACCACCCAGGTGCCCCTATTTTCTAATTTTTCTCATGGTTTCTTATTAATAAATTTTAGTTTGATATGAATCTTTGACCTGAATTGTTTTAGTAATGGGAAAAGTTCATTTACAGTTTAATGTCTATAATCACATTCACAGTCTATTATAAACGATATAGATATACCTCAGTGATCCTTTGTCATGTGTCCTCTCATTATTTCTACCTAGAGATTCTATGCTTAGAGAGCTAAATAATGAAATTTAATTTTTTAAAGTTTATTTATTTATTGAGAGAGAGAGAGAGAGAGAGAGAGAGAGAGAAAGAGAGAGAGAGAGAGAGAGAGAGAGAGAGAGAGACTGACTGTGCTCGGCTGTGGAGGGGAGGAGCAGAGGAAGAGGGAGAGGGAATCCCAAGCCCACTTTGTGCTGTCAGTACAAAGCTAGACCCATCCCACAAACTGTGAGATCATGCATTACCTGAACCGAAATTGAATTGGACGGTGAACCAGCCACCCAGGTGCCCCATAAAGTTTAGCTTTTAAAATGGCATTCTGTTTCATTGACTCATTGCTTCCTTCATGCATAATAGATAGGTCTTTGACTTCAGGGATTACTTTTTTGTTTGTTTGTTTGTGTTATCAAGGTAAATATAATCATTATAGTCAAACTAAAAACCTGGAGGAAAAAAATTCTTAAAACAGCAGGTTATATGATCTTTTGGCCTGCATGTTTCTAATCATGCAAAAATATCTAATTAAAATTGCATTAGGTTATTGTTTTAAAATTGCATTTGTTAACTAACCAAAATAATTAAATCTCACATTTTACTGAACTTTTACATTTTTATTTTACATATATGATATGTTTCAAAATAAATAACTTCCTACTTTAATTTCCAGATGAAATCTCTGTTTCCACATTATAATAAGAGAAGCCTTTAAAGAATGTCTCCAGAGAAAACTTAAAGAATTTTAACAACGATTAGACCCTAGAGTGTGGGTTAAGCATTGATTCAGTTAGACTCCCAATATAATTTTTAAATGGATGATTGAATTCCCTTCAATTATCCTGCATTTAGTAAACTTTCATGCTTTTATTTTTATTTGCCTTTTCCCCTCATGTATTATAAAAATAATTCCTTGGAGGGCAAGACCTAATGAATTAGAATCTTCAAGGAATAATATGAACATTTCATTTATATTCTGATTATTTAAAGACTAATTAGAAAGTCCTTTTTGTTCCTATGCTCTGGGGGGAAAATGTCTAAAACAGAGAATATTTTAATGACTAAGGAAAGCTTCATTTATAAATTTTTTACGATAATTGATTAAGTTACATTTTCTTTCTGTGATCATTCTTAGCATTACTTTTATAGAATGATGGAGTTTAAAATTTACATAAGATTGAGTGTAGGTTTATTAATAATTAACTGATGCTGTTTGTAATGATGTCTTTTTTACATTCTTATAATCTTTGACTATACTCTTAGTTAATATTTTCACATAGGTAAGTTTTTATTTGGAATTTCACCTTTTTTTAAATAACTGTTTTAATGCCTATTATAATTTTAGGTATATAATTGACAATGAAAATTGTAATCTATACATCTTATGAGTTAACATTTTAAACAGAGGAATGTGAAAATGCCACAATAATTTTATTTATAGCCATATATCTGTGAATAGTATTAAAGAATGATTGTAGAACATGTTCTGAAAAGTAAAGTTAAATAATAAAATATGTGATATTTTTTTCCAAAATATCCAACACTCATCTATTGCACAGTTTTAAAATTCTTTATTTTTCTTCTATATGTAAGTTTTCTTTTTGGAATAATCTATAACTGTATATATCACATTAAATATTAATGTGTTATGCATACTGCCTTAGTCTGCTCTGATGGCTATAACAAAATGCTATGGACTAGGTGACTTAAATAACAGAAATGTATTCCTCACAGTTTTTAAACCTGGGAATTTAAGAATCAAGATGTCAGTACATTCAATTTCTTTCCCTCTCTCTCTCCCTCCCTCTCTCTCTCTCTCTCTTTTTAATGTTTGTTCATTTTTTTTTTTTAGTGTTTTTATTTTATTTTTGAGAGACAGAGACACAGAGCATGAGTGGGGGAGGGGCAGAGAGAGAGGAAGACACAGAATCGGAAGCAGGCTCCAGGCTCCGAACCATCAGCTCAGAACCATCAGCTCAGAACCCGACGCGGGGCTCGAACTCACAGACCGTGAGATCATGACCTGAGCCGAAGTCGGCCGCTTAACCGACTGAGCCACCCAGGCACCCCTGTTCATTTTTTTTGAGAAAGAGAGAGAGACAGATCATGACCAGGGGAGGGGTGGATTAAGAGGGAGACAGAATCAGAGACAGGCTCCAGATTCTGAGCCATCAGCACAGAGCCCAACACATGAGGCTCAAACCCAGGATCAGTGAGATCATGACCTGAGCTGAAACCAAGAGTCAGAAGCTTAACTGACTGCGTCACCCAAGTGCCACTATTGTGGTCAGTTTCTGATGAGAGCCCTCTTGCTGAGTTGACGGTTGCCTTCTCAATGTGTCCTTACAGGTGAGGAGAGGGAGCTCTGTTGTTGCTTTCTCTTCTTTACATTATGAAAGGCACCAGCCCTGTCTGATTAAGCACTCTCCTTCCCCTTCCCCAGCCCCTCGATGCTCCCCCATGAACTTCATTTAACCTTTATCACCTCGCAGGCCTGATCTCTATAAATGCAGTCATATTGAGTTGGGAGTTAGGTGTTCAATGTACAAATATCTTTTCTTTCCCCTCCCCTCCCCTCCCCTCCCCTCCCCTCCTCTCTCCTCCTCTCCTCTCTTCCCTATTCCATTCTATTCTTTCCAGGATTCTCTTGAGTACATATTCACCATGATTATTTTAAAAAATAGGTGGGAATAATTTTGTAAAATGCATATAATACAGTATTTTACATAACCAGTAGTATTTTTCTTGTAGTTCAGACTTGAAATGTGTTATATCTTCTTTAAACAATGGCAGATAAAAATGGTCCACATTGTCCTGTAAGAATTAAACTAATATTTTAATTTTTTTTCAGATAACCTTAATTATTATGCCAATTAATTTATTTATATGATATCAGATCACTGTTCTCATAATTTATGATGATAAAGAAGATAATATAGTAACTAATATGTGGTGAGAATTATATGTTTAGGTTATATAAAATATTTTTCATGGATCATCTTATCCACTCTGTCCACTACTTTATGATTTATGTTATTATTACTATAGCATTTTTTGCTATGAAAAGATTAAGAAACTACCACCAAATATCTAGAAAAATAGAGCCTTTGGGAAGACCATTACTTTCTACCAAAGGTTATGTCCTTAACACCTTGTTATACTGCCTACCTAAGAATTTCTTAGTTAAAATTGATAACTTTGAGTTACATTACATTTATAGCTACTTATATGTTGTGATCCAGTAACGTGTGGATAATTGCATATTTGAAGATGAAAGAACAATAGAGGAATTTGCTGTTAGAGTACATAGCTTTCATTTAATAAAATGTTGAGACATAATGTTTGAAAGACAAAAAATGGGCAGGATAATTCTATAACTTATTTAAATAAGGTGTATAGTATTTGCAACTCCCAGAGATTGATCTCATATATTAAGTTCAAACCAGGAATGAAGTTGTATTCCAGGTAGAATGCAAGAAGCTGGGAACAACAGCGATCCCATAATTACAGCAGAAAAAAAAAAAAAAAAAAGGCTAGGTAAAACTGTTTTCAACCCATGTATCACATGGCAACAGAGCACCTTGATTTCTACGGAAAATTTGATGCCACCAAATACAGATACATGATACAGAACTGAAGCGCTGTATCATGTGACAGTATGAGAGGAAGAAATGCAGGGCACCATAGAATAAGTAAGAATTTGGCTAAACTTTTAAACAAATTGCTAATGGCAGAGTGTAAGCTAACATAGGAACTCTGGAACCGTAGATATAAGTGAAGTTAAGACATTTTGACAGTCTTTTCACCCAGGATTGCCACTAGGTACTTGTAAGAAGTATTGCGGACAGGGAAGAAATTCAGAGAAGGACTCCCTAGTTGGTGAGGTTTGCAGAAGAGAGTGGCTACCACTGCAAGAAAGATTGAGCACGCCTCCTTTATCCCCAGAGATTTTTCCCCTAAAAAAATAAAAGCCTAACTCACTAGGGAATGTATATGGGGTGGAGAGGGGAGAGAAGTGGTTACCTACAAAGGGGCAAGAAGGAACTTTGGAGAAGGATGAAACTGTTCGGTATCTTGACATTGGTTATGTGATTATATACATTTTTCAAAAACAGAATTCTACACCATGAAGGGTCAACTCACTCTACGTAAATGATACCCGTATAAGCCCATTTTACCCACTCCATAAATTTGAAGTGAGTTGTTAGTTCAGTCAGCATGGATCTGTGGTAAAAATACATGGTCAAGTTATAATATCTATATACAAGAAAATAATTTTATTTATGAAAACCATAGTGAAAGATTAAGTACTCTGATATTTATAGAACAGCAATAAACAGTGTCATAAATATTTAGAAGACTAAGTAGTATTTGTGTTGCTGTTTTCTTTTAAATGTCTATATAGATGTCATCTCATCACATATTTTTAAATTGTCAACAGTATTTTTTAAAGCACCGAGTTTATGTAAACCTTTTGCCCATAAGTAAAAGATCCATTTAAATAATTATTTGCAGTTTATCTGATCAGTGTTAGTTAATAACATATTTGCTTACTGAGATGCAGTTCTTGGTGCTAATAACCTTAGTCTCTAAAAATGACATATTTTTCTATGCTGAAACTGATACATTTTTAAATAACATAGTATTAAAATGGTAGCCCTTTTATTTATAATCAGAGATAATATAAAAAGATAGTTAAAGTTTACAAATAACAAAGGTAGGGTAACGAACAGGAACCTGAGAAATATGTTTTTTTTCTCTTTGTACAACTGATATGAGGTTCTATTAGGTTGTTCTCTAAACTTGAGATACTTTAAGAAACTTAAATATCTTTGTCTTGTGTTGGACTTGGGTTTCTCACTTGAGAAATATGATATTAGATTTAGTTTTTCGTATGTTTTTGTGTAATTATTTTATAACAACTTATACTCTTGTGTTGCTTATAATAAATGTGTATTTGGGGTACAAATATATTACATTTGTGATTACTATTTTGAATTTACCAATTCTGAATGTAACTATCAGGTAAATGGAACTATCAGTTGGGTTTTTTTTTTTTTTTTTTACTAGTTAAGATAAAAACACCTGAGACATTTCACCCTATTTTGTGTTCTCCACCTCCCTCGTTTGTTGGATGGTTAGTAGAAGCAGGGTTGCATTCTTTAGTGTAACTCACCTGCATATGTATAGATGTATGTATGTATCCAGCTGTCATCTACTGCATCACACAGAAGCATTTGATATAATTCACTCCTTCTCTCTAGAAACATTCTATTTTCCTTAATTGCCTTACCAATGTCTCCAGTCATCATTTTTTTTCTGGCCAAATTTCCTCTTCTTCACCTGATTACTAAAACTCCAAGATTCATTCCTGAATCCTCTCCCTTTAACTAATTTTTTATCGTAGATAATTGTAGATTCACACGCAGCTGTAAGAAATAATACCAAAGATCTTTGCTTGTAGTAGTGTTTCTGGCTTGCTTGCTTCTTTAACAAGTCTTGTACATATGAGACAAAAAATAAAAAATAAATAAATAAATAAAACAGGATATTTGCCATAGTGACGTTGGGTGAGTCTGGAGGTGCTTATGGTCTGTTATTTTATTTCAGCATTCCAGACTCTTCATATGTTTGTTTTATATACAATGTTCAGGGTTTAAGTTACTCCTAGTGGAGAAATAGAGAAATGCTTATCTAATACATATCCCGGAAGTATAGTCCAATCCTCCTTCTTAATTAAAAAAAATTAATAGACTTTATATTTTATTATTTTTTAAAGTTTATTTATTTTGGGGGGGGGCAGAGAGAGAGGTTTTATTTTGAGAGACAGTGAGAGCAGGGGAGGGTCAGAGAGAGAGGAGAGAGAGAATCCCAAGCAGGCTCCACACTGTGAGTTCAGAGCCTGATAAGGGGCTCAATACCACAAACCGTGAGATCATGACCTGAGCCCAAATCAAGAGTTGGATTCTTACCTGACTGAGCCATGCAGGCACCTCTAGACTTTATGTTTGAAAACAGTTTTAGATTCACAGTGAAAGTGAGTGGAAAAAACATAGAGTTATTACATATCTCCTGCCTTCTCAATTATTATCATCCCCCAACAGAGTAATACATTTATTACAATCGATGACCCTACGTTTACATATTTATTACCCAAAGCCCATAATCTACATTATTTTTCATTTCTGGTATTGTGCTTTCTATAGATTTTGACGAATGTATAAGGACATATCTCCATCATCATAGTATCATACAAAATATGTTCACTGTTTTAAAAATCTCTTACTCCACCTATTCATACCTACTTCCACCTAATGTCTGGCAACTACTGATATTTTTATTGTCTGAATAGTTTGCTTTTCATAGAATGTCATATAGTTGGACTCCTGCTGTGTGGAGCCTTTTCAGATTGGCTTCTTCTACTTAGTAATTTGCATTCATATACCTCCATGTCTGTTCACAACTTGATAATTCATTCATTAATATTCTGTTGTCTGGCAGTATGACAGTTTACTTATCCAGTTGTCTACTGAAGGAAAACTTGGTTGTTTTTGAGCTTTAGGAATTATGACTCAAAATGCTATAAACATGGATGTGCAGGTTTTTGTGTAGACATAAGTTTTCACCTCCATTGGGTAAATGCTCAAAGAGTATGATTGGTGGATCATGGAGTAAGATTACGTTTAGTTTTATAAGAAAATACAAAACGGTCTTCCAAAGTGACTATATCATTTGCATTTCGACCAGCAAGGAATGAGAGTTCCTGTTGCTCCACATCTTCAATAGAGTTCAGTGTTGTCACAGTCCTTTTTTTTTTTAAGCCCTTTTTTTTAAAATATGTATTTTTTAATCACAGGGAATTATCATCCAGGTACTTGGTGTTTCATAAAGTATGCAGACTTATGTTTCCCAAGTCACATCTAGCAGAGTATTAGCAATGTATTTCTATAGAGCAAAAAAAAAAAAAACAAAACACAAGTTTATATACATAATACGTATGTATGCATATATAACTATATAATGTATATATAATAACTATTTAATATGGTCATCATTCTACGAGTTAGAATTTGGGTTTCACTACCTTGTGTGGTTCTTCTGAAAATCTCACCTGAGATAATTTAGGCAGTTATAGTTTGTTATCATTTTCCAGTTGGGCATGAGAATAAAGGAAGATTCAATCTGCAAAGCTACTCTCTCAACATTTTTCCCCAGTAATCTGGCCTGCAGTTATGGTAGACATGTAGTGGGATGAGGTCAGACGCCCATTGCACAAGGCCTTCCTCAGCTTCTGTACCATGTTTAGCAATGTCCACCTGAGCAAAGCTATGGTTGATGTGGGAAGGGACTACAGCGAATCAAGAAAGCTCGATTCATAGGACAATTGTAACAGTTGTACAATAGTAACAATCCACAAACACTGACTTTTTATCAGAATCCAGTTAAGTATGTAATATTATCAATGAGCTATCCAATAAGAGTCTCCAAATCGACATCATAAAAACTGACTCATTGGTTGTCCTCAACCTCCCAAATCTTTTTCTCATCTTGGTAAATGGTACACTGTGAACCCATTGTTCAAGAATTAAAGTTCAGTGTAGCTCTCTATTATCTTTCCATCTGAACTGTTGTCTTGTTATTCCAAGTCACCATTTTCTAATATTGTCATCTCTTAAATTGTTGCTGTTATTAACCATTCTCGGAAGAGTACTAGTGTACTCCTTTAAAATGTAAATTGGAATATGATATACATCTGATTAGAATTCTCCAATGGGTTAAAATCACCTTGCAGCTAAATTAAAATAATATGCATGGCTTACACTGAGTTTTTGCTATCTGGTGTTTGTCTAAGAGGATGACCTCATTTCCTCTCAATTTCTACTCTTCCTTCTTTCTCTTCCCCTAGCCTTTCAAACTCATATCCATTTAAAGAACCTCATAAACCTTTTCTCTTGGTTTTCAGGGATCTTATTTCTTTTTTAAAAAGATGTCAGCACAAATGCGATCTCCTCAGAGAGGTCTTTTTCTGACATAAAAGTTTAAAAGTACCCCTATTCTGCCAATCTCTATCCAGTTGTCCTGACTTATTTTCTTTGTCATTCTTATCACTGCCTGAAATAACCTTAATAGTTACTGCATGTTTTCCACTAAAAAACAAGCTTTATAAATTGCTATTCCCTTGTCTGGCTACTTCCCCCATTATCCTTAAAATAATTATGCTTATTTTATGCTATTACTGGGCTTAAAATAACTCCTGACAAGTATAAGAGTTCTCTAAATATTGATAAAATTGATTAGTATAAAATACTTACATGCTTTGAGGTTCAGTTTTATCTGTAAACTCTTCCAGACTGGAGTCCCCAGTTACTCAACAGTTATTCAACCAAGCACTAGTATAGGTATTCTGTAAAGGTATTTTGTGTTGTTTTTTTTTTTTTTAAGTTCATTTCTTTATTTTGAAAGAGAGAGAGGGAGGAAGATAGAGCATGATCAGGGGAGGGGCAGGGGAGAGAGAGAGAGATAAAAGGAGAGAAAGAGAGAGAGAGAGGAAGAAAATCCCAATCAGGCTCCACACTGTCACTGCAGAGTCTGATGTGGGGCTCAGTCTCAGCACTGTGAGATCATTACCTGACCAGCAATCAAAGATTGAGATGCCCAAGCACCTGAGCCACCCAATCACTCCTGTAAAGGTATTTTGTACATGTGATTAACATCTAAAACCAGTTAACTTAGAGGAAATAAGATTATATTAGAAAAAACTCAGATGGGCCCAATCTAATCAGTCAAGATGCCCTAAGAGCAAAATTGAGAATTTTCTGGAGAAATTTCACTTTGGACTGTAGTCTCAGTTCCTGCCTGTTTCCAGCCTGCCCTTCTCGTGACCTGCCATGTTATTTAAAGTTGCCTAGCCAGCCACAATCACATAAGCTAATTCCTTGCGATAAATCTCTCTCCCTTTCCTTCCAGCCCACCTCCCCTTCTCTCTCTTTCTCTTTCTCTCTCTCTCTGTAATCTACTAGTTCTGTCAGTAAAGTCACAGGATACAAAATCAACCTACAGAAATAGTTTACACTTATGTATACCAATAATGAAGCAGCAGAAAGAGAAATCAAGGAGTAGATCTCATTTACAGTTACACCATAAACGATAAGATACCTAGTAATAAACCTAACCAAAGAGGTAAAAGATCTGTACTCTGAAAACCATAGCACACTTATGAAAGCAATTGAAGAGGACACAAGAAATGGAAAAACATTCCATGCTCATGGATTGGAGAACAATTATTGTTAAAATGTCTACACTACCCAAAGTTAATCTTCACATTTAATGCAATCCCTATCAAAATACCATCAGTATTTAATACAGAACTGGAACAAACAATCTTAAAATTTGTATGGAACCACAAAAGTAGCCAAAACAACTTTGAAAAAGCAAAGCAAAACTGGAAGCATCACAATTCTGGACTTCAAATTATATTACAAAGCTGTAGTGATCGAGACATTATGGTACTGACACAAAAACAAACACATAGATCAGTGTAACAGAATAGAAAATCCAGAAATGGACCCCAACAATGTGGTCAATTAATCTTTGACAAAGCAGGAATGAGGATCCAGTGGAAAAAAGACAGTCTCTTCAACAAATGGTGTTGGGAAAACTGAACAACAATATGCAAAAGGATGAAAATGGACCACTTTCTTATACCATACAGAAAAATAAATTCAAAATGGATGAAAGACCTAAATATGAGACAGGAAGCCTTCAAAATCCTAGAGGAGAACATAGGCAACAGCCTCTTTAATGTCATCTGTAGCAGCTTCTCACTAGATACATCTCTGGGCAAGGGAAACAAAATTTTATACCTAATAGATCTGAAAACGTGATAGCTCTGCCACTATTTGGTTGTGAAATTATTTCTTATTTTTTTTCTGTGGAATATTCTAATACCAGAAAGCATCCTAAAATATATTCTGGGTTCTACAGTTACTTATTGTTTAGATCAACATCAACTATTATTCTCTTGAAAATTCGATATTAAGGCCAGTAGTAACCTGCCGGAGCCAAACTCCAGCGAGTCCACGGGTCCCCGAAGGATGAGCAGCGTCGGCAAAATGAACGACTCAAGAGAGCTGCCTGGCTTCTGGAACCAGGCAGACATCTCTGCCCTGCTGATGTCAGTATTTTCATTTAAAAGCAGTAAGTGACATTACATTAAAGAGTGACATTCCATCAGTAATCATAGTTTGATATCTTAAGCAACAGTGTGTTTTTATCAGCAAAGTAGCAGTTTCCTCAATCTTGCTTTGAAACTTTCCTCAGTCAAGTTAATTAGCATATAAATTTAAGGCAAGGGGAGAGAACAGGGTGTTACCTTGAGGCCTTTGTTAATTATCTGTAAACAGGAGTCACTCTGCCTGTTCTTCCAACCACAGTGGGGGAGGTGCAACCCACCTGGCAAGGACATAATTCCCAATGCTTGTCCTTTGCTTATGAATGAGTACATTTACATAATCTCCTTCAGAGGTTATCCATCAATGCATGGCATTCCTGGTCCTCTTTTTTATTTAAATGACATAAAACAGATGAGCATTACATCCCTTGAGGCCAATAGAGCAGTTCAAGAAATCCAGACCTGAAAGGTTATTTGAAAGAGGTAGTATTGGGTGCCATTTGATTGGCAGGAGACTTTGCAATTTCTGCCTTTTCCACACAGGGAAATGACTCAACCTGTGAGCCCAAGATGGCTCCCAACAGTAATCATAACACCTCATTTTGCATGTTAAGTCAGTGTTCAGAAGATCTTAAAATAATAAAAGGGCTCTTCTAACTTCTAATTGACACCAATAGTTTATCTTTTGTTGAAAACATTCTTTTGAGAACATTTTGACAAATAGATGATTTATACTTAGGGCTGGAAAGTTTAGGTATTAGAACCTAATAGAAGAAGTGGAAGGGTCATACAGGTATCCAGTTCAACAAATATTCACTCAGTAACATTGTCTCAGATGCCACAAATTCATGCATATAAAAAAGAGAAAAGATCTTTTTGAGAGACATAACAGAAATTTCGTTGTTATCTATCATGTGTTTAACTCATTAATATGAGTTCTCAATGTAATATTGAGATTGATTTGTTTTTTTACTTTACCATTTCACCCCAAAGCCTTCAGAGCATCGACCCCTTTACACTGTCCAAGAGCAGCTTTCACTTCATTCACTAGATAACCACATCTGGTAACTGCGGTAACTGCTTCACTAGAGTGAGTGCCATAGGCCAGCCGATACCTTTCCTGGCGTAGTAACTGGATTTTCATTTACTTCAAACTCATCCAGGTTAATTGTGCACTCAAGTTCTTATTTCCTTGAAGTTAAGTTACCTGCACACAATCCTGATGATATCTTTGCTGAATGAAAGACACAGAGAATGGATATAAGCCTCCCCAGTCACCCCAGCCAAGCTCAGCTGATTCCCAGATATGTGAGTAAAACTTACTGCAGTGTGCCACTGATATTTTGGGATTGTTATGGATATGACAGTAGATAGCGGGTTCAGCCATCATGTGTCTAGAGGAAGAAAGCAAAATTCTAAATGTGTAATACTATCTTGGTAGGGAGGCACCCTTCAATGGAAAACAATAGTGTAATTTATTAAAAAAAAGAAATGCCGATCTAAGTTTGCTATTTAGACATATTTTCTTTAAATATAAATTTATTTAGAGGAAACATTCAGATTTGAAAAGGATAATCCTTTATGGGTAATTGATAATTAATAACATAATTGTTTTCTATAGACATTTCAAAGTAAATACTTGCAACTTTTGAAATTTGCAGAAAGCAAGCCAGCGTATTTACTCTATGTAATATCAACCATAAGGTCACAGAACATAATATAGATTATGTTATCATTGCTTCCATACAGGATCAAAATTGAGAAATAATAGATACATGTTTATTTCATTATAGTGTTTTAAAATATTCCATCCATGTTTACTTTTTTATTGTATTTATATTTTATTGGGTACATAAAAAGAATGATGTTTTATTTTAAATGTCAATATTTGCAGCATGTCAAAAGTTATACTCTTTGCATTTATTTAAACTTAGGACACAAATTTTGCGCTAACCTAAAAATTTATAAATATTTTCAGAATTGTTATAGGGATTTGTGTGCATAAAACTTTGAAGGCCACTGAATTGGAGTATTTCTAAACTTTCTTATTTTCTTTTAAAAATTCTTTTTTAACGTTGATTTATTTTTGAGAGACATAGAGACAGAGTGTGAGCAGGGGAGGGGCAGAGAGAGAGAGGGAGACACAGAATCCGAAGCAGGCTCCAGGCTCTGAGACATCAGCACAGAGCCCTTCGGGGGGCTTGAACTCACAGACCGAAAGATCATGACCTGAGCCGAAATCGGATGCTTACCTGACTGAGCCACCCAGGTGCCCCAAAACTTTCTTATTTTCAAGCCTTATGACTTTATAGTCTAGTGCAGGTATTATGAGTTTTTGTTTGTTTTTGTTTTGAGAACACTTGATTTCCATGGGGATCTAGAAAGAGCTGTTCTCTGCCACATATGTTTAACTTTTCAAAACTTAATGTTCTTAGTTTTCTTTTCCATGTCAATTAATACTTAAATCTTCGTGATCCAATAAAACATTCCTGTGTCAAAAAGTTGTCCATTTAGATTAGTTCAATTTAGAAATAGCATGAAGAAAAATGAAATAACAGAATTTGATAGAAATGATAGAATAATAGATATTATACATAATGTTAGCTAATTTTTTTATATTTATTTTTGAGAGAGAGAGAGAGAGAGAGAGAGAGAGAGAGAGACATAGAATCTGAAGCATGCTCCAGGCTCTGAACTGTCAGCACAGAACCCGATGCGGGGCTTGAATTCAGGAACCGTGAGATCATTACCTGAGCTGAAGTTGGATGTTTAACTGACTGAGCCACTCAGGCGCCCTTGCTAATTTTTTATACAAAGTAAAATTCCATCCATTTTATGGAATCCATTATTCAAGAGCTGTGTGGATGCTCTGATGGTCATAGTGTTTACTAAATCATAGGGCAACTTGTTCTAATGTAGGGATCCTTAAGTTTCCATAAATTTATTTTTTAAACAGGTATTTTTTACTTGTATTTGTGAACAGGATTCAGTTAGCATTTAAAATACTGTGTTCCCTGAGATATCTTAAAAGTGGAGAGGTCATAGTGGTGAAAATGATATATTGAGAGCAAATGATTAAATTTTCCATGACAGAATTTAAAGAAATACCATTAGTAGGATATCTAAAAATGCAGGATCAACTTAATGCGTGAGAAAGTCTTCTATTAGTGTGGTTTAGATTTTGCAGAAATTATGTAGTGGAAATGATTCCTTTTCCTTGTTGCCTCCTTTAGGAAGGGATTGTTTGTATAATTTCTTTCCTTTTCAGTTGCATAAAATGGAATATACCAAATAGCTCCTAATGGTAAATAAGGTGCTGGTGATGATGATTGGTCTGAAAAATGCTAATGTGTGAAGCAATAAGGACAGCAGAATGGAGGTGAGAGTCCTAGCAGAATCGCCAGCATTGCAAATATTCTGTGGGTAAGAGGTACATGGTTTCTTTGGGGGTCATACTGACACAGTGTAGGTTTATTAGTTTTCAATGATTTTGCCTGAGGCTTCTCTAGTTCTGCCTCTAGTCACAGAGCAGTTAAGAGAGCCTGGATTCCAAAGTCCATGAAAGTGACCATGCTTGTCAGTAAGTAGTTGAGCCCTAGGCATACCTCCTGCAGT
Organism: Paguma larvata; assembly: GCA_030068075.1. Lineage (NCBI taxonomy): Eukaryota > Metazoa > Chordata > Mammalia > Carnivora > Viverridae > Paguma > Paguma larvata. Next base: position 22,432,515 of record CM057839.1, on the reverse strand, counting down.
TTTAGGTGATACTAATAGCACTTCATCCTAATGGGAGGGCCAGATTTTGTAAACCTGTCATACAGAGGAAACAAGTTCCCAACAAATGCTATACAGAGAAGCAGTAAATCAACACGTGATTAAAGAGAGCTATATTAGGAAAACAGACAAACCATAAACAAACACTTTTTGCTTTCAGAACGACTGAGGAGCAAGTAGACAGAAAGAGTGATAAATCATAATATATTTCTTCTATCCTACTCAGAACTGTATCTAGCCTTTATGGGAAGAAAGAAACAGATAATATATTATGTTGACATTTTAAAAAGGCACTAGGTCTTACCAACATAAACTAAAATATCAATAATCAAAATTATATAAGCACATTTCAGAAGCAGACTGAGATATCAATAAAGGACAACTATTACTTATCAGAAAAAAAAGTGGCTCAACGGAGCATAGTTGATAACTGTTATTAGAAAAAATAAAACCAAATCATACTTATACTTAAATAATTGAGACTTTTGCCTCATGAATATACATATACATGTATATATAAAGTATATATGTAGATAGTGTATTTGTGTAATAAGTTAATTCTTTTTCTACTTGTCTGTTCCTTGAATGTTTCCTGCAAATATTAGGATATATACAACTGAAATTCTAATAGATTTAATATATATATAAAATGTGTGATTAATAAAACTTATGAAATTAATATTTTTTTAAATATGGATTTACAATATTAACATTTATGTGAACAAACTGTCATAAGAATTGGCTATTATTCTATTATTTCATTGTTACTTGGATGAGAATAGCAGAACTATTGTATAATGTAGGACATTTTTAATCTTCATTCACACCACAAGCAGATTTGCCATGGGGACACGGGAACATACCAAGGGTACAAGACTCTAAAAGCTTTAAATTCCCATAAATTCTGTCACTTTTCTTATTATCTCAAAGGTCATAATTATTCACAAACTTGAGAAATATCTTACCCGAGGGATTGATAGGGATCATACTGTCTGCTCACTTTAATACTAAAGGGTTTACTTTCTTATGAAATTAGAAACTTTCACAAAGACTAAAACCAACAGAAGAGATGTATTCAAGCCTAAGTTAATAAAAACGCCCTACAGCTATGATCTGTAAGATTGGAGTCTGATGGGAATTGAATGTGTCACTTTACACTCTGTTGCAGTGCTCGCATCTTTTGAATTTATGAAGTTAAAACCTAGCCTAAAACTTTACATTTGAATGTCAATAGAAGACATTTTTAAATATTTTATAACAATGTACAATTTCAGATTTCCATCTAAAGGGAGAGAAAGCTTTTAAATAAAATAATTTTAGTTAACTTATTAAAGTATTGTTTTAACCAGTTATCAAGAAGATAGCTATTTTGTTTTACATAAAATATTCTATTTAAAAAAAAAATCTTTCCCCTACAAATTTTCCCAATAACAATAATGTAAAGAGCCATAGTGATGCAGATATGTAATTCAGAGTTCTTTCTTATTTGTTCAATTATCCAATCTACAAGTAGCTTCTGATTCTGCACTGCTTCCTGGCACTATTCAACGTGCTTTGTACATCGCAGTGAAAAAGAAAAAAAATCCTATTCCTTTGATACATAAAAGCAAATAGGGGGACATCGATGATAAATCCATGAATGACATGCCATGTGCCATTAAGGGATATGATTATGACTAAAGCACATAACCTAAAACTTAGGGGTGGGGGGAGGTTCAGACCAGGGCCAGGTTCATGGAAATTTGGCCCCCACAATTCAGAAGGACTCAGTGTTTGACTTAATGTTCTGCTTTGACTTTCTTGAAATTCTTAATGCATTTTGAGTAAGGAGCGACATATTTTAATTTTGCTCTGGGCCCCACGACTTATGTAACCAGTGCCAGATGAGATTATTTTAGACAGTGGTTCAATGAAGGCATATCTGAGTAGGAACTTAAGAAATGTTGTAGTATTTCATGTAGCGATACCTTCTCCAATACTACAGGAAGAACTTCTAGACGGGAATATAAGTGAAATATCCTGTCACAGTTGGAGGAGTAACAGAAAATTTAGATGAAGGACAGAGACAATGTGGTAGGGTCTTGGAAGCAGGGAGTAGGGGCAGGTCATATATGCTCTTAAAGTTCAGTGTAAAGACTATGTGTTTTAGCTTGAGTGGGATAAAAAAAGCCTTTGAAGGATTTTGAGGAGAGTAACATGATCTGAAATGCTTTTGAGAAGGATTGGTTTAGATGTGTAAGGAGACTGTTTCACAAATCTAGAAAAGAGTTGATAATGCAGAGAGTAAACTATTATGGGGTAAATGTGGAAACAGGAAGGTGAGACTGACTGTAAATGTCTAAGAAGGGAGATGGGAAGGTTGAATAGGGAACAAGTTGAAGCTCAGTTTCTGCAGTCACCATATGGATAACTCTAGAACTTCCCAGACCCCATGTGCTGGGAGTGTATTTGTGAATATTTTCTGTGTGTCTTTGGGGTTGGGTGGAATGAGAGAGGATAGTAGGTATAAGCTGCACAGGGTCTCAGACGTTGTCTTCAGGAGACTGGATAACAGAGCTCACTCTCTAAAATATGCCGTTTTGCTGCCATCCTTCCACAGTGTAATTCATAAAGGTTTTTGCTTTGATTAAGCCTCAGCTTTTGTCTCCTGCTTCCCACCCTCCCTGAAAAGGTGGGATTTCTTAATAGTATCCCCTCAGAAATAAAAAATCCAGATTTAGGGACCTCAGTTTCGATCTGCACATCCAAAATATTCAGGAGCTGTGTGCTTCAAGGATTCATAAATCTATACAAAACATTTCCAGTGCTCCTTTTCCTCATGGAATTACTTCAGAGACTTTTTTGAACATCAATAGACCATATCAGTCAGGGCCTCTTTTGGCTGCTCCAGTCATTTCCATTGAGCTATGTGTTTATCTTATGTCAGGGTCTCACTGATTTGATTATTGTAGGTTTATAATAATTATTGACATCAATATGTCTAAGTGTTCCAAATTTGATCTTCATTTTCAAAATTGTTTTAGCTCTTTTATATTACCTACCTTTTCATATAAATCTTAAAGTGAGATTTTAAATTAATTCCAAAAAAAACTATTAGGATATTGATGGTATTATACTATATATGTAGAAAAAAATTGAGAGGTTTGCCATTACAACAATTTTTAGTCCTCTAATCCATAAATACAATATGTTTCTCATTTATTCTTTAAATATGATTTGCAATGTTTGATAGTTTACATTATTACATATTTTGCACATCTCTTAAATTTATTTCTATATTTATTTTAATGATGCTATGATGCTTTCAAAAGTATTCCCTAGTTCATTTCTAGCATATAGTTATATAGTTGATGAATTTATATTGATTTATGTCTTGCTCCATTGATTGCTGTCAGGTTCATTTATTAGCTTTATAGATTTTTTTTATAGAATCCTTAGAGTTTTCTATCCACGTGATCATGCAGATATAAGGAGTATTTTACTTCCTTCTGTAAAATTTATCTGACTTTTATTACTTTCTCCTGCCTTATTACACTGGCTAAAATTGTCAATAAACTATTATATATATGTGGTAAGAACATACATCTTTTGTCTTTTTCTTGATGTTAGGTGGAAAGTATTGAACCTCTCACCAGTGAGTGAATGTGCTAGTCAGTCTCTAAGATTCAACATATGTTTAAGGTTGCAAAAAAACATTTTTTGTTTAACCAAAAATCTTCATAATGATGGATACGTTTTATTTTTTAAATTTTTTCTTTCTTTTTAAAATTTAAGTTCCAGTTAGTTAACATACAGTGTAATATTAGTTTCAAGTGTACAGTTGAGTGATTCAGCACTTCTGTACATCACCCGGTGCTCATCACAACAAACGCACTCCTTAATCCTCGTCATCCATTTAACCCATCCTCCGACCCTCCTCCCCTCTGGTAATCATTAGTTTGTTCTCTGTACTTAAGAGTCTGTTTCTTGGTCTGCCTCTCTCACTCTTTTTTTCCTCTTTGCTCATTTGTTTTGTTTCTTAAATTCCACATATGAATAAAATCATATAGTATTTGTCTTTCTCTGACTGACTTATTCCTGTTAACATTATACTTTCTAGCTCCATCCATGTCATTGGAACTGGAAATATTTCATTTTTTATGACTGTTGTATATATACACCACATCTTCTTTATCCTTCATAATAATACATACATTTTGAAGGGATTTAATCTACTAAAGAGACAATGTTTTCTAGGATGATTTTCTTTTTATCTCTTATTAAATCTAACATGGATGTGTCTATCATTTCTGTTTAAAACTGGGATACTTATCTATTTTTTTATTGTGAGACTTTAAAATTTAAGATGTAAATGAAAGTCTCTTTTAGAACAAGAGCTTTATTTGAGGAAATATTTAGAAAATGGAACTACTGTGATAATGCACATTGTATGTGCATTCAAATAGTGAGAATCCATAGAAGTAAAAATAAATTATACAGACATTGATAATAGACTCTTAGAATCATTATTGTGACCTAGACTGCAGGATATTAAAACTATTGATAACTCAACTTTTATTAGCAACTAATTTTTAGCAGCATGAAATATTATAGTAAGACACTAAATGCTATGTCCCTGTATCAAAACTCCATGTAAACTATAATTTGCCTGCCTGGCATGCAGGGGATAAAGTAAATAAATATAATGTTGGATATTTAAGAAATAAAGTATGAATATTTAATGTGATCACTGAGTAGACTTTATGGTCTGTGGAAGGTAAGACATGGAGCCAACTTCATTGAACATATTCATTTTTGGCCAGCAGATAGAATGATTCAACTATATTATGTATGATTTATGATATTATTTACTGTTTGTGATAAATATGTGTTTTTTTCTGAATGGGAATAATCACTTGATAGATTTCATTATGGATTATATTTCTCAAAATCATTTTATGTTATTTGGTAGGGCATACTGAATTACCTTTATAACATGTTAAAAAAAAGAAACAAAAATATTCCATTCTACTTTTATTCCTAAATCTTTAAGATTACTTCATTTTTGACAAAGAACTGTGGGAAGGGAGTGCTACTCACAATATGGAACTTTCATATGCATATGATATAGTATACTATAATATGTAAATATAACATCTTAAAATATGTGATTTATATTATGTGAACTATATTAAAAATCATTTTTACGTATCAACAGTAATAACCTTTTATTTATCAATCACTGAGAATAGCTTTTGTGTGCTGCCAAATTAAACTTGCTAGAAAGAAACAGTTGAGGCTATTAGAGTCTAGTACACATCCTTGCTGAAACAAAAAAAACAAAGAGACTGCGTCCCATTTTATAAAGATGCAACTTTGAGGAAAGAATTCAGTGAATGGAAAAAATAAGAAGAACACCTTATTAATATAGGGGTAGGGGGAACAAAGACATAATAAGAACAGACACTAAAAAAAGACTCCTGCTCTGGCTGCCATGCTTGTTTACAGGATGAACTCATACCACTGGTTGACTTTCTACAGTACCAGCACACTGTTTCCCAGTTACACAACAGGAGCCAAACAATGGCTTTAAATAACTGAATTCTATTCTATATATGGCTTGCCACATACAAAGGGAGCAAATACTTGACTATCCTGTCTTGATATGAGTGCTTGCTTGGGCTGGTTATACCTGTTTCTTTGTCTATAGAATCTCTGGGATGTCATTCTCATAAAACAAAACAAAACAAACAAACAAAAAACCTCTGTTCTTGTAATTGCATAAGAAAGGAATTCAAAGGTTTTCTTTTATCAGAAAATTACTTACCACAGAAAGCCACTTAGCAATAGAAAATCACATCAAGGTTTCCCAAGCTATGATATCATTAATAAAAAAGTCTGATGTTGCAAGCCTGAGAACACGGACCAGAATATTCAGGCTTAAGATCTGATTCTGGACTGTGACTAGATGTTGGACAGGAGGGACAGATACACTTATGACTTACCAGAGTGGTTGATCTCATTCTAACTGACTTTATAATCTCTGACATTTTACTCATTTTTTCTTCATCACCTGCTTTCTGAACTTCAGCTGACTCACACAGCTCTGTAGACAACCTTAAAATTAACTGATCAGACGGCAGCATCAAGGCCTGGCCTGTTCTGAAAGTTGACATTTATGCCCTCCCGAGGTAAAAGGGAGCTGGGGTGAGATAGTGCTAAGAAGAGATTTTAATCCTGGGTAGAGCTGTGAGCAGATGTTTATATTAAGGTCTGAGAAAAGCACAGGATTACTTCCTATTATTTGTGTGATGTGCTTGTGTTCTTATATTTTGATATTATCCCATTCATTCAATAAAGGCGCATTATATGTGTCAGGAGTTAAACTAGAATGTTAGGGGCACCTGGGTGACTCAGTCAGTTAAGTGGCCAATTTCGGCTTAGGTCATGATCTCACATTCTGTGGGTTCAAGCCCCTTATTGTGCTCTGTGCTGACAGCTCAGAGCCTCCTGGAGCCTGCTTCAGATTCTGTTCCCCTGCCCCCTCGGTCCCTTCCCTGCTTGTACTCTGTCTCTCTCTCCCTCTCAAAAATAAATAAAACATTAAAAAAAAAAAAAACCCAGAATGTTAAAATTTACTTTTTCCTTATAAACTGTATGGAAACCAAAAGCTGCTTAAGTATTTATACTTTAAAAGTCTTTTGTATGCTTGTAAGAATAGTATAGTATATTGAAAAAATAATCTTACTGTTAAAATCCAAAGAGGTAACTTTCAAATCATTGAAATAATCATTTCTAAAGAGTATATTTGATTTCAAGGAGTGTTTGTCATTCTATCCAAATGTTCATTGTCCCTTATAGAAGTTTGTGAAGTGTCTCAAAAACTATTTGTCTGAATTGTTATTCAGATTAATGTGTTATTGGCAATAATTACCCACACTAAATTCCCATGAAAAGTGTTTTAAATAAATAGCATATAGTCTTTACTACTTTTAAAATTCAAACATACTATATTGTGTTTAGTTAATTTAATTAGTATTTTCGATGGGCCACTATTCAAAATGAAAGAAAGAAAGAAAGAAAACACGAAAGAAAAGAATCTATTGGGGATTTTATTCATGGAAACAGGGACCACCAGCAAGCAATTATTCATGATATCTAAAAAACACAGGCTGTGTTTGTTATTATTACATTATTACCCTTCAAATGTTTACTCAGAAAGAGCATATATTCACCAAGACTGCCTTAATATTTCCCTCAGCTTACCTAAACTGTAGATAAACTTCTCTGTCCTCTGCCTTCCCTCTCATCACAGCCTTAACACAATCTAGGCAGCCTGATCAAAGAGGTCCCACGCCTCCTTTTTCTTAGAGGATTTACTATAGAAAACTTCTTTCCTGCTCCTTTGAGATGTAAATCTTATTATTTTTCTTTCAGTCATCATCTATTTATTACTGAAAATAAAAAGATTAAATGAAAAGATTAAAGTTACCCTAATTTTCAGGTGCCTGGATGGCTCAGTCAGTTAAGCATCCAACTCTTGATTTTCAAGGTTGGTAAGTTCGAGTCTGCATCAAACTCTGTGCTGACAGTGCAGAGCCTGCTTGGGTATCTGTCTCTCTCCCTCTCTCTTCTCTGCCCCACCCTCCGTTCTCCCTAAAATAAATAAATAAACTTTAAAAAAAGCATTACCCTAGTTTTCTACTTTACAATTTGTATTTATTTCTATAGTCCATGTGTCCTTTGGCCATCAGTGAATAAATGTTGTTCCTTTTATTTAACACTCTTGAGGGCAAGGATCTCATGCTTCCTATGTGTCATCCTCAGTTTCTTTCTTTTTTTTTTTTAAACTAAAAATTGTGTTTATGTAAAGTGTTCAACATGATTATTTGATATACATGTTTATAGCAAAATAATTTCTAAAGTCATACGATCAAGATTATTAACTTGTCATCTCCTTACTTTGGTATATGTCTATGTGACGAGAATACTAGAATCTACTCTCCTACTAGTTTTCCAGTATTCGATGCAATATTATTCGCTAACGTCATATGTTGTACATTAGTTCTCTAAACTTACTCATTCTACATAGCTGCAACCTTATACCCTTTGGCCAGTATCTTTTCATTTCCCCTACCTCCCTACTTCTGGCCACCACCAACCTACTCTGCTTCTGTTTATTTAACATTTTTAGATTCTACATTTATACAGATTATACAGTTATTTTTCTTTCTGCTTCTGGCTTGTTTCACTTAGCGTAATGTCTTCTAGTCTTTTTTGAAAGGCTGTATAATATCTCATAACTCAATAATTTTGGGCATTATTATTATTGCCCATCATCGTAGTAATAATATACAACAATTTCTAAATCTTTTTAAAATGGCTTTTGCCAGTTTTACAATCCATGACTGTACCTTTCCCAAGGACCTGGGAGCCATACCTTTGAAATGTGGTTATTAAGGAAGACTCCGCTCTCCCCTGTCTCTATGAGATGATAGACCCTACCTTCAAAGGGTGCCTTGCTCCAGTTTTAAAACTACCAAATGAAGATAGGAGAAAGTTTCTTTTTCCTTTGGGTAAGACCAGTTAGCAAAGATAGCCTAAAGCTCCTGAAAATTCTGTAGCCTTATGAAGCTTTATAAATAGGGTGGCCATATGAGACAATTCTGAAAGAAAACGAGAGTACTTTTAAGAATTATTCTGTATTAATTAGAATAAACCAAGATTGTCTTTGGCAATTTGAGATGTATGGTCACCACATTCATAAGTGGAATAGTTTATGGGTACCTTAAAAATTAATTTCTGAGGAGTGAGGAAATGGAAATATATCTCATCTGTTGACATAAATAGATTTGAAATTATATATAATTAGTCATTTTGGCTACTGTCACAATACCATAGATTGGGTGACTTATATCAACAAGAGGAATTTATTTCTCTCAGTTCTCTCTGGCTGTAAGTCCAATGTAAGAGTGCCAATATGGTCTGTTTCTAGTGAGAGCTGTCTTCTTGACTAATAGGTGGCTAACTTCTTACTATGTCCTTACATGGTGGAAGGGTCAAGGAACTCTCTGGAACTTCTTTTGTAAGGGCACCAATCCAATTCCTTAGGGTTCTGCTCTCATGATATAATCACTTCCCAAAGGCCTCACTTCATAATACCTTCACCTTGATCATTGGTTTTTGAATATTGAATTTTGGGGGGACACAAACCTTCAGACCATAGCTATTCCTATAAACTATATGTAATAAATATATATTATATATTTTCTGTATGTTATCTGTATATAATTTAGAAATAATAATATACATGTATATATGTACATTAAAAGGAAATGTCTATAGTATGAGGATGTATGCCTTTCACAAAGCAGGTGATGATTATCTAATGAATTGGCATACAAATAATTGGAATAAAATTTAAGATAATTTGATAATGATATATGAAATTAGATAAAAATTAGAAGTTTTTAATGGGTTGATAAATAACTAAAATCCTGTATGTAAAATCCAATTATTTTAAGTTGAATTAAACTTTTTTTTGTATATTTAATTTTTGAGAAAGAGAGAGAGAAAGAGACAGAGAGTGAGTAGGGGAGGGGCAGAGAGAGAGGGAGACACAGAATCTGAAGCAGGCTCCAGGCATTGAGCCGTCAGCACAGAGCCTGATGTGGGGCTCGAGCTCACAAACAGCAAGATCATGACCTGAGCCGAAGTTGGACACCCACCCAACTGAGCCACTCTAGAAAGAATTTAAAAGGATATATGTAGAATTAAACATGTAAAAATTTTTATGGTATTTGTATATCATTTCTATCTCAATCGTTTTCTGGCACTCTAGTAAAAATAATTTATTATGAACTTTACAGTATCACCCAATTCTTAGTTCATAACCAATAAGCACAAAACCCACTTGACTTGAAATTTTTTTAATGTTTTTATTTATTTTTGAATGAGAGAGGGAGACAGAGTATGAGTGGGGGAGGGGCAAAGAGAAAGTGAGACACAGAATCTGAAGCAAAGAGCCCGACATGGAGCTTGAACTCATGAACCACAAGATCATGACTGAGCTGAAGTCAGATGCTTAATCTACTGAGCCACCCAGATGCCTCAAAGCCCACTTGATTTAAAGCAAGGCTTTGGTTTTGAAAGGACAGGTTTGAAATCTAGTAATACTGGGCCCAATGCACATAAATCATGTAATATAATGATGTTGCAACTTTTACTTTTAATGTGCCTCGTATATAACCAATTTAACAGATAAGATTTAAATTTGGTATTTGCATAGCTGTGATGGTATGATACTATTATATCACTACCACAGGGCTTTTTTGATGGTTATTAAGCTCATATCTGAATGTCCTTTAATGGGCTTTTTTGATGCTGGAGCTGAGGCAACAAACTAATTTATTTATCATGTGGTTTTCTGCCACCAATTGGGGACACTAGAAGGGTCAGGAAGGGAAGAGGGAAGAAAGAACCCATTTTTTTTCTCATGGTTTCTTTCTTTTTCTGCAAGTTTTGCCCCAGCAATGGTCTTTAACCTGCAAGAGGCAACTCTTTCCATCCTCTAGAACCTTCTACACTCCAAGAACCTTCTAGTACCCTGTTCACAGGCACCAATACCACTGAAACAGTGTCCCTTCTCAGAGATCTAAGGATCCTCCATATTAGAAGCTTCACCAAACTCCTTATGTATCAAAGCCATATCTTCCTGAGAGTTCTGAGTTTCATATACATGACAGTGCTATCTTGAGATCTTGAGATACTAGCAACAGGCAGACTGTTCCTTTTTGTCAGTAATTTGAGGCCCATCTTTGGGGTCTCTTATCTGAGCACCTAGATAGTTGCTTCCTCTAGTTTCTGTATCTTGTTACCTCAGTATTTCTTTTTGCTTCTTTAGGGCTCCAATCTCTGTTTAAATATATCCTTATATTGTTCTTATTGTTGAAATACCTAACATAATTGCCATTGTTAAAAGTGCAGCCTAATTAGTAAGATCATCCGTGATGATTTTAGAACTTTAAAGTAGTAACAATATATTTTACTAGATCTTTATAGTATATCTGATGATACGTAAACTGCTAACAGCATCCTTAGTGATGTAACAAAAATAATAGCTAATAATTTTAAGGACATATGTACTAGACTTAAAGGTAATGACTTAAAGGTACGTGCACTAACATGAAAAAATAAAAAACAATACTGAAGGCGAGAAATAAAGCTGACTCTTGAACAGTGCGGGAGTTAGGGGCACTGACCCCCTGTGCAATCATAAATCCACATATAACTTTTGACTCCCTAAAAACTAACTTAGTAATAGCTTACTATTGATTGGAAGCTTTAGCGATAACATAAACAGTCAATTAACAACACATATATATATTACATATAGTATTCTTATAGTTAAAACTTAGAGAAAAAACATAATTAAGAAAATAATAAGAAAAATTACATTTATAGGATTGTCCTGTAGTTTTTGAAAAAACATCTGCATATAATTGGCCCCACATAGTTCACACCCATATTGTTCAAGGGTCTGCAGTGCTAATGTTAGATTGTGGAAGAAGTTCAGGAAAAATGCAGATTTTTTCCCCAGCATCATGTAATTATTAAATTTTTGAACTACGATTGATAATATATTAGTATGTTTGTTATCCTTTAGAGATTCAAAGTAACATCAGAGAAACAAGATACAATTTTATTTCTCTTTTAAGTGTGCACTCAAGATGTAGGAAATACGTGAATTTATGGTATACCTCATCATAGGATCCAGAAATGTCCTGTATCTAACTTTATGCTCCATTAACTGTAAATCGAGAACTTCATGTTATGGACCAAGATTGCTTCCTAGCCACAAATAAACCTTTCAAACTTCTAGAAGAAAGTGGCAATATACTCTCTTTAAATATACATCTTGAAATTTGAACTCACTACGGACATCCTTTGTTTACAAAACCAAACTTTGGAATAACCAACTAAACAATGTCCTGTAGCTAGGTTGTTTTGCATTCAATTAAATGCTAGTTATTGCATAATAGGGTTGGAAGAGTATTCTAGGTTCTGGAAGAACCACATATCTGTGCCTGAGATAGTGAAGTACTGGCTCCTGGATCAACAGTTGATGACGTAAAAGGGCTTCGACAAGTCTAGTGCTGGAACAAAAGAAAATCCACACAACTGTTTTTAGTTACTTAATGCTGTGAGTCTAAAATAAATGTAAATTAAAAAAATAAAATAAATGTATTAGTTGTTTATTTACCTAAATATTCGATTAATCTTAGATGCAACTAACACATGTCACCATTTTTTCTCTCAAACTAAAAAGATTTTTTTAAGTAGATAACAGCTAACATTCTTGTGTTCATAAGCCTATAAATATTAGAACACAAAATCTGAAGTTAGTTTAGTTCATATATACATACATAAATACATACATTGGGAATGCATAAGTAGGTAACTTTTGACTAAATATTTTCTAGCGTGTTCCTCATACAAACACTGTGCCATATTAAAATATGTTATTGGTTATTTTCTTCTGAATCTCTCCAATTTTTATCTAAATCATACATTCATAAGTAGGTTTTTTTATGCTGAACTAATAATAACATTGGATGTATTGTAGCTAAAAACAGTTTCAGTGCCTGCTGTGAACTGAATAGCATATTTTAAGCAAAAATTACTGCCTTTGTTGAATGTCCTACTTACAGTACAACACTTAAAAATATTATATTTTTAATGAGCGGCAATGATACATATTCATTTTTTACTTAATGCATTTTATCCATCACTCTATGAAATTTACATACTTACTTTATCTTAGATTAGGTTTAACAGTTTTGAGTACTCCTAGCAAAACAAATATGCCAGTTATGTGGTTCATTGTGTTGAACAAAAAAAATAAATAAATAAATTTACTTACAAAAAAAGATTTAGGCATTTCTGTGACTAATTTTAAGATTTTTCTTGTTTAAATTTAAATAAACGCTCATCATAAAATGAAGCCCTCCTAAAATGTGACTGATATTATTTTAAGGAGGATAAGTGAGCCGCTAGGCGATGGTCCTGGCTAATCTTTGTCTTCTATTATTTGCCTCTAGTATAAATGTCATCCTAAAATTTCAAGTGTAAAATCAAAATTTTGCTAAATTTATCAGATAAGTAGCTAAATAATAGGCAAAAATCTAAAACACATTTTCACAAATATTATTTTTGCATTATTTTTTCATTTTAAACAATTTGTAAATCAAATTATTAAAAAGTGAATGTTCAGGCATCCTTAATGGTATAATTACTAAAGGAAATAAAGTTAGTGTCTATTGGAAAACTACATATAAAATTAGTTATTAAATTTTCAATAAGTAACAAAACTATGAAGAATATGAATTGAATGACACTTAGAAATATATTATTTTGAATTTATTTATAAAATAGTAACTCAATTACTAGTGGATAACTGAAAATCTTTTATATAAAATTTATTCGAATCATAAACTAATGTATTTCATAAAGGTGACATTATCTTTTATGAAAGGCATTCAATTTTTCTTGTATTTTTATGTTAAATTATATGCCTTTTTCTTAGACATAGATACAAGCAGCATTTGCCTTCTGACATGTACCAGCCTCCTTTTAGTTCATGATTGTCTGCTCCCAATTGCTGTATCACCCTATGTGTGTAACGTGAAATGAATTACCAAATTGTGTAATAATGATTCTCAAAACAAGATAATAGTATAAAAATCAAATAGGTGTAATTAACGGGGTCATCCAATTTTTCCTTTCAAAACAAGACATCACTACAGGTACCATGTACTCATGTTTGGGATAGACAATTATAATGTTGCCTGTGAATTTAATCTGAGCAATTCCTTACATAAGCCAAATTATTTGAAATTTGCAGTCCCTTTTGCTATCTGGTAGTAATGTCTAAAATGTTTGCTTGTTAATAGTGTTACTGGTTAATGAGGGTTTGCAACTATTTTTTAGTACATTATCAATCATATCTTGAAAATTCAAGCTGAACCTATTTTCAGAAAAATGAATTTGTGAGCAGAATTAAAAAGCGCTGGCATAGGTGCATAGATAAGAAAAAAAAAACCTGACACGGTGGAATCGACTGGCATATGGACATAAAGTCTGGTAGAAAAGATTCCTGCTCTGATTAATTCTGTGTAGATGCTTGATCACCTGATGCTTCATAGATCTGACAGAACACTTTTCATTCTTCTGAGGGACTCTATAAAATCATTGCCAAACTGAATTAATTTGTTAAAATTGTGTTTACCATAGATAACAATAGCATAGATAACAGTGAAGCAGTATTTTCTTACTAGAAATTTTGCATAGTAAATGTCATAATGGAGTATAAATAATGACCAAAGATAATTATTATATCTTAACAGAGCTTATGAGTAAACATACCTAACTCCAGATATTTATAGGATGATGCCATGCCTTAGTGTATAGACAAAAATAATTGATTTATAGCAACAAGGTCTGAACTGAGGTATAATTTTATTTCGATGTAAAGATATGATCTAATTTTTATTTATTTATTTATTTTTTTGAGTTAGAACTAATTTAACCCAGTAGAGAGACTATTGATTTGTTTTAGGTCTACATATAAATGTGTAAATCCCTTCGGATGCTTCTACAGAACTTTCTGTCAAAATGTAAAGTGGAAAATTGTGTCCTTCATCACACGTGTATCCCATGCACAGATGAAATATATACATACACATACATGCTTTAATGTATAGTGTTCGTATAAGGCATATACATATACATGCAGCAAATGTGTATACGTATGTATCATTTGTGTATGAGACATATACATAGGATTATACATACATGATACAGTATATATGGGATACATGTATGATGTAGTGCACAATTTTTCACTTATTCTATACTTTGACACATGTTTTGTAGAAATATCAGAAAGGATTTATGTTGTGGACAAGAAGATGGATGGTACAAAGCCAGTCAATGCACATTCTGGTTCAGAGAGGGAAGTTCCACAATGATTTATATACTCAAATGACACACAGCTTAATTTGATCAAGTTATTCTGATTTGACAATTTAAAACTGTAAGTGGTATGCAAAAATAACAATATACTCTAATTACCTTCCTCGGGTGCCTACTCTTAGACAAGAACAGGTTTGATAATGTGCTTATTTCTCCAGGTTGTCCTGAAAGATCAAATGTGTAATCACAGTTATCCTTAAATATCCCCTTTCATGTTCCAAGTTCAGTCGACTGCCAAGTTTGTGAATCTTCTTCTTGAATATCTTCTGCATCAATTATTTCCTTCCATGCTCTGTGCCACACATTAATTAAAGGCCTTATGATTTTGCCAAATTATTCTAACAGCCTCCGACAAGTCTTCATAAATTAATCCTTCACAGTGCTAAAATATCCAACATGCAAATCTATTCATATGAGTTCTCTATTTAAAATCTTCTAAGACATCTTATTGACTACATGATAATATTATTTGGTGCGGCATATGAAATATGAAACCTTTTACGTTCTGATCCTTCAATGTTCAACTTCAAATCTGCTAACGTTTCATGTATTCTACACCATCCAAACATTTTAAATTGTTCCTTATTTTTGAGAGAGAGAGTGAGCGAGAGAGAGAGAGAGAGAGAGAGAGCAAACACACCCACGAGTGCAAGTCCAGGAGGGGCAGAGAAAGAGAGGGACAGAGGATCTGAAGCAGGCTCTGCGCTGATGGATTGTGAGATCACGATCTCACAAACCATGAGCTGAAGTAGAACACTTAATCAACTGATCCACCCAGGCGCCCCTTAAATGACTGTGATCCTTAAAAGTCACTGCTGCAAAAATCGTTCCCATATTCTACATTTTTGTTTATTAGTTGTCAGATGAGCAGTCCTGTTTATCAGTGATAATATTCCTCAAATGACACTTGTTTATGAAAACTCCACCCTTTTTCTATGCTATTAGATCACCCCTACACAATTTTAGTCCTGTCTCAGTGATATCTTTTTTATATTGAATAATAATAATTTTTAAATATATTTAATGCCTGCTACTAATAGCCATCTCTTCCTGGATAAGAGCTTAGCCTGATTAATCTTTGAATCCTTAGAACAGGGTGACATCCCTTGCAAATTTTCTGCATTTTAGTAAGGAAAGAGAGAGGGGAAATTAATACTTGCAAATATGCCCTTCTGTTTAGAAAATTTAATTGTAATTAACTACTGAGCGTATGCTTATACATATACATACATAAATTTATGTCAGTACGATGTGATATATATTTCAAGATGATTTTTTTCAGTATTTTTGTTAGTTTTTTAGTAAAATCAAATCTGCTGTATCTAGCAAATATTTTTCAATTTTCCTATAATGTTTTAACTGTGGTATTTCTATTTTCCTCTCAGTGGTCTTAGATATTAAAATGTTAATACCCATTACATCTCTAGATAGTGTTTTCCATTTGTCCATTTAGCAAGACATTTACTTTTCTTATCGAATATCAATTGAGAAGTTGTCACTTCCTTTCTAGTATTAAACTCATTATCATTTGCCTTCAAGAGAATCTCTGAAATACTTCAAATCTAATATCACATTGCTAGTAGTTTCCACATTATAGATCTTTCAGTGATCATTTAAAATAATGTTACATTAAACTAAATTGACTCTTGTCTGAAAAAAAACACAAGTTGTATTACTGAGTGATACATATTTAGAGAAGAAATGTCTGTGATGTCATTTAATACATTATAAAAGACTATATTGAGTTATAAGAAAAATCCTATCTGTACTACAGAAACTGACTTCATTGATACTTATTTTTTACAAAGATGGATTTGTAATGTAGTTTCAAAAAGTGGTAGCAAAACTCATCAGCTTATGGTAAAGAAAACATTTTCTTTTCATTTATTTAATATTGCCCCATTAATATTTCTTTTCATTTTTTGTATATGCAAGATCTGCATTTCATATATACATGCATCCCATATATAAATGCATTTTGTATTTTATATATGTGTATGTACATACCCATAGGCATATATAACAGGAGGCACTAAAACAAATGTTTAGAGAAAAGAAAACAATACAAAATTCGAAATATTTTTTAAATGATAATGTAATATCTGAACAATATACAATGTAATGTAGAATTTATGATTAGTTAAAAGTTTTTAATATCAGATATTATGGTTAAATACAATTGTTTCATAAGATAAAATAAATTGAAAAAAATCACTTGTGTTGATTTAAACTATTAAACTATTTTGGTAACGGAAATATGTACCCCTTGTGCTGTATTTATACATTCATGGTCTATTAATGATTAGGATTCACTGAAGGGTGAAAGTATACAACATAAAAATTGTAGTGTATTTTATAAGATATATTTACAAAGCAGTTCTAAAAAATATGAGAATATGTGCTGTTACTGCAAAGACCCTCGGTAACCTCTTTTCCACAAAGAATTCATGCATGACATTATTGACAAGAATACATACGAGTGGTTATTGCTGCATCATTTGGGTTTTATTCATAGCTGCCCTGGGTCATCTATGAGAAAAGGAAATTAAGTATCAGAATTATTATATCCAAAGTGATTATTATATTGTTGTGGGAAAACTGTCATCTATGAATAGTACTGGTCTGATGATTTCAACCCCTTATTTTGTAGTCTTGATTTACATGGAATGTGGGTCATCCATCATACATAATATATTGAAAAACCTGTGTATATAAAAAATAGAAATTACCCAAATTTAGATTATCTAGGGTGATCTTTTTAAATAAAGATATTTAGTAAATGGCTTAAATGTCACAATATAACTGTTTGATACTACTTAGGCCTGTTTAGTTTTAGCTTTTAACAGTTACAAAAAGGTGTATTAATAAACTATTAATAAGTATATTGAATTTCTTAATTAAAAATTTAATGTTTTATTTATCTTAGAGAGAGACAGAGTGCAAGCTGGGGAGGGGGTGAGAGAGAGGGAGACACAGAATGTGAAGCAGGCTCCAGGCTCTGAGCTGTCAGCACAGAGCCTGATGCAGGGATCAAGCTCATGAACAGTGAGATCACGACCAGAGTCGAAGTCTGGAACTTAACCAACTGAGCCACTCAGGCACTCCGGATTTCTGAATTTTTAAATGGAAATGGTTGGTGTTGAGCGATGTAACTAGGAAGAATTCAGTAAAACTACTAATATATTAAACAATTTTAAACATTCTCTTAAAAATATTTATGAAACACCTTTTACGAGTTGGGCATTTTTTAATAGTTTGTAGTTCCGAAAAGAATATAACACTGTCTGACTACAGGAAGTTGAAAAGTATGATCAAAGCTATACTATAGTGTGATATCTGTCATCAACTAGTGGTATAAATAAAGTGTCATCAAAGTATTGAGGAAAGAGTGCTTAATTCTGTTTCTTGGGGGAATTTAGGAAGAATTTGGTGTTTTCGAAGTGGATTTTGAAGATGAAAAGTTCTTAGCCCAGAGAGGGAAAAGAAGAGGAGCCAATTTAGGTAGAAAGAAAACCATTATCAGTTTGTCAAATGACAGAATAAACTTCTTTACTGACAGTTGATTTTTCTTTAAATATTTATATACTACATGCACACTAAACAAAAATTTCTCCGTATTTAAATATATTTGAAAACTTAAAAATTTCTAAAGGGTATTAAAATCCTACCTAAGTTGTCGATTCACTAAATGTTTTAAACCCTTGAAACAGAAAAACACACATGAAATGTTATAATGAATACAAATCTGTAACCCTGCAATAATATCATTAACAGAATGTAAGTATCAGGGATTTAATTCACTAATTTTTGGATTGTTCTTTTATGGAGTCAAGTGTACTTTGTAATATAGTTTTGGTTTTTGTTTGTTGTACCTAATTTCAGATTTCTACAAATAAAAAATTAAGTAAAACAAATAAAAATTAGCAGGCAGTACAGAATCTGATTTAGTTTTAATAAGATCTGCTCCAGTCACAGGTACTTGCTGTTCATGGATATTCTGAGAGTTCTTTTGTCACAAAATTTTATTTGTTACATGGGATACTTTCATCCTATATCTGTCTGTCTGTCTATCTGTCATCTGTCTCCCTAAAACTTATTTTGAATGCACATATTCTTAATATTTTGTTATGATTAGTAGAACTACCAGGAATTTTCATCTTTTATGAAATAAGGGGTTCAGTTTGCAAAGTTGCTTTTCTTTTAGGATATTTTGTTAATTCTTTATTAAGTGAATGTACTATTAAGTGCATAGCTTATAGGACCATATTACTTTCTGCATATTTATTGTATGGTCTCTTACTTAACCATCTTCTACTTATGCAATAAACAAGAACACAATGAAACTTATAAACTAGATTTTACATGAGAAACAAAACCATACTAATATTTTACTGCTTAAATAAAATCAACAAATAAATATGTATAATAATAAACAACCTTCTGTTTTATAACTGCCTTATGTCTATACTGTAAATTGACATATGTCTATAAAATATTATGAATTCATAAGGTTTTACCAAGTTACTTGTTCTGATTTATATTGTTATCATTATTATTATTCGTAATTCCAACTATTACAGCTTATTGAAAAAACATTTAGCAGTCTCCTCTTTTAGGTTTATTTATTTTGTGAGAGACAGAGAGTGAGTGGGGGAGGGGCAGAGAGAGAGCGAGGGAAAGAATCCCGAGCAGGCTCTGTCAGCACAGAGCCCAACACGGGGCTTGAACTCACGAACCAGGAGATCATAACCTGAGCTGAACCCAAGAGTCCAACGCTAAACTGACTGAGCCAGCCATCCTGGCACCCCTTTAGCAGTCTTCTTGATCTTACCATTGCCATTTGCTTTTTCTCAAAGCATCTTTAGTTCTGGTGATCATAGTATGTTTCAGATCCATCTTGATTTTTCTCAGGGCATAAGATCAACTACTGTTCATTGATTCCTGGTTTCCTTAACAACCAATTATTTTAGGGATCAAATTCTGAAATCTAATGGCGCTTCTGAGTTTGACAGTGGGCAAAATGTTTTTGCAGTTACTATTTGTTTACCTCACCAATGGCAGTAAGTGAAAGTACATATTTTAAGATAATGAATTCACAATGAATTTTCACATTTGAACTCCATTTCTTGCAGTATATGGTTGTATTACCCATTAAGATTTCTTCCAGCTTAAGAGTTTCTGAGGTCAATTTAAGCAGAGAAATGCATAATGATAGGAGTTAAAGGAAGGGATATAAATAGAAGAATAGTACTTTTAAAGCATAGTGTATTTAAAGAAAAGTATTTTTTAAGGGAAATTGCATGAATTGAGGGTTGTGAATATATAGGGGGATAATATGGCCTTTTTTGTTCCTTTCAAAAATACATGGTTTTGTTTGTATTGGTTTTTAGTTTTTTATGTTTTAAATTTTTCTTTTTATTCATTTTTGTTCTTGTACTTTTCCCCAAGGACATTGGGAATTGACTAACAGGGAGGTGGCAGAAACAGATATTGTTTAAAAATTTCACTTTAATTTTGAGCAGACTGGCGAGTAACTGGGCAAGTAGTGAAAAGTTAATATGTTAGCATAGTTAAGGAGATTGTTGGCTTGCACCAGAGTCGTGGCAATATTTAGAAGGGAAATGCAAAGTGATACTGCATTTAACTGGGAAAGTGGTCAGAAAGGGGGGAAAATGAAGTGTGAAAGATCAATACCAAATTTAAACCTTCTTGAAATGGGTAGATTCTGACACATTTACTGAAACAGAAAACACTGGAAGAGGAGGAAGATTTTTTTTATTATTATTAACATTGGTAACCTTGAGATATGTTTAAATTAGAATTGTCATTTTGATTGTTTGCATCAAGATGAACTGTAATTTAATTTATTAGGACTTGAAGAAACTGAATCCTAAAGAACCGTAAGCGCATAGTTTACCAGAAGTGATAGGTCTGACATTTTAAATGAAGAGAAAATCTTGTGAGTACAGTTCTGAACATGTTACTCGTTTGAGGTGCCTGTGAGAGATTCAGTTGAGGGTATCCAAGAGGCTCTTGATTATACAGGTCTGTTTCATAGAGAAAAATCCCCAGCAGAAGTTACACACCTCGAATTATTGAGTTAGAGATGACAAAGACTTATGAGCAGTTTAGATCACCTAAACAGTCATTCAGGGAGCAAAGAGGATGAGCATTTAGCTTTGACACAGAGAGGATGGATCAGTAAAGGACACAGAAGGAACAGTCACTGAAACAGGAGGGGACCTGGAGGCTGCTGTGCTCCAAAAGGAAACGGAAAGGAGGGTTCTCAAAAGGGAATGAGTAATCAACAGGATTAAATGTTGCAACCTGCAGTAGATGTGGTATGAATTGGATCAATTAAAGTATGGTGGTCATTGGCGATTATGGCAGATTTCCCTTTTGTGACGTATTGGGGGCAAAATTGAGACCAACTTGACTTGAGAAATGACTAGAATGTAAAACATTAGATACAATCTGTGTAAAAGTTACTTTTTCTGGGAAAGAGAAATAACATAGTAGTTGCTAAAAGGCTGCTAGGATCGAAGGAAGATTCTGTTTTGTATTTTATGGACATTTGTGGCTTGATGTTCACATCAAGATATTCTGTAATTTGATATATGAGTACTTCCTGAAGGAACTGAATCCTAAAGGATACTTAATCAGAAAGAAACACATAGTCTATCAGAAGTGATAAGTTTTGACATTTTAGTTTTTTTATTTTTTATTTTTTAAATTTTTAATAAGTTTTTAATAAATATTTTGAGAGAGAGAGTATGTGAGCAGTGGAGGGACAGAGAGGAAGAGAGAATCCAAATCATGCTCCATGTTAGTGCAGAGCCCAGTGCAGGGCTGGATCTCACAAGCGTGAGATCATAACCTGAGCCTAAATCAAGCATCCAGTGCTTAACTGACTGAGCCACCCAGACGCCCCAGGTTTGCATTTTAAATGAAGGGAATATTATAGGCAATAGGTGTGAAATATGGTGTGTTCCTGAAATTAAAAACCATTTTGTTTGCTCATAGTATATATAACTATAATAGTATAAGAAACACCTTTATATTGGGGCGCCTGGTGGCTCAGTCGGTTGAGCGTCCGACTTTGGCTCAGGTCATGATCTTGCGGTCTGTGAGTTTGAGCCCCGCGTCAGGCTCTGTGCTGACAGCTTGGAGCCTAGAGCCTGCTTCAGATTCTGTGTTTCCCTCTCTCTCTGCCCCTCCCCCACTCATGCTCTGTCTCTCTTTGTCTCAAAAATAAATAAACATTAAAAAAAATTAAAAAAAAGAAACACCTTTATAAATTACCCAGAAGTATGGATATATGTTTAAGGTTAACAGAAAATGATAATATGTTTTAGATTATACGATTTTAATATGTATCATTTACTTGGAAAACAGTATATTCACATCTTTATGAGTAACTAAATGAAGTTTCCCTTTACTAATACTTTCATCCATTTATGTGAATACAATGATGAAATGGATATATATTTTAAAGAGTGAGATCTAGTATCTTTTACTAGAATTGGTTTTATTTCCTATACCGAGAAGAGAGGTGATGAGAGGCTGTGTTGTAGACAAAGGCAGTGTCAAGAAAAAGACAGATGATCATCGCCAGGAAACAAGTGGACATTTTCTTGTTGGACTTTTGTCTCTTCTGTCAGGGAAATCCCTCTGAGGTTTCAGGCTTTCCAAACATTTGACACAATATTTTAGAAATGACTAACACTGTTGCAGAGCACAGTATAAAATATGAGACTATTTTTATGTAAGTTTCCAGTTTCCAGTTCTCTATCATTGTTTACTTTGTTTACTTGAAATACAAAGATTGCTATTTGATTTAGTTTTTCTCCAAATAATAGTTTTGCTTTGAAAGTCAAACGTGTCATTTTCATTTGGTTCTCTGACTGAATATATCAAAGCTCTTGATTCATGATAAAATACATTTTATTTATTTTCCATTATATGAATTATTCTGGATTTATTAAGTTTATCTGATGATTACTCACTCAGTTTATCTCATAAAATGAAAATGTGATAGGAAATTGGGTGATTATCTAAGGAAAGTTCTTTGATACATTGGCTTCTGTAAAAAGAAGTCAGTGCTATTTAAAATGTTTATTTTGATATTTCATATTCTCTTAAATGTTTTTCTATAATTATTTTGGAGATAAATATTTGCCTGTTAATCTACATTGTAAAAACAAAAGCTTTTATACATGATAGATTGGTGGAATAAATATTTTTTTAAATAATCATATCAGTGAAACTAATACAGCTTTATATTAGGGCACATGATGATAATTTGCATAACACATAGCCTGTCATGGGACCACTAAAATAAATGTAATTTATGCAAATGCCAAAGGGTTAAGCACAAGTGAACACAATTTAGCATCACTTTAAAATCCTAAAGCATTAAATACTCGTGTGTCACCTGTCATCTGTATTTATTGCTTGGTAATTACTGAAAACTTTGCCTTTCCTGTGAGCTTGTGAACTTCAGATGGGTTCTGATAGGAAAATTTTGGTTAAAGGAGGGCATATTTGGCAGGTGCAGTGTCGTCTCTGAGCTAACTTTGTATGAAAAATCCTCCGCAATTAATGTGCTATGTCTGAAGGATCTGGATAAGACTGTTAATGAGAATAAAATAATTTAATTTGGTATTTGGAAATGATCAAGAGAGTAGAGAATGAGAAAATACTTGAGTGTTTATGGACAACAGAAGAATAGAAGCAAAGGATAATTGTATCAACCGTAGATCAACATGTTAGATCAGGTTGTGGGTGACTTTGAATTTCCTGGACTTAAAGTAATTTTTGGACAATAGAAACATAGTACAGTTTGTATGGGCTATATTTGTCTCGTGATATTATATTGATTGTACAAGAATTATTGGCATCTGAAAAACAGGTTAGGAGGAGATATTAATAGTGCAGGTGTGATATATTGAGGTTCAAAATCATTATGAGATCAATAATTTATAAGATCTGCTAACCCTTAATTGGATGGGTATATTAAAGAGCATTGCATGGATAGCTAAAAGAATTGAAGCTTTTAATACTAAGCAAATGAAAGGATGATAGTAATATACTATGGATAAGCAAGATTTTTGATGGCTGGGAAGTGTGGACATGAGTTAATTTTAGATGAAAGAAAATGTAAATAACAACCTGTATAACAATTGGAAGTACTTACTGATCATCTGCTGAAAATTCTAGCATGTTGTTGGCTCAGTGGAGGACAAAATATATAAAATATATTTTTTAGAGTTAGGTTAGGCAGATAAATAGATTTAATTATTCAGTGATTAAATGAATCTTGGCAAGGATCTGAATATTAAATATGTTCATTTCCATAACGTGCATCCAGTGGAGTAAGGGACATGAATAAGGGAAGAAAAAGTACAGTGAAATCTTGGTTTGCAAGCATAATTCATTCCAGAAACATGCTTGTAATCCAAAGCACTTGTATATCACAGCACATTTCCCCATAAGAAATAATGGAAACTCAGATGATTCATTCCACAACACAAAAATATTAATATAAAATGATTAGAATACTGTAATATAATCCAAAATTATAAAATACAAAATATAAAGAAAAATAAGCAAATTAACCTGCACATAACTTGAAAATCTTTGTGGCTGGTGTGAGGGAGACAAGGAAGAGGAGGATTATTGTGTAGGACAGCTTTCACCATCAGTAACAATCACTGCTATCTATTGACTCATTGGAATCTATTTCTTTTCCTGCAGCTTTAACAAGGAACCTATCCAATGACATTTGCTTTCGCCTCCTTTTGACGGTTTTGTGGAAATGTGACATTTTTTTAAAAGAGTAATTTGTTTGATTATTTTAAAAAGTGAAACCCATAACCAGAATTTAAAGGCAAATTCATACAACTGGAAATACAAATGCCCAACAATTTTACAGAGAGAACAATGATCACGAACAGAAATAAGCCAAAAGTTAGAAGGTAAAACAGGATGCCACTTTCACCTATTGTCATTAGGGGTGTCTTTTTGCTTTGTTTTGTTTTGGTTTTTGGTTTTATGGTGTTTATTATTTGTATGTGTGTTTGCTTTATTTTTAGTTTTATTACCTTAAGGTAGAGGGAGAGTGGAGAGAGATGCCAAATTAAGAAGCTGTTGACAATTTGGCACTGAGAGACCAGCCTAAAGTAGTCATTTGATGTACATAAAGACAATTTATTCACAAAGTTGTTCACAGCATTATTTACAATACTGAAAATTTAGAAATAAGCTAAATTTTCAATAATTTGAATGAAGGTTAAGTATATTACGGCAAAAGTACACAATAAAATATATAGTATACAATAAATTATATATGTATGTATTAATATATATTTATATATTTAAGTAAAATATATATTATGAAGTATCTGCAGAAATTTATAGTCACCACATATAGTCTTGGTGAAAAAAATAAGAATATAAAACAGCATGATAAAACACATAGCATGATCACAGCCATGTA
The DNA here is from genome assembly GCA_030068075.1 of Paguma larvata. Lineage (NCBI taxonomy): Eukaryota > Metazoa > Chordata > Mammalia > Carnivora > Viverridae > Paguma > Paguma larvata. The sequence continues at coordinate 22,406,987 of CM057839.1, read as the reverse complement.
AAACATTCATATCCCAAAGAGGAAAAGATATTGTTGTTAAACAGATTGATCCCTCACACGGCTGCAGCCTGATTCGGGCGGCACTTTTTTACAAAATTTTGGACTATTTCCCACATTTTACACATCTCCCTAATTTCGTTTTTCTCTTCCTCTGCAGACGAGATGCAGGCATAGACTTTCTTATAAAATCTTTTAGTTTTGGCTACTTGCATACTTCATTCATTATTCTCAATGATTTCCTTCTTTGCTTCCACTGTAACTGTCTCCTTCTTACCGCCTTTTTTCCAAACTCTTTCTGCATGGAGGCCTTTGTATACATTCACATGGATGTTGACTACAGTACAGTGTTGATAAGCTCTTGTCATATGTTGTATTTAATGTAACTGGCAATAAGGCAGCAGAGGAAAGTGTCTCTATCTGCAGGCAGCATGACCTAGAATGAAACAAAACATTCCTAAGCTTACTCTTGTCTGGAAAGCAAAGGACTGTCCAAAGGTACTTTGAAGTGTCCAAAAATACACTAGTACCAGTTATGGGCACCTTCCAGCATTCTGAAAAATCACTGATTTCTGCCAAGCACCGCCCCTGAGACCAAGCATCTGAGTAAGGGAGACAATCACCCACAATCAAGAGAGAGAAGAACCATTGGCTCATTTCTGATCCTGTGACGTTCAGTGACAAGTACTACTCGTATTGCAAGACATCGCTTGTTTATCCAGTTAAATTTATTACAATGTTTGCTTGTCTTATGGAACACTTGCAGAACAAGTACTCACAATCCAAGGTTTTACCGTATATGAAAGAGGTACAAGGGCTACATTAGTCGAAGGACTCTAAAGGACAGTGTCAGGACAGAAGTAGGAGGTCAAAGTTATCAGAATTTGCTTTCAGAAAGAAGCAAATTTATTCATTCAAGATTATTTAGTTTTCCCCACTATTTATCAGGTATTGCAATAGGCTAATAGAATTATAGTGGTCTCTGACTATATAGAGTTTATAATGTAGTCGAACCAAACTTTGAACATATAATCAAAATAAATGATATAATTTCAGTTGACTTAAGCGCCATTAAATAAACAGAAAAGTTTAAGAGATCATGTTTTGGTGTTAAACCTAGAAAATAGTACATTGAGGAGGGGTATCATGAAAGTTTTTTGGAGCAAGGGGTATTTACGTATGGATTTGTAAAAAATGTGTCAAGCAAGAATAAAATGAAGGTACAAGAATAACAGGTGTCGTGGCTAACAGCATTCCTGAACAAGACAAACACCTGTGTTTGGAAATTTTCCTGACAGTAATAAGAATAAATGGAGGATTTTAAACAAAGTATGGCATAATAAAACTTGTGCTTTAAAGCAGGGCTTGACAAACTTTTTAATGGACAAAACACATATTTTGGGCTTTTCAACCCTTGCAGTCTGTCACAATTTTTCACATTATTAATAAACTATAGTTTTAGAGCAGTGTTAGGTTCAAAGCAAAATTGGGTGGAAGGTGAGGAGAATTCTCATGTACTCCCTCCCCCTACACGTGTAACCTTCCCCGGTATTTACATCCCTACCCCAGTAGCGCATTTGTTGTAATAGGTGACCTGACACTGACGCATAGTTACCACCCAAAGCCCATAGTTTACATTAGAGTTTACACTTGATGTCATAAATTCTGCAGGTTTTTTACAAATGTTTAGTAATACTCATTCACCATTTTAGTGCACAGAACAGTTTCACTGCCTGAAAAATCCTCTCTGCTCCGCCTACTCATCCTTCCCTCCAGGTTAAACCCTGAAATCCACTAGCATATTTCCTGTCTCCATAGTTTTGCCTTTTCCAGAATATTATGTGGATGGACTCATACAGAAAATAGCCTTTTCAAACTGACTTCCTTCACTTACTAGCATGCCTTAGTTTCTTCCACGGCTTTTCATGGTTTCTCGGGAGGCGTCGCAGTTTATTCATTCATCTGCTGAAGGACATCTTGGTTACTTCCGAGTTTTGGCAATTATGAGTAAAACCTCTTTAAACATCTGTGTGCAGGTTTTGGTGTGAACATAAGTTTTCAACTCCTTTGGGTAAATATGAAGGCGTGTGATTCCTAGATTGTATGAAAAGTCTGTTTTGTTTTGTAAGAAGGTGCCATTGCATCTTCCAAAGTGCCTGCACCGTTTTGCATTCCCGCCAGCAGTAAATGAGAGCTTCTGTTGCTCCGTATCCTGAGTGGCATTTCAGGTTGTCAGTGTTTTGGATTTTGGTCATTCTAATAGATGCTTAGTAGATCTCATTGCTATTTTAATGTACAGCTTCTACTGACATATATGTCGAACATCTTTCCCTATGTTTGCTGCCATCTGTGTATCTTTGGTGAGTTGACTGTCATGAATCTTCGCCTCTGCTGTTGTGCCGAGATACCAGCCATGACAGTAAATAAGTGAATAAGTGTGGCCGCATTTCAATAAAACTTTATCTATAAACATTAAAATTGGAATTTCATAAAATTTCTATATGTCACGAAGTATGATTCTTCTAAATTTTCCAGTCATTTAAAAATGTACAAAAAAGGCAATTTTTTGAAGCATTTGAAAAAATGTTTTCAAACTGTACAAAAACAGGCAATTGGCCAACATTGGTCTGTTGGTCTTAGTTAGCTGACTTCTGGCCTAAATCACTTATCTAGGTCACACATGGATGCAAAGAAAAGAGTTAAGAACTGTCAGAGACAGTTACTCCAACAAGCAGTGGTGATAGGTGGAAAAAAGTGAGTAGATTTTTAAAAGATAGCTACAGCTTATTTCCCCCAAATTAAAAAAAAAAAATACATGCTCTATCCTATAATTGGTCTATTAAATACTTGATTGAGAGGTGAATCAGCAGGACCTGTCAAAGGTTTGGGTATGTAGGGAGTAAGTTGGAAAAAGAGATAAAAAAGTATTAAGAGTTTTGGAAAATTTAAAGGACAATGAAATGTTAACTTATATGATACTATTGGTGACATCCTAGATTAAATTAATGAAAAAATGGGGAGGAAGAATATGCATAAAAAATACAGTGATGAGTTCAAAACTTTATGGACTTTTCTGGGACCTTAAAGATTTCAGAATTTTGGTGTGTAGTAAGAGAGGAGAGCATTCTGTGTAAGACAATGACACGAATAAATATGGCAGAGTACATGACGAGACTGTGTGTGTGTGTGTCTGTGAGTTAAGTGCATTGTTTTTTGCATTACATTTTACAGCTATAATGTTTACTTATGAATAAAGATATTGAATTCTTGAATGGTTGTGCAGCAATGGTGTTTATATTTAGTAGTATAACCAGGCATAAACTAGTACATTATTAGAGTATTAAAATAGTTATAATTATTTTATTTAAGTGTTTATTTATTTTGAGGAGGAGAGAAAGAGAGCACATGGGGGAGGGGAAGGGAGAGGGAAAGAGAGAATCCCAAGTAGGCCCCGCACTGTCAGCATAGAACCTGACAATGGAGATCGATCTCACGAACCAAGAGATCATGACCTGAGCTGAAACCAAGAGTTGTATACTTAACAGACCCCCAGGTGCCCACAAAATAAGTATAATTATTTTAATAAATATTTACGGTGACTCTCTTATAACGTAGGCATGCTTCTCATTATTAAAATACAGATAAAAATAAATAACATCATCTCGATCTCAGAAAGTTCACAAACTATTAGAATGCTGAAAACTTTTAGGTAAAATATGATAGCTACTCAATCAGGGTTATTAATAAGATAATTACAAGGAAGGATAGACTGATTTTGTTTCACTGTGGGCAGAGGGAGTAGGTAGAAAGTTAACCTGTCAACAATTATAAATTTGTGGAAGTGATTTAATATTAAAAAATAGATTAAGAGTCTCAACAAAACAAACAGTATATACTGATGTATATGTACCTAAAAATATTTCTACATGATTCTAAATATAACATTTTGGGACATAAAATAATTGCCTGTTATTTTTTAGTGAAGCAAAATATAGAAATCTGAAGAGGTTTAGTAACAAGCATTTTCTTGATTCAAATACAGAGTATTTCATTAGATTTTATTAAACATTTGGGCACAAATGCATGTTTTCTATATATTTTCCCTTCAAAGCTGTAACGTACCTAAGAAGTTGTTTTATAGTTTGTGCTCTACCTAGTGAATTATCACCAGTCCAAATTAAGTCTTTTATTGCATTTTCCAATCTTTATTATTCAATTCAGAGGCATTGTATCCTTGCTTTGCATAGTTATATATGTATATTTTATATGTAGATTTAGCCTCTAGATGACTTTGCTCAAGTAACACTTTAATCTTTATGGTTATTTGTTAGTAGAAGTATCTTGATAAATATTGAAGAAATTGAATGAGAAACTTAAAAAACTTATGTGTAATACAATGAGTATCATGTTTCATTCATGTTTCATTTTTCTTTCTCTTTTTTTTTTCCTTTCTCCCTCTAGAAAAATACAAGAAACTGAATTTTCACAGAAATAAATTTTCCAAAGTCATATTGTTTTAGCTATGCTCTGTAATTATGTTCACTACCTATACCAGCCATTTTATGTTTAGGTCAATTAAATGACATTAAAATCTTAACTTGATACCTCCACTTGTGAGTTATTAGATAATTTTCTCTTGATTCATTAACCCTTATGGCACAATTTTGCTAAAGAAAAATCATTGCCTTTAAGGTAATTCTATCTCCTTCTTTCTGTTCATCACATAGGAGAAAAATGTGGTGCTCTACATTACTATGCTAACACATACTTCAAAGCTCACACTGTATTTCAGTTCTATAGCTTGTATAATTGCTTCCAATCTTAAATTGCTTAAGGCCAATTAAATGGACAATTATTATAATTTTATTATTTCAATTAACCTTTTGTAAACTTTCAGATATCTAAATTTTTCTTTATTATTCCTGATGTTAGTAGGTCAATGTAGCTAATTCTAATATATGTTTCTGACAGTTTTAAAATATATCTGTAACAGAAAAATTTTAAAAATGTGCACACTTCAGTTATAATTTGGTTAAACTGCTATCATATTATATTTCATAAGTGTATATATTTTCTCTTTTACTAAAATATATAACTTGTTAACGGTAGCGTAAGGAAGCAGTAGAGACAACTAAATAAGAACATGCATTTGGAGTTTGAGAAGACTATGTTCATCCAAATTCTATTGCAAAAGAAAGTAGCTTATATGACTTCAGCAACCTATTTAAACCTTTGAGTCTTAGGTTCTTTCCAATCACTATCTATGTCTGTATGGATGTGGGAGGTGTGGTATTGCTTCCGTAGTGTGTGGTAAGACTGGGGTTGTATATATCTCAGTTTACTTCTTTTAGAAATTTAAGGCATGATATTTGGCTCTCCTCCTGTGCATTTGCTAATGGAAACAAATGCTACATTTTCGTCATGTTTATAGCCTTCTCCCTTCTAATACTATCCATGCTTATAAAATTTTAAAAACCGTATAATGAGTCTATGTATGTATATGTATCCCTATCCATCCATTCATCCATCCATCCATCCATCTTTCTACCTACTGTTATAGGCATGATTTAAACTAAGTTGGTGTATAAATCTCTAAAACATTTTATTTTAAGCTTCGTGATATTTATTCATTTTTTGAGAGAGAGAGACAGAGCATATATGGGGGAGGAGCAGAGAGAGAGAGAGGGAGACACAGCAGGCTCCAGGCTCTCAGCTGTTAGCACAGAGCCCAATGTGGGGCTCGAAGTTATGAACCATGAGATCATGACTTGGGCCAAAGTTGGAACCTTAACCAACCTGAGCCATCTAGGTGCCCCTAAAACATTTTAAATACATGAAGAGTCATTAGTTTCCTTTAACCCACAAGTTGAATGATTTGACATTTGCATTTGCCATTTTACATTTGCTTTCTTATTTACCTCAAATCATAATCTTACAAACCAAATTATGATACCTATAGCTGTTATTCAAAATACATTTTTATACTTTTTTTTTTTTTGCAAAAAAGTTCTTAATGATTATATTAAATTTCCTATTAAAACATGGTCAAAATATAATCCTTTTTCTGGGTATTTGTCATAATTCATGTTTATGCTCTAAGCTTTCAAACTGATCTGAAGTAAGTGGCCAGATGGTTAGATGAGTCTCAGACACTGAGTTACTTGTTCACAACCAAAATCTGATATGGGAAATGTGCAAATTAGAAATATACTTTTGGAGCAAGATTATTGAATAAAAATCATAATATAATATATTCTGTCAAATATATTAGCAGTAACTAAATTTATAATTTAAAAAGAATGTTAAATTGAAAATTGTAACACTTACATAGTTGCATCACAATGGAAACATCAAAATTTGTCTGACTTCAAATGTAAGATAATAGGGTGTTTCCAGAGCTAAAGTGTTTCTTCTTAGAAAAATTGAAGAGCAAAACACAAATGGACAAAAAAAGAATAAGATGTATTGCAACAGAAATAATAGTGCTCATCAAATAAAATCCTGATAGAAACAAAATATTTACCAGAATACGTGAGGCTTAGTGCATCTCAACACTTAGTGCATCTCAACACTGCAACTCTGCAGTTTATAGACAAACAAAGGTTAACTGAGCAAACTGTATCTTGAAAAAACTTATTATCTGTATCTTGAAAAAAGCCAGAATGAGGGAGTGTAAGTTCTATGGGGAGGAGAGGAAAAATGTGAAGACGAAAACCTTCTCTAATTACCTTCTGTCCCAACAGGGATTTAAAAAAAAAAAAAAAAAAGTATATTTTTTGTTTGTTAGCTGTAAGAAAAATGGCAGAATAATGAGAAAAGGATCATCAAAGTTCCATAGTAGATTTTTCAATGATAGGCATTTGTCTAAAGAGCAAAATTAGACAGATGATTGGTAGATAGATGGATAAATGGATAAACAGATAAACAGATGAAATAGGAAATGGAGGACACAGGAGAACGAGAACCCAGAAAAGAATATGAAGAAATTCTATATAACATATTGTCATCATGAGAGAGTGATCATCTCATCGCCTTCGCTGTTGGAGGCAAACTAATCAAGAGAGCCACAATCTCATTCCATCCACAGGTCCTGTCCACTCTCCACGGAAGGAGATTACACAAAACACAGACATCAGGGCCTGGAAACCTTGGGGACCATCTTTGAATTCACCTAACTCTGTTTACCCTGTGGGCCTACAGTTGTCCTCTCTCTAAAATGCAAAATGAGGTCTGTCAGGAGCCATCTTGGGCTCACAGGTTGAGATGTCTTCTGTGTAGAAAAGGTAGATGTTGCAAGGTTGCTGACCAACCGGCACCCAATGCCAGCTCCTTCTAATAACCTTTCAGGCCTGGACTTGAACTACTCTGGTTGGCCTCAAGGGATAGAAGGCCATTTGGTTTTATGGCATTTAAAAAAACGAACGTGGAGTGTGATGCCTTGGTGGATAACATCTGAATGAGAGTAACCTGGCCAGAAGTAACCTCAAAGTTGCTTCTTGGAGATAGGTTACACAAATTGATCATACAGAATAGCAGTTATGAGTTGGTTAAAAATTAGTGTAACTTATGTAGACGTCAGGCCCCTATTGTGTAAATTCACTCACTCATAAAGAATAGAAACTCAGGCAAGCATTAGAAAATTCTGTCTCTGCCAAGTGAGTTGCACTTTCCCCATTATGGTTAAGAATGCTAGACAGAATGACTCCTAATCTATCTATAGATGATTAACATATAGATGATTAAGGCAACAATGTATGCACCATCCGCTTGCTCAAGGTAACTATAACAACTCTGCTTTCTTCTTAAACATCCTGTTTTCTCCCCTTGCCAAAAATTTACCTAACCCTACTTCAAAAACAGTATATGTTCATTAACTTAGGAACAGAATAATAAAAATAACTAGTTATCAATCTGTGCCTACCGATGTAATGTCATGAAAGTACTCCTTGATGTAATGGCATTTACTGCCTTTAAATAAAGACACTGAAATCAGCAGGACAGAGTCGCCTGCCTGGTTCCAGAAGCCACGCAGCTCTCTCGAGTCATTCATCACATCAACACCATTCATCCTCCAGGGATACCTGAGAGTGCCACGGCTGACCCGTGGCAGAGGTCCTCTTTCCAAGTTTCTCAAGAATATAATTCCATAATAGCATCAGCTCAAAGTTCACAGTCTACTTACATGCCACCAAATCTCATTATTTCATTTATGTAAAGTCCAAAATCCAAATCAAATCCAGGTAGATGTGAGGTTCCAGGCTGTAATTTACTAAGTGCAACTGATCTAGCACAAGTCGTCTCTGTGTACATCTGTAGAGATAAGTAATCTGTCCCAAAGCACTGAAGTAAACTGATGGAAAAGCATAGGACAACAGTTATGGGCATTATAATTCAAAAAGGGAAGAATGAAAGGTGAAAAATGCATCAACAAACCACAACAGTGGTATGATATCCAGCCAACGGTAAGTTGGCCCTTTCTTAATTAGGTTTTAAGGCCTGAAATTGGTTTCATTAGTTCTTGACTCTGCCCTTTGTGTGGTCCTTTTGCACAAAAAGTAGAATGTGTTTTCAGTAAAATGTGCAGTCTGACAGCCTCTGGGATTTTGTACTCTCTGTCTTTCACTCCAAGCTGACAATGATTCTGTTGATGTAATTTTCTCAAGAACTTGTGGGTCTTATTATGTATTTTGAGATTTCTTTCCTTTAGAGAAAATCCGCAATCAGGAATCACTGTAAGATAGTCCTTTCTTGAAAATTAGTTGGCTTTATAGGCTTTGGTTTATTTTTGGGGTTTCTAGTTTGTTCAGTTGGTCTATGTATCTGTTTTTATGCGGTACTATAATGTTTGGATTATTATAGCTTTATAATATATAACATATTATATACCTTAAATATATACATTTTTTAATTAAAAACAATTGAAAATTGTTGATCCTGGGTTGGGTCCTAAACTAGGATGAATTAAAGTCTGTAATTTAGTTAATTTAAAAAGAGAGAGAGAGAGACATAAGGGTGCCTGACTGGCTTGTTTGGTAGAGCATGTGACTCTTGATTTTGAGTCGTGAGTTTGAATCCCACACTGGGTGTAGAGATGAGATTTTTTTTGTAAATGAAAATCATTTCTCTACCTTTGCCTTCTGCTGTGTTGGCTAAGGAAAAATATTTTTTTTAATGTTTATTTATTTTTGAGAAAGAGAGAGAGAGAGAGAGAGAGAGAGAGAGAGAGAGAATATGTGAGCAGGGAAAGGGCAGAGAGAGAGGGAGACGCAGAATCTGAAGCAGGCTCCAGGCTCTGAGTTGCCAGCATAGGGCCCCATACAGGGCTCGAACTCAAGAACTATGAGATCATGACTTGAGCTGAAGTCGGACGCTCAACCGACTGAGCCACCCAGGCACCCTGGAAAAATATTCTTAATCTTCCTAGAAACCCTCAGGTTTGGTTGAGAAGTTGTGTGAGTTTTACCCTTAATGTTTTGAAAGGGCACTTTGTGTGACTAAATACAGTGAAGTTTTGAATTTACTAATGTTATAGCAAAAAGTAGAATGACACACTAAGTTTTTTTGTTTGTTTTGTTTTGTTTTTCTGTGCCCCTTTGGGCAGCAATTTCTGACCATTTTACATGTTCTGTCAAATGGGAAACTGGGACTTTCCAAAATCACCCAGTCCTTGTTCTTTTTTGTTTAATGGTTCTTTAATCAGTTTATTTCTCTACTCTCACCTTTTATTATAAACAAAAAGAAGAAGCCATGGGTCATTAACACTTTACTCAAAAATCCCTTCAAATAATTATGCAAGCTCATCCATTGCAAATTCTACCTTCTACATGATTTTCAGGCAAAAGTTTAGTAAATTCTTTTCACTTCATAACAAGGATCTTTCTTCTCAAATGTCCAATAATATATTGCTCATTTTCTTCTGATTCCTAACCAACAGCATCTTTAAAGCCCATGTTTCTGCTAAGAGTATCTTCAAGGCAATTTAGATCCTCCTGCTTCTAAAAATTCCTCTAATCTATGCTTTCTGCCCCCTTCCAACTCCACTTAGATATATTTAGGTACTCGTTACGGCAGCTTCCCAGTTATATATACCACAAACCTTACTGCTTAAAACAACTCCTGTGCATAGTTATCTTGCATTTAATGTGAGTTAGAAATCTGGGCATGATATAACTGGATTTTTTGCTTGGGGTCTAACAAGTTTGCAATTAAGGTGTTGGTCCGGCTAAATTGTTTTCAAGAACTCAGGTGCTCTTTCATATATTTTTTCAGAATTCAGTTCCATGTGGCTCTAAAGCTGAGATGCCTGTTTTTCTTGCTGGCTGAGAGGTTCTGTTAAAGACTACACTTAGGTGCTAACCACATGTCCCTCTTATAACATGGCCGCTTTCTTCTTCAAAACCGGTAGGAAACTCCTATTCCAGTTTACTCTAAAGGAGTTGTATAGTAAAATTTGTTGATGGCAGTGACTATCCCATAGCCTATTATTACATGTAACAACCTATTCAAGAGAACGCTATCCATCATATTCACAAGTCTTATTGATACGCAGAAGGAAGGTATTTTATAGGGCACAGACAACAGAATGTAGGAAATTTGGGTGCCATCTTAGAATTTTATGCCATGCATCTTTAACTTTTCAGTCTCCCTTCAATTAGTTATACTACTTAGCCTCTAGAATAAGAACCTTACACCAGTAACGATTTCTGTTATTATGATGTTTGTGTTACGCATTTCAGTATTGTATATAGTATAAAGCCCACACTGCACTATATTACTTTTGTTTGAAACTGTCAATTATATTTTAAAGATATTTAAGCAATAAGGAAAATAAATGGCTTATATATTTCTACATATTTATCACTTTTGCTGTACTTCATTTCTTTATGTAGATCAATTATTGGTTTAATTATTGGTTTAATTACCTATCCTTGCCTGTTGTGTAGGTCTTCTCTTCAGTAAACTTGCAAGATTTATATGCTTAAGAAGATACTGTCTATAAGTATAGGATACTAGTTGCCACTGGTTTTGTTTTGTTTTTCCTATCAATACTTTAAATCTCTTGTTCTACTATTTTCTCCTTTGCGAAGTTTCTAAGGAGAATTCTGATTTGATTCTTATTTTTATTTCTTTGTATGCAGTGTGTCTTTATTCTCTGGCTACTTTTAAGATATCTTCTTCATAGTTATTAACAATTCGAATATGATTTACTTGCATGTAGTTATGTAGTTTTCTTCATCTGTGTGTGTGTGTGTGTGTGTGTGTGTGTGTGTGTGTGTGTGTTTGGGTTTCATTAATATTCTTGGATCTATGAATTTATAGTTCTCACCAATTTGGATAATTCTCAGGAGCTGTTACGTGAAATATTTTTATGTCTCCCTTTCTCTTTGCTATCCTTCAGGACTCCAGTTATATTTGCAGTATTTAAATACATTTAAGTATTTTAGTCTTTGTAAAAGTTTCCTAAAGTATGCTAGTATTTATGACTTTCCAGACTAATTTTTTCCACTTTAAGTAACAAGTTTGATAATTTCTCTTCTCTTGCCTTCAGGTTTACTAATTGAACTTCTTTCCTTCAGTGTCTAATCTGTTACCAGTAATTTTATGGCATTTGTCATCTGTGACAATATATTTTTCATCACTAGAAATTTAATTTGGTAATTTTTAAAAAGCTTCTATCTCCCTACTTAATATATGAAATCTATATTTCTTTACTATCTTTAACATATTGAGTATAGTTACAGTAACTTTTAATATCCTTGTTTATTAATTCCACTGTGTTATTTCTGGATCTATTTTTCTTGATTGATTTTTTATCATCACTATGGATTTTATCTTCCAGCATGTTTGGATGCAGCTAATATTCTGTTAGATGACAAAAACTGTGATTTGTACCTTGTTAGGTTCTGCATATTTTTATACCCCTGTAAATTGTCTTGAGTTTGTTATAGGACTCAGTTATATAATTTGGAACCAGATTTAAAGTTCAGAAGCTGACTTTTATGATTTGTTTAGAAGGACCAGAATAAACTTTAATTCAGAGCAGTGAACAGAAGAATGAAGCTTAGGTATTACTATTGATTCCTTGAGTTCATTTGGTACAGGATGTTACTTGTCTTTTCCACTCTGTACGCCATTCAGATATATGTAGGGCAGCAAAATGACATTTTGGGTTCTTTGGTGTCTGTGACAGTTAAGAACTTGTAGTCAGCACCTTTCAAATATGTGAGAATTTTCTTCACATACTTACAGTGATCACTTCCTCGTATAAGTGGCCTTAAATTCCTCCGGTCAAACATTAAAGAAATCCGTACTTTATATATTAGCTATCATATTGTAAGCATCATCTTTTCTCAAGTGGACCCAGATATTCTTTTCAATCAAGGAGCTTGAGTCTGAGAACTGGCTTGAATCTGGAACTAGGTAAAGAATGATGCATTTCCTACCATAGTGGCTGACATCATGCTTTTTCATCTGTTCCTGATCATTTTATTATACAGAAAATTTAGCAGAGTTATGCTACTTCATATACACATACATTGTTTTAAATTTCCTAAGTCTAGAGATATAAACACATCCTAAATTGAATTTTTAGATTTGATATCACATTCAAAGTTTTAAGATGATAGATTAGATTATCATCACAAAACAGCTTCAGGGGCACCTGGCTGGTTCAGTAGGTAGAGCATGAAACTCTTGATTTCAGGGCTGTAAATTTGAGCCCACCCACATTGGGTTAGGGAGTACTTAAAAATAAAATCTTTAAAACAAAACAAAACAGCTTCGGTATAAGGTCTTGGCATAAGGAAGGCTGGGAAAAGCTGTGTAATCACTATTTGTCTGATTCCTATAATACTCACATTAATTAGCTAATAAAAGTATAGACCAATATTTTTATTAGCTAATTAATTATGATATTTTAGCATTCTCATAATTTCTTAGTGAAAATAGAGAATTTTAAAAAGCTTCCTAACATATCCAAAAGGTTAAATACATTAGTACATATATTCAATTTTGTTTGATTTATCTATAAGAAGTATATTACTTTTTTATGCTTTAACTAAAATCTTTTTTCCTTAACAACTTAACAGTTGTCTTGTATTATAGAACTTAGAAACATACCTCAATCCCAGCTTAATAACTAAGACACCTAAAGAACATCATTGCTGTCATTAGCAAATTGTCAACCTCTGATAATAGATTTAAGTCAGTCAGTGTTAATTATTTTAGGCATAAGCATGGTTTTAGGTATAATTCATAATCAAAATCGTGTGTTAGATATATTTTCAAAGTATTTTTATTAAGAAAACATTAATAAACATTTTTAGATAATTAAGTGTAGACTCTTTGCTTAAAAAGCTATTCATATGTGAAAGAAAGCCTTTGATTTTCCTTTTATGTCATAATTACCTTCAAATTCTGAAGGAGAAAATAGTACCCAATGAATAATAAAATAGTTCAGTTTGCAAACAAAATAATCTGACCATGTACTTTTGTAGGAAAACAATTGACTATATTTAAAGTTGATTTCCTTCATTAAAAAAAAAAAAGTTTCAGTAGTGCCAAGTATTTTAAAAGCATTAAGACATACCTCGTTTTATTGTGCTTTTACAGATAGTATTTTTTATAAATTGAAGGTTTATGATAACCCTGCATGGAGCAAATCTATTGGTTACATTTTTCCACCAATGGAATCAAATTTTTTCATTGTTATATTTGTTATAGTGATTTGTGATTCTGGATTATGGCTCACTGAATGTTTGGATGATGGTTAGCATTTTTTTGTCAACAAACTTTTAAAAATATTCTTAAATTTATTTATTTATTTTGAGAGAAAAAGACAGAGAGAATAAGGAGGGGAGGGTAAGAGAGAGGGTGAGAGAGAATCCTAAGAAGGATCCACAGTATCTGTGCACAGCCTGCTGTGGGACTTCAGCTCTCGAGCCGTGAGATCATGGTCTGAGCTGAAATCAAGAGTCAGACAGTTAACTGACTGAGCCACCCAGGCACCCCAAAATACTATTTTTAAATTAATATATGTGCCTTGTTTTTTCAGATACAATGATCTTCTATTGTATCTGTATACAGTATAGTGGAAATATTAAATTCATTTGACTCGCTTTATTATGACATTTGTTTTTGGCAGTGATCAGGTACCAAATTGCAATATCTCCAAGGTAGGCCATGCCTTTTCTGTGTTTTTTGGTTTGTTTTCAGTAAGCTTGATGCAGGAGATTATCCTAACCTCCTCGCTAGTTTATACAATCAGTATCTGTGGTACTCAGTTCATACACACTTATATTTTTTCGTGCTTTTTGCTCCAAGAGGAACTATATCTTTATGTCAGTGTGTTGTCAATATTTAATAACACATCATGCAGGTAGTTGAAAATACTTGTGTTTTAAGATCAAATTTTATTGTAGTTAAGAGATATATTGATGGAAGTTTTTTAGTAATCTCAGAAATAAACTGCAACCTTATTCTTACAGTGAAAAAGTAAAGGAAATATAGTATTAGATAGTAGTTTTATTATATATATTTATTTATTAAATTTATCCAAATAAGTTGAATTTAAAATTCATTGTTTTATGTGACTTCAAAGCTATTTTAATTTCTAATTAAAATCAAATATTTGGTTTTTGTTCTTTTTTTCAAGTTTGATTATCTATTTCTTAAGGCTCTTAAAAATTCTGTTATTGAAAATGAGAGAAATGGTACTGTATATTGCATAGTAATAATTAGTTCCCTTTATCAAATCAATGTGTGTGTAATACACTAATAGAAAATTTCTGCTCCCACGGTAGTTAACTGGAAAATGCTTTTGAAGAAATCCATTTATTCTCTCCTTACGATTTGCCTAAGGGCAAAGGAGTTTCTACATAGATCTAAGGAATGATTGTAGCTATTTCACTTGTCTGTGAGTTATGACTGTCTTTACAGGTAACTGGTGTAAATACATTCCATTTTTACACACTTATTGTCATTGAGTGCTTCACATACTAGACCTTAAGTGATTTTTAGTTGATGTACATGCTAAACTGTAAATTGTGTGATTGACCATTGTGGAATTTCTAATAATGTAGCTCACTAAAATAAATACTGTACTATCATATAAAGGCGTATTTTATTTTACTTTTGTCATTAATAAAACCTACTTTGACACTATATCTCAGTATTTACATCAATTATAGTATTAGAAGTATAATTCCCATTATATTCTAACATTTAAGATAATAATTGGTCATTTCAAAAATATAGTACTCCCACAATTTAAATAAATTTGGTGGTGAATCTCAAGCATCCAATTTCCTGAAATAAATCTTCATATAAAGTATTTATGATGATGCGCATAGGTATAATTTACAATGTTAATGTTGAAAATTATGAATTAGGTGAGGATGTAAATGCCTTTTATATAATGATATATTTCTGGCTCTTGAACCACTGAAGAAATCTTGGTATCTTGGAAATACACATCAGTTTATTTATTAAGTATAATTAAATCATTCAGTTTTCTGTATAGTTTATATAATCAATATTATTTTAGTATATGGTTATTTTTATACCAAAACAAAGTTAAATATAGTGAAAAACATTGTACAAATACCCAAATGTGTGTTAATATTATATATTTATTTTAACATATTAGGTACTGTGATATTTCATAATCATTGGCCAAAAACAGTGGATTTTTCTTTTTTTTCATGTTTTTTTAATGTTTATTTTTGAGAGAGACAGCCCGCATTGGGGAAGAGCAGAGAGAGAGGGAGACACAGAATCCGAAGCAGGCTCCAGGCTCTGAGCTGTCACTACAGAGCCTGCTGTGGAGCTCGAACTGTAAAACCTGCCATCAGGACTTGAGCCAAAGTTAGTCGCTTAACCAACTGAGCCACCCGGGTGCCCCTAAAAACAGTGGGTTTCTTACATGCCAAAATTATTAAAAAGTCTTTCTTGCATCATTTAAAAATTTAAACTAGGAAATATAAATGTTTTTCTTTTTTTTTTTTAATGTTTAATTATTTGAGAGGATAGAGCACAGGCGGGGGAGGGATAAAGAGAGAGGAAGACTCAGAATCTCTAGGCTCTGAGCTGTCAGCACAGAACCTGATGTGGGGCTTGAACCCACCAACTATGAGATCTTGACCTAGCTAAAATCCGATGCTTAACCAACTGAGCCACCCAGGCACCCCGAAATATAGATGTTTCTAGGTATGTTATGATAACCTACCCATTTTTCATGAGATGTATGGTATTTTATAAACAATTGAAAGAAAACCGTCTCGTAAAAACACAAGACAATTTTTACCAACCCCTTTTGCCATCAAGTTCAGTATTTTGTCCACAAACATTTCAGAATGAAATTGCTTTATAAACTTTCTTTGACAGCTCAGGCTGCTCTTCTTTTTTATGCAATTCAAAGTACACCATGTAAAAAAGACTATGTATAATGACTCAGTTGTACTGGTCATTCCTGTTTACCTTTCCCACAAAGTAGCCCCTCTGGTAAGTTTTCATTTTTAACCCTTAGGAAGAATTTGCATTTGGGGCAAAGAAACTCTTTACTCTATGGGATACCTGTCCTAGTGTATGAATACCTAACAGAATACCAGCTTGCATTCTTTTTTTTTTTTTCTTCTATTCTTTATATCCCAATGATTTGATGTTATCTTGATGTTTTACCCAGTGGACACCACCTATTACAGCATCAGTGATCAAAGCTGTTATAACAAATTCCATAGCAAAAGGCCCTCAGTAATGATTATAAGATGGTTAAAAAAAAGAAAAGAAAATACATGAATATCAATTTTTTTCTTTACCTTAACCTCTCCACATCCTGTTACCATATACCTCAACCACTGCCCTTTCCCAAACTGCAAAAAGACATTGGGCCTTGAAGTCTTTTTTCTCCCTAAGCATTTTCCAGAGATTTTTGTGTTTTTATTGTGGCTGTCACATATTGGTTGTTTGCTTTGTTGTTCCTGGAATCAGTGTTTACCTCTTTTGTGATTTATCTTCAGTTGATTAGAACTATGGAGCCACAAAACTATCCTAATTTATAATCTTGGCAGACACTGTCTGGCGACACTAAAATGGGTTATTTAAAACATCTACTGTGAGATTCTGCTTGAATAGCTGATTCAGCAAATTCTTGGGCAGGATAAATGCAGTTGTTCATTGAGTTTCCAACTGCCAATTTCGTTAGCAGCGTTTTCATGGCCGCTAATTCAGTGACCATCCATGCATCTGCTCTTCAACCTTCAAAATACTTTTTTCTATTTATTCACTACTTTTCCTCTCTTTTTGTCACCAAGTTTATACCTTCAAAAACTCATCTTAATGGAGTGTGGGAGAATATTATATAAATGTGTATATTTAGTCTGCCATCTTTTATCAGAAGTCAGCAGTATATTTTATGTATAGTAATAGAAAAACTACTTTTTGGAAAGTATTGTAAGAGAAAATTTACTTTACCTTAAAAATGATGTGAGTGCATATCTTAAAGGCAGGAATGGAAATCCAACATGCAATGAATATTTTTAAATTAGAGGCAACAGGAGGATTTAAGAATATGGTGGTACTTACTGAGGTGAGCATGCTTTTATTATTTCACTGAATATTCTATGCTTAATATTTTTATCATGGAATTCTTCTGTTCTTATTTAGTTTGCACTAGAATTGATTTCTCATCAAGCTGTCAGAGTACACAGTATTCATTCACACCTTGTTATGAATCTGTCAAATTAACACTTTAAATGGATCACAAGATGCTGGACAGTTAGCTAAGGTTTAGTAAAGGCCCACAAGAGAACTTGAGTAGGGAAGTTTATCACTCTCAGGTCCTGAAGGAAGTGTGTGGCATGCCCCATGGAGCCACACAGGGAGGTAGGCAGAGGTAGAAGCAGGACCTGGGGTACATTCCTTTTAGGGTTTGTGGGTGGAGTGATTTGTAGTTCCTGAGATAGCCCAGATTGGAAAACTCAAACCTAAAGAGCAGATTTTGAAAACTCCTCTGGGGTCTTATTGAAAGTGTGCACAAAGGGGGTGTCTGGGTGGCTCAGTCTGTTGAGCGTCTGCCTTGGGCTCAGGTCATAATCTCACAGTTTGTGAGTTGGAGCCCCGTGTTGGGCTCTGTGTTGACAGCTCAGAGCCAGGACCCTGCTTCAGATTCTGAGTCTCCCTCTCTTTCTGCTCCTCCCCTGCTCACGCTCTGTCTTTGTCTCTCAAAAATAAATAAATGATTAAAAAAATTTTTAAATAAAAAATAAAAAATTCAGTGTGCAAAAGGGGAAGGCATTGGGAGTCAGGAGAGACTGGTGATCACAAGGGCTGTTGGGAAAGTCTTATCAAGAATTTACATTGCCTTGTGGCCCTGTTATTATGTCTAGGGAATCTTGTTTGAGGGGCTAGTGTAAGTTTAAGGTCCCTGCAGGTTCCTGGGCCACACTAAATGGATGCTGAGGCAATAGTACCGTGGAGTATTTTAGCTAAACTTTGCATTCACCTTTAGCTAGAAGAAACAGTGATTGCTACTTTTTTCTAAGGCAGGCCCAGGGATTGTCAACATCTGTATATCCATAGGATGAAAGCTATTTCCTACTTACTTAAATATTTCTTAATCAGAAATATTAAGTTATATAATTCTTACAGAAGTCTAATCCCAGTTTTGACTGATAGCTTATTACATTGCATCATAATAAGTGAAGAGTTCATGTATTTACAAACAGTGATTCGGTTATATGATTTAATGAAAGAGAATAGCTTAAATGAAACAATCTTTTAGATCAGTTTAAAACTGTTTCAGAGGAGCACTTTCCTAGTACATAATACAGTACAATGAAAGCATGTTTGTAGAGAATTTCTAACATTAGAGTTTACTATGTTTCTTTTTTTTTTTCAAAATTTTAAAATTTTATTTGTAATTCTTTCTGATGACTTTTTTTTTTTTCCATTCAAATTAGGTCAGTGATGGAAGGAAGAAAGAAAACTTCCATCCCCATCACACAAATACAATTATAATGGGGTCAGATGAAAAGTTAGTAAGAGATGTCCCAGTTTCTTGACTAAATAAATTGGTTCTTTATACAATAGTACAGTTTTCCTTAGAGGATTCATCCACAAAGAAAGATAGCGCTCCTTTTTGGGATTTTCTGTTTACCATTTGTAAGGTCATATTTCCTGTCAACCAGCAAGAGGTTCCAATAGTAATTGTTTTGTCACTCAAAAGAATGAAATTTCTGAAACTATTTGGCAACACATAGCCACAGGGCTGTCATAGCATATTAAAGCCATTTCTGTTCAAGTGCAAATATACCCCATCATTCAATGACAAATATGCTTTATATCCAAATGGGAATACCCTTTTAAAATAGTTTGTTACTTCATATATTTTTGTTTTCATTAAAGTGACTGAATCATTTTATTCTATCATGAGTTTGATATTTCAGAAATAATTCGTGAAAATTTGTATTGAGATAATTTAATGTTAAAATAGTTTTCTTAGTAACAATGCAAATAAGTTAAATAATTTATTTAATTTAAATTGTAATAAAATTCACTTAAATAATTATAATTATAAAAATGAGTTCCTAGTAAAATAATAAACACATTATCCATGCAGATGAAGTTATTAAATTTAATTTAATGCCAGCATTGAAACTCAAACTCTATAGATTTTTCCGATAGTAGACTAAATATGTTTCTTGACGAGAATCTACTTATATTAATGTGTAAGGAGCCCATCAGGAAGAGTTCGTTCTCTAAGAATATCTTTAATAAAATTTGACCTAATACTTTGTCATAGTTTTTTTCTTGAGTAGGTTCCATTTTTTTAATCTTTTTTTTAATGTTTATTTATTTTTGACAGACAGAGTGAGATTGGGGGAGGGACAGAGAGAGAGAAGGAGACACAGAATCCAAAGTAGATTTCAGGCTTTGAGCCGTCAGCACAGGGCCTGACACGGGGCTCAAACTCAGGAAGGGTGAGATCATGACCTGAGGTGAAGTCGGATGCTTAACCAACTGAGCCACACAGGCGCCCCAAGTAGGTGTCATTTTTATAACAGTAATAAATTACAGGAGAAACTAAATAATATATATGTGTCAAAATAAGAATGCCACAGTACAGATGGAAGGAAATGCATCCTCCCCACTACACACCACATGTAGCTCTAACAGAAAATGATATCCATGAGAAATAATACTCTGCAGTGACAGTGCAAGCAACAGTGATGAAGAATTAGTATATTTGAATAATATGTTCATGGAAGTGGCCAGAAGATTTCATGAAAAGACAAGGCATCCGATGAGAACTGAAAGTTGAAAAATTGTGGTGCAGGGGAATAGAGGCAAGAAAATGTAATTGAAATAAGAAATAATGACTATCATAGTAACACTCTATTTTAAACTGTGGCCTGGAGATGAAGGCTTAAGTGTTTACATATCTGTGTATCTATATATGTATCTGTATCTATCTCTGTATCTCTCACTTGGTCTTGAACATCAGTCCCATGAAGCATGTTTCCAACATTTTAAAAAAGAAGAAATTTAAGCATAGAAAATTAAAATGACGTATTTAAGGTTGCAAAATTAATAATTTCAGGGTCTTGAGTTAGAATTGATTATTTCTAGGATGAGTCCAAAACGAGTGCCTGCTCTCTACAGAATCTTAGGTTTCCTCAGTGATGCTTCCGGTGCTACTGGTGATAAAGGAGTATTTAAGATGTGTTCAAATTAGTCGGGGTAGAGGACACCGTAAATTATTTTTCAAAAATATTACATCTTGCACCCCCAAACCAAGAGGGGGAGAGTATTGTCCCTATACCATTAACACTCAATGTGATTAGCCTTTGCATCAGGGTTCGTGAAATCTATTTCCCCAACTCTGGATATTAGGTTCATCCATGTGATTTGTATTGCTCCGTAAGATGTTACAGTTGTTATGGCATAAAAAGCTTGAATTCTATGTGAGCAGTTGTTCCTGTCCTCTTGTAAATCTGCTGCTGTCATGTGAAGAAATGGTCCGGATAAGCCATTGATTGAAGGAGGATGAGATACGCATGAGCAGACATAAACTTTGGAGCCAAGCCGAGTCCAGTCTTTATTGATTAATCTCCAGCCAATTCGCAGACAAGTGAGAGAGAATAAGTTATTATTATTTCAAATAGTTGAGTTTTAAGAAGTTTTGTTAAATAGAATTTTTGTGGAAATAGCTGACAGACAGAGTCACTAGCAATATACTTCAAATATAGAATCTCTACTTTAATACTTACATATATATCCAAAAATATTTTCTCAAAATAGGTTACTGCTCCTTAAAGAAATAGAAAACCACTTTTTTTTATATTATGCCATCTTTAAATTCATGGATGCATCGTGAAAATGTTAACTGTTCATCACATTTTTTCATATTTTATTCTGGTCTATATTCTTCTAAATGTGACACAAGCTATATATAACGTTCATAATCAATCAAAACATTGCATAGATATTTCAGCAATCTGTCCACTTAAATCTGCAATCACTAAACTACAAAAAAATTGGTGGTTTTTAAGAGTAGAGAGGTAAATTTTGCCTCATTACTTAACTAAAAAAAATAGTTCAGAGAGAATATGAGGGAACTGAAGTATGCAAAAAGGATCCTATAGTTATTAATCAAAAGGTGTATCATCATTAACATAAGTGAGCACCTGAAACCAAACACAGCCAAATTTGCATGAGCTATGTGACTAGACATACTATTAGTTCTGGTAACAGAAACTGACAATTAAAGAATAAAAATTATTCACAATTTTTTCTAATCCTTATTAAGTTCTGAAATATTTGTGTATGTGTGTAACTGCACCATTACAACACTTTAATATCAAATGTACACTTTCGTAGAATGTAATATACTCTTGTAAACAAGAGTAATATTTCAAAATAATCAACTATTATAATATATTCAACTATTTACTAAAAAATTCCAAAAACGTATTACTGTCTTTTAGCTTATGACTAGTTAGGAAAAAATGTACAATTTCCTCTAGATAGCGTTTATACCTGCAAGTTTTTTTTCCTCTTATTTAAATTTTTTAGTAATTATCTCTAGAAAAAAAAAGTTTCTACTTTCTCATAAATTGCCTGATATAGTCAACATTATGCTTGATTTTAATAATGAATACCTGACCACTGCTAGAATCCACACTTCGGTTAATTAGACATCAAAGAATCTGGCATTCTTTGAATTGAGTATTTGCTAAGTTGATTTGAATTTTTTATTAACAGCATTTAGATGGCCCTTTTTATGACCCAGGTTTTTTTTAAATTTTAATTTATTTTTTTATTAACTACTTGCAAATATTAGCTTATTTAATTAATGCGGTCTTCCTAACAAACCTATGAGTTAACAAGAGTAGAAATAATTCAGTATATTCCAAAAAATACACAAGCCAGAATAACACCAGAAACAGCTTCAGTATTAGACACTTGACTTAGATCAAAGTCAACAACCTTTTTCAGTAAGTCTCATATAAGTATATATTTAGGCTTATGTAGCCACAAAGTCTCTCTGGCAGTTAGAGTCAGGTCTGCCAGTGTTGTGCTAAAACAACCATAGACAACGTATAAGTTAGTGGGCATCGGTCCAGTAAAAGTTGCTCTACAAAATGAGGTAATGGGCTGGGTTGGGCCAGTGGGTCACAGTTTGCTGTCCCGTAACTTAGATGGTAAGCAATGGATAAGATTCTGGTTATATAAAAGTGTAAACCAATGACATTGTCACTAAACCTTGTTTTCTTGAGTCAGGATCCTTTTTGGGGAACTAAAAGCATTCCATGCTCATTAAATTAAAAAGCAGAAAATGGAACTGTGATAAAAGAGAAAGCAAAATCGACATGTTAGTACAGGTGAATATAATGGAGTCATATCATTTTGTAATACGTAAAGCCATAGCAAACACTTTTTTTTTCATTTGAAGTATATGAAAAGGACTCAAAGAAATGAAAGTTCATTTTGAAAAAAGGTGGTAGATATAATATTAAATTTATATAGATATACCTAAATATATCTATATAAAGATATAATATTAAATCATTTCCACAGATTTTTACCTGTGATTGTAGACAGTTATTTTGTCAGGATATTTTCTTGGCATCGACACAGTAGTTGATAAAAGTAAAGAGATCACAGCAAACCTTTTTCTATTCTTGAATTTTGAAAATACAGTAACTCAAGAATACTAACAGCAAGATAGTCACACTACTTTTACATACAAAAGAGATCACATTTAGTTTCTATCTTGATGAGAAATTGATGACTTCTGGTATATTTGGCTAGCGGAGAGGAATCGAACAGCATGGCCCTGGGAGAAAGAATTAAATACATCAGTATACATATTATGCCAAGCAAATGGAACAATTTACAGATTGGGAGCAGTGCAAAGTGTTGTCATTCTGGGCAAGAGAAACATCTATCATTTTATACAGAAATAGAACATTCTGTTCAGTGTGTTCCAGCCTTGGCTCTCAGTTCCTAAGAAAAATCTCAACCCAGAACAAGTCAGTGATAGGATACAGCAGAGAGCATGATAGAGACTTGACAGTGCAGTGATTAGTTAATTAACCTGAGAACTCAGAGACTAATCCATATGATAGAACATACAGAAAACAAATTGGATATGCAAGTGTTTCCTATATTTGAAATGATTATATTATAACAAATAACCCTGGCAATTTACATATTGAAAAGTAATAAATGTACATGTTTCCTAAATATGGGACTTTAATTTTGAATACTTTAGGTCAGATTGTTAACAAATAGTCATATAATCCAATTTATTTGTGGAAAATGAAAAAACAAAGCCAGATTGTTCGCTTTAAGCAATAACTTACTTATGACCAAATGACAGATTCCTTTGGGCTTTCATAAAACTTTGTTAATATAATTAGCAAAGACAGTCTCGGATTCCTTTACAATTAATTGTTTATGTGTCTATGTCCCTTGAAAGAACTAGAGCTACTCAAAGATACAAATTGTTGGAGTTTGTATACCTAATACCATAGTTGGTATGGCATACATCTAGTATTCAAGAAGTAATTGTAAAATTACTTCAGTGGAACATAACATTTGTTGTTGTCATTGTTTCAGGAAAGATAAGATAGTATATATGAGAAGCACTCTTTTTTTTTTTTTTTACCCTTCTGATTTCAAGTTAGTTTCAAAGGTTTATATGTCTTAGGATTTTCAGTTCAAAGTAGCAGTTAAGAAGCACTGTCTATTGTAGCATTTTCTGTGAAACCAAGTAAAAGATCAAAACTCATGAATCCTAGACATTCAGATACATAAACTATGAAATTTCAAAACCAAGAAAGAATTTCCACTATCCATATGATAAAACTGAATTCAAAATAGTCTTATTCAAGCTTTCTCTCATGTCAAAATAGTGTTTTGTTTTAAAGCATTAATTCATCTGAAAACAAAACAAAACAAAACTGTTCTAAGAATCAGAGACCCAGTGTTGTAGTTTTGAGTAAGTAGTTCACTGAAATAGATGCATAAACCACAAAATGCACAGGCAGAGCACCCGATGTACTGTAATATATTAGAGAAATAATTGTGTTGAATTTGTAGTAAATAAAATAGTTCAGAGGTTTCTTGTAATTACCAGAAGCATCACCATTGTTTTAAGTTAAGCATGTAGAGGATAAGTGAGAAAAGTGAGTTTTCTATCTCAGCTAGGTCCTCAGATAATCAGATTTGGTGGTGGCATCATTCAAAATGTACCAGCAGAGGACCTGAACAGATATTTTCCCAAAGAAAATATATGAAAATAGTGCTTACCATCACTAATCATCAGGAAAATGCAACTCAAAACCGCAGTGAACTATCACCTCACACCTGTTAGACGGCTCTTATTAAAAAGACAAAAGATAATGTGTTGGGATGGGAGAAAAGGCAACCATGTGTGCTGTTGGTTGGAATACAAATTCCTGCAGCCAGTGTGGAAGATAACTTAGAGATGCCTCAGAGAGTTTTTCGGCTATAAAAAGAAGAATATCCTGCCATTTGCAACAATATGGATGGACTTTGAGGGCATTACCAAAGTGAAATAAGTCAGACAGAGAAACACAAATACTGCATGATCTCACTAATACACGAAACCTAAAAAAAGCCAAACTCCTGGAAAGAGTAGATTGGTGATTGCTGGGGGTTGGAGGTGGGGAAAAGCAGGAGATAATGGTCAGAGTACAAACTACCTTTTATAAGATGAATAAATTCTAGGGATTTAATGTTCAGCATGGTGACTACTGTTAATCATATTACATTATATACTTAAAATCTTAAATACTTAAGTATTACTTAAATCTTAAGTATTTAAGATCTTAAATGTTCTCATCGCTTACACAGACAAAGGTTAAGTGAGGTGATGGATGTGTTAACTAACATTATTGTCGTGACCTTTTCACAATATATATGTGTATCAAATTACCTTCAATGACACAGTATTATGTGTCAATTATATCTTTCAAAATCTCAGCAGAGTAGGGGCGGAGAGCCACCAGAAGAATAGGATCCTGAGGAAATGCATAATGTTATGATATAATTTCAGTAATTTTTTCCCCTAAATTTGGTAGGTCATTTAATGGTCTTAGTTTGCTCACAATCAAAGCAAATGAAGGTATGCAAATAAATAACTTACATAAAGTCACAAAGTGTGTTAGAAAAGTGACTGGCAGAAATCAAAATGATTTTGTTGAATCAGCAAGCAAAACTATTTTTTGACAAGTTTATGACCTCTTCTAAAGTATTTTCATCGGCAATTTGAAGATGTGAAATGAGCATGGGCTGTAGGTAATGGACCAGAGTGTGATTCTACCTCCCTTCTATTAGATAAACTTGGACATAGTGGATTATATTTCTTAATATCTTTGAGCCTGTCATAACTAATTTCTGAAAAAAATTTCCTTCATTATGATACATTATTTAGGAAATGTATCAAAAGACATGTACAGGCTCATTAAAATGGTCACCTCTGTAAGTTTTTAAATATTTTTTTTGATGCCTTTCATACTAGGTATGAATACCATGCTCATACTAGGGCAGGTATCATCAAGATCACACAGGTTGATGACACAGTGCAAGTTACGATTCAAAAATCCTGAAAATACTCCAGTGCTAGAGGACAGGTGAAAGTTATTTGGGCAGAAGAAAATACGTAGAAATATGTGAGGTAAGTTAAACTCCGAAAATAAAAGTATCAGGCCAAGGTAGGTGTGCAGTTGGCAGACCTGGGGGGTGTGGGTCCACAGGGCACCCGCAGCTACCTGCCCACCCTTTGTGAGAAGAGGTGACAGCAGGAGCCCACTGGCCATCTGTGCAGCCTCCACCACTGTAGCTGGGAGGTCTGAGTTCCGTCCTGCAGCCATTGCTTACTGCTGGCGGGAAGGGAAGGATCGAATTATGTTTGTGACCAAAGAAGACCATAAAACTCTAAGTACTGCAGAGCTGGTGGCCGATGATAGCTGTGATCCATAAGAGAAGCACGACTGATCCTACCAAATGGAGACGTTAACTGGAACTGCCAGTGTCTCCGGGGAATGTCCAGTTGTCCCTGTGGGGAACAGTTCAAGTCGGCCTTTTCCTGCTTCCTGCTTCCTGACAAGGAGTCAGGCTGTGTATATCACTCTGGACCATGCAGGAGTGCATGCAGAAAAACCCCGACCTCTATCCCCAGGAGGATGAGGAGGAGAAGGAGAAGCCAGCAGAACCTTTAGAAGAGAGAGATCCCACTGAGGGCACTGCATCGAAAGAAGAGGAAGAGTCAAGCAAATCAAGGTCACAGGCACTGAGCTCCAGTCCTGCTGCTGCAGGATGATATGAACCTTTTGCAAAATGCCTTTTGTTCATTCTCTGAGGAGGTGCCTTTCCAGACTCTATTGTTCTGTCTGCTATAATGTGCAAAATAACTTATTTTGCTGATGGTCTTGGTCCTTTGACAAATACACTGGGAAAACTGTATGTGTGTCTCATATAAACCTATCAGCACATGTAACTGTCAGTTTGGAATTCTCATATTACTCTCAATTTTGCCACTTTGAAATAATGGACTAACTATACCCAGCAACCAAAAATTATTTTCTGGGAGTGTCTTGTGAGTGAACTGATTTATTTGATTGATTATATTCCTTTTAGTAGATTTTATACCCCTTTGGGAAATGAAATAGAAACAAAAACATCTTACTTTAAAAATGCTGGAGTGGGGCCATTCCCAATACAAGAGGCTAGATGATCAGATATTTATTTCTCAAGAACTGTCTTGACTGTATTTCATTTCTGATATACTTTGGTTTCCATTTTTGCATAGAGCGCCAGGTTTTCTGTGTTTAAAAATTCGAGCTTAGACCCTCTGATTCACAGGTCCTTTCCAAGTGAAGAGAAAGGCTAGTTTTGCTGTTCTTGTTACCCCAAAAGCCCTGGTTTGGGACCTGTGTTCACAGTGGCTCTGTGCCAGGCTGTTCAGTTGCATATTCTTGAGAGGTGAGGACTTAATTGTTACCAAAGTAGCAGCCAAGAGAAGAAATGATGTTAATTAAACAGTCAATTAAAGGGGGAAAAAACTTTTACCTGAAAAAAAATAGTAAATATCAGATAAGAGTATTCAAACAATAAAGGAAAGAGACAGTAGAGGGTAGAGATTTTGTCAGCCTGCAGTAGAGATCCAGTTTATGGGAATATGCACTCAGCATCTAGCTAATAGTTACACAATGAAGGGAAAATGATGACATAAATACATAGACAGATTTGAGAAATACTGTAAGGGTGGAATGAATTAGTTGGGGTCAAGGAATAGGGAATAGAATCATTGCCTATACATAAGTTCTCTGAGGAGGTTTTTTTTAAAGAATAACATAGATACAGGGAAAGCATAAAGGAGGTAAATGAGTTTTGAAATGGGCTTTTTCAGTGTTGTGTCACTGTGTGTGTGTGTGTGTGTGTGTGTGTACATACAGAGAAAGAGAGAGAGGGATTATGTGATACATTTTGATGCCAAATTTAGAATTATTCAATAGAATAAAACACAATTGAAAAATTTTTAAGTTTATTTATTTACTTAGAGAGAGAGTGCAGGATGAACATCGGCAGGGTGGAAAGAGAAAGAGGATCTCAAGCAGACTGTGCACTGCCAGTGTGGAGTCTAGTACCAGGCTCGATCCCACAAACTGTGGGATCATGACCTGAGCCAAAATCAAGAGTTGGATGCTTAACCAGCTGAGCCACCCAGGGGCCCTGCAGTTGAAAATTGTTTATATTGAATGCCATCTCAACAATACATTTTCTATGCATTGGTTTTCACTGTTTTCAAACATTTGTAATCAAAGTGATTGAGACTTTTATTGGTATCCACTAAAATAAATGAAACACATTTTCTCTTGATCAATGTTAATAGGTTAAAAGTACAAATATGATAGTTTTTTTTTTTCCTAAAAATACGAAAGGTAGACTTTTGTTTCTGTTAGCCATGTAAAAGAGAAAAGAACCACTGGCGGCTTCTGCACTGTGGTTTCAGATGGTCACTGAACATCCTTTCACTTAATTTATTCTCATTGCTTCTGGCCCAATTCTGTCATTGACTTGAAAGACTTTTTATATAAATGACACTAATGCTCTTTCACACTGAGTGCTGGCAGCTCACATAGGAATATCATCTAGAAAGTATTTTTTTTTATCAACTTTTGACTTGTTTTATATGAGAATTGCAAGTGAGTTCACTATGCGTTATTCTTCGAGTATGAGAGGAATAAATCAAATTAAGCACTGTTGGAATAAAAATTAATAGAAAAGAAATATATTTCGAGTCATCTATATTTTATTTATTTTATAACTAAATTTAATATAAATTTATGAAGGGTTTATTTGTTTAAATTAATCAAAATTTACATGCTGCTTTTGAATGAATAAACCACACATACATACACACGCAAGATACACACCTCTAGAGGAGGAATAAACATAGAAGAGAAATAGGGAAATTCCCTTGTCCCTCAAACATAGCAGTATTAAGGCCAGAAGACTTGGAATTCCAGGAATCTGAGCTACAGAGTGACAGAAGCATCTCCAGGGACCCATGGAGACAGCTTGGTGAGACTGAGGTGTGTGATTGCAAATTGGGAGAGATAAAATGGGCACCATAGGAATGGAGCCAGGGTAACGCCTTTGGTGGGGAGACAAAAGGAAGAGGAGAGGCTGTGGAAGTGTGGGATTGTATTTGGACAAGAGAAAATACTCTGGACCACCAACTGGGGAACAGAAAAGACGGAGTCAGTCTCTAACTTGCAAACAGCCTTAGGAGTGATGATCTACGGTTGTGTGACTTTCTCCAGACCTGAGCCAGCTGTTGGTGTGCACACCTGGCTGGGGTGAAGGGAGTGGGGAACCAGCCCCAGCTTGGTAGTGAGCTCTGAGGCACATTGGGAGAGCAGTACCCTTCCTCCAGTGCTGTGGGAAGAAGGTATATTGCTATTCCAAGGACAATAGACCCTGCAGGCACCAGCCAGAGGCCCTTTGTCGGCTAGGCAGAGTGGCACTACCCCAGAACCAGGGTATGGAGCAGGGCCCTTTAAGATATCATGGCTTGAATCCCAGCCAAGTGCCTGGGAGGTGCGGGAGACTGTGGATCGGGACAAACTGGCCCACTTGTGCCCTTGCAGTGCTGTAAGGATAGCCTGAAAAAATTGTTTTGGGATACCCAGTTTGGGGAGGAGAGCCTGGGGTGTCGCCATTTTTCTTCCCATCATCCATGCTTCGGGCAACAGAAGAGCAGGCCCCCAGTGGAGACAGGACCTGTTATACCTAACCCTGCCCCTTCGTGCCTGGCAACTGCATATCTGCAGAGTGAGATTGACACTGACCGAACCAGAAGGGCCGTCCTCCAAACCAGCAGGGTCACTGGTTTCAAGGCATCATCAGACAATAGTCCAGCAGTTTTGCATTTTCTCATTTGATTTTTTGTCAATTCTTATTTTATAGAATTTTTGGTCATTTTTTTCCTCCTTGCCCCAGTTATTTCTCTTTTTATGGGATAAAGCTTAGTCCACCACCACCCACTTTTCAGTTTTTTCCAAGGTTACTTCAATGTACAAATCAAAGCACACATGATGGAAGGTCCAAACCATCCCTGTGAGTGGAGGGGGAGATAAACCAGCCAGAGCCACAGCAGCAGAGCACTCAACACACTCCCAGAACACTTCTCAAGGGCCAGGACCAGACATTCTATGACCTCTTTTTAATATAGTAGTACTTGTGGGTGCAGGACACATAACAAGCTATTAAAACCAAAAAAAAGACAGAAAGCTAGCAAAATGCTGAAACAAAAGAATTCTCCTCAAAAGAAATTCGAGGAAGAAATGACAGCTGGAGAATTCTTGAAACAGGTATAAACAATACACCTGAACAAGAGTTTAGAATAATGGCCATAACACTAATAGCTGACCTTGAAAAAAGCATAGAAGACAGCAGAGAATCTATTACTGCAGAGATCAAGGACCTAAGAAATAGTCATAACAAATAAAGAAATGTTGTAAATGATATGCAAAATAAACTAGATGCAGCATCAGTAAGGATGGAGGAAGCAGACGGGAGAATAAGTGAAATAGAAGATAAGATAAGTTTATGGAAAATGATGAAACTGAGAAAAAGAGGGAGATAGGAAATTACTAGACCATGAGGTGAGAATTAGAGACCTAAGTGATTCAATGAAATGAAAGAATATCCATATCATAGGAGTTCCAGAGGAAGAAGAGAAAAAGGGGCAGAAGGTTTATTTGAACAGATTATAGCTACGAACTTCACTCATCTGGGGAAGGAAGCAGACATCCAAGTCCAGTTGGCACAGAGAACTCCCTTCAGATTCAACATGATCAGGTCAACTCCAATGCACATCATAGCGAAACTGGCAAAATGCAAAGATAAAGAGAGAATTCTGAAAGCAGCAAGGGACAAACAGGCCTTAATTTACAAAAGTAGACACATAAGGGTAGTAGCAGACCTGTCCACTGAAACTTGGCAGGCCAGAAGAGAGTGGCAGGAAATATTCAATGTGCTAAAGAGGAAGAATATGCAGCCAAGAATCCTTTATCCAGCAAGGCTGTCATTCAGAATAGAAGGATAGATAAAGACTTTCCCAGAGAAACAAAAACTGAAGAAGTTCATGATCACTAAACCAGCCCTGCAGGAAATCCCAAGGTGGACTTTGTGAATGGAGTGCTGCAAGGATTACAAAGGATTAGAGACATCACCATAAGCATGAAATCTACAGATAACACACTGACACTAAATCCATATATTTCAGTAATCACTCTGAATGTAATTGGACGAATAGCCCCAATCAAAAGACATCGAGTATCAGAATGGATAAAAAAGATAGATCATCTATATGCTGTCGACAAGAGACTCATTTTTAGACCTGATGACACCTTCAGATTGAAAGTGAGGGGATGGAGAACCATCCGTCATGCCACTGGATATAGAGAAATGGAAACCCTCTTGCACTGTTGCTGGGAATGGAAACTGATGTAGCCACTCTGGAAAATAGTGTGGAGGTTCCTCAAAAAATTAAAAGTAGAATTGACCCAGCAATAGCACTACTAGGAATTTATCCAAAGGATAGAGGAGTGCTGATTCATAGGGGCACATGTACCTCAATGTTTATAGCATCCCTGTCAACAATAGCCAAATTATGGAAAGATCCCAAATGTCTATCAACTGATGAGTGGATAAAGAAAATGTGCTATACACACACACACACACACACACACACACACACACACAATATGGAATACTACTTGGCAATGAGAAAGAATGAAATCTTGCCATTTGCAACAATGTGGATGGCACTGGAGGGTATTATGCTAAGTGAAATAAGTCAGAGAAAGACAGGTATCATATGTCTTCACTCATATGTGGAATTTGAGAACCTTAACAGAAGAGGAGGGGAAGGGTAAAAAGTAGTTTCAAAAGAAAAGGGAGGCAAAACACAAGAGATTATTAAATACAGAGAACAAACAGGGTTGATGGTCAGGGAAGGGGGGAGGGAAAAATGGGTAATCAGTGTTGAGGAGGGCACTTGTTGGAATAAGCCCTGGGTGTGTTGTATGTAAGCGATGAATCATGGGTATCTACTCGCGAAGTCAAGAGCACACTGTATACACTCTATGTTAGCTAACTTGACAGTAATTTATATTAAAAAAAAAAAGATGCACACATCTAATAACAGAAAGCAGTACAAAATGTTATAAAATTACATAATAAAAATCCCTATGACATTCTAATATACCCTCTCCCAGAGGCAAAAATTTTAATGGTTTTTGTTGATCCTTTTGGAAATAATAGGATAAGCATATCCCAGAAAGGATTCAAATGTGTTTCTTCCTATTTTCAATTGAAAGAAAGTTACTGTCTACAATACTTTAAACTGCGAGCTTTTTATTTTAAAAAATGTTAATCAATTCTAACTCTTATAGATTTGGTCTCCTGTGCTGTCAACCCATTAGGTTATGCCATGAACACATTATAAAGGTGTCCCACAGGCTGTAATTGACTGCTATGATTTAAGCATTAAATCGCATGTAGATACTATGTAAGCACTTTTTTCATCTTCTGTAAAATTAGAAAAGTAGTACGTAAGTTAAAGCGTTTCTGAAGATCTTTAAAAAAAAAATGTCCAGCTCAGCCTTAGTTCACTCCCAAATAAATCCTACTTCTGTCATAAAGCACATTCTCAAGAAGGTAAAGTCCAAATATATTGTTTTAAAACTTTCATGAGCCAACACAGCACAGATCATGCCTTGGATTGACAGCCTTTTCCACTCTCACACACGTAGGGAGACATGCACAATTGCACCTGGAGGACTAGATGTACGCTACAATCTTAAATGAATTCCATCCTGCACTCCATTAGGTTTACCTTATCTTCAGTAGAAGTTACAACTGCCCTGGCCATCCACAATCCCTCCATTCTAAAATTTACTCAGAAATTGTTTGTTTCAATTGTAGTATTAACCATATATATGGATTTGCTATTCTTTTTTTGTTAACCTCTTAGATGGTGATCATGTTTTCTGTTTATTTCATCGATTCTGTCATGGTCACATTAAAAATTTTGTCAATGAAGAAATCATACCATCTATAATAATATATTTTTAAAGTTTTCACTCAACTATTTCTTTTAAGGCACTTTTTCTGCTGATATCAGGTTAAGGGTGCTTTATTAAATTGTATCACTAGATCTTACAAGAATCTTGACATATTCATGAATTCCAATAGTTTTTGTTTTTCTTTACTAATTTCATTATCCTGTTTTTTTTTTTCTTTATGTCCAGAATAATTCCTGTGACTTTTAAGAATAGTTGCACAGTTGCAAATTATCTGATCCGCTTGTCTCGCTTTTACCTTACTAGTCACCAATGAAACTCAACCTACAGATAAATCCCTCAATTTATTCTGTCTTGGTGATCATTGAAAGAAAACAATCAAACGTTATAATTTAAATTAATTTTTTAATGTTTTATTTATTTTTTTAGAGAGGGAGAGAGACAGAGTGTGAGCAGGGAAGGGGTAGAGAGAGACACACACACAGAATCTGAAGCAGGCTCCAGGCTTCAAGCTGTCAGCCCAGAGCCCAACACTAAACTCAAACTCAGGGACCGCAAGATCATGACCTGAGCTGAAGTTGGAGGCTTAACTGACTCAGCCTCCGAGGTGCCCCTATAATTTAAATTCTTAATTTCACACTTCAATTTGGAATTGGTATTTTCTTGAAATACTTTTTTCCCTAAAATTTGCTGGGAGACAATGCTTCATGAATATTTTCACATCTCTTCATGGTTTGGGATTTAGGCATTATAAAACAAACAAACAAACAAAAATTGTAGACTTGGTAAAAAATTGATTGTATGGTAAGTATGCCCTGGGAGCTAGAGATTGAGTATTTCTTAGAAATGATTTATAGACTTATCTCCCCAGGAACCCGTTCCTTATAATTCAGTGAAGTGAAGCTAGAGACTTTTTTCCTTCCTGCTTTGCTCATCCCTTCATGGAGATTCATTTATATTCCAAAGTAAAGGTGTTAATAAATGCTGCTAACTTCTACTGAATACTCTGAAGACTGTGGACTAATGGTATTCCACTGCCTCCTAGTGGAAAACACACTTTCACACACACAAACAAGCACTCACATGCCTACTTCATTCCTAACTTGATGAGATAAACTAATACCAGATTCCTAACTTTGGACTCTGTTACCAAATATTGGTACTAAGTACAATATGAGTGGTGTTATAGCTGAAAACATGATTTACTTGAGGTGTTTGAAGTCATAAGAGATTTAGAGAATCTTAAACAATCAACGTAAGGACTGGATGAGTGAAAGGTTGAAATGTAGGTGTTTAGAAAGCCCTTAAATTTCTAGGAACCTACAACCAATGTCTAACTTACCTTCAGCAATGTATGAACAAATGATTCATAACAACTAAACCAGAAACTAAAAGTTTTATCTTGCTTAGTGACTATGCATTTTCCTATAACTACAGCTGGGAAATAATGTCTTCTCTTCTGTCTTCCAAATTTTTCGACACATGTTTCAGTTTAACCTAAAGGCCTGCTTTCAAGGAATACTGGGATATGCAGTTCTCAGCCATGTCCTGTGTGGTGCATGAGTGTGTGTAAAATGACTGGAGACAAAACAATAGGGACGCACAGATTTTTTGACAAACAACTTTATGGTAATGGTGCTTGCCTGTGAGATTTCTTATCCACTCAGTTTTTTTTTCTCATTTTCTCTTGCTTCTCCTCTCCTCTCTGTTTGCCAGAGGAGTTGCAGAGGAGTCAATATATCCAATACCCAATGCTACACACACAATAGGGTTGGGTTTAAATCTCAGGATGTGCCATTTCCCTGTAGACATGTGGTCTGCTAGTCTTTTTCATGAAATGCAACAATTGGGCCTTCTTTCTCCACCTCCGTTATTCGCTGCATGACTGCCAATGCCTTTAATAGCCTTTCCTTCCTTATATGTTATCACATGCATATTAAGATGCCTTTCATTATTTTTCATGTTTATTTATTCATTTTGAGAGAGAGAACAACAAGCACTGGGAAGGGGCAGAGAGAGACAGGGAGAGAGATAATACCAAGCAGTCTCTGCACTGATAGCATAGGCGCTTGATCTCATGAATCATAAAATCATAACCTGAACTGAAATCAAGAGTTGGGCTTCATCAACTGAGCCACCCAGGTGCCCCAAGAGCCTTTCATTTAATCAAAAACACAACCTATATTATGTATTTTATTTTTGTAATGGTGTGTATGTGGGGGAGGTTGGTGATTCCAATGGGGGAAAAAAAAATCGGGAACTGTAACATTAGTGAGCCATGCAGAAAACTGCCTTTATTCAATGATAATTTGATACTCCTCCGAGTGCTGTTTTAGCCTCATTAGAAATTCATTTGGAATTTACTTGTATCCTGATCCACAATATAAATTTTTTTCTAAATATCCTATCAATTCCTTCTTAATGCCTGTACTATGTCAGAGGCAAATCTTACGGTTTCAGAGTCTTGTATAATTTTCATGAACTTTCTACTTGCAGATTTTCATGTCTTTGGGTCTCACTGTAAGTATAACCTAGGATCTTCTTGCTGTAGTACATTTCAGGAAACTTCAGTTTTGCTTTATCTTCCAAATGGGGTAGGGTTTTAGGTTTTAGGTTCTTGTGAAGAGAATTTATTTTTCTTACCGTATTAGTGTTTGATCCTTCAGTCCCTTCTTCAGTCTGATCTCATTTAAATTCTACCAACCCAGCAATTCTTAAAACTACCTGAATTTGAAAGTATACTTATCTTCTAGGATAATCATTTAAGGATTTTCTTAATTTAAGTTACTTTTCATCATTTCCATAATGATGGAGTGGCTATGTGTTGTACAAAACTTGTTTAATTCTCTCTATATAGTTTAAGTAGCTTCTACATATTTAACTTTTGACCTCCTTTATTTCTCTCACCTCGTGTTTTTTGTTCATATATTTATTGCTGTAATTCTGGATATTATCAGTATATCCATCCTCCTCAGTTTACCCTCTGACCTTAGTATTACCTTAGTAAGTATTTTCTAGATAGCTATTAATTATTTATCTGACTTTTCTGCAATTTTTACGTAAAGGGAAAACAAAACAAATAAACAACAACAACAAAAAACTAATGACCACCAGGATTTGAACCATGCAGTGGTGAGTCTTGTCCTGAGAACACAGTAATCTCAACCACATCTGTCAAACATCCCTTTCATGCACCTTCTAAGATTACTTACCAGCATAATTACTGTTTTACCTCTTAGTTCATGTGGGCATTTAATTCAATATGTAATTTTTCTAAGACAAATTTACTTCCTTTAAGATGTTTTCTCAATCAGGGCCTTCAAGTCAGCTTCCAAATATATATTTTCTTTTTTTTTTTTTTTAATGTTTATTTATTTTTGAGAGACATAGAGGCACAGCATGAACAGGGGAAGGGCAGAGAGAGAGGGAGACACAGAATCGGAAGCAGGCTCCAGGCTCTGAGCCATCAGCACAGAGCCCGACGCGGGGCTCGAACTCACAGACTGTGAGATCATGACCTGAGCCGAAGTCGGTCGCCCAACCGACTGATCCACCCAGGCGCCCCCAAATATATATTTTCTTATTGGGAATCATTGTTTCTATATATCTGATTTTAATTTCATTCGTTGAATGAATTAGAAGTTCTTTTATTATAAAAGGTAACTGATTAAAATATTAAAATAATGCTTTATAAACCAACAACTGTTAAAATTACTGCATTCTTTTTATTCTTTCTCAAAAGAAACATTTTTTCACATACCTAACATTTCTCATAAAAAAGCAGGGTAACTAAAAGCCATTGTTTAGTAAATTCTGCATTCCAAATTTGGGACATAACTGTGTCTCTGATGCCACATTTGAGCTTATTTAAGGCATTGGGTTTTAGATGTCAGGATGTAACTGCTGATCTTCTACGCTCCCCACGCTTTCCAACCCCAAAAAGGTGCACCATGCAAAAGGATAAATTCCCTTTCAGTCTATAATACCTGGAATGTTAAAGAATAATGATCAAGTTCATAAAATTTAATGACATTCTGTCATAAGTTAGGTTCGTCAAGTTTCTCATAAACGTATTTATTTGACCTAACTTTCAAGTGCATTCTTCAACCACAGCGACCTTTAAAAACATTCAATTCCATAGCTCCTACAATATTCATAATTCTTTATGGGCGATGAACAAGAATATTCATAGCTTGTTGACGAATATGATATTCTATCAGACTCATTAGATGATGAATCCATCCAAAGAGTGCTTTGTATTCTCTTCAAGTTGATTTTCTGACCTGGGGAGGGAGTCTCTTGGATCACAGCTTCCTCTGTTGTCTGTATTTACAGCTATTTTTTCCACCTTGATGACCTTTTAGGGATGTTATTTCAGCCTTACTCAACAAGGAAAGGCCAGCTCCTAACATCCCTAAGAACATTTGGAACACATGGACCAGGACTGATTAAAAACATCATGTGTATTGTTGACATTATATATTTTGGCATTAGTACAATTTAGAAATGTGATGTGAATCTAAAGATACTGTGTGTGCCACGAGTTTCTCAACTGTGTATATTCCAACCATCCCTCCCCCAATTTATCTGTTTGAAGAAGATACCATAACTAGTTAACTATGATGTCATGACCCATCTCCCTTGAATCTGTCAAAGTACTATTTTCATTTCCTTAAGAAACAATTCTGTCTACATTCAAATTTGACATAATTCAGAGGAAGACACTAAGCTGAGAGATTTAGACCAATATTTCTCAATATTTGAAGAAATGAAGTACAATATACTTTCTTGGCACCAGGGAGCTGTCTTGAAAATGTGCTTTCTTGATTGTTGAAATAGAAAATTACGTAACTCTACTGTTCAGTAACCAACACACTACTCAGTTTGATGATGATACTTTTCCAAAGTGTTTGAAAATAATAACTAGAAATCTAAACACAGCCTACAAACTGTATAGTAATAATAACTGCAGTCAGGTAGTGCTGTGTCTCCACATTATTCAGATGGAGTCTTGGGAATATGTGTATATCGGCAGGAATTCAGTATTTTTTTCCAAAAAACAAGTCTCTATATTTCCCACAATTTATACCTTTCATGAGTATGAGAGCTTATGGAAGAGATAGCTTGTAGTAGTAATTTTTTGCCCTGATTGGCTCAGTGGAAATACAGTGTTTATTTATTTATTTTTTTTGTTTAGTGTTTTTTATTTTATTTTTGAGAGACATAGAGACAGAGAGTGAGCATGGGAAGGGCAGAGAGAGAGGGCGATACAGAATCTGAAGCAGGCTCCACGCTCCGAGCCGTCAGCACAGAGCCCAACGTGGGGCTCAAACTCACAGACTGTGAGATCATGACCTGAGCTGAAGTCGGCTGCCTAACCGACTGAGCCACCCAGGCACCCCTCTTTTTTTTCTTTTTCTTTTTCTTTTTTTTGAAATACAATGTTTAAAACTTGCCCTGGACTTGATAAACTTTTATGAACACATTTTTTCATTGACTCTAATCTTCCCTTATTTCCATTTATTATTTGTTTTGATTATAAATTGACTTAGGGTGGTTTCTTTCCTGTTTTCTGTGCTTGGAGTTTTCTGAATTTCTTACACATGTGGTTTAGTACAATTTTTTCAAATTTGGAAGATATTCCACAATCATACTTCAGTTTTTTTTTTTTCTCTCCTACCTTCCCTTCTTTGGGACAGAGTTGTTTCATGGTTGCTGGATGTTCTGTTCATTTTTTTGTTTGTTTGTTTCCCTTTGTGTTTTCTTTTCGATAGTTTCTACTTCTTCATTTATCACATCTAATGTGTGTGTATGTATATGTATTTATGTATTAAGAGATATATATGTTTCAGACATCATGGTTCTAATCTATAGAAATCCAATTTAATTTACATATATATCTTCTTTCTGTGTGTGACACAGACATTCTAGGTTATTAATCATGAGGAATATAATCAGAATAAGTGTTTTAGTATCTTTGTTGGCTAATTTTAACATGTGTGTTCCTTCTGGTTAGTTTTGAGGGATTGATTTTCTTGCGGATATTATATTTATAAGACTGCTTGTTTTTGTTTTTGTTTTTGTTTTTTGTTTTTTTTTTAATTAATACCAAACAGTGAATATTACCTTATTGGGTGCTATTACCTTAAATATTTGCATTACCATAAATATTGGTCATCTTTGTCCTGGAATGCAGTTTAAGTTACATGAAAACAGATATTTTTCACCATTGAGGCTTGCCTATTAAACTTTATAGGTCAGTACCAAAGGAGGATTTATTCTATCGTAGATTTAAATATTCTACTTTTTTATACTTTAGCCGACAATAATAGGTGCTGTTCACGTTTCATGAGTACAGGCAATGTTTCTTTAATTATTTCAGATGTTCTTCCCCTGGTCTTGGGTGGTTTCCTCACATGACTATGTAGTAACTACCCTTTTGAATTCTTGAGGGTGACCCTCTGTGGATTTCCAGAGTTCTTTTTCTCTACAGTTTTCTCTTCTTTATTATTCGGCCTCATGAACTTTAG
Organism: Paguma larvata; assembly: GCA_030068075.1. Lineage (NCBI taxonomy): Eukaryota > Metazoa > Chordata > Mammalia > Carnivora > Viverridae > Paguma > Paguma larvata. The sequence continues at coordinate 22,367,338 of CM057839.1, read as the reverse complement.
ACACCTTAGTCACTCCAGACTCATCTCTGATTCCTTATTTGGGACTCTGCTAGCTCCCCCTTGTTTTCACTTTCCCATGCTGCAGCCAGCAAACTCTCATGGCATTAGTCTATGTGCAAGCATAGGGCTCACCTTGTTTTTTGTTTGTTTTTTTTTTTCCGCTGCCCTTTGTTAACCAGACACCAATGCAATGAATGAAAACTGTAGTATCGTTTATTTTGTGTGGGTGTATATGTTTCAGGCAAGAAGGTAAATCTAGTCCCTCTTGCCGTATTATGGCCTGAAGTGGTACTCTAAATCCTTTAAACCTATTGCCTTAGAGTAACAACACAAAACATTTGTTTCAGTTTTTTGTGTACTATTTAAATCACCTTACTAAATTTTAAGCATACTAGATATCTATATATTCTTTATTTAATGTTAATTTATTTTGAAAGAGAGAGAGGGAAGAGAGCTTGAGTAGGGGAGGGGCAGAGAGAGAGAGAGAGAGAGAGGGAGAATCTCAGGCAAGTTCTAAGCTGTGGGGCTTGATCTCACAAATCATTAGATCATGACCTGACCTGAAATCAAGAGTCAGATGCTTAACTGACTGAGCCACCTAGGCGACCCAAGAGATCCATTTATTCTAATCAATATTTTATTCATACCCAATGCCTGGAAACAGTGTCAAGCTGAGTAACTTTTTTTTTCTTTTTAAACCAAATTATGCATTAAAGAAAAATGAATAAGTATTATACAAGTTAAAATATTAAAGAAAACAAAAGAAAATGGTTTCATAAGCATAATTTAAAATGTACTTGGAATTACCATTGATATAATTTTGGAACTAAGTAGAACTCTGCAAGAGTTGATAAATAATGAGTTCATTTCCATTTCAAAAAGAAACAACTCTTGATCCAGCCAAATTGTAAAAAGGCAGCCTCATGCTGACAAAGATGTTTTACACAGCGCATCGTTTCTTATCATCGGAATCAAATGAGCACAGTTGGTGTGCGGCACAGTTATCTTTAATTTCTGAGTTTTTCAACAGAAATACCATAAAGAGAGTATTGAAAGGAAATATTCATGGAATGTTCTCTTATAAGTAATGGAATGAATTGATTATCTTTTTTTAAATCTTTAAATTTATTGTCTCAAATGTACTAAATCAATTTCTTAATTGACTAATCTACATAAAGATATTACTTAGAACTTTATTAGGTGCTTACATAGTAAGCACTGAGGATACAGAAGTGAATTACAGACAGCTCCAGTCTGGTGAGCTCATCACATTTTTGTAGATACAGATACATAACTAACGGAGACACACTACCATAACTGCCATAATATATGTGTCTGCAAAGGGCGATGGGAAATAGATGAGTGGGAATAATACATTCACCCTAGACTTGCGGTGCTTGTTTGTTAAGACCTTAAACTTTAGTCAGTTTCACTTCCTCACATACAAGTTGGATGAAGCTCAACAAGTTTGCTCTGGCTAACATTCAACTGTATAAGAAGAAATAGTAACTTTAGCATCTTTCTTAAGTTCATTTTTCTGTGTCTATCAAAAGTGAAGGCTAAATATGATAAAGAGATCTAATATAGAAACTTGGTAAATATGTGGAAATAAATAAAGTTGTGCAAAGTTGTGCTTTAGATTACTTTTTTAGTGGGCTTTTTAAATTTCTTTTTTTAAGTTTACTCATTTATTTTGAAAGAGAGAGAAAGAGAGCAAAAGCGGGGTAGAGGCAGAGAGAGAGGGAGAGAGAGAAACCCAAGCAGGCTCTGTGCTGTCAGTGAGGAGCCCGATGCAGGACTCAATCTCATGAACCACAAGATTATAACCTGCGCCAAAATCAAGAGTCAGACGCTTAACCTACTAAGCCACCCACACATAAAAAGACATAATTAAGTTAACCAGTTCTGTAAGGAATATTATTGTTGTAAATATATTTGTTGCATTTCTTTTGAAATAATTTTCATTACTGTAATATAAATTAGAGCTGTTTATGCCATTCAGATAGACCAATATAATTGAAAACGTGTTTATATTAGCTAGGCCTTTTATTTGACACTGTACCGTTATTTTATATGTACCACTCTAATTATCTACCAGCTAATCTAAGATACTAAACTTGTCTCACAGACACACACTCACACGCACGTTCTATTCTTATGATTTTCATGATGCTCATCTAAGTGACTTAAATCACTGCAGAGGAGGAGCTAATAGATGAGCCAGAGTACTCACACTTAAAAATAGGTGGATTACTTGTATTTGAAAAATTTGATACTTTTAAGCAATGTTCAAAATGTCTAAGAAAATAATTTAGCCAAAGAACAATAAGCAACGCAGAGGAGCTGAATAGAGCGTGCACAGAATACCATTTTTGATCCAGCCTACAAATCACTGGGCAAGATGTGATGGATCACACCGCCAAGGTGAGGACACTGCTCTGCTTCCCGTTTGCCTTGGCTTCCTTTCCTGTCAGCCCCCGCTCTGAAACATCCCACTCTAATTTTTTTCCTTCTCTTACTATGCTGTGTATGCAAACCCAGAAGCCATGGGCTGCCTATGAAAATGATTCCATTATTATCACTTTGTCACTATTTTTATGAGAGTAATCAAACTCTTCACCTGGAGCAATCACATGTATCAGCTGGAGGCCTCTCTATGCCATGAGTGGAGTTCAAATAGTTTATTCCTTCGATATGCTGCAGATCAGCTTATTTCTTTTCTGATTTAAAAGAAAATAAGAGTGGAGAAAGAGAAAAAAAAGTGTAAAACAAAATAAAAATATGGAGCATAAACAATAATATGAAATATATGAAATAAAATCAGCTCCCAGTTTCTTCTTAATTTGCTTAAATATAATCTAAGCCTCTATATTTATTATTTTTCACCCTTGTTAAAATTTTATCTATGTGTTTGCTATCACAAAATATGAGCCATGTACCTCTCTGCTCATTGCAAAATAAATCTAAATTTCCTAGAATATGATGACAATAGCTAATAGTTAATGAAAAATTACATTTACATGATAAAAGTACTGTATAAGCATTACCTGACTGAAATCTAAAAATAATTTTAAAAACTTATGGAAGTGGCATGTATTATATTATCAATGAAGAAGTTAGAGATCATAAAATCAAAATAATTGGCACAAGAGAAAAGTAATACAATGTAGAACTTAGTTTTAATCCAGTACTACTGAACAACTATGTTCTTAATTTTATTTATATACCTATATATAAATATTTATATGTATTTATATACACGTAAGCATTATATTTATACACATATATATGTACATATTACAAACATTATATATAGATATTTACTGCTAAGTACTATATTTATGTCAGAAATTTATATGGTTTCCAATTATTATATATTAAGAGACCATGTAGTCACATATATTTGTTAGAGAATAGTTATCGGTACCTACTATATATTGAGCACTATTATAACCTTACCAACTCGAAGGAGAAGAAAACAGACAAGAAATTGATCTACAGCATATGGTTTAGTAAGCAAGCAATCACACATTTGTTATCTGCCAAAAGTCAGATTAAGTAGTGTAAATGTAGCAAATGTCTTTGTTACAGGTTTGGTTTAGTCATGGCATTCAGTGAAAGTATGCGTATGGTAGTAAAATTTCAATGAAATTAAATTTAAAGTGTAAGTCAATTGAAAAGGAAAGAAAATAAACAGCTGTTCAAAGAGTGGGGAAGATACAATCATTTTATAGCTGGAGAAAACATAGTTTATGAGGAGTCAGAGGTCCACTCAGAGGTCCAGTGTATTTGGGACTGAGAAATAGTAATGTCCGGTAATATTAAGGACACCATTATGTTAAAAAAAATGGTTTAAGTTTACTGCATACCATACTGAAATGTCTCTGATTAAGAAATAACACATAGACCAATGGAATAGAATAGAAAACTCAGAAATGGACCCGCAAGTATATGGCCAACTAATCTTTGATAAAGCGGGAAAATGTATTCAATGGAAAAAAGACAGCCTCTTTAATAAATGGTGCTGGGAGAATTGGACAGCAACTTGCAAAAGAATGAAACTAGACCACTTTCTTACACCACTCACAAAAATAAATTCTAAATGGATAAAAGATCTGAATGTGAGACAGGAAACCGTCAAAATCCTAGAGGAAAAAGCAGGGAAAAGCCTCTTTGACCTAAGACGCACCAATTTCTTACTTGACACGTCTCCAAAGGCAAGGGAATTAAAAGCAAAGATGAACTATTGGGACTTCATCAAGATAAAAAGCTTCTGCACAGCAAAAGAAACAACCAACAAAACGAATAGGCAACCAACGGAATGGGAAAAGATCATCGCAAATGACATATCGGATAAAGGACTAATATCTAAAATCTATAAAGAACTTACCAAACTCCACACCCGAAAAACAAACAACCTAGTGAAGAAATGGGCGGAAGATATGAATAGACACTTCTCCAAAGAGGACATTCAGATGGCAAATAGACACTTGAAACGATGTTCAATGTCACTCATCATCAGGGAAATACAAATCAAAACCACACTGAGATACCACCTCACACCAGTCAGAGTGGGTAAAATGAACAAATCAGGAAACTATAGATGCTGGCGAGGATGTGGAGAAGTAGGCACCCTCCTACATTGTTGGTGGGAATGCAAACTGGTGCAGCCACTCTGAAAAACGGTGTGGAGGTTCCTCAAAAAAATGAAAATAGAGCTACCCTATGATCCAGCAATAGCCCTGCTAGGAATCTACCCAAGAGACACAGGATTGCTGATGCATAGGAGCACGTGTACCCCAATGTTCATAGCAGCACTTCGACAATAGCCAAAACATGGAAAGAAACTAAGTGCCCATCAACTGACGAGTGGATAAAGAAGATGTGGCACATATATACAATGGACTACTACGTGGCAATGAGAAAAAATGAAATCTGGCCATGCGTAGCAACGTGGATGGAACTGGAGGGTATTATGTTAAGTGAAATAAGTCAGTCAGAAAAAGACAGATACCATATGTTTCCACGAATAGGTGGACTTAGTGAGACTAAGCAAAAACCAGGGGGAGGGGAAGAGGGGAAAGAAAAAAAAGACATAGAGAGGGAGGGAGATAAAACATAAGAGACTCTCAAAGACTAAGAACAAACTGAGGGTGAGGGAGATGGTGGGGGGAGGGGGTGATGGGCATTAAAAAAGGGCACATGTTGGGATGAACACTGGGTGTTTTATGTAAACCAATTTGAAAATAAACTATTTTAATTTAAAAAAAATAAAAAATTAAAAAAAATAAAAAAATTAAAAAAAAAGAAATAACAAATATGTTTGAATTTTTTTTCATTTTAAAAGCTGAATGTTTTAAAATAGTTTAAAAAAATTTTATTTTAGTGTAGTTAACCATGTTATATTAGTTTCAAGTGTACTGTATAGTGATTTGACAATTCAGTACATTACTCAGTGCTCATTGTAAGCGTACTCTTAATCCCCTTCACCTTTTCACTGATCCTCCCTCACCTCCCTTCTGGTAATCATCAGTTTATTCTCTACAGTTAAGAGTTTGTTTTTAGATTTGTCTCTTTGGTTTGTTAGTTTGTTTCTTTGTAGTGTTTCTTAAATTCCTCGTATAAGTGAAATAATATGGTATTTTTCTTTCTCTAACTTATTTCACTTAGCATTATACTCTGTAGGTCTATCAGTGTTTTTGCAAATGGTAAGATTTCATCTTTCTTTATGTCTGAATACTATCCAATTATATATATATTCTTCACCTTCCTTATCCATTTATCTCTCAATGGACACTTGGATGCTTCCATAATTTGGCTATTGTAAATAATGCTACAGTAAACATACGGGGGCATATGCCTTTTCAAATTAGTGTTTTTGTATTCTTTGGATAAATGCCCAGTAGTGGAATTACTGGATCATAGAGTAATTATATTTTTAATTTTTTAGGAGCTTTTATACTCTTTTCCACAGTAGCTATACCAGTTTGCATTCTCACTAACAGTGCACAAGTCTTCATTTTTCTCCACATCCTCACTAACACTTGTTGTTTCTTGTGTTTTTTATTCCAGCCATTCTGACAGGTGTGAGATATCTCATTGTGGTTTTGATCTGCATTTCTCTGATGAGTGATGTTGAACACCTTTTCATGTGTCTCTTGGCCATCTGTATGTCTTCTTCTAAGAAATGTCTGTTCATGTCTTCTACCCATTTTTAATTGAGTTGTTTGTTTTCTTGGTGTCAAGTTATATAAGTTCTTTATATATTTTAAGTCTAATTCTTTATTGGATATGACATTTGCAAATATCTTCGCCCATTCAGTAGGTTGTCTTTTAGTTTCGTTGATTGTTTCCTTCAGGGTGAAGAATGCTTTTATTTTCACATAGTCCTAATAGTTTATTTTTTGAAAGCAGTTTATTTTAAATTGAGGTAATTCTTTTCCTTTTTATTACCTTTTTATTGAAGTATAATTAATATACAATGTTATATTAGTTTCAGATAAAATGTTGATTCAACAGTTCTGTAGGTTACTCAGTGCTCACCACGATAACTATAGTTACAATATCGCCATATAATGTTATTACAGTATTATTGACTATATTCCCCATGTTGTATTTTTCATCTTCATACAAAGAGTAATTTGTACTTATTAATCCTTTTTATCTATTTTACCCAACCTCTATCCATCTTTCCTCTGGCAACCACCAGTTGTTCTCTGTATTTAAGAGTCTGATTTTTGGTTGGTTAGTTTTTTCCTTTGTTCATTTGTTTTTTTAGATTCGACATGTAAGTGAAACTATATGATATCTGTCATTATCTACCTGACTTTTTGCGATTAGCATAGGTCCATCTATGTTGTCACAAATGGCAAGATTGCATTCTTTTTTATGGCACAGTAATATTACATTTCGTGTATATATACCACTTCTTTGTCCATTCATCCATTGATGGCCACTTGTAAATATCTTTGCTATTGTAAATAATACTGGGATAATTAATACTGGGATAAACATGCATATATTTTTTCAAATTAGTGCTTTGCTTTTTTTTCCCCCCCGAATAAATACCCAGAAGTGGAATGGCTAAATCATATAGTAGTTCTGTTTTAAAGTTTTTTGAAGAACCCCAGTACTATTTTGCATAGTGGTTTCATGAATTTACATTTAAATTTCCACCACCAGTGTATTTTCCCTTGGTTTTATACCTCTCCAACAAACATTTTCTGTCTTTTTAATAATAGACATGCTGACAGCTGTGGTATAATATCTCATTGTGGTTTTGATTTGCATCCTTGATGACGGTGATGGTGAGCATCTTTTCATGTGAATATTGGTCATTTGTTTATCTTTAGAAAACTATTCAGATCCTCTGCCCACTTTGTAAACACTTTGGTAGTAATTTTTTAACTGGATTTCATGAAAAGAGATTCATGGCAAAACAGGAAACATTTTGCCATAGTGAGTTTTTTTAAAATAACTAAGATGTGGGTGTGTGTGTTTCTTTCCTAATAAATTTGTATAAGTAGAAAAGAAAACTATGAGAAAACAGAAATTTCCATATGTATGTGCAAAGTCATTACAGATAAACATAATTTTGTCATGAATGATCCTACCCTGTTCTTAAATATTCTGCTAGCAATTAAAATGATTTTGCCTGAGGAAGAAAGGAGTGTATTTCAATTTCACACTTTCAGTCTCTTCCTCTGAATAATTTTGATATCTTATTATAAATACATTATGTTTTGAATATCAAAACTTCTTTCAGAGTATTGTACTCATGATCTCTATGAGATTGTGAAACACTACCCAAAAGTACAAAAAGGGAAAGGAAAGAATTCTTTATAACTACCAGAGCTTGTGTTTAAACTGGGGAATACATTAAATTATATAAGACTATTTAAGAAAGTGGTCTTTTTTTTTTTTAATTTTATAATAGTTTATTTTCAAATTGGTTTACATATAACACCCAGTGTTCATCTCAACATGTGCCCTTTTTAATGCCCATCACCCCCTCTCCCCCCTCCCTCATCCCCCTTACCCTCAGTTTTTTCTTAGTCTTTGAGAGTCTCTTATGTTTTATCTCCCTCTCTCTCTGTGTCTTTTTTTCCTTTCCCCTCTTCCCGTCAATGTTCATAGCAGCACTTTCAACAATAGCCAAATCATGGAAAGAGACTAAGTGCCCATCAACTGACAAATGGATAAAGAAGTTATGGCACTTATATACAATGGACTACTACGTGGCAATGAGAAAAAATGAAATCTGGCCATGTGTAGCAACATGGATGGAACTGGAGGGTATTATGTTAAGTGAAATAAGTCAGTCAGAAAAAGACAGATACCATATGTTTCCACGAATAGGTGGACTTTGTGAGGAAGTGGTCTTAAATAATATGCTTAATATCTAGATTATTAGTTACCTCATTTGTAAAACCAGGGTGTTAACAAGACCTTCTCCATAAGCATTCTGCAAGAATAAAATAATAAGCTATGTGCAAACACACCTAGACATGTCTGAATCATACTGTCATATAGACTAATCAAAATCTGAATTAGGGGCACCTGGGCATCTCGGTTGAGCATCCGACTCTTGATTTGGACTCAGGCCATGATCCCAGGGTCATTGTATAGAGCCCACCTTGAGCTGTGCTGAACATGGAGCCTACTTAAGATACTCTCTCCCTCTGCCCCTCTCCCTAAAATAAAAATAAAAAATTTGAATTAAAACTTTTTCTGAGAATAATGTAATAAATAGTATTAGAAAATGTAGTATTTGAGAAATGGATAAACAAACCTTCAGAATGATTTTTAAGAAGTACTTTAGTGTGATAGACATTGGCTGAGAATATATTTTTTTCTCTTTCATGCAGTGAGAGAATAAGCTGTGGTTCTTGTGAACTGTATAGCCAAAGGAAGATTGGGAAGGGAAGGCCTTTTTTGACAGAGTGAAGGTGATTATAGGGGCGCTTGGGCGGCTCAGTCATTTAAGCGACCGTCTTGATTTCCGTTCAGGTTATGATCTCAAGATCATGAGATTGAGCCGTGTGTAGAACTCTGGGCTGAGTGGGAAGCCTGGTTAAGATTCTCTCTCTCCCACTCCCTCTGCCTCTGTTCTGCTCATGTTCTCTCTCTCCCCCACCCAATAAATAAATAAATAAATAAATAAACAAACAAACAAAAGAAGACAAAGAAAGAAAGAAAGCAAAGAAAGGAAGGAAGGAAAGAAGGAAAGAAGAAGGTGATTATAGTCACTTCTTTTCTGGGGGCCAACAATTGAATATGTAGAGTTAGTTCCAGAAGTAATATCAGTGTTTCTGATCCAGTACATATAGAGAACTCTGTACACAGCTGTTCTTAAAGCATTTCCAGCTTCCCACAAGCACTTCTTCTCATCTGCTGGGTAGAGAATGCAACTACATTCTTTTCAAAATACATAAAATGATTGAAGAGGTATTGTCATATTCTGGAGAAGAGAGATTATTTCCCCAATTGTGACATCCCCAAAAAAGAGGAAAATGCAAGTGAGCTTGTGTTATAGAACTTCTCACAAAGCCTGTTGTTTATAAGTTCTTTTTTTTTGACATGCACTGTAGTAAATGAAAAGCTCAGCTGTTCCGGAGTGTCTGTTTATTCTATTTCTCCTGCCACACAAATACAAGGGCTTCATCAAGATATCCTTGTGTTCTTTATAGACTACTAGTGCATGAAGAGTTGAGCTGATAGCATTCATGCCCTCTTGAAAGTGGCGGGAGTACTTACTAACCTGCAATGTGACAGTATCTTTTTTCCCCCTACACAGATATATTTGTGATAACTATGAATGATCCTTATACAATTCTAAAACTTACATGTAGATATATAAGAAAAATTTTTACAAGTTTTGTTTACATAAACTTCTGTTATTCCATTTCCCTGATATTTTTCGAGAAAATCTTCAGAAATTTGCTCTTATCCAAAAGTAAAAGTAGTTCGACTTTATTTACAAAATGTTGACTTGTCCTAAGTTAGAACATACATTAAAATTGGCCTCTACATTTTTCATTATAGAGAGAGTTTGAAGGCACTCATGCAAAGAACACTTTATATTGAATAATATTTATTGAATTGTGAATGACTTGTTCTTTCCTCTTAAACATCATTTAACTGTTTCCCACTAAATGTAGGCAGAGACATGTGATGCATATACCTTAGAAGTAAGAAGTTTTAAGTTATTAACCACAAAGCAGTTTAGCCAAATGGAAGCCGCCTCACCAGCTGTGACATTATAGTCAAATTGACTGACTGTCTCGGGCAGTACCATGCCACACATTGCCCATTTTCAAGGTTTACTTTAAAATATATTTGCCAGTTACAGATACAGAAACCACAGTTTTAATTATTTTATTTACCAATATAAGGAGTAAATATTGAATTTGAAAGTTTTACGGATAGGTTATGGCTGATATGTGGGCCTAAAGTATTGGAATTTATTAGAATTGGAAAGATATAGGGACACCTGGGTGGTTCAGTCGGTTAAGTGTCTCACTCTTGATTTCGGCTCAGGTCATGATCGTTTGGTTGTGAGAACGGAGCCCTTTGTCAGACTCATGGGGCCTGCTTGTGATTCTCCCTCTCTTTTTCTCTCTCTCTCTGTGCCCCTTCCCTGCTTGCACATTCTTTCTCGCAAAAAAAAAAAAAAAAAAAAGACAAGGTATATATACTCATACAGCCTATAGTATTGTTCCTTCTTTCATCTTATGAAAAGTTATTGCCTCTAATAGCATTCTTATAATATTGTTATTGCATATTCTCATTTTTGTATGTTTCAAACAATTATTCCCATAGAAACCTGATTCTACTAGGAAAGAGTTAATATGCGTTGGCCCTGTGAATGAAAAAAAAAAAAAATCAAACACACTGGAACACACAGGTTAAACTTGGTTGGGCCATTTCCAAAGCCTCTGTGCCCTGCTGTCTCCTACCCTCTGAAATATTTCCCTTGTCTCCTGCACATTTTCTAATTATTTCCGGTTACTACACTGTAATCGTCAGGGTTTGTGCCCATTTGAAGAACACTCAGAGCAGTTGTTCAAATATTGGTGCTCACCTCCTCACCTAAAAATAATTTGTCTGTAATTTGCATTTTCCTTTAGAAACTAACTGATCAAATATAATTCACATTTTGCTGATTCCCATCCATAAGTTCAAGCATCTTCAGTTTTTCACCATCTTCCACAAACTGATTTCCATTGTACACAAATTATCTCCTGTAACCAACCATCTTCTCATGTTTCCTATTCTTACATTATGCCACCTGAAATTGGAATTTGTAATTAACCAAAATTTGCCTTTTTAGTTAAAATTACACTTTTGTTGTTCCATCCAACTCCTTGCCTTACCTTACCTTACCTTACCTTATTTGAAACCTGGAAGTCCATTGAAGTTAGCTTTTTCCTCAAAGCCAGCTTAGTTTGAAGCATTTTATAATACAAACCATGATAATTCAATACAAAGGATGAAAGTCCTCCTTGCTTCCCAGTGCAGCTTCCAAATCTTTACTCTCCCACTCTCTGGTAAATATCCCTGCTGCCTCAGGTTCAGGTCACCTACAATATTAAGCTACTCTTCTCCAGCTGTTATTTACTCATACATGTTACTTCCCACATTCATTGAAGACTGGCCGGATCACTCTTTTCTTGAAAAATTTCTGATATTATTGTACACTTTTCCCTGTGTACATTGTATTGCCAAATTGTATCCTAAAATGGAATTTATAGGGCTCCAAAAATAGTTTGTATGGTGATAAATTTCACCTCAAGGAACTGTTAATTTCTTGATTAATAGTGAGATTGAACATTTGTTAATAATCTATTTTACAGTTAAGTCTCCATATCTGTGAGTTACACTTTATTTAAAAAGTATAATTTTACTTACACAATTGATCTAATTAAATATGAAAGGCTCAACTTCTCCAGTAAATGGCAGCCTCCTGACAAAGCAAATAGTTTTATTGTGGAATCCCAGGTTGAGCAACTAAGAGTCAGTCCCTGGCTTCCTCTCTGTCTTTGTCTCTCTTTCTCCCCTTGTATAGACATACATTTATTACATTATGCAAAATTAATAAATAAAATGAGGTAGAATTGAATATTCATGGAGTATATAAAGAGTTTCTGTACAATCTAAAGATATATAAAATAACAGAGTTTATGTGTGTTTAATTAATTACTAAAAGTGAGTACTAAAAATATCTATCTTTAAAGTGAGTCACTGAGTTCAATCAGTTGCCTAATTATAAGACACAGTGTCTTGAACACAAAGAAAATTGTTTTTTTTAAGTCCTAGTCTAAATGTGGAATATTTCGCTTTCAAATCCCAAATCCAGAGGTTTCACACTATACTACAACAGATATGTTAGTGTTACAGAATAGAAATTTAATTTTTATCAATAAATTTTGAGTTAAACACAAAGGTGACTAGGAAAATGGAAAAATTCAATCAACGAAAATATACAACACCGACTGCAACGATAAAATCACTACTGTCATTTTATTAATGTATATGTGCACTTAGGAGCATATTTTTAACACAATGAAAAAAGTACCTGTAATATTTGCATAAACAATATAAAAGGCATTATACTGATGAATATAATTTGTAAACCAAATACATAATAACGGGAATATTATAAACTATGATACATATTTTACTGTAAATAATTTTGCAGTTGTGAAATGTACGTATTTTAGGCATATTTAAATAAGACACAATTTTCTCACATTTCAGAGATTTACAAAGAGTGACTGACTTTGAGGATTTAAGACTTGAAGTTATGAAAATAGAGTGGAGACAGACATCCTGAGGATGACCATAAGGAAGCTATGTCTTTTATAAATTAGACACCATTAAGAAATGTTTATAAATTACATGAGTTATTTGATTACATGCCATATAAACACCTAAACAGAAGCAGGAAGAAATAGAAAATTTGAACACACCCAAAACTAGCAAAGAAATTGAATCAGTAATCAAAAATCTCCGAACAAACAGAGCCAAGGCCAGATGGTTTCCCAGGAGAATTCTACCAGACATTTAATGAAAAGTTAATACCTATTCTTCTCAGTTAAAAAAAAAATGGAAATGGAAGGAAAACTTCCAAACTTGGTCTCCGAGGCCAGCATTATCTTGATAAAGAGTAAAATTTTATCTTTTCAAAGATAAAATGAGACAAAGACCCAACTAAAGAGAATTACAGGTCAATGTTCCTGATGAACATGGATGGAAAAATTTTCAACACGATGCTAACAAATTGAATCCTACAGTATATTAAAATAAATACTCACCAGGAGAAAGGGGGATTTATTCCTGGGCTACCTGCTTGGTTCAGTATTCACAAATCAATCAGTGTGATACACCATATTAATAAAAGAAAGGATAAGAACCATATTACCTTCCCAGTAGATGCAGAAAAATCATTTGACAATATATACCATCCATTCTTCATAAAAACTCTCAAAAAGTAGGGATAGAAGGAACCCACCTCAACATAAAGGCCATATACTAAAGACTCACTGCTAATATCATCCTCAGTGGTGGAAAACTGAAAACCTTTTCTCTACAGTCAGTCACAAGACAGGGAAGTCCACTCTCATATTTATTTAACAGAATACTAGAAGTCCTAGCCTCAGCAATCAGACAACAAAAAGAAATAAAAACAATCCAAATTAGGAAAGAAGAATTCAGACTTTCATTATTCACACATGAAATTATACTCTTTGTAGAAAACCTGAAATACTCCACCCCCAAAAATTGCTAGAACTGACACATGAATTCTGCAAAGTCACAGCATACAAAGTCAACTTACGGAAATCTGTTGCATTTCTATACACCAATAATGAAACAGCAGAAAGAAAAGTAAAAAATTTCAATCCCTTTACAATGCTCCCAAAACTGTAAGATACCTAGCAATAAATATAACCAAAGAGGTAAAAGATCTGTACTCTGAAAACTATAGAACACTTATGAGAGAAGTTGAAGAGGACACAAAGAAACAGGGAACATTCCATATTCATGGATGGAAAGAACAAATATTGTTAAAATGTCTATAATACCCAAAGCAATCTACACATTTTGTGCAATTCCTTTCAAAATACCACCAACATTTTTTTTTTTACAGAGCTAGAACAAACAATCCTAAAATTTTTATGGAACCACAAAAGACCCCAAATAGCCAAAGCAATGTTGAAAAAGAAAAGCAAAGCTGGAGGCATCACAATTCCAGACTTCGAGGTATATTACAAAGATACAGTCATTAAGAGAATATGGTACTCACACAAAAACAGACATGTAGATCAATGGAACAGGATAGAAAATCCATAAATGGACCCACAGCTATATAGTCATCTAATCTTCAAAAAAGCAGGAAAGAATATCCAATGGGAAAAAGAATGTCTCTTTAACATATGTTGCTGGGAAAACTAGACAGCAACATGCAGAATAAGCTGGACCATTTTCTTACACCATACACAAAATAAATCCAAATGGACAAAAGACCTAAATGTGAGATTAAATCCTAGAGGAGAATACGGGCAAAAACCTGTTTATCCTAGGCTGAAGCAACCTCTTATTAGAAATGTCTCCAGAGGAAAGGGAAACAAAAGAAAAATGAACTTTTGGTACTTAATCAAGATAAAAACCTTCACAGTGAAGGAAACAATCAACAAAACTAAAAGGCAGCCTACAGAATAGGCGAAGATATTGAAAAAGAAATATCTGATAAAGGGTTACTATCCAAAATCTATAAAGAACTTAATCAAACTCAACAGCCAAAAAATAAATAATCCAGTTAAGAAATGGGAGAAGGCATGAGTAGACATTTTCCCCAGAAGACATACATACATATTGCCAACAGACTCATGAAAAGATGCCCATTCTCATTATCAGGGGAACACAAATCAAAACCGCCATGAGATTCCACCTCACACCTGTGAGATGTCTAAAAGTAACAACATAGGAAACAACAGATGTTGGCGAGGAGGTAGAAAAAGTGGAGCCTTCTTTCACTCTTGGTAGTAATACAAACTGGTACAGCCACTGTGGAAAAAAGTATGGATGTTCCTCGAAAAATGAAAATAGAACTTACTTTAGGACCAGCAATTACACTACTAAACATTTACCCATAGGTTACAAAAATACCGACTCGAAGGGACACATGCACCATGATGTTTATAACATTATTATCAACAATAGCTAAACTATAGAAAGATCCCAAATGTCCATCCTCTGATGAAAAGATAAAGACGATTCAGCCGTCAAAAGAATAAGATCTTGCTATGTGCAATGATATAGAGGGAACTAGAGTGTAGTATGCTAAATAAGTCAGGACAAATATAACCTGATTTCACTCATACGTGGAATTTAAGAAATAAAACAAATGAACATAGAGGAAAGGGTAAAAGAAAGACAGGGAGGAATAATATAAGAGACTTTAACTCTATAAACAAACGGAAGTTTGCTGGACTAGAGATGCCTTGTGATATGTGAGTACTTCTTATTCAATTCACACTTACCTGTTTATATCAGCTAAAATATTTAATCAAACTGATTACTAATGCCAAATGATAAAGTAATGTGAAATGCATTCTTCCTTCATCCTCTTACAACTTAATCCCCTCAAAGACTATATTTATAGTCACTCCTTTATTATTAAGGTAGAAAGACTCCGACAAAGTCCTACTACTCAGGATTATGGAACATGACTATGCTAAAGTGAAAATCAGGTAATCATGTGTTCTTCACGTGACAAGGAAAGTGTGTTTGGTGAAACCTTACCTTTCCTGATTTTTACTGTATCCTTCCTTTTCTTTATCTCAGTTATACTTTTTTAAAACCCTAAAATTTCATCATTATGAATTTATATGTGTCCACGATAGACCATGAGTTTCGTTTAGGGAAGGTATGTATGATTTATCCATGGCCACTCAAAAATTACTCTTTATTTCCTATGATAGAGTAAAACCAAGTATTTATGTAGGAGTTTCATAAAACTTAATACTTAGCAAATTAAAAAAATAAGTTAGACTGTTTACTTATTTTTTTAACGTTTATTTATTTTTGAGAGAGAGACAGAGTATGAGTCGGGAAGGGGCAAAAAGAGATGGAGACACAGAATTTGAAGCAGGCTTCAGACTCTGAGCTGTCAGCACAGAGCTTAATGTGAGGCTCAAACCCACAAGTTGTGAGATCATGACCTGAGCCGAACTAAGTCGAATGCTTAACTGACTGAGCCCTCCAGTTGCTCCATATTCATTTGTTTTTTAATCAGATACCCTGGAAAACAGTATGGAGGTTCTTCAAAAACTTAAAAATAGAACTACCCTATGATCCACAATCACACTAGTAGGTTTTTACAGAAAGAATACAAAAATTCTAATTCAAAGGAATATATACACCCCAATGGTTATAGCAGTAACCAATTACTGCCAAATTATGGCAACATGATAGAACTAGAGTATACTATGCTAAATAAGTCAGGACAAATATCATGATTTCACTCATATGTGAAACAGTATGAGTGAAATAGCCGAATGATGAAACCAACCCATGTGTCCATCTATTGATGCGTGGATAAGGAAGATGTGGTATATATACACAATGGAATATTACTCAGCCATAAAAAGAATGAACTCTTGTCATTCTGGATGAAGCTAGAATATAATGCCAATCAAAATAAGTCACATATCTTATGATAGACACATATCATATGAAAAACACATATCATAAGATTTCACTCATAGCTAGAATTTAAGAAACAAAACAAATGAGCAAAGAGAAAAAGAGAGAGACAAATCAAGAAACAGACTCTTAATTAAATGGAACAAACAGATTTATCAGAAGGAAGGTGGTGAGGGGGTGAGATAAATAGGTAATGAGGATTAAGTAATGCACTTATTGTGATGGGCACAGGCTGATATATGGAAGTGTTGATTCACTATTATTATACACCTAAAACTAATAAAACACTGTATGATAACTAACTGGAATTAAAACAAAAACTTAAAAAAATAAGTTAGAATATAGTATGACCAGATGGTTAGTTCATCAAAAAGTTTAAATATAGATTTTATTGATATCGTGTCTTATATTATTAAATTTTTATATAATTCTGTTTTAGTTTTATGTCTAATACATCTTGGATTTTGTTACTGTGTCAAGAAAATTGATCTAATGTACTTACATAAAATTATTTAGAATACTCATGTATTTTTGACATTTACTGTTTGCCTAACACATAATTAGAGAATCAACTTTCAGCTCTCCTCTACATGTAACTGAAATACAAAATTTTTATAAAGAGGGCGCCTGGGTGGCTCAGTTGGTTAAGCGTCCGACTTCGGCTCAGGTCATGATCTTGCGGTTTGCGAGTTGGAGCCCCGCGTCGGGTTCTGTGCTGACAGCTCAGAGCCTGGAGCCTGCTTCACATTCTGTATCTTCCTCTCTCTCTGCCCTTCCCCTGCTCACGCTCTGTCTCTATGTCTCACAAATAAATAAACATTAAAAAAAATTAAAAAATATTTTTATAAAGAGTGAAATTGTTTAAACTTAATTGATATGTAACCTCCTTTGTTTATAATAATATTATACTATTTTTCTTGATTTGAGAATGTGATAAATTCCTAATTCTATTCATTTTGTTATTTTATATCATAAGATATAAAAATAATTAGAATATGAATATAAATCTTAAATATATTCAATACTGTGAATTATTTTTTGATTAAATGTAATAAGTCCATCACAGAAGAAATAATAGGTTTCTAAACTACAAACATGAAATTAATTACCTAATTGTATTAATGAGAATAGAAGATACTCTGATTTTTTCCTAAGATATTTAATATTCCACAAGATATATAAATACAATTGTTTATTAAAAGCTATAAATTACTAAAAATAAATGATATTTTTAAGAAGAATTCAGAAAGGTTACCATAAGTCAAAATTCCTAAGGAAATAAAATATTTCAGCTAATGCAAGTCTTGTTTTTTTTATTTCAATAAGAATTAGCTATAACTACCTTAAGAACAGCTAAGGATCTGGAGTATCATTTCCCTAATAACTTTTTTTAGCATTATAACACCATGAGCTAATAAGGCTGACAGCACATAAATACTGTAAAAAATAAGCTGCTTTGAAAATTCACAGAATGAGTAGGCTACTAAAATAAATTGGATTTTAAGGAAATTCACTCAGTTAACTAAATCTCTCTCTCTTTTTTTTTAAGGCATTCAGATTGAAATAGTGGCCTTTTAATCCCTTGTTCATTGTCTTTTTCTCTTAAATCTAACAATATCTAAAACATATTGAAATAAACACCTCATGCTGCCTCTTAAACAGGTAATTTAATCTAAGCTGTAACAATGATACCACACTAATTCCTTAAAGCTTAAATATAAAAAGAAAAAAAAAAACACAAAAAACAGCCTGAATGAAAAGAATCTTGCAGCACATTGTGAATTTAGGGAATATATATTTTTGTGCTCACGAGCAAAACAAAAGAAAACAAAAGCAACCCACCTTTTAATTCAGTAAACAAATTAATATGGTTGTAAACCTGTCATCTAGAAAAATTGCACCCTCAAATAAATACAGAACTTGTTAATAGGTATTAACAATATCTATAGAATTTTACTCATGGTATTAAATCCATTAGGGTATAATTTATATACTAAGACTATGATGTATAATTTATAGAGATTAATGGATATATTTGGATTTTTCTAATTTGAATTCCAAATGGTATCTACTATGCAACCAATAGTTGAGTAATGCCTTTGAGCTTCTTGGACACTATGGCTTGCTTTCAAGGAAGAGGAGCTTATAGTAGGTTCTCTCATTTTCTCTACCAGTGTTTTAGAAGTGATAATGGTGCTTATCTGTGGGATCCATATTTAATATGATTATTTACCTGCATGTATTAGAATATTTTCTTTCAATATCTGACAAATGGGAGAGGCTGTTGTGATTAGAGTGTTTATTATCTTTGTGAAATATCTATGGTATGGGATAATAGAATTAAAACTACTTTAGATATAATTAATAATTTTCTTCTTTCCAGTAGATCTGGTTAACACTGTTATTGATTATAATCAATAATTATTAATTTTAAAATTCTAAATACATTCTAAACACACTAATTTGGACCTGTATGCTTTTATGTAAGTTGATATATTTTTATATTCTCAAAATATATCTAAAATTGTTATATTATATATGTAATATATAAAACAACTTCTCTTTATATTTTTTTTTCTTTTCTGAGAAATTAGAAAAAGGGGTCATGCGGAAGCATATGATTTAACATCTGATAAGGACTTTTATTTAGGATATAGAAATAATATATTTAAAAAGTGATTATTTTGAGAGAGAGAGAGAGAATGCAAGTGGAGGAGGAGCAGATACAGAGGGGAACATAGGATCCAGGGCAGGAACTGTGAAGACAGTAGCAAGCCCAATGTGGGACTCAAACTGATTTACCGTGAGATGATGCCCTGAGCCCAAGTTGAGTGCTCAACCAACTGTGCCACCCAGATGCCCTTAGGAAGAATACTTCTAACTCAAAATAACAAAACAAAACAAAAAAAACCAAAATAATTAAAATATGAAAATTATGTGAATAGGCAGTTTTCCAAAGAAAATATGTAAATGCACAAAAATCTCATAAAAAAGATACTCAACTTTTTTAGCCATCAGTAAAATTCAAATCAGAACCATAATAGGAGAGCACTTCATATCCACTATGATGGTAATAGTAGTAGGAATAAAAATTATATAGCAAGTGTTGGTGAGGATGTGGAGAAATTGGAATCCTTACATACTACTAGTAGAAATGTAAATTGATGCAACTGCTTTGTTAAATAGTCTAGTCATTCCTCCAAGTATTAAAGATAGAGTTATCATATAACTCAACAGCTTCACTCCTAGGTATTCACCCAAGATAAATGAAAACTTATATTCACACAAAAACTTGTACATGAATGTTCAGAGAAGCATTATTCATAGCAGCAAAAATGTGGAAACAACGCAAATGCTCATCAGTTGATGAATGGATAAATCAAGTGTCGCATATGCATATGATGGAATATTATTTAGCAATGAAAATCAGTCAAATGCAGATATGCCAGAACATGTATGAACCTTGAAAATGTTTGACTACAAAAAATAGCCTCCAAAAAAAGTTTCATATTATATATAATTCCTTTTGCGTGAAATATTAAAGATGGGCAAATCTAGAGAGACAGAATTTTCATTACCTAAGACTGGGGTAGGGGAAGTTGTATGGATTGCTAACTGATACTGTGTTTCTATTTGAAGCCATTGAATTATTCTAACATTGACTGTATTATTGCTTTCATAACTCTGTGAATATACTTAAATCCATTGTCTCCTACATTTTAAATGGGTGAATTGTATAGAGTCTGACATATTTCAATAGAGCTTTATAATAAAAGAATATGTCGTGTCCTCTTTTGAACAGTTAAATACACAGTTATCATATTCAATACCATTGGTGGCGGAACATGAAATGGAAGAAACTTAGAGTGCCATAATATTAGGTAATATTTTTGCCTATAAATATTAAATTTATTCATTTGCTAATAGAGAAAAATTTCAGAATACAGAGGTATACTTAAAAAAGTTTATGTGTACGTCTACAACCAAACACACATGTATACCTGTTTGCTTTGGGGCAAAGTGTTTGCAGTGACCCATGGAGAAAGTGAATGCAGCTGCCTTAAAGCATCCGTTCTATCCCCTTTTTAAATGTGCACTTTGCTGTTTTTAACTGATTACCTGGTTTTAAATGTTTTAAATGTTTACATAAACTATATAATAATAAAAAAAATTATTTTTTTCAAGTGAAACCTGTGGCTCAGAATGTGTTTAAGTATTTTGCCAGAAGGTACAAAGCTAGTCAGACAAAAACTGTGAAGAAACTCTGTTAAGTTTTATTCCCAATCCTATGAACTTTCCGGTTCTCTTAACTGCCATAGATAAATTAATTTGAAAAGAAAGATTTACTTCATCTATTAAGACTCAAGAAGAAACTCATTTAGGTTATTAATATGGCCTTCCTTACATAAAAAAAGGATGAGAGAGATAAATGTTAGAATTTGCATAATGCTGCTTTTATTGAACATTTATAAATTTTGCAAATTATTCAACGAAATCTACTGAAAATCATATGTTCCTGCTTCATGTTATTTATGCAGCTTTTATTATAGTACAAAACCAGACCAATAAAGGCAGTTATTTGATCTCAATTTAATATTCCCTCACTAAAAGAAAAATTTTAGATACCATATATTGGTTAATTTTAAATCTTTTCTCATTGATTAAACACTTTAAGCACTGTAATTTCTCAATGAATAAATGTTCAAAATAGCAGTCTTGATGTACTCAGTTTACCATTAACTCCAAAGTAGCTCTTCTGACTCCCTGTTAAAAATCTTCAAGTTCTTGAATCTAAAAAGGGACTGCATTATGTTGATAGTAAGGTATAGCTTTGTTTTATAGAAGCAAGAGCATTATTTAATTTTTGAATATTCTGTAAAGATTCTGGTTTACAAGGAAGAATATGATATCAAATCCTTACTCCATAACACATATAAATCTATTTCAGATGTTAAACTCTATATTTCTTCTTAAATGATGAATTTAAATACCCAGATATAACATGATCATACCTTCCAGTTAGATTTAAAATAACACCAATACTTAATTGAAAGTTATGTAATTTCTTTAGGTTGAAATACCTGGGATTAAATACATGTCCAGTCACTGTAAAGTAATTATTCAAAAGTTGACATTTTAATTTTCATGAGTTCAGTTTAATTTTCACAATATTTTTCTGTATGTCTAAGGTTTCAGGATCATATATTTGGTATTCAGATCAAGATTATGTCAGCAGTATATTGATAATGTGGCAGATGAACTCGTAAGTTTCATGTAATAACCTGCAAAACAGGAATATTTAAAGTATTCTCAACACTACAAGCTGGTCTTTATTTCTGCATTTGAAATGACATTATATGTTTGTTAATAATATTTCTAAAGAAAAGAATGATAGTGAACAGTGTTCATATCTGATTTAATTTTAAGTAGATTATACTTCTTACAGGTTTATCTATCTTACCTTTTATCTATCTATCATCTGTCTATCTGTCTATCTGTCATCTATATAAATTAGCATGGTTTACTCCTTTGAGGTATAAATAACTAGGCAAGTTATCCTATAGACAAGTAGATAAGTAAATGTTCCAGATTTCAACTAAGAAGAAAGTGACCAGCATTTTGGCCATTTCAGATGGAGTGAAAGAGACATCTTCTGTAAGGATGTTACACAGGGCAGAGACTTGAATAATACTCACTAGAAATGTATTTTTAATAAAGAGAAGAGATATCACCCCAAAACTAGAATTATTCCAGTTCCCGGAAGGTTGGCAGAAAGGCACTGTGAACAAGAAAAAAATGGTAAGAAGTGAGGAAGGACACGCACACTGAGGTCCTGTCATGTGACACCTTAGAGGCATGGCTCCAGGTAGCTCTATGATCAGTGGTGGAGACGTTTTAAGAAGAGTAATGCTATGCATGGTCTGAATTACATTTACTAATCTCACTTAAGGTGAAGTATAGTTGGTGGGGAAAACTGGGAGTATGAAAATCAGTGATTTTGTGAAATTCTAGGTGAGTCTATGGTCATTCAGAGCAGTGTGAAAAAGTCATCCTAATAAAAATTACCATATCTGCAGGCAGAAGCAAGGAGAATTGCTGGTGATAGAATATGCAAGAGAGAAAAATTGGTACCTTGAACTCATTTCTTTTAAACCTGATTTCAATATATTTTCATTTACTAATATTGTGAATGCAAAAAAATGGAGTTTGTTAAGGTACATAGGCATATTGAACATATTGTTTCAAATGTTTATTAGACATCAACAGAAAATTACTGTGATGCAGTATTCGAATATTTCTTAGTTGCCATTTAAACAAGTGTGTGGAATACAATTAATGACAAGCATGCATGGTTTCAAGAGGTTATCAATGTAATGACTTCTTTTTTTTTTTTAAACACTCTTTTTTTTTTTTTTTTTGAGAGAAAGCAGGAGAGACAAAGCATGAGCCGAGGAGGGGAGGGGCAGAGAGAGAGAGGGAGACACAGACTCCGAAGCAGGCTCCAGGCTCTACGCTGTCAGCACAGCGCCTGACGAGGGTCTTGAACTCACAGACTGTGAGATCATGACCGGATCTGAAGTCATACTTCAACTGACTCAGCCACTCAGGCGCCCCATGACTTATTCTTGAAAATACTTACGGAGAGGCTCCTGGGTGCCTTAGTCAGTTAAGCATTGAATTCCTGATTTTGGCTCAGGTTGTGATATCATGGTTCATGGGTTCAAGACCCACATCAGGCTCTGAACTGACATTGTGGAGCCTTCTTGGGATTCTCTCTCTCCCTCTCTCTCTGCCCCTCTCCCTGCTCTCTCTCTCTCTTTCAAAATAAATAAATAAACTTGAAAATACTTCTGGAGTATGGACTCCAGAAAATAAGATAAATCAGGAAAGAAGTTGCATGATACGTAGGAAATGACTTACAAATGTACTCAGTAATGTTTATATTCTAAAAATATTTAAGATCAGAAAGTTATATACCACACATTGTGTGTATATACCACACATTGATATACACACATAACTAAGTTAATGTACATGTATACATATATGCATATAATAACTAAAAATTTTATATAGAAAACACCAAAATAGATGAGGTTTTGAGTGTTCGTGTAACATCATGTGTGGACATACAGAGAAAATAAATAGTTCAGACTAGTTCCTAATGTTAATCCTCAATTAGAAGAATAAAAATAGAATATTCTGAATAAAGTAAATACACAAAAATGAGAAAAAGAAAAGTAAAAACAAAGCAAGATAAATATAAGGTATACTTAACAAAGTTTATGTGTACGTCTACAACCAAACACACATGTATACCTGTTTGCTTTGGGGCAAAGTGTTTGCAGTGACCCATGGAGTAAATGATTGTATGAGTTTGTTTACCACAGCAGAGAGAACACTCTACATATTCAAATCCATTATGGTTACAAGATATACTTATTAAAGACAAGTAATATATTGTGACTAGTAATGAACATGTAGCAGAAGTATGACCTATTGTTAGGATATTGTAAGTATCCAATAATTAGATAATGAACCATGTATTTGGGGAAGGGGGAAAATATTATATACTGAGGATAATTTAAAGAGGAATCAAGACTATGTGGAGACTGAACATTGGCAACACAGTGGAGGGGAGATTCTAAGTTATTCATGTGTCTTCTTTGAACTGACCATGTGACACTATTAAATAGATTGAGGTTAGCAGAAGACAATGGTGAGAGAGGGTGAGAGAGGCAGCAGTGAGAAATTAGAATTTAGTGGGGGACACATCGTGAGGCAGACAAATATAGATATCCAATATTAATGTGATATTTAAGTCTTTATCCTAGAAGAGAGACCACAGCTTATAAATCAGATTTGAGAATTGTGGAACTCACTATTTGCTTGCCCAGATGTATTTGTTTTTAAATCTTTGATAGCAGATCCTTATGTTAAGAGATTTTCTTCCCGGAATGCACAGATTCGTACTTACACTTCATACATGTATATGACATCCCAGACCAATTTAATTATTTCTGCTAGAAACTGGGACAGAAGTGTGCTAAGTCACTTAGGAAGGTAAAGTTTCTGTTGCTGAAATCCAAGGACTGCCATCCCTGTAAAACTTATAAATCTCTTGTGGTTAAGTTCTTTAATTCTGTAAACTCTTTTCTTTTTTTTTTGTTAGTGTTTGTAGCTGGCAAACAGAAAACTCAATAAATTATTGAAATTGGTTTCCAGAAAGCAACCCTATAAGTATTATTCCCTCTGGAATTTATGATGTGTTTAGAATTAAATACTGAGCTGCATTTCAGTGAATGGCAATGAACATCTGATTCATATTTCAAAGTGGTAAAAGAGCAGCTTATTTTAGGAAGTTCAGAAACAGGTACTCAATCTATGGCTGTGATCGTGTAGGACCATGAGTTTATTGAAGGAGATGCTCTGAACTAGATAGTTGCTGCCATAGGGTAACTTAAAAGTTAATGTAAATATTGGAGCCACAGTTCAAGGAAGCTGATTTGACATTGATGAAAACACAGGAGAAATATATACACTTAAATATCCAGTAGAAGGTCTGTTCTCAGTTGAAAGTCTGTGTGGGATTTTTCAGCTCTGACCATAGGCAATTACAAATGCTTTCCCTGGCAGGCCTTGCAAGGAATGTTGCCCACCCAAACCAGACCTGGTGCACAGCCAATGCCCTTCAGTCTTAGAGGGGAATTGCGGTATTGAGGCTTCTGGCTAGGCATGTTCTTTGTATGTTTGCAATCCTAGGCCAGGCACCTTAATTCCTAGGTCTCTTTATCTGAGGTCCTAGGTGGAAGTCTTCAAGTACCTCTAGAGGACTTAGGAAGAAGGGGGGAGGGGAAAAACTTGAAGACATTTTGCCCCTCTGTCACTTCCCAGTGCTTCTTCACTTCTAGACCTTATCCCCTCTCTAGAGTCTCCAGAGTCCATTAAATTTTTGATGTCTTTGGTTCAATCACCACCTCTGTATCTCCACTGATCAGTTAACCAGTGTCTCGTTCCAAGGGCGAAAATGGAACAGGAGTAGTCTGTTTTCTCCAGTTTTATTTTTATTTGTATTTTTAAAGTTTATTTATTGAGAGAGAGAGCACGTGCACAAGGGGCGGGGAGAGGGAGAGAGAGAGGGAGAGAGAGAGAGAGCGAATCCCAAGCAGGATCTGTGTTTTCAGCATGGATCCCGATGCAGGGCTCAAAATCAGGAACTGTGAGATCATGACCTGAGCCAAAACCAAGAGTCAGACACTTAACTGACTGATTTATCCCTGCACCCCATCCAGTTTTAGACTCTTGATTATACCATTGCAGTAAGTGTTTAAAGGCTTAACTCTTTCATTTCTTGCTGGTTGGTTAAATTATGTATTCTCACATCTGGCACTTCAGCTCTGTCCCGGTAACTCAGATGAGCGCCGGAAATTAAGATGCGTACCACAGACCAGAATGCCACCCAGTGTTTTTCCCTATTGACACTGAAAAATTCTATTTTTCTTTATGACTCTACAAGTGAGATCATTTTTTGGCAAACTGGATGGTTGATTCTGTAAGTTGCTGCATTATAATGTCAGTTGGATTTACAATCAGCTGTGCCACTGTGTATGAACTCGAAGGCACTGATCGATAAAGAATGGGATAGGAAACATTAGAGGACTGCTGTCGTGATGGATATGAAAGGCTTGGAGAAATGTCTCCACTGTGGAAACCTTGCCCGACAAGCCACTTTCTTTAGCAAAGGAAACTAAATGAAGCTCAAAGTCCCTTTCTAGTAATAATTTCATAAAAATTTACCAGGAAACCAGGATAAATGCTGTGTAGTCCTTAGGGATTTGGAGGTAAAAAAATCAGAATGGCAAAGAGAAGGATTTAACTTATAGAACGTGTAAAAATTTAGAACTTTATAAGAAATCTTGCAAGTGTATGCATTTGCTTTGCAAAAGCAGATAAAAATAGATATGAGTTTGCTCACTAGGAGATTTACATACAGAGTTCTGAATTGGAGGATATATTCCCTTCAAAATTGTTTGGATTTATATGCTGGGTTCTGTAAAAAATATTTAGAATAAAAAATCCTTTAACATAATATTAAAAATGCATTCAGTGATTCTAGGATAATAAAGATTTAGATTGGATCTATTATAGGCATGTAGCCCATGGATCCTCTCACTATGTCTCCCTCAGATTCTGGAAAACTGTTTTTTCCTTCTTCATAATGTCGAAGAAAATCAGAATTTTTTCTTTAAAAAATTTTAATATTTATTTATTTTTAGAGAGAGAGAGAGAGAGACCATGCTCATTGAGCAGGGGAGGGGCAGAGAGATAAGGAGAGAGAGAGAATCCCAGGTAGGCTCTGTGCTGGTTGAATGCGGGGCTTGAACTCATGAACTGTGAGGGCATGACTCGAGCCAGAATCAAGAATTGGATGCCCAAGTGCCCTAAGAAAATAAGAATTTTTGAAAAGCGACTTAGCATCACCAGGCTAGGAGTGCTAGCATGAAAGGCTATAATAAAAATGGAAACTCAATTGTAATGAAGATCAAGATAAATTTGGATAACCATGTTCCAGTGAAAAAAATATGATATATATAATCATATGAGAGGAAGCATTTAATAAGACATCAAGATGCAACAAAACAGGTCAATATAATTTTTATAGGTTGATACCTGTGCCTATTTACTTTATTTAGGTAAAATATAAAAGCCAACAAACACATTAAAACAATCCCCATCCCGCCAAAACTAGTAAAAATAAGCCATGTTGAGGGGCACCTGGGTGGCTCAGTCGGTTAAGCATCCGACTTCGGCTCAGGTCATGATCTCACCGTTCCCGAGTTTGAGCCCCATGTCGGGCTCTGTGCTGACAGCTCAGAGCCTGGAGCCTGTTTCAGATTCTGCGTCTCCCTCTCTCTCTGCCCTTCCCCCACTTGTGCTCTGTCTCTCTCTCTCTCCAAAAATAAATAAACATTAAAAAAAAATAAGCCATGTTGAGTCATCACATTAAAAATACATAGCCCTTAACTGAGTAAGAAAGTATATTCATTCACCTGATTGCAGACATAGAGCTATTAGTGGCGGTAGTAGTAGTAGTAGTAGTGGTAGTAGTAGTAACAGCAGCAGCAGCAGCAATAGCAGTACTAGCATCTGTAGTAGTAGTAATAGTAGTCGTAGCAGGAGCAGAAAGAACAGGGATAAATTAAAAATATTATAGTACCCTCGAAGCAGCATGTTATACCATCCTGCATGATATTGCATTTTAAGGGAAATTGTAAAGATTATCATCACTGACAAAAACATCAAGGATATCACTTATCGCCAGCACCTTATAGTATAATTTGTCTTGTTGGAGAAAGATAATAAAATGTGTCAATGTAAGTTTTATTGATTGTTTATTTCGATTATACTTGCTTTACCAGATGTGGTCTCTTTTAAGAAAATAAATATAGCTTTTACATTTGGAATAAGACTTCTGTTTTCCAAATGCATTTTCTCAATTAGAATACAAGGAATAGATGAGAAATAAAAATCTTTAAGATGTAAAAATACATACCAAATGTTTTTGTGAGTTGATAAAAGAAAGAGAAGATATTACCAGGTCATTGTTTACTACAAGTACAGACACAATTACAAAATATAATTATTCTTTGAGTTATGCATCATATACTCCAAATAATACATACATATAATAATAATAATAATAATAATAATAATAATATAATATAAATAAAATACTATATACACAAAACACAAACTACAGGGGGTAAAAAACCTCTCTCCTGGAACCAATCTATGCTGCATGGCCTCCCACACTTTCAAGAATGAGACATTCATTCCCCCAGATTCTGGACTTGTGGTGAATGTTGACTCTTAGCTAGTCTGAGAGTCAAAAAGAGAGGGAGATGCCTCATCTACAGGCAATTCTGAAGGTTGTTCAGCATTTACTGTGAGGTTGGCTGGCATCTCTGTTGCAACTGCACTGTAGTGGTCTCACCCCATTCAGTTCTTCTCCCATCACTGACAATCATTCCTTGATACCAACAGTTGACTCAGTAAACTTCCTGGATGCAAATCTTTATCTCAGAGTCTTCTGTACAGAAGTTCTGAACCAAGACCATTGGAGCCAAAAGTGATCTGAGAAATCATTCTAAAGAAGAGGATTTTGGAATTGGATCATCTATTGGCTGGCTAGCATTGCTGGTAGATGAAAAGTTTCAGGAATGTTGTTATGCCACAATATTTTATTGAGACATCAGAGGAAGAGAATGTACGACAAGCACCATGTATTAACATTTGAGAAATTTTTTTGAATGTAATAGTTGTAAGGATATTGCATGATTGCTCCTGGGGAAACTTTACACACTGGAGAAAAACAAGGAGATGCATTCATCAATAACTGAAAGTCAGAGAGCTTTCTTGACTCTCACCTCCTATGATCAGAGGTCAGAGAGTATCAGGTCCAGGATTTATTTTAAAGCGTAGCAGAGCTCCAAAATAGGGTGGAGTTTCAACTTTAAAAGTTCTACTATGCCAAAGTCAGAGACCTGATTGGGGACAGATTGGTTTTTGAGACATGGGATACTAGAATAAGTAATCTCTCTCTCATCTCGCGCTCTCTCCTGAAAGAGAGATAATGTGATCATGTCATTTAAGTTGAACAACAGTGCCTTTGCCACAACCACGTGTACTCTCCTACCCTACAGCACTTCAGCAATTTTTGAGCAAATTGAATGCTGCCTCCCAATACGCTTTGAAAACCCAGTTGCTTCTGAGTGTCTTCAACTCTCTAAGTTAGCTATTAACCCAAAAGTTATGTGCTGCTGTTTATCAGAAAAATATTTGTCTAGAATAATGGGCAAAATTTGTTGATAATGGGCTCAGTAGTGTACCATAACCTCAATTTAATCCATTCATTTTAAGCATGCCTTTTTGAACTATGGATAAACATTTTTTTTTTTGTATTTGTGAGTTTAGTTTATTTGTTTCAATCAAACCATTCGTAAGTATTTTACTTATTACTAATATAGACTGACTCCTTGAGAACATTTTCTTTAACTTTGTGTCTATACTTTATTCTTCTTATTCTGGTTTGGAGCTTGAGCTCTGGAGTTAGAAGGCCTGGATTCAAATAATAGGTCTACTATTTTAAATATTCGTGTGTAGGAGAAAAATGTGCACTCTGCTTTGTTTTCATCCTACATGAAGTTAAGATAATAAGACATGTGTGTAAACTCTTTAGTTTTTAGTGGTGGTGTTGAATCTTTCTCTCTTTTTTTTAAAGTTTATTAGTTTGAAAGAGAATGTGTGTGCAGTAGTGGGGGAGGGGCAGAGAGAGAGAGAGAGAGAGAAAGGATAGAGAGAATCCCAAACAGGATCCATGCTGTCAGCCTTTGGCCTGACAGGGGGCTCAATCCCATAAACCATGAGTTCACGACCTCAGCAGTAACCACGAGTCAGATGCTTACCCAACTGAGCCTCGAGGGTGCCCTGAATCTTTCTCTTTCTACCATTTTGAATGTTTAAAAAAGAATGTAAAGAAATTATAGATATTTACTTTTACATTGTAAGTTAACATTTATATGCGTTATATTGTGTGCCTACATAATCAGATAAATAGTGCAATATTCTCATTTACAAAGTCAGAATTTTTATTTATATCTTATTTTGATATATGTTTTTTTAAGTTTGTTTATTTATTACTTATTTTATTTATTTATTTTGAGGTGAGGAAGGGCAGAGAGACAAGAAAGAATCCAAGCAAGCTCTGCACTGCCATCACAGAGCCCGACACAGGGCTCGAATCCTCAAACCATGAGATCGTGACCTGAGCTGAAACCAAAAGTCAGGCGCTTAACTGACTGAGCCACCCAAATGTCCCATAAATCTGTTGTTTTTAATATCATATAGTTATTTGGGCGCCTAGGTGGCTCAGTGGAATAAGCATCTGACTTCAACTCAAGTCATAAGCTCATGGTCCATGGGTTTGAGCCCCATGTGGGGCTGTTTTGACAGCTCAGAGCCTGAGGCCTGCTTAAGATTCTGTGGCACCCTCTCTCTTGCCCCTCTCCCGCTCAACTCTGTCTCTTTCTTTCAAATAAACATGAAAAAAAATTCTTTTTAGGTATCATATGGTTAGTACAGCTTCAGTATTTTCAAATATAAGAATAACTTGTAGTTTCCTTAAGACTGTGCACTCTATAAAACACAGCAGTTTTTGCGAGGGGGATTAGATTTTGTTAACAAAGAATTCAAATAACAGCTTCATCAATTCCACACTAAGATGCTTTAGGCAAAGTTTCATAAACTTTTCAACTGTTGATATCATTATTTCTTCCTTTACTTTCACAGTTATAATAGGAATATAATGATACTTGTCTTATGGACCTACTTGTAGGATTAATACAGAAAAATACAACTTAAGAGTTACAGTGCAGACATAAAGTAAATGTTTAATAATATCGATGATGTTATTTTAGATAACTGCATAGAATTAATAAATGTGTTCTTTCAAAATTTCTGACAGTGCTCCATTGTTTTCTGTATTTGATTATGAAAAAAAATTGGTGACTATCCATTTTGTTACTATCTTTGATCCTTTTTTTCCCACATCTGGATAAGATTCATATTTTTTCTGTTTTAAATGTAAATATGTTTATCTTTCCATTACTTCCTTGATGGTTAATAAGTACTTTCAATACACATGTCATTATAGATTATGAAATATGCTTATATAAGAAAGTGAATTTGATATGCCTAACTTGTTGCATGATTGCCAATATTTAAAATGTAATCAATGATATACTGCCTGTCTGCATTTAAAAAAAACAAAACCAAACAAAAAAAAACAGTATATTTTAACAGTTTCCATCAGGCATAGGTTCTGTGACCCACACACTTCCCTTCCCCAAATATTTATATACTAATTTATTTTTTGTATTCAAATTTTATAATATGCTATGCCTAATTCAGTGTCCTATACCATTTAGTTGTAATCATTTGTCTACTTTTATATTAATTCAATAAAGGAGTATATTTTGAAATGCTTACTCTATGCCAATTATATACTATATGATGTCATATCTGGCAGTTGTAGGAACAGAATCAATACAAGATAGAAGATGCTAAGATGAGGAGACTCAGTCTGATTTAATACCAGCACCAGAACAACAGAAAAATACTTTTCTAGCTTTCCATTTGTTTTAGATGTTAAGTTTCTGTTCTAGAGAAATATTTTCTGTCCTATAATTTGGATGGTTTTAAATTAAAACTAATAAGTACAATTTATTCATTTGTATAGATCAAAGTATTTTTGAGGAAGGCTAGTGGTCATAAATATGTTCTATGCACATTGCAGACTATTTGCTTCCAGGGTTTGTGAATCGTGAGTTAAAATATAAAACAAAAATGGAATATAAATCATATTACCTAAAACCCTATTGTAATTTTATTCATATAAAAATACATTGCTGTAAATAAAGCAGTTACATTGGAGTCTTTTATTTTTTCTTTTATTCTCCACCATCCCCCCAACCTGTCCAGGTTGTCTGGGATGGTCAGGCTCTAGAATAAAAATACATATTCACCTAACTGGATATGTATCATATGTACATGTATGTGTATATGTGTGTGTGTGTGTGTGTATATATATATACATTTATATACATATATATATATGATTTCAATTACACCACCATTGACTTTAGCCTTTGGACTGCAGTCTGTAAAACACAATCATAACAGCAAATTCTATCTGCTCTGTGTTAACTAGATTTCTCTTGGCACTAGCATTATATGACGCTCCTAAATCTCTTGATTAGTATTGACTTGTCTCTGAGTTGTGTGTCAACTTCTGTAAGCTTCTAGGGCTACATGCCTCATTTTAATCAGGACTTAGCATTAATCTTTATGAGTGATAAAACGTGTGCGATTGGAAAGTAAATGGATTTAAGTGCATGCCAACTTTTAGGTACTACACAGAACACTTACGGCCTTTATCCTGTGCCTTTGAAATATGGGATTACTCTCCACATGTATACTTTGCTGTTTCAAGACACTTTTCATATTAATGAAAATAATACTGAATGATTTTTCCTTAATGTTTTGGGTGTGGAATTGATATTTTTTCATAGAAAACAACACAGAGGCATATGAGATTAAGTGTTTGAACCTTTGATTACAATTTTATTTTTTGGCAGATTTTTAATTGAAACCTATGCACTTTCACTTTTCATAATCCTAGAACACTCTAAGTAGAGATATTCATTAATTGTCCTTATATGCAGGTATACATGGAAGATAAAATGCAATTATAATTGACAGAAATGAAATTTTCTTAGCTTTTTCAGATTTCTTTAAATAATGAAGTGAATTAAGAGGGTTATAAGATAGAAATTACGTTTGTGGAAGTCAAAATTCAATGTTAAAAACAATAGATCTTAAAAACAAGTAATTTCTCATCAAAGAAGAAATTCTCAAAAGTCTGGAGCAATTATTGAGGTTTTTGATATGAGAGACCCAGGGCCCTTCTTTCTTCTCAGCCATCCTTTGTATGTCTACTGGCCTTATCTTCACAAGATAGCTTCAGCACTGTGAGCATCAGATCCATGTTCCAAGCAAAAATAACAAGAAGATTAAAGGGCACAAAACACACACCAGTGAGCCTGCTAACGTTGCAGTTTTACCAGAATCAGCAGAAAAAATTTCCACATGTCATTTGCAGAAATTCTAGCCTCAATGAATTTATAGAATGCAGTATTCCATCTGGGAAAATTTTAAGTATACATAAACTAGATTTTGTTAGTAAGGCAGAGGAAGGTAATGATATTAAGAAAGCAATAATCAAAACGTGTCCACATGTGAGAGAGACCATATAATAGTTATAATTCATAAAAAAAAACCCTATGGATTAATGGAGCTGACATTCAAATGAAGGGAGAAAATAAATAAGCAATAAATGTGTGATGTGTCAGAAGTTGATAAGTATTATAAGATAAAGTATATCAGAGTACGGGGATTTTTATAAGAAAATGCTATTTTGTACAAAGGGAGTGGGAGATGCTATTCTTGACAAGCTGACAGTTAATGGAACTTTGGAAAAAAGTGCCATAGTAAAGCAGATACTTGAGGACAGAGCAGGAAGGCAGAAGGAAGAGCACATTTAAAACCTCTGAGTTGAGAGAATATTCTAAGAACAGCAAAGCATAACAGATTATGGAGGCAAGAAAGCAAGAGAGAAAGGATGAGAGGCCAGTGAAGAAGTAGAGTTCACACAGGCTGTAATGTCTCTGGATTTGACTCTGAATTAAATATGAAGTAAATCGTGGGATTTGAGTTTATATAATCTGGCTCTTTTTTTATTGTTTTATGGAGAATCGAATGGAGGGGACAGTCCTAATTTATATTCATTTCTGTCATTTTCCTGTATGTTATTTATCACCCCAATTTACTTATTCTAAAATAGTGGTATAAGTTCATATTGTCGAGAAACTATTCTGTTTGTTCCCATGTAATCCGTTCTCTTAATGGATTAACAATATCCTAACCATATTCCAGAGTTTATATCACTGTTCACTGAAATCTTTAAAATTTTATTATACGTGTGCAGCAATATTTGTATACATTTTATTTGGCTTTGCCTTGATGTTTTGTTTACATCTATTAACATGGAATAAATATCATAATAATTTTTTTCACACCTATTCACACACACACACACACACACACACACACTGATACTAATAATATACATTGCACACAATCTTTATTCCCAAATGTGTGCCTTTATTTTTTATTCTTACATTTTTAAATTACCAAAAAATTCAAATTCAGATAGATAACTTAAGATTGTGTATTAAGAGTATTTCTCTTAGAGGTGCCTGCCTGGCTCAGTCAGTTAATCATCCAACTCTTTTTTTTTTAATGTTTATTTATTTTTGAGAGAGAGAGAGAGCGAGCAGAGGAGGGGCAGAGAGAGAGGGAGACACAGAATCTGAAGCAGGCTCCAGGCTCTGAGCTGTCAGCACAGAGCCTGACACAGGGCTTGAACCCATGAATCATGAGAGCATGACCTGAGCTGAAGTCCAACATTTAACTCACTGAGACATCCAGGCGCCCCAGTCATCCAACTCTTGATTTCAGCTCAGATCATTATGTCGTGGTTTGTGAGACTGAGCATCTCATCAGGGCCTGCTTGGGATATTCTCTCTCTCTCTCTCTCCCCCCCTCTTTTTCTCTCTCTCTCTCTTAAAATGAATACATAAATGTAAAAGAAAAAATATTTCTCTTTAAAAAATTCAGTTCCATACAGTTGTGTTACTTTCACAGACACATTATTAACAAATCTTTATTATCTCTAACAGAGTTTGGTATCTTAGTTTTAAACTTTCTTTTATTCATATGTCTTTTTGTTCAGTTTAATTCTCTGTTTCTACAGTATATTTTATACTAAGAGTATAAAATAGAGTGTACATAAGTAATGAGTTTCGTGTCTTTGCCTATTTTAAAAACATATCTTTATGTTGCCGTCTGTGGTAGTCATTAGTGCTTCATGTATAGATCCGCTAGCTCTCTGAATTTCAAACAGATGTTTAAGATTTCTCATAATTGTCTATTTCTGGTTTGGCTGGCCCATGTGATTCGTTCTGTTCAACGAGAGTGGAGCAGGAATTCCACACTGCTGATACTTAAATTAAAAAAAAAATAAATTAAGTTTTATTTACTTATCTAGAGAGAGAGAGAGAGAGAGAGAGAGGGAGAGAGAGAGAGAGAGAGTGAGCAGGGGAGGGACAGAGAGTGAGAATCCCAAGCAGGATCTGCGCTGTCAGCACAGAGCCCAACAGGGGGCTCGAACTCACGAGCTGTGAGACCATGACGTGAGCCAAAACCAGGAGCCAGAAGCCCCACCAGCTGAGCCACCCAGGCATCCCCACACTGCTGATATTTGGATGCTGATGTGGTGTGATCCAGTGATCTCCATTTATTTCTGTTACGGCCACCAGCAATATTTGTGAGAGCTTCCTCTCCATTGGTATGGAAATGTTAATGTCTGTAGTGTACAATACCTCCTCTCTTCCTTCAGCCAACTATAAGGGGTCATGTAGCCTGAATAATAAATTGTCCATTGCTGATTTAAGCTACTTAATATGTGAATATATAGCATCACCTATTTGCTTTTGAATAATATGAAAATACTACCTAAAATCAGCTACAATCATAACAAAAAGCTTAACATGTGTGTCAATTTCAGATGGGAAATTTGGTGAAAATAAATCTATTATAGGAAGCAGTATGAATTGTCATGTAGTTCTAGAATAAGAAATTAAAAAAAAAAAATCAACAACAGTGAAAATTACCATTGTGGGTTTGCTGCTCTTCTCTGAAAGAGATAAATTATATAATAGTTGTCTAATTTGAAATTAGAAATTGAAAGTAAAGGAGTCTACACATCTAGTAATTTATAGGGTATGACTAAATTATTGCTTCTCAAACCCAAACAGTCATACTTGCAATTAATTAGGGATGCCTTTCAGCAAACAAGACAGATTAAAACCGAGTTTGCATCTAAAATCAAATCAAGGGGTTTGTCTGTCACATACATAGCTAGACACCCATGAAAAAAGAGAAAATCATTACCAAGTAAAATCCTTTTAATAAGACTAAATTACTCAAAGCAAATTTTATAAGTGCTAAGTGTTTGGTGGACCCATAAAACGCTGTTAAACTTAATTACTTTTTTTTTTTTTTTTTTGGTGAAGGACGGAGCAGCGGAGAGGTAGATAAAGAGACAGAGACAGAGACAGATTGATTGTTGAAGGCAGTAAGCAAATCTAAAAACAAATAACCAAACATAAACAACAATAAACCCTTCAAGCATGGCAATTAGCACAGAAAGTTGATAGAAATAAATGGAAAAGGAAAACACAATGCCGTGCCTTTGAGACAGTAGTTTTGCAAAATATATATCAATTTGAAACAAAAAGTCTCTATTCCTTTCAGACTTAGATGACCCCTGGGACATTTTCTATTGACTACTTCAGAAGGTACTAAGGAGTTAAAAGAAAAAAATATTTTTATTAAAGAAAAATAACTTGTGAGAGGTCAGAGATAAGAGACTAGGGCTAGAATTTGAGTTCCCCCTTCCAGAGATTGAGAATTCAACAATAATGAGATTTATTCCCCTACTTTAAGACCATTAAATTTTTTGTTCCCTGAGTACCCAAACTATATACAGAACTTGTAAAAAACTCGACACCCAAAAAAACAATAATCCAGTTAAAAATGGGCAGAAGACGTGAATAGACATTTTTTTCCAAAGAACACATACAGATGGCCAACGGACATATGAAAAAATGCCCAACATCACTTATCATCAAGGAAATTCAAATCAAAACCATGATGAGATGTCACTTCACACTTGTCAGAAAGGCTAAAATTAACACAGGAAACAACAGGTGTTGGTGAGGATATGGAGAAAGGGGAACCCTCTAAACACTGTTGATAGGAATGCAAACTGGTGCAGCCACTCTGGAAAAGAGTATGAAGGTTCCTCAGAAAGTTATAATAGAACTATTCTACTACCCAGAAATTTCACTATTTAGGTATTTATCCAAAGGATACAAAAATACTAGTTAGGGATTTATGCATCCAGACATTTATAGCAGTATTATCAACAAAGCCAAGCATTAGAAAGAACCCAAATATCCATCGACTAATGGATGGACAAAATATAGTGTATGTGTGTATGTATCTATATAGTTATTATCTATATAATTGTTATAATTATATGTAATCATATAGATACATACACACAGTAGAATATTACTCAGCCATCAAAAAGAATGAAATTTTGGCACGATGTGGATAGAGCTAGAGAGTATTATGGTAAGTTGAATAAGCCAAGTGGAGATAGATAAATGACATATGATTTTAGTCCTATGTGGAATTTAAGAAACAAAACAAATGAGCATGGGTGGGAGGAAGGGAAGCCGACCAAGAAACAAACTCTTAACTATAAAGAACAAATTGATGGTTACCAGAAAGGAGGTGGACAGGGGACAGAGGTTATGGGAATTGAGGAGGGCACTTGGATGAGCATTAGGTATTTTATTAGGTGTTAAATCACTAAGTTCTACACCTGAAACAAATGTTACACTATATGTTAACTGGAATTTAAATAAAAACTTGGAAGAAAAAAAATAATTTCACTAGACCAGGTTCTTAAAAGAACTTCTTATGTGTCTGTCTTCCTCCTCAGCATTTCCCCCCCTCATTATCCAGTGGGAGTTTTTAAAATGTATTGTTTTTTGGTTTTTTTTTGTTTTTTTTTTTTTTTTTTTAATTAATAGACCTATTTTTGGAGCAGTTTTAAGCCTGTAGACACATCGAGCCAAAAGAGTTCCCATTTATCCTTCTGCCCCTGTACGGTGTCTCCTATTATTAACATCTTGCATTTGTCCATAACAGTTGTTTCAGTTGACAGATTAAAATTAACTAAAGTCCAGTGACTAGAGTTCACTGTTTGAATTATGCAGTTCTATGGATTTTGACAACTGTATGATCCCATGTATGCACGATGACAATGTCATACCCAGTTGTTTCACTGCCTTAAAAATCCCCTGTGCTCTATTTACTCCTCTCTCCCTTTCTTACTCCAAACCCCTGGAAGCCACTAATCTTTTTACTATCTCTACATTTTTGCTTTTTCTAGAATGTTATACATTTGGAATCATAAACATTAGCATTTTAAAAATGTTATTTTTCACCCTGTTTTCCATTTAGTATTGGATGACTGAAGGAGAGGTAACATATCTTTGTAGTTCATAGGTTCCCAGATAGAAGAAACTATCTCTGGTTCATGTTTCATTTGGAGGACTTTGCATTTAATGCCATGATTGGCAAACTGGCCGTTTGCTGATCCAAAGGGAATTGTTATATATCTTGCTTTGACATTTGCTAAGGAAATGTGAGTGCAAGCTACTTTTTTAAAATTGAAGTATAATTAACATACAGTGCTGTATTAGTTTCGGTTGTACAATATGATGATTGAACAATTCTATACATCAATCACTGCTCATCACAGTAAGTATATTCTTAATCCCCTTCACCTATGTTACCCATCTACCTACCCGCCGCCTCCCCTCTGGCAACCACTAATTTGTTCCTTGTATTTAAGCATCTGTTTTTCCTTTTGTCTCTTTTTTTAATTGTTTTGTTTTGTCTTTCTATTTCACTTAGTATCATACCCACTAGATGCATCCATGTTGTTGCAAATAGCAATATTTATTCTTCTTTATGACTAATATTCCGTTGTGTGTGTGTGTGTATGTGTGTGGGTGTGTGGGTGGGTGGGTGGGTGTGTGTATATATACATACATTTATTTATACATATCACATTTACTTTATCCATTCATTTATGGATGGTCACTTGGATTGCTTACATTGCTTTCATATCTTGGATATTGGAAATAATGCTGCTATAAGGTTTTAATAATTCTTAGTGTACTTTTTAGAGAGCTAATGCACAAGTTACTATGCATTATCACTTTCTTATTTCATGAATTACAATGCTCGAAAAGGAGGATTCTCTGTTGATCTCTATCACCGAATGACCAAATAGTGAGCAGAAATATCAACAGTTGACTTTCAGTAACATGTAATTAGAGAAGGAGGGTGGTCAAATTTGGTTCACTGAGATTTTAATTTTTCATACCCCCATCAAACCTTGTCTCTTTACTAATATATTCATCTATTTGAATAGTAGTTTGCCTAGATAAATAATACATTCAAAATTATACTCCATATCTGTTTTCAAGAGAGTGCTTCTTACTTGTCAATTTGAAATGTTATGCCAGTATAAATATCACTTATTCATAGATGATAATATCTGTTATCTATGAAAAGTTATTTTCTTCAATTTGAAAATCAGAAATTTAAGACACGTATGACTTATTTCATTCCAGCTGCTCTAACAAAAATACCATAGACTTGGTGGTTTAAACAGTAAACATTTTTTTACTCACGGTTCTGAAGGTTAGAAAGTCCTAAGATCCAAGTATCAGTAGATTTGGTGTCTGGTGAGACCTGCTTCCTAGTTCATAGATGGTAATTAATTTTACTCTGTCATCTCATGGCAGAAAGGACAAAGGAGCTCCCTGGGGTCTAGTTTAAAAGGTCACTAATCCC
The DNA here is from genome assembly GCA_030068075.1 of Paguma larvata. NCBI lineage: Eukaryota > Metazoa > Chordata > Mammalia > Carnivora > Viverridae > Paguma > Paguma larvata. The sequence goes on along the minus strand of CM057839.1, from coordinate 22,327,450 downwards.
ATTAATGAGGGTTCCACCTTCATGACCTAATCACCCACCATGGCTTCATCTCCAAATACCATCATATTAGGAATTAGATTTCAATATATGAATTTTGGAAAGACGCAAGCATTCAGTCTATAGCAGTATTTTTTAAGTGTGTCCTTTTTAAAAAATCATCTTGTTCAGAAATAATTTGTCAATTTCAAATATGAGTCATATTTTTTATTTCACAGTGATCATATATTCATAGTTTCTTTTGTCCGGTTCTTCTTTCTGAAAATGGTATTATTTGAATTTTAAATTTCCATTATTTGTCTTTCAAATTTCATAACTTCTCATTTTTGTTTTCTTTCTATAATTTAGTCTTTGAATTCATTTTCTTATTCTACATTTACAAGGTTGTTTCAACTTCACCTTTCAAAGAATTAATTTTGTCTAAAGCCTTCATGGTATTCATCTATTCTAATTACTTATTTTTCTTTTGTTTTCAGATGTTCTTTCTACAATTTTTTCTTCCTTGTTTGCTTTAAAATATTTTCAAGGATGCAAATTTCACATATCAAAAATGCTCTTATATGTATTTCATTTTCAATCGTGTCCTCTTTTTCTCCGTCAAAACCAGTTGTTCATATTCTTATTTTTGTTCCAAGTTGTATTTTTATTTTTAGATTTTTCAAAATTAAAAATGGTTAATTCTGTTTAATCTTATTAATGCAATTCTATATCCATGAGAATAAATTGCTGTCATAGGTTTTCTTACTAAATGTATAATTTTTTGTGTATACAAATATTTTCTTTTTTTTAAATTGTTCTTAATGTTTATTTATTTTTGAGACTGAGCGAGACAGAGCATGAGCAGGGGAGAGGCAGAGAGAAAGGGAGACATAGAATCTGAAACAGGCTCCCGGCTCTGAGCTGATAGCACAGAGCCTGATGTAGGGCTCAGACTCAGGAACTGCAATATCGTGACCTGAACCAAAGTCTGGCTCTTAAATCAACTCAGCCACTCAGGCATCCTACAAATAATTTTCTTAATGTTATATTTAAATTAGATGGTAAGGGACTTTGACAGGCTGACTTATGTAAATAAAATGTATGGTCATGAGACAGTACCCACCCTTATAAGTTTAAACTTTTATTTAAGAATATTTTTGTATTTTCTTCATTCCTGGTTGAGACTTCTATTATTTCATTGAATTTTTTAATGTCATTCTGCTGTATTCTCTTACGTTGGGTTCTGCCTAATTTTAATGTTCTGTTCTGCCACAGTTCTTCTAGGTGTGTTACAACTTTGTTTAGAAAATGTTTATGATTGATTTAAACTCAAAGAAACTAGCCTAATCTGTCATGAATATATTGGGTAGGTTAATTATTTGTGACCCAAGTGAACTATAGGTCTTGCTTTAAAATGATTACTTTGAGAAATGGCCTTTGTCTCAGGTACACTTCCCGTGTTTATGGATTCCAAGCTGTAAGCCCCTCTGGAATCCTGTGTTGAAGAATGACCTTACCCCTGCAACAGCTCTATACTTTGCCAGTCTTTGGTTATTACATGCTCTGTTACCATTATTCTGTTCTGTGCTTTATGGAGTCTTGAAATCCCATACAATTTAGTTTTGTTCGGTTACCTTTTCTATTTTCTACAGCTCTTAGTTATTTCTTCTATTTCTTCTCTGTCATTTCTATTACTTTTATTAAGAAAGAGTAACGCATATGTTCACCAATTGGCATTGATACTCTGTTCTAAAAATTTAATAACTTTGGCTATGGGTGGTAACGATATTGAAAGAAGTTGAAAGTCACTTCACTGTAGTTAGGGGAAAAAAATACCCCCTCAAGGTAACTCTCTTCAACTATTTTAGAATCAAAACTATATTCAGGGTCCCACAGTGGGATGAATTAACATTGGCCCGCCATGGCAAGATGAGTAAAGCCTGAAAGTTCAGTTGCAAGAGACTGGAGTTCAAGTCACATTGATTTAACAGATACTTAGGATAACTACTTTACCTTGTTTCAGATATTTCAGGATTCGCAATTGAAGAAGATCTTCCCCTTTCCATCTACTTGCTTTTTTTAATGCAGACCCTAATAACATAGTAGAGAGCATATACACTGAATCCATATACATGTGTGTTCTTTAAAACTCTACATTTTATGAAAGATTCTCTATTTCCCTGCATTCACATCAGTCTCCATAAAAGGATTCTGAATATTTCCTCTCTGTGTCCAGTTCCCTTGGATGAATCTCTATCCATGTGGGAACATTATGTTTGGCCATCCTCTGTTGACTGCCAATCACTGAGTGAATAAGGTGGGATATTTGTTACTAGATTTTTCAGAAAAATGTGGTGTATAGAGTTTCATTTTTCCAGAAGATTTCAAGTGAAGAAAAATGAAGACAGCCATAGCAATAGCAGAAGCCATTCATAAGTATAAAGGACACACAAGTTTGTGGACCAGGAAATAATTATACCTAAACCTTAGAATGAACCAGGAAAATAACAAGTTTGAGTTCGAGTAGTGGTGATAGCACTACAGAATAAAACAGTAAGGGAAGCAGTGATCCTAGATGGATATTCCTGAAACTTAAAATTAGAGGACAGAAAGTTAATATTGAGGATAGAAAAAATTAGAATTAAAAAGTCTTGTTTTGTCAGTTATTGGAATAAATTTCTAAATATCTTTGATCTTGCTTAAATTACAGTTATAAATATTTCAACTTTAAATGCTGGTTTTTTGAAACAGTGGACACTAAGGAGAAATATATCATGGATACGATAAATAAGAAACTTTTTTGAGGCTCCTTCCCAAAAAAATCACTAACCATTTGGCTCATTTCAATTCAACTGAATTAGGTCTCTGTAATCTTGTAATTCCAGAAAAGATAGTTATATCTATCTAAGTTATTTTTCAGCAATGACACTTTCCAATACAAAATTTTTACTGACAACTACATATTTTTTTATTTGATCCGTAATTTCTTAGGGTTGAAAACATTTTTACTGTGTCATTCAAAACAATTGCATACACCATGGAGAATAAACTCTAAATGAAATGGCATGACCTACTAGCCCTGTCAAAAATCTACTATCTTAGACTGACATTAGTGGCAGTCCTCATTTAACTAGGTCAGTTACTAAAAGGAAAATAAAGTGGAAACAAAAATTGTTCAATTTTTTAATGTCAATTTAAAAGTTGAGTTTGACTGTCAGAAGAAACAGATTCAGGATAGTTCAAGAAATGGAATTGTCTATCGTGACCCTGAGAGCTCACTCTAGGTTACCTGGGAAATGCGCTATCTGGTACTGGAGGAATCTTTCTGCCCTTCCTCCAGAGGAGAGTGCACTTAAGATAATATTCTCATTGGATTTTTTAACCCCACACTGGATCTCTAACATCCTATTTCTCCAAATCCTCAGGAACAGAGCAGCTAGCATTCCCTGACAACTCTTAAACAATTGACATCCATAATAGACTGCTTGGTGTCAAGCGGCTCAATTTTTACCCGACTTAGCAAAGCAGCTTTCATGCTTTGCCATAAAGGGGAGCAATATGGTAGTGGTAGTAGTTCCTGAACTAGAATCTAGAACCATACTGCAAGTCTACTTTTACCCTGGCTCCAAGATGTGGGATGATAGGAGAATAGGGGAACCTGAGCCCTAACACCGGACCTTCAATTTGTGAATTTGCTTTCCCCAGTGAAACCGGTTACTTAACCCATGCCATTTTCCAATTGAAGTTCATCCCAAACCTCAGTTTATAACAAATGAAGACTCATACTGAGAAAAACAAACTCAGATAGTACATATCTAACATATCATTAAAAATATATAGTGCCATGGACCTTGACCTCTTCATTTGGGTTTGAAAATGACAACAGTAAAGAGTAAGTTATTCATAAATATTGAATTGGAAAGATTTTCCTATAAACACACATACACATACACACTCACTCACATATACACATACCCACAAGGTAGATGATTATATTTTGATGCATGTGCAAGGTACTTTGGGGTATTTTCTTGAACTCAATGTAGAATGGAGTCATGATAAAAATATAAATCACAAGGTTAGATTATAGATAAACAGCTTAAAAAAATAGATTTTCCCCACAGTTACTTATTTTTCTAACTTACTCTGGCATCTTTCTTCCTCCTTTTCCTTTCTTTTTTTCTTTTCTTTTCTTTTCTTTTCTTTTCTTTTCTTTTCTTTTCCTTCTTTCCTTCCTTCCTTCCTCCCTTCTTTCCTCCCTTCTTTATTTTTTCTTCCTTTCTTTCTTTCCTTTCCTTTTCTTTCTTTTCTTTTCTTTTTTCTTTTCTCTTCCTTTCTTCTTTTCTAATTTTCTTCCTTGCTGTGACATGGGTAGAAGACACAACAGATACAGATACAGGGACCAATAAATGATGAAAAGTAAATAACTTCACAGGAATACATAAATGGAAAAATAGAAGTTTGTCATTTTGACGTTTCCAAATACTCTTGGTTCGGAGTTTAAAGAAGATTAAGTAAGAATATGTATCTGTTTTTTTTCTCTCTCCATTTATTCATCTCCTGTATATAAATGCACATACATACATAAACATTCACACGTATATATGATTTAAAACTAACATCCTGTAAATATAATGAAAATCATCAGCTTTGCCACCAATGAAGGCAGATGAACAAAGTTGGATTTCCTTCAAAACTATGAAATTCTCAGTAAATTGTTATTTTTGTGTATGTGGTGGTTCCCTGGAAATCCCAGTTTCAACTCCCATTTATTTGCTCTGACTTGGAAGTCATCCAGGACAAAAGCTGTTTTTCCAGAAGTATTCATCAAAATTTGTTTAAGGTATTTGTTTAACTTTGTAGCTTCCTAAGTGTGTAGATAATGCTTTTGGAGCAAAAAGTAGGCCAATGAAAAAGCTTAAAACCAAAATCTGAGGGGCGATATATTAATGTGGGCTTTAAACAAATCTGATATATTTTCTGGGAACCTAAGAAGTCCATATGCATGCACATAATTTTGCGCACACCCACGGCCCTGGACAAGCTTAAGACACACCTGTGAAAGCTCTAAGGTCTCACCTCTGCTTGACTTTGAATCCCCATGCATGCAGGAAATGAAGACTAGGCAAAATTATCAATCAACTAGTTAATTATTGAAGACACGCCCTAAAAGAAAAACAAACAAACAAACAAAAAAACACACTTTTACAAAGACTAAAGAGATCTATTGTTCGCACATGTTTAACAAAATTTCTGCCCAATAATGACCTGACCACCGAGCTACTAAGCATAGATTTCAGTGGGGCCATAGGGTAAAGAATGTAGACTTTGCAGAATTAGTTGAGAAAAATCACTAAACAATCGATGAAGATTCCTAGGGTAATTAAAAGAGACCTAAAAAAAAAAAAAAATGGAAACCCATTCGATGTTAATGATTTGGAAAATTTAATATTGTTAAAATGGTGAAATTTCCCTAATTGATCTACAGATTCATTGTAAACCATATCAAAATCCCAGATGTCTTTTTTATAGAAATTCACAAAGTAAAATTCATACAGTAATTCAAAGAACCACAAAAGACAAATCAATCTTAAAAAAGATGAAGAACTCAGATCTCCTAATTTAAAAAGTTACTACAGACCTACATTAATCAATACAATGTATTTCTGGTATAAGGATAGAGAGATTAATGGAAGAGAAAATAGAGTCCAGGATAAATGGTAGATGTATATGAAAATTAATTTTGACAGGGGTGATAAAAACGATTCTATAGGGAAAGAAATTCCTTCAACAAATCATTTGGGACAATTGGATATCCCCATTCAAAGAATGAATTGGGACTAATATTTCATACTTCATATAAAAATTAACTCAGAATGCATCAAAGGCCTAAATATAAGTGCTAAAATAAAAAAAAAAGTCTTAGAAGAAAACATAAAGGTCTGTCTTTATGACTTTGGATATATAGAAGATTCTTAGATGTGACACATAAAGTAGGGGCCACAAAAGAAAAAACAGATAAATCGAACCTTGTCAACATTAAAATTTATGCTTCGAAGGACACCATGAAGAAAATGAACATACATTCTACATAATGGGTGAAAATATTTGCAAATCACAAAACTGAACAAGAGTCCAGTATCCAGAATATTACAATATAACAATACAAAGGTGATTAAAATGAAAATGAAATGAAGAAAATGAAAGTTTGAGTAAAGGATTGAATAGACATTTCTCTGGAGAAAATATAAAATGGCCAATAAACACAGTAGAAAATACTCAACACAATTAGCCATTTGGGAAATGTAAGTCAAAACCACAATGAGGTACCACTTCACACCCATTGAGATACTACAATAAAACATATGGTAAAACAAGTTCTACAGAAAGTTAAATATAGATTTACCGTATGATCCAGCAAATTTACTGCTAGATCTGCTGCCCCCTCCAACTGAAATTATATACCTATGTGAAAACTTGTATTTGAATGTTAATAGCAGCATTATTCATAATAAGGAAAAGGTAAAGCATCCCAAATCCTCATCAGCTGATGAATAAACAAAAGGAATAAAATATGAATATATGCTACAATATGAATGAACCTTGAAAATATGCAACGTGAAGGAAACAAGACACAAAAGGCCACATATGGTATGATTTCATTTATATTAAGTGTACTTGTAGATAGAAAGTTGAATTACTTTGCCTATATCTGGGGAGAATGGTGAGTGGGCAGTGATTGAAAATGAGTGTGAAGTTTCTTTTGGAGATGAAATGTTCTGAAATTAGACAATGGTGAAACGTCAGTTTAAAAAACACACTGAATTTTACACTTTAAAACAGTGAAGCTTATAAGTGAATTATGTCTCATTTAAAAAAATAAATGAATACTGACGTCAGAAAGACTGGCTCTGACTTTCAACATTCTGTGTGATTTAAGCATCTATATATCCTACCTGATCCTAAAAATTCTATATCTGCAATGTATCAAGACATTCCTTATAATACTATAGTTAGGAATACATACCTTTTACCATACAGTAATTATGAAATTTACAGAGCCATTTTAATGTATTCCACCCTTTCCATATCTGCATTACAATCATTAACTAATGTTATACATATAATTATCTACTGAGGAAAGTGCCATTATTAACCTCATTTAATGGATAGTAAAATGAGGGGTGGAGATTTTAAGAAAATAGCTCAAGGTGACTCATGTGAGTGGAAAAGTCAGGTGTAAACTCAAGAAGCCAAACTCAGTGCAAGAGCCCTCATCGCCACAATATTTATCCCTTGCAAGGAGAGGAAAAGGGTTTATCTAAATGTCTAAATGTATGTATAATTTATATTGGCACCATTCCTAGAAAGAGACCAGATCAGCAATATTTGTGTACCTCTCTGTTTCCCCTGAGAGAGTTCTGGTGCAGAAAATACAATAATCAGGGTGATAAAATAGAGTTAAAAAAAAAGTCAGATCCAAAAAAAAGCCATATCCACTGCCATTTTATGAATTGAAGGGTGAAAACATTGGTGGAAGTCCAACTTCAGAAAAGAATCAACAATTGGATCAGGAGAAGCATAGACTAGACTGTTACAGCAACTCTCCAATCCATGCATACCTCTCTCTTTCTTGTACAGGAATGCACAGTATTTATACAATCAGATTCTGAAGCCATTATCCGTAGGTTAATTCCCGGCCTTACCCCTTTCTAAGCATTCTGGACGAATTACTTAATACCCTCCTGCTACTCACTTCAATTCTTCATGTTTAAATTGTGATAATAGTACCACAAAAAAACAATGTGGGTATTAAGTTAATGAATCTAATATTTATAGTATTATTTCTAGCATATTATAAGTGTTATATAATTATTAAACATAAGCAAAAAGTATTTTAGTAAATAAAGACTTCCCTATTTTCAGGGGAAGAGCTCAATCAACTGTTTCTCTTTTGCTTATGGTGAATCTCTCCACTCAAAGGTCTAGAAAAATCCATCATTGTGAAATTACACTAGGATATTTTAAAACACATTTCAACCTGAATATTGAATGCTTCTGCATTATGTCGTATTGTATGCATGAGAGAATAAGTTTCCATTTAATATTTTTTGAAAATTCCCTAGTTTATTAGCATCGAGTGTACTAAAGATAATGTGAGGTTCAGAGTTAACACCCTTTAATATTTCAAATAATAAAAAAAGAAACCATTTTTAGATTTTTAATCCTCAGTTTGTTATATCATTTTTGTTTTCCTTATATTTAAAATGCACTGAGAATATTGTTCAATATGGCATCCCTTGTTCTACTAATTTGCAAGATTATGTCACAGTATTCTTGTTAATGGTTGGTGAAAACTATCTGCTATTAAAATACATTGAGAGTAAAACTTTAAAAAAAAAGATATTTAATGATATTTTTCTTATTTATAGCTCCCTAGGATCATTAAAATGTACTTTTAATACTTTTAACAACATAAAAATGATTGCCTAAAAAAGACAGATATGTAAATGATAACCATCTGTAAAAATGGGCATGTTGATATTACCTTTCATGTAATGTAATCAGTATGCCACAATAACATCAAATTAGGAAACACACTACATTTGATGTTTAATCAAGGTGCTATGGTAAATAAAGACAATTAAAATGAATTAGTATCCTTTTTTTACCCCATTTGTTATTTAATGTTATATCAATTAAATTATTAATATAAAATAGAAGACCAATGAAAAACAATATAAGAATGAAATGCTTTCAGGGAAGAGAAGAAAACCATAAACTCTGGCATGCCAGCAAATAAATTGAACTGATTAAAAAAAGAATTCTTAAGAAATGGAGTACCATCTTTGCAACTGTGTTTATCATTTCTTAAAAGATCAGTTGAATATTATCTCTAGAAATGGTAATCACTACTATTAGAGAATTTGTGAAGACTAAAATAAGCTGAGAAGTTCTTGAACTTGAATTTCATTAATAAGCTGAAAAGCATTAGTTCATATACTGAAGCAGCTATATTCTTTCTTAAGTATAAAGCAATGAAATCTAAATCTTTTAGAAAAAGCTATTTTTAATAAATCAAATTCAAATGACTAACTTTTAAGTCTCAGTGTCCAAATATTTAAATTAGTGATAATAATATTCTTTTTCAGGATTCTAAAAATTGCTAAAAATAAATTCAAAGCACATAGAAAATAGTAGACATGAAATGGGCAATTAAAAATATCTAAACTGAGGGTTGCTGGAGGAGATTTGGGTGGGGGAAGGGGTGAATGGGTGATGGGCATTAAGGAGGGCACTTGTGGAGATGAGCACTGGGTGTAAGCAATGAATCACTGGGGGTTCTACTCCTGAAACCAATATTAAATATATGTTAAATAACTTGAATTTGAATAAATAAATTTAAAAATCTATAGTATAATAATATCTAGAACAGCTTAAAGCATTTATTTTAAACCTCATATGTGCATACATATACTTATATACATATTTAAAATTACATATACAATTTGATAAGATACTAAATACATACAAATAAAACAAATTTATTGCTTTTGTTTGTTTGTTTGTTTTATTTTTGAAAGCAAGAGACAGAGCGTGAGCAGGGGAGGGGCACAGAGAGTGGGAGATACAGAACCCGAAGCAGACTCCAGGCTCCAGGCTGTCAGTACAGAGTCCAATGCGGGGACTCAACCCATGGACAGTGAGATCATGACCTGAGCCAAAGTCAGAAGCTCACCCCACTGAGCCACCAAGGTGCCTCACAAATGTACTGATTTTAATGGAGACATTTAAATGCACACTTAAATTAATTTTAATTTGACTATAATTGTTAATTCTACATTGATAAGATACAGAATAAAAGAATTTAAAAATAATTTCATTTTTTTTTGCAAACATTTATAAGGTAAAAATATTTATGTGGATCCAGAATTAAAGTTAGGTACGTAAATGTTTTATAATCATCTTTCACATTTAGATGGAAAAAGTGAGAATACTTGCAATAATGAGAAATTGTTTCTGTTAGATAAAAAATAATTAACATAGTTGCAAAATTTACTTTCCATGCATTCTCCAATGTAATCTTTTCAGTTCTGTATTAAAAACAAATAAGGTAAATAAATCAATAAATACTATTTATGAGCCACAATTTAAATTAGCCAATAAGAAAATTGCATGAAGTGACCTGACAGTAGCCTGCATTTTATGACTATCTGGGAAATTTACAAAGTTAATTAGGAGAAAAATAGGGGGAAAAAAAAAGTATAACATGAATTTAAGTTGATACTACTACAGAACCAAAACAACATGGGGCAATAAAGTGCCACTCATTTATGAAGGTTAATGAGGACTAACCACTGAAAAGAACTTAAGAACATAAACATAATTTAATCACAGTTCTTATTGAAGTTATCCGTGGGAGATCTGCCCTACAAACAGGTCACAACAAAGTCATTACATTAAATGAAGCTTAAATAAGCTTAAAGGGTCTTAGTTAGATTCATAGCTATTAATATCTAGTATATATGTTGGTCAACTATTTTGTGCTTATATCACAATGAACCCTAAACGGGAAGGAGGACTCCTGGGGATAATGTCTAAGGCAGTTCAGAAGCTTCACAATATCCTAAAGACGATATGAGACTAAAAATAAAATGCTTTCTGTTTCACTCTTTCCTCACTGTGGGTGGGAAACTAAACTCTGTATTTCTCTGTTACTAGGCATGACTATCCTGGAATGTCAGCCATCATTTTGACAAAATGTTTATGAAAAGTCCAGGTTATTTATAAATCAACATTTTCCACAAAATATTTGAAAAATACAAATGGGAAATACTACTCCATAAAAGAAGGAACAAACTAGGCATATATGCAAAAACATGAATTTCTGAAGTGCTCACATGAAAGACATACCGGCCCAGTGACATATGTATCATTTGTTACTACTGGATACCCAAGGGCTTACCTGAAACTATTAATAATTTTATTAAAATCTATATACTTCTCTTTCAAAAGAATAAAAGAAAAAAAAAAAAACACAGGGATGCATCTTGAAGCATTGTGTTACAAAAAAGCCTGACATAAAAGGCTGTATATACTGTATTTTCTGTTTATTTCATTTTGGAAAAAGCAAAGTTATAACTAAAATCTACATCATACTTGGCTTGTTTGGAGAATGAAGGAAAAATTTGGGGTAATGGAACATTTATATATTTTATTATTTTGTTGGTAACAAGATTGTATATGTTTGCTGCAACTTAAAGAATTGAACTTGTAACAAGGTTGAATGTTAATGAATGTAAATCATACCTAATTACGTTTAACTAAATAAAGTTATTATATAGAGTTCCCCCAATTTTACATCAATATTTACCCAATTTTAAATATCTAACCACACACTGAGGTTCTAGATAGAAGTGACTTTTCTGACACAAGTGATAAAAGCTATATTAAAAGTTCACTTTATGATTGACTGCAGACTGTGTGTAGTTGAATGTGGTTTACTGGAACAAAACAGGTGCATGCAAGCAAGGTTGACAAAAGAAACATTCTAAAGCCACACTGAAACGAATAATGCCATGCCCCCGCAGGAAGATAGATCGACTCGCAATCAAGGTTTCATTTTTCATATGGTGGTGAAACTTTTATTTTGTGACCCATTTTATATATGAACTAACTATTAATTTTGCTGATTTTATAGTGTGAGATAGGAGGGTAATCTCGTGATAACTCTGCTGTATTTCTAAATGCTTCAACACAGGAAAATGTAACATGTTAATTCTGTAAATGCATGTACTGCACAATTGATTTTATGCTATTTCTATTTTTCTCTCTTTGCAAAATTCACTAGAAGGAAAAAACCTGGTGGGTTTTAAAGAAACACTTTCTAAAGTGTATATGCATTTTCCTTATAAAAAGGGTTTGGATGGCATTCTAAAATAGTGTAACTGCAGAATTGAAATTTCGATAATTGTTCAATGTCCCTATGGAAAACTTAAAAATAGCATTGGATGTTGAAGAGGAGAGAAGGTAGATAATTGGATTAAAACTGTATTTTATTATTATTAGAATTACTTTTTGTTGTCAGATAATTTAATTTTATTATTTTACTTTTTGCATTTAGACCTTTTACATTCCTGCTTTCTAGTCTCACCAGTATCACGGCCATAAATATAAGCCGAGAATGTCCAAATTTTAATAATTTTCTTGTATTTGTCTTCTTGAATCACAGCATGTATTATAATAGTGCGGCCTTGACATTCTGTATGTTTGTAAAATATATAGAGGGATAAATTATGTTTTTTTCTATTTAGTGTCTGATAATGTTTCCTTCGGCAAATTGTGTATCTTTACTCTAGTTAACTTTGATGATACAGAGTGTTCAGTATTGATTATTTAAAATACATATAGATTTTTAAAATGTAAGATCAATAAATTTGCTTTAGTAACAGTAAGAAATAACAAAATCAGAGTCGAAATATTAATGTAACAATGTTTTGTTGGAGGGTGAGGCAGCCAATCTTAAGGATTTTCTATATATTTGAAGTATAAAAATCCTTCGTGTCTCGGAAAGGTTTAAGAGTAATTTAACAGGGGTAATGCATCTTCCTATCTTTGCCTAGAGCCTAACACCCATGTGTGACGACACTAAAACACTTTTAATACATGTACATTTATAACTTCCAGTAAAATTTATAATCACTTTAGTCTCTATAAAAAAGAAAATTGGTGCTGAGATATTTTATCAAATGGAGTACGGTAATATTTGGGAGGACTCTCTAGAATTGTCTTCTACAATTCCATGAGGTTGCCTTCTTTGTTTCTCCAGTAAAATAATAAAGAGTAGGCTGCTATAGAGGACATGGAAGGAGAGGAGATACCAGCGTGAGAGGATGTGTGGCATAATTTATGGAGGGGACACAGGATGTAAGAGGCAGCCAGCTTCGTGTGCTCATACTCATGAGTTATCGTAGAAAATGGAGTTCAGACTTCCACTTATGTGTCTGTCCACTATTCTTCACTATGGTTCTGAGAATTGTCCTTTTTGCGTATTATTCGAATTTAATCCAATGCTAATTGTTTATATTTCTGTACACTATTCATTGTGGTGAACATGTAGTCCCATACATTTAGTATAAATTGTCTTTGCCCATTTCCTTGGTCTTAAGGGATGTTCTATTGTTGGTAGAGTTTGCATTTCCAACATTCATAAAGGAGTGGGGCATCTCTTCACTACTGAATCGTCTGTACACATTTTGTCTATACACGTTGTCTATACACATTTGTTCTTAGTTTGTATTGATTTGTTTACAGTAAAATGTTACCTCATAATAGATAGTGATTCTTTTTTTAAGTGGAAAACAATTTAACCTCTTTGTGTATTGTTGGGTTTTTTAAAATTTTCATTATCTGTATTTTGAATGAAAGATGTTCCTTATGTTAATGGAGTTAAATTTTATATTTTGTTGTGAACACGATTAGTCTGTTAGAAATTATTTCCTAACATAAAAAATAGAACATGTCCTGCACCTTCTTTTCAGTTTCTGTATAAATATTTCTCATACTCAAGTCTTCAATCAATTAGAAACCCATTCTTGTGCATGGTTAAGTAGTAATTAAGTTATTCTCCTTTCCTTCATGAAGAATTTGTTCAAGTAACTTGCTTTTCTAGGGTTGTTTGTCTATAGATTATATTTATATGCCCTGGGTACAAATCTCAGAAAGTTATTAATTTTGTAATAGTGTCTTTAGAGGAAAATTTTTAATGTATTTTTTGAAATTTAATGCTAAAGTATGTTAAACATTGCTTACAGTATCTTGTATAAGAATTATTTAAATAACTTCCAGGTGGCATGAGGTCTTCCTATATGTTTAACCCAAAGAATTAAAATTAAAAATTCAGGGGTACCAGGCTGGCTCAGCTGCTTGAGCTCCTGACTTCCACTCAGGGCACGATCTCGTTGTTGGAGCCCGGCATCAGGCTCTGTGCTGACAGCTCAGAGCCTGGAGCCTGCTTTGGATTCTGTATCTCTCTCTCTGTGCCCCTCCCCTGCTCATGCTCTCTCTCTCTCTGTCTCAAATATAAGTAAACATTAAAAAATGAAAAATTAATAATTAAACCTTTATATCTAGGTCTGAAATGCATTTCAAATTTTGCATTAGGGTAAGGTGGGATTGGATTCATTTATTCCATTTTTTTAAATGTGTTTTTGTTTTTATTTTTTAACACTTATTTATTTTTGAGAGACAGAGAGACAGAGTGTGAGCAGCGGAAGGGCAGAGAGAGAGGAAGACAGAGAATCCGAAGCAGGTTCCAGGCTCTGAGCTGTCAGCACAGAGCCCGACGTGGGGCTCGAACCCACAGACGGCGAGATCATGACGTGAGCTGACGTCAGCTGCTTAACCAACTGAGCCACCCAGGTGCCCCCGGAATCATTTATTCCACATGAAACTCCAGTTGCATCACCATTATTTTATCAAAAACTTTCCTTTCCCTAATAAATTTTGTTTGGCATTTAAAAAAAACCATTGACTCTACATTTTGTTCCATTCATCAGTTTTTCTTCTTTTATACCAATACTACATTCTTTTGATTTCTACAGTTTTATGGTTAATTTTAATATTAGAGAAATGCAAGTTCTCCATTTTTTTTTCCAAGATTGTTTTTAGCACCTTAGATCTTTACATTTTTGTGTATATTTTAGACTTGGCTACTCAATATTTTTATAACAATTTGCTTACTGGAATTTCAGTGTGCTTTTGATGAAACTGCAAGTCATTTTATAGTTTAATCATCTAACCTATAAACATTTTAACTACTTTGTTTGAGTTTATGACTTTTCTATCTTTGAAAGATTTTAGCAATTATATAATTAATAATTTTTCTGCCAGTCTTTCCCCCACCTTTATCTCTTCCTAACCTTTTCTGGGCTTAAAATTATCCGTTAGCTCGCTGTATTAGAATTCTCCAGAGCAATAGAACCAATAGAATGTATACATAAGAAAGAAATTTCTTATAAAGAATTGGTTCATACAGTTATGGAGGTTGATAAGTCCAAAATCTGCATTGTAGTCCCATAGGCTAGTGACTCAGAAAAGCTATGGTACAGTCCCAATCCAACTCTATTCTGTTACAGAGTTCCCTCTTGATCACAGAAGCCAGACTTTTTGTTCTGTGCAGGCCTTCAACTGATTAGATGAGGCCCACCCACATTTTGGAAGGCAGTCTGTTTACTTCAGGTTTCTCAGATTTAGATGTTAATCTCATGCTAAGGTACCATCAAAACTGACCCATCAATTAACTATCACACCTGCTTTGTCATCTGTCACTGTTCATCGTGTCTCATTTTCTTTAATATTTTATTTTTTGTTTGTTTAGAAAATTTATTTTGAGTTATTCAAATACACTTTTTAAAAAGTTTATTTTATATTTATTTTGAGAGAGAGAAAGAGAAAGTGAGCATGGAGAGGGCGGAGAAAGAGAGAGGGGGGAGAGAGAATCCTAGGCAATCTCCATGCTGTCAACACTCACCAAGGAGCCCTATGTGGGGCTCCATCTCATGAACTGTGAGATCATGACCTGAGCCAAAATCAAGTGTTGGACACTTAACTGACTTAGCCTTTCTGGGTGCCCCCAAGTGTATTGACTTTTTATGCTGTTGTGTCATATGGGCCATTTATCTCAACCAGAGAAATTAATTATAACATTTTCCATAAGGAAACTATGAGAAGCAAACTCTTTGATCTTTAAATTCCTGTATGTAGTTGCTAATCAGTAATGTCTATCTTTGAGTTTGTTAGTAATGAGGAATTCACGTGGTTTTCTTAGCGTCATCATTTGGGCCCCTTAATAGGGGGAGAAATCAGATGTTCCTGGTTTCAGGTTATACTTACTGGGACAAATACTACTACATGACATATTCTTGAGTTGAGTCTTAGTTTAGAAGATATATTAAGCCTCCCAAGTCTTAGATCATCTTTCCAGGAAAACATACTTTGTCTCAAGATATGAACTGTTGGGAAGAGTTTACAGTTCATTGGCATGAATTTCAAATGGGAAGTTAGACGAACTAAGCAGTAACCAAAGTACCCAACTAAACTCACAATTCATCTTCACTAAAATTTTATAGATCAGGTGGAGATCAAAGTGCAAAACAGGAGCTTACAAGTGGCACTACTTCACATTTCTCATGCTCACTTGGAAATTGTCCTGCTATATTTCTCAGAATGGTATATACATATTTGTTAATGTAGGTGACAAACATTTTATTGATTTATACCAACAGAGACCTTGGAAATAATTTGTTTATTTAGTTAAGGTTTTAATGCAAAAATAATTGAGAAAATGAGGATTTTTTTAATTTCATTTTTTTAATATGGATACAGGTGATAATGAAAACAAAACTGAAGTCACTTATATGAATACAAGGAAGACTATATAATACCAGGATCTGTTTTTAATAGGGTACATTTATTGGAACATAAATAGTGTTAGATGAGTAGGGTTTCTGAAGTCACAACGTGGGAGGTAATCAGGAACCTAGTAATACTGAAAAGTATTACCTGATTTCTACCTCGAAAATAATTAGGAGCACTTCAAAACTATTGAAACTCTATGTCAGGCTGAAACAGTTCCAACTCTTACCTATGTGAGTCCATGAGTAATACGTCATAAAGTTGCTAATATCTTTGTTCCCATCATCTAAAACATGGAAAAAGTGTACTTACATTTATTAATCAATGATATTCAGAATGATCATTTTGATGGTAACATATATCATAAAAATTGTATCAGTACAATAGCCACTAAGAATAAAAGATACCCATTTACAATCTAAGTTATGATTTCGTATGTATAAGAATTTTGTAGAATTTATGTACAATGGCATCAATTTGGAAACTTATAAGGAAGGAGAAACCTATGTGACTTTGAAGGTTGGGTTTTAAATTGCAAGTAAATTATACTGTGGTTAATGTAATAGAAAGGAAATTATATACTTATACTTACTTATATGTAAGATAATTAAAATGTTTTTCAGCCTTCTGCTCTGCCATTTAGATTTGTTCAAAAGTAATCATTATTATTGCATAAAGATGATGCAATTAAGTGATAAAATTTAAGCACTGTAATTTTAAAATTATATTTATCCACAAGAGTTTTAAAATATTCACCATTCCTATTATGACTATCTTTTCCCAACTCAGGTTTATAGACTGTGTTAACCTATAATATCAAATAATTTAGTTATTGGCTGTGATTCAGAATATCTATATGGCTTTCTCCCAAAAAAGCTCTCAGTGATTTTTTTTTTTTTTTGCTTTCCACACTGAAATCTGATATATTTATAAAAAGCAGTGAAAGTTTGTCCTGAGAATTAGAAAGAGACTGTCTATGTTAATTATGTCCTTGAATGACTAATGCATAGTATCAAATGAATACAGAAAAGAGGGGGAGGAATAAATAAAGGAGTATTGTGAGTAAAAAGGGACTTCATTAAACTACTAGAAGTAATTTGCCACTTATCATAAAATTGCCCGATGAACACTTCCAAAATTAATAGTTATCTGAAATGTTATTGAAAGGTCTTTCTGAGTGTTCTTTTCAATGAGTAGATAATAATAGAATGAAAATTACCCAAAAGACTTATAACCATAAAACATAGAAGAGTGATTTAATTTGGATTTTTATAAAACAGAACTATGTGGATGGTATTAGTTATCAATGAAAACTAATTTGAAAAAAAATTTGTACGTGAGTTAGAATTATAATATATTTGATGGTTTATAATTTCTGAGAAAATAAGAATGTATAAAAACAGATTTCGTCCACTGACAAATAGGTTAACATGAAAAATCATCTTAATACTTATTTACTAAATGTTCTGTTGAGGAATGTGGACAATTTGCCTAGCGACCTTCCTCACAATATTTGGCTAAAAATCTTCCTTACAAAATTTGTCATTTTAAAATATGAAATATGTGAAATATATTTTAAAATAATAGTTAATGAGTATGAATTTACCTTTAATATCAGTAGTTCAAACCTTTTTGACAGTTATCCTTGTAAATCACTGGTATAAATTTAGGAAGAAAATGGTATATTAAAATCACCTAGAGGCTTTTATGTATGCTTGTATGTATGTGCATGGATGTATTTATGTTAACGTAAGATTGGTTGGTAAACATTCTTCCAAAATGTAGGCAATAGATCACCATTAATAATGTTGTAAAGCAATATCTGCCCAAAACTGATTAAAAATCTTCTAATGGTTTAAAATTTGACTTTCATACATTTCTTTTATTCCAGTACTTTTATTTTAATGCAAACAATTGTTTTACATTAATTTAGTACCATATTTTTAATGAAAAAATTGCATGACAAGTAACCACATGACTGATATTTTTTTTCATTTTCTATGACCAGGTTGCAGAACATCAAGTAATCAGAAGTACATTACAAGATCAAAGTGATTTAATGGTAGGTGATTGCATTTTTTACTTTAAGTACTTGGCAAATGATTGGATGTGTATTGTTTATTATAATTTATATTCTGTTTGGAAGTCACGCTACAGACCACATTGAAAGAAGTTAGGTTTTCAGTATTTCACAATGTTCTGAAGACTTTTTTTATCTTTCAAGAGAGCTCTGTTGTTTTTTTTAAAATACATATTGTGCTAAGAGTAATGTATATGGACTGTTAGCTTGCAAAAAAGAAAAAAAGAAAAAAAGAAAAGACCTATCTCTAATTGGCATTAATTTTCCATATTCTTTATTAAAGAGATAAGGTATAGGATAATTTAAAAACTGTAATCATAGAAAAATTGAAATGTCAATATTGAGTTGTATCAACAAGGAACTTTAAAAAAACTGGAGATTATCTTGACAAGCAAGAGATATCAGAATTTTGACCAATAATCCATGTGGCTCATGTATTTTAAAATACAATATAATTAAATTTACTACATTATTTTACATTTATGAGCAAATGCAAGTCATATTCTAGGACCACCTACAAGATTTACAGATGGGGCTTTAAAACCCAAAACCCTCAAAAGTAGTCCTAAAATTAACATTTACAAATATAGATTCAGTATATTGTTTCATTCTCGTGAACATTAAAAAAACTTTATTGAGGTTATACTAAACATATTCTAGACTTCTTCTTAGTGACTGGACATTTCAGAAAGATCTAGATGGTATTCAAATCTAATCTAATATAGCATTCATTATTAATAAATAATATACCTACATATACATAACATATACACACCATATAGTATATAAAGTTACAGAAATATATAACATATAATATTTATTATATAATATAATATAACTAATACACATATTATAGATGATTAGGTAGTAGTTAAATTCATCTTTAGCCATGTAAATATCTGTGGAGAGTAGAGACAGCAAGTCCAAACAGTCTGAGGTGAGATGCTACAGGGAGTTCTTGAAGAACAGACAGAAGATAATGGAGTAAAGCCATTGGAAGTTCCTGAGCAGGGCGCTGAATGACTTTATTTGACTTGGAATTTTAAGTACCAGTTTGGCTGCTCTATACAGAAGAGTCCGTATGGGGCTGGGCCGGGATGAAGGCAAGGCGATCACTTCTGAGACTATGTAGTAGTCCAAAATTAGAATTAGAAACGTAATAATGGGAACAGTGAGCAATAATGAGAAAGAAATATGTATTTTAGGTGGTTTTAAAATGTTTGTGATAGACAGATGGGGAAAAAAGGAGTCAAGATTACTTCATTTATTTAGCTTGAGCAAAACCAAAGTAAATTATGGTATCAGTTCTTGAGATTGGGTATGAAATAGAGATGTAATATATCACAGGGGTATTCAGAGGTACAGTTTAGACATTTTTATTTTCTACTGTTTATTTGCAAGGGCAGTCAACAAATTGTCAGGAAGGCACAAATCTCTAGAAGCCTTTCTTCAAATTTTCATAGTGATGACTCAGGACTTTAAGAAAAAAATACTATTTTTACACAAAGTATTTCATTTGGTAAGATCGTCTTCTTCATTTCACAGTCTCCTTGTAATTGAATGCTTTTCTCAGGTGTATTTTTCTTTGAAAATATTCATGTGAAGTAGGTCATGTAAGTACCAGAACTTTCAACTCAGAAATAGGAGGCAAAAATAATTTTGCGTGTAACTCTAACAGGCTACTTTGAAAATCAGAATGATCAAATGTGTATTTTATAGTCTGCTTTTTTTACAATGCTAATTTAATTTATTATCATCATATTATAGTTCAATAGCATAATTAAAACATCAAATGTGGAACCCATAGCCCGAAGAATATTTCAATATTTAATGTAGAAAACGATGTTGGATCCCGAGCTTCTGTACCTACTTCTCTTCTAAGGTGTCCATGGGCTCTTCTCAGGAGGCAGCCTCAGTCAAGAATCATGATTGATCTCATCCATTTAAATTCATGCTACTGTCTCTTATAACTGAAGGAAGGGGATGGTGTGGGACTGGGGGGTGGGATTGTTAAGAGAACACAATAGTTTAAGGAGACTAATTATCCAGGTGGCAGCTCCCTGCTCTTTGCTAGGTTTAGATTCCCGGGAGAAGTCTCTCCGGCTCCATTAGTTCATATATTATCCTGGGGGATATATGGCCTCTTATTCCAGAGAAAGTGGCATATAACTCTAATTTTTTGAGACTATTGAGATAGTATCCAATTTTTTATCTTTACTCCATAGCTGTGCCTGTGCCAATTATCAAATACAAATCTTAGGTAATTCTTGGGTTTGAAAGTAAAACCATTAAGCTCCTCGTTGTCATCACCTTTAGGTAGGAACTTGATATTTGTTGTCTCCTGTTGGCTAGTTCTTCATACACTTTTACCTATGAAATTAGTTACGTACCTTGTCCATAGTTAACTTTCATTCAGTTTTATTTTCCGCATATAATTTTAAAACCATGTTTATATACTTGCATTTAGATGTGATTTTAGAAGGAAGAAAATATTTTAAAAATCTGTAGTCTCAAACAGAATCTTTAATTAGAAGTCTTATTAAATGCTATTTATGAAGTATTTAGCGGGTTGACAAAAAACCAACATAAAACACTCTCTAAGTGGAAAGCTATTTCTTAGAGATTCTCAAAATACGTACGTTCAGACTATCTTAATGATGTGATTTAATCATGTATTACAGGTAAGAAACCATAGAAGATCATGTAATAAATCATTAATGGGATCGTATCTGTTTTACTGATTTCAGTTTGGTCCTTACCATTAACAGTCATCAGATATGGGAGTAATTCTTCACATGGTAATAAATTTGAATAGTTTACATCCAAATTAAGAAGGAAAAGGCACTTAGTTATCATAAAAAATTGAGAAATATGTAATAGAATAGGTTTATATGGAATATGACTGAAGTACCTTGAACACTTTTACACAAATCCTTGTCTTAGTGATTTTAGCGAAATATGTGTTCTCCTTATTCTCAAATAATGCTTGCCACCTGTATTCCAGTAGAAAAATAATGATTGAAAAAAAAAAAAGAACAAAAAAGAAAGCCTAATGCTTGAAGATCTCTAAATGACTACCATGCCAACCTCAATAAATGTTCTAGATACAGATTGTAATATGTATTTATTTGTTTCATAGTTTTTGTGTCCCGCTGATATATCCTGTGTTTTCAGTGATTTTTTTCTTTAATATTTCAGAATATTTACAACATCTGCCTTAAACTGATTGTTAACTGAATGTAACATATAGGCTATCTTGGAGTTGGTTTCTGTAAACTGTATTGCATGGATTATAGGCCACATTTCCTGTTTCTTCACAACTGTAGCATTTTTAATTGTTTACTCATTATTGTATGAAAAGATTTAGACCTTTTGAGTTCTATATTTTTGTGAATTGGCTTGATCTTTTTTCCATATCAATTGATGTATATAGACAAATAAATTTGTAATATATTTAAAGTATATAGTGTGATGGTTTGATATAGTGTATACATTGTAAGAGGATTCCCACAATCAAGTTAATTAACACATTCATCACTTCACATGGTTATCATTTTAAAATTTTTTAAAATTTTTGGTCATAACACTTAAAGATATACTCTCTTGGCAAATTCCAGTTATTTAGTCAGTAGTGTCATAGTCATCATGCTATACTTTAGATCCTCAGGATTTATTCTTCTTACAGCTGAAAGTTTCTAGCTTTCTATCAACTTCTCTCCTCCATACCCCTACCCCCTCAGCCCCTAGCAACCACAACACACCGAGTGCCATTATACACTCTATTTCTATGAATTCAGCTTCCTTCTTTTTTTTTAAGATTACACATTTAAGCGATACCATACAGTATTTCTCTTCCTGTCTCTCTCTCTGCCTTATTTCACTTAACATGATGTCCTCTAGTTTCATCTATGTTGTCACAACTGGCAGAATTTCCTTTTTTTAAGGATGATTATTCCAATGTATACATACACAGCACATTGTCTTTATCCACGCGTCTGTTCATGGACACTAACATTATGGAAAACAATATGGACGTTCCTGTTAAAAATAGAACTACCATTTGATCCAGCGATCTCACTTCCGGATATACATCCAAGGGAAGTGAAATCACTATCTTAAAGAGATATTTGTATTCCTATGTCTGTTGCAACATCATTCACGATGAAGGCCAAGATGTAGTTTGATGTTTTTGTCATAGATTTCAATTTGGTTAGCAGCTATTCATTCTGAACTTGTGTAGTCTTGAATGTATGATGCTGTAAACATTTGGAATCCTAATATTTCTTCAAGCAATTACAAGTTGGCAGGCCCTATATCTAAACTGTTTCCTTTAAAATTGTTTTCAAGGCATATTTCCAGATTTTGTTAGGGCGAGACTACTGTGTAACTTACTCTATGTCGTGTTCCTTATCCATAGTTAAGACCTTTCTTGTGTCTAAACTTGAGATCTTGACCTTTAAAGTTGTATAAATGTAGATTCTCATTTCTGGTGGGGCTAGATATCCAACTTCCCCCAGAATTGCTCACTACTAGTTTCCCTGTTCTCTCAACTCGCCCTGTCGCTGACAAGTTTCAGGAGGATCTGCCTGGACATAAGGAGTCAAGCCCTATTTGGGAACACAGAGGGAACCCATGAGCATAATTTCTTCTTTGGATGTCAAAGTTCCACATGTGTCCGTTGTTTCATCTCTCCTGAAAACTTTCCTCTGCCCCCTCAGCTCACTGAGGACACCGTACTCTGCTGGGACTCCAGCTTGCTGAATGCCACAGTTGGGGAAAGTCCCCCAGTCAGAGTGGCAAATCCAGTGTGGAGCTCGCCTTGCAAGTATCCCTGCTCTTAGGTGTCAGACACTTAAACACATTTCCTTATAGATTTTGCCCAGTTTTACGTAGATTTACAACATGAGTGCTCTTTCTGTACAAGGTGTATGTTATAAGTTGGAGCAGATTTTCTCTTGGGAAAAATAATTGAGAAATGGTGTGTAAAATACCTTAGGTTTTTATTTCTGGGAAGAATTCACTTTTATTTCTGGAAGATAATGTTAAACAATTGAAAATACATCATTTTTTTCACAGTGCATTTCTCTTTTTATTATAAGAAGTGTCTTATTTCAGGCACAGTTTTGTTTCTTGTATGCTGATTTACATGGGTACTAAAAGAAGTCTGGGTTGTTTATCATGGATCTATAAGTCATCCACACCTAACCTCTGATATTTGCCTCCAAATCTTCATAAGAATTTGGGAAATTCTTCTCAAGTCTTTTGACTCTTGACTGTCATTTAAGATAAGGGCACATCACCATAAACCGATTGGAAACTGAGCTGATTCAAAACTGAAAATCACTTTTTGTACTTCTGTGTCACCTTGTACCTCAGATGTATCCTGTCAGGGATTCCAAGCACAAACCTTGCTAAAGTTCCTTCTAACAGTACCATTTTATTTTTTGTAACTTTTGTAACACTATGAACATGCCCCCTCAAGATTTCTGCTTTTTTCCTGGAGATATTCAAAATGTCTTAAGGATAAATTTAGCACAGATTGTCAGCTTCAGGACTTAAACCAAGATGTTGACCCTCTGATGATAGCTTATAAATAAAAAGAAAAAAGAAGAAAAAAACTCTACTGTGAACCAGAGTTTATAGGCCATTCTTTATAATTCAAAACAAACCATGAGCTTTAAGTATAGAAAGCATTCGTGTTTTCCATCACAACCCTAATAGAAAATGTTTTATCATGTATTAACAGACACAATGTTGACCAATATTACTTTTAAGTCAGTTCATAGATCTTTTTAGAATGCACAGAAATACTTTAAGAGATTCATTAAAAACCTATGAGTTTCCAGAACGGTGAACTAACATATCATTAAACTGATATATCATCAGATCACAGGTATATCCATATATAATAAATTATTTTAATTATGTATACTTATTTGAAAATACCATGGATAAAGTTACAATAGTTATTTCTTTTATGTAACATAGATTTTTATAAGAGGAAAATTTAGAGATACTTAGATCAGGACATGGAAGGATATAGTCACCATCATAGTAATTAGTTATTTATTTTTGGTCCTTTTGTTCTTGCTTTTCAGCTTTAGGAAAAGAAAATTAAAAATCTGCTTTCAAAGCCTGAACTGAACCAAGGGGGAAAAATAGCTAATTTGAGCCGTTAGGTCTTTTAATAATTGCTTGGACTTAAGACCTTTGAAGCAGTGAAGGGCTAACAAATGGATGCCAGAAAATAAAATATTCATTTCAAAAAGACAAGCAGTTTTCAACTCTGGAAGACATTGAATATTGTAGGGGCACCGTGCTGGCTCAGTTGGTAGAGCTAGTTAATCTCGAGGTTGTGAGTTCAAGCTCCATGTTAGGTGTAGACATTACTTAAAAATAAAACCTTCAAAAAAGCAACAGAAATAAATAAAAGACATGAATAGTATATACACTAGGGTGTAGATATTTGCCTGGATTCTAAGGAGACTACATAGCAATAATTTTTTATTATAAATTCTAGACCACTATTATTAGCAAAGGAGATTTTGTGGACCCTTCACAAATATCAGCTGTGTGACAAGATGATGCAAAAGGTTTCCTAAAATAAAGTAGTGCTAAATTTCCCAACATAATATTTCTCTGATTTATTTTTTTCTAAGTGTGTCTTTAGTTTGCATAGAATCTGCATGATGGTTTGTTTTCTGTGGGCACTAGGTGTTTTCCTGATTGCAGCAACTGTTTATAATATATGAGAAGCCATGCTTCTCACATTCATAAAAGCCAGGTGGCCATTTTCTCTATCTCAATATTTATAGAAAGAATATTAAAAAAGTAGAGAAAAGACTCGGCTGTCTTAGCTCCATGTAGATAGTACTGTTAATGTCTTATATTAATTATTAATTATATAAGGTTGAATAATTCAGATCTTGAGGCATGAAACCGTAGTTGGATTCTGCTGAGACTGTTTTTGGGGCTTTTTGACAAGACCAACCTGAGTCTTGGTGGCAGGGGAATGCTCCCGATTATTAATCATCCTGGCAGAGGGATGATTCCATGAGTGGAAAGAAAAACAAACACACATATATTTTATTAGGAATTATACGAAAATTGTTTTATTACAATTTTTTTTATTTTTTTTAACGTTTTTATTTATTTTTGAGAAACATAGAGACAGAGCGTGAGCAGGGGAAGGGCAGAGAGAGAGGGAGACACAGAATCTGAAGCAGGTTCCAGGCTCTGAGCTGTCAACACAGAGGCCGACGCAAGGCTTGAACTCACAGACTGCGAGATCATGACCTGAGCTGAAGTCGGCTGCTTAACCCACTGAGCCAGCCAGGTCCCCCTGTTTTATTACAAATTAAGTCATTCAAATAACTCTCGTAAAAATTTATGAAACAATTTATGAGCCAAAAATGTAAAGAGTTAGATATAAATATGTGCATGAAGCTAAATAGCCCAATGATTTACTATTTAAAGTATTTCTGGAACTATTTACAGATGGAACTTTTGAGGTTTAATGGGGTACAATAGAGGAAAAAATAATAGCCACTTTATCCCCAAGGTTGGAACAAAGAGCAAGGCACAGCGCTGTAGTCAGAATGTTGCAAGGAAAGGATGTAAGCTGGTTACTACTAACTCCGATTATAGATGTGACTTTAGGTGTATTGTTAATGGGATGAATACTATAGAACTTTTTATTTGAATTGGCTTATTACTTAGCCACTTGCACAGCTATTTTACTTTGAGGTCAGAGAGTCAGAATGCAGCCCTATAATGAGAGGCAAATAAAAAAGAAAGCAAACCCTAAAGGGGTTTCACTTTGGCTTCTCTCATAACTGCGGCGGCAGGGAGAAGGTCAAATTGGTCTGATAATCCCCATGTAGACTCCAAAAAGAAAAGTTCTAATATTCTTTCCATAGCAAGAACAAGTGAACAAGGAAACAAGAACTAGGTGTCTCCTGACAGAGAAAGTATTTATGTAGGTGAGGTGTTTGGGCAACACCTAAATGATTACTCATTTCAGGTCAATCATGCTTATTGGAAGCTACACTGGCAACTGAATTTTAGCAAGGTAACACTGTATTTAACTATGGGGTTTATTTCTGTTTATTAATTGTTAGAAAGTTGGCCGAGCAGCTTATATTTCGGTTTCAAGTGAATAAATTATTGGAGAAGATAAGTATCAGTACAGTGGTGGATGTTTTCAGGCTTCCTGTTATGATTCATCAATACCTAAAAACCTGGTGGCGGGAGTGGGATGAATGATGAACATTGACCAAAGAGCACCTATAAAATTAAAATGTAGATACCACACGCTTCCAAGATTCTGGCAAGACCATGACAGACGGTTAAAATTAATCCTGTCACGGATAACTTCCTTTTTTAGTTCAACTGTCAAGAAAAAAGGTATAACTTTTGAAATCATCATCTATTAGCTGGACTTGCTACTGTGTTTTAATGTTGTCCTCTGGAATTTAAGGTCTGCAAAGAATAAAGTTCTACATATCCTCAAACTCCCCTTCTGTAACTTCTTTCTTTTTTAGTAGGTGAAGTCTGGGTTTCTGAAAAGGCCATCTCTCTCTCTTAAACATTTATCTGTTTATTGAGAGAGAGAGAGAGAGAGAAGAGGATGGGCAGAGAGAGAGGAGAGAGGGAATTCCAAGCAGACTCCAGGCTGTCAGCACAAAGTCCAAACTGGAGCTCAGTCTCAGGAACCATGGGATCAGGACCTCAGCTGAAATCAAGAGTCGGACACCCAACCTCCTGACCCACCCAGGCACCTGAGGGCCATACTTCTCTTGAAGTTTCTCAGAATCATTTTTTTTTTCTCTCCATAATACCCAAGTATCAGGGAGACTGTAGAAAATGTAATATTTTCTTAATTCTTACTATAATTATAGATATATCCCTTTTCTCTTTTGCCTTTACCCTCAAAACAAAACAAAAACAGTTATTTTGAAACACACAACTTCAAACAGCACCACTTGGTTGCCTTCCCCCATTCCCTGAATATGTTATTACCTGACTTAATATCTCTAATAGATGACAGTGAAATCTTGGCAATGTTACCTTTTATACTGATCATCTATACAACCCTTTACCTATACTATAGCTATAAGTTCCTTGATTGTCTCAGTTTTACAAACATGTCTCTCCACTTGATTTTAGCCACCCAATTTCATGGGTGTGCCTTAAATCAGATTTTCCCAATACCTGTACCTCTAAAATCATGATTTCAAAATTTCCAGTTCTGTCCAAAACCACTTGTATTTCCACATAAATAATTTTCAATTCAGCAAGTATTTCTCCAATTCAGCAATTATTTAATACATGTGTGTCCTCAAACTTAGTGACATCATTAGTTTTTTTCCCTAAGCTTCCTTTCCACATATTTCTATATCCAGACATGTTCAACTTGAATTCTATGTTCCATTGCTGAATTTATTTTCTTGTATCCTTAAATGTATTTGTAAAACTTTTAAAATGAAACAGAAAAGAGAAGATTGTTGGTAGAGGAAAGAAGATGAAAGAAACAAGGAATAAATACAAGAATAACTACAACAATGCCTGCAGCATTCATGTGTTGGTCACGGTAATTAACACCTGCTGATATAAGAGTCACCTTCCAAAATCTCAGTAGATTAGTATGATTTTACTCCCTCAGGCAATGGCACACTTTCTGCTCCAAACAAGCACTTAGGGAGTCACTTATAAAAGCTATGTGATCTTGCAACCACATCATCTAGATACCATGGCTCCTAAAATCACTATGGTGAAGAGAAAATCCAGACATAGCAAAATGATTAAATTTGGATAAGAATAATTCTAGCTCTTGTTACGAGCAGAGAAGACAGAGTGCACTGACAGCAGGTATAGGTAATATGGTAATATGGATAGGGCAGCAAGTTAACATCTGATTGCTTTTATAATATCTATAAAATGACAGCAGAGAGGCATGTAATATGAGAGAAAAGGAGAACATAAGAAACTAACTTACTAGAATGTAGGGAAATAAATCAATTAGTGACATGGGTAGAAATTAGGGAAATTTCTAGTGACATGGAAGTCACATGAATGCTGTAGGCATCTTGTAGTTATTCTTGTATTTATTCCTTGTTTCTTTCATCTTCTTTTCTCTACCAACAATCTTCTCTTTTCTGTGTCATTTTAAAAGTTTTACAAATACATTGTAAAGTAAAATAAAAATTAAAAATGAGATAAATATTCCTATGATTTCATATTCCTTCTTGGGTTAAAACCTGATTTCTCTGATACTCAGTCAATTAAAATAATTTTAGAGGCTAGTTTTGATTAGAAATCCTTTTCCATTATCTCATATTTGTTTATAATCCCTCCTACCAGGCTTTCATTATTATTCCATTTAAAATTTTCTCTCAAGGTAAACAACAAACTTTACCTCACCAAATTCAGTGGTCATTTTTGCTTTCCACAATTGATATCTCTATATCATTAGGAAATTTTTTTTTTCCAATACAAGTTTCAGGTCATCTTTTCATGGGCTTTTCTTTACTTACTCTGCTTTTGCCTTTAACATTCTAAACACCGGATGTCCTAGGGTTCAGGATTTAATTATCTTAATTCATAAGTAAAGTCTAATTTCCTCCCTCCTCTCCCAATACCAACTGGGGACCCCTGAATCTTATCTGTGTGAGGACATGGTACCACAGCCAATATATTGAGCAAATCAACATTCTAGAAATAATCATTATTTTCTTTCTTTCTCTCTGGTCTGCTAACGAAACAGTTAGCTACCTAGTTCCACTCAACTATTACCGCATTAATCCAACCCAACAACTGCCCTCTCCAAAACAGTGCAATAACTCTGAGATCCTAAGGACTATGTCCATTCTGCCCCTAGAAGAGTACAACCTCCACATAAAGCAAGTATAGTTTGTGAGATTTGATTGTGATACCTCTAGTCCCCAGTTTAATACCTTAGAGGCACCTATCTAGTGGACTAAAAGTGCCTTTACCTCCTCTTCTAAATCTTTCCCTACTTCTTTTTTTCATGTTCACCATACTGCAGTCACCATAGCCCTCCCCCCACTCATTTGTTATGCTCTAAACATTCTAAGTGCATTTCTGTTTCAGGGCATTCATACTGCTCATCTCAAATTACTTTACCCACATCCAAGCATGATGCCTATTCACATAATTAAGGAGTGCTTTCATAAATAACCATGTTATGAAAAGTCTTTCTTGCCATACTAACTTTTGTTAGTTATTCTCTATTTAACGAAATTATTTCGTCTTTTGTAGTGCTCATTATCTGGATAATACATGTTTTAGTTTTGCGTATTGTGTGCTTTCACAACTGGATTGCAAATACACTGTGAACGGGAATGTGTTTTGCTCATCACTGTGTCCTCACTTCATAGAAGATGGCTTGTCAAAAGATAGAAAATTGATGTTTATGGAAGGAAGGAGCTATATACGGAAAATAGGGAAAAGGGAGGAGGCACTAGCCTTTCTCCAAACAATATAGTTTCTGTTAGTGGAGTTAGAATTAGTAGGTGAAATCTTCCTAAGTTCATAGTAACATATTGATAGAATAATTAGTTATTATTGATAGGAAGACTGGAGGAAGAGAATGTTGAAATCAACTTGTGACAATTATCTCTAACTTTTAAGCTTCCAAAAGTAGTCAAAATCTCATTATACAAAATATTTGGTATCTAAGGGAAAATAAAGATATTACTAATTTTCCAGGAAACAAACCTAAGTAAGTTCCATTTCAGTTGAATGTGCTGATATATTTTTGTCTATATATAATGCTGTTAATGAAAATATTTAAATGTGAAGGAGGGTTTGGAAATTGAAACTATAACAACATGGAGTGGAATCATAAATATTGTGCCAGTACCATTCTCTGAATGTTTTGTGTATATAATCTCAAATTTATACAGTATAAACTGGAAATCACTGATAAATAATCCCTTTTGCAATTTTTATATTTGATTAATTAATTAATTAATTAATTTACAGCATGTGAGCAGGGGAGAGGGGGGAAGGAGAGGGGGAGAATCTTAAGCAGGCTCCATGCTCAGTGCAGACCCCAACGTGGTGCTCAGTCCCATAACCCTGGGATCATGATCTGAGCTGAACTCAAGAGTCAAACACTCAACCAACTGAGCCACCCTGCACCCTCCTTTTGCAATTTCACATGTCCACTGGATGTCAGTGCTGTAATTTCAATTCATGTTTACCTGTCTCCATATACTAGTATCTGTTTTAGCTTCTCACAGAGCCATTGCTAAGCAATTGCTGCCTAAGTTCTTATTTCTCTTTAATTGCTAAATGTTTAGGGCACTTGATAATCAACTCAAATTATAGCATGCATCAAAATTTATAAAAATAAGTTGTCATTCATTCATAAGTGTTCATAGTCCAACAGTGTGCAAATTACTCATTATAAAGAAGTAAGATTAATTCATTAATACATTTTAATGTATTTACCTTTAGGATTAATACACTTAGGGAAATTGAAATCAAGTGATTTACTTCTATCTATCATCTATTTATCATCTGTCAGTCTATTTGAAGGTACATTATTCATGAAAACAAGAACAGAAAAAATATATGGCCTGAGGTGGCACTTTGGTATCTTTTAGGCACAACATGTATGGAAACATGTACAGCAAAAACAATAATGGGAGACTAGAAACATGACTATGGAAAATTTGTCTAAGATATTATTGTCTACTATTTGCTAATAATTTTTTAATTTAGCATCTCACACTTAATGTATATCTCTTAAATTGAGGTCTATTAGTTGATGAATTACCTATGTGATTACCTCAATTAAAAAATTGTGTAGAATCTTTCAGGTATCATTCTGATAAAATATCAAAGGTTTTATGCGTTTTGAGATTTTCGTTGATAGTTTTGTCCCTTTCAAGCCCTTATAGTTCTATGTTGAAAGAGAATGGATATTAACGTTATTTTGCTGAATTAAAATAAAAAATAGCTTTTTTCTTCTATTTTACTGCTGTATAATCAAATCTGAGTTATTCATTATTTAGAGTTCATTTTTGATGATCCTACTTTATTAAAAGTTTATTTCTGTATTTTAAAATCCAATGGTATAAGTGAAATATTTTACTTGTTACCGTAATAATTTGTCAGTTAGCAAGTTTTGTGCCATTATAAATTACTTTTTCTTGTGGAGTCTAGAGCATTATGGAACAGCATTATTAGTAACTTAGCACTTAATAGAAATTATATGAAATAATACGGAGCATCTTTTATGTTGAGCATCTTTTATGCTGTGTAACATTTTGAATATAGGTACTTAATAAAAATAAATGAGCCTCCCTGAAATGTTATTGACTCTGATGGGAAAGAGCAGTCAATAAATATAGTATAATGGGAAGTTTATAGACTCACATGAGCACAAGTATATTATTTGCTATGCCAAATAATCACAAATTCTTCATAATAGTTAATATTAAGCTTAATAATAAAATCTCAGTAGTGTAGTTTTCACCAACAAACTTTTAACTTTTGTCTCCTTTAAGAATTTTATAACTTGGAGAGATTGTCATGAAAAAAATTTAAATGGAAGATCTTCTATTAAATTAAAATGCTTAGTATTCATTACAAAATCTACAGTCATTAATTAGTAGATAGGACAAACTATGGTGATCAGCATTGTTATTATCTGTTTACAGAAAGGGAAATGTATCCATCTCTGAACACAAAATAGGTTGGTAATACTTGTTAATATTCTATGCACTAACCATTTTTGTCCATTTCAATTACCTCTTAAGAATGAATTACATGCATACAAAAGGAGATTTATGCATAATCAGATAGAGTTCCAAGATAAATAAGAACTAGGTAATAGTTCATTAAGGGTGATGATCATATCACACTAAAGATATATCTTCACAATTCTTATCTCTGAAAACCACCCAAATCAACAGAGAGGGAAAACAATAACAAAAAGGAACGTGTTATGCAACCAAAAGTCATCTCTATCTCTAAACTTTAATTCTGAGAAATGCTGTTTGTGGAATGAACAGCAAACCAGAAAACAATAAGGAAGTCAGAAATACTTGTAGGTCTGTTAAATCAAAGCTCAGTAGTCAAGTGGAATCCTCAGGTGAAAACATGAAATTGCAAATGAGGCCAGATTCAGTGAATACATATTTATCTTACAAGCAAAACAAACCAAACCAAATCAACCAAGCAACCAACCACCATTCACCAACCAAGCAAAGAAGCAAACAGAAGTTCATCTAAAAGCATCTGTCTAGGGGCGCTTGTGGCCTCATTCGGTTAAACATCTTCAGCTCAGGTCCTGATCTTGTGGTTTGAAGTTCCTGAATTCGAGCCCTGTGTCAGGCTCTCTGCTGTCATCACAGAGCCCTCTTCAGAGCCTGTGTCCCTCTCTCTCTCTGCCCCTCCCCCGCTTGCATGCATGGGCGCTCCCTCCCCCCCCATCTCAAAAATAAAATAAATACTACAAAAATAATAATAAAAATAAAAGCATCTTGTCTGTCTCTGTGACATACTGGGGAGAAAACAGTATGTGTTAATCAGCTTGCCAGCTAAATTTCTTGGTGAGAGAAAATTATAGTAAGTATTAGAAAATTATACTGAAACTCTGTAACATACTAGCCTTCATTCCGACTCACACAAATATCCTGCTGGATGGAAAGGAGATATATTCACAAAACATAGTATCTGTGAAATGATGCTCAGTCTTAACCTAGCAAACTAAAGGCTTTACGCCTTTCGTTCCTTCCATCAGCAGGTCTTTTCTATACTTTTATAAATGCAGGACTCAGGATAGATGTTATATATTCACAGAAGAATGACACCTATTAAGACTCATTAAAAAAAAGAGTCAATAGAGGGACATACTCAGTTGTACTAATATAATTAAGAAGCCAAATGCGGATGGAGAATGAAACAAAATGTATTCCGCAAAACAAATTAAATTTATAAATAAATTCTTATTTTTGATGTCTTAGAAATTGAAGACATCTTATCAAAGAAGACATGCTGACACTGAATATTCAGTCTGCAGTACTTTGGATATAAACAAATGAGAGAAAGGGAACGATTAGATAAAAACAAACTATAAGCAGACATATGAATTGACATAATTTCAAACACAGACATGAACTATAGATTACTATGGAATTTATAAAGATGAAAAAATAAGGCAAAACACAACTTATTAAATGCCCAAATACAAACATATATTTCATGCGAAGAGATGATAATGAATGAATGAGAAAAAAGGAAGTTTGTAATAGAAGATATAATTTTCTTTAATTAAAAATATATGAACATCTTATATGTGCAAATTAAAAAGACAGCCCATCCAAGAGAAAACAGAAACTTTCTATGGATAATTGTCAATCTCCTGTTAAACCATGAAAGTATTATCAGAATTCAGTGATAACACTCTGTGTCTGTATTGAGACAGTTGACCCTATTAACCTAGAAAACATACAAGTTATTTAGTTAAATAAACTATTTAAAAATCAGACTGCCGTCATAATTTTTATAGTAAAATGTGGCCAAAATATTTTATTCCCAACCATACTACCATTAAAACTTGCAGAAAATAAATGAAAAAGCATTACTGTGAACTATATCTAGAAACAAACATATGTATTATATTTTTGTCTAATCACAATTCTTAGTGTTAATTGACCAATTTATTACCTCTGTAATTTATGAGTAAAGTAGGGTTCTATAACTAAAAGTTTCAAAAATGTATTTATACTCCTCTTTGTAATCTGAACTGTCCTAATAAAATGATTCAAACTATGTGTGTGTTAAAAATATATATGGAAATTATGTTTATGTACCGTACATATATTATGTACTCTATGTGGTATTTATGTATATATCTTTATGTAAATATACACACAATGAATATACTATGCATATATGTATACATACATATACATATACACACATATACAAACTGTGAATACGCACACACACACACATATATATATATATGTTCA
This sequence comes from Paguma larvata, assembly GCA_030068075.1. NCBI lineage: Eukaryota > Metazoa > Chordata > Mammalia > Carnivora > Viverridae > Paguma > Paguma larvata. The sequence goes on along the minus strand of CM057839.1, from coordinate 22,292,968 downwards.
TAGTCTTGCATTTTCCTGGCTTACATTTTTTAAGAGAGCACTAAAGATTGCACATAATCATCAAACATATATATTTCTTTTTAAAAGAAAAATGTAATTTTTGAACTTAATAAGGGTTACTGTAAAGAGTGGCCATTTAACACTGCCTGTACAGAGTATGAAAAGCACACATTATCTCTAAGATAAGAATTGGTCTTTTTATGTTCTGTACACCTTTTTTTAAATTAAAAAACATGTTTAATATAATCTGGTCTTCTAAAAAATCCCATGGTCAGTGAAAATTAGATTATTCAGGGGTGTCTGGGGTGGCTCAATCAATTAATCCTCTGACTCTTGATTTAGTCTCAGGTCATGATCTCGTGGTTTGTGGGTTTGAGCCCCACATCGTGCTCTTCACTGACAGGGCAGTGCCTGCTTGGTATTCTGTCTTCCTGCTCTCACTCCCCCTACTGCACTTGCTCTCTCTCTCAAAATAAATAAATAAACTTAAAAAAATTTAAAAAAGAAAATTAGATTATTCATTTATAAAACATTTTAAAAATAAAATTAATGTAACACCTATCTAAAAATAATTCTTAAAACTGGAGTGACCATTTAATAACTAAATTTTAGAAATATTTTTCATTGTGTTCATAGTCCAGAAGTTTCAACAACATGCGAATTATGCATCTTGTTAATGTTAAATACATATATGCAGAATGAAAAAAATCATCGTTATGAAAGATAATTAAAAGCAGCAAACAAAATCAAGACAATTCTTTAAGTCTGTTTTAAATCCTTCTCATTAATCAGTTGTTTTTCAAATGTAAATCATCCAGGAAACATTTGATTGACTGCTGTGTTCAAGACTGTTGACATTATCCTGATGCATTACTTTAGGTTCCTTGCAAGCAGAACTTGAGGAAAGATTTTTTTTAATGTGTTTTTTTTAATTCTTTTAATGTTTATTTTTGAGAGAGAAAGAGAGGTGGGGAGAGGGACAGAGAGAGAGGGAGACACAGAATCTGAAACAGACTCTAGACCCTGAGCTGTCAGCATAGAGCCTGATGCGGGGTTTGAACTCACACCCTGTGAGATCATGATCTGAACTGAAGTCAGATGCCCAACCGACTGAGCTACCCAGGCACCCCCTTTTGAAGCAAGATCTTAGTGCAGGTAGTTGATTGAAAAGTGATCTCAGGAAGCAGTATATGCACATGGCAAGAATGAGGACAGGATTTAAAGACAAAACAAGATTCTCCTATAAAGTTCATTACAGGTTGAGGGAATTATTTCTTTCCAGATCTGAGAAAATTTGAAAATGAAATTCACAAGTATCCACCTGAAATATTGTCAGCTGGGGTATTTATGTTCTGGCTCTTGATTCCCACTCGAGGCTTGCCACTAAGGATACTTTCTTCTTCAGAGGTGCTATGTTTAGTGGCCTTTATGTGTACAGTGGATTTTTTCCACGTATCAGGAAAGGCACCAGAGAAAAGTGCAGAAAATTAAGAACAGCCACTCCAGTGGAGAGTCTGACAATGCAAAGTGAATCTGAGACCACACAAAACTTGAGAATTTCTGTCTGAAATCAGTTGCATGCTAAGAAAATGTAATGCAGACATCAGAAGGATCTGCCATATTTGGAGACATAAAAGAACCAAAGCTAGGTCCCTGCAGGAACTGGTTAGAAGTCTAGATGAAGAAACTGGCTTTGAAATAAAGAATTACATAAAGAGTGAATCATGTAAAATAGAGTTATATAATAAATGAAGGAGTAAAACAGTTGCCTTGTCTTGGTAGCCAATTATTGGTTAATCGTTGCCAGGTATATTTGCTTCTTATCACCGCTATAACAAATTACCACAAATTTAGTCGCTTAAAACAAAGCAAAGGTAGTATCCTACAGTTCTGAAGGCCACAAATCTGAAGTCAGTTTCACTGGGTAGAAGCCAGGGTGTCCACAGGGCTGGTGTCTTCTGGGGACTATAGGTGAGAATATGTTTGCTTCTCTAACCCAGCTCTGGATTCCACCTGAGTTCCTTGCTTCGTGCCTTCCATGATTCCCTCTCACCTCTGCCTTGGAAGACAGCCAGCATAGCATCTTCTTGCCTCTCTGACTCTGCTTCTACCCTAAATCTTCTCTCTCTCATCCTGACAAGTGCCTCCCTTTTATGAGGACCCTTGTGATTACATTATGCCCTCCTGGAGATTCCAGGGTATTCTCCATTTTAAGATTATTAATTTAATTAGATCTGAAAAGTCCTTTTTTTCCACATAAGAAAACATGTTCACAAGTTCCTGGGATAAGGAGGTAAAGATCTTTGGGAAGCCATTATTCAGCCTACAACCCTCAATAAATTTTGAAACAAAAATATAATATGAGGACATTACCAGAGAATGAATGAACCAAATCTAGCTACTCATAGATACTCCAGTGTTTTATGAAACTTACCTGTCGTTCTCCCTACTTCTCAAAGTTCTTATTCAAGGCAAACTCCTTGAAGAACAAAAATCTTGAAAATGCAAATGAGAAACAAAATACGAATGAATATCCACATTCATTGAATGATTCTCTCTGGAAAAATAGTTTAGTTTTGTCCTTGAAATCTAAGGCTGAATATTCTTTTAACAATCTCTCCCCCAAAATCATTCTTTGTGTGTTGTTTAGTGTCATTTATACATTTTTTCCATCCACTTAGGGTAAATATTTAATGTTTACCTTAATGAATGCTAGTTTTATTTATTTACTACAAGTCTCCCCTCCTACTCCCCTCCTACTCCCAAAGGGAAAATGGTTGTTGACAAGTATCCATAAAGAGGGTATTTTGGAAAAGCTACTTTCTTTAATCAGGGTAGAGCAGCCTCAGATGCCAGAAATATATTTCAGTTCTGCGTCTGATTACCATAGTAAATGTCAGGAAAGAGTGGTTTTAGTGTATTTTCATAAAAACCCTGTAGTTGCAGTGGATTTCATTATCTTGACTAAAGGGTGCATTTTGAAGTAGAGTTTCAGTGACTCAAAGCCAAACTATCTCTCAGTGATTTATAATTCTGATTATCGGGACGTTCTGCATGATGAACCAGCCATTTCATCAGACAGAAAGTTCTCACTTGTGCAGTTCTCTATCTTGAATCAAATCTGTTTGTGGAGAGAAAGATTTAGGAAAGCACTCCAAATTTTTCAGAAACATAACACTACATCTATAGTTGCATCCTACTCTCTCAGCAGATTTAAAGGTTGCAATTAGAATTTTCTAAATAAAAGTGTTTATATCCTATCCTTTGCTGAACACACATCACGCATACACACATACATACTCAAACAAAAACACACAATTATTCTCCCAACTGTAGAGCGGATTTGAAATTAAAAAAAAAAAAAAACCTGCTACCCCTGAAAAGAAATTTTGAAAAGATATGAATATTCATGCATTTAAAATATTATTGGTGCTGAAAAGTACACGTCAGAATATATTATGCAGGATTTTTACAACCTGAACAATACTACTCAGATCATGCAATAGGACGTGACCTGTACCTTAGAAGTCTCTGAATGCACCCTTTCAGTCACTATCTCCCAGGAAAACCACCTCCTGACTTCTAACAGCAGACACGATTTTCCTCTTTTTGTCTTTTACATAAATAAAATCTCATAAGAGGTGCTCCTGGGACTGACATTATAAGACTTAATTATGCTCTGGTGAGTGGGAAGGTTCTCTCTTTCTTCTCTGTTGCAAAGTGTATTACTGGCCGTTGAAGGACTATTCATTTTGTGATACAGAAAACCACCATTTAATAAAAGAAATGATTGTCTTTTAATTTAATCATTTGGTGTTATATTTTATTGTAGTACTAAAAACTCCAAAGTCATTCAATGATATGCAATTTTACTCATGCAAGTGGATTTTTGAAATATAATTGAACCGTATAGAATGTTGAGAACACCTGGACTACAAAATTATAATCCCTAAGAATCCGTTTTGTAATCAAAAAGAACAAGTGTGTAAGTATGATTTTAGTGACATTAGAATATTCCAGACTACTGGACTTTAGAGAACTATTCATTTTACTCTTGAGGAATTTTAAGAACAGCATTTTTTTTAATATTTATTTATTTTTGAGAGAGAGAGAGACAGAGTGTGAGCAGGGGAGGGGCAGAGAGAGAGAGAGGGAGACAGAATCCGAAGCAGGATCCAGGCTCTGAGCAAGAACAGCATTTTAAAAAAAAACTCTTATCCTCAGAAGATGCCTAAATAGTCCTATACATGAGATTGATGCCAGTCTACTGACCCCTAAACACTCTTTTTATTTAACAGTTGGAAGTTGTTACCACATATCTTCGTAATTGATAAATCAATCATAAAGGAAAATTAGATAGGCTACGTAAAATTTGAACATCACAAATAACGCATTTATTCTAATGGATAGGCCTGCAACTCCCAAACACTTTCTTTAAGTGGACTAGTTATAATTTTAAATTATTTTTCAAAAATCAGATAAGTCAATATTGAAGATATTTTTGACATATTTTAGTTAAGTACTATTTTTAGGGAGTAACTACTTAATTTCTTTAATGTTTGTTTATTTTTGAGCAAGAGAGACAGAGTGCAAGTGGGGGAGAGAGAGGGAGACACAGAGTCCCAAGCAGTCTCCAGACTCTGAGCTGTCAGCACAGAGCCTGACGTGAGGCCCAAGCTCACGAACTGAGCTGTGAGATCATGACCTGCGCCGAAGTTGAACGTTTAACCGAGTGAGCTACCCAGGCATCCTGGGAGTAACTCTTAATTTGTAAGACTTTTCTCTCCTAAAATATCATATCAATATTGTTACATGTAATTTTTCTATACTTAGTCGTATACTGTTCAGAGTAGTGTGCTCTGGATACACATAAAGTTTGAGTTACTCTGTAATATGTGGATCCAACTCTATGGAGCTGGAAGGAATCAGTCCAGGCTCTGGCTCTCTCAGCCGTCACTAAGACACTGAACAAATGGGATCGATAGCTTAGGAACACCTGTCATCAATTGGGGATACTTTAGTGTGTTCTTGTATAGCCACTGGAAGCTCTCTGCTAAAGCTTAGCCTATTCAGAGTGGTCTGGAGAAAGTCTGGCTTTAAAATCACCTGGGAACTTGTTAGAAATTTGGAAATTCAAGGGGTGCCTGGGTGGCTCAGTCGGTTGGGTGTCTGACTTCGGCTCAGGTCATGATCTCACAGTCTGTGAGTTCGAGCCCCGCGTTGGGCTCTGTGCTGACAGCTCAGAGCCTGGAGCCTCCTTTGGATTCTGTGTCTCCCTCTCTCTCTGCCCCTCCTCTGCTCATGCTTTGTCTCTCCTGCTCTCAAAAATAAATAAAACATAAAAAAAAGTTAAAAAAAAAGAAATTTGGAAATTCAAGTCTTGCCATACCACTGTTCCACCAGGTTGCATTTATTTTAAGTTTATTTTTAAGTAATCTCTATATCCAACGTGGGGCTTGAATTCACAACTGTAATATCAAGACCAAATAGCCAGGTTCAGTCCAGTATTCAGGACTGAATGCTGACTGAACCAGCCAGGCACCCCAGCCAGGTTGCATGTTACTAAGATTTTGGATGATCCTGGGGTTCTTGGGTGGATCAGTCAGTCAAGAGTCCAACTATGGCTCAGGTCATGAACTTACAAGTTCATGAGTTCGAGCCTGCATCCGGCTCTCTGCTGTCATTGCAGATCCCTCGTGGGATCCTCTGTCCACATCTCTCTCTGCCCCTCCCTCATTTGCATGCACACTCTCAATCTCTCAAAAGTAAATAAACAGTAAGAAAAAAGATTTTGGATGATCCTATTTGCATATACTTTTAGAAATATGGCTCTAAAGAAGGTGAAAGCAATGGTCCTAAGTTTTGACATGAAAATGGAGAATTATGGGGCGCCTGGGTGGCTCAGTCGGTTAAGCGGCCAACTTCGGCTCAGGTCATGATCTCACAGTTCGTGAGTTCGAGCCCCACATCGGACTCTGTGCTGACAGCTCAGAGCCTGGAGCCTGCTTCAGATTCTGTGTCTCCCTCTCTCTCTCTCTGCCCTTCTCCTGCTCACGCTCTGTCTCTATGTCTCAAAAAATAAATAAACGTCAAAAAAAAATTTAAAAAAAAATAATAAAAAAAAAGAAAATGGAGAATTAGGATACACATATTTATTTGGTAGAATAAAATACTTACAATAAGAGTATATGGGTATTTTATATGCATTTTAATACAAATATTTTTAATATTAAATGGAATAATATTTATTCAAACTTACCGTGTCTCACAAATGGCTTTGCAGTGGATAGTATGTACCTCTTCCCTTCCTCTTCTGATTTATCTGTGAACTAGTCAAAAAAAGTTTATTAATTTAATCATTTGAAAATTAATTTACCTATGTTTCTATTTTTAAAAAAAAACATAAAGACTGATACGAGGAGTAAAAGTCATATTTAGGTATATTGTGACTGTGTGATTTCAAATGAAAATGTTCTATCCTTATGTTTTTAGGTATCTCTCTTTCCAATTCACTGTCATGTTTCACAGTGTACCAAAGACAAAGAGGAAACTGTATTATCTTTTGCCTTTGAGAGATTCTTAGATATAGTTGTGAAAGGAAATGTGCATTCTGCAAACAAAGTAAGTTTGCCTATTTTCTGAAAGTCAATATTTCAGACGTATTTGCCAATACTCCCTGGGGCACTGTTAGCAAAGCTGTGGTTCGTCTCAGGAAACTTTTGCTCCCTACTGCTACCAATGAATCCAAAACATCTGATGCTACCTGCTGGTTATCCGATTTCTGTATTTGAGATTCTATTCTGCTGTCTCATGGAAGTACTTAAATGTTTCCTTTAATGTTTTAGCCAATCAATTTTTAAAAATATAATTTCAGCCACTTGTCTTACCTAAACTCCTAATGAGTCTGCAGTGAAAAAATTTTAATAAAAAACTCATTTTTATGTTATACCAACCCAGGGCCATTATTTCTGGAGGAATAATGCTTGTGTTTAGCCTAAGTTCACATGGATGTCCAAAAGTAATCTTTTTAATCTTGACTATTGATATAATTCTTGAAATATGCATTTCTTTTCAAAATGCATATTATAATGCAAAATTTCCATAAAATATGTGGTTGGAAGGAAGTAAAAAATGCAAACAGTTAGCTATTCTAGAAAAATGTTTTATTTAAAATCTCTTCATCATGTTTTTTGTCAGCAAAATTTTTCTGACATATTAATATTAATCTATCTCTATCTGTGTTTATTTAACTATTGATATAGCTATTTATTTGATGAGATGTCTCTTTTAAAACAAAACACCAAGTTATCTGGTACTTTCTTTGTACTACGTGGAGATTTTCATGTTAGAAAAGAGAAGAGATATGGAGATATCCTCTCATTATCGAAGATGAATTTAGGTTTTAAAACTCTTACTCAACATTTTAATTCATTGTTATAAAGAACCATAAATTTTCCATTTATGCAAAGACAATACATTTTATAAACCTCAAAATAGGTTATGCAGCTACACACTGAGCCAAACACAACACACACATATGCATATAGTCCTATAAAGATGCAGATATATCATATGCACAATTGTATTTATACATTCATGCCAAATTTTGTATAAGAGATTAAAGAGGCAGAATCGAGTCATGCAACACATTTTTCTTCAGTTTTCCTATAATTCAGGTGCCCCAAGTTTTTGTGTTTATTTTTTTTTTCTCATTGAAGTCTGTTATTCTGCTAGGAATAAGCTCAACATGAGCACAGCAATTCACATGATTTTATGACTTGCTTGGTTATTAGTGCACAGGAAGTAGTGTCCAGGACAAGGTGATTCAATAGATGTCAAACACTCATCAACTCGGATAATGGTTTGCTTGATTTTATGGAGATATCCTCTCATTATCTAAGATGAAAAAAATAAAGATAATTGAATCGATGCTTCCTATTATTAGATATGGGCGACAAGGTTATATTCTGACTTAAGATATATCTTAGTACATTTGTTGGCCCAGAGAAAGTCTGAACTAATTTATTCAGTACACAAATATCATCTCAATGACCAACAATAAGATGTCAGAAAATAATGTATGCAACACTCACATACTGCTAGAAAATATTTTCATTAAAAATCTTGTTATATGCAACTAAAAGATAAAACAAATATTTAAAAAAATCAGAAGCATTAACATAAGGACTGATAATGAACACAATATTCATTTACAGATAGGAAAGATCATATATAGCAGGAAGAATTTTGACTTCAAAATTAAACATAAGTTGTGTGTGTATAGAATATATATGAACACAAACACACAGACACACAAAATAATCTCAAAATATTTAATGTTTCAATTTAAAGTCTTAAAAATAAGCTTTCCCCCCATTTAATAAAGTTAAAACAAATTACAGAAAGATATCTATATTTATTAATATACAATCAGTAACAAGACTACATACTATAATTACCATATTAATGTGTGCATATATATTTGTGTGTATCTAGGTCTAGATCTTCCTATTCTGAATATAAAATTCCATGAATACTTAATTAGGTTGTATTCATTCAGTTTTCAAAGAAAAACATACTGTGATGTTATTTTATTTTATGTTTTAGCTTTAATTGGTAATTTATTAATTATACACAAGTTGGGTTTAAGAAACCTACTGTATGATTTAAAAATTCATGCATACTCTTTATTTTAATAAAAACTCTATTTTTTTCTATTTTTATAAGTAACTCTCCTCCCTTTATTTCAGATGTACAACATAGTGATTCAGCAACTCTGTACATGCAAGTGTAGCCACCATCTGTCACCATACAACACTATTACAGTACCATTTACATTATATGCTGTGCTTTTTATTCCTGTGACTTATTCATTATATAACTAGAAGGCTGTATCTTCCTTTCCCCTCTACCCATTTCCCTACACCCCTCCTTTCTAACAACTATTGGTTCTCTGTATTTATAGGTCTGATTCTGCTTTTTATTTGTTTATTCATTTGTTTCGTTTTTTAGATTCCACATATAAGTGAAATCATATAGTATTTGTCTTTCTCTGATTTATTTTGCCTACCATAATACCCACTAGCATGTTGTCCCAAATAGCAAGATCTCATACTTTTTTATGGCTGAGTAATATCCCATTGTATGTTATACTACATTTCTTTATCCATTCATCTATCAATGGGCATTTGGGTTGCTTCCATATCTTGCCTACTGTAAATAATCCTGCAGTAAGCATAGGAGTGTGTATATCTTTTCAAATTACTGTTTTGGTTTTCTTTGTGTAAATACCCAGGTGTGAAATTATTGGATCATGTGGTGTTTCTATTTTCAATTTTTCAAGGAAGCTCCTTACTGTTTTCCACAGTGGCTGTGCCAGTTTACATTCTCACCAACAGTTCAGAAGGGTTCTTTTTTCTCCATATCCTCCTCAACATTATTTCTTGTCTATTTGAATCTAGCCTTTCTGAGAGGTGTAATGTGATATCTCATTGTGGTTTTGATGTTATCATTTTAAACTTCTGAAACATATAGTTTGTTGGTGTTATTTAATCATTTATTGTTTTTCTTAGACATATGTTGCCCTTGGGTAGGAACATAGTATACCCACGCAGAGTATGTTAGAGAGCGTGGTCTCCCTGCGTGTTTTCCCCCCAGATTTCTCTAATGCTTGCTGAGAGCTATACTGTTTATTTGCTTATGTTTTTGAAAGCTACATATTATATCTGCAATTCCCAATATTATATGTTTATTTGATTCACATTTGCTTAGCAGAAATTTATATGACTATAAAACCTAAAATTCCACATATATTTTATTATATTTTACTTTAATATTATGACTTCAACTTTCTACAAAAGTCATTAATAAAATGTCTTGCAAAATATTTTTAAAATGCTTACGTGTCTAAAAACTTACTCTTGACTACCATTAAAATTTTTTCTTTGAAATTCAATGCTAAAAAATTGCTTTTCCTGTGAAAATAGGAAATATCTCTTAAGATAAATGTCTTGTTGTTGTTAATTATCCCAATTCCCTTTGGAAGAGAAGAAATTTACCTAAGTGAATAACCTTTTCTACCTAACCTCTTAGTGTACTTATTCCTTTAACCTGAAATTGTCTAATTTGATATTATTTTTATGAATTTGCCATGAAAAATAATTTCATTTAAGTTTTGCAGATAGAAGTTAACCAATCAATCAGCCAACCAACAAATTAATAAATATGTCAAGAACATATTTATCCAATTGAGTATAAAAGCAGTACACTGATATTCCTTTTGGAATCGCTTATTAGCTAACCTGAGGCCTTTTCATTTATTTTTATGAGACTGAAGAACATACACTAACATTTATTAGGTTGGGGATCTGTAATTTTAATTTTTTTAATGTTCATTTATTTATTTTTTTTTGAAAGAGAGAGATTAAAGAGTGCTAGGGGTGGGGGCCAGAGACAGAGGAAGACACAGAATCTGAAACAGGCTCCAGGCTCTGAGCTGTAAGCACAGAGCCCTATGTGGGGCTCAGACTCATGGTGTGAGATCATGACCTGAGCCAAAGTCAGATTCTTAACTGACTGAGCCACTCAGGTGCCCTGGGATCTGTCATTTTAAATGGTTATGGCTAATATCACAGTAGACGATTGTATTTCAATGTATTATATGATAACTCCAATAAATAAGAATTTGATCGTGATAAAATTTGAAGAGGAGATTGAGTTAAAAGGTAAGATAGGATGAAATAAAATTTGTGAATTATCTTTACAAAGGAATTGTCAAGAGTTGGTAAAAATACTAACTTGAAATATTTTTGATTTCAGTTCACAGAGAGAAAAATAAAGTAAAAATTATATTTAAAATTTTATTGAAAGATTTTAAACCCTAGTACAATAATTTAAACTTTCATTGTTATATTCTAAATTTATTAATTTTATGTTTTGTTAAAAATAAAAGCCAATATCAAAATAACTACATTACCATGATAAAAGACATGAACATATTACAACAACCACCTTAACGTTATCGTTATTTGAATCTATGTTAAATGACTCAAAAGAAAATAATTAAATACAGTGATTTTACAGAGTTTTCTAATAGACAAGTGATCTAATTGAACGTATTATCGGGAGTATAAATAAATGCCTTTACTGAACTTTAGTAATCTTGAAGGTTTTTTGTTGTTGTTGTTTTTAAACCATGGTAATATTTAAAGAGGGTAGAAAGGACCACTTCCTTTTGTAGTTCGGTGTTTATTTAACCATTCATTCGTCCATAAATGTTTAATGTGCACCTCCCATGTGCCAAAAACTATTCTAGATATTGGAAATCAGCACTCAATTAGAGAAACCAACATGTGATTACATTGAGAGTGGTTAGAGGGTATCTCCTTCATTAGGAGATAGGGAATATATTGATGGTTATGGCACCAATATTTTTGCAAACTTCCCCTCATGGCTGGGTATCAGGAGAATCTTCCTGGTACTGAACTCCATTAGATCATGAGACTGATGGATTCTAGAAGGACAGAGCACAGCTATAGCATTCAACTAATTAGAGACGACTTGAAGTGGATTAATGTGATGTGCAGCAGTGCTGGGGTTGGAGTCAGAGTGCCTTAGCCTGTACAAATCTATGGGGATGAATAAAAGCTCATTGTATGTCTAGGACAAAATAGATATGCAGTTAACTATTCCTTAATTTGTATATTTTAAAAAACTATTAAAAATTCGCGAGAAGAAAGGCTTACCACATTGCAAAAATTAAGTTCCTTACTCAGTGAATGAATTTTCTGTTTTTGGTGTCACAAATTACCACAAATATAGCCACCCCATAACACCCAGCTATTACTTACCTCACAGCTCTGTAGGACAAAATCCAGGTGGACTCAAATAGGTTCTGTGCTTGGGATCTCACAAGATCAAAGTCAAAGATGTCAACCAGGTTACACTCCTGTCTCAAAGATCTAAGGAAAAGATCCACTTATTCCTTGTGGTTATAGTTCGTGGTTCTCATTTTCTTACTTGCTGTCTATTATCCAGGGGTTGCTTTATCCTAATGGCTTCCAAATTCCTATTCATGTGACCCCTTCTGTCTTTAAGCTAGCAACACTTTATTGAGTTCTCTCACTTCAATTTTCCTTCCTTCCCCTCCTGCTATGAGCCAGGGAAATCTGAATTTAAAGTCTACCTGTGATTAGATAAAGTCCAAATAGATAATTTCCCTATCTGAATGTCATCTGTACCATATGACATAAAATAACTGTAGAAGTGATGTGTTATCATATTCACAAATTCTGAGGGTTAAAGTAGGGCATCAAGAAGGAGTCATTTAACAAGTTTTACTTATCATGTTCAGTTTCTAGATCTAACTTCATTTCCAGACCAAAAGACCTAGAGGCAAGACTGGATATAACTGAAAATAGGCTTCACACCTTAACTACAAGTATATGCAGTGTTTTCCAGTTCTTCACCAAATGGACCTGTAGTCACATTACAGAGTAATGATAATCATGATGATGATGATGATGATGATGCAGTGACAACACTTTCGATTCTACAATACCTGCATTATCTTGAATTGGTCTCCTCATTATTTAGGGAGATCCTGACAAAAAAACTAAATTTCTCCACTGGGTGTTACATGTAAGTGATGAATTACTAAATTCTACTCATGAAACTAAAATTACACTATGTTAAAATAACTTAAATAAAAACTTGAAACATAAAAACACACACACACACACACACACACACACACACAAAGCTTCTCCTGAAGTAATATACCTTGATAATTTCTAGTTTCAAATCATATAGTTATTGAATACTCTCACAAATTCTGGACATCTGAGTTATTTTTATTTTATCTTGTGCTGCAAGTCTGTTCATGTGAGAAAAAAAATTGTTGGTAATAAGATTCCAGAGCAACCTGTGTATGAGGAACTGAAGAAAACCAGCTGTACAACAGATGGTCAAAGGAAATCCTTCAAGGACAGGTTGAAGCACAATTGGAATCAATATGATAGAGTCGTCAATATCAGCGAAGCCCAGACCCTCACACCCGTGCAGCAAAGTGTGAAGGGGCGTCTCAGAACAAAGTAGTCTTGGGATGAAAGGAGACAGAACTATAAACAATAAATTGTGCAAGTGGCGGCCAGTCATTAAGACTAAGGCAGTTTACACATATAATCAATCTTGTGGAAACTTCAGTTTATTCATTAAGCCATTTGACTCCCTAGATCATGTTTTTACACTGGGTACAGTTTGGTGCCATCAAGGAAATTTGTATCCTTTATTCACTGTTTAATAAAGAACATATGTTAAAGGAATTGATACACACTTGTTATCTCACTGAATTCTTTAGGTTCAGAGAAAATATTGTATTTATGTTGTTTTAATATTCAACATATGTAAAAGTTACTAAAGCTATTGTATGAATCAAAAACAATATGAAACATTTCTGGTATTTATTGATTTGTTCAACAGTATTTTCTAACCAACCGTCATGTGCCAGACTGCAGAGATAAAGGCAACAGATATGGTCCTTGCTTTATTATTTTAGTAAGGATGGCAGAAAAATAAGCAGGAAATTTCTTTGATGTGTGATCAATTCTATGTGAAAGAAAGTAAAGCACTATAAAGGAAAAGTGCTGGGAATATCTAATCAAATCTAAAAAACTCTGGGCCATTTTCCCAGAAAACTTCTCTTTCCCACCTTAGCTAGACCTCTTCCAAATTAGCTTTATTCCTTTAGTTCAGTTTTTCTCAAACTGTAGTAATAGCTTCCTTTAAAAAGAACAAAATTGGGACTCCTGGGTGACTCAGTCAGTTAAGTGTCCCACTTCACTCGGTCATGATCTCCCATCTCACGGTTCATGGGTTTAAGCCCTGCATTGGGCTGTCTGCTGTCAACACAGAGCCCGCTTCGGAGCCTCCGTCCCCCTCGGTCTCTGCCCTTCCCCTCTTCTCTCTCTCTGTCTCTCAAAAATAAACATTTAAATAAATAAATAAATAATTATTTCATGGAAACTGAGTATTAAATTATTTGTATTGTATCATTTAAATGTACCTAATCATAAGCCTTAGAACAAAGTTTTTGAGATTTTAGTTCTTGTGTAACTTTAAAGTATATTTTTATGATGAATCATAAAGGAACAATTCAAATTACTGGAATGAGAATTGCCTAACAGTAAATTGATTCTTAAAATGTGAATATAGAATTCACTGTGACAAGGTGGAGGTTTGAGCATGGCCTGATTTACTACTTACTGACTGATAAAAAAAAATTAAAAAAGTTGGTCATAGAAAGTTTAGTTCATAACTATTAAAAACAGAAACAATTTACCAAGGATCTGCCTTAGTAAAGGCAGTATATAGGTAATTGACTCAGTATGTCAGTATATATGCAAGTATACAGAAGTATTTGAATAAGTTCCTATCTTAAATGAGATACAGAAATACAAAAAATGACTGAAACACACAAAGCAAAAGAAAGATAGAAATATACTTAGAACTTTAAAATAAGTCTGTCCTGTTTGGTTTCTCCAAGATATAAATGAAGGATCTGTGTCCATTAAGCAGTGATCATTACATAACGATAAGCTATTGGAGATATTGGAATTTAAAAATTTAATTGTTGAAAATGAAAATAAAAATGGAAGATCAGAAAATAAAGTTAATTCAAGACTCAACAAAATGAAAGAGCTAATTGCTATGGTAGAATGTTGAGCTACACGATTATAAGAACACGTTGAAGATGTGACTCTGGGCATACACTCTTATGTGCTCACACCCACAAGTACACAGAGGAGTGTGAAAGTTCTCAAGTAAAACCCCCAAGTTCTGAACATGTCTGGGGGGGGGGAGGTGGGACAGGACACCGTCCAGCCTTGTCAGCAGGATTTTTATTATTAAAGGAGATGCATTCTTCGGGGCACCAGAGTGGCTCACTCAGTTGAGTGTCTGACTCTTGGTTTCAGTTTAGGCCATGATCTCACTATTTGTGAGATAGAGCCCCATGTCAGGCTCTGCTCTGACAGCGTGGAGCCTGCTTGGGATTCTCCCTCCCCTGTCTCTCTCTGCCGCTTCTCCGCCATCTCTTTCTTTCTCTCTATTCTCTCAGAATGTATGAATAAACTTAAAAAAAATGTGTTCCTCATGTAACTTACATATATTTTAAAATCAATTTTAAAGGACATTAAGTAATGGACTTGTTTGGAAATAAAAGGGATGAAATGTAATATAAAAATACTATCTGGCACGTATCTTAGGAACCATTCCACTTAAATAACCATAGTTGGAAGTCAAATTTAAAAGTAAACATTGAAGAATGCCTGGGTGGGTTAGTTGATTGAGTCTCTGACTCTTGATTTTGGCTCAGGTCATGATCCCAGAGTTGTGGGAGCTAGCCTTGAATAAGGTTCTATGCTGGTTTTGGAGCCTGCTTAAGATTCTCTCTCCCCCCACCCTTGTCCCTATACCTTGCTTGTGTTTGCTCACTCGCTGTCTCTTTCTCTCTAAAATACAAATAAAAAAAGATATATTAATACAGTTGGTTATTCCCATTTGTTAAACAAATAGAAGTGACAAGAGGAAGAGAGGAGAAAGAACGGGAGGAAGGGAAAAAGGAAGGTGGGAAGGAGAAGAGGAAGGGGAGAGGAAAGAAGGAGAGAATTATCTACCTAAGTTCCTCTAACAAGTTATTTTTATTTTTTTTTAATTTTTTAACATTTATTTATTTTTGAGACGCAGAGAGACAGAGCATGAGCAGGGGAAGGGCAGAGAGAGACGGAGACACAGAATCCGAAGCAGGCTCCAGGCTCTGATGAGCCATCAGCACAGAGCCTGATGCAGGGCTCAAATCCACAGACCATGAGATCATGACCTGAGCTGAAGTCAGCCACTTAACCGACTGAGCCACCCAGGCACCCCTAACAAGTTACTTTTAAAGCTTTCAAGCATCCTTTAGTACAGAGACTCCCAAAGTGTCATCATTTTAAAATTCATTTCAGTAACGAAAAAATAATAATGAACCAATTTCTGAAATACTTAATTGCAATCATTTGAAATACAATTTTTTTCTTGTTAATGATGACAAATGGCACGTTAATTATAAATGTCTACAAACAACTTAACAAAGGCACTTAGAAGCCTAAACAGCATTTATCATATATACCTAAACTCAGTTTTAGAACATAAAAATACATGTGCCTTGGTCTCCTTTTGAATGAATGACTTGATACCATTTAAATGGGTGGATTGTATAGGAAGTGTTAGATGATCATAGTAGAGCATATTAATAATATAAAACCTAAACCTTTAATATTTGTAATCTGTGTAGTAATACTTAAATATGTGAATCAAAATAAATCCAGATTTTGTTTTCTAGTTTTCCTGAAGTCATAATTAAACAGGAAAAAAAAAAAACAGTGATGTTATTGATTAACTTATTCCTGCAAAAGAAATATTCTTAAGTATAGAATAGATTTTTTCCAAAGTATAACTAGGAAATTAAAGGAGTCCTATATCCAGAAATTTATCTCATTCACTTAGAAAATAATCAAGATTCAAATACAAGCACACATTTGTTGAGATTGGATTATTTTTATAGTTTCATCTTTCAGATTGGATAATCCTGGCTTATGTTTAATTAGAAATAATTTATTTAGATTTATAAGTATTGTGTAAATATTATACAAAAGTGTAATGATATTCTAAAAGTATAATTTAAGGTACTCTTTGATGACATACAATTATAACTTTTTCATATTGCCTTTCTTTTTGAAATCTAATATTCAATGTTTAAGTCATCTTTCCAATTGAAGATAAGAAAAAGCAGTAGAATAAAATAAATAGGATAGTAATATCATAAATGAGGACAGGACTTCCAGGGTCAGCAAGAGATACAGAGAACTCAAAAAGTTTTACTCCTACTCCCATAGCGAAAACTAAGCTGAAAAATAGCAACTTATTGATGTTTCTAGAACTCCTCAGAGGGCTGAGGAGGACAAACAACTAACCTGAAACGTGTGTAGAGACAAATGCCGGCCTTGAGAAACAGGTCTCCAGATTTACCTCGGACAGAAGTCGCTGGGTGCCACTTAAACAGGAAAGAAAATTCAGCTAATTAAAAAAAAAAAAAATGTTGAACGCCAAGCCTAGAATAGAGTCGGAATGAGAAGCACTTTCAAGTTGCAGACTGGGAGGAGGGTTGCACCTTACTGAAGGTCTTCCTTCCAAAATCTTCATGATGTTAACTCACTGGGAAGATCTGAGAGAAAATCTGAAAGTTTCACTGTGGTGTGAGCTGGGGAAGGCGAATAGCAGCCACTGCACATACTTCGTTTGACTTACTTCCTCTGCATCTCCTAGAGAACAAAGCTTTCATTTACCTAACATTTTCAGAGGAAATAACACCTGTTCTATAAAATGTCTTCTAGAAAATAGAAGAGGAGGGGATAGTGCCCAAATCGTTTTATGTGGCCAGCATTCTAGAAAGCTGCCAGTACAGCAGATATTACCCTAACCTAGGGATCCAGATTCACAGGGACAGGACCTTAATTCAGGTTGATGTCATGTAATCAGTGGTATGATGCAGGAAGAGTACTTCCTTTTTATGATATTCTCCACCCCCTCCCAATCTATAAGCCTAGTAGAATTATAAGAAAACACTAGTAGGGGCGCCTGGGTGGCTCAGTCGGTTTAGTGTTCGACTTCAGCTTAGGTCATGATCTCGCGGTCTGTGAGTTCGAGTCCCATGTCGGGCTCTGTGCTGACAGCTCAGAGCCTGGAGCCTGCTTCAAATTCTGTGTCTCCCTCTCTCTCTGCCCCTCCCCCACTCATGCTCTGTCTCTCTCTGTCTCGAAAATAAACAAACATTAAAAAAAAAAGAAAAAATCCCCAAACCAGCGCCATTCCATGCAATTATTGACCAGTACTTTTCAAAAGTGTTAAGGTTATTTAACAGTAGCAAAAGTTACAAACCAGTCATAAATCTGAGAAGGCTCAGGCAAAATGATACCTAAGTGCAACTTGGTATCTTGGATTAATGACGGAATGGAAATTCATTAGCAAAAAATATATCAGCAAAAAACATTTTAACAAACATTTGACATTTTAATAAACTCTGTACTTCACTAGTATCATGCCATTGTTTATTTCTTAATTTTGATAAATGTGGCATAGTTATGTAAAGTGTTAACATTAGCAGGAGTTTACTGAGAGGTACACAGGAACTACCTGTTCCAACTTTGTGTCTCTAATCTAAATATCAAATTATTTATAATAAAAAATAAAAATATCAAAAAAGAAAGAAATGTAATAAAATTGGTTTTTGCTTATATTTTCACACATACATCAAAATTCAAACTAAACAACTGTAAGGATTATATCGAAAGAGGCATATTAAATTATGACAAAAAATAAAATTATGACTAGAATTAAACTTGTACATACAGAAGGTATATCTGTTTAGTACCTCTGGTAGCCGGCCTGAGATAAACTGAGATGTTCAGAAAGGTTTATGTAGTGAAGGCTTGAGGCAGAAAGAGAGAAAGGAAGCCAGATTGCCCAGGGGAAACCTTCAGAATGCACTGCACATCTGAAACCCATTAAACAAAAGATGGGAGAAAATAGGATGAGAAGGTGGAGTTTAAGACCACTGGGCAGATTTGACAAATTGCTGGCCTCCATGATGAGAAGCTCAGAAGTAGATATTGCCAACAAAGGAGTGCTGCATTGGATAAAAATTACCAGCCTTGGTACCCTTGTTAGATTCAATCATTGGCTGGGACCTTTGTGAGAAACATGTGATCTCAGCCTCAAATTCAGAGGTACATCTAAAGGTGCTTCAATTGGACACTGTCAGGTACATGCTATCTTCAGAGCTGAATGCAAGATACATATGTATATATATATAGGAGTAGAACTCGTGATTCATCACTTACATGTACACCCAGTGCTCATCCCAACAAGTGCCCTTCTTAATGCATATCACTCATTTCGCCCATCCCCCCAACCGAGCTCCCTTCCAGCAACGCTCAGTTTGTTCTTTGTATTTAAGGGTCTCTTCTGGTTTGCCTTCCTCTCTCTTTTTATCTTATTTTTCTTTCCCTTCCCCTATGTTCTTCTGTTTTATTTCTTAAAGTCCATAGATGAGTGAAATCATATGATATTAATCTTTCTCCGACTGACTTATATCGCTTAGCATAATCCCTTCTAGTTGAATGCAAGATCCTTTATGAAGGGATATCCGAGAAGGACAATTGAAGGATAGTGATGGCAGAACTAGATGATGACAGCTTGCAGCAGTAATTACACAGCTTCTTATAGATGTTGATATTGATATAGAGACCTACAGATTATGAAAATTAATTTAATTTCATTTCACTTTAATTTATTTCACATTTGATAATGTTTAATAAATTTTCATCCAGATGTTTTATAAATGTATAAACAAAATAATGATAAAATGTATAATAATATGCTATTATAAAATGTTGTGAGCAAGTGGAATTAAAATTCTAGTTCATTGAAATAAAAAAAATGTTAAGTTGTTGATGTTAATAAATATTATATGTAATACGGGTATTATTTGGGATTCACTATATACACTTAAATTAGTAATGTAACTATATAAAAATAGCAAATATACAATATGCTGAAAATTATATTATTCACAAGTATTTAATCTTACCCTAAAAACTATGATAATTCAAATCAGGTGCAAAGTATCATTTTGTTCTTCAAAACACATTCAGGGATTGCAGAAGCAAAGAAGGTTGATGACTTCTGGCAAGTAGTTTGGTTGTTGTACATGGAAGAATATACTGTTAATGAATCAAAATATGATCTCTCTGGAAAAATTAGCTTATTATGTTCTATAAAAGTTTTGATATCTTGTCATTAATTACAAATATGTGTATTTGAATAAAGTATTCAATTCCACCTAAAAAAATAGAAACCATACCTTAGATAGAATTATTTCACCTTTACTAGTATGCCCACAGATTCCACACATTGTGTTAGAACATTACTTACCTATATTATTTATCTGTCTATTATCTACTATCTATAATTTATCGGTCTATCTATCTATGATCTATCTATCCATCCATCCATCCATCATCTATTCATACATCTTCACCAGAAGACTGCATGTGTTTCTTCCAATCTGGGAAATCTCTAGTTTTAATATGTCGAACTGAATTTTGGGGATTAAATTGTATTTTCTAATCAAATTTGCCCTATGTATTTGTGTAAAGAGAGTCATTTTATGAGCTTATAAGGAAAGTTATATTTTATTCTTTTTTTCTCATTTCCCAATGACTTTACCTACATAATTTATTTGGAAAGATGAAATTAGTATGGGCACATTTCAAATAACCCAGATAATTTAAAGTAAGAACCAGTGGTAAATTAACCTGAAATAAATGTTTTTAAAATTTTTTTCTGTTTATGTATTTTTGAGAGAGACAGAGAGCATGAGTGGAGGAAGGGGAGAGAGAGAGAAGGGGACAGAGAGTCCTAAACAGGCTCTGTGCTGTCAGCACAGATGCAGGGTTCAAACCCAAGAACTGTGAGATCATGACTTGAGCCAAAGGTAGATGCTTAACTGACTGAGCCACCCAGGCACCCCTGAATTGAACTTAATACCATACATAAATAGCAAATGGTCTGTAAAATTGTTCTGAATGAATGAAAAGTTATTTCTAATGGAGACTACCAGATACAGTTTTAAAGATTCCGAATTTTCAATATTTATATACTTAAAGTTTCTATTGTTTAAACCCTATTCATACCATAAAAGGACGTAAATATGCTTTGTCCTGAATTAAATAATAAATGGTATGAAACCTTTAAAATGTGTACAATACAAAAATTAAGGAAAGCAAAGCAAATTAGTTTAAAAAATGTTTGTTGCCAAAATGGGAACAGTAGGTGATTGGCAACTTGAAAAAAAAATCATACCAATAAAAACTTTAAGTCAGTTTATAGGGGAAAAGGAAAATGATGATTTTGTATTGAACTCCAAATTATAGCCACTCAGTTAATATATACTTGGGATTTTTCTCTTGGATTTTATATGACAACTTAAAAGTAATTTAATCTACAAAAATTTGTGTTAATTATTTATCTGTTAAATTGGCATGCTCTTCTAAATTAAAAAAAAATACTTTCTTGAAGAAAAGAAGATATTCTAAGTTAATGCTCTCAAATACAGCAAGCTGGTGACATTCACGCAGAAGCAACTAAAGCTATAAATGATAATCATGATAAAGAAGAGAAAGTATAATTGCATGTCTGAGGCTAACAAAATATGACAAACCATAAAAAAACCCTGGCAGCACATAAAAGAGAAATAAGTCAAACAAGACTCTCTGATGAAAATAATGTTTATTTCCTGCTATTATTTGGTACATCACTTGTTTCTCAAACATATTAAATATATCAAGTTTAGGACATAAAACTTCAAGTTCTGTCTGTGCTCTGTGTCACACAAATTTTGAACTGAGTTATATAAAAGTAGAATATAAAATTTAACTGGGATTGATTTATATAGTGGCAAATTGAACCAAACCAATGACCTGAGTTGAAGAATTCTCTTATTTAAAATAATCTATATATTGATAAATATAAATATGCTGCTATTATAAAATAACTGAATATATTTGAATACATTAACATTCCTACTTGGAAACTCTAACATTCTTGCTAAAATAGGTCGTGATTTTATTTTGAATAAACACAAAGATAAGATTTTTTTTTTAATGTTTTATTTATTTTCGAGAGCAGGAGAGAAAAAGCGTGAGCAGGGGAGGGGCAGAGAGAGAGGGAGACGCAGAATCCGAAGTAGGCTCCAGGCTCTGAGCTGTCAGCACAGAGCCCGATGCGGGGCTTGAACTCAGGAACTGTGAGATCATGACCTGAGCTGAAGTCAGATGCTTAACCGACTGAGCCACCCGGGCATCCACATAGGCACTTAAGACAACTTAAAGCAATATCATTTGCCTACAGAAATGCATACTTTATTTTATGTCTAAGTATCATTGACTACAGAGAAAGCCAAATTGCATTTTATCCCTCTAACGTTTGAAGTCTTTGGCATAATATTGTTATGATTTTTGCATCCTTAATCGTTAGTTAAGAACTTGGCATATTGTAAAACTCAAAAAATTAGCTAAGGAATAGATTAGTAAATGTAGAGAAATGAGTTGGAAATTTTTAGATTTTTCTGACTTCAGGTATTTGTTATATTTTATAGGAAGAGTAGAGGATTTGACAAAATAGCCATTTACTTCAAACATGAATTACATTGTTCTCTTTTTGGAATGATAAATATTAAAATTAATGAAAATTAGAAAGTATGTTCAATGGAATTTTGGTCTTTATCATTCATGTGTTGAAACCTTAGGTTTGGAAGTCAAATGATAGAAAGGAAGAAAGTCTTTTTAATATGTTTGATGTAAGTCAGAGAGGACCAATGACTTCCCTCTACGTGGAACTCCAGGAACAAAACATTGTTCAGATTGTCGTGTACCACTATCAGGGTGTCACTGTAGAAGTTAAAAAATGGTGTAAGGGTGTACTTAGGTAAAAATAAGCCCTACATTATTGCTTCCATAGTCTTATTTGTTTCTTATTAATCAGAAACTAGAAAAGGCAATATAGCTGGTGGATGGGAACAGCTCTAGGAAGAGAACAAAGAGGGTAACAGAATGTAAATGATTTTTCTAGCCTATGAAGACAAGCAGCCAATTTCACCATGCACTGGAAGGATATGTGGGAGTGGTCAATCCCACAGATGCTACTGGTGTGCAGAGGACAGCACCCAAAGGACAGTTGGCTGAAGCTTCTCTCTTGAGTTACCAAAGATGACACCACTGCTCTTCCTCCTGGTGTTATATATAATTTTCCTTCTACTCATGCACTCCCTGGGAAGGCAAAAGAGATTAAAGGAATGACTGCCTTTTACAGGATGTTAATTTTGAATTGACTGAATTTAAATCCTGAAATAACTGATAAACTACATAAGAAAGTATATATTTTTTTAAACTGAAAGATTTGCCTTAATTCGAAATGGAAAGCTTAAACCTCCCCTCCTCTTTACCGGTTATAAATTGAAATATGTTCTTATGGGCTAGTAAAGATCAGTAGTGAAGTCACAAGGGAATTACATGCCTAGATTTCTGAACAGTGTAATAAATGTCTTAAAACCTTTTTTTTTTTAATTCATTCTTTTAATTGTTTTTTTTAATTTGAGAGAGAGAGAGAGAGAGAGAGAGAGAGAGACAGCATGTGTACAAGTGGGGGAGGGGCAGAGAGAGAGAATCTTAAGCAGGCTCCATGCTTGTTATGGTGCCAAAAGTGGGGGGCTTGATCCCTCAATACTGGGATCATGACTTGAGCTGAAACCAAGAGTTGGACACTTAACTTACTTAGCCACCCAGGTACCCCTGCCCTACTTTTTCTTTATGTCATCTTCAATATTTGTGAGCAGTGTTCTATAATTTTCAGAGTACAGGTCTTTCACCCCTTTGGTTACCTTTATTCCTAGGTATCTTCTTGTTTTTGATGCAGTTGTAAATAGGATTGATTCTTTAATTTCTATTTCTGTTTCTTCATTACTGGTCTACATAAATGCGACAGATATCTGTACGTTGATTTTTGTATCCTGTGAATTTATTGAATTCGTTTGTCATTTCTAGCAGCTTTTTGGCAGAGTCTTTCAGATTTTCTCCATTGAGTACTATGTCACCTGCAAATGGTGAAAGTTTTGCTTCTTTCTTGCCAGTTTGGATGCCTTTTATTTATTTTTGTTATCTGATTGCTATGACTCAGACATCCGGTACTAAGTTAAATAAAAGAGGCAAGGGTGAACATCCCTGTCTTGTTCTTGACCATAAAGGAGAAGCTCTCTGTTTTTGCCCATTGAGGATGACATTAGCTCTGGATTTTTCATATATGGCCTTTATGATGTTGAGATATATTCCCTCTAAACTTAATTTGTTGAAGGTTTTATCATGAATGAATGTTGTACTTCGTCAAATGCTTTTTCATCTATTGAGATGATCATATGTGTTACCCTTTTTTTTCTATTAATGTGATATATCATGTTGATTGATTTGCAAATATTTAATCACACTGGCAACCTATGGAATCAATCCCACTTGATCATGGTGAATGATTTTTTTAATGTATGATGAAGTGGAAAGACATTCCATGCTCATGGATTGGAACAACAAATAGTACTCACTTGTCTATACTACCCAAAGAAATCTACACATTTAATGCAATTCTTGCCAAAATCCTATAGATTTTGAGTGTTGAGAATAACATCCACACACGTATGCCATGGTGGGATAAATGAAAATCCAATCTTTCAAGGAGGTGGCCAATTACAATATCTTAAAAATAGTTAAAATGAGATGGCAACCCAAGCTATGGACAGTTGCTGAAGGTAATCCTAAGCTTGTAATTGGTATTCATCAGTTTTCTGCTTGACCATAAATTTAGAGTTTCCATACACTTAGGTGGTATTTCAAATGGTTTTGTTTGCTTGCCTGTAGGCACTGAGCCTTTGAAGCTATACTGTTCTCAAGCAATTAATACTATAATTCATTATTCATAATTAGAACTTAACATAAAAGTACCAAGACACCCCCCCCCCGAATTCTCTTAGCTTCGTATACCCTCTTGCCCTATCCATTATTTAGTAGTTTTTCTAGCTTTTTATGAAAATCAGAGTCAATTTTGTTCCAGCACACTGACATATCCAGTGGCATGAGGACTCCAAAGCTGCCCTGTGAATATCACAGCTTCACCCTTACATCAGAAAGTTGTAACTCTTTCCATGGGCAGAAATTCCCTGCATTCCTCAAAAGACCAATAAACATATCCTACAAAGGTCCTAGGTTTCTAGGATGGGAAGCAAATTTTCATAAGTAGGTCTCTGGGCATATTGGTGAAAGGAACAAAAGTTCTTCAACCCCTTGATTTCCAGACCCCATATATTGTGGCATTTGAGATTCAACACCATATTTTGACCAATAGATCATACATTGCAGTTTTTAGGGAAGCAGATGAATCTTTCAAAGTATTTTCTCTTTAATGGGCTCTTATACAGGTCTATGTTTTATAGGTCTGCTCCTTTTTAGTAATGTGATATACGGTGAGATCGGTGAACCATGTAACTGTGATCCCACTGTTGCTTATCCTTGGTGGTAAAATGGGTCTCTTGATCTGAGTAAGTCATTCTGAAGGCACTCAGATTATACTGCTTTGGAAGGCTTTATGAGTTATTTTCCTGTAAAATAGTGTCACATTTAGGACTCAAGAAAAGCACTGCTGATAGACTCGCCATTCGAGCCATGGCACTGGTAAATAATCCAGGGTAAAATGGAGCCCATGGTAAGGCAATACGTTGCCACCACCCCTGCTATTATGGTCAGTCTCTTCATTTGCCTGCTTGCAAACATTAGGGATATAGGAGAGAGAGGTTGGCTGACTTCACTAGGTCAGTGATGATATTCACCTGATAGTATTCTTACATGGTATTCTCTGGTGGATACTAACACGAGACAAAAAGATTGTAAGTTTTTATCTGTTCTTATTGGTTCATTCTCATCCTTTCCCAAGTCTCTTTCTCGTAATACTCCAGGATTGTACTATCCACATCCCATGCTATCGAGGCTGTCATTTTCCCCTCTAGTGAGATACCAATGTTAAACGTGCACTAGGCCAATTCTCTCTGTAATTTGAGTGACACAGTGAAATGCATTGCTTACACCTCTGTCCACTGAGAAAAGTTTTCATTTTTTGACATCTTCTTAAGGTCAGTTTCAAACGCACCACCTCCATGATATGGAGGACTTCCACCTTGCCTTCCTAAAATTGTGAACCTGTGGTTCGATAACAGTGCCAAGATATGAAACTATAGTTACTTTATCAATACATGCCCAATGATCAAACACAATCTGTGCCACAGAAGGCATGGTCTTGCTGCAGCACCCTAGGAACCTGAGAGCCTCCCCTCCTACTGAGCTTAATACAAAAGCCACACAATGTAAATGTTAGCAAAACACATCTATGTTGCCTTAGTTCTCTTGGGTCCATGGTCTTAAAGTTAAGCAGCATGTTCTGTAGCCTGTTTTTACTACAGAGAATTCTTTCACTCTAGATCACATTCTGAACTAGCAGAATTTCTAGTCACGTGTTTAAAAGTTTTGGTCAAAATAGTAGACTCATGTATGGTTTATACTGCCTTAAAATCCAAAGAGGTTCATTAAGTATTTATTTCTCAGTGGTAAAATTCAGCTTCCTGAGAGTAGAAAGAGCTTTATATTAAAGAGGACATCTAAGATTATCCAAAATTCTGTACCTATAAAACTTCACTGATTTTCAATCATTTTAAACTTTTTAGACAACATTTTGACACTCTAGCAAACATGTTCTTTACTAGAGAATTTAGGGTTCTTGCCACTTCCTATTCATCTGATCAAAAATAGCATCATGTCATTAACACACAGTATCAGTATGATTAAGGACCCTACAGAATATAGAAAGTATTATGTCCAGGAACAGAGGAGCAAACATATATATATATATATATATATATATATATATATATATATATATATATATATGTGTGTGTGTGTGTGTGTGTGTATTATGAAAAAATCCACCAAGCTAAAAGCTACATACAAAATGTCAGAGGGTGTACTGGTCTGCTCCCTATAAAATATAACACCTGGAACAACAACATTAAAAGTAGCAATGGTGGATACAAGTCTCTATGCATCTTTAAAATCTTTTTATATTTCCTCTGTAAATATATCTATAATGTGGTTTTGCTTTGGATGTACTATCTTGGCCAGAGGATTGGTAGTTTTAGAAGATTTCTTCTAGGTCCTTCTAGCACAAAGGTCCAATGTGAGAACCGATGTGAGGCTTCTTTCATTTGTGAAGGATATCTATTTCATATAGACATTCGAGAACTGGAAAATATATTGTGCAAGAATACATTAGATATCGTGTGTGATAAAGTCGATCCAAAGCCACTTATTACTTGATGTTCTTAGGTCACCCAGAAAATTATTTTAGCATTTCAAGTAACTTAGTTTCTGTGTCAGCTCAAATATTATTTATGAAAATAATCCAAAAGTCCTAGTGATTGTCATTTTTTCTGGTACTCAGTTGCACTGGCAAATTACAAAAGACCCTTTCAGAGAAGAATCGGAGGCATCACGTTTTATTTCATGACTTACTTTTTATATCTTAAAAATGATGCTTTAGATCCTTCCTTAATTGGACTTTTCCCGACTTCAAGCAGTGGAAGATGACTTAGGTTTGGAAGCCTCATGAAGCAGTATTATTTATAACCATGATAGCTTGGATCAGCCTTCTGCTCACTAGTTTTTCTGACCTTCTATCTTATCCCTATCTTATCTCTTTCTTATCCCTTATTAGAATGCTGTTTTCTAATAGATACCTTCAGAATAAAGAATGTTGGTTGGCACTCCTGCTTTGGACATTATGGAAGTATTCATCTTCCTTTGACATTTATGTGCTGGTATCTGGACTATGACATTCTAGAATCCCGTCACTCTCATTGATATTTGGGGTACCAGTTCCATATAATATATTTGTGTGTTCTTTCAAACTTATAGTACATAGTTAGCAACTAACTTCTCAAAGATACTGTATTATACCACACTTTAGACACTCTATTATGTTAAGAAATATATTTTGATTCTCCCAGGAAACATAGATTAAGTGTGGAGAACCTGTTATGGGCTGAACTGTGTTTCAAAATTCATTTATTAATCTTAATGTCTAGTACCTCAGAATGTGACTATGTTTAGACAAAGGATCTGTAAAGAAATAATAAAGTTAAATGAAGTGATTAGGGTGGACCGTATCCAATATGACTGGTTTCATTATAAAAAATAAAAATTTGGACACAGACAGTTACGGAGGAAAGACCATATAAAAATACAGGGAGAAGCGGCCATGCATGAGCCAAGAAAAGAGGCCTCGGAGAGTTCAACCTTGCCAACATCTCGATCTCAGACTTGCAGCCTCCAAACAGTGAGGAAATATATTCTGTTGTTTAACCCCATACTGTCTATAGTTCTTTGTTATGGCTTCTCTTAAAAAGTAATATAGCAGTCACATTTTAGTTAGAAAGTGATTTTAAGAGGTCTATGTATATCACTTCTATGTATATTTGAGCAGCAATATCTCCACTGAATTCCAGAATCATAAATCCAAATGCAAACTCAGTATTTCCATATGTAGTTCTACAGCTTCTTAAATTTAACACATGAAAAACTGAATTCCTTAAATTCCGTGCTTGTGATACCATTTAGTCTCCCACTCAAAACCTGACAAATCAAATCAGCCCTTCTAATTGTTCTCACAAAAAGGTATCCAACTTGAGTACTCTTTGGTACCAGTAAACTGAGTAAGGGGGAGTAAATCAGAAGGTGAATTCACTAAAATAGGAAATAGCATGGAACCAAGTTTGTTGTGTAGTTTGCAAGTTCACTATAATAACTCCAGCTTGAAATGAGGTGAGAAGACAGTAGGTAATCACAAGCATAGGAGTGATATGATCTGATAAGTTTTAAGAAAATTATACTAGTTATTGCATTATGAATAAATGAAAGAGGAGCAACTAGGAAGAAGAGACACACTAAGATGATTATTGCAAAGTTATAGGATAAAAATGATGGTGTGTTGATGCAGGGTGGGAGTATTGGAGCTGCCAGCATAGAGCCTGACGCAGGGCTTAAACTCACAATCTCAAGATCACTACCTAAGCTGAAGTGGGATACTTAACCGACTGAGCCACTCCGGTACACTGAGAGGAATAATATTTAAATGATTTGGTTATATTTTTGCTCTCCTAAATTTTCACAGAAATCATCAGCTTAGCCACAATTAATATTAAAAGATAAATTATATTTGATGCTGGAATAAAAAGCTAAAATCATATGAATGGCATCATCCAATTTCTTTAATATTCTTTTATATATAATGGGAACACCATAGATTACATGTCCAGTGCATTACATGCATTTTTCTACTGTCAAGTTATTAAATGTTATTTTAATTATGTTTTATTCCTTTGAACAGTAATAGCGTGACTTTATTGATGCAAAATAGATATTTATAATACATGGATGTCAGAGATGTCTATGTACATAATAACTTTTAGTTACTTCATAGAAAAAGATTTTAGTTATAACATTAATGTAAAATTTGTTTGGTTTCTGGTAATTATGTAGTTAATTGTCTCTATATAAATGAGTTTACCGTATGACAGACGTGTCAGATACTTGGACTAAAATCAAAGAGTTATTGAACAAATTTGTCATTCCTTTGAGAAATTACTAGAATGCACACATTGATTTACTTATTTTCTTCATTACATTTGGAATTTCCATGTCAATTCAATGACTTTAGGTTATCACTTGTTCTTACCAAGTATATATTGTATATTTTAAAATTCATATTTAAATATACCTTCGCTAACTCCCCAACTTGGTATTTGCCCTTGCTTGCTAGCCTTAGCATACCCTATCAGGATGAAAGATTTTCTTTTAAACAGTCCAGTAGAAAATCTTATATAAACTTTTCAGATATGCTAAAGAATGCCTTTGATAGTAGAGGTGATTTAAATTAGTGCTAATTTAGAACCCTTTTGAGAATATTTCCCTGTCAGCTCAGTGCTTAACATGGAGCTAATTAGAGCTATTTTGCCCACAAACGGTGATTGTTAAGTCCAGCAACAATACACACTGAATGATTAAAGTGCCTCAGAAACAGAAATAGAACTGCAATTTTCATTAGAGGGTATTTTCTTTTCTGCTTTTGACCTCATAGATTCAATTTTTGAAAGAATAATACCTCTTATTAAAGATACTGGGCAGGGATAAATGACTGGCCTGGCTTCTAAATAAAGGATAAAAGGTAATTGTGTATTTTCCTGATGGAGATTATATATTTTATAAAGCACATTCATATTCATATTTTACTATTAATTTATAATTGCAATTTTAAAGGGGATGGAAGAATAGTTACTGTTTTTTTAACCACCTTGGGTTTATTAAACTGAGGTGAAATTCATATAACATACAATAAACCATTTTAAAGTAGACAATTCAGTGGCATGTAGTATATTCAAAGTGTTATGCAAAAAGCATATCTCTTTAGTTTTAAAACTTTTTGTCTCTCCAGAGCTCATTAAGTAATCTTTACTGTAACTTTCTACATCCTAAGTAAAGCCACTCTCTCTTTAGGAAATTTTAATCAGCATCAACATTTGCAGGATATGGAGAACACCTATTTGTCAGAATAGATTCCATTTTTTGTTCTAAAATGCAGACCAGAGATATTTCCGGAGCCAAAGAAGAGCTTTGACTTTTGACAATGGTGAATCTGTGAATTTCTTATCTCTCTTGTGCTGCTGCTTTCTCTGTGCAGAAAAATTGCAACCCTTTGGCCTTCAGTAATATGCAGATTTTTGCCCTTGAATTGCAGGGCAATTAAATACCCTTGAGGTTTTTATACTTTTCATAACTTCAAGGTTAATTTATATTAAAGAGGAATTTCAAATTGTTAGTTCTATTTAGAGGAACTAGGTTGAGATACAGAGGCATATCTAATAGAAGAGTATCAGCCATCTTTCTTTCTGCCTCCATTCTGCCAGTTCCAAGACATTTTTTTTGGCAGCAGGGGTTGGGCAACCCTACATTTAGCTGCTATGTTTTACTTTATTTACGGAGAGCCTCTCTGAAATACACAGCACATTGAAGCTGTCAGTTTCTTTGTTTAGAATAGCTTCTCACCTGCTATGCAGCTTACTTTCTAGCTTTTGCACATTTTGACTTCAGTTTCCCTTTCTTAAGTTTGTCCTTGGAATGCATGTTCTTAGCTGCTGACTTCTCCTTAGTATATAGCTTCTCTATTTCTTTTTTTAAAGTGTTTTTTTCTAAATTATTTCTTAAAACATTTACATCCAAGTTAGTTAGCATAGGGTGCAACAGTGATATCAAGAGTAAATTTGTTTTTTTTTACTGTATCTATGCAAAATTTTTTTCTTCCTTAATTTACAAAAAAAAAAAGTTACAACCGAGTTAGTTAGCATGCAGTGCAACAAATGATTTCAAGAGTAGATTCCTTAATGCCCCCTACCCATTTAACTCATCCTCCCTCCCATAAGCCCTCTCGTAACCCTCTGTTTGTTCTCCATTTTTTTAAAATTTTTTTTAATGTTTATTTATTTTTGAGAGACATAGAGGCACAGCGTGAACAGGGGAAGGCCAGAGAGAGAGGGAGGCAAAGAATCGGAAGCAGGCTCCAGGCTCTGAGACATCAGCACAGAGCCCGACGCGGGGCTCGAACTCACAGACCTCGAGATCATGATCTGAGCTGAAGTTGGCCGCCCAACCGACTGAGCCACCCAGGCGCCCCTGTTCTCCATTTTTAAGAGTCTCATGTTTTTGTCCCCCTCCTTCTTTTTATATTACTTTTGCTTCCCTTCCTTTATGTTCATCTGCTTTGTATCTTAAAGTCCTCATATGAGTAAAGTCATATGATATTTGTCTTTCTCTGACTAGTTTCACTTATCATGATACCCTCTAGTTCCATCCACATAGTTGCAAATGGCATATTTTTTTTTTATTGCCGAGTAATACTCCATTGTATAATATACCACATCTTCTTTATCCATTCATCCATCGATGGACATTTGGGCTCTTTCAATACTTTGGCTATTGTTGATAGTGCTGCTATAAATATTGAGGTGCATGTGTCCCTTCGAAACAGCATACCTGTATCCCTTGGATAAATACTTTGTAGTGTAATTGCTGAGTTGTAGGGTAGTTCTGTTTTTAATTTTTTGGGGAACCTCCATACTATTTTCCAGCGTGGCTGCAATAGTTTGCATTCCCACCAGCAGTGTAAAAGAGATCCTCTTTCTCCACATCCTCGCCAGCATCTGTTGTTGCCTGAGTTATTAATGTTAGCCATTCTGACTTGTATGAGGTGGTATCTCATTGATTTGTATTTCCCTAATGATGAGTGATGTTGAACTTCATTTCATGTGTCTGTTGACCATCTAGATGTCTTCTTTGGAGAAGTGTCTGTTCATGTCTTTGACCCATTTCTTCACTGGGTTATTTGTTTATTGGCTGTTGAGTTTGATAAGTTCTTTATAGATTTTGGATACTAACCCTTTATCTGATATGTCATTTGCAAATATCTTCTCCCATTCCATTGCTTGCCTTTTAGTTTTCCTGATTGTTTCCTTCGCTGTGCAGAAGCTTTTTATTTTGATGAGGTCCCAATAGTTCATTTTTGCTTTTGTATCCCTTGCGTCTGGAGACGTGTTGAGTAAGGAGTTGCTGCGTCCGAAGTCAAAGAGGTTCTTGCCTGGTTTCTCCTCGAGGATTTTGTTGGCTTCCTGTCTTACATTTAGGTCTTTCATCCATTTTGAGATTACTTTTGTGTATGGTGTAAGAAAGTGGTCCAGGTTCATTTTTTTGCATGTCGCTGTCCAGTTTTCCCAGCACCATTTGCTGAAGAGTCTGTCTTTATTCTATTAGATATTCTTACGTGCTTTGTCAAAGATGAGTCTATTTTGGGGGTCTATTTTTGGGTTCTCTATTCTGTTCCACTGATCTGAGTGTCTGTTTTTGTGCCAGTACCATACTATCTTGATGATTACAGGTTTATAATACAGCTTGAAGTCTGGGATTGTGATGCCTCCTGTGCTGGTTTTCCTTTTCCGGATTACTTTGGCTATTCGGGGTCTTTTCTGATTCCATACAAATTTTAAGACTTTTTGTTGTAGCTCTGCGAAGAATGCTGGCGTTATTTTGATAGGTATTGCTTTGAATATATAGATTGCTTTGAGGTAGTATTGACATTTTAACAATATTTGTTCTTCTTACCTAGGAGCATGGAATGTTCTTCCATTTTTTGGTGTCTTCTTCAATCTCTTTCATAAGTTTTCTATAGTTTTCAGCGTATAGATTTTTCACCTCTTTGGTTAGATTTATTCCTAGGTATTTTATGGTTTTAGGTGCAATTGTAAATGGGATCAATTACTTGATTTCTCTTTCTGTTGCTTCATTATTGGTGTATAGGAATGCAACCGATTTCTGTGCATTGATTTTATATCCTGCCACTTTGTTGAATTCATGGATCAGTTCTAGCAGTTTCTTGGTGAAATCTTTTGGGTTTTCCATATAGAGTATCATGTCATCTGCGAAGAGTGAAATTGTGACTTCCTCCTGGCCAATTTGGATGCCTTTTATTTCTTTGTGTTGTCTGATTGTTGAGGCTAAAATTTCCAATACTATGTTGAATAACAGTGGCGAGAATGGACATCCCTGTCTTGTTCCTGATGTTAGAGGGAAAGCTCTCAGTTTTTCCCCATTGAGGATGATATTAGTGTTGGGTCTTTCATATATGGCTTTTAGGATCTCGAGGTATGATCCTTCTATCCCTACTTTCCTAAGGGTTTTTATCAAGAAAGAATGCTGTATTTTGTCAAATGCTTTCTCTGCATTTGAGAGGATCATGTGGTTCTTGTCCTTTCTTTTATTTATGTGATTAATCACATTGATTGTTTTGCAGATATTGAACTGGCCCTGCATCTCAGGTATAAGTCCCACTTGGTCGTGGTGAATAATCTTTTTGATGTATTGTTGGATCCGGTTGGCTAATATCTTGTTGAGGATTTTTGCATCCATGTTCATCAGGGAGATTGGTCTATAGATCTCTGTTTTAGTGGGGTCATTGTCTGGTTTTGGAATCAAGGTAATGCTGGCTTCATAGAAAGAATTTGGAAGTTTTCCTTCCATTTATATTTTTGGAGCAGCTTTCAAAAGAATTGGTGTTAACTCTTCCTTAAATATTTAGTAGAATTCCCCTGGAAAGCCATCTGGCCCTGGACTCTTGTTTTTTGGGAGATTTTTTATGACTAATTCGATTTCTTTACTGGTTATTGGTCTGTTCAAATTTTCTATTTCTTCCTGTTTCAGTTTTGGTAGTTTATATGTTTCAAGGAATTCATCCATTTCTTCCAGATTGTCCATTTTATTGGCATATAATTGCTCATAATAATACTCTTTTATTATTGTTTTTATTTCTGCTGCATTGGTTGTGATCTCTCCTCTTTCATTCTTTTATTTTTCGGGTCCTTTACTTTTTCTTTTTGATCAAACTGGCTAGTGTTTTATCAATTTTATTAATTCTTTCAAAGAACCAGCTTCTGACTTCATCGATCTATTCTGGTTTTTTTTTTTTTTTGTTTTTTGTTTTTTTCTTTTTTTAGGGGGGGTTCAATAGCATTGATTTCTGCTCTGATCTTTATTATTTCCTGTCTTCTGCTGGTTTGGGGTTTTATTTGCTGTTCTTTTTCCAGCGTTTCAGGTGTTAAATTTGGTTGTGTATCTGAAACATTTCTTCCTTCTTTAGGAAGGTCTGGATTGCTATATACTTCCCTCTTATGTCTGCCTTTGTTGTGTACCAGAGGTTTTTGGGCTGTGGTTTTATCATTTTCATTGGCTTCCCTGTACTTTTTAATTCCTCTTTAACTTCTTGACCAACCCATTCATTCTTTACTACGATGTTCTTTAGTCTCCAAGTATTTGTTATCTTTCCAAATTTTTTCTTGTGATTGATTTTGAGTTTCATAATGTTGTGGTCTGAAAATATGCATGATATGATCGCGATCTTTTTGTACTTGTTGAGGGCTGATTGGTGTCCCAGGATGTGGTCTATTCTGGAGAACGTTCCATGTGCACTGGAGAAGAATGTATATTCCACTGCTTTAGGATGAAATGTTCTAAATATATCTGTTATGTCTATCTAGTCCAGTGTGTCATCCCAAGCCATTGTTTCCTTATTGATTTTCTGTTTAGATGATTGGTCTATTGCTGTAAGTGGGGTGTTGAAGTCCCCTACTATTATGGTATTATTATCAATGAGTTTCTTTATTTTTGTGCATAATTGATTTATATATTTGAGTGTGCCACATTTGAAGCATAAATGTTTACAATTGTTATGTCTCCTTGGTGGATAGACTTCTTAATTATGATATAATACCCTTCTTTAACTCTTGTTACAGTTTTTATTTTAAAGTCTAGATTGTCTGATAGAAGTATGGCTACTCCAGCTTTCTTTTGGTGACCATTAGCATGATAGAGGGTTCTCTATCCCCTTACTTTCAATCTGAAGGTGTCTTTAGGTCTAAAGTGATTCTCTTGTAAATGACGTATAGATGGATCTTGTATCTTACCCATTCTGTTACTCTATGTCTTTTGATTGGAGCATTTAGTCCATCAACGTTTAGAGTTAGTACTGAAAGGTATGAGTTTATTGCCATTATGTTTCTTGTAGACTTGGAGCTTCTGGTGGTGTTCTCTGGTCCTTTCTAGTCTTTGTTTCTCTTAGTCTTTTTTTCCCCTCATCTTTTCTCCACTTAGAGAGTCCCGCTTAAAATTTCTTGCATGGGTGATTTAGTGGTCACAAACTCCTTTAATTTTTGTTTGTCTGGGAGACTTTGTATCTCTTTTTCTATTTTGAATGAAAGACTTGCTGGAAACAGAATTTTTGGGTGCATATTTTTTCGATTCAGCACATTAAATATGTCCTGCCACTCCTTTCTGGCCTGACGAGTTTCTGTGATAGGTCTACTACAAACCTAATCTGTCTTCCTTTGTAGGTTACAGACTTTTTTTTCCCTTGCTGCTTTCATGATGCTTTCCTTGCATCATTTTGCATTTTGTGAATTTGACTATGATATGCCTTGTTGATGGTCAGTTTTGTGAATCTTGTGGGAGTCCTCTGTGCTTCCTGTATTTTGATGTCTGTGTCTTTCCCCAGGTTAGGAAAGCTTTTCCTCTATGGTTTGCTCACATAACCCTTCTACCACTTTTTCTCTCTCTTCATCTTCTGGGAACCCTATGATTCTGATGTTGTTCCTTTTTAATGAGTCACCGATTTCTCTTATTCTTAAATCGTGTTCTTTTGATTTATTCTCCCTCTTTTTCTGCTTCATTATTCTCCATAAGTTTGTCCTCTGTCGTTGACTCTGTGCTCTGTCCCTCTTGCCGCCACAGCATCCATTCGAGATTGCAGCTCAGTTATGGCATTTTTTGTTTCACCCTGACTAGCTTTTACTTCTTTAATCTCCGTAAAGAGGGATTCTAATCTATTTTTGATCCCAGTTAATATTCTTATCATCACGATTGTGAATTCCGGTTCAGATATCTTGCTTGTATCTGTGTTGGTTAAGTCCCTGGCTGTTGTTTCTTCCTGCTCTTTCTTTTGGAGTGAATTCCTTTGTTTCATCACTTTGAAGGAAGAAAAGGAATTAATAAGGTAAAAAAAGAAAATAAAATGAAAAAATTGGAAACTATACACATACACACACACACAAATCAAATAAATGACGCTAAATCTAGGTGTGTTTTGGTCTGGTTATTGAAAGGAGCTTGATTGTTTAGAGAAAAAAAAGAAAAAGAGAAGAAAAAGAAGAAAGAGAAAAAGAAGGAAAAAAAAGTTTGAAAATTTGAGAAAATGAATACGATGAAATAGATTAATGGAGAGGAGCTTGACTGATTAGAGAAAAAAAAGAAAAAAATTAACAATTAAAAAATTAAAAACAACACACAAACACCTACAAAATCAAATAAATGATGAAAGTATAATAGAATTTGAAAAATGTACAAAAATGAAAAAATTTGTAGAAAAAAATAAAGGAAAATATTTTTAATAAAAATTGAAAATAAAAATAATTTTTCTCTGTCTGTATTCAAGTAAAATAAACAAAAAAGAAAGAAGAGAAAACAAACAAAAAACAAACGAACAAAAAACAGAAGAAAAAAGAAAAAAAAGAAAAAAGAAAATTGAATTTCTAGACCAGCAAACAGTCTGAAATAGGATTGATATTACATCTTTTTCCCCTAGAGGTCAAACTATGAAGCACTTTATAGTCCACGAATTAACCAGGAGGAGAGATTTGTGGTTTCCTGAAGAGTGAGGTTGGCCCAGTTGTGCAGCGGTTAGTGTAATGGCTCCATTCTCCACTAGATGGTGATGCTGAGCTTACTGTGGTGGATTGTTGTGGCACCTATAGGTGTGTGTGCGCATGTGTAGGTGGGGTGAAAATGGCGTCACTCAGTCGCCAGTCTTGCACGGGAATTCTTTTTTCTCCCCAAACAGGAATCCCGCACCAGGCTTTTGTCTCAGGTTTCCGTCACTCTCCGCTTTTACTCGGTCCGTGACCTTGTCGTCAGGTTGCCCTGTGGCGCCTCCCTCCTGAATTTTATCTGAGATGCGACTGTGTTTCCTGAACCCTCACTTCTGAGGACTGTGGCTTTGACCCACTCAGATCCCCTGGGTGAGGGTCTCACCTAGCAATGGCTGGTTGCTTGCTTCACAGAAATGCTCGTGGGACCTTGCTACTGCCAATGTCCACAGACTTGCAGCTGGGTGCAAGCCCACGCCAGAAAAAGCTCACCCTATCTTGTAGCGGCAGTGTTTCCGGGATTATGGAAAATCATACATGGCCCGAGGACCTCTTGGACCCACTCTTATCCTGGGAATTCACCCTTCCCACCAAAGCACCGCCAGGTATTTTGAACTGCAGAGTTTCAGACTCTGTGCTCCCCCTATTTGTAGAGTCTTAATGGAATTTAAATCCTCTCCTTTCTCCCTGTTTAGTTCAGTCCCTGTGTCTGTTTCCACTTTTCCACTTTCTCTCCACCTGATTTTGTGGGGTGTTCTTTTCCCGTACTCTCCCCCCTGTCACTCCTTCCTCTCTGCAGGAAAAAGCAGCTCCCTGCTCTCGGAGGCTCCTCTCTCCCCCCCGTTGGCCTCTCCACGCCGCCTACCTGCTGAGTTCTGTGGTTCAGGCTGTACAGATTGTTGTGTTATTCCTCAAATCCGTTTTCTAAGTATGCAGGATGGTTTATTGTTGCTCTGGCTGTATTACGTGTACTCGAGACAGAAAAAAGACTTCCACATTGTTCCGCCATCTTGGGGCCTCCCCTCTAGCTTTTCTGTTTTCTTATGTGTTATTTTATAAAATGGGAGATGGTATCTTTTAACGACTTCCACTTTTCAACCTTAGTTTAACACAATTATGAATAATTGTTGAAGTGTTTAAAGTGGGTACTTTTCTTTGTTTTGTGCAATAAACCTTCCTTTTGTGAGGTCGTGAAGATACTTGGGTAAAGTTGCTGAAAACTTTATGTTACTAAACTCACTGTCCCCTACTTTCTCAAGATGGGCAGATAATTTTACCTTTATTGGTCACAGTTGACTCACCTGCAAAGCAGATATAACAATAGGATCAACTAATGAATTTATTGTGGAGCTCTACTGGCTTAATGTTTGCAAAAATGCTTACAACAATGACAGGCAAAATGTGTTATCTTTGTTATTACTAAAACGATTCAACTTATTTGTCCGGATGGGATAACTGATTCATTCATTTTAATGGTAATTTTCCTATTATATTTATATAAATACTATCTATCTTAAAAAGTTTACATATGTATTACCTATACTTATATATCAATGTAGACCTTTCTCTTATGCAATCATTCTTAGTTTTAGTTTTGTAATGCTCATACTTAATGTGCAAATAAAATTCAGTATTTTGATAATTCTGTGACAAACTATACTTAGTTTTATGTCCTTTCTTCTGCCTTACTGTACATCATTTTTCGTATAAGAAAGTATGGTGGGATCCCCTCCCTAAGGAAAGAAAAAAACACCTCGAGGCAACCTGATGATATCCCTCATGACCTTATAACATGAGACCACTTAATGGGACTACATGTTGTATGTTACCATATGTGGGAGACAAAGAAGTAAAAATATATAAAAAACTATGCCACATGGCTTTTGGATATCAGTTCTTTGGGTACGAATCTGACTGAGCGGTTCCGGCGGGAATAAAGTTGCTTCCTGGAAAGAAAAGCCTCGGTATCACAACTCTATGAGAATGCTGCTACAAAATTAATTATTCTTTTAGTAGATTACAAGATTATATTTTGCCATGATTGTATTAGTAAAATATTCCTGGATTCATTGACTATTCCTGTTTTTTTCTCAATGGGTGTAATACTAGCATGCAGATTTGAATGTTTCCAGGCTTTATTAAACAGTGGTAAAAGTATAAGTACCAATATACTAGTATATTATTTTTTTATTTTAGTCCCAGTATAATTAACATACAGTGTGATATTAGTTTCAGGCGTACAATATAGTGATTCAATAATTGTATACATTACTCAGTGCTCATCAGGATAAGTGTACTCTTTATCCCCTTCATGTGTTTCACCTGTCTCCCAGTAACTTTTCCCCTGGTAACCATCAGATTGTTCTCTATAGTTAGAAGTCTGGTTTTTGGTTTGTCTCTTTTTTTCTTCACTTGTTTCTTAAATTCTACATATGAGTGAACTCATATGGTATTTGTCTTTCTCTGACTCCTTTCACTTAGCATAATACCCTCTGGGTCCATATATGTTGTTGAAAATGGCAAAATTTCATTCTTTTTTGGGCTGAGTATATATTTACCTCTTCTTTATCCATTCACCTATTGGTGGACACTTGAACTTCTTCTGTAATTTGCCAATTTAAAAAAAAGGCTTCAATGAACATATTTGTTTCAAATTACTGTTTTAATCTTTGTGTAAATACCCATTAGTGGAATTAACTGGATCATACAGAATTAAAAGTAATTCTACTTTTAATTTCTTGAGGAACTTCCATTCTGTTTTCCACAGTGGCTGCACCCACCAGTTTGCATTCCTACCAACAGTGCATGAGGGTTCCTTTTTCTCCACATCCTTGCCAATACTTGCTATTTCTTGTGTTTTTAATTTTAGCTATTCTAACAGGTGTGAGGTGATATCTCAATATGGTTTTGATTCGCATTTCCTTGATGAATAATGTTGAGCATCTCTTCATGTGTCTGTTGGCCATCTGTATGTCTTCTTTGGAGAAATGTCTGTTCATGTCTTCTACTCATTTTTATTAATTTTTTTTTTTGTTTCAGGTTTTTATTTAAATTCCAGTAAGTTAACATACAGTGTAATACTGGTTTCAGGAGTAAATTTCAGTGACTCATCACTTCTCTACAACACTGAGTGCTCATCACAAGCCCTCCTTAATGCCCATCACCCATTTAACCCATCCCCTCCTGCTCATCTCCCTCCTAGCAACCTTCAGTTTGTTCTTTATAGTTAAAAGTCTGTTTTACGTTTGTCTCTTTTTTTTTTCTTCCATGTTAATTTGGTTTTTTTTCTTAAATTCCACATATGAGTGAAATCATATGGTACCTGTCTTTGACTAACTTATTTCACTTAGCATAATACTCTCTATCACCATCCATGTTATTGCAAATGGAAAGATTTCATTCTTTTTGTTGGGTGAGTATATCCCATTGTGTATAGATACTACTGCTTTTTTTGTCCATTCTTCAGTTTATCGACATTTGGGCAGTTTCTATAATTTGACTATCATTGATAATGCTGCTATAAACATTGAGGTGTAAGTATCCCTTTGAATTAGTGTTTTTGTGTCCTTTGGGTGAACACCAAGTGCAATTTGCAATTGATGGGTCATAGAGTAGTTCTGTTTTTAACTTTCTGAGGAACTTCCATACCATTTTCCAGAGTGGCTGTACCAGTTTCCATTCCCACCAATAGTTGGCATCCTCGCCAATATTGGTTGTTTCCTGTGTTATTAATTGTAGCCATTCTGACAGGTGTGAGGTGATGTCTTATTGTAGTTCTTATTCGTATTTCCCTGATGATGAGTGATGTTGAGCATCTTTTCATGTGTCTGTTAGCTGTCTGTGTGTCTTTGGAAAAATATCTATTTATACTTTTTTGCCCAGTTTTTAACTGGATTATCTGTTTTTTGGGTGTTGGCTTTGATAAGTTCTTTATCTATTTTAGATACTAACCATTTATAAGATAATGTCATTTGTAAATCTTCCATTTCAAAGGTTGCCTTTTAGTTTTATTGATTGTTTCCTTCAATGTATAGAAGCTTTTTATCTTGATGGAGTCCCAATAGTTTGTTTTTGTTTTTCTTACCCTTGCCTTAGGCATCTAGAAAAATTCACCCAACAGCCAATGTCAGATAAATTGTTATCTGTGGTCTCTTCTAAGATTTTTATGGTTTTATGTCTCATATTTAGGCAGATAATCTATTTTCAGTTTATTTTTGTGTATAATGTGAGAAACCATCTCAGTTTCATTTTGTCATTTGTAGCTGTCCAATTTTCTCAACACTATGAGACTTTTTGCTGTTGCATATCTTTGCCTTCTTTCTCATAGATTAATTGACCATAAAATCCTGGGTGTTTTTCTGAGCTAGCTATTCTGTTCCATTGATCTATGTGTCTGTTTTTATGCCAGTACCATACTGTTTTGACTACTACAGCTTTGTAGTGTATCTTGAAATCTGGGATTGTGATATTTCCAGTTTTCTTTTTCAAGATTACATTGCTTATTTGGAGTCTTTTGTGGTTCCATACAAATTTTAGGGTTATTTATTCTAGCTCTCTGAAAACAGTTTTTGGTATTTTAGTAGGGATTACACTGAATCTGTAGATTGCTTTGGTTGTATGGCCATTTTAACAATAATTTTTCTGCCAAACTATGAGCATGGAATATCTTGCTATTTCTTTGTGTCATCTTCGGTGTCTTTCAATGCCATATAGCTTTGAGAGTACAGGTAAGCTTTTTTGGTTAAGTTTATCCCTAGGTATTTTATTATTTTGGTGCTATTGTAAACGAGATTGTTTTCTTAAATACTCTTTCTTCTGCTTCATTATAATATCTCGAAATTCAATTAATTTCTGTATATTCATTTTCTATCCTGAAACCTTACTGAATTCATTTATCAATTCTAGTAGTTTTTTATGGGTCTTGGGTTTTCTATCTATAGTATGAAGTCATCTGCAGATAGTGAAAGTTTTACTTCTTCCTTACCAATTTGGATGCCTTTTTATTTCTTATTACTGTGGCTAGGACTTCCAGCACTATGTTGAATAAAAGAGGTAAGAATGGACACTCTTGTCTTGTTTCTCAGGTTAGGGGAAAAGCTCTCAGTTTTCCACCATAACTATGATCACTGTGAGTTTTTTATGGTCTTTATTACATTAAGGTATGTTCTGTTCCTCACAACTGGTTATATTAAGGGTTTTTTTGTTTTGTTTTGTTTTGTTTTGTATTTATCATGAATGGATGTTGTACCTTGTTAAATACTTTTTCAATATCTATAGAAATGATCATATGATTTGCATCCTTTCCTTTTTTAATGTGATGTATCACATTGATTGCTTTGTGGATATCGATCCAACTTTGCATCTCTGGAATAAATCCCAATTGATGGTGCTGAATGATTTTTTTAATGTATTGTTGGATTTTGTTTGCTAATATTTTATTGAGAGTTTTTGCATTTGTGTCATCATAGATGTTGCTTTGTAATTATCTCTCTGTCTCTCTCTCTCTTTTTTTTTTTTTTTTTTGTAGTATCTTTTCTGATTTTGGTAGAAGGGTAATGTTGGCCTCAGAATGAATTTGAAAGCTTTCTTTTCTCTTCTATTTCTCGAAATAGTTTGAAAAAAAATAGGTATTAAAGCTTTAAGTGTTTGGTAGAATTAACCTGTGAAGCTTCTGGTCCTGGACTTTTGTTCATTAGGAGTTTATTTATTATTGTTTCAATTCCATCGCTGGCAACTGGCTTGTTCTAATTTTCTATTTCTTCCTGGCTGTTTTGGGAG
Organism: Paguma larvata; assembly: GCA_030068075.1. NCBI lineage: Eukaryota > Metazoa > Chordata > Mammalia > Carnivora > Viverridae > Paguma > Paguma larvata. Next base: position 22,250,151 of record CM057839.1, on the reverse strand, counting down.
GTTATATGTTTCTAGAAATTTATATATTTCTTCTAGGTTGCCCAATTTGCTGGCATATAATTTTCATAATATTATTTTTTAATCGTTTGTATTTCTGCGGTTTGATTGTTATTTCTCTTTCATTTTTTATTTTGTTTATTTAAGTTCTTTCTCCTCTCTCTTTCATTACCTCTCTTTTGGGAATCTGGCAGAAGGTTTATCAATTTTGTTTATGTTTTCAAATAATCAGCTTCTAGTTTCATGGATCTATTTTACTGTTTTTTTGTTTGTTTTTTAGTTTCTGTTTGATATATTTCCAGTCTAATTTTTATTAATTCTTTCTATTGGATTTGGGTTTTGTTTGTTGTTCTTTTTCTAGATCCTTTAGATATAGGATTAAGTTATTTATTTCAGATTTTTTTGTTTCTTGAGATAGACCTTTGTTGCTAAACATTGAACTCTTAATACAGCTTTTGCTGCATTCCAAAGATGTTGGATTGTCGTGTTTTCATTTTATTTATCTCCGTGTGTTTTTGATTTCCTCTTTGATTTCTTGGTTGACCCATTCATTGTCTAGTACCTTTTTTATTTAACATCCATGTATTTGTGTTCTTTACAGATTTTTCTCTTATGATTGACTTCCAGTTTTGTAGCATTGTTTAGAAAAGATGTGTGGTATGATTTTAGTCTTTTTGAATTTGTTGAGAATTGTTTTGTGGACTAATATGTGATATATTCTGGAGAGTGTTCAATGTGCACTAGGAAAGAATGTATATTCTATGGTTTTAGCATGAAATGTTCTGAATATATCTATTAGATCCATTTGGTACACTCACTCAAAGCCATTGTTTCCTTGTTAATTTTCTCTTTGGATAATTTTTCCATTGATGTAAGTAGGGTGTTAAAGTCACCTACCATTATTGTATTACTATGAGTTTTTTTTTTTTTTAATGTTTGTTATTACTGGCTTTATGTATTTGGGTGTTTACATGTTGGGTGCATAAATATTTACAATTGTAATATTTTCGTGTTGTATTATGCCCTTTATGATTATGTAGTGCCCTTGTTTGTCTCCTATTACAGTCTTTATTTTATTTTTGTCCTATATAAGTATTGCTACCCTAGGGTTCTTTCACATCCATTTGCATGATAAATGTTTTAGCAACCCTTCACTTTTAATCTGCATGTGTTTTTACATCCGAAATCAGTCTCTTGTAGGCAGCTTATAGATAAGTCTTGTTTTTATACCCATTCCATCACCCTAGGTCTTTTTTTTTTTTTTAATGTTTATTTATTTTGAGAGAGGGAGTGTACAAGCAGGTGAGGGGCAGAGAGAGAGGGAGAGAATCCCAAGAAGGCTCTGAACTGTCAACTCATAGCCTGATGTGGGGCTCAGTCCCATGAACCTGAGATCATGATCTGAGTTGAAATTAAGAATTGGACACTTAACTGACTGACCCACTCAGGTACTGCACCCTAGGTCTTTTAATTAGAGCATTTAGTACATTTACATTGAAAGTTTTTATTGGTAAGTGTATACTTACTGCCATTTTGTTACTTGTTTAATGGTTGTTTTTGTAGTTCTTCTCTGTTCCTTTCTTCTCTTATTCTGTTCTCTTGTGGTTTATTGGCTTTGTTTAGTGATATGTTTGAATTCCTTTCTCCTTTTTTTTTTTTGTATATCTAGATCAGTTTTTGATTTATGGTTACCATTAAGTTTATATGTGACATCTTATGCATTTAGCAGTCTATATTAAGTTGATGATCACTTAAATTTGAACTCATTTTTTATTCCTCTCCTGCCATATTTTAGGTGTATGGTGTCATACTTTACATTCTTTTATTTATGAGTCTGTTGCCTGAATTTTTATAGATAAATTTAATTTTGTTGCTGTTTGCTTCCTACTTTTCTTCTGCTTATGTTTTTTTTTTTTTTTTTTTTTCTTTTTCCTCAGTGTCCCCTTTACAATTTCTTGAAGAACTTTTTTTAGTAGTCATGAGTTCCTTTAACTTTGTTTGTCTGGGATTCTTTATCTTTCCTTCTATTGTGAAAGAAAGCCTTGCTGAATAGAGTATTCTTAGTTGCAGGAGTCTTTTTTTTTTCCTACCAGAAATGTGAATATATCATGCCACTCCATTTTGGCCTGCAAAATACCTGCCGAAAAATCAGCTGAAAGCCTTATGGGATTTCCATTGTATATAATTGTGTTTTTTTCTCGTGCTGCTTTTAAAATTCTTTCTCTATCACTACTTTTCGACATTTTAATTATAATGTGTCTTGGTGTGGACCTCTGTGAGTCGATTTTGTTGGGGGCTGTCTGTGCTTCCTGGAAATGGATTTCTGTTTCCCTTGCCAGATCAGGAAGTTCACAGCTATTATTTTTTCAAATAAATTTTCTGCCCCCTTTTCTCTCATCTTCTTCTGGATCCCTGTAATTCAGGGGTATCTTTCCTATTATAATTTGTTTCATCTTTTTAATTCCCACCGTTATAATATTTCAATTGGTCCTCCTTTTATGCTAGTATATATTAAAATATAATAAATTATTTATACTCATATTGACAAACAGCTTGGAAAATTTTATCAGAAAGTAAACATTCAACATTCAATAAATTACAAAAAATAATTTTTTGGAGGTATAAATATAATCATGGGATCACCATGCCTAAATAATTACTAAGTACTCTGTTGACTTTGAAAAACATCAAATATGTTCCTATTTTCTATTTTTTTTTCCAATTTTACTGTGGGCTATTTCATTATAGGAATCATTGCTTCTTTTATATGTTTTATTCATTTTACCAGTACCAAATATGAGAAGTATAAAACAATCTATACTATTTAAAAATACTTTATTTCAAGGGCATGTAGGTAGCTCAGTTGGTTGAGCATCTGACTCTTGATTTTGACTTGGGTCCCAGGTCGGGGATTGAGCCCTGTGTTGGGCTTTGTACTGGGTATGGAGCCATCTTAAGATTCTCTCTCTCTCTTTCTCCCTCTGCCTCTTCCCCCTGCTTGCACTCTCTCTCTCTCTCTCTCTCATTCTCTCTCTCTTTCTCTCTCTCAAAATAATTAATGAATACTTTATATTATACATGGGTTTATGTATGTGTATATATACATATGTCACATACACACATTTAGGTATATAATGTACAAATGTAAGAGGGAGTGCTAAGCATAAATCAAAATCTGTTACTTTTTTAATGAACAGTGATCACAGTGTGAGATTGTTTTGTGAGATACATTGAACAGATTTGATTCATGAGGTGCAATAAAATGTGATTGTGAGTCAAAATAAAAATACGAATGATATATTTTCAAATGCCTTTTTTAGATTTGAAATAGCATAGTTTCCTAATAACCTAGCAGTTACAGTAATAAATTGTTAATAATGCCTTATGAAACTTCTTATAATTCAAAACACAGCTATATGTTCAAATGCTTTATTTCAGTTATTATTAAAGCATATATAATGTAACATTATCTGTTGCATTTCTCAATGTAGCATTTTTGTAAATACTTTGTTTTGAAAAAAGAAATATTCTTTATGGGATATTTTTCTATTTTAGTTTCTTTTATTCTATAGTATTTTTCTTTTATTTTATGATTTAATTTAATGAAAAGCAATTGGTTAACTAACAGAAAAAAAGAATTTTTATAGCTGATTCTGCTTGGAAGATTTTTACTAAAATGTCTTTCTAAAAGAGGAAGCATTTTTAAATGTATGTATTAGGAAATTTCATATGCACTAATGTGCTAGTCATGCACTATACATTAAATTATTTAAGACATCATTGTCAACTGATTTATTCTTTTCTCAAGCCCAACATCTATGCATTCTATAAATACTTATTGAATAACATTTATGAATGAAGGTCTGTTCTAGATAAAACCTTAGTATTGGAAAACACCAACTTTGATGATTAGAAACCTAGATGCATATTGAAGAATAGTGTGTGTTTGGTGGGGAAGTTGGAGAAAACAGAAAGGGAAATTGAATTTTACTTGGTTATAAGGTATTTTTGGAAGAACATGATACTTATTGAAACCACTTTTTATATTGCTCAGCTGTCTGAAACATAAACCAGTCTACAAAACAGTAGGAAGTACAGATAGGTAAATTGTGTTTATGTGTGTGTGCATGCAGGTGTTATTATTGTTACTATTGTTTTTTTGGGTTCCTTTCAATTATTTGGAAAAGCTCTTGGTACATTTGCAACTATTTTGTCTTTATTATTTATTTTTAATTGTTTTTAATGTTTATTTTATTTTTGAGAGAGACAGTGTGTGAGCAGGGGAGGGACAGAAAGGAAGGGAGACACAGACTCTGAAGCAGGCTCCCAGCTCTGAACTGTCAGCACAGACTCTGACACGGGGCTGGAACCTCATGAACTGCAAGATCATGACTTGAACCAAAGTCGGGCACTTAACCGACTGAGCCACCCAGCTGCCCCACAACCATTTTTTTTTATCTTTAAAGTGTACGGTTTACAGACGGTGAGTATAGTTCAGAAAAAATAGATTCCCTCATTCCGAGACATTAAGGTACAAAATTGGTTGATGTAAAAAGCTTGTTGATTATGGTTGGAGCAAGGAATTCAATTTTACTGGAGTCATTGGAACTAGTAACTTATGAATTGCAAATGCATGCAAATTTTATTCTCATTCAGTATTTCTGTTTTAAATACTCACATACATTTTTATGAGTTATACTTTTATATTGGCTTGTTATACTTTTTGTAATTTTTTCTGATTCCTAGTGATATTTATGAAAATATATGATTCTTGCTAAGCTAATTCTCCAGAGAATTAAAATTAATAGCAAAAGAGAGTGACGACAAAAGAGGTCCTATTTCAAGAAGTATTTCATTTAACATTGGTATTCTTGGCAGACATCTACATTCAGTGTAAACTATAGAAACTATTTTTAGTTCATAGCCTGTGTTCATTTTGTCAGGAAATTATCTCAGGCATAGCCAAGATATTAATTTAAATTCTGACATTCCCTCTCTCCTCACCTTAATTCAAAACTGAAAGTTAAACTTAACTACAAACTTATGCTTTAGTTTTTGTTTGTTTCATTTTTAATTGTTGATTTTATATTTTCAGTCATTCTCAGGCCCTTTTAAATATTTTACATGATAAGCAAATCTGGTTTATGATATATAGTGTATCTCATATTCCAAGGCTGACAATGCATATGATGGTGATAAAAATATAATATTAATTGTATAGCATAGTAATTTTCCTTAATAGTCTTTATCTTTTTGTAAAATATGCAAAGTTGGCAGAGATAATATTGTGAATTTTTCTTATGTACTTTGTCCATCTAAAAAAATACAGCTCTTCATTAGATCATTCATTTCACTATTTTTTATTTTATTCATCATAGAATATATATTTACTAGCTCCTTCACTCTCAGTCAGAAATTATGTTGATGGTGGTGAGCACAACTTAAGATAAAGAGAAGTTGAATCACTATGTCGTAAACCTAAAACTGATGTGACATTGTGCATCAACTTATTTCACTTAGCATAATACACTCCCAACTCCATCCATGTTGCAAATGGCAAAGTTTTATTCTTTTTAATGGCTAAATAATATTCCATTGTGTATATCTATATAGATACAGATATACACCCACACTTCTTTATCCATTTATCAGCTGATGGACATTTGGATTCTTTCCATTATTTGACTGTTGTTGATAATGCTGCTATAAACCTTGGGTGCACGTGCCCTTTCAAATCAGTATTTTTGTATCCTTTGGCTAAATACCTAGTAGTGCAATTGTTGAGTTTTAGGAGAGCTTTATCTTTAACTTTCTGAAGAACATCTACACTGTTTTCCAGAGTGGTGGCACCAGTTTGCATTCTCATCAGTGGTTTAAGAGGGTTCCATTTTCTCTGCATCCTAGCCAACATCTGTTGTTTCTTGAGTTACTAATTTTAGCCAAATACTTTTTTTGAGTTTTTTTTAATTATGTTAACCAACAGTATATGAATGTAAGATGTCCAGGAAATTGTATACTTTAGTCTTTAAAAACCACATAAAAATTGCTTACTTTGTGATATTACTGTAAAAATAAAAATAGAAATAACAATAATGAATAGAAACATACAGTATCTCTAACTCTTTTAACAATACTTTTCAAATGTTAGCTCATTTAATTCTCATAAATATTATAAAGTAAATAATATTGTAATTTCTATTTTGAATACAGAAAAATTCAGAGATAGAAATTAAGTGTGTTTCCAAATGTCACACAATCAATAACAGAATTAAAAGTGGAATCATGAAAATCTGGCAAAAGAATTTCTGCAGCAAGCATTAAGCTATGGAGTTAATGAGCCTCCATGGATGGTCCCAGTAATGATTGCTTCATCATAATGCTGTTGTGTGGTCTTCTCCTACACTGCACCAGGGCTGGTTGTCCTGTGTGACTGATGTAATATGAAGGAGATTTGGTTGCTCGAATCCTTTGCTCTGGTGATTGCTTGCTTCCATACTGAGATGGCACTCAAGTAGCCCATAAAGAGGTTCACATTAAGAAGGAATAAATCTCCTAGCAAACGGTCAGCACAAACTTGCCAAGTTGGTGAAGTTATTTCTGGATGACTTCTGTTGAATTACTTCTCCGAATGCATATATACCTTAAAAAGAATGCAGTCAGCAGATACCTACTGTAATCTCATGGAGATGCCTAACAGAACCTCCTAGTCAATCAACACTAAAATACTCAGCCCAGAGAAACTGTGTAAGACAATCAGTAATTCTTGGTGTTTTAAGCCAGCATGTTTAAAAGAGATTTGTTATGCAGCAATAACTATGTAATATATTTATATTCATTTCTTCTTAACCTTTCTTCCAAAACTCATTAAATTAAAAAAACATCATCCTGTAAGTATATTTCTCTTGATATAGTAAGGGTTAGAAGCCTAGAGATAAGTCTTCATACAATTTCATTTCCTCCTAATGACACATCTCACTCTAGTGAGCAGTGCATGCACTTTTGAATAATTGGAACGTAGAGATTTCAGTTTCAAAGTCACAGTTCTACCAATTTATCTAACGAGCTCTAATTAAGTTGCAAATTATAACAGGAGTGAAACATGTATTAGATGAACAATATTACATTAGCTTCATAGAAATTACACAAAATATAATGACTATCTATGATTTTTAAGAGTTTTAAATGTAAATGAAAATTAAAGTGTGGTATGGAAAGTCCAGAATAAACAAAGCAAAATTATTAGGGAATATAGTCTTACATATACTGCTTATAACTTACTTGTAAGAGGAAGGATTTTGCCATACTTAGACCATTTCTGACAAGTGTTATTTTTTTTCCTTTACTACTGCAAGATATTTATCATAAAACCATTGTATAATTACTTAAATGGAAATATATATACATACAGATAAGATATAGATATCAAGATAGTTAGATAATAGTGTATATACAATAGATAGATAATAGATGTATATGTAATGGATAAAATGTTAGTGAACTAGGAGAGAAAAACATATTTTTGGAGTTATCAGTCTGTTCTACATAAAGCATGCTTAATTAGGGAGTCCTCTTAATTGGGACTTTCCCATCTTATCAAATCGAACCTAATAACACTCAACTGTAAAGACAGGTGCTTAATTGGGATAGTAATTCTAGGTAATTGGGGTGCCTGCGGGTGATCAAGAGTAGCTTACATCAGTCTGATTTCAAGATATTATGTCTTTGTAGGTATCTCCTGCTGTGCCTGTTTATTTGCTATATAAGAATGACCTTGCCAGTGTTAAAAGAACAAATGTCTTTTTAGCACTAACTGCTCCAATTTTGGTTCCTATCTCGGTTTTTAATCACATTATAATTTTAAAATGTTCTTTCCACTACAAAATACTACATTTTATTTTATATAGGATGACTTTATCATTACCTAGCATTTCCAATTGAAAATCAAAATAAATAACTAAAAACACATAAAATTACATATCATAAATAAAATACACAGTAACACAGTGAACTATAATGTAATAATTTATCATGTGTACATTACTTACTTTGAAAACTTTTCATTTTTTTCTTAAAGAAAGGAAATTGAATTTGAAAATAGACGTTTTTATTATATTTGAGCAATGAAACATGGTCAGTTGCATTTTGTTAAGACATAGTATAGAAGCCTGCAAACTTACAGGATGAGAGAGAATTTTCCATAAGTGAGCTGCTACCAGAGAAAACTTATTCCTTTACAGCTTAGATTTTGGAATATATTTTTTCAGTATGAGCAATTGTGATATCCATCCTTTTCCTTTTAAATCATGAAATATGTTTTACAACTAACCTTAAAAAACAAGCCATAGGAAAAATAATAGTAAACAAAAATTCCGCACAATTAAAGTTCCTGGAATATTTGTAGTTAAATCTTTATTATTTGGCAATGTTTAAAGTAGAAATTTAAATAAATTCCCAAAGGAAAATCTTAGCCCATTTTACTAAGCAAGAACCAAGATTGAAATAATAAGAATAACTCCAGCCACAGGCCACAGGACATGGCACCAAGCCCTTGCAGCAGGAGACCCAGCACCATGTCATCTGCCAGTAGACCCAGGAAACAAACCTGTCCAAAATCTCTAGCAAGATTGACTGGTGAAAAGCGTTCTTTGATGAAGTCAGTGTGTAAAGACTAGAAGAGGCAACTACTTCAAGTCCATGGGTGACAATGCACGACCACGAGGATCATGAAGGATCAGAGAAACATGAAATCATGAAAGCAACAAAATAAGCTCCAGTGACTATTCATAAAGAAATGGAGATCTACGAACTTCTCAGCAGATAATTCAAAATAATCATCTTAAATAAATCCAGTGAGGTACCAAAAAATACATCTAGGCATCTAAACAAAATCAGGAGTACATCATGTTGATAAAATAAAAAGTTTAACAAAGAGGTTAAAGTCTGCAGCAAAGATGAACTATTGGGACCTAGCAGTGCTATTGCTGGGTCATAGGGTAGCTCTATTTTCATTTTTTTGAGGAACCTCCACACCGTTTTCCAGAGTGGCTGCATCAGTTTGCATTCCCACCAACAGTGTAGGAGGGTGCCTGCTTCTCCATGTCCCCGCTAGCATCTATAGTTTCCTGATTTGTCCATTTTAGCCACTCTGACTGGTGTGAGGTGGTATCGCAGTGTGGTTTTGATTTGTATTTCCCTGATGATGAGTGACATTGAGCATCGTCTCATGTGTCTGTTGGCCATCTGAATGTCCTCTTTGGAGAAGTGTCTATTCATATCTTCCGCCCATTTCTTCACTGGGTTGTTTGTTTTTCGGGTGTGGAGTTTGGTAAGTTCTTTATAGATTTTAGATATTAGTCTTTTATCCGATATGTCATTTGCGATGATCTTTTCCCATTCCGTTGGTTGCCTATTCGTTTTGTTGGTTGTTTCTTTTGCTGTGCAGAAGCTTTTTATCTTGATGAGGTCTTAGTGTCGACTTCACTTATTTATCACATTTTTTATTTTTATTTTCTGCTACTTCATTTTAGTGCATAGAAATGCAACACATTTCTGTATATTGATTTTGTATCCTGAAACTTTGCTGAATTCATTTATGAATTTTAGTAAATTTTTGCTGTAGTCTATAGTGTTTTCTATATATAGTATCACGTCATCTGCAAATAATGAAAGTTTTACTTCTTCCTTACCAGTTTGGATGACTTATTTCTTTTTCTTGTCTGGTTACTATGGCTAGGACTTCTGGTACTATATTGAATGAAAGTGCTGAGAGTAGATATCCTTATCTTGTTCTTCATCTTAGGGAAAAAGCTCTGTTTTTCACCATGGAGTATGATGCTAGCTGTGCATTTTGTCATATATGGCCTTTATTATGCTGAGGTATGTTCCTTCTAAACTATCATGTTTAGGTTTTCAGCATGAATGGCTTTATACTTTGTGAAATGCTTTATATGCATCTATTGAAATGATCATGTGTTTTTTATCCTTTCCTTGTTGATATAATGTATCACATTGATTTGTGAATATTGAACCATATATTCATCCGAGAAATAAATCCCACTTGATCATAGTGAATTAATTTTTTAATGTATTGTTGGTTTGGTTTGCTAAATTTTGTTGAGGATTTTTGCATCTATGTTCGTCAGAGGTATTAGCCTATAATTATCTTTTTTTTTGGTAGGGTCTTTATCTATTTTGAGATCTGAGTACTGCTAGTCTCATAGAATGACTTTTCTCTTCTATTTTTGGAATAATTTGAGAAGAATCAGTATTAAAGCTTCTTCAAATGTTTGGTAGAATACCTTGAGGCCATATGATCCTAGACTTTTATGTGTTAGGAATTTGTTGATTATTAATTCAGTTCATCACTGGTCATAAGTCTATTCTAATTGTCTATTTCTTCTTGGTTCAATTTGGGGAAGTTATATATTTCTAGGTTGTCCCATTTTTTGAAATATAATTTTTCATAATATTCTCTTATAACCCTTTTATTTCTGTGATGTTGACGGTTTCTTAAGTTTGAATCCATTCAATTTATTCCTCCCTAACTCCTCCACATTTTAGGGTATGGTATTACACTTAACATTCTTTTATTTTGTGAGTCTCTTAACTGACTTTTATAGATGTACCTAATTTTACTGCTTTTTTGCTTTCTACTTTTCTTACTTTTAGAGTCTTTCTACTCAAAGAATCTCTTTTAACATTTCTTGTGGAGCTTTTTTAGTGGTCATGAATTCCTTTAATTTTTGTTTGGGAAGCTCTTTATCTCTCATTATATTGTGAATGATAGCATTATTGGATAGAGTATTCTTGGTTGCAGAGGTGTGCGTACGTGTGTGTGTGTGTGTGTGTTCAGCATTTTGAATATATCATGCCACTTCCTTATGGCCTGCAAAGTTTCTACTGAAAATCAGTTATGGGTTTTATTATCTGCCTTATGGGTTTCTCCCTATATGTAATTATTTTCTTTTCTCTTGTTGCTTTTAAAATTCTCTCTTTATCACTACTCTTTGCCATTTTAGTTACAATGTGTCTTCATTTAGACCTCCTTGGGTTGATTTTGATGAGGGCTGTTTCTGTCTCCTGGATCTGGATTTCTGTTTCCTTCCCCAGAATTAGGAAGTTTTCACCTATTATTTCTTCAAATAAATTTTCTGTCCCCCCTTTCTCATTCTTCTTCTTTTGGGATCCCTGTGTGTGAATGTCATTATGCTTGATGGTTTTGCTGAGCAGCCTAAATGTATACTCATTTTTTATTAGTCTTTTTTCTTTCTCCTCTTCAGCTTGATACTTTTCCACTACTACGTTCCGTAAGTCACCGATCTGTTTTTCTGCTTATTCGAGTCTACTATTCACTTAGTACACTAAGTACTTTTAATTTTACTTATTAAGTTCTTCATTTCTGATTGGTTGTTTTTTTACGTTTTCTGTCTCTTCATCGAGAGTCTCACTGAGCTCTTCCACTCTTTTCTCAAGTCCTTTTAGTATCTTTATGACCATTCCTTTAAATTCTCTAACCAGCATATTATTTATCTCCATTTCATTTAGGTCTCTGACTGTGATTTATCCTGTTCTTTCATTTGAGCAAATTCCTCTGTTTCCACATTTTGTCTGTGTGTTTCTGCTCTTATGTTAGGAAAGTTACCTAGGTCTCCTGTTCATGAAAGTCCTGGCCGTATGTGAAAGAGTTGCTTTGGTGTCCTGCAGTGCAATTCCCCCTGTTTAGCAGATCCCAGAGCTTCCGATGTATCTCCTATGTGTGTTGCGTGGGCTCTGTTTTTGTGAATGAGCCACATATACCTTCAGTCCAGTTGTCTACGATGCATCTCTTTTCCTATTGTGTTCAGAGTTTGTTCCTGTGTTATTAATGGGCCAGTCTGTGGCTATCATGGGTTTCAGTTGGGTCAGCTTTTGCTAGAGGTGTGGCTGCACTGAACTGCAGTTTGGTCTCCCTGTGCTGTTCTCTGGGAAGCTTTTGTGGATGTGCAGGGCCTAAGATCAGAACAAATGTCTGCCCCCGGCACTGCTGTGACTGCTGTCAAATTTTATGTGTGGTTTTATTCTTTTCTCCCTGGGGCAGACATCACTTTGGAGCCTTGTTGGGGATGCTTAACACACTGTTAAGCTGTGGAGCTGCTTTGATCGAACTCCTGCTGAAGGCCTGTTTCATGGGGAACATCCACAGGAGAACGTGGATGTTGGGCATACTTCTAGCAAGCAAATGGAGTGTTCACGCTTTGCTGGTTCCTATGTATGCAGGCTGTGCATCTGGGGAGGAAAATGGTGCCTGCCAGCCTTTTTGTTCTTGAACAGGTCTCCTAAAGATCCTTCCTCTTCCAGTACATGTTTCCAGGTTAGTGAATAAACCTCCTTTCCATATATCCCAGGCATTTTTCAAACTTCTGCTTCTTGCTATATCTCAGAGGGACTGTTTGTTATGTTGGTTCTTTACGCACAGGCACTCAGTTTCCTATCACCCTCCAGCTCTCCCAGAGCTGAGCTCACTGATTTTGAAAGTTCCAATTGTTAACCCCCACTGATGGTAACAACTCATGAAGTTAAGCCCCTCTTGTTTTCAAAGGCAAGTTTTATGGGGATCTGTCTTCGCAGTGTAGAGTCCCCGCTCCGTAGGTGCCTACTGTGCTGTGTTCCTCTTGCTCTCTTGTGCCCAGAGCGTCCTTTTCCTATAGACAGCCTTGTGGGTCATTTTGGTTCCTTACTGCATCTCCACCCTTTCTTCCCTGTTCCGTTTGTTCCTCTTTTCTACATTTAGCAGTGGAAAGCCTGTTCTGCCAGTCTTTTGGTCATTTTCTCAGTTATTTACACTGATATGGGTGTTATCTAGGTGTATCTGTGGGACAGAGTAAGCTCAAGATCCTCCTACTCTGCCATCTTCCCGGGGAGTCTTAAGATTTCTTTTTTGAAAACGACTTTTCTGCATAGATAAATATTAAGTCAAAAACACATTCCTTCATTCAATTATAAGTTACTCAAAATAGGGGTGTCTGGGTGGCTCAGTCAGTTAAGTGTCCAACTTTGGCTCAAGTCATGATCTCTTGGTCCATGCATTTGAGCCCCACGTTGGGCTCTGTGCTGACAGCTAAGAGCCTGGAGTCTGCTTCAGATTCTTCTCCCTCTCTCTCTACCACCCCCCCTCAGAAATGAATAAACATTAAAATTTTTTTAGAAGTTGTACAAAATATCAGTAATCCAGAATGAGTAATCACTACACAAAACTGGCTGAATGGAACTGAACTAATCAAGATAATGCTCTTTTGAAGTATCTGACATAACATATGGGATAAGAAAGCTTTAAATATGTAAAATCTAATTAAAAATATAAGTAAGGAAGCAGTTTCGTCCTCAGTGTCCATGCAGAAATATAAATTTTAGAAATGAAGAATATAATGCTTGAAACTATAAATTCATTGGACATTTTACTGATATGTTTCATAATTACAGTTACTTAGTAATGTGAATAAAGTTCTTGGGAAATTATAATAATATAGGGGTAGGTAAAGGAAGAGAGACAGAGAGAGATGGGCAGAGAGAGACAGGGAAGGAGAGGAAGAGGGGGTCAGGGAGACAGAGAGAGAATGATGTTGGTTTTGTCAGCTGCCGCGGTTCCAGGCAGCCTAGCCTGTTCACCAGACAGGTCCATAAAATAGGCATCTTGCATATCTGACTGAATCAGACCTTCAGATGACTTTCTTCTGCAGGTGTATGAGAGATCCCAAGGGAGAACTGTCCAGCTGTTATAGTAAACCATTTAAGCTGCTATGTTCTGTAGCTTTTGCTATGACATTAGACATCCAGAACAATCTGTGAAGGGATGACCGAGATTAGGAAACTACAATTAATAGTGAAGTCTGTCAGCAAGTATTTGTGATTTTCTTTAGTAATGATGAGTTACCAAGACAGAGAAAGTGAGAAGTATGATATACACTCCATGTGAGATACAAAAAAGAAAAAATCCTAAGAAAAATTCTTCAAAAAAAATTTTAAATATGGTTAATATACTAAAATTTTTCAGTGAGATTCATTAATTTTGGTCCTATAACAAGCAACCAGAAATCATATAAGTATTTGAGGTATATAATTATGAATTGAAAGTAAAGCCTGATATTTTTGAAATATGCACTTCAAATATTCTAGTATTTTGCATATTACATAAACTACTTGAAAACTTTAAATGCTTGCTTGCGTGTTCAGTTATATACACAATTTTATTGTTAATATCACAAAGACTGCAGGGCTTATATATTTTAATACCAATTTAAAATAATTGAGAGTCATAAAATATTTATAATTAAATAATATAACTTCACGTTATATATATGGACATTAGAAATGATATTTTGAGATACATTTTTACATATTCTTGAATTTTAAAAATTGGATTCAAAATAATAAACTTTGAATGTTTTATACTAATTTTACTATAATATTTAAACAATGTAATATAGTATTTTTGAAATCACAGTGAGAAGCTAGATAAAAATAAAATTATCAACATTATAAAATATTTTAAGTGGATTTTTATACCGTAAAATGTCTTTTTATTGACAACCTTCAGGGTATTTTAAGTCTTTGTAATTTTGTAAATTTATTTGGCATTTTAACATGCATATTCATATCTCTTTTAATAATCTACAAATTTGGGTAGTGACTCATTTTTATGCCTCAGTTAGCCTTATTAGGTTGGATCAGGTGACTTGCAATATGTCATATTCTATTCTCACACTTTCTTCAAATAAAAGAAGTAGCAGCTGCTAAGAATGCATTAATAATCCCTTGGGTAGGAGTTTAACAGCTGCATATGCAAAATCTGTTTCAATATGTTTGTGCATATTGACTTGAAAAACTACTTGACACTTGAATTTTTCTATTTATGCTGTTACATGCAATATAAAATGATTACATAGGATGGTAGCAACTTTGGTTTAAAAAAGTACATCCCAACCAATAGAAAAAAGCCTGATGTATCATTTTACATTCCAATAAGTATCTCATTCTAAAGCTTTGTTTACCAACTACATTTAATAATGGTAAAGGTATTAACATATTGTGAATTAATGCATCAGTTGTTAAATTAGAAATATAGTCTTGGTTGTCTTTTTCCATCAAGTTTCTGCATTATTGTGAAGACAAATGATTTGTCTATATAATGTTGTTAAATAAATATTAAGGAAATTCTCTGTTAATATGTAAGTAATTCTGTTTTCCTACCTTTTTTAGCAAAAAACACCTTTTGCTTTCTTTGCAACAGAATTGTTTCCCTTATTATTTCTAGTCACTTTAATTATATTAATTAGAATCCTTAAACCCTAGAAATCTTAATTTTTAATGAAAACTAAGTAAGTGATTGTGAACTGTTACACTAGCCTTCTTTATATTGGCAAATTTATGAATACTTTTCAAAACTTGATTCTTAAATAAAGTTATATGTTACTGATATAAAAATAATTCCCACAAACTGTTCTCTTCCTCATTTTTGCTCATAGATTTCCAAAAGAAAATGTGCAAATACTTAACTTTCTTTTGTCACTAATAATTCTGATTATCCAACCGCTTTCACAATTCTTTTAGAGTCAGAGTATCTGCTGGTCCAAATTAGACCAAAAAAATAAAAACTTTCATAAAGAGTTTTGAGATATTTTCCTACTACAAGATCATCTAATTCAACAAAGCTCCCATTAACGTTAAATGCACATAAGCAAAAAGGAAGAAGAGGTTGTTTCATATAATAGTTGGTAGGTATTCTGAGTTCATTCAAGTTATTTTGAATGTTAAATATACTTATAATTCATATTCAGCATCTGTAGGTTCAAGATGCTGAAATATAAATATTATTTCTCGGTAGTTCTAGGAATCGTTTGAAAACTATAAAAATGAAATGAGAAACCTCTTCTTTTTTTAAGAGAGAGAGAAAAAGTGCATGAGTGGAGGAGAGGGGGTAAAGAGAGAATCCTAGGCAGGCTCCATGATCAGCATGTAGCCCAATGTGGGGCTCCATCCCATGACCCTGGGACTATGACCTTAGAGAACTCAAGAGTTGGATGCTCAATCAACTGAGCCACCCAGATGCCCCTGTTTTTAGCTCCTAAACTTCACTGTGTTCCAGCATTGCAATTTAAAAACAAAAAACAAATACAGTAGCCATATTGGTGGCTGACATTACTGTGAAACATATGCTTTGGGTACGAAGAGTAAACAATGCACAAATTGACCCGCCAAAAAATAAAATAGAAGAGAAAAAGCCAGCTATTTTATGGGATAACAAATATCAAGTAATGGCTATACAAGGGATATTTATATATGTAGTAAAGTATATTTTATATAACATTGCATATTACAAAATTTAATTAAAGTAGTCATAATTATTCATTCAAGATACAAAACATAGATTGAAAAAATTTTTTACTCAGGACCCAATTCTAACAGTGACAAAGTAGGAAATCCTAAGTGAATTTTGTGACATAGACAGTCACATGTCTTAGTGTCTTAGTTTCTTTTAACTAAATTTAAAAATAATTTGTTAAATTATCCTGATAATGCCTATTACACACTGTTAATCATTTTCATTTCGTATGTTATGGAGCATACAGTAGTCCCTCCTTTATTCATGGATTTGCTTTCCACAGTTCCACCTACCTGCGGTCAACCACTGACTAGAGGCAGATGGTCCTGCTTCTGATTTATCATCGGAAGGTTAATAATAGCCTAAGACTTCATCCCAGCGCCTGTTCATTCACTTCACCTCATCTCATCAGGTAAGCATTTTATCATCTCACATCATCACAAGAAGAAGGGTGAGTACAATATAAATAAACATTAAAAAAATTATAAAATGTGAAACTCCAGAGATAGAAGTAATCTAAGTAATTGAGAGTGTTACATGCAAATATCGGGCAAGAACAATTCTCAATTGAATAAGTGTAATTATGCTATTGAAAGGTAGAGAAAAGAGAATTCAGTTTTTGATTGGGGAAATTAAGAAGATGGCTTAATAAACTGTGTTTTCTTTGAACTTTGATGGAATAGGCAGCTTTGCTTTTTTTTTTTCTTTTTTAATCTGTGCAAGAGGGGTTTCCTACAACTGCCTTTATTAAATTATTTCACTTGAATGCTCAACATAATGTGTTTATTTTAATAACTACTATACATATAAGTCTACAGATAAGTATTAAAATATTACCTTGGACCCGCCATAAGTTATTCACTGGGTTTGTATTGAAAATCAAAGCCTCAAATGTTAAGAACTGTCGTGTAAATACCTATATACTCAGATAGTAAATGAATCTTTATATTTTCATGTGCGAACCCTTGACATTTCATCCTTTCATTTTGCAAGTCAAATCAAAGTCACAACGAGTGACCTGAGTGCATGTATCTGTTTCTCAAACTACACATGCATGCATGCACACCCACCCACAAAGCATATATATTACTGCCATCTTCCCAATTTCCTCTGTATTGCACTCATCAGAGTAAAATTAATCACTGCTTAACAAGATATGCAGTATGTTTTCCCCAAAGTAACTATTTTATCTATGTTTATTTTTAGACCTCATAATGATGATAATGATGGCTGTATTAGTTTCCTAGGGCTACCAAAAAAAAAAATTACAACAAACATGGTGGGTAAAAACAACAGAAAATTATTGTCTCGTACTTCTGGAGACTAGATTTAAGAAGTCCAGTTGTTAGCAGGGTCATGCTCACTCTAAAGACTTTAAGGAAGGATCCTTCCTTGCCTCTTCTAGGCCTCGGATGCTTGCTGGCAATCCTTGGTGCTCTTTGCTTTGTAACTATATCCTAATTCAGCCACTAAAGTTGTAAAAAATGATATGAACACACATGATTCAAAGTTATCATAAATTATTTAACGTCCTATAAAAGAGCCAAAAATCTCTCTACAAATTTTACGTATCAGAGTCATACAACATATGTATATTTATATTGATCTAATTAATATCCTTTATCGAAAGTTATTTTCCTTAAGTACCAGATTTCATGGAAAATAAAAGGATGTATTCAATTGTATTTCCTTTCTTCTGTTTTATTTATTTATTTATTTATTTAAATTATTTTAGTCTCTCTGGGAGTCCTTGTTTGGATGCTCTATTTTTGTTGTGTATATTGGGTACTTCAATGTTATTTATTACAACCTTCATATGTGAAATACAATTCACTTTTTAAATAAGTTTCTTAGAAATTAAATGTTATGTAAATCTTTTAACAATATTCTATATGAGATGAGTACTTGACTTTGTAAAAGCCACAATGCATTGGAACTCAGTGATTACAAAAAGAAGCTTAACTTTCTGATTATTTAAAAAATCAAAAACAAAAACAAAAAAAAAAAGAACAATACTATGGTGTCATGGTTTATCCCTCATGAAAGTTGTTACCAGATCCTAAAGGAAAAGTTAAAGAGCAATGAGTACATAGAGTCATGGTTTTAAGGATAGGGATTTTAGCGAAGTGACATAGATCATCTCTTGACTGACTGCAAACTGAGGAGTTTTCACAATTAAATAATCAGAACCATGATTCAGCTGGTTTACTCAACCATACTCATGATTGCATCATAAAAATGATTCTCTCCTTTCCGCCTTGAAATCCTAAAAGGTATTATAAAGTAAAATCAGGTGTGTGGAGTAGTTTATCATCAAGTCTCAATTCTCAGAAGAAAATGGCATAACCTGTTTCTCACATCAGCAGGACCTACAAATGTATCAGAGTAAGATTTTAAACAAAATATTTTCTCTCTGAGTATATTATGACATTGGTAAATAAAAAGAAACATGCGTCTGTAAAGCAGTTTTGTTTTCAGTCTATTATTTGATATGACAATGAGTTTTCCTAGTCGATTTGTGAATTGCACACACATATTGCCCCAGATCTTTGCATCCATCTTTACTCTTTCCACTATTCTTACAACATAAAACTATATATTCTGTGAAGACACCTACTAGATAATAATTGAACCAGTGCCTCTAAATGTCTATGTGTGCAACCACTTGTTTGCACGGAATTATTGTGTAGAGAGAGTCTTTTTCTTACATTTTAGACATTTTATTTTGGGAAAAATATGTGCTGAGCATATTTCCCATATTTTATCCTTCATTGAATGTTCCCTGACTCTTTCTAGCAATTTTCATTTTATCTGAGAGCAGAACCCTCAGTTTTTTAAGAACAATAACTCCCCCTTTCCAGTCCACCTCCCTATGCCAACCATAAATTTCTACCAGTGGATTTACATTATTACTACAGATCTCTCTCTAGAGTTGTTCATCCCAGAAGTAAATAATCAAGACATGCCCTTTGAGAACTACTCATGGCTGACGTGCCTGGGTGGCTCAATCTGTTGAGTATCAGACTCGTGATTTCATCTAAGGTCATGATTCCAGGGT
This sequence comes from Paguma larvata, assembly GCA_030068075.1. NCBI lineage: Eukaryota > Metazoa > Chordata > Mammalia > Carnivora > Viverridae > Paguma > Paguma larvata. The sequence goes on along the minus strand of CM057839.1, from coordinate 22,230,739 downwards.
CGAGCCCCATGTTGGGCTCTGTGCTAAGTGTGGAGCCTGCTTGCTTGATATTCATTCTCTCTCTCTCTCTCTCTCTCTCTCTCTCCTTCCCTCTATCCTCCTTTCTCCCCCTCCCTCCTTCTGTCCCTCTCTGTCCCTCTCCCCAACTCATGCTCTCAAAAACAAAAAACATAAAACAAAAAAACAAAACTACTCCTGGCTATGTTCAAACCATGCAGAAATAGCTTGTCTAAAAGTAAAGCAAACACCGAAAGAAAAGTGGAATTGAAAGCAAGATTATTGTAAACCTTCAACTACTGGTTCTAATTGTTTTGGAAGTCCAGACACATATCCCCTAATCATAATTAAATGAACCTTGTATTTTACTCTTTGCCCAAGCTATTTTGGGATGAATTTTTTGTATTTCTGTCATTTTCTTACTAGGTTACTTCCATTTTTCTTACAAAAAAGCAGAGGAATTTATCAGGAAAGTAACAAAAGGCAAACTTTTCCCTATTAGCGCAAAGGTTTATGGCATTCTTAAAATATTGTTTAGAGGGAAAGGCACCATGTGACAAGCATAATAAGAAGGATTTGTGAGTAATTAATTTTATTGGCAGTAGTTTCCTGACTGTTATATTCTTTTGTCAAAAGGAAATCAATGATAAACCAATGCTTCTCACTTCATGGTGCATTTGACATATTTTGATAGATTATAACATTAATATGAAAGTAAATTATGAATCATACATAGACAATTGGGTATTTATAAGCAATTCTTTTCTTCAGAACATATTATTTTTAACCAAAAGATTTGTAGATAACAACTCTTGATGAAAGAACATTTTATAATTTGCCTACATTTTATTTGCTTCATTAATCAATACATGAAATAATTATTTAACACTTATTATGAAAGGAAGCAAGAAAAATCAATGCACTGATCTTTCTCTCTCTCCTCTTATTTCTAACTCTCCCCTGTGTTTATTTGTTAACACCAAAGTGAAATCAAAAAGCATGGGACACATCAATATGTTTTATACAAGTCGGTTTCCACAGAAGAGAGCAGACAAGAGGACATAAAAGAGTGGGTATAGAAAAGTCAAGTGGAAAATATCTGACAAAATCACTCTCTTTTTCCTGTATCACTCTCTCTGTTTTTAGTTCAGGTAAACATAATGTGCTTGCAATGATAAGAATTCACAAAGATCCATCATCACCAGTCTTCTTATTGATAGGTGGAGAACAGTCAAGTCTTACTTGACTTACTAGTCCAACTAAAACCTAAATATTAGCTATCATTGTGTTCTTCAAATAGGGTTACGAAAATATATAAGTAAATAAGGAGATGAGGATAATTAGGAATGGCGTAAAACATAAATATTATTTATGTATCTTAAAGCTTGTCACAGGTCTATGTTGGTAATCATAATGGACTTCTTCTACCATCCATATTCTCCTGCCCTTGGTTTGCAAATTAGTTGCAAGTGGCAGAAATCCAACCATTTATTGCTGTAGTATCTGAAGGCTTAGCAATGTTGTCTTTATCATATTACCCTAGTTCTCATTGCTGTGAAATATTGTAGCACTTAAGAGAAAAACTAAAGGAAATTTCAGTTTTAAATGTAGTCCTTTCTGTTCTAATTGTATTTCAGCAAAATAACATTGGTAAAGGGAATTATTTATCCCATCTACTCCAGTCAACCCCTTTGCTGCTTAATATTTCAGCTTCACGAGAAACCCAGAAACCCAAGAACTTCATGGAGTAGTCTTGGGTTCTAGTTCATCGGAACTATAATTGTGGTTTTGTTTTGTTTTGTTTTTTTCTTTGTTTATTTTTAATTGATGTATTTGTCCTCAAACTTATTGAGCCCAAAATATTTGGTATAGAAGGTAAAAATGTTTTGTTTGGGTTATTACTTTCACAGTCAAAAGGGATTTCGTCAGCTAAGAAACAGTAGTGTTGATAGTAACATTAAACAGAGAATGTAAATCCAAGTGTCAACCTGCAACTAGCAAGATAACTTATCACCTGGGTGATGGTATCATATCAACAGCACAGATTTGTCTCTGTTGTTGGTAGGTTAAACACAGGGCTATGACAAAAGCTCAAATTTCTTTTTGAAGGAAAGATAAGGTTTACGAATTTATGCCTTACACTATGGTCATTTTTGGTCTGCGTCCAATAATCAAGAATGGAGTGGCCAGGGAAGAAGTCGCATATTTATTCTCAAGGTGTAAATCGCGGGCTATAGTTTTTCTAGCTGGTACTAATTCCATATTTCCATAATATTTTCTCTTAAAATATGGATATTTACACTAATCAACCATATATCTTCATATCATTTTCCAGTGTGAATTTAAATACTTTATTTTATGTTTGTTTTATTATTGAGAAAGAGAGAGAGAGAGCAGAGGAGAGGGAGAGAGAAGGACACAGAGAGGCAAGGAGAGAGGAATGTACAGGATCCAAAGTAGGCTCTCAGCTGACTGCAGAAAGCCCAATGCAGGGGTCGAACTCACGAGCCGTGAGATCATGATCTGAGCTGAAGTTAGAACCTTAACCAACCGAGCCACCCATGCACCCCTTAAATAATTTTCTAAAGTAATTATTTCATGTATATTCTCTTTCAGTATACTTACTTACTAGTATACTTATGAAGAATTAATAGATACTGTGCCACTAAACTTTGTTTTCTGAGACTTACCTTCTGTTTCATAGAACACGATGCTTTTAAAGCATTGTTACATTTGTTTTGTGTATAGTTAATGATAGCATAAATTATTTTCGTACTCCTTTTTTCTAGACTATCATTTCAATAATAGACAGTTCATTTCTAAAAATATGTAGTATGAAGTTTTTGTCTTCTACTTTGTATCATTATTTGTAACTTGATTGTTTTGGAATTACAGAATCATCTGATTTTGGCCTTTATTTCTGACAATTTTATGAACTTACTTTTTTCCTACATTTATTCTTACACTCACTTGCCTACATATTACGGTGACTAAATAGGTAATTTTTTCCCAGTAAATTATCACCTCATAATTTTACTTAATTCTTTCTTGTAAATGTTGGTAGTCCCTTTACTATCCATGTTTACATTCACATTATAACAATTGAGACCAAATCTAATGCTCCTAAAATTTGAAAGTCCAATTCAGAAAATATATTTTAATAAAACTTTTTAGGCGATATATCAATGAAAATATATTTCAGAGTATACTTATTTCTACTTAGGAAACAACGTAAGTAAGATCATTGGATAAATATTAGAGCTGAGTAGGGATGTGTCTATTCTATACTACACTTAAGATTTATAATTAATCTAATCATTTTATGAATTATTGTTTATGTTATACTAATAATATTAAACAGAAGCATAATAAGTATAAGTTTTGTTTTGAATCCAACTTCACCTAAACAATTATAACACCAGATGTTTGTTCTCTGAGTATGGGAGATATCTTTAAGAGATAAAGCACAGCTTTATCTTTAGGCACAGCTGGAGGTTCGCAGAGTGTAGAGTAGCAGCACGGGCCCTGTGTCTGTTTTCCATTCCAGGGAAACCTCAGGAAACAATCAAAAACACATATAGCCAAAATGATGAAACGGAAGAATTCTCCTCAAAAGAAACTACAGGAAGTAGTGACAGCTCAGGAATTGATGAAAACAGATATGAGCAACATAATAGAACATGAATATAGAATGATCATCATAAAACTAATCACTGGCCTTGAAAAAAGCATAGATGAATGCAAGGGGTCCCTCGCAGCAGAGATCAAGGACCTTAAAAACGGTAAGGAAGAATTAAAAAATGCCTTCAGTGAGGTGCAAAACTAATTTGAGGCAAACAGCGTGGATTGAAGAGGCAGAAGAGAGAATAAGTGAATTAGAAGATAAAATTATGGAAAAAGAGGAAGAAGAGAAAAAGAGAGAGAGAAGCTGACCCAGGAACAGGAGAGGAGAATTTGAGAACTGAGTGATGCATTCAAACAAAACAATATCCGTATCATAGGAATTCCAGAGGAAGAAGAGAGAGAGAAAGGAGTCGAAGGAGTACTTGAACAAATCATTGCTGAGAACTTCCCCAACATGAGGAAGGAAACGGGCATGGAAATCCAAGAGGCACAGAGAATGCCCCTCAGATGTAACTTGAATAGACCTTCTGCACGACACATCATAGTGAAACTGGCAAAATATAAAGACGAGAATTCTGAAAGCAGCTAGGGAAAAATGGGCCTTAACATACAAAGGTAAACACATAAGGGTTGTAGCAGACTTATCTGCTGAAACTTGGGAAGCCAGAAAGGAATGGCAGCATTATCTTCAATGTGACGAGCAGGAACGATATGCAACCAAGAATCCTGTATCTGGCTAGCCTGTCATTCAGAATAGAAGGAGAGATCAAGATTTTCCCCAACAAACAAAAACTGAAAGAATTCATCACAAATAAGCCAAAATTACAAGAGATCCTGAGGGACACTCTATGAAAGAAAGGTTGCAAAGAACACAAACTACCAGAGACATCCTTACAAGCATGAAACCTACAGATAACACAGTGATTCTAAACCTGTATTTTTCAATATTAACATTGAATGTAAATGGACTAAATGCTCCAATTAAAAGACACTGGGTAACAGAATGGATTAAAAAACAAGACCCATCTATTTGCTGTCTTCAAGAGACTCATTTTAGACCTGAAGACACCTTCAGATTGAAAGTGAGGGGATGGAGAACTATCTACCATTCTATGGGAACTCAGAAGAAAGCTGGAGTAGCCACACCTATATCAGACAAACTAGACTTTAAAGTAAAGGATGTAATAAGAGATGAAGAAGGGCATTATAAAATAATCACAGGGACTATCCATCAGGAAGAAGTAACAATTAAAAATGTCTATGCGCCGAATCTGGGGGCACCCAAATTTGTAAAACAACTAACTACAAACATAAGCAAACTTATCAATAAAAATGTCTTAATTGTAGGGTACCTTAACACTCCACACTCAGCACTGGATAGATCCACTAAACAGAAAATCACTACAGAAACAATGGTCCTTAATGACGCACTGATAGCCAACCAATGGGAATGGGAAAAGATAATCGCAAATGACATATCAGATAAAGGACTATAATCTAAAATCTATACAGAACTTACCAAACTCCACACCTGAAAAACGAATAATCCAATGAAGAAATGGGTGGAAGATATGAATAGACGCTTCTCCAAAGAAGACTTTCAAATGGCAAACAGAGACATGAAACGATGCTCGATGTCACTCATCATCAGAGATATACAAATCAAAATGACACTGAGATACCACCTCATACCATTCAGAATGGCTAAAATGAACAAATCAGGAAACTATAGATGCTAGCGAGGATGTGGAGAAATAGGCACCCTCTTGCACTGTTGGTGGGAATGCAAACTGGTGCAGTCACTCTGGAGAACAGTGTGGAAGTTCATCAAAAAAATGAAAATAGAACTACCCTATGACCTAGCAATAGCACTGTTAGGAATCTATCCAAGAGATACACGACTGCTGATACATAGGGGCACGTGTACCCCGATGTTCATAGCAGCACTTTCGACAATAGCCAAATCATGGAAAGAGACTAAGTGTCCATCAGCTGGTGAATGGATAAAGAAGATGTGGTATGTATATAGAATGGAAAACTATGCATCAATGAGAAAGAATGAAATCTGGTCATGTGTGGCAACATGGATGGAATTGGAGTGCATTATGCTGAGTGAAGTAAGTCAGGCAGAGAAAGACAGATGCCATATGTGTCCATGCATAGGTGGGCTTTGTGAGACCTAACAGAAAACCAGGGGGTAGGGGAAGTGGGGAAGGAAAAAAAACCACAGGGAGCGAGGAAGACATAACATCAGAGACTCTCAAAGATTAAGAACAAACTGAGAGGAGAGGCGAGTGTGGGAGGGGGAGAGTGGGTGACGGGCACAGAGGAGGGCACCTGTTGGGATGAGCACTGGGTGTTGAATGGAAACCAATTTGACAATAAATTATTAAAAAAAAGAAAAAAAGATAAAAAAAGAGACAAAGCATCTTAAAATATATTTATATACTGTATTTCTCTATTAACCCTACTAGTTATACCTTTAAAGATATTTTCCTTTTTATGTGTTCATTGACATGCAAAGTTTTTAATGAAAATATTTCCAATATCAATACAATTATATTTTCAACTTTCCTTATAAAACATGCCTACTAAGTAAATTTATTTTCAACACATGAGAGAGCACAGATCGTGTACTCTGCATGTTACAAATCCTCTTTTTGAATGAATTTATGTATGAATTTTCCACTCTTCAAGATTGAAATTTTTCTTTCAAATTATTGCTGGAAACTAGCAGACTGTGTAAGAATTAAGAAATAAGTGTGTTTTTAAAATTCATTTCCACATAAGCTATGTGTTGATGCTGTCTTCTCAAATGTGCTCATTTCTTAGTTTGTCTCTCATTTTTCTTTCCATGTGTATTTGTTTGCTTTTAATGCAAAGGAATAATTATATAGGTACTGAGAAAATATGAGAGATCACATAGCGGTTTAAAAAAAGTACTATTGAGAATTAAAAAAGAAAAATTAATTTTTATTTTTGAGAGAGAAAGAGCATGTGTAGGGGAGAGGCAGAGAGAGAGAGAGACAAAGAATCCGAAGCAGGCTTCAGGCTCTGTGCTGTCCTCACAGAGCCCTATACAGGGCTTGAACTCATGAACCACGAGATCATGACCTGTGTTGAAGTCAGATATTTAACGACAGAGCTACCTAGGCGACCCCCAATAGATAAGTTTAATGTTGTACTAGAAATTAAAATAAGAGGTGTTTGTTTGTTTAATATTAGTAAGCTTTATATTGGAAAACTATTTCTTCCATGAGGGGCACCAGGGTGACTTCAGTCAGTTAAGTGCCCAACTCTTGATTTCAGCCCAGTTCATAATCTTACGGTTCAGTAGATCAAGCCCCAAGGTGGGCTCCATGCTGATGGCACAGAGCCTGCTTGAGATTCTATCTCTCCCCCTCTTTCTGCCCCTCCCTCATTCTCTCTCTCTCTCTCTCTCTCAAAATAAATAAATAAATAAATATTTACAACAAACAAACAAGAAAAAACAAAAACAAAAAACTATTTCTGGAAGAAAGATATTAACTGTTCCCTTTGCATAGGTAGGATCTGTAACATTTTATTAATAACCATAGAAATCATGTCAGCAGTTTCCAGATTGTCCACAATAGGATACTAGTCCCCTTAAAAAATATCTGTGAACTGATATTTAAAAAGAAATAGAAATTCGGTCTGTAATCATTGCTTGCTTTAAATTAACTCTAGATATTCCATACAATGACCAAGACAGTCTTAATGTTACCCTCAGTTTAACTATACTTAAGATAAGTTTTTTTCCTGAGTCTAGGTCCCTGACATCTCTTTTTTTAGAGCATTTACTTAAGAAAACTTGTAATTTACCATTGCTCCTTTGGATCGTAAATGTTCTGTCACCCTCTTGCCAGTTATCAAGAACCTTAGAGCCATCTCTTTGAAATATATGCATCAAGAAAGAGAATGACCCTATCCCCCAGTCTCTGTAAGACAAAAGGAGCCTAAATTGAAAAGTGCCAAAAAGCGGGTAGAAAGTTTAATCACTTTGGCCAAGCCACCCCATCCACTCTCCCTATAATCTTATGTTCTCTGGTACTTTGATTGATTTACCCTATTTAGTTTGGTTGTTCTTCATGAAGTAGAGAGAAAAAAAAATCAGAAAAGCCATACTAGCTTGCTTATTCTGGTGATACATAATTAGAATTTCTCATCACAGTACTCTGTGGAGAATATAAAATTTTACTGATATTTACCACATTAAAGATTCTTAATAAGGAATTTTAGAATTGGGGAAACCACACCAAAATTTTTCAGGTGTCTTTGTACCTGTCCTAAATTTGAAGTAACTGATAAATATGATACAAATCACTGTACCTAATTTTTAAAAATGTTTTTATTTATTTATTTTGATAGAGAAAGAGAGAGGGAAAGATTTCACACATGTATACACTTGAGTGGATGGAAGGTCAGAGAGAGAGAGAGAGAGAGAGAGAGAGAGAGAGAGAATCCTAAGCAGGCTCCAGACCTGTCCTAAGGATTGAAGTTCTCAAACCAATAATATGCAACTGTTATTATCCCCCCAAAAATTAATCCACTCCCGGCGCATATGGGTGTGTATATTCTGTAACTTTAGGAAACAGAAAAAGAGAAGTAAAATACACCTTTGAAATAGAAGAAAGATCTAATGTAGTCCGGAACATATCCTTTAAAAAAAAATACTCTTAACCCTTATCGTCTTTTGAAAAGGTTGTGTAAAGTCGATTCTAGAAACAAACTATTTCCTTATACAGGAAAAAAACAAAGCAATCGCGTTAATAGACATACATGTAAAAATCCTAAACATGTCTTAAAACAAGTAAATCAGACATTATAGTTAGCTAAATCATCATGAAAGATTGATTAATTCACATTTGAATATGAATCAATATTTTATTCATAATTCACTTAACAAGTACATATTAAGTACAGATTATATTCTAGGTAGTGAAACAAGTAATGAAGAGTAATAGGTTAACAGAGATTAACAATATATAGAAGAAATAAATGATCATCTAACTATATAGAAGAATGATATTAAAAGACTGTTAACACCTGTTTATGTAAATTCAGCAAACAAGAATAGAAAAGAATAAGGGTGCCTGAGTGGCTCAGTGGGTTAAGCGTCTGTCTCTTGATTTTAGCTCAGGTCATGATCTCAGGATTCATGAGTCTGAGCCCTACTTTGGGCTCTGTACTAACAGTGAGGACCTGCTTGGGATTCTCTCTCCCCATCTCTCTCTGACCCTCCTACAAGCTCTCTTTCTTGATAAATAAACTTAAAAAATAAAAAATAAATAAAAATAATAAAAGCCTATAAAATAGAATCATACAATTCATTAAATGCAGCTATCAGAATATATATCAATAATCAGAATAATCAATCATAGTATTCATATTCATGAAATTGTCACTGTATTGAGAAGTTTAATAAGTAATTTCACTAAACTATTTAAGTCAAAGAAAATAAGTAAAATAAATATGTCCTGGACATAAATGAGAATATCAAACAATGCTTCTATAGGAAAGTAACTACACATACAAAATGGTGTCATATAATTGAGACCATGAAAAACCAAATTATCATATGTTTTTTTTTTTTTTTTTGTTTTTTTTGTTTGTTTGTTTGTTTTTTGTTTTTTTTCATTTAACAAGGTCTGAGAGCTTTGTGAGCTCCACCTCACAAAGAGTCTTATAGCTTATGGTGAGAAAGTCCATTGTTTTTACAAAAAGAAGCAATAATAAGTTGACTTTTAAAAGGAAAGAGAGTTAATTTAATGTAGAAAAAAACATCCAGGCCACTTGTACATTCACCTGTTCTTTAAAATTCTACCAGTTTTAGCCATAACATGTTTTATTATTTGTAAATCTTGAAGTTATTCTCACATTTGATATATACATTGCTTGTATTGTTATGTTTTATTTTTCTGTTAATATAATCAAAAGTTTTATTTTAACACCTTTTTCAAAAATGGATAAGCTACACTGTCCAATAATGCTAAACCGCCAAGGCAATCAGATAAGAAACATAAATCACTACATTAGAGAGCTGATTTCATATTTTTGTTTGTTAAATATGTGACTCCAGGGTTCTAAGCATTACCATTATTTGACGTATTAGTCATCTGGAGTTGTCAGGAATTAATAAAACAACTATTCCCAGAGTTCATTTTATAAGCCTCAATAGTTCAGTAAGTCTTATCTTGTCATATTTTGTATGATTTTAGCATTAATCATAGAATACAATTATAATTGTTTACCCATTTAGGCAAAGTAAAATCCAAAGAAATGCAAAAGTTACAATGTGTACAATTAAGAAAGGAATAGTGTTTTGAATATGTAGACATGAGAATTTAATTTGTTTTTAATGTCCACAGAGCATCCCATAAGCAACAACTAAGAATATATTAATTTTTCAGTTACTACCCAGAAAGAATACCAAAGATGAAGGACACATAAAAATTAAAACTAAGGTAGATGAATAAAATTAAATCTGAATATAATATAATATGCATAATAATAATAATGTATTTCATATAAAATTTGTAAGAGTTTTAAAAACCCTTATTGAAGGTAGGTTTTCTTTCTGTACTTTTACTAAGCAGTGAAAGATAAATCCATGTCAGATGCATTTCACTTGCAGAGATAAAGGGGCAAAAATCATTGAACCTATCTCCTTGCCTTCCTCCTTCCCTCCCCCTCACTCTATTTAACATATTTTTTTTAATTTTTTTAATGTTTGTTAATTTTTTGAGTGAGAGAGATTGTGAGCAGGGAGGGACAGAGAGACAGAATTTGAAGCAGACTCCAGGCTGCAGGGTCTAAACATAGAGCCCCACGTGGAGTAGAACTCACGAACTGCAAGATCATGATCCTTGCCCAAGTCAGATGCTTAACCGACTGAGCCACCTAGATACTTCTATAGTAAACATTTTTAAATGAATAAAACCATATATTTTTTTGCATTTAGTTGTATTATCTGACATATATGTTTCTACTTACTAGTTTTGTTAAGAGATACTATATGATATAAATGATTAATTTATGAAAATTCTATCCATGCATTATGACACTAAGCATTTTCCATTTTTGTCTGTTATGCAAAAGCTTTTTATGAATTCAGTGTGAAAGTTTCACTGAAAAATGCTTAATTTTGCATTTTTCTGATTTATGTAAAATAAATTACTTTTGAAATGTTATGCTTCTAGTCATCTTTTAATATAAATTAGATTTAATCAACCTAAGGCATTTAAAATATTATCCAGCTGTCTTTTAATATAGTATAGTCTTAATTATTCTAAGTTTTTGACAGGGATTCTATTTATATTTATTTACATATAAAACAACATATAAATAGTTACCTTTGCAGAATGTTAAATCTGTCAGCCTCAACTAGGGAATATCCATATAACATATTCCAAATAGAAACAATGAAGAAGTAAGTTCTTTAATCCACCTAAGAATTCTTTTTTTTTAATGCTTTTATTTATTTTTCAGAGAGAGAGACAGAGTATGAACGGGAGAGGGGCAGAAAGAAAGGGAGCCTGAGGATCTGAGACAGGCTTTAGGTTCTTAGCTGTCAGCACACAGCCTGATGCTGGGGTCAAACGCACAAACCATGAGATCGTGACCTGAGCCAAAATCAGACGCTTAACCAACTGAGCCACTCATGCGCCCCTACCTAAGAATTCTTAAGCACTACAAATTTTATTGTAGAGTTTACTCTTCAGGCACTTTAAAATCCTCTGTTAGAAGCATAGTGGTATATTTCTTGTGTTCATTTGGAAAGATATATTATATCTATTGTCTTTTCAATTGAGTTTAAGCTTTTTTCTGACGTAAAAACTTCAGGGTGTTTATATTGAGAAGTAATCTAGAAATGTAGCATTCAAAAAAGCTCTATCCTTTTCCATTCAGTGTGTTGATGTGGCAAATGTGTGTGATACAGGGATGAATTAGGAGAGTGACAACATGGTCCAGCATTTTGATGCTATTAAAAAAAAAAAAAAGTTATGGGATATCCTTCTTATAGGGACAGTTATTTTCTTTTTAATTTTAGTATGATTATCAATTTGTAAAAGTGTGCAACACATACAATTATGGATAGAGAGACCAGTGGGATATGTTATTATAAATAAATATTAGAATCATTAAAAAATATTTAACTTTTTGCGCCATAAAACCTGAGATTCAACTGTCTTTAAGCTACAAAAACAGCCCTTATTCAGTTTATTGACTATGCCTATTATGCTGATACAGCCATATTCAACTATAATTAATATAGCTCTAAGGTTATACCAAACCTGAAGTCATCTTTAGAGAGCAAGGTAGAAAAAGAGAATGAACTCAGGCTTTGCCACCATCTCCCCTTGAACAAAAATAGCTGCCATTTATTTTAGAAACATGAATACACAGACACACACATACAGACATACACACACACCTGTGTGTGTGTGTGTGTGTGTGTGTGTGTGTGTGTGTATCAAAAAGTTCAGCTATATATTTATACTAATTTCAATAATTAAAAGCATTAATTGAATTTGGGGGAAAATAGAGTGGCAGAAGGGAGAATATATAAATGCTGTAATGTGTAAGAGTCGTTTCTTCCCCACAATCTCAAATATATAGTTCTTCTTTCCAGGAGTTTTCTATAACATGGTCTGCAAACATTTCCACTGTCAATACATCATTTTAACTCTTGACTATTATTGCTATTCTTTTATGGAAAAAAATCAAATATCATAATATATTAATAGTATAAAGTAGGCAAGTTGAGGTTTTGGGAAAAATAAAGAGAATAAAGAGAAAATAAGCAAAGATAAATTTTACTTTCCTTTTTTTTCTACTCTTAGTCCTAAATATCTACTCACGTCTTCCTAGGCCAATTAAAATGATTTTTCAAGGAATAAAAGCATGTCACTAAAGAAAGTTTTCAAACTATTAAGGAAGAGAGCAAAGAAAAGAAGAAAGGAACAGAGAGAAATTATAAAAATAGCCAGAAAACAATTAACAAAATGGCATCAACTACATACCTCAAAATACTTTAAATGTAAATTGACTAAATTCACCAATCAAAAGACATAGAGTGGCTAAGTGGATTAAAACACAAGACCTATCTATATGTTGCCTTCAAGAGATTCACTTTACATGTAAAGACACATGCAAATGAAAGTAAAAGAAAGTTGGCATAGGTATTCTTATATGAGATAAAATAAACTTTATTTCAAAGACTGTAATGAGAGACAATGATGAGCATTACATAAAGATAAAAAGGTCAGTCTGACAATAGAGTATAATATTGGTAAATATTAATTCACATATGTACACCTAAATATGCAAACTACACATTAAAAACATAAAGGGAAAATAGACAGCAACGTAATAATAACCTGCTTATATCAATTGCTAGATCAATAAGGGAATAATAAGAAAATCAATAAGGAAATATCAGCCTTAAATTACATATTAGGCAAGATGAACCTAATAGATCTATTAATATTCCATCCAAAAGTAACAGAATATACTTCCCCATCAAGAGCACATGGAACATTTTCCAGGATAGGTCATATGTTAGGCCATAAAACAAGTCTTAATAAATTTAAGAGAATTAAAATTATATCAAGCCTCTTTCTCCAACCACAATGTTAATTAAACTAGAAATTAATTATATGAAGAAAACTGGAAAATTTGCAAGTATGTGGAGATTAAACAGCATGCTACTAAACATCCAGTGGGTCAAAGAAAATGTCAAAAGACAAATTTAAAAATTACCTTGAGGCAAAAAAACAAAAAAACAAACAAACAAAAAAAAACACACACACACACACCAAAGAATGGAAATATAAGCTGCCAAAATTTGTGGGATGCAGCAAAAGCAGTTCTAGGAGGAAAGTTCCTAGTGATAAATGCTTACCTCAAGAAAAGAGAAAATAGGCAACAACCCCTTTGACCTCGGCTCCAGCAACTTTTTACTTGACATTTCTCCAAAGGCAAGGGAAATAAAAGCAAAAATTAATTATTGGGACCTCATCAAGATAACAAAGCTTCTGCACAGCAAAAGAAACAATCAAGAAAACTAAAAGGCAACCAACAGAATGGAAGAAGATATTTGCAAATGACATATCGGATAAAGGGTTAGTATCCAAAATCTATAAAGAACTTACCAAATTCAACACCTAAAAACCAAATAATCCAGTGAAGAAATGGGCAGAAGATATGAATGGACATTTTTCCAAAGAAGACATCCAAATGGCTAACAGACACATGAAAAGATGCTCAACATCGCTCATGATCAGGGAAATGTAAATCAAAACCACATTGAGATACCACCTCATACCAGTCAGAGTGGCTAAAATTAACAACTCAGGAAACAACAGATGTTGGCGAGGGTGTGGAGAATGGGGAATCCTCTTCATTGTTGGTGGGAATGCAAACTGGTTAAGCCATTCTGGGAAACAGTGTGGAGTTTCCTCAAAAAATTAAAAATAGAACTATTCTACAACCCAGCAATAGCACTACTAGGAATTTTTATCCAAGGATACAGGAGTGCTGATTCATAGGGCACACGTACCCCAGTGTTTATAGCAAAACTATCAATAATAACCAAATTATGGAAAGAGCTCAAATGTCCATCAATTTATGAATGGAAGAGGTGGTATATATATATATAACAAAGCTAAGTTATATATATATATATATATATATTGGTCCAAAAATTACAGGCGTTTTTGTCTTCTTGAAGCTAGATGCATACTTATCAGTCATTTCATCTTGATTGAGGAATTTGGATTTAAAGAGACCTTTAAGTATATCTAACCTGTGGAAACTGAGTATAGGAATAAGTTATATCTCTAAAACTTCGTAAAGCTATGATTACATTGTTTTGGACATAACAAAGCTAAGTTATATGAAGACATTCAGGGTCTTTTCTAGTAGATTTTTTCAATCTCACAGAGTCTCTAAACGCTCTTGGTTCTTCTTTAATTTGCCCAGCATACATCTGGACCTGCTGTAGTCCTTAATGCTTGAGTGTATTCTAGAAGAGTTTTTCTAGTATTTTAGCTGCATCAGAATTGCCTGGAAAACAATAGAACACAGATTGCTGGACCTAGTTATAAGTTACAGAACTTCTGATTCAGTACATCTAGGCAGATGTTTAAGGATTTGTGTTTCTATCAAATTATCAGGGAATGCTTTTACTGCTGGTCTTAGAACTAAATTTGAAAATCCACAGTCCTAGAGAGACCATCACTTCCATTTCTACTAATACTCAAATGTGTATAATAAGTAATGGATATTTAACCAGTTCCATAATTGATCTTAAGGTAGTAATCTTTTAGACCAAAAGTGAGCACCTTCATTTATTCTGCAAGGACCAAATGGCAAAATGTATGGGAAAAATAAAGCAGAACACTTCTAGGTACTTCTATTTCTTATGTTCCTTTTAGGAAAATCATTATTTTAATTCCTTTAATCTTAACATACTTGCATAAATAGCAAGAATTTGGGGCCTGCGCCATACTAAGTTTCTAACAGTATCATTTTGCTATAAATTGATCTGCAGTTTCTTGCATTAAACTCCCAGTTTTCCAAAATACATGTAGTGACATCCATTATGGCGTCTCAAAAAAAAGATCTCTTGCATTATAAAATATATGTATGGAATTTTCCTTTTAATGTTATTTTTCCTCCAGGCCAAATATATTCTAACAATTATGGATAATGTTAAGTATCTGTTCATTTTCTGCCAGAGAAATGTGTACAATAATATATTTGAGAGATATGTAATAGCTAACTGATTCCCTATAATCTTTTTTGTGATGTGTCAGTGACTCTCAAACTTTAAAGTATATATTCCTATACCAGCTCAATATCACTATAGCTCATAGTGATATATGAAGTTTTAATAGCTCTTCTCCAATCCTGAGGATGTACTTTCTTGGACGTAATAGTTTGTAACTCTAACCAGAAACTGCAGTGTCTGATTTGATTTTGCCAATTCCTTTATGACAAGCTGGAATTCAGAATATTTTGTCTCAGTAGGTAAATAAGGTCTAAGATAAGTTGCCTCATTTCTCTTTTGCTATTTGAGGGTATGGCAGAGAGTCGTCATTGCCTTTCATATGAATAGAATTTTCCTTGTGTTCATGGCTGTCAGCATGAAGACCAAATTGATAGAGTCATGTAACTAAATTTTTGCTGATAAGGTTTTGTCAGATACGATATATGCAACATCCAGTTCATGCCCTTGGAAGGAATGAAAGTAGCCTTTGTTTCTTATTTCCCTGTTCTATTATGACATAGATTCTGGTCAGCCTTCTTAAACCATATCTGGAATGGTGACTAACCAGTGGTGTCTGCTCTTTGAAGAACAGAGCCACTTGTGTGTTAAAATTTTCATACAGCAGAGAAACATATTATTTTCTTTAAGCTTCTATGATTTTGGTTTATATGTTACAGGAGTAAAGCACATATTCTACTCAATATTCAGCAAAACCCCACACGAACCCATATATATCAAAAATAGTTTAAAGAAAACTATTGAGAGCATCTGGTTGACTCAGTCAGTTGAACATCTGAGTCCTGACAGTAAATTTTAAATAATTTAAAATTTAAAATGATTACTATGTTAAGAAACATATTGGAAAACATATACACCAGGTGCGTAATGGGAGCAAAAAGAGAATCCTGTGAGAAAGAATCAAAGGGAAATGCTAGAAACCAAAACCCACTATGACAGAAATACATAAAAATTACAATAAAAAATAATATAATATATATATTATATATATAATATATATAGACTAATATACATATATATAGTCTCATCATGTGATGTATCATCTCTACTCCCGAATGTTTAACCAAGTGATTTGAAAAGTTACGTCTACACAAAAACCTATCCATGGATGTTTGTAGCCACTTTAGTCATAAATACTAAAAACCGGAAGTAACCAAGATGTCCTTCAATAGGTGAATAGATTAACAGTTGTACATCAATACTATGGACTATTGTTCAACAATAAAATTAATAAGACATCAACCACAAAAAGACATGGAGAAGTCTTCAAAGCACATTGTTAACTGAGAGAAGCAAATCAGAAAAGAATTCAAGACTACATACTGTATGATTTCAATCTTAGGACATTCTGGAAAAGGCAAAACTATAATGATGTGAAGACCAAAGTTGCCAGAGTTACAGGGGGAGTCCAGTGGTTTGAACAGGTGAAGCAAGCAGAGGTGTTAATCCTGCCAGCAGTGCTGTTCTGTTACCTATTCTGTATTGGTGGATAAATGACACTATGCATTTATCAAAACCCATTGGATTTTACAGCACAGAGGAATCATAGTTTAAGGAAAATTAAAAAGAATAAAGAAGGTTGAGAGACCTCAGGGATGAACAAAACTAGGAGAAAAGAATTTATATTATAAATTCAAGAAATAGCCTCACTGCATAGGTTTGGGAAAGGTGTGGGCATAAGTAACTTTGGCAATGAGTGGAACTAAACTAAAACTGAAAGAATTGTAATCTAGTTGATATAGAGGTTTACAAAAGGTGTATGAGCTAACAATTCCGATACTACTATACATGCATACTGAAATTAAAGAATTTTATAAATGAATGGCAGGTGGTAGGAGCTAGGTTTCTTACTATTGGTGTCAAGATTTACAAAAAAAGGAAAGAGGTAGAGCCTAAAATAATCCATGTAATCATGGATTCAAGTTTGATATGTCAGTATAAACTTACGTTTACATTAATATACATACAAATGGTTAAAATAGCAATATTGATATATGTGTATATGTACAATTTAGATCA
Source organism: Paguma larvata (assembly GCA_030068075.1). Taxonomy (NCBI): domain Eukaryota; kingdom Metazoa; phylum Chordata; class Mammalia; order Carnivora; family Viverridae; genus Paguma; species Paguma larvata. Next base: position 22,213,287 of record CM057839.1, on the reverse strand, counting down.
TACACATATCCCATTACTCCCTTCTCAAACCTGGAAGTAAAGACAATCAAATAGCAAGTCACACACAGAGCACTCAGTGCACCCACACCGTAGGTTTCAATACCATTCTCCATTCAGCCAACTTACCTCATAGAACAGAGGCCGTAACTACAGCAACAAAGTAAAATGTATTGGATCGTATTCCAAAGTATAAAATAAATGCAATGGTATTACGCATGCTGCTATATCAGGTACATGTCCTAAATTCCATTAGAGGTGTTTTCTTCTTTTATTTTAAATAAATGTATATTTGTGGAGGAAAATAATACAATTAAGATTAGCCCTGGTTACCAATGTAAATAGCACTACACATCGGAAAGTACAAGAGTTAGTCAAAATAGCATCATGTATTCTACATAATTAGGACCATTTAAAAAATTAAATTGCTACCAATAAGCTTTTGAAATGAAACATATTCTCACAATTTCCTTTATGTTAATATGTAACACATCTGTTGAAACAAAATCCTCAAAGTTGCCACAAACAGGTTATGTTAATTTTAAAAAAGATATTTGTCAGATATCATAAAACATTAAATATATATATATGAGAGTAACAATTGTTATGAATAAATATCCCTGATATTCAGTATAATTGATGGATTTTTAGAGTAATGTGAGCAATTTTATGTTTTTTAAACTGGACAAGGAAAAGAAAATCGTAATTTTTGATTAATAAAGTGTAGTAATTTAGGCATCTAGCTGTAAGTATTTTAAAAAATTTAATGAAAATGCTTATATAAATTTCAATGTTGTTTTTAAAAGTCGTGGAGTTCTTATTTGATAATATTAAAATGTTGAAGTTAAGAAAAAGTAATATCCTTGAACAAGAATAAGAAAATGCCGTGTTTTGGAAAACTTTTCATTGCTGAATATCTACTTCACTACAACAGTAGGTCATGCTGAAAACTGTTAAGAAGTATCGAAATCCTGTAAACACAAAACTTTCAGGCAAGAACATCATAAAGAGAATAGAATTGGCACTTTTCTGGGATTGGATACATCAAGTAACATCAAAGAGTTAGACCTAAGAAAATAGCACAATAAGACCAAAAACAATCTCTGTAAATATGTTAGAGTATAGGAATTGTGGCATCCTGCAAGTCTGAATTCCTATTTCCATTTTTGTAAAGGTTTTGTTTTTCATGAAGATATGTTGAAGTGTGTGTAGACAGTATTTGATCTTTCAATTTATCTTGATCTTTTTCAAGTGTAAATGAGTAAAGGAAGAGATTAAGCATGGTGAAATGAGACCAAAGGAAAAAACAATCATATTAGACTTAAACCATGGGCTCTCACAATGATGTAGATTCTAGTATATGAATAAAGGTGGTGCAGATTTAGATCATGAAACAATATAAATATTTGAATACTGTATGAGCTGGAGTTTGTTTTTTACTTGTGGGTTTTCAAATATCTGATCAATGCAATTTCATTAACTAAAAGATATATGCATTGTACTATTAAAGATAACTGTTCAATAAAATATCTAAAGTGGTGCAGCAGGCTCAAATACATTAAAAGAGACAGTGTGAAATGTGTAAAAATTATTACAATAACCTCTTGCAAGGTTATTTTCCTTTTCCCCTCTTGCTGAATTTAATATCTCAAGTACTTTAACTGTCCACATCAAATTATGCTACTAAATAAATAAGCATGCTTCATTTATATAATATATTTCAGTATAGCCAAATATGATATTTCTTTGATAACAGGTTAATACAGCAAATATTTTTTTAGTAAATTCTCAGAAATAATAGTGATTTTTGTTTTACCTTCCCTCTTTCCACTACCTTCACTATAGCAATACTGAAAGTGTGAAATGTGAAAAGGACAGAAGAGAAGGGTTTGTAGTGAGTATTTAGAAATACAAGTTATAATTTTTGTTGGATTTTAATGTATAAATGGAAAATAACTAAGATTGAGAAGTGCTTAGAATACTAGATGAAAATGGTAAAAGAGTAAATACCTCTACCAGCTGGCTAAACGAAAATTAATTGTGATCTCAAGCATCAAGGAAGTTAACCGTCACTTCAATCTAGGAATATAACCATTTAAACAACAGTACTGGAGAGGCTAAAATGTTAGGAATTCATAAAAGATATTTTAAAATCAGATCAAATTTACATAAAATAAAACAAGAAGGATTTGAGAGAATCATAATATTTTAGGAGAGTTATTAGCAGGAATGCAGATTAAGTCACTTAAAGATCTATACATACAAGGGCAATTTGGGTAGGAGCATCTGTTTGGACTATGACTCATGCTGTGCTTTATGGTATGGTATGGGTAGAGGCTTCGGTTTTTCCAAGCAAGCAGATAATTTTTGAAAGTGTGATCTAGTTGTCAATGGAAAGCTATAGAGCAACGAATGCGGACAAACAACTTGAAACAAACAAAAAGATGCATTTCCATACGTTCTACTGAAAAAAAAAGAAGCCATACAGAAAAGATGGTTTACCATATAATTTCATCTATAAGAAACATAAATGTTTATCTTTTTTGCAGGAAATAATGTATGCAGAATTTTCATAGGAGCAATAGTCTTAGTAATTCTAAGCTATACAGATGCCAGTGTCAATTGAACCAATTTCTGAGGAGAAATTTCTATGGAAAATGGGAAGGCTAATCTAATATTTATATGAATATGTAAAGGAACACTGATAGCAAGAAATATCATCAAGGTGAAGAATGATTTAGAGTGTTTTACATCAACATAATTTCAAGGGGAAAAACCTTTAATTAGGACAATAAAGAAATTAACACATTATGGTTTTATGCAGTAATTGGCAAATTAACCAGTGGAAATGATACACACATAAAAGAACTGTGTTTTGACCCGGTTGGCACTGGAAAACAGTAAGGAAATGAAAAGCTATCACATAAATTGTGTTGGATTGGGTGGGTTATCAATATTAGGGAAGAAGGCAACGTAATCATATCATTGTCCATAAACAAAATCAATTCCAGGTAAATTGTAGTTCAAAATGTGAAAGGTTAAATAATATAGACATAGAGATTAATCTAAGAAAATATAGTCTTGATTTTAACATTTTTGATATTGCTTAAATAGGTCCTATAAAATAATAGACATTAAATAAAAAGAATATCTGTTCTTTAGGACAAAAAAAGAAAAAGAGACAACAATTTACAATATAGAGTTATATCCCAAACATGTCAAGCTCTTAAAGAAGAAAAATAAATACATAATCATACATTAAAAACACATTGACTTCAAATATATTATTTTTAGGAAAAAACACATTTTAAGACACCCTCTAGCAAAATGAAAATAGAACCTAAATAAGAAGTAGTCATGGTTTCAAGGAAAGTGTAATTACACAAAGAGGACAATGACAACCATCCCAGAAAAAAAATAAATCAGAATAGACTATTCAATTCCACATATAGTAGTACTAATGAAATGGAATTTATAAATGATACATTCATACAGATTGAAAGATGATGATAAAAACTCAGTTAAGGGAACTATGTAAGAAATTGATGGCTCAGAGGTAAAGCAAAACTGATAGAATATTTCTCAGAATTATTTTAAATTTTTTTAACATTTTTATTTATTTTTGAGAGACAGAGAGCACGAGTAGGGCAGGGGCAGAGAGAGGGAGACACAGAATCCGAAGCAGGCTCCAGGCCCTGAGCCGTCAGCACAGAGCCCTACGCTGGTCTCGAACCCACGAACCGTGAGGTCATGTCATGACCTGAGCTGAAGTCAGATGCACAACCGACTGAGCCACCCAGGAACCCCTCAGAATTCGTTTTGACATGTAAGAGAAGAAAAAACTTCTGATATGTATGCTTCATATTTCTCCTCTTAAAGTCATTTTTCATGATAATCATTTTATTTATGGATCCAGTAAATCCATGTAGTAGTTGATATTTTCATAAACTAAAGCATGTAATCACTCTTATTAGTTTTTGTAATTGATATAACAGTACAGCACAGAAGAATTAATCAATTTTAGAAGAATGTAAATATAATAAATATGAATAAGGAAAATTAATATCATAGTTAATGATTTGAAATATGGGAGATACAAAAAGAAAAGAGGGTAAAAAGCAAAACTTTTCTGATATATATCAGGATACTTAAATATTGTTCTCAAATACAATTTTAAAAGGTATTATGGGGTGCCTGGATGGCTCAGTTGGTTAAGCATTAGACTCTTGATTTTGGCTCAGGTCATGATCTCATAGGTTTGTGAGATTTAGCCCCACATTGGTTCAGTGCTTCAGCATGGAGCCTGCTTGGGATTCTCTCTCTCTCTCTCTCCCTCTCTCTCTCTTTCTGCCACTCCCTCATTCTCTTTCTTTCTCTCTGTCTCTCTCAAAATAAAAGTAAAAGAAAAAGGTAATATGGAAATCAAGATACGAGTCTTTGTTCTCAAAATAACAACATATATATGTTATTATATATATGTTCTCCAAATAACATATATATATGTCATATATATATGTATATACATACATACTGTTTTGCCTTAACAATCCAGCTCCTTAGCAATCCATTCAAATGAAAAGTTAGCCAGAATGCTTCATAGAGTGAGGGGGAGTTTAGGGTTATATTTCATTCTGTTTCTGAGATCTTGTAACAATATTTACTTGAGATTATTTCATTTAATATACATTTTTTAACTTAATTTTTACTTTCAAACCTTTGCTGTGTTTACATCCATTGCTCGTTTTAATACCCACTTTCATTTCCACTCTTCTCCCCATGTTTAAGATGAGAAAAATGCATTTTAGCGATGTTAGTCCCTGAAATGTATTGTTATAACCCTTCATCTTAGTGTTCATTACCATGATTATATTCATCATTACCTATAGAAATATATTCTATGTTTGCATTAAATGAACAAAAGCACAAATTATAATCTCCAAACTGTTTCAAAAATAGAATGTCTGCTTAATGAAGTGATATTATATTTTCCAGGGTGAGCAATTTACAAGCAAAAAAAATAAAAAGTCAAATTTCTTAATTTGAAGCCCTTGCTGTATTTATTCCAGGCATTGGTGGTAATTCAGGACAATTTAAGACTTTCAAATTGTTTTTGAGATGACAGTAGACATATTTTTAATTGTAAGATTCTGAGAATGCAAACTCAGAAATCAAGTTTATTCATTGGAAGGTGCCGTTTCAGCAGGTGGCATAGGATTCTCTCAGAGTCATTTGCTTTACTGGTAAAGCACATACTGTTTTATTAACAGTCATCATTAAGACATGAAAAGTATGGGGTGCCTGGGTGGCTCAGTTGGTTGAGTGTCTGACTTTGGCTCAGGTCAAGATTTCGAGGTCTGTGGGTTTGATACCCACGTCGGGCTCTGTGCTGACAGCTCAGAGCCAGGAGCCTGCTCCAGATTCTGTGTCTCCCTCTCTCTCTGCCCCTCCCCCACTCATGTTCTGTCTCTGTCTCAAAAATAAACATTAAAAAAATTTAAAAAAAGAGACATGAAAAGTAAATTTTTTTAGAATCTCTTTCTATTAACATAAAGTAAATGGCTCCGGTTTTATTTAAAACAAAACTGTGATAGAAAATTGAAAAGGTGCCAATACACTGTATGCTTTTGTTTCATCATGTTTGATTTTCACTTTGATGGTTAGATTGAACAGTTTCTCAGTACAACTGGTTAGCTTGTATTTATCTATAAAGGGGACAAAAGAACTCCGAGTGGGACCATACAGGAAAATTCCCCTAGACAGCTCTGAATCTTGAATCCAGAATTGACTAAAGCCCAGAGTGAGCTCTGTGCAGAAGTGGAGGAAATTGAAAACCACACTGGATGGAATTTTCTCATTTACAGCTTGTATGTGCCACCTCCGCATATGGTGTGTTTCTACCTCCAAACAATGTGTAGCCCTGCTCGTAATTAAGGTGATGTATGTTTTGTTTTTTTTTTTTTCTTTCCTGAACAGACCAACTCCCTTCTACTTGCTTATCCCAGAGACAGATAGAAACAATTTAAAATGCTATTATGATTTCCCGTATGAGAACTGTTTTTACTTGAGGAGTTTTTTGGGTTTTTTTAAATGCACTTACTTTACAGTGCGCACTCTCATTGTCTTAATTTTTGTTTGTTTTTAGATTTAGGCCACGGTATTAGAAATACTAATCCTGGGGCGCCTGGGTGGCTCAGTCAGTTAAGCCGCCGACTTCGGCTCAGGTCATGATCTCACAGTCTGTGAGTTCGAGCCCCGCGTCGGGCTCTGTGCTGACGGCTCGGAGCCTGGAGCCTGCTTCAGATTCTGTGTCTCCTCTCTCTCTCTCTGCCCTTCCTCTGCTCACTCTCTGTCTCTGTGTCTCTCAAAAATAAATAAATGTTAAAACAAAAAAAAGAAATACTAATCTTCTTTTATATATATTTTGTCTTTAATTAACTTCTTTTTCTGATTTGATCTTCATTTGATTATATTACATCAAGTAATTAGGATGCCATCTCATATTTACATGCATAGAAGTTTCTTACCTCAGCTCTGGCAGGTGAATAATACTTTGGCTGAGTATATTTCTTGATAATATATTTTTATTTCATCTTTTACATTTATCCTTACCTCTCTCCCTTTGTCTCTCCCTCCTTTTCTCCATCCCTCCCATCCATGCTTCCTTCCTTGCTTCTCTTTTTCTGTAAAGATTAGTGAGACAATTACCAAAATTTAAATGGGGTCTGTAGATAAGAATATATAATGGATCAAATCCAATTTCATAATTTTGATTTATTCTCTATGTAAAAGTATCCTTATTTGTTGAAAATGCACATTAAAGAGTTATGAAATGGCGGGCTTACTGTCAGTGATTTATTTTAATATTGCTCAGGCAAAAAAAAAAAAAAAGGTCCTCTGTACAAGTATTGCAACAGTTTTACACAATGATAATTATTTTCAAATAAAAGCAAAATGTTGCGACATTAAGTTCTAGTTTTTATATTTTAAAGATGTAATTCTTGGGGCACCTGGGTGCTCAGTCAGTTAAGCGTCCGACTTCGGCTCAGCTCATGATCTCCTGGTTCGTGGGTCCGAGCCCTACATCTGGCTCTGTGCTATCTGCACAGAGCCCACTTCAGATCCTCTGTCCCCTTCTCTCTCTGCCCTCCCTGCTCATGCTATCTCTCTCCTTCTCTTAAAAAAAAACAAAAAAGCATTTAAAAAAATTAGGATGTAATTCTATAGAGGTTTGATGGTCTTTGTTTTTTAAGCACCACTGTCTATGGACACATGCTATAAGAATTCCTCGTTATACATGGAATTCAGAAATGCCATCCACATAGCTCTAGAACTTCATCATTTTTAAGTAATTTTGCCTGGGTCTCTGTGCAGCATTGTTGAAAAGGAAAACTCAAGCCTTTATTTGTATAAGCTTTTTGGTATTTTCTGTTTTCTTTTCTCCCACGGATATCATAAGATGTATCCCTTACAATCCTGTATCGGTTTTCTACATCTCTGCTAATACTAGTGTTGATGATTTTTCTTCAGTCTGCCACTCTACACATACTACTCCTCTATAATTTAAGCACTAAAACAATTCATTATATAGAGCATCAAATGCACAATAAAACAGTATTTTTAAAAGAATGCTGCATTCTGTTTGAGAGGATACTATTTTGCGGACATTTAGCTCTTTTTTGCTATCATGTGTGTCTTATAAAGACCTCTGGTTAGGATATGAAACATGAATAAAATGAAAACTATACTTTTTGAACAGAAAATATTTAAAAAATATAGCCAAGATTTTATTTTAATTATTACTCTCTCTTTTACATTACAGAGCTTTGAAATATTCTCTCTTATTAACCTTCAGTGGTGACAGGAACCATGTACTGATTTATGTTTCAAAAGGTTTGCACAGATTGTCAACAACACAATAATTCAAAATGCTATTACAATGTACTATGTATCATGAAAGGATCATGTAAGCCATCGAAATATAATAACTGTCTTCTCTTCCACATAATCAGTTTAGTAACTTGACTTTTTATTGAATATATGTGGCTTTTATTCAGTGTAAAAATTTAATGCACGCAAATGTTTAAAAATCAATTATTTAATCAGTTTTTAATGCAATTGTTCTTTTTCTTTAGTTTTTTTTCCCCTTTTGTATGATTTTCTTTCTAAAACCTACTCCCCAACAATTTTTGGTTGACCGTTATATATTAAGACAGTTATAGAAATAGGACTGTTGTTAAATGAGGAACAGATAACAGTGGTAATGCTAATAGTAAGGGTCCAGGAGACAACATACTGATTTTATAGGCTTTCATTCACTTAACTGTCTGACGGGTGTTTGTTACAGGCACTGTTGTACATATGATGATGTTGCAGGACATATAACCAAACCCACCTGCTTTTCTTAGCTTACATGATCATAATGAACAACGTGTAACATTAAAAATAAAGGCAGATTTAAATTAATTCTATCCACTCAGTAATAATAGGAAAAGTATTTAAACAAAGTATGGAAGTTTTACATATACTTTAAACACCAAACAAGACAATAATAAATTTCTGACATTTTCTTAATTAACTCAAACTATTATTTATAAAATTTCACAAAACATGCATTATGCAATTAATTCTATATAAATATTATTTCATATAACATTCTTTTTAAAATATAACATCAAGGACTTATTTAAGTCAATATATGACCAAAAATACACACATGCTTTCCTTCATCCCACTTCTTTTCTTTTTTCCCTTTCCTTCAATCTCTTGTTTCTGAGAAGACCCATAGATCTTCATGAAGGTCTTGAAGAGGTTTTTGTTACAAAATTTAAAACAACATCATTGAATGATAGTTTCCCAAGAATGTTACCTTCTACTATGAGTATTAATAATTGAATATGACCATTTCTGTACATCTATGACAGAATAGAAATTTCTTCTGTCTTTATTTAAATAATATTTTCCCTCATCATTGCTTCCTTGTAGTTGAATTTTTTGATTTTTGCTTGTTTTCGCAATGTGGAGGTTTTAGAGCATACTAAGCAGATCTCTCATGACGTGACATTTATGAATATTCATCATTGAGTGAGACAGTGAATATTAGCAGAAGAATATGTGTGTGTATTTGTGTAGGTGTGTGTTCGTGAATATTTAACAGAGTAGAATATGAGTGATATCATATATCTTCGAATTACACATTAGGCTTCAGAGTTCTAATGTCTCTTATAAAGATGAGGCAAAATGGGGTCTGATAGGTAATAAAAATCAAGAAGCTAGTAGAAGAGACCAGAGGAACACAAAGAGAAAAGAGACATGCTGCTGACATTCAGTAACTGGGAAACTCTGTGACCTGAAAAATGAATCAACAGAAAAGTTCAAGAAATGTTTTGTGACTTATAGACTCTGTCCGACCCCGGTGGCCAGTGTCTCCCATCCGCACTTTGCATCATGTAGAAAGACCATTTGTGAAGAATATGGCGAGCTCTTTACTTGGCTGTACCACAGCAGTTGTTAGTATGAAATTCTTTACATGTAACTACTACCTAGTTATCAATGAAATTGTATCACCTACCTAAGGAAAAATATTCCGAGTCACATTAGTAGTATAAAAGATATCCAAGATATAAGTAAAAATAGCAAATCAAAAATAACAAAAATATTAGCACAACAGGCTTTTCTCTTATAGATGTGAGCTTTCTACAAAGGCATATGAGTGTTTTCAGGAATGGCATAAAAAATCACAAATTAATGAGATAACATATAGGGTCTCATAGTGTTTCGTAAATAATTTGATGTAATAGTTTTTCTCAGAAATATCTCGCAGGTTCTGAAAGTGATTATAGGATATTTGAGGACCAACTAAGTTCTTACAGGGATCCAAAATACCTGTGGATACTCAGGAAAAAAAGTGACGAACATCATACTTCTCATATTGATCTGTTTTAAAATGATTCAGTGTAGCAAAACCTAGAATTCGTATACTTAATATGTTTTCAAAAGAAAGCAGTATGGACAAAATTCTACTCACACAAGTTATTTCACTCATTTCACACAGGTAAGAGTCAACAGATCAGAGAATATCAAATATGGCATGGCTCATCAGAAAAACTCATTTGTCATGTCTTTCATGCTAAGTTCCATTATAAGGAATAGAAATATTTTGAAGGTCTGTTTCTAAGGCAAAAATGTTTTAAGTTTCAGGAAGCAGAGTGTCTTCAAATAACCCCTTCATTCCCAAAGGGAATGCCATCCTGAGAGAGATAAAAGAACTCCATTAAACATGCTGGTAACCTTCTGCTTGGAATAGAAAGACTGTGACACTCTGTATGACTTCCTGGGTGATGCATACAGATAAGTTTATTGAATGAACTGAGTGGACTACATATGGTACCGGCGTAAAGCAGCTTTATTTTTTTATATCATCTTGCCATTTACTCTCCTAGGTTGTTTTTCTCACCAGGATGGAATGTCTATTTTGTCCACCAGTAGAAGACAATAAATAGTCTATGGTTCAAATAATAAAATATAATACGAAAACTGAAAACTCCAAACTTGTTTAAGCAAAGTTCAAGACCATCTTCGGCCAGAAAAATCACAGTGTGGGGGAGACATGCTTCGTCTTTCTTCTTCACGTAGGTTCATTCTCTGTTCTAGCTATTGTCATGGGGTTCAGCACATTTGGAACAAGAGGCAGACAGAGGTATGGGATATAACTGACGGAGATACTTGACTCTTCACTTCACTCTTCTTTTCTAGTTATGGCATATTTCAAATAGTAATTTGTGCGTGGATGTGTGTGTGTAGTATTTTCTATACGTTGTTCAGGGAACCCCGACCAGTGAGACCTCTCTTTTATAGTCTCCTTGACATTTGCAATGACTCTCACAAATGGGATGACTCTTATTTAAGATGAATGTACTCCATCTTTGTACCTCAGTTCCTCAAATGGTTCGCAGGAAATGTATCTTCATTCTTTTGCAATGTAGAAGCAACTGCCTTTGTTAAGACCGTCCCCTGTCCTCTCTAGGCGGAGTAAGAGGGCAGTGATCCACTTTTATTTTCATATCCTGCATTTCTCCTCCATAAATATATTACACAAAATCAAACAAACAAACACAAAATTAAAGAACAGGAGTGCCTGGGTGGCTGAGTTGGTTAAGTGTCCGACTCTTGATTTCAGCTCAGGTAATGATCTCAAGGTTTGTGGGTTCAAGCCCTGCATCAGGCTGCACGCTGACAATGTGGAGTCTGCTTAAGATTCTTTCTCTCTTTCTGTCTCTGCCTCTTCCCTGATCTCTCTGTCTCTCTCTCTCTCTCTAAAATATGCATTAAAAAATGAAAGAACAGATGCATTGATGTGCTTTTGCTAATAATATCTTGAAACAAATATATCACAGATAAGTTAGAAAAATACGTGTTGAGAGATGATCGTTGAAACTCATATGAACGCAAAGCATAGGTATCCAGAATCTCTCTCTTGCTCCGTCTTTCTCTCCATCTCAGTCTCCATATCTGCCTTTATCTTAATTTCTACCTCTCTATCAATAAAGTGGGGGTAACTCATTATAGAGAATGAAAGAATGAATGGAAGTTGTAAATTGACAATATGTAGAAGATAAATAGCAATGAATATAAGATACCTCACTTCATTTCTGATAAATGAAAATTCTAATATGTAATTTCAAACAACACATTAGGTAAATGATAAAATTAAATGATGACATAATGGATAATTAGAATTGTCATATTTGCGGGTAAGGGTGCAAATAATAAAAAATGGGAAAACAATATGCCAAGCTGTCATAAATGTGAAGACATGCATATCACTCGGTACTCAGTCTACTCCTTGATTTATACACAGGCGCCAAAAAAGAGAAAACCAAGTAAGTGAATGTTCATTGTAGCATTGTTTACAATAGCCAAAACATATTGAGACAGTAGAAATGCTTTATCAGTGTAAGATGATATAGGCATATTATTAAACATGGATCGACGTAAATGGAAGCATATCTACTATGTGTATGCTATCAGATGGTATAGTGACAGGTAAAGAGAGAGTGTTTTGCTACATATTTAGTTAAATGTTAAAATATACATGGGGATAGTAAATACCATATTTAAAATGCATTGCCAGGAATTATAGGAGGGAAATTAGTTTGAAGACTTCAAATATATCTGGAAATCCTTCTTACATAAATTATAAAAAATGAAATATTACCATATTTAAGATATATCAAAGCAGGTGGTGGATACATAACCATTCTTATTTTATTTGCTGATGTACAATATGCTTAAAAATATATCAGGATAAAGTAAAAACTTCCTATAAAATGCCTAATGTAAATTCTCATTTATATATCTTAAGTATTTTTCTTATCTGACTTGTCTTTCTCCCCGAGAGCCTGTATTTATTTTATAAATGAAATATTTTATTAAAGATATCAAATAATATTAGGATGTTTTCTTATTAAGCACCTCGTACAGGTTACTATGTTTTATTTTGTCATGAGTATATGCATTAGTTGTTTATTGTTATCATAAAAAACTACCTGAAAGAGTACCAGCATATTTTTTGATTAAACATCTTGTACAAGTTACTACACTTCATTTTCTCTCTGAATGTATGCATTAGTTTTCTATGCCCGCCATGAAACATTACCCTACACTTAGTGGGTTTGAATCAGCACAAATTTATTGTCTCACCCTTCTCTAGGTTTTTCTGGATATTTTGACCAGAGTCTCACTGGGTTGAGATCAAATTGGTGGCAAGTCTTCCTTTATGGAGTTTTGTTTTCTTTATTTTTCTTTTATTTTTTAACGTTTATTTATCTTAGAGAGAGTGGAAGTAGGGGAGGGATAGACAGAGAGAGACACAGAATCCGAAGCAGGCTCTGGGCTGTTAGCACAGACCGCCACTCAGGACTAGAACTCATGAACCACGAGATCATGACCTGAGTCAAGTCGGAGGCTTAACCAACTGAGCCACCCAGTCGCCCCTCCTTTATAGGGTTTCTAAAGAATTCATTCCCTTGCTCATTAAGGTTGTTGGGAGACTTTAATTCCTTATGATTTCAGGATGAAGATTCCCATTTCCTTCTGGCTGTTGGCTGAGGACTGTTCCTAGCTTCTAGACACCAGGGCATTTGTGTCTCATGGCCCCCTATTCTCTTTGTATAAAAGTTGACAACAGAGATAGAGTCCCTGTCATGCTCCCAACGGGTTTTTGAATCTGGATAAAACTTTACTTATCAGAAAATGCATCCAAAAATTTGTGGGTGTTGTACACTATTTATATTTTCATGGACTGAATGTTTGTGAACCTTACTGATACGTTGCAGCCCTAATTTCCAGGGAGATGGTGTTCAGAGGTGGGGTCTTCATGAAATAAATAGATCTACATGGGATCATGGAAATATTGTCCTCATGAAGGCATTAGTATCCTTATAAGATGATGAAAGGAGACCAGAGCTCTCTCTTTCCCTCTGTCTCTCCTTCCCTCTCCCTCTCTCTCTCTCTCTCTCTCTCTCTCTCTCTCTCTCTCTCTCTCTGCGCCACATGAGGGCACAATGAGAAGGGGACTATTCAAAAGCCAGGAAGAGGGTTCTTACCAAGAACTAAATCTGCCTGCACCTTGACCTTGGACTTCCCAGCTATCAGAACTGCTGGAAATAAATGTGTGTTTTTGAACCCTTTTGGCTTATGGTATTTTGTTTCAGCAGCCTGAACTAAGACAGTTTTCATTTCTGCCCTAAATTGAATAATATCTTTTCTCATACATTTTCCATATTTATATGAAAATTTACCTTATTTTGAAGAGGCATTTGGGTTTGTTGAAGATGCCTAATCTTTCAGTTGCATCTTTTCAGTGAAACTTTACTAGATATTACAATTGTCCACTTTTCTCTTGGTGTTGACACTCATATTCTTACTGAATTTACAAAAGCTGAATCCTATCTCACACTTTGGGGACTTTTTAAAGGTTCTCATGTAAAATTCAAAAGAAGACCTCTTATGCTTTAAACCTCATTCTTTCCATAAGGTACAATAGATAAACTGAGACTGGTATTTTATAGTTATATTATAGAATTTTATCAAATTAATATTATTTATATTCTCATATATAAAGTAATCAATTTTTGAATTAAAATTACATCAAATATACTTAACCTAAAAGATATGGTTTTGTTCTTTTTTATACTATGTGAAATTTTACAAATAAATAATAAGTATTCAATTAGCAGTGAACTCAATTAAAATCACAGAGGGACACCTAGGTGGCTCAGTCAGTTGAGCACCTGACTCTCGATTTCGGCTCAGGTCATGATCTTATGGCTCATGAGTTCCAGCCTCTCACTGAACTCACTGCTGTTAGCACAGAGCCAGCTTTGGATCTTCTGTCCCCCCTCCCTTTCTCTTCCCCTTCCCCGCTGTGCTTTCTCTCAACAATAAATAAATCTTTAAGAAATCACCAAGGATATTTGATTTATAACTTGTAATTGATAACGTCATGAAAAAATTTGTGTCCCTAACAAAGATCTCTGACTTTTCAAATAACTTATATTCTGGAAGAAATACATTAGGTCATTTTATAATCCTCACATTATTAATGAATGAAGTTATTGCAAAGAAGAAAAGTATATAATTGATGAATACTTATGTGACATTTTAATTATTTCCTAAGAAATGCTGATTATATTGGATTTCCTTAGTCTTGCATTTTATTGTTTCAATTTTGCAATCTTTTTTTCCCTCTGTTTTCTAAAATGGAGACCATTTGAATGGCAGCTCAATTGAATCCTCTGCTAGATAATCAAATATGCATTTTGTATGATGACTGAAAGGATATTGCACGTATGACAGGAGAAATCAGACTCAGGGTTATGGGAGTAGAGGGAAATAATGAATCATATGAGGTGAGGTAAATGGTACTGTAATAGTTATTTTGTGAACAGACACTTTATCGATCAAAGTACTTTACTCACACATTGTAAAACATACTGTTCTTTGACTTATTTATTTAATGACTATTTAATTTGAATTATATGACCAGTTTTAAGTAACTGAATTCTATAGTATAATTTGAGAATGTATTTGTATAAGTAGAATCCAGTAATATATAAACTTTATAAATATTTTTATTAAGTAAAACATCTTTCCAAAGTTCTGATATTTTACTTGATATAAAAAACAGCTTTATTCTAAGAACCAAATGAATGCACGTATACATATATATTGAGAAAAGTTACTGAATAAATAAATATAAGTAATAAATGCAAACACATAAATTCTAGCTTCTCCTATTATTCTTCATATGGAAATCTGATTGTACTTATCTGCTCGATTAGTCGTTTTTTTTTGCTTTTATTTTTAAATGTTTTTATTTATTTATTTTGAGAGAGCTTATGTGTGCATGCAAGCACAAATGGGGGAGGGGCAGAGAGAGATAGAGATAGATAGAGACAGACAGAGAGAGAGACAGAGAGAATCCCAAGCAGGCTTCACACTCATTGCGGAGCATCAGGCTTGATCCCACAACCATGAGATCATGACCTGAGCCAAATCCAAGAACCTGACACTTAAGTGACTAAGACACCCAGGCACCCCTACTCATTTTTTATTGTCAAAACTTGTAGCAACTTTTTACTTGCTTTACTCATACATAATTAATATTATATATCCTACTAAGTTTAGTTATTCAATTTTTAATTTAATTTTATGTCAGTTTAGACATTTGAGAAATAGTAACATTTAAGAGTTCTATTTGATTTTGTTATACATCGGACTCCTAATCTATATTATAAATAATTACATGTATCTAAACTGTCCTTTTAGTTCCATATCCATTTGGAATACAATTTATATGAAATTTCCACAAATTTGAATATTTTTAAAAAGTCTCCTGTGTCATTAATGACTTTTTGTTTGTTTACTATTTGACAAGGTAGATCATTTAACTTTTTAGTAGTGCTTATATTCATCATTTAAAAAATAAATTAGGGATAAATAAAAATTACATTAAAAATTATGTTACTGCTCTCTGAGGTGTAACTCATCCTGTCTCAAGACAAAACTACAGATTTAACTCTCTTATCCTGAACAAGACCTAAATTTTCATTTGAGAAATAAAGATTGTAGCAGAATAGTAGGAATTTATGTAGGTTATGGGTTTTCCCAATTGCATTATTAGTGATTAATCAATAATTCCATGAGTATGATTGCTTTGCAAATGAACAGATTTAGTGAAAAGTTTCTTCAAGTATTAGAGACAAAGTAAATAATTACAGTACACCTATCAGTATTTTATGAAAAAAAAAACAAATTTTTGTAAATAAGCAATAAACAATAATTAATATAGGTGATATACTTTTAAAAAGAAAATTAATAATCTACTATGTTGCATGGAGCTTAGAAGTTGCACTTACCCCTAGATACCACAGAACATACCCATATTTTGAATGAATTAGTATAAATATATTCATGGTCTATTATTTTTTGCTCTAAAGTATAAAAGAGTATTTTGATATGAAGGAATATTATACATGAATTATTTTCATAATATTATGAATATAATTTTACATGTTACATTTCATAGTATATTTTTTTAATATATTATAAATGCATTGAAGCTTCAGTTTTGGAGATGGTGACATAATGTTTTGGATTTAAACACAAAAAGTGGGGTCCCTTGGTGGCTCAATTGGTTGAGCAGCCAACTCTTGTTTTCAGCGCAGGTCATGACCTCGCTTTTCATGGGTTGGAGCCCTGCATCACGCTCTGTGCTGATACAGGGCATGCTTCGGATTCTCCCTCTCTCTCTCTCTGCCCCACCTCTACTCTTGGACTCTCTCTCTCTCTCTCTCTCCCCTCTCTCTCTCTCAATAAATAAACTTAATTTTTTTTAATAAACACAAAAAGAAAACACAGAAGCAAAAATCAAAGAAGTATAACTAGATTTGAAGGTGAAGTTTTTTTAGAATTATACTATATAATCATATTTTTAGATACTCAATTAAAAGGTGAATCAAAAGCAATTCTTTCAAATATAATGACAAAGATTTATAAAATTGGTTTCAGATAATCTTTATTGTTTCTGTTTTGAGACCTTTATAGTTTATAAATGAATTTGGGCAGTTTTTAAAATTTCTCACCAACCCAAATAAAATTTTATATTTGAGGAAATATAAAGAGAGATTTCTCTTTTTATATGTCAATGAAGGAGACTCCTAACTGACTTTTTGACCTAATATCCCAATCTGGAGGTAGGTAAACCTACCTGGCTGTGGCCAAATCCAATATTCCTCTTGTTTTGTGAGCAAAGAATGTTTTGTTTTATTTCAGTATTTTAAAATGGCTCATATTAAATGGCTATATAAGCACTTATATAATCTCAATTTTGTTCTTGATATATAAGCCTGATGTTTTTAAAGTATGTTATATTTAGTATCTGGTTCATTTTAGAAACGTTTTTATAACCCTTGGATCCCTAAGCATAAAGCAATGCCATGTATAGAGATTGAAACTCCTGGGTTAACATGTTGACAATATAACTTTCCTAATTTTTATCTCATATTAAACAATTGCAAGCAAGTATTTGCATCTCTCTTTTGTTGCTTTTGTTACTCTTTACTATTATCATTATCAGACGGTGATATTTATTATATCTGAAGGTGATACATATATTACAATATAACTTATTAGTTATAAAACTGCTAGGAGAGTAACAATAAAAATATTCATAAGTGTGATTAAATGATACAAATATATATACTAATTATACTCATACATTTCTCTTTAAGGCATAATAGCATTTTAGTGACATTTAGATATTAAATAATACTTAAGCCATGACAATTATCATAATTATCATAATAATCCAATGCAATGAAAAAACTACAGAGTAAAATGATGTAATGATAAAATCAGTGATGATGTATCATACACAAGAAATTCAAGAAAGAGTAGGCTACATTATTTCAATACATAACTGAAGTCCTCAGGAAAAGTTATGCACTCTATAAAGTTGGGTAATTCATAGATGTATCAAAATTTGCCATGAAAACATGAAAATATAACACATTTTTCTAATGTATCATGTCTTAGATATAATGTGTGTGATGAAAAGCTATTATTCTTGAGGCTAATTTCAAATATTCATATTTTATATGCTATATAGAATCATGAAAATACAAATAAGATTAATTTCATCTTACCCTTAAGGATTATTATAAAATAATGCATATTGAATATTTTGCTATTTTAAGCTTTAGTGCATAATTTACTTCCTTTTATTCTAGAAGATATACTAACCCCCTTTTCTGTTCATCTGTACCATTTTGTACATGATTCGCTTGTATGCAATTTTGGTTATTGGCCTTAGAAAGGAATAAAGAGATTTTATTTCTGGATTCAAATCCAGGACCCCGGATTTCTTACCTATATAAGCTTAGAGAAGCTATTTAGCTTCTCAGTGCCTTAGTTTTCTGTAAAATAGGATTGTTTACTAATATACACCTAAAGCAGTTGGTATATAGGTTGAAGAATTGATACACATTAATCAAAAAATGAACGTGTTCAGGTCATTAGCCAAAAATCACAACTTTTATGTCAGAAGGTATGCATCTGTATTTATTGTAAAACTGTAATCTTGATGAATTTGTCTTTTTTTTTAATGTGGAATTCCTATTAAATACTAACAACCATGCCATTAATAATATAGCCATTTTATTTGTGATTATCTTGAGGGAAATAAAATCATCTTGAATATCAATGCTAATCTTTAATTAAATTAAACGTGATATGTAAATGTTGATTATTTTGGCAAACAAATGTTTAGAAATGTGAGAGCTTTTTAAAACTGAATTCAAAATTGAATTTCACTTTTAATTTCTTGGTTTCATATGCAGTTTGAGCCTGTAGCAAAATAACTGCATCCAGGAATAGAAAATACCTGTAAATGTTAATTTTTTCTCCACTAATGCTGTATCTTTAGGTCAAAAACATCAGTGGGAAAATTTAAATATCAAAGTATCAGATACTTATTTTTCCTGAAATTATCTGATATATTTTATTGCTGGGAAAATAATTTTATACCCACAAAATTAGCATTTTTCCACAGTACATTTTAATTATCCCAATGAAGTCAAAATGATAACTTCCTTTGTAAATATGAATTCAGTGGTAAAGTCTAAAACAAATCATTAGATACATCCAGACATCTGCTTCAGTAAAGACAATATACTTTTCATACTTGGAGGAACATGCAGAATTAGAGTATTTAGAGTAAGTGAGTTAGTATCCTGGTTCTACTTTCTTATCTTTCATATTGATGCTCCTGTGGTTACCAAAATTGGGATGCAATATTTGTTAAAGAGAAGACCAAGTGAATGAAATAATGACTTAATTTTAGTGTTTGCAATTCAATTTCCTGTGTTTTTAATTTTAAATACAGGTGTGCGTGGTTGGCACAGTCGGTTAAGCATCTGACTCTTTATTGCCTCAGGTCATGATCTCATGGTTTGTGCGAATGAGCCCCTCATCGGACTCTGCTGACAGCATGGTGCTTGCTTCGGATTCTCTCGCTCCCTCTTCCACTTCCCGCTCTCTACTTGCTCGCATGCACATGTGCACACACTCTCTGTCTCTTTCAAAATATAAATATACACTAAAAAAATTAAAAATAAATAAAGTAAAATACAAAATGGAAACCAAATTTGAAATCTCCCTGAGCAGATAAAACCTTTTAAAATACGTAAATAAAGTGTAATCTGGCTTATGCTGTAAAACCAAGTGAAACTTTATCTGCTTCTTGTAAATGCCTCTGAAAATCATAATCAAAATTTAATCTGTTTCCCAAAATTAACACAAGGTAACCACTTTTAACCAATTCCCAATGACTATAAAAATTGTAATGCTATAACCAATCATTGCAAAGAAACACAAAGCTCTGCATTCTCACTGTGGAAGATGTGCTGGAACAATATACCTTTGAGCCTTATTTTGCTGTCAGTTTGAGAGCTCTCTGTTTGCCAACTGTTCTTATGTGCACAACAAACTCTTACTAAATAAGGCTTTACATATCTGTTGGTTTTAATGTTGCTATTTCTACACAGAAATAAAAGTTATTTTATTCATAGTTTCTGTTTTAAATTTTCTCATATTTTACTTTCAGGTCAAATCAAAGACAAGAAATTAAAGCTACCATACTTGTTATAACTACATTCACTTTTTAATTAGAATAACTTTTTAATCAACTGGTGGTTATTTAGGCCAGCACAACTTCAGTGCACCACTATAAAATAATACACGTGATCTACACATAAACACAAAATAAAATATTTTTAATTTTAATATGATGATCTATGCTTTTTATGTATTTATATTTCCCATGAATGTGGATGTTGTGTCTTCAGATATATTTTTCTAATTCTGTGGTAAACTTACTTTTGAATATGTATTAATATTTATGTTAATATTACATTAATATTGTTCAAGAAAATATATTTTTCTTCTTTGTATTCATAACCAAACCTCTAATGATTGCATTTCTGTTTAGTCCACATCCTTCTAGCCTTTAAATTGTGCCTTTTCAATTCTGTTGTCCCTGCTTCCACCTGCTTTTTTTATTTTAATTCAAGTATAATTAGTACACAGTGTTATATTGTTTCAGATGAACAATGTAACAATTCAGGAATTCTATACATTTCGTAGTGCTCATGGAGATAAGTGTACTGGCAGTCCCCTTTATTTCACCCTTCTCACCCACTTCCCTTCTGGCAATCACCAGTTCGTTCTCTGTATTTCAGTCTTTTTTTGCCTTCTGTTTTCTTTGTTTGCTTGGTTTACTTCTCAAATTCTACCTGCTTTTAACCTAGCAACCAGTGTCCTCAAATCTGTTCTCAGATGTTTCCGTTCAGGAGTCTCTCTCTTTATATCTAAACCTTTGCTCTTTGCTTTTTCTCTTTGTATGCACTGTCTTCACCTGATCGCAAATCAGGCTTGGGCTCAGTAGTTTGCTCTTCTGGTTTCAGATATTTACCTACCTAGTTATACGTAAAATAGTATTTGTTGTATTAACTCCCTTCTCTGTAAGAGCTGGAAGGAAGGTAGTGCAACAAATACTGAATTATGACTGTTTTTCTTCCTCTTTTTATAGATGTGTATGTTTTACAGTATTTGTGAAAAGATTCAGATTAGACAGCCACTGCTGTCCTATGGAGTTGGCCAGTCAGCTAATAATGATAGTTCCACCAAGACTGTCCACAGTGTGCAACAGGTAATTCAACAAATGCCAAGTCAGTTTTTGTTGTCAAAACACAGGAAAGAAGATATATTTTTCTCTGAAAATACATAATTAACCACTGCTTATATTACTTTACCATCAGCGGTTTTTGACTAAAATATTTTTAAGTAGATGACTTAAACTAGGACTCTGCCATTTGACTGCCATTATTACTTACCGTCTGACACATTTCACTGACTTCTTTGGAATGCAGGGTTCAGCGTCATCAATATTCTCCACTGGTAGTAGGATACTGACTAAGAATAATGAATCTCTGGCTCAACCAGTGGCCATCCTTACGAAGCTGAAGCTGCGTTACTAGTCATTTGCTTTTTTGTCAGGTGATTTTGATTCTTCCCTCGGGCCTCTCTGAAAGTGGTTTCAGTATAGCACATGGAGAAGCCATTACAAATCATTCTTTTAGTGTCAAAATTTTGATAATCATAATCATGAATCACGTATTACTTACATTATATAATACAAATAAATCTCAAAGTTAGAATGAAGTAATTCCCTAACTGCCACTCAGATTTTTAAAGGTGAGTGCTAATTCTCATTCATCTATTTTACTGACAATCCACAAAATTCACTCTAAGGGTATTTGTTAAATTTAGAGTCAAGTTAAGTGTGAAATGGCTTTTCTACTCTTCATGCGGTATGAAACAGAACGGAGCCCCATTAAGTTCTGTGTGCCGAGCTAGATTGAAGCATTTCAAGAGAGAAGATGATGTAAACCAGTTCTTCCACTTTGGCATTTATTTTTTGTTTAAACTCTCCTATTTTACGTATCCTGAACATGATAATTTTTTTTTTTTTGGAATCTCTGATCCAAGTGGCCAATGTCTCAACATTAATACAGTAATTTTCTGTAACTTGCTGTATTTCTTTTCTAATGATTTCATGCTATTAACCACTTTACTTATGAAAATGGAAAGTATAAATTCAGAGAAGGCTTACAGGAATCAGCCTTTGAGAGAATGTCGGAAAGGGAAGATCCCGGAGAGGAGAAAAACCACAGGGTAAAAATTGTGAATATCAAAAGGATAGGCCATAAGAAAGAAATACATGTAGAGACATCTCTGTGTCTGCTTTGAGAGTGAGGCTAAGGAGAACAACAGGTCCAGATCAGACTTGACCAGCCGTTGGGGGGATTTCGTGTGTGTCCGAAGATAATTGAGTAAAGGAAGAACATGCAGGATTTCCTAATTTTGAATACTGGTATGCTTCCTCAGTACCAAATTTTAGAAACAGTATAAGGAATCTAGGTGGTTTTAAGGCATTTTTTTTTATTTGTAGATAACAATGAATGAATGGAAGCCAAATTGAAAGTAAGGTTTACAAGATTTACAACTGTACTTACCAAAAATTGAAGCTTCTCTCTTTGTCTCTGTACCTGTCTGTCTGTATATATTTTTTCTGGTTTTAGTTTGATTTTATATTATTTTTTCCATCTATGAATCTGTTTTCTGGATGAAAGAAGGTAGTACTTGTATTGCCGGTACAGTTTTTAAAATCATTGAAATCCTTTGAACATCAGTGAGCCTCAAAGATGGAAAGATTAGAGTGAGGGAAGAAGGTAAAACTGTTGGTTTTGAACATTTTAAAAGCTAAATTTTAAGCTGCAAAGTTTAGAGTTATAAAGAAGCATCACTATAATCATAAAACTCAGTGTCAATTATTTGCATACAGCACTAGTGAACTTGGATAATTTATTTTTTATTAATTTATCTTAGATGATTAACAACTAGGAAAATACTTTTTCAGTCACTTTTCAACACACAGGTATGTTTTTTTTTTTCCCCCACATAGACCCTGTCCTCCCTAAATTCACAGCACAAACAATAGTTACATTTAATCAATTTATGGGAATATTGTGAATTTTTAATGACATACTATATAGAAAAAAGGCTTTAAAACCCACAAAGGGTATAATACAATTTAGGGATTCTTATATTTTAAGAATTATCTTTCCTTGAGAAAAGCTGTACTAGCAGGTATATAGTTCGTATGACTCAGTGCAAAATGAAAGTGGGGGCCATTATATTTTTCTTTATTCTTTAGTCTCTCTCTTCACTTCTCATTCTGATTTTTAACTTATTATTTAATGTCATGCAGCCTTGCATACGAGGACACTCAGGGTGAATGCACAGCTTTCACCACTGCGCTTTGGCCCCACCCTATAACTCCACACGTGCCACCCTTGGTGTGTTAGTCACTCTCCCTTACTCTTCCTGGGATAGGTGACCCTACAGAGCTTGCAACCTCCCTGCTGGGCTGCATTCAGTACCTGAATCGGAGGTGGATGAAAGGCTTACCTCACTAAATTGTCTCCTGAAAACCTGTGGCACTGCCAGTTGAGGTTAGAACAGCCCCTGGAATGCCCCACTCAAGGCATCCCTGGTCCTTCCCAACACTTCCTGGGCCCACACGCATACCCAACGGATGGCAGAACTTGAGCTAACTCACTACCATCTCCCTCCTTCAACCTCTTCCCTCTTTACCTTGTCCTTCTCAAATCAGGGGGTCTCTCAGGTGCAGGGCAGGAAAGGTGATGGAACAGGAGGGAGGGTGGATTGAGGGTGGGGGTAATGGGGAGGGTTTACTGGCACCAAGATGCTGGGAACAGTCCTCAACCTTTTCAGGGAGACAGGGAGGTGTAGGAAGTAGGACCGTGCAGGACAAAGCCAGGATGTAACTTCTTCTCATCAGACTTCACTTAATTCAATTATTTTACTCTATTATGATGTATTGTTATTTCTTTTTCTTTTTAATTTTTTAAATGTTTTATTTATTTTTGAGAGAAATAGAGCATGAGCGGGGGTGGGACAGAGAAAGAGGAAGACACAGAATATGAAACAAGCTCCAGCCTCTGAGCATCAGCACAGAGCTGGCTGCGGGACTCAAATCCACAACTGGGAGATCATGATCTGAGCAGACGTCCTGGGCTCAGCTGACTGAGCCACCCAGGTACCCTATTGTTATTTCTTACATATGTTTTCAAAAATGGTTAACAGTTTATGGCATAAAACAATTACAAAACTAGGATATACCAGATAAGTTGGAGCACCTGGGTGGCTCAGTCGGTTAAGCTTCCAACTTCAGCTCAGGTCATGATCTCCCAGTTTGTGAGTTCGATCCTGCCTTGGGTTCTGTGCTGACAGTTCAGAGCCTGGAGCCTGCTTCTGATACTGTGACTCCCTCTTTCTCTGCCCCTCCCCCACTTGTGGTCTGT
The DNA here is from genome assembly GCA_030068075.1 of Paguma larvata. NCBI lineage: Eukaryota > Metazoa > Chordata > Mammalia > Carnivora > Viverridae > Paguma > Paguma larvata. The sequence goes on along the minus strand of CM057839.1, from coordinate 22,188,784 downwards.
TTCTCTTTCTCTCTCTCTCTCTCTCTCAAAAATATATAAATAAACATTAAAAACATATTAGAATATATCAGATAAGTATTATTTGATATGTGCTTAATTTGAAGTGAGTTTTGAAATACATTGAACAAATGAATTTAATAAAAAGAAATTCTCAAAACCTAGTATGTGTCACAGTGACTAGAATATAAAAGGCATTCCAGAAATATTTGATGAATAAAATCAGGAGGAAAATGTTAATCTTCAAAGAAATTAAGTCCAAGAAAATAACAAAATATATAAATGGAGATCACTATGCATAAAAAATGGATTATCTTTGCAAAATACTTAGAAAAATTTCAGAAATAACATTAAATACAAGAATATTTTCTATTAATAAAATTCACATCTATCCACATGCCAAAAAAGAGCTTGGAAGGAAGTTATTATTGTTTTTGTTACTATTACTAGTAACAATATTTTAATTATGAAATGTAAGTGAGTAATGGAAAGAGCATAAGATTCCAAACCTGAGAATTAGTTCTGAATCCTTATCCTGTCATAGAGCATTTTTCTATGATATCGAACAAGCTGCGTGCTTTCTCTGAGATTTCATCAGGGACGCCTGGGTGGCTCAGTCAGTCAGCTGTCCAACTCTTGATTCTGGCTCAGGTCATGATCTCATGGTTTGTGGACTTGAGCCCCGCATGGGGGCTGCACCCCCGACAGTGCAGAGCCTGCTTGGGATTCTCTCTCTCCGTCTCTGTCTGCCCCTCCCCTGCTTGTGCTCTGTCTCTCTCTCAAAAAAAATTAAACATGAAAATCATTTTTTAAAATACTTTAAATACTTCATCAGTCAAAAAATATCACATGATAATAACTTTCAAGTTTGTTACGGAGATGCAATGAAATATGTTTTAGATTTTCAGAAATACGGTATTGAATTATCATGCAGGCTTCCATAGTTAGGAGGGGTGCCGATAAAGTGGTACCATGAGAATAAAAATCAGTAGTTGCATAAGCTTAGGTGAAAATAATCTTGAAAACCTTACTTTTTCACCTAAACTTCTTTCTCCCACAAAGCTATTTGATGGATATCTCAAAGATGAACATTTTATTATAAGTACGTATTTTCATGGGGAAGAAAAAGGATAGTCAACAAATGATTTAGTATGTTTTCTTCACACAGTATCATGGCCTATGCTACAAGGGAGACTTGGATAGAAACTACTAAATCACACCTTGACCTTGTCCTTGTACATGCCTCATAACAAAAAGCATTCCATTTACTGTTTTGAATTCTCAAAATAGACATGCTAGAAGTTTTCAGAATTTCAATGGTCAGCTCCAGTAAACAAGGAAATTAATAGTTGGTAAATGAAGATTGAGCATGATCCTTACTATTTTCAGTCCATTGCTATAATCATGCTCTAAAATTTCTTAACTTATAAATGGAAATAAAGTAGTTATTTGGCCAAAGTCAGTTAAGATGTGTCTAAACTATCAAATAGTTTTATATATATTTAAATGTTCCTTCAGTATTTACTACAGGGATATGTTTTCCATTATTGATGATTTTCCTTACCTTTTTGATTCCTAGATCATTCTTCTAACATGTCCAAAGTAAAGCATTTCTTTTCCTCCAAATTTGTTTTACTGTTTTGTTGCAGAGCTAGTAAAAAAAAAATAAGAATAAGAATAATAGAAAATCTCCACACTCTCTGTTGATTATGCCATGATACCAGAAATCATTCCTGTTTTGTCCTTTATTTTCAAATCCCCCCAAATTAAGAGTATAAATTCTGATTTAGAACATATTGCTTCAGTCAGCCAATCTCCTCCCATTTCTTTTGTCTCCTACTTAATCTAAGAAACTATCAGGTCTTCTAAAGTACTGCAAAATAAACTTTCTTTGCCATCGTACTTCCAGTTTTGCTTTGAAGGCAGTAGAATATACTTTCCACGAGCAGTCAGCATTGGTAAATGGCCAATGTAAGTACGTAACCTTCCAGCTTAAAAGCCATCTGTAGATTTCCATCGTCCTTAGAACACTTGGCAAACATCTTGATCCTTAAAGTGAATAGGATCTGCACCCTGACTACTGCCATTCCAACTTCCCTCTTACCTAGTTCTCACTTGATCCGTAATCTCCAGCATTGCTAGCCTTCTTTTATTTCATTCAATAAACCACTTTCCCTGCTGCTGCTGTGTTTGCAGCTGCTTCTGCCCCGCCTCCCTCCTCCTCCTCCTTCCTCCTCCCCGTCCTCCTCCCCCCTCCTCCTCCTCCCTCTCCTCACACCTCCTTGTCCTCCTCTCCTCCTCCTCCTTCCTCTTTTTTCTTCTTCTTCCTCCTCCTCCTCCTTCTTCTTCTCCTCCTCCCTCTCCCTCTCCCTCTCCCTCTCTCACTCCCCCTCCCTCTCCTTCACAGGCAACTACAGAGACTTTACCTAACAGTCTTCCCAGGAAAGCTACTTCGGCACCCCAGACCTGGCACACAGCCAGTGCACTACAGTCTCTGAAGGGAACTAAAGTCAAGTGTTCAGACCTCTCTGGCAGGTGACGCTCTTTTACTTATTTGCATTTCTAGCCCATTCTTAGGCTCTCTATCTGAGGCATGAGGCAGATGTCCTCGTCAGACATCTCAACTGAAGTTTCCTGATGGAGGGATGGGGGAAACCTTGACGACATGGTGCCCCACTCTGACTTAGCAGACAGCATTTTTCCACTCCTGCCGCTTTCTACCGTTCCTACAACTCCAGGGTCCACAAAACACCAGGCCCTTGAGTCCTAGGTTCACTTGAAAGTGAAAAAGCTCCCAGGTTTTCACTCACCAATTAACTCTCAGCCTGTGCACCATCCATGAACAAAAATGGAACAAGGTGAATCAGTGAGTTCTCTGATTTTAGCTTCTTGCTTAAACCATCAGAGCAGGAGCCAGAAAGAACACTTCCACTTTGGTCTGTACTTTAATTGGGTTCGCTGACACCCAGCAGCTCAGTGGTCTCTCTTTGGTGGAATGTCTGCTCCTGACTTTCCTAATTTCTAATTGAATTGTTTTTTGTTTTTGTTTTTGTTTTTTCTTTACTGATGAGTGTAGAGAACTCTTTGTATGTTTATTTAAGTGTTTTTCGGATATATGGTTTGTAAGTATTTTTTTGCTGTCAATAGCTTTCCTTTTTATCCTCATAAAAAGTTCTTTAACAGAAGTAAGGTCCAACTTCTCAAAATTTCCTTTTATAAATGGTATTTTTGGTGTCAATTTGAAGAATTATTTGCCTAGACTTAGATCCAGTTTTTTTCACTTAATTACAAAACCGTTATTTTAAGTTTTCATTTATGTGAGTAATGCATTTTAAACTATTTTATGTAACATGTGGGACTTATATTGAGGTTCTCCCCCCCACCCCCATGAATGTCCTATTGCTTCAGAACCATTTGTTTGAAAATTTATCTTCTTTCCATTGAATTGCCTTGAAAAAAAAAAAAAGATCTAAAGTTAGAAAGAAGTAAATCTTTCTCTCCAAAATTTGGGGGAGAGTAGAAAGAAAATATCTCTGTGCCTCTCCTCTGGTCTATGCAGAATTGAACCTTCATTTGAACACTTGAGTGTCCACGAGACTACTCTGTGCCATAAGGTGAAGGGCAGTCCCTCACACTAACCCATAGGCAGTTAGACTGTTTGTTGGGGGGAGGGGGGATTATGCACCCGGTAGTGAACAAGTGCATGGAGAGAAGGTCACTCTTGGTGCCAGATCAGAAAATAGCCAGCAAGAGCAAGAGCAAAAACTGTATAAAAAAGCAAGCACCCCAATCCCTCCTTCACCCAAAGTACTTAACCGTGCTACTATGTAGATTACAATTTTAGGAATTATATTTTCAAAGCAAAGTATAGCAGAAGTGCATACATGTGTAAGTGTGCGTGTGTGTATGTATTTCTTCTTTAGGACAATAAGTATACCCACGAACCACAGCAGCATACTTAACCCCCCCCCCCATTATGAAACTATATATATTATGAGAATAGGGACAGAGAACAGTTTGCCTTGGGTCCCTAATACCTAGCTCAATGTCATATATTCAATATTTAATGAAGATGTATCATTGAAAGAATAAAAGTAAATTATACATTTAGGAAGAAAAGTACTTCTTCTGCCCTTCTTTTTTTTTAAATTTTTTTCAGTGTCTTTAACACAGATATTGTATTAGGTTCAGCCGTATGACACAGTGTTTCAACTTCTCTATGCTATGCTCACCACAAATGTAACTACCATCTATCACCACAGAACACTATCACAACGTCATCGCCTATATTCTCTATGATGTTATTCCCATGACTTATCTATTCCATGACTGGAAGCGGGTATCTCGCACTTCACCCATTTTGCCCATCCCCAGCCCCCTTATAACATGCTTTGTAGCAATGTAAATTTTTTTAATTTTGTTTTAACATTTAGTTATTTCTGAGAGACAGAGAGAGAGACAGGGTGTAAGCTGGGGAGGCAAGAGAGAGAGGGAGATACAGAATACGAAGCAGGCTCCAGGCTCTGAGCTGTCAGCACAGAGCCTGGCATGGGGCTTGAACCCACAAACCATGAGATCATGACCTGAGCCTAAGTCGGACGCTTAACTGACTGAGCCACTCAGGCACCCCTGTAGCAGTGTAAATAAAACATTCTGTTTGACTATTAAACACAGATGCATTTTCTTAAGGATATTTCAGATTCCTACTTTGATTTTTCCCGTTTCCTTATATTTTGACATAGTCCATATTGCATAAACTCTCAAGGAAGAATTATATAGTGGTTTTTTTTTTTAATTTCAAGATCCAGTGCATAGACTTTATCATCATAAAGCTCTATTTTACATGACCATAATTAACCATAAGCAATATAAGATAAGTGTATTTTTCCTAGATCTCAAAGCATTCTCAATTATGTTACCTAAAGCAGGACTTTCAGAATTATCATTTCTTGAAAACTTGTAGTCTAGGTGTGGAAGAAATTTTGTCATTTAATTTTTCTTCCTTTTTTTCTTTTTCTTCCTTATTTGTTTTGGTTATAGAACAAGTGCAACTAACTCAACACCCTCAATTACATTCCATTATTTTCGGACACAAAATGCGTGCTTGTACTTTTCTTTGTGATAGTACCATAAATGATATCTGATAATTTTTTCCTGAACATACATTTTTTTATTATAGGATAAGGTGAAGATACTCCCCAATAGCAATGAGTGTAACTGCAAGTTATTTATGAGTGTGTGTATATGCATGCTCACACGTGTGTGCACGTATGTGTTTATGTGCACAGAGAGAGAGCAGGGGCACAAGAATGAATTCAGAAAGTTTGATCTTGTCAGTTTATATTACAGGGTAATTGAGTGAATCTTCTTGTCTTACATCTTCTATCAAAGGCCTCATTAGCTTTTAAGAGCTCTCACAGATTTTAGAAGATAATTTGAAGTAATGATAGATGTGATTTAAGACACGGTGAACAGAATTTACAAAATAAGGTCATTGCTTCAATTTTTTTCACAGTTTGTACAAAATAAAAGAGTCCAGTTTATTTTTAGTTATATTGCATTTTAATAGACTAATATTTTTAATGTTTTTGATTTTTTAACATTTTTAAATATTTTTAATATTTTAACAGTTATTTGGTAGTTCTCAAGTGAAAGAATTTTAATTGGGATTGAAAATTTCAAATCTCAAATATAGTGGGTAAGCTTTAATACAGCTAAAACATTGAGCAATTTTGAATGTGTTTACTGGGCAATGAAGTGGTAATCGGAATTATAGGCTTCCTTAGTTTTAATAACTTTTAGTTTAAAATATCTAGGGCTACTAGAATGTTCGTCAGTTACCCCAATATTTCTCAACTACATATATTTGTATTCTATCACAGGAAGTACAGGTACTTTAGTGGATCTGAATTTTCATTGTTTTGAATATGCAATATTTTCCCCCTGAAGGGATACAAACCTACACAGACAGGTAAATAGACCTACAAATGTGGCAAATAATTAAGTCTTGCTAATGATGATAAAGACTCTTGTTGTCCCTAGAGTCCTACTGATTTAACAAGATCCATGCTTTATCATTTCCTGGGTTTTAGTTTCAAAGTTGTCCAAGCCTCTCCATTGCTTTCCCGTGAAATGAGTGTGTGTTGATGATGTGAGGCTGGGATCTCAAAACCATAAGGAACACCATGTAGCAATTCGCCTCTGCTTTCTGAGCTCCTGCACACTCCAGTCAAAACCCCAGCACCCAGCCCTCATTTGACTAATTTAAAATTCTTGTGACTATAAGAAATATTTTCTCATTACACGTTCTATCATTTATTATTGGCATAAAAGAACAGTGGTTACTTCTGTTATGTTTATTATTTATCTTGCCAATTTCTCCGGCATTATGACTAGCTTAATTATTGTTTTAGTTGATCTCCCTACATCTTTAAGATGGAAAAATGATCAACATTGTGAGATTGTGATTTTTTATACTGGTATATTTACATTTTTTGTGTGTAATTTTATTGCAGTGAATAGAACCTACAAAGGAAGCTGAATATTAGCTGTGATTATAAGCATTCTTGTCTCTTTTCTGACTCTAATATTGTTAGTAGTTAATCTCTGATATATATTTGCAGTAGAAATCTAGTATGGAATAAATGTGGAATTGACTCATACTTAATTTTTACATGTTGCATGGATGAAGTGCTTGTTTTTCCTTTACCTGTTTGATTTAAGGAAATACAACATTGTAATTTATATCACTAATACATCCTTACATTTCTGGAATATAGCCTACGTGTGAATTTATTAACCAGAAATCTTAGTAACAGGCAACTCTATCAGTTAATTTGAACATTCGTGAACTTAATGTGCTGTATTATGCAGTTGTTGAAATTTCAGTGAGAGCAAGAAAACCAAACTGTGTGCTTCTCGTCCAGTAACAGTGTAGCAGGAGGAAACGCTTAACTGGCCCGCTGTCTTCTTTAGTAGAAAGGCATTCCTACTGCTATTTCTTTCTTTATGACATGATACTAGGGACTTGGTAGTAGTCCCTTTTCCATAGGTGGCCCAAGATCACAAAACGATGTTTTTGCAAGAAACAGTCTCCCCAGATGTGGCCACCAATTCATATTGCTCAGTTCTATCTTTTTAATCTTTCTCTTGTATTTCTGCTGCCAAAACCTAGGTCATATGAATTCGAACTGCAAGGGATTTATTGAATAAAGTTAGTTGGAATCAATACTAAGGGAGCCAGTCTGCAGTAATCAGCAATAAAGCCAAACATTCGCCTTTGAAACGTCTGTAGGTAGACAACTTCCTACTTACAGTTTCTCACTACAGACAAATAAGCAGCAGCATGTTCCCGCAGGTATAACAGCTCATTCCTTCAAGTAATTAGAAGCATATTAGCACCTTATGGGTGAAAATCCAAGTGTTATTGTTCACCACATCCATCTTTAGGCAATCTTCATACATATCTATTAAAATCACGAACTAACTTGCTATAATGTATGAACTAAATTACAATCTTACCCAACAAGCCTTATATTAAAGAGTAAGTGAAATGGAGCAGGAGTTACAGAATTGAACATAGTTATGTTGCCAACGAATCTCTAAGGCCATCAAGCTATTTCTTACTCTTGGGGATACAAGAGGATTTAGTTGACTTTTTTTCTTTAAGGAGACACACTGATATACTGTACACAACTAGACCTTCCATGGAAGTGGGTCATGGCGATGGCAAGACCCTACATTTAATGGGTACATATCCCACCATCTAACTCAAAGATGTTGCACAGAGGCACCCTGGGTAACTTATGCTTTCTGCCTGGCAGGTTCCGAAAATGTCATTTTACCACTTAGTGGACCGGCATGATTTTTCAAAATCCCTGTGAATAAATTACAGCATATGCCGGAGTTGTTGTGGTACTGAGACAAAACAACTAATGTATACTCCCTGCACCGTTAGGTAAAATTAACCTTATTCTACTTTTCACCGAAAAAGCATTTGGCACTCATAACGGTGAAGCAGAGTCCAGGGGACTGTTTTGATGTTCTCCAGCAAAGAGAACATAACTAATTATGGGAACTACTACAGTTGGATCCACCATCTGATGAAGATTATAATAACTCATTGCCAGAATCTAAGGACTGTCTGATATCAGAACAGGCCAAGTTGGGACAAAATAATTGGGGAAGAGATAGAAACTTCCATTTCTGAATCCTTCATGTATTTAATAATGAGGCTTACACTGGAAGTTTCTTCAAGAATGTGGTATTGCTTCCATGGTAGCAAAGATTTGGACATAATTTTGCTTAGACTAATATCTTGAAAACAGAGTGTAAGTACACACATATTTATAAATTGAAGAATGGCCTAAATTTAGTTCCTTGATCTAGTTTTCTTAACAGAAATTATACAGATATTGAAGGTTTTTTTTAGAACATAATACTTTTAGTTCTGAGTTTGCGTGGCCATTTGTTGTCTTTAATATTCCTTTGGGTCGATATATGCTGAGTGAGAAACGTGCTTGTTTAGTAAACCCCGTTATATTTATGTCAGCCACCGCTAAGTAAATTTAATGTTAACCACAATATTCTGTTTATCCAAGATATGCTGCTACCATATGTAATGTTTTCAGATACATAGGTATATGTTTTCTTTCTGGGAATGTACAAAAATAAAGACAGAGCAAAGAACCTAGATAGGCATCCCTGCTTTAAATCCCAGGTTCCCATTTAATAGCATGCTGTCAGGGCATGCTCGGATAAAATGAAAGCGTGAATTGGGATAGGAAAGAAGGGAAGAAGGAACATTTCAAGAAATATTCAAGAAATCAATAGTGTGAATAAGTCATGGGAATAGGAGGCACTGCAGAGAGATTATAGTCAATGATGTTGTGATAGTGATGTATGGCACAGATGGTTGCTACATGTGTGGTGAGTGTAGCATATAGAGAAGTTGAAGCAATTTGTTGTACATCTGAAAATAAGGTAACATTATGTGTCAACTACTCTAATAAAAAAGTATAAAAAAGAAATCAGTAGAAATATCAAAGCCTGATAAGAATATGTAAAATGCAAATAGATTTATAAGTTATAAAACACTTACACTTTAGTATATTTTAATATCTTTTAATTTGAGAGATTAAAGTCTTGGAGATACTCTAGTTCCCATGTTATTGAAGGAAAGGTTTCCGTTCTAGTACAATTCACCTCCTATTTTCCTTACACCGTATACTGTAAACTAAATGTGCCTCACAATTAATACCCTTTACCACCCGGGAGACCTTTTCCATTTTTCCAAAGTGTAAACAACAATTACATGAATCCACAGCTACTTCATTAAAAAGTCCTGAACATTCACACTTTGAATCATTGCCTTTTTTGTTGTTAAATAAAATGTTGGTATTGAAGAGATGTATCTGTGCTTAATGTATTCCTGCACCTTATCTCAAACTTGCCACTTCTGTCTTCTGGGATTTCCACGGAGTGTCAAGAGTTCTATAACACTGACATTTTGTGGGAAAAGAATAACTTCTAGTCAGACATAGGCAAAACACTCCTGAATTCTAGTCCCCTGCATATAAATTATTGATTCAGGTAATGCATAATTCTTGTCATCTATTAAACAATTTTCTTGTTGCAGCTACTTGGGGTCTATCTTATTGCCATTGTGTACGTGTGTGTGTGTAATCTCACCAGATGAGGAAATGGGATAAACAGCTCAACATCATAAGTATATAAGTAAATAGTATTAAAAGGAAAACTAGACTCTATCAGGAGAAATGGTGGGTTTTGATTCTCAAGAACCCTGTTTCTGTAATCAAACTGACTGGTGTTAAATTCTGTTTATAGAAATTTATTGGCTACCTGAATTTGGGAAAATTACTCAAGGTTTGTTTGTTTGTTTTCCTCTGTCTAAATGAAAGTAATAACAATTTCCTCATTTGCATGTTATTAGGATTTGATGAGATAATCTAAATATAACACTCATTAGCTGGCACAAGGTAAATGATAGAAACAGGTTAAGAAACACACATGCATATGATATTTTTATATTAGTTATTATAGATATTAGCTACTTTAATTTTTTTTAAAGAAGGTTCTTTTAACGGTATTCATCTGGGTCCTCACAATATGCATGATCTTGTTTATAAAGCAGTTGAACACGACTGTGTCTATGGCTAATGTATGTGACACATGAACGCTCAAGGGACCTGAAGACCACCTTCTGCTCCCTGCCTCGTCCAGCCCCAGGCTTTCCTCCTTAGAGCTGCTCCGCGAGCAGGTTCCAGACCGGCTCCGAGCTCTCAGCTGCTCCTGAGGAGCCTGTCTCACCTGAGCCTCTTGGATGCCTCTTCTGCAGCCCTCGGTCTCTTCAGCTTCTCTCTGAGCCCTATTTACTTCTCTCCATTCTCTCTTCTACACGTTTTACAATGTGTCTTTCCTGGCTTTTGGAGTAAAACATTTTCATGACATCTTTTATATAAATTTGACAAAGTCTGTTTAAACATTTGCAGAGAATTTTCCATTACGTAGCCTCAGCATATGATCTGTTCTTATTCCCTCCTCCTTTTGTGGCTCCCTGATTCATATTTGCATCTAACAAAGGGTTCTGTAAATTCTTGTTAATAAATCTACTAGAGATACTTAAATTTTTATATTACCTTGTAGGATGTGAAGTACTTTCACACAAAATCACTAATTTCTCATGAAAGTCTGTGAGATTATTGATACTCATTTTCTCCAATTAGGCCACATTAAGACTCAGATTTACTGGATTTTCTGAGTTCCCAGACCAGAAATAAAAGGAATCCACAATTCTAACTCCTAATTAAACTCCTTTATCATGGGTAGAATTGATAAGCAAATATGCTAAGCAGTGGCATGGTTTCTAACACGGGCAGCTCTTATGATGACTATGATTATATATGTATTACTGTTACTTTCACTCTTTTCCCGTTCAGGTCAAATGAAACATTTTTCTTGGATAATGATTATGTATGATAAAATACTATACTACCATTTATCCTTTACTACCTCACAATATCAACTATTTATGAATAGGGAATACATCTTATTTGTATGCATATTTATAATATATTGTCCTATTTTATTATATCACAGCATAATCACATCATAGAATCTGTATGTCATGAGTACCAAAAACTGAGTCAAGTTTTTAATATGTGCCGGGAAAATAATTACTATGGTTTTCTAGCTAGACCTTAACAAGTATGTTAAATTTCCAAAACAAGAAGATACTATAACCAGGCAGAGAGTAGCAAATATATGCCTCTGTGCTTTCCTGAGGTACAATTGGAGAAACAAAAGGTAAGTTGAATCCTATGATTTTTTTCTTGCCCAGTACAGGAATGTTGGAAGAAATACAAGGGAAATTGGAATCAGCCACAGCACAGATTGAAGAGGTAGAGGAAAGAGTTAGTGCATTAGAAGATAAAATCATTGAAAAAGAGGAAGCAGAGAAAAAGAGAGAGGAGCTGATCCAGGAACAGGAAAGGAGAATTCGAGAGCTGAGCGATGCACTCAAAAGAAACAATATCCGTATCATAGGAGTTCCAGAGGAAGCAGAGAGAGAGAAAGGAGTCGAAGGGGTTCTTGAACAAATCATTGCTGAGAACTTCCCCAACATGAGGAAGGAAACGGGCTTGGAAATCCAAGAGGCACAGAGAACTCCCCTCAGACGTAACTTGAATAGACCTTCTGTAGGGCACATCATAGTGAAGCTGGCAAAATACAAAGATAGGGAAAGAATCCTGAAAGCAGCTAGGGACAAAAGAACCATAACATACAAAGGCAGACATATAAGGGTAGTAGCAGACTTATCTACAGAAACTTGGCAAGCCAGAAAGGAATGGCAGGATATCTTCAATGTGATGAGCAAGAAGGACATGCAACCAAGAATTCTGTATCCGGCTAGCCTGTCATTCAGAATAGAAGGAGAGATCAAGGTTTTTCCCAACAAACAAAAACTCAAAGAATTTATCACAAATAAGCCAGCACTACAAGAGATCCTGAGGGGCATTCTATGAAGGAAAGGTTGCAAAGAACACAAACTGCCAGAGACAGCCTTACAAACATGAAACTTACAGATAATACAGTGACTGTAAGCCCATATTTTTCAATATTAACACTGAATGTAAATGGAGTAAATGTGCCAATTAAAAGACACAGGGTAACAGAATGGATTAAAAAACAAGACCCATCTATTTGCTGTCTTCAAGAAACTCATCTTAAACCTGAAGACACCTTCAGATTGAAAGTGAGGAGATGGAGAACTATCTCCCATGCTACTGGAAGTCAGAAGAAAGCCGGAGTAGCCACACTTGTATCAGACAAATTAAATGGACGATGTAATAAGAGATGAAGAAGGACATTATATAAAAGTCTCAGGGACCATCCAGCAGGAAGAGCTAACAATTGTAAATATCTACGCACCGAATTCGGGGGCACCCAAATTTGTAAAACAACTAATTACAAACATTAGCAACCTCATCGATAAAAATGTCCTAATAGTAGGGGACCTTAACACTCCACTCTCAGCATTGGATAGATCCACAAAACAGAAAATCACCACAGAAACAATGGCCCTGAAGGACACATTAGAACAGATGGGCTTAACAGACATATTCAGGGTCCTTCATCCAGAAGCAAAGGAATTTACATTCTTCTCAACAGCACATGGTACATTTTCTAAGATAGACCACATTCTGGGGCACAGGGAAGCTCTGAATAAATATAAAAGAATTGAGATCATACCATGCACACTGTCAGACCACAATGCTTTGAAACTTGAAATCAACCACAGGAGAAAGCCTGGAAAATATCCAAAAACATGGCGGCTAAGAAATAACCTACTAAAAGATGAGTGGGTCAACCAAGCCATCAGAGAAGAAATTAAAAAATACATGGAAACAAATGAAAATGAAAATACAACAATCCAAACGCTCTGGGATGCAGCAAAGGCAGTCCTGAGAGGGAAATATATTGCAATCCAGGTCCACCTCAAGAAACAAGAAAAATCAATAACACAAATTCTAACAGCACGCCTAAAGGAACTAGAAGCAGAACAACTAAAACAACCCAAGCCCAGCAGAAAGAGAGAATAACAAAGATCAGGGCACAAATTAATCATATGGAGACAGAAAAGGTAGTGGAACAGATCAATGAAACCAAAAGCTGGTTCTTTGAAAAAATAAACAAAATAGACAAACCTCTAGCCAGGCTTCTCAAAAAGAAAAGAGAGAGAACTCAGATAAAATCGTGAATGAAAAGGGAAAAATTACAACCAATCCCTCAGAAATACAAGCAGTCATCAGAGAATACTATGAAAAATTATATGCCACCAAACTTGGCAACCTGGAAGAAATGGACAAATTCCTAAATAACCACACCCTACCAAAACTCAAATGGGAAGAAATAGAAAATTTGAACAGACCCATAACTAGTGAAGAAATAGAATCAGTTATCAAAAACCTCCCAGCAAATAAAAGCCCTGGACCAGACGGCTTTCCTGCGGAATTTTACCAGACATTTAAAACAGAGTTAATTCCTATCCTCCTCAAGCTGTTCCAAAAAATTGAAACGGAAGGAAAACTCCCAGACTCATTCTATGAAGCCAGCATCACTTTGATTCCCAAACCAGATAGAGACCCAGCAAAGAAAGAGAATTACAGGCCAATGTCCCTGATGAATATGGATGCAAAAATTTTCAACAAGATACTAGCAAATCGAATCCAACAACATATAAAGAGAATCATCCAGGGGTGCCTGGGTGGCTCAGTTGGTTAAGCGACCGACTTCAGCTCAGGTCATGATCTTACGGTCTGTGAGTTCGAGCCCCACATCGGGCTCTGTGCGAGCCTACCTCGGATTCTGTGCCTGCTTCTCTCTCTCTGCCCTTCCCCTGCTCACGCTCTGTCTCTCTGTCTCTCAAAACTAAATAAACATTAAAAAAATTAAAAAAAAATAAGAGAATCATCCACCATGATCAAGTAGGATTCATCCCTGGGTTGCAGGGTTGGTTCAGTATTCGCAAATCAATCAATGTGATAAATCACATTAACAAAAGAAAAGATAAGAATCATATAATCCTGTCAATAGATGGCAGAAAAAGCATTTGACAAAATAAAAACTCTCGAGAAAGTCGGGATAGAAGGAACATACTTAAACATCATAAAAGCCATATATGAAAAGCCCACAGCTAATATCATCCTCAATGGGGAAAAATTGAGAGCCTTCCCCCTGAGATCAGGAACACGACAGGGGTGTCCACTCTCGCCACTGCTATTTAACATAGTGCTGGAAGTCTTAGCATCAGCAATCAGACAACAAAACAAAATAAAAGGCATCAAGATTGGCAAGGAGGAAGTCAAACTTTCACTTTTTGCAGATGACAGGATACTTTACGTGGAAAACCCGACGAATCCACCAAAAGCCTACTAGAACTGATCCATGATCTCAGCAAAGTTGCAGGGTACAAAATCAATGTACAGAAATCGGTGGCATTTCTATACACCAACAATGAAGCAGCAGAAAGAGAAATAAAGAAGCTAATCCCCTTCACAATTGCACCAAAAACCATAAAATACTTAGGAATAAACCTAACCAAAGATGTGAAAGACCTCTACACTGAAAACTATAAAAACTTATGAAGAAAATTGAGGAAGTCACAAGGAAATGGAAAAACATCCCATGCTCATGGATTGGAAGAATAAATATCGTTAAAATGGCAATACTACCCAAAGCAATCTACACATTCAATGCAATCCCAATCAAAATCGCACCAGCATTCTTCTCAAAGCTAGAGCAAACAATCCTCAAATTTGTATGGAACCACAAAAGACCTTGAATAGCCAAAATAATACTGAAGAATAAAACCAAGGCGGGAGGCATCACAATCCCAGACTTTAACCTCTACTACAAAGCGGTAGTCATCAAGACTGTATGGTATTGGCACAAAAACAGACACATAGACCAATGGAATAGAATAAAAAACTCAGAAATGGACCTGCAAGTATATGGCCAACTAATGTTCGACAAAGCGGGAAAATGTATCCAATGGAAAAAAGACAGCCGTTTTAACAAATGGTGCTGGGAGAATTGGACAGCAACATGCAAAAGAATGAAACTAGACCACTTTATTATACCACTCACAAAAATAAATTATAAATGGATAAAAGATCTGAATGTGAGACAGAAAACTATCAAAATCCTAGAGGAGAAAACAGGAAAAAGCCTCTTTGACCTTAGACGCACCAATTTCTTATTCGACACGTCTCCAAAAGCAAGGGAATTAAAAGCAAAGAAAGATGAACTACTGGGACCTCATCAAGATAAAAAGCTTCTACACGGTAAAAGAAACAACCAACAAAATGGATAGGCAACCAACGGAATGGGAAAAGATCATCGCAAATGACATATCGGATAAAGGACTAATATCTAAAATTTATAAAGAACTTACCAAACTCCACACCCGAAAAACAAATAATCCAGTGAAGAAATGGACGGAAGATATGAATAGACACTTCTCCAAAGAGGACATTCAGATGGCCAACAGACACATGAAAAGATGCTCAATGTCACTCATCATCAGGGAAATACAAATCAAACCCACACTGAGATACCACATTACACCGGTTTGAGTGGCTAAAATGAACAAATCAGGAAACTTTAGATGCTGGTGGGGATGTGGAGAAGCAGGCACCCTCCTACACTGTTGGTGGGAATGCAAACTGGTGCAGCCACTCTGGAAAACGGTGTGGAGGTTCCTCAAAAAAATGAAAATAGAGCTACCCTTTGACCCAGCAATAGCCCTGCTAGGAATCTACCCAAGAGACACAGGAATGCTGATGCATAGGAGCACGTGTACCCCAATGTTGATAGCAGCACTTTTGACAATAGCCAAATCATGGAAAGAGACCAAGTGCCCCTCAACTGACAAATGGATAAAGAAGATGTGGTACGTATATACAATGGACTACCACGTTGCAATGAGAAAAAATGAAATCTGGCCATGTGTAGCAACATGGATGGAACTGGAGGGTATTATGTTAAGTGAAATAAGTCAGTCAGAAAAAGACAGATACCATATGTTTCCACGAATAGTTGGACTTTGTGAGACTAAGCAAAAACCAGGGGGAGGGGAAGAGGGGAAAGGAAAAAAAGACACAGAGAGGGAGGGAGATAAAACATAAGAGACTCTCAAAGACTAAGAACAGACTGAGGGTGAGGGGGGTGAGGGAGGGGGGAGAGGGGGTGACGGGCATTAAAGAGGGCACATGTTGAGATGAGCACTGGGTGTTATATGTAAACCAATTTGAAAATAAACTATTATAATAAAAATAATAAATAATAAAAATTAATTAAAAAAAGAAAGACATGATGAAAAACAATAAAAGATTCCTAAGGAAAAAAAATAAATGATCACAGTCCTCCATTTAACTCTGTGCTTGATTATCAGAACTTTTAAAAATCATGCTACAAAGGTATTTTTTTTTTTCTTTAGATAGGTTCCTAACCGGTGGGACAATAAAACTATTGGGACAGTAATGGCTGAGAATTGAATGCTTTGTTTTTAGAATAACATGTCAGCAATTTTGCCCCACAGTAGTAAGGCTGAGTGTTCTTTCAAAAGGGGGAACCCAGTTTCACAGAAGCGAGTTGAGATAGGACTCATCGTGAGCCTCTGGCAAATCATGAAAAGATGTGAAATTTTCTTAGATCCTCAGATGAAAGGCAATGTGAAAGGAAGATGGATGCTTTGAAAATGAATCTTAATTTGTATTATAATTTAATAGTTGAAAAAACACTTCAGGGGAAAAAAGTGAAAACTGGAATAAGTAGATATTTTTCAAGCAAATATTTACTTGTTTGTTTTTACTAATTAAAATGAAAATGATATCAGATAATTTTTTAGATGTCCTTTTATATTAGTTCTCCCTTTTGTATACATTTATATAAGACATTTTAGAAGTGATTACATAATTCCAAGACATTGTTTATTTTTGTGGCGCTAAATGAGACGACCAGTGTTAAAGTGTCACAGAATTTAAAAGCATTCAGATAGTCTAGCTTATTTCTCACATTATAGATGAGGAAAGCAGTACTTAAAATGTTTCTCATAATCATTTAGTTATTACATAACTGATCATCTTTCAGTCAGCTCCTTACTTGTGTCCCTATACCTTGGATATGTTCATGAATGAGTCTGCATACAATGGTGATTTTAATGATTTGAGGGCATAATATTTGTCCTCACATGTTCTGGCATAGTTTTCTTATAGGATGTATTTACCCAAATGAGTAAGGACAGAGATCCCCTATATTCATGATTTGAGTAGAATTCCAAAGAAATGTGGAATAGGCCCAAAACATCTAATATGGGTTTATGACCCTTTGTACATTTAATGCATGCCAATTTTAAATAAGATATTGAATTACTATGAGTCTAAATTACAGAGTTCTTAAGCCGTTTTGATGAAAGTGTTAGTCCTTTGGAGAACTCTGTATTGAATCTCCATCAGTCCAGATGTTCAAGTCAGTTGCTTAGGAATTATCCCTGATACTTCACTCTCACACAACACTTTCTTTTCATTGTTGTTACTTAAGAGGAGTTGGGAAGACTGTCTAAAATTCTCTTAATCATACTAACACGTAATTGTTATGTAACAATTATATATACTTTCTGTTTCCACAGCTATAGCAAAAATTTAGTCCTGCAGTACTAAAATAGCCTCAGAATAAATTACTTTATACATGCAACCCAAATAATTCACATAGTACCTGCATATGAACACATGTACACGCACATGCACACACTGCAGGTTAATTAAAATGCCCAAATGTAAGTTTTATTTACCATAATCTTGTAGATGTTGAGCTTCGAAGATTGGATATGCAGACTGTAACCTACATATAGGAGCATATATTGGTTTTCTTTTGCTTCTGCAAGGAATTACTGTAAACTTAGTGTCCTAAAACAATATGTATATCTTAGTTTACAGTTGTGAAGAGTCAGACATCTAAAATAAGCTTTACTGACCTATAACCCAAATGTCGGCAGGGCTGTGCTCCATTCTGAAGGCCCTAGAGGTGAATCCACCTTCTTCCCTTGCCCAGCTTTTTACAGGCTTACCCACACCCATGCCCTCTTCCATCTGCAAAGTCAGCAATGGCCAGCCAATCAAATCCTTTCCCCGTTGCATTTTTTCTACCACCCTCCTCCACATTTAAGAACTCCTTTTATTCCATTGGATCAAGTAGGATACTCCAGGGTGTTTTACCCATTTTAAGGGCAGGTGACAGCAGGCTCCATTCCATCTGACACCTTCATTCTCCTGTGCCAGGAGCTGTAACATAATCACAGGCGCCAGTGATTCGCAGGCGGGCATCTTTGGGAGATCATGATTCTGCCTATTACAGCACGTAGGATTAAAACTCACAAGTCACAAAATATAAAGTTCTTATTCTCACTGTCCCCTCTGGCTACCTATGTGACTTACTCCATACCTCTTTAAAGTTTTCCTACTTATTAAAATATGGGAAGAAATGTGGTAAAATCTTTACTTTTCCATAGCAACCTAGAGGGTAGCTGATTAGAACAGAGTGGCAATAATACATGAAGTTAATAAAAAAAAATTCTGATTCCTAAATTAAAACTCCTTTTTAATCTACCTTCTACCTAGAAAAATGGATAAGAGAACTGTCAAAAACAGTGAAGTGTGAGAGACACATTGAGGTGTCGAAGCAACAACATTACATTCAATTAGCTAAAAGGAAACAATTCACAAGTCACATTAACCTCCTTTTCAACTGTGAACCCTGTTAGTTAAATTTGACTGCTTTGGACATTAGACTGTAGTGTCATCTGCTAAATTCTGTTCCACCCAGAATATTATGTTGGGGATCTTGTCAAGTAAATGCAGACTCATCTTCATCTTCTGTTGCCTGTGATGTGACAAAGATGTCGGCAATGTCCAAAAAAACCAAGTACTTTCCATTGTTTTCAATGGTACAGTTATACTCACAGTGTCCAGGACAATCAGAATTATAATAGAAACAAATTAATTCAGTAAAAGATAATCCACTCTAATCCTCCAGCTCCTGTTAGGCTGTCTCACTACCTTAGGGGCCTGTGATAAACTTACATACTACATCTCTTACACTCCTACATATTTTAAGTCTTAGTCAAGCGTGTGAGTTTACTTTCTTCTTATGAGGTTCTATATTAATTTTGCTTGACCACCTGGGTAGGGACAGAGGGGAAATTGGAGAGCAAATCATGTCTCACCAGAATTTGTTTACATAGGGACTCTTCCCAATCAGAATTACCTCTGACAATTATGGGACTGAAAGTTCATACGTATAACATAAATTCCAACTACATATTAAGATGTAGGAGAAACAAAAACAGTATAAGGAATTGGTCCAAGGGCCTCACGGTCCAGTTCTCCCAAACTTCCCCTCCTCACTGGGAATCCCACACAACTCTATTAAGCTAAATTCAGTTACCTCTTCCTCCCATAGTCCTGAATTTTGTTCTCATATCCAATGGAGTAATATGTTTGAGTCCATCCCTCCTTCAAATTCCCCAATATACTCGTATAAGTATGTGTGATCTTTTTTTTTCTTTAATGTTTGTTTATTTTTGAGAGAGAGAGAAAGAGAGAGAGAGAACACACGCCAGAGAGCGTGAGCTTGAGTCTGGGAGGGGCAGAGAGCAGGAGACCCAGAATCCAGAATCTGAAGCAGCCTCCAGGCTCCGAGTTGTCAGCACAGAGCATGACACAGGGCTCAAACCCACAAACTGCAAGATCATGACCTGAGATGAAGTTGGATGCTTAACTAACTGAACCACCCAGGCGCCCCCGTCTGTGTGATCTTTAATCTTCCTTGAGCACAAAGTGCTCACTTCTAATTTTCTTTGCCTTAAGGTGACTACTGAAATCAGGATAAAGAGCAAAGGGGGGATTAGGAGGGAAGAAAGAGCATAGCTCCAGGCCCTTAAACAAGGCTTTCAAATACACTTTCAGTTGCAAGTATTGTGATGGACCTTTGTAACAACCGAACTCCCCAAATACTTTTGACTCTCCATTCACTCTTCATCAGGTGTAAAGATCGTCATGACTGTCACCATCTCTTTTAGCTTTTGAGGTACTCGTGAAACAGCAGTCATGGATACATTCCTTTCTGGCCGAAGCCACAAGCTTTATAACTTAGGTAACTTTACTGACATGAACTTGATTCACACTACAGGAACTTTCTTAATGGCTGCTAAATCCAGGGCATTTGCAGCCCCATTACCAAAGCAATCTCTCTTAAGTTCTTGCCTGATAACAAAATAATGACTAACACAATGTTTCAGGGCAGGGGTCTGACTCCAAGGTTTTATCAAGACATCTGTGTCAGTTTCTCATTATTCAATGGGTCATTTTAATCAGCATAGAAAACCTGATCTGGGGCAATAAGAACATAGTTAGCTAGTCAATGCTTCATCTGTATTTTCCCATTGAAGTTCATTTGTCTCAGGGAAATCTCCCAGAGAAAACAAGACCTCCTTTGTATTGACTAGGTCCCACTGAAAAATAAAGCAAACTAATAACAATAACAAAACACAAAAACTCCTAAAGAAAAATAAAAAGAAAAGAAAACAAATCTCAGTGAGATGTTCACTCTTCCCTTTCAGTTGGTAGACTGTTGGTATGAAAAACTGCAGGAGAGATGAACCAGTAAGACTCCCCAGTTGTTAACATTTTTCTTTAACACACATTACATACTCTGGCTCCTCATTTCCCAGACATCAAATGTACTGATAACTGCCCTGGTTTCTGCCCTCAGCAATCCTGGACTTTCTTCCTTTTGCATGCAGTATAAGCGTATGTCTATAATTTGATCTGAAAAATGGGTCAGAAACTTCTTCTTAGGATAAGTCTTTGCCCTATTTGATAAAAATGGGTGGACCTAAGAGTGACCTCAAGACTATCAAGAAAGACCTCAGACTTCAAGGAGAGTAGGCAGAGCCAGAATAACATTTTGCAACATTTAAAAATTTTTTTTTAAATCTTAATGTTTATTTATTTTAGAGGGAGAGAAACAAAGAGAGCAGGGAAGGGACAGAGAGAGAAGGAGACAGAGAATCCAAAGCAGGCTCTGGTGCTGACAGCAGAGAGCCTGACATGGAACTCGAACTCATGAACTGTGAGATCACGACCTGAGCGGAAATCAAGAGTCAGATGCTCATCCTACTGAGCCAGGTGCCCCAATATTTTGCAACATTTGTATTGAGCCTTCTTCCAGTAATCTGCCACATCCATCTCCCCAGTTCATGCTCATCAGAAAACAATATATTCAAGGACAATGAATGTATTGCGTGGTTGAGTATATCATGTGATCAATATGTTCACTACCTATTCCCATGTCCTTCTCTCAAATCCCAGCAGTTGGTCTGTAAGGCCCTCAAACTCGCTTTTCTGGAAAGCTGTATTTCTTTCAGCATCCCATCATTATCACCAAAACTGTCAAAATCTGAGAACGATTTGAGATTTTACCTACCGACAGGCTAACCATTCAGCCTGCCCAAGTCTCGTGAATACTGGTAGAAGAAATAAGTCACCAGGGTCAGAGATGAGGTTCAGTTTATTATTCACCAAACTCACACAGTGGTAGGCGGAATATCAGCATTTTAGCCTCAAGTTTCCTGAGCCCAGATTTCCACGTGGCTGTTAAGATATAGGTCAGATGACACCTGCAGACACTTGTTTGTGTTAGAGGAGAGGGAACTTGAATCTTTTATAATGGGCAACATCCATGACTGTCCTTTCCAGTGGAATACATTGTCTTTATTATACTTGACGGTAAACTACCTGCCATTTACTCAGGAGAAAGGTACTGTTTCCTTTGATTCAGGGCTGTGTTTTGTTTTGTTTTGTTTTGTTATAAATAGGCTTCATGCCCAGTGTAGAACTCAAATGTACTACTTGAACTCATGACCCTGAGATTAATATCTGAGCTGAGATGAGTCACATGACACTGAAATCAATATACTTAACCAACGAAGTCAGCCAGGCACCCACCAAGGCTGTTTGCTCTAAAAACTTCTTTGAAAATTTAATCTGGAACAAAGAATAGTTAATACCCCACTTGCATGGTATGAAGAAATGCAAGAGTCCCATGGAGACTTGCGTCCTATGGTAATAAAGTCACAGAGCAGGAGGGAAACCCAACTTGTGATGAATATTTGTATACTGTGAATGCATAGTGTTTACCTGGGTATGCATACTTGTTAAAATTATAAAATAGTGCTCTTAAAAAGAATGCATTTTACTATATACAAATTATACCTTGGGAGTTAATAGTGAAAAATCATAAGTAGGTAATCTTAAGAATTTTTGTAATAAAGCTTTCAAGTTGGAATCTCAGAAGAAGAGAGTTCGGTTATGACTGTTTCAAAGTTGCACTATATTGACTTAAGTGTTAATAAAAGTGTAAATAGAATATGCCTAAATTTAGAAGGCTCCAATAATTCATTCGTTTAATTTAAATCTAGATGATCTGGTACTTCCTAACACTTCTGTGAATTTTTTTAGGCACTGATTCAAGACTTTCACAAAAGCACCCATCCCATTCCTTATCCCCATGTAGATAGCTTATATTCATATGTAAAATGCAGGTTACAATAGTACTTTATAATAGAGGAGTTTCTTTACAAACTTGTTGCATCTTCCCTAAGGATGTCTTAGGTAATTTATCCAAGAACATTCCATTTCTCCTTTGGATCACTTATTCTAATGGTAACTAATTATTTGCTTATTTATTTTTTTTATTATTGGTTTTACAAAAAAAATATTCTGCTCCTAAAATAATTCCTGGATCATACTAAATAGATGCTACATTATATGCACACTGTTAAAGGTTTTTCTGATTGATATTTCTGGCCTGTTAAGATTGTTTTCTCCTGGGAAAGTGTTGGCCTCTATGGCCATGGTGTCTAGAGCCCCTCCTTTGCAGGATTGCTTGTGGATGACCTACTAAAAGTTCGTGTTTTAGTAAGAAGTGCCATTTATATTAGAACATAGAAACTTCAAGACATTTATGAGGTCATTTTCTAAAAAGGGAAACAAAAATTCTCTCAGTGATGACCTTATTCAATGTAGAATTCTAAATGACACATTTATGGTATGACATTTCCTTGTCAAAAGAACATTATAGTCATTATCATTGTCTGAATAATCTCCAAGATTCTTCAGGGAATATTACCTTTACCTAATGCATGAGTACCTTACACTTGAAAGTGGATGTTAATGAAACTTAGTATATATATATGTATACAAATAAGATATCCTGAACGTTTGACACTATAATTGTATTATAGAAAATGTAATCTATAAACTACGTGCAGACACCTAATTAAGCAATCGTTATAAGCATAATAAAAAAATATATAGCAGATATAATTTGGACTGATTTGTTTTCCTTTTTTTCTAAGAATTTAAAAAATATTTCTTAAGTTACATTCCTGTGACACTAGCAGACGATGGTTTACTTACTCCAGTATTTAAGGTATAATAGTAGTCATGTTCTTTTTTTTTTTTTAATTTTTTAACATTTTTATTTTATTTTTGAGAGACAAAGAGACAGAGCATGAGCAAGGGAAGGGCAGAGAGAGAGGGAGACACAGAATCTGAAGCAGGCTCCAGGCTCTGAGCTGCCAGCACAGAGCCCGACGGGGCTCAAATTCACAGACCATGAGATCATGACCTGAGTTGAAGTCAGGTGCTTAACCGACTGAGCCACCCAGGCGCCCCTAGTCATGTTCTTTAAAACAATTAGGTTAATTTTATCACTTTCCAATTCCATCATTCCCTTGTGATGAGTCACTAGTGGTTAAAAATCAGTTTCTACATTGAACAACAAAGAGGTGTAGAGCAGTGTGAACCACAAAAAGGCCTCTATTCGTTTGAACCAGAAGATTGATAACTTTTTTATTTTATTTTGATGCTGTAT
Source organism: Paguma larvata (assembly GCA_030068075.1). NCBI lineage: Eukaryota > Metazoa > Chordata > Mammalia > Carnivora > Viverridae > Paguma > Paguma larvata. Next base: position 22,164,772 of record CM057839.1, on the reverse strand, counting down.
AATAATGTATTACACCGGGGCACCTGGGTGGCTCAGTCGGTTGAGCGTCCAACTTCAGCTCAGGTCATGATCTCACAGTTCATGAGTTCAAGCCCCGCGTCAGGCTCTGTGCTGACAGCTCAGAGCCTGGAGCCTGCTTCGGATTCTGTGTCTCTCTTTCTCTGCCCTTACCCCCGCTCATACTCTGTCTCTCTCTGTCTCTCAAAAATAAATAAAAATGTTAAAAAAAATTTAAAAGAAATGTATTATACCAACAGATGACACAAATTATGTCACATTATTCTGCAGCCATTTTTTATTAACCTTAAAGTGTAAGCTTTTTACAATTTTAATTGGAAATGTTTCCAGTTTGCATGTATTTTAATTAATTCCATATCAGAGAGTGGAAAATTTGGTGGGAGTTGGGAGAAGCAAAGGTAAAGAAGAAACATAATTACAACTTTTAAATTTGTATTTGGCTTACAGTTTGCATCTGTTTATTTTTGTTTATTTATTTTTAATATTCAGTGAATGCCTAGTTGCCTGGTGCTTGTTACATAGTGGTAAGGACATAGGATGTCACTTTTGCACAGAGCATGCTTGTTACTTTGCACAGATAAATTATAAATAAGAAGATAGCTTAAAATACAAAGCAGAGTAGGGGTGCCTGGGTGGCTCAGTTGGTTAAGTGTTGGACTTCAGCCTAGGTCATGATCTCACTGGTCCCAAGTTCAAGCCCTGCATCAAGCTTTGTGCTGACAGCTCAGAGCCTGGAGCCTGTTTCAGATTCTGTGTCTCCCTCTCTCTCTCTGCTCCTCCCCCAATCACACTCTTTCTCTCTTTCAAAAATAAATGAACATTAAAAAAACAATTTAAAAAAAAGCAGAGTAGAGAATAATTAAAATAATAGGTATATTTTCCTTATATCAATACATTCATTTTTTTATCCTTTTATTAACTCAACAAATTCAGGTAATGTGTTAGCCACTGAACACATGTTGCCAAGAAAAATGTGAAAATAGGGTTTTGACTCACTTAGCTTACTATGAAGTACACTGGGGTTAAGGTTAATAAAGAAGGTTTTAACTACAATCCATAATATATATAGAGTGAAGGAGCCAAAGAAATGAAGGTGATGATTTTAAAAATAAGCATTTTTCCTATGTATTTGGCTATCTAGAAAGGAGACCTAAATGATGAGGTGACATCACTTATTTCAAATAAAGGAAATCATGTTTATTACCTAAATGTTGCAGATAAGGAGAAAGCTGATGAAAAATAAAATATTTTAAGGGGATCGAGACAAGGCACTGAATACTTTCAAAACATGAATTAAGATGGTTTAATTTATAGTTTAAAATAGATACTATTTTTTTGCCACGTGGAAAGGGATTTGGAGTGAAATAACAAAGATAGAGAACCCCCTAAGTATAATGTGCATAAACTACAGCATACATATTTATTTTAGTTGTACAGATTGAGGAGTGAAAGTATCTATTCACCCATATAACCAGAACCACAATCAAGATATGGAATATTTCTATGATCTCAAAGTATTTCCTTATGCCCCTTTTCAGTCAAACTCACTCCCTTCCCCAACCCTGGCAACCTGTGATCTGCTTTCTATCACCACAGGTAAATTGTGCACATTCTAGAATTTCTTACTGTAAAAGAAAATTATACAATATGTACTTTTTCTAGAATTTCTTACTGTAAAAATAAATTACACAGTATGTACTTTTGTTTCTGCCTCAAGCACTCAAGCATAACATTGTTAAGATTAACCTCTTTTGTTGTCTGCATTAGTAGATGGTTCCTTTTTATTGAGTATTATCCCATTTGATGGCTATACTCCTTTAAGTATGTTCCTATTTATGTATTTTATTTTATTCAGTTTATATTTATTTTAAGATTGATGTTATTCCTTAAGGCCTGCAAGTTTAAAACAACACAAATTTACTGTTTTATAGTTCTGTTCATCAGAAGTCCTGTTTAGCCTGGCTAATGTTTCTTTTCGATAATTCACAGGACCAAAAATCAAGGCATTATCTGACTGAATTGGTGGGCCGAGGCTCAGGGGAAAATTCACTTCAACGCTCACTTAGTTTGTTGGCAGATTCTGATTCCTTGAAGGTATAAAGATAAGCTCCCTGCTTCCTTGGTGTCTGTTAGCGGACGGCTTCTGCTAACTCTAGAATCATCTCTCTAGTCCTTACACACTGATCCCTATTTCAGATTCAGCAATGATGCATCAAATCCTTTCAACACAGGGACTCTCTGACTTCACTTTTTGCCATGTCTTACACCTACAGCTGAGAAAGTTTTCTTCATTTTCTTCTAAGTTTATTTATTTTGAGAGAGAGAGAGAAAGTGTGTGCACATGCATGGGTGCTTGTGAGTGGGGGAGAGGCAGAGAGAGAGGAGGAGAGAGAATCTCAAGCAGCCTCCATTGTCAGAGCAGAGCCTGATGTGGGGCTCCATCACATGAACCTTGAGATCATGACCTTAGCAGAAACCAAGAGTCAAACACTTAATCACTTAGGTGCCCTGAAAGTTCTCTGCTTTTAAAAGCTCACCTGGAGGAGTGCCTGGGCAGCTGAGCTGGTTGTGTCCCTCTTAGGTTCAGGTCATGATCTCCAGGTTCATGGGTTTGAGCCTCCATGTCAAAGGACTTTGTGCTGACAGCTCAGAGACTGGAACTTGCTTTGGATTCTGTGTCCCCCTCTCTCTCTCTCTCCTCCCCTCCCCGCCTCTCAAAAATTAAATAAACATTAAAAAAGAATTTAGAGAAAAAGAAAAAAAAAAACAGCATACCTGGATAATCCAGGATTGTCTCTAAATTTAAAACTTTATAATTTTATGTCTGTAAAATTCCTTTATCAAGGTAACATGCATATTCATAGACATCAGGGATCAGGCCATGGACATTTCTGTGGGCCATTTATTGGGTCTACTATTCCTTCCTTTGTATGCCATGTAGTGTATGATGGAGCTTAGCAGGTTTTCCCTGAAACATATATCATTTTCTATCATAGATGCAGTGCATAAGAAATTACAGTGAGTGCCTTGCAATGGTCAGAATTGCATATCGCTGCCATATATTTCCTTTCATGAAAGGTGAGGGACTTCGAGCTGTGGCTGTTGTTTATTTTAGAGAATTAAAATTTCTTCATGTAATTTCACATATTTATTTTAACTGAATAATATTATTTCTATACACTTGTAAATTTCTTGAAGCAAATTTTTGTAACTTATCTTTTACCAAAGTACTTAGCTTAAACAAGTACATCTCCAATAATAAATAATTTTGAGAGTTAATTATCTAATTAAGTGATTGATAATTAATGTTTATTTTTTACTGAAGATAAAATAAAAATGTTTTATTCAGGATAATTGATGGTATTTTATCTGAATGTCTACATATAGATAAGAGGTATCTAAGGAATTAGATTGTATCCTTTGCAAGAATAAGCCCTGTACCTCTATCCTTAATTTCATTTCATTCAATTAACTGTTCATTAGAAAAATATATATATATTTATATAAAATTTATATAAAAATAAAGAAATATCTATATATGTATATATTCAGTCTCTCCATTTCCACTGCTTTTTTCCCTCAGATAGAAACATATTTGTTTCACCTATCCTAAATATTTGTAGTAGGCAGTATTAATGCCACCACTTACTGCCCCCTCCACCCAATGATGCCCATGTCCTACTTCCTAGAATTTGTGAATATTTTATGCTACATGGCAAGGGGAAATTAAAGTTGCAGATAGAGGGGCTCTTGTTGGTTCAGCCTGTTGAGCATCTGATTCTTGGTTTTGGCTCAGGTCATGATCCCAGGGTCGTGGGATCCAGCCTTGAGTTCAGCTGAGTGTGGGGACCTCCTTGAAATTCTCTCTCTCTCCCTCTCCCCCTCTCCCCCCTCCCCCTTTCCCCCTCTCTCTCCTCCTAGACCCTGCTTGGACTCTCTTTCAATGAAAAAAGAATACAAAAAGATTGCATGAGGAATTAATAACACTAACCCTTAACCTAAGGCCGCAATCCTGGATTATTATGGCAGACTTAATGTCATCATAGAGTCCTTACATGTAGAGGTAACTGGACACAAGAATTAGCTGTTTCAGAGTTTTTCAGTGCTTTTCCATTATAGCCTCTTGTAAATGCATGTTTATGCATGTCTTGTTAGTTTGCACTTGTTTCATTGTTTAATTATTTTGCTTAATTATTTGCCTTCTTGATTTATCTGTTTTTATTTTTATTTATTTTTATCTTTTCTCCTGATGTCTCTATTGAAGTGCACATTATGTTTAATTACTTATTGGAAACATATGGATCGTTTTTAATATGATCAGGTTTTCTCTTCAAAAGAATAACTTTGAGTTTAACAAAATATGTAGCCTTACTTTCCATTCTTAGCAAAAGACATATTGGCTTGTTGAAATGCTTTCTGTGCTTGTCAATTACCTTCCCTTTTTAATTCTCCGTACTTCCTATTCCAAGCCCCTAATTTCTTGCCTAGTGAAATAGCATCCTATTTTTCTCCCTACCAGTCCAAGTATCCTCCATATTTAGAGCAAAATTCTAGGAAGAGAAAACCATTGTTATATGCTATTGTTCTTAAAACAAACTTCAAGTCTTTACTTAACAAACCTTTTCTCGAACCTCACTTTGAAGCACCCTCATGTTAATTTCATATACTCTTTTTTTGTTTGTTTGTTTCTTGCAGTCTTTAAAACTAAATCCCCAGGACAAATGATTTGTATTTTTCTAAAATTTTAGAAAACAGAAAACAGCAAACTTTTTTATCCCATTAATTACTTACAAAATAGACCTTTCTTTCTTAGAATAGAATCTGACTTTTCAAAACATTATACATACACTGGAAAAAAAAATCTACCTATTACCTAATAACTTTTTTCTTTTAGTTAAAATAAAATCTCAGTGTCCCTATGATTAAAGTTTTTATCTACCACCACAAATATTCATGTTTGAGTAAATATTTACTAAGTATGAAATATATTCCCCTGTGGGGGCTGGATTTACTGACCCTGGATGATGGATGAACATTTATGTACTACTTTGATTGACCCGTGATTTTCCCAGATTGAAGTCAAATGACCTTGGCTTCTTCCTCTGATGCCGGCCATCAGTGTCGTTAGGAATGAAAATGATTGGGTAGTTTATGATGTCTACCAACATTTCTTCTTTTATGACTCAACATTCTAAACTGAAATTTATTGTTTGAGTTTAAATTTCGCCAAGCGTCTAGCTAAGTTTTATAATTCTGAGTTAGTTTCCCAGTAGTTATTCCTTGAGGAGTCTCTTGCTCTTCACTTGATTGCCATATAAGCACTCCACACTGAAAGACCTGTGTCTGCTTTTGAAAGGTTAAAAAAAAATACTGTTATACTGAATTTCTCCTGACAGTTCAGAGTCTCCTTGGATGATAACTAATCTGCCCTCCCTCTAGTATGTGAATATTATCATAGAACTCACTTATGCTTCAATATACAATGGGACGATGAGTCACTTCATCTTCACACTGTCTTCTGCATTGCAACTCACTTACTCAAAAATCACATGTCACTCCACTATAAGCTATTCTTCACACTTTGCTTCTTTCTGACTCCTATGTCTTTTTGTCTTTTCCATCAATAAATAAACTTCATTTATAATCCTTTCTATGTTTCCTATATGAAAACTACAGATATTTCCATTTAACATCTATTTTTGTCTAATAAAATGTTATATTTTTATTGGTATTGAACATTTCTGAACATGCATATTTTTAAAAATACCTTACACCTTCAATTCACAATACTATTCAAAATCACGTTAAGATTATTTTATATGTCAATATTTTATAATCTCATTAAAATGGAATGGACTATTATGCTATGTGTACTAAATTGTACTTTTGAATATCCAATAATAATACATAATAATTATTGTGATTCCCCTCCAATTTTAAAATCAAATCATTGAATATATCAAAATTAAGTAATCTAAGCAAATTTATATGTAATAACCAAATATAAATTTTTTTCTATAAACTATTGTTTTTGACAGAAGAAAACAGAGAGAATTTAAAATATATAGACAAATAAATTCATTTTCTAACTGTGCTTACAAATCTCACATGGAGCACAGCTTACTGATAACTAATTTCAGAGATAATATTTAAGATTTTTTTTTGCTTTTATGTCTTTTTTAGCTCCAAAGACTGAAGATTTGAGTTGATTTATAGGTGACAACCTAATAGCATGGGGAATGCTTTACCAAAAACATAAGGGTGTAGTGAATAAGTAAATAAAAACTTAAACTAGTAATGCAGTATTAATAAATTCATGACTGATAATAATATTATAATATAGAAATTGCAACTACTTACTCCATTGATGTTTACATCCAGTCATCGTCTTGCAGATGATTTGATCCAGGAGAAATCTGTTTGATCTCTTCTAGTTTTTATTTGAAAGACAAGTGACTACATTTTTAATATTAATAATAGTAATAATAATAGTGATAAATTTTATTTAACCCGTATAGTGTGGCATTTACTATGAATTAGCATATGTCATCTTCATAATAACTCTTTGAGTTTGATATGATCCTCATTTTAGAAACGAAAAACTTAGTTATGGAATTTACTTAACTTGTCAGATCAGCGAGGGAGTATTAGATCCTGATTCACACAAAGGCATTCTTCCTCTACTGGAGGTCTTCCTGTATCTTAAAAAAACTCTCTTACTACTCACATGGAATATGTTTGCAAAATACAGTTCCAGATGCACAGCCTTTAGATCTCTACTTAGTCACATAAAAATAAGTCTTGAGCCTGGAATCCTTAAAGAGATTAAAATTTGTGCCCAGCTTATTGCCTTGTGTGGGAATATCTTTCCCTGTTTATAGCTCACTGTGTGCTCCTGTGTTCTATGTAAGGATACACGTCAGTGGTGCTCAGACATGCCTCCAGCTTTCAGTATTTCAGACCCCACTAGAGAGAAGGTCAGCTTCAAAAGTGTGTCCAGGCAAATAGGCAAATTGCTTTGTATCAGCTGTGAGCAGAGACCTGATGGACATTGGAGACCAAAGCCCATGATTGAAGCTGATCTTGTGAGGTCTCTTTTCTGTGTAAGTGGAGCTTCTGTTCAGTGCTTTCCTGCATCTGTTTGTTTATTTGTTTGTTTATCTTGGTGACCCTGATACCGAGATGCAATGGTCACTACTGTTTGAAGGGAGTCCACCCTTCAAGTTAGTAAACACTGCATGCAGGCTTTTCTGCTCCCTGGGATTAGTAACTGATGCCTGGTAGTGGGTTAATGCATAGTTGGCCTTAAAAAGGTTATTAATTGGCAATCTTGAAGACTCCCGGAAGAAAAGATGTCTAAAAAGGTTATTAATTGGCAATCTTGAAGACTCCCGGAAGAAAAGATGTCTAAAAGTTGAATGCTTCCATTTGGATATTCAACATCAGCAATAGCACCTCTGCGCTGAGCTTGTCTCACCTCAGGTACACTGGAATTGAACAACACTCCATGAAATGATTACCTTGACAGAAAAGGAAGTCTTATCTGGCAATTCAGCATGAATTCCAGGGCCTAAATACATTGGGCTAACTAATTCTTGAAAACTACGTGATAGAGTTTGGACATCCATAGTGATTCAGTGAAAGTTCCAAGTTTTTCCTCCTAAGCAAATGACTGAAATTGTAAATTCAAATTTTACTGTTGGGTTTTCAAATTTGTAACATATTTTGTTGAGCTTGATCTTACTTGAGCAGAGTCTCCCTCTCTTAAGAACTACTGTTCTTAGTTAACAATTGTGCGGAAAAATATAATGACAACGAGACTGGAATAGCAGCCTGTTAGTATGCAATCAATGATGCTAGAACTGGTTTCTTCTGAGGCACCATGCACCCGCACAATAATCATGGTGCCTCTAAAACCATGCTTCCTACAGAATTCACTGGAGCCTCTGATTCTCTTCCCATAAAACATCTGAATAAGGAATGGATCCCACTGGAATAAGTAAGCATCTGGAATTCAGAAAACACCTCTCATCCACAATGAGCATGTAATACAAATGAGCAATAAACATTTGTCTTTTTCATCCACTGAGAATTTAGTTCACACTTAGAGCACCAAGCCTCTGAGTCAATTCACTTTGTTGAACCACAGGCAGGCATTACAAACTCAGCAAGTCCCAAACCAAACCTGCTTCTCTCTCAGTTTGCCTTATTTCAGTGAATTATACCACCCTCCAGGAAGTTGACCAATTCAGACACCAAGATGTCATTTTCATTTGGCTTTCCTTTTACCTAGTCCTATATCTTAAGACTCACTAAATTCTATGATACTCTTATGTTCATTTCTATCTCCACTGACATTCGACTGTTTTTGTCATTGTTTTGTCGTTGTTGTTGGCACACAACTCTGCCATTTTCTCCATTTTCTGTAATACTGATTCATTCAGGTCAATTTCCTGATTTAAAATTTTAATGATTCCATGTTATTCTAGTATTTTTTTTTTATTTGAGAGAGAGAGAGCACATGGACATGGTGGGAGAGGGAAAGAGAGAGAGAGAGAGAGAGAGAGAGAGAGAGAGAGAGAATGAATTCTCAGCAGACTCCATGCTAAGCACAGACCCCCAAGCAGGACTCAGTTCCACGACCCTGAGATCATGACCCCGCCAAAATCAGGAGTCAGACACTCAACAAACTGAACCACCCAGGTGCCCTCTCTGATTTTCTTTTACACACCGTACAAGGCCTTTCAAAGTGACCTTTCTTTTTTTCAACATCTCCTTTCTACTTTTCTGTGCTTTAGCTATGTAGAGCAACTTTTGTCTCTCTGGACCCATCATTCTGTCCTTCTTAGTCCTAAACTGTTCAGACAAAGACCAGACCACCTGAGGGCCATTGAAGTTTAGGGTAGTATTTTCTGCATACTGTTGTTATTTTTCCTTTTTTATTCTTTTTTATAAATTTTCTAATGTTTATTTATTTTTGAGAGAGAGAGAATACCAGCGAGGGAGGGGCAGAGAGAGCTGTTGGCACAGAGCCTGACATGGGCTTGAACTCATAGATCCTGAGATCATAACCTGAGTCGAAGTTGCAGGCTTAACTGACCGAGCCACTCAGGCACCCCTTTATTTTGCTTTATTATAACTCTGTGTCACGCGGTTTAGGTCTCTGACCAGCAGTTTTTTCTGTTTGTCTGGCTTGTTATTGTGGCCTTAACACCAAAGCAGAGGCGGGCTTTGGATAACCACATGTAATGTGATACAAGAAACAGCTAACTCTAATTACTGAGTCAAATCTAATGATTTCAACTCAGAATTTCAGTGCTCTACTTTTTATTGTTCAAAATAGTGGCTTTTATTTGTTTTACCTGCAGGAACATCGAGATCTTTCTAATTCTGTAGTGTGATAATTCTAGCTCATGCTTTTTCTTTGGTGCCTGATTTGCTAAGCAGCATCAGCATTCTTTCGGTTGTTATAGGAATGAGAGGGGAATGTTAAGCACCCTCTGAAAGAAGTTGTTACTTTCCGATCAGAGTACATGTCAGAATTATGTTCCCAGGTTTCGTACTGCTGTGGTATTTCAATTTACCCTTTCTAGGAAGAATAGCTCATGGCCATTACTTGTTTAAAAACTCAGTGCTGTGTACTACATGAGCTCTACTGGAATTTAGCTAGGATATATTTAGCCTTTATTAATATGAAAAGACATAGCCTACCCTGATTTCCCAAATAGGGAACATTTTATTGCAATGTTCAGAAAGTTTATGTAAATCAGTATTGTGAATCTTATGACTTTGCTTTTAATCATTACTGTATCTAACACTAAATTCTTAATTTCAACTCATTGTTTGAGTGAAAAAACTTCCTGTATTCTGCAAAATATAGTGTGCATGAGATAAAGAGAAACATTGATTTATGTATTAATTCTGTGTATAAATATAGGACAAACATTTGGCTACTCTTCCGACATTGAAACCAAGATTACAGAGATTATGAGAAATGGGAATGCAAAATAAATGTTATTTAACTGAAATTAAGCCGATTTTAGAGGATCTATAAAATTCATTTGAATTCCACTGCTTTTAGGAATTATTTTCCAGATATTTTTTAGAAGTCTTCCTGAAGTCCAAGGACCCAGAGGTTTTGATCCCTCTGACTTGCTGAGCTCATCTCTTTCTCGTTTCAAATCCACAGTTGGCACTCTTTGAATACCATGGTTTCCACTAAGCTGGTGCTCACTTTCAGCTAGCCCTGCGTCCACAGTGGGCACAGAGTGCCTGATCCATGCTGCCCTCCTATTAGTGGGATCATCTTGCAGGGAAAATTCACTACGCCTCACTTCAAATCATGTTTTCAGATGCTTGTCATGTCACCCTAGCCTTCCATCTAATAAACACCCCATTGCTTCGAGCTTAGCTTGTGTGTCCAGGCATCTCTTCTAGGCTTTGTGTTTTTTTTTTTTTTTTTCTATTGTAAAGAGATTGTAAAAATCACATCTATCTTTTTTTATTCTGTTAGTAAAAAAGAAACTATCAGTAAGGTCACTTCTATTAAATTAAAAGAAGTGGAAAATAAATACTTTAATCTTATGTTTGTCTTACTTTCACTCTTTCTCTTCGAGTTGTCTTGTGGCATTGTGTTATATACCCCAAAAAGCAATAGATACAAGAAACACAGGTATTGTGGCTGGAGAAAATCATGAGAAAGGAAATCAAATTTTAAAACAATCAATTTATATATTATTAATTTGATACTGCATTTGGGAATAAAAATAAGATACGAAACAGGAATACAGAGATGAGAATAATAGTGATTTATAAATAATAGAAAAATCAAGAAGAGAGCAGTGACTTTTATACAGAATTTTTTATCATTTCTCTGTAAACACAGGGATCTTTAACCTCTGCTCTTTGTAGCTGCATATATTTCTGGAACACAAAAATGACTATTATGTGCCAGTAGAATCATTGTCTTATTTCCAATGACTGAAAAGAATAATTGACCACAATAAGCTATTTGCTATTTTAAAAAATAATTCACAAAGTGCCTAAGTTTTATGGCATTTCAATAAGTGATACAGATAATATGGTATAGATAGATTGCCCGATAAAATGCAGAATATTTAGTCAAATTTGAATTTCAAATCTTTTTTTCTTACTGAGGTGCAATCCACTGAATATAAAATTAACTGTTTTAAACTGTACATTTCTATAGCATTTATACATCAACAGTGTTCTGCAACTACCACCTAAATCAAGTTCTGAAACATTTTCATCACCTTACAAGATAATCTCCTGCTTATTAAGCAGTCACTCCTTACTCCTCCCTCCTCCCAGCCTCTGGCAACTACCAATTTGCTTTCTGTCTCTATGGATTTATCTATTCTGGGTATGTCATGTATATGGAATTACATAACCTGAAACACTTTTCATTTGGATCTTTTCATGTAACATAATGTTTCAAGATACACCCATTATGTATCATCCTTTTGTGACATATGCCATCATTTACTTATTTATTTACCCATTGATGGACATTTGGATTGTTTCTGCCTTTTGGTTATTGTGAATAGTGTCCCTTTGAACAGGTATGCACATGTACTTATCTGAGTCCTTATTTTCAGTTCTTTTCAATTTATGCCTACGAGTAGAATTATAGGCTTATATGGTCATGCTGTGATTAACTCTTTGAGTAGGTACAAAACTGTTTTCCACAAATGTTGTGACATTTTACATTTTCACCAACAATATAGAAGTGTTCCAATTTCTCCACATCTTTGCCAACACTTATTTTCCTTTGTTGTTGTTGTTTAATAAATCTATCTTAATAGGTGTGAAGTTGTATCTCATTGTGGTTGTGATTTGCATTGATGATGTTGAGCATCTTTTTAAGTCCTTATTCTTTATTTTTATTTGTATATCTTTTTGGAAAAATGTCTATTCATGTCTTTGCCCTTTTTAAAATTGATTTTTGTTGTTACTGTTCTTAAATTGTAGCTGTTCTTTATAGACCCTGGATACTAGACCCTTATCAGAGGTATGACCTGCAAATAGGTTCTATTCTGTAGATTGTTTTCTATTTTCTTAAAAATGTCCTTTGCTGCTCCCATGTTTTAAATTTTGATGAGGCCTAATTTACTATTTCTTCAGTTACTCATGGTTTTACTATTTGTATCTAAGAACCCATTGCAAAAATCAGTGTCATGAAGATATAGTTCTATGGTTTCTTCTTTTATACGTTAGCTTTTATGTTTAGGTGGCTAATCCATTTTGAGTTAATTTCTCTTATTGTTGAACCAGGGAAGGATTCAGCTTCATTCTTTTGCATGTGGCTTATCAGTTGGTCACCCGCCAGTTGTTGAAAGGCCTATTCTTTGCCACATTGAAGTGTCTTGATAGCCTTGGGTAAAATCGGTTAACAGCAGATATTTCAGAATATTTCTGGACTGTCAATTTTATTCTACAGGTTTATATGTTTATCAGATGTCGTTACTACCATGCTGATGTACCCAGCCCCCTGCCCCTAGCATACACACACCTTGGCCTGTGGGAGCAAAGTCAACCTTCGGGAACTGAGTAGGTGACTCTAACCTCTAGAGCCGTGAAAGTGTTGACTTCACCTTCCAGGACATTGGTGGATGTGGCAGTTCTGCTGACCTCCGAGTCAACCTATGGTTCATTGGTCTCTTTTCCTGAGGGATATAACATATGTTTTCAGCCAGGGAAACATGGCTAAGAGCCCAGATAAGCACTGAGAGCTTTTCTTAAAGGTGAGTGTTAAGGCATTGTGGAGAAATAATTTGGAGGAAGGGAGTTAAGCACTAACTCAAAAAACTGGGCCAGAGTTGGCAAAGTATGGTCTAAGAAATAGCAATTGGAAAACTTAGATTTTAGAAACATAACACCTGGAAATTGTAAAACTCTTAAGAAATGACTAGATATTTTAGAATTGTTTTTAAAAAGTCCTTCTTTCATTATATATCAAATGACTTTCTGCTGTTATGTCTAACACATGGAACTGCTCAAAAGATGCTAATTTTATAATTGCCCAAAGCCATGCTAGATATTTTAAAAATCTGCATATTCACATAGAACTTGAATCATGTTTAATGTGGATAATTATTATCAAAATACCTCAATTTTTCCATTAAGTCATCAATTCATTTTGGTAAATTGCCTTTTGTATCTACCTATATAGTTACCTTTACCAATACTATCATATTTTGCCTTAACTCCTCTTTTTTCCCAATATGATTAAATGAATAAAACACTATCGTAACTTTAGATTAATGGGCACAGGAGATATAAAACTATGATTTGTGATCACAACATAAACATAGAGAGGTGGTGATTTATAAAGCAGAGTTTTTTTAATACTTGAACCTAATGTAGTATTAATTAAAATAGATTGATATAAGTTTATGGCATTAATTGTAACCCCTACATAAATTACCTGACTTCATTTTTCTAAAACTAACGTGAGACACTTAAAATGTTCTACCAGAGAAGTTTGAAATTAAAAAAAAATTAAAAAACACAGAAAATTCAGGATGTACAAAAAGATAATAAGCCAGTAAAAAATTAAACTATCACTGAGTATAGTTACAGCTTTTAAAATGGATTCATGTTTTCATATATAAGATCATTCTTCTCTTTGACATAGTATTCTGGGAAGAAAATACTACTGTATAAGTGAATTTAAAAATCTTAAGTCATTTCATAATTTTAGGGGAGCTTTTAGTTTTTCAAAACACACTCAAAAATGATAGAAGCTCATTGACTGCTGAAAGCAAAAAGCTAAATTATGTGATAATTTCACTAAATTGTCATGTTCAGAGAATACTATATTATTATTAAGACATTAGAATTTCATTAAAGGTTAAGAAATCGAATATTTCAGAAAGTGACTTGAATTAAGTAAATTATGTATATTAATAACTAAATTAGCCTACAGTGAATAAGTATGCTAATTTTTAACCTGCTGACTCACACTTAGAAAATTGCTAAATGCTAAAATGTCTACATATTTCAATTTGAATACATTATTAAAAATGTAATGATAGATTTGTACTTCACAACTGAAAGGGTTATTTTATGTAAATGTAATTAAACTCCCTAAAGCTTTCTTTGATAAGCAATTCCTCTGTAGTTACTACCTTATTAAAGCCAAGTAATATATTACATGATAACTTGAAACACTTTCATGTGTAAATGTTTCTATTTATTATCCCTGTATTTTGGAAGCCTCTATTCACTCTTCCTACTATTTTCTTGTTTTGATTGCTTATTACATCTAGGAATCATATTTCTTCACAAAATTAGTTAAATTTTGACTTATCAAATGTTATTATCTCCATTAAATTGTTACATTTTCACTTCATCACAGGCTAGAAACTCACAGGAATCGAATTACGAGAGGTAATGTCTGATCCCAGAAGCATGTTGCCAGGTGTGTTAATATGGGACTGCCTTCTCAATTGTTAACTATACCAGGTTGATACTACTTTTCAAAGCAACTGACTTTTTAATTTCGATTCTATAAGTAAATAGTATGCTATTTACTTATAAATAAGCTAAGTTCTTTAAAAATGCTGTCAAAACAACTAAACCATAATAAATCCTTTTTTATATTTTATATAGTTTAATTTGTCAAATCATTTATATTCCTAACATAAACATTAAGAACTTTTATGATTAAAAGAAAAGATCAAAGTGCATATTTGCATAAATTAACTTCAGAGCAGAGTTGTTATGTATTTCCAAAACAGAAAAAATAATGATATATAACTAATCAAAGAGAAGCACATTAAAGGATTCAAACTTGCATGGCACCCCAGATTTAAAAAATTCATTAAAATTAATTGAATATCTCCATCTTATAATTATTCTATACCAATTCAATTGTAGACACATTTGATCATCATGGAACCATTATAGAATACAATGGAAAAGTTCTTTTATAATTTTCTTTTCGCTGTTTGTATTTAGGTCATGGTATGGATGTTAATTCCTTAAGGCAAAACTGTAATTCTCTGAGTTAATGGTACTAAAGTAATTCAGCTCTTCTATTTCAAAATGGTAGACTTTTCTCGACCTGAGACTATATTAAAATAAAAATTATGAGTGTATGAAATAGTATGCATTATGAGTAAAAAAAGAGTAAAAGGACAAATAAAATTGTCTAATAGTTCATTTTTAAATAGAAAAATTAAAAATTAAAAAATGCATGGTATGGAAAGGAGGAATAAAGGAAAACTTTACAGTGTACAGATGCAAACAAAACCTCAGCCAGTGATCACGTTCAGCATCAACAGTGCCTAGTCATTCTGACGGTATAAGGTGATGAAAATGTCACTTTATCTTTGTCGTCTTCCTCTAAAGATCCATAACCCCAGCCCAATCATAATAAGAGCATTACACAAATCACAATTGAGGAATATTCTGCAAATGCCTGAACCATTCTGCTCAGAACGCTTCATGTTTTGAGGAAAGCTCTAGAAACTATCATAGTCAAGAGACACCTAAGGAGATATAACAATTAAATGTAACGTGCTGTCCTGAATTAGATCCTGGAACAGAAAAAGGATATTAGGTATAGCTAAGGAAATTAATAATCATGTATCAATATTTATTGATCTATTATATAAACATAATAAGATAAGATGTTAATAAATGGGAGACTTCATGTGTGTTGTCTTGGAACTCTCTATACTGTGTTGTATTTTTTCATAAACCTACAAGTAATATAAGATATAAATTTCATTTTAAAGTATTAATTGTAAGGCGTGTGAACGACACAGACATAATAATTAATTTGACAGTAGGTTCCATCAATCACACATTTAGAGAAAATTTAAGAAGGAAATTATTTTCAACATATAAATGAATACACCAATAAATCATCCCTATCTTATGTGTTTGTACCTCCCATTCACCATTAAGATGAATGTAAAAAAGGATATATTCAAGCCACATAATGGAGGAAAATAGAGACAAAATCACTTAAAAAATACAGAATATGTAGAAAGGATTCTAACCAAGAACTGCTGTGAAAAAAAGTCCTCGAATGATAATTTTACAGCAGACCATAACTAAGCCTTGACTGGTTGAAGAAGAGGATAGGAGTGCTCTCCAAATAAGAGATCGTGTGCACTAGACAGTATCACTCAATGGCAGATACATCCGAAGACCCAGTGACTACATATTTTTCAATAATATAAAAGTAAATTTTGTTGGGGCACCTGGATGGCTCAGTCGGGTAAGCCTCCAGCTTCAGCTAAGGTCATGATCTCCTGGTTAGTGGGTTCAAGACCCACATTGGGCCTTGTGCTGACAGCTCAGAGCCTTGATCCTGCTTGGGATTCTGTCTTGCTTTCTCTCTTCCCCTCTCCTGCTCATGCTAGGTCTCTCTCTCTTTCAAAACTAAATAAACATTATTTTTTTTAAAAAGTAAAATTATAAAATTAAATATTAGAAAAAAAATTAGTACCCAAGTTATGGTTACATTATGACCACAACTGAACTGTGTCATTAATTTCAGTATTAGGGGCGCCTGGGTGGCTCAGTCGGTTGAGTGCCGACTTCAGCTCAGGTCATGATCTCGCGGTCTGTGAGTTCGAGCCCCGCGTCGGGCTCTGTGCTGATGGCTCAGAGCCTGGAGCCGGCTTCTGATTCTGTGTCTCCCTCTCTCTCTGCTCCTCCCCCACTCATGCTCTGTCTCTCTCTGTCTCAAACATAAATAAACATTAAAAAAAAAAAAAAAAAAAATTTAATTTCAGTATTAATGAGTTATTGTTATAAGCATTTTTTTCTGTAAGTGTTATGACATTGGGCCTTGGACGAAGGAATTATATTACTAATATTCTACTTTCTACTTTCTATAGTAAAATTGTTTTTGAAATAGCATGTTGTGTTATTTATTTATTTATTTTTGTAAGTTGGCCTCAATCATCATGTAAAAGATAAGAGTACTTTGAAAATACTGTAAAAATCATAATAAAAAATTACAAAATCCTAAACCATACAATCTTTCACATGTAGAGATTATTGTCTTTTTATAGCTATAAGTTTGATTAACCACATTGTACACACTTGAGGATTTCAAAAATAATCATCCCTTTTTAAATTTGGAGGGGAAGATACACATGCACGGATCTGTAGGGGAAACCTTAAAATTCATTATATATCACCAGTTTGTTAGAAGCAAATCCATATCCCAGTTCCTATGAAATTTTCTTTTCTGTATTGCATTCCAAAAATACATTTTTAGTAGGCTTAACTTTATTGTACATAAAGGTAAAGGTGCCCTATTACTTTATTTTATATCTCAGGTTTTACAATTGATGCCATCAATACATAGGGAATAAAACCTCAAGCAAATCTTCTTATGTATTAGCAATCTTTTCTAGATAAATTAATTTCAGTAGCATCAAAAGTCAGCCGTGAGTTTGTGAGAAAAATCAGGAATGGATGAAAACTAATAATGAGAAGACTTATCATTCTCCCTGACTTAGCCAATGTGTCGGATTGAATTCAAAGCACATATTTGCGAGCAACCACTTGTTCCAGATGCTATAATCGTTAAAAAGATACTCAGACCCTTTTTTCAAAATCATACCTCTACACAGTGGAGACAGACATGCAAAACATTTGTATAGCCCATTATAGTGGATATAAGCATTCTTTAGACTTTAGCCAGGATCCCTCATCATTGAGATCTAGATATGACTTAAATTAAGCCCATTCATGTTCTGTTCAAGGTTTCTCCAAATGTCTAAGTGCTTGGGTTCTCATCGTGATCTCTGCCTTATGCTTGCTCCCTTGTCTTGCGTGTATATCCTGCAAAGCCACAACTTTTTTTTTTTTTTTTTTTCTAATTAAGCATAGAGTAAAATTTGGATCTCACTTCCTTTATATAGTTAATATAGACAACATGCAACAAAGACAAAATCAACTACCAGTCCCTGCATGTGCCACACATCCTTAAGTTTATTTTTGGGGTGAGACAGGGATTTTGACAGCCACAAACCAAATCATTTATATTTGAGTTTTAGACATCTCAGTTCTCAAAAGAACTGCAGCCAGTTTGCCATGATGCTCTGCCAATACGCTACTCTGTTGTTGTTGTTGTTGTTGTTGTTTTAGTTTCCTCAACCTAAAGCCGCTTCTAAATCCCTTTTTCTTTTTAACGCAAAAGGAAGTATCTACCTCTTTATTGATTATTTCCTCGGAGTATTACTTCATATGTGTGATACTTTTATTTCATTTGATTATAAAAATGTTTTCTAAGTAGCAAGTGTTCCCTCCTTGTAAGAATTTCTCTTAAAAGCATTACTGGAACTTTCTCAGACAGTTGCAAGTTAATATGAATAAATACATGAACACAAACATTAACAATGACATAATAATATTAACCTACATTGCACTGTTAAAAATTTGCCGGGCAATTGTACAAGCACATCATATGAATTATGTAGCCCCACGATGTAAATATTTCTATGATATTTCCATTTTATACATGATTTTCTTAAAACATTAAAATTAGAGAAGCTTACAAAATCTACTCCAGCTCAGCAAAATTATATTGGGGACAGGATGTCCTTCTAAATGTGGCACATATCTTTAATTTTAAATATACTGGGATTGGCCAAAGGATGCAGAACGGAGGTGGGAATTTGTGAAGATGGAAAAAGTAATTTTAAGTACAAAGATACTAAGACATGAAATAGCCTGGCTAGTATGGACAGTCATAAAGACCTCAAAATTGCTACAGTATTACTTGCAGTGGTAAATGAGTGCCAGGTGGTGAAGGGCATAGATTAGAGAGGCAGTCAAAGGCCAGAACATCATATACTTAGAAGGTAACATCAAGGGTATTAAAATCTATCTGTAAACTCCTCCAAGAAAGAGCAACGGATTTATGCCACATACAAAAACTTACAGAATATTGTCATGAAACACATCTACTACTTAAGTATGGAAAGAAATAGCAGAAAAGCAGGATGGCATTCAAAATACCATCCAAGAAGATGAGAGACTACTACAGTTTAAGAGAGTGATGGTAAAGGCCAAAATATGGATAATGATGATGGGGGGTGCCTGATAGATTTAAGAGATTTAATTTGCTCTTTCCATGCTGTGCCATAAAGAAAACAAAGCAAAACAAAACAAAATAGCAAAACAAAACCAATCCCCAAAACTATTGCTCAGGGGCTGCTGAGAAGGAAAAATAAAGGGAAGTGAATAGTAGGATATAGTAACCAACTTGGAAGCTGTTACTTTAGTGCATGAAAGACATAATGGCAGTTGTGAACACAGCGCCAGCTAAGGGAGCGGTGGGCACAGTACCGCGTCTGAATATCTTTAATAGATAGAGCGAAGGTAGGAGGGAGGTTGCATGAGGGACACAGAAATCAAGACTTAAGGCTGCCAAGCTTTTGAGACCAAGGAACTGAGTGATATGGATATACGTTGATGGGAAAAAACAGGCTGGGGAAGCAGCAGTTTTTATGACCTTGGGTGGAAACGAGAGCAGTTTTGGACATGGTAAGTTTGAGGCACCCTTGATAATTAAGAGAAGATGACATGAATACAGTTTGATGTAGGAGGCTGGAGTTCAACGAAAGGGTTGCTGGATTGATAAATCTTTGTTACATAATTTAATTAAAACCATATGACTATAATTTAATATAGAATTAAAGCTATATGGCTATAAGATTACTTAAGGGATCAGAATAGAGAGGAGAAAAGAAACTAGGAAAGTTGAGTTATATGTTTGAGTTTGGGAAATTGAAGTTAAGTAGCAAAGGTGACCAAGAAATAGTGGCTTGTATGATGTCTCAGAAGCCAAGTAAAGAAAATGCTTTAACATGATTAGATAGACCACCCATGTTAACTGCTGATAAGAAGTAGCAAAAATTCTTATACAGATCAATACACATTTTGCAGTGTAAATATCTCTGATGATTTGGAAAAATATTTTATGATTTTATTGTAGTCTTATGGTGAGAATGCCTAATTGAAATGCATTCAATAGGTCAGGGAGATGAAGAAATGGAGACAGTAAGTGTAGAAATAATTCTAAGAGTTTGGTTGTCAAGGTGAGCAAAGAAATGAAATAGTAGCTGGAGATAAGGGGGGTTGGGAGAGTTTCTGTCTGTGTGTGTTTGCATACATGCACACTATTATTAATTATTCAAATATAATATGTAAATATTCAAATATTATACGTAAAATACATCCAAGTATGTATTTTCCACATAACTAATGTCCTTTTGATCATTCACTAGCAATATACCAAAGCCAAAGTATGTAATTTAATATCAGTTCTGCTGTTAAAGTGGTGTTGCGATGCATAGCTCTTTACATTATTTTCTAACATAAAGGAATTCCACATTCCAAAACAGGATTTACAAAGGCATTTACACCTTTTACCATACTGGATATTGCAGGTAGTAATAATTTGTATTTGGAAATAATGGCGTATACATTAAGTAAAATTTTCATGTTTTATTTCTATGAGTTTCTATGAAACTCAGTAGGAAATATTACTCTCACTTTGCAAGCAGTACAATGGAAATGTTAGTGCTTAAAGTATGAACATGTTAAAATGCTTGTTTATAGTTTGTAGAGAATATTAAGTTATTGACAAATTGAGAGCATGAATTTCATAGTTACACCATTTTTGTTCAAAGTTCTAAGTTCTTTGCCCTTAGTTTTACTCACCTATAATCGTTGCTTCTTAAATAAGAATTTAAATCAAATAACTTATGTATAATTAGCATATCAGTTTTCACTGATTTCAAATTTTCAATAAAATCTGAGTCCATATACTCTGTAGCTTCTTGAAAAGTTTCAAAACAATTTGAATAGTGTTATTTTTCATAGGGTTTTTTGGTAACATGTTATAAACAAATGTTTATGTTTCAAATAAAATGTATTTAATAAAATTGAAATGGTATTAAAATCTATATCCATATTCATATAGAAATTCTTTTAGAATTTGTGTGGTTGACAATTGGAAAAATAATATACCGAATATCATGTAATTGTTATTTTTCTAAAGCATGATTCATATCTAGGGTACCATTCTTCCCCAGGGAGGCACTGCTGCCAACCCACTTGTCATAAACTGTATAGGATCAAAGTAAAACTAAAAATCATGTAAACAGTGACTATGAACTAGACATATTAATAGAGGAGACTTTTAAATTTAATTTGGGCATAAAACAAATTGCACACAATAGTATGCACGACACTAGTTCAGCACGCAGACTCCAGCACTATTAGTGATGCTATGTCCATTTTAAGAGATTAGCATATCTATATTGCTAGTGAATTTGAAAAGCTGAGAAATTATTGAAAAATGTGTAGACTGACTATCTTGTATAACAGTTTCCTCAGTCTAGTAGCAAGTTTTAGCTACAGTCTGACTCATAATTAATAATTTTTTTTAAGTTCAAAGAAGCAGTAAATATTGATGGAAGGTGGGACTGCAGAAGGGCAGAGATTTAGAAACAATGTTTCAGAAACGGATGCGATGTGAAGAGATTGTACAGCCTGGTCTCAAACAGAGAACACATCTGACAGTCATAGTTTCTCATGGTGAATTTTGATTAATTAATCTTAATTTAGGATTTACCTTTTGAATACTTAATGCTGGACCTGATTCAGGAGTGTCGAAACCCAATAAGCTATCATCCACTGGAATGTAATTTGATAGGTGTATTGTGGCCTGTCATTCATTTTCAATTTGTGTTCACCTGTATGCCACAGAGATATGTGAAGCACTAACATTTACTCCAAAATAGAGAATTGAGAAAAAACTACATCAGGATTCAGAACTGGATTAGTACTTGGCTGATGAAAGAGTTAATGAAAAACAATTTTAAATGATATAAGTTGCGTACCTGGATCGTTTACTTTTATTTGATTATTAATTAATTCTTGTCTTTTTTCAACCAAGCCTACTTTATAAAATTACTTACACATTAGTGAATAATTTCTTACCAAGGGAATGCATTATTCCAAGTGTGTTTTATTATATTTTATCACTTCAGCTGTATAATAGGTATCATTATTACCTTAGTTTATACATGATAAAAGTGGAAAGGAGATATTATATAAATTGTTGCATGGCATACAAACAGGAAGTTGGAAGCTGAAGTTCAAATCCAAGCAGTCGGTTTATAGAACATCATGATGTGAATGGGGTTGTCTATACAACACACACACACACACACACACACACACACACACACACACACACACCCCTACATTTTTTTTATGTATATATAACATAATAACATAGCATATAGCATCAATTTGGGTTACTTTCTTCCCTTTTCTCAACATGTCAGAGCTTAGTTTAATATTAATTAGTTTCTTCCACAAAGATAGCTTTCAGTACTGGTCACCATTTAAAATATTTTGAACCACCAAGTATCTGCATGCTCTTTTGTATTTTCATGATTTATTCAGAAAAGTATGTATAAATATACACAATAGTGGTTCAGCCAGTACTTTATACCTACAGAAGAATGGAACTATACAAATATTTTCCTTCTAGAGAATTTTAAGTTACCTAAAATTTTAAGTTACTTAAAATTCTCTAGAATTTATGCCTGAATTGTGTTATGTTTTCACATAGAAGAATTCAATACTTTATATAGAGCTATACAAATTTCATTTTAGAGTGTTATCAGTTTCACTCAGTGAATTTCCTGTATTTTTGCATATGTCGTCAAAATCAAAATTATTGTTAAGACCAAGTTTCCAAGACTAACTGTATTATGACCTTGTAAAAATTACAATACTTTCTTGGTATGAATTGCAATTATAAACTAAATATATATTTGGATTTAAAATAAATAATAAGAATTTTGCAAATTTATAATGATAACAATGGGTATATATAATATAATAAGTACACTTTTAATTGTGTGCTAGAGAAAAATTTTACAAAATTCTTTTAACCTACCGCAGTTACCAAATCATCACAGTAAAACTAAACACTTCAATATTTTTATTATAAAATATGATATACACAGACCACTATTTTTCATAAAAACAGTATTTGTTCTTTATCACTGATCTACTTAATATTATGAAGGATGAGAAGATATGAAATCGGCATATCAGTTGCGGCATCAGTTATTTTCCAAAGCTCGACTTTCCTCCCAGCGTGAATGAAATGAAAAGCCAATTTTGAACATGCACCTTGAAGCCAGTTTTTCTTCCTTATGAATTGTGTACTTTTAATTTTTATGTTCCAAGAAACTTCATCTTGAGCAGTTATCTCCCACATTGTTTGTGAATAAAAGGTGCATATTTTAATGTACAAGTTAACACATTTTTATGTATGAATACAGAATTCATAGTTTTCTTGACTTCAGACATATTTCATCTGTCAATCTATGGAAAACAATTATAAAATAAGTAAATGAATTGATATGAAGGACAAATCAGTCTTTTAATAGAATGGCAAAAATATATCTATATATAATTTATATATATATATATACAATTTATATTATAAATATAAATCTAAATATAAACATATTTATATACATATATATCTCCCTAATTTAAAAGTAGGGGTGGAAAAATGAACTCTTAATTTGGGGGAATTGTATAGGTAACCAGAAAATAATTTAAAACATAGGTAGGGTTGTGGTATATGTTACATTTATTTGTCCATTATATTGAGATAACCCAAAGCAATCACCTTATTAGTGAAGACTGAAAGTCACATCTGCAGCATTCCTGGTTGCCGTAGCAATAGTGATCTGCCCTGTGTTGATGACATTATAATGACCACGAAAATGACATAAATCATAATTAATATGAAGATTAATTAGTTATCTTGATCTTGGAGGATAGTTTGCGAATTCACTTGAAAGGGTTTTTGATGAAGAGCAAGGATGAGGTCATGCTGGAAGAAATGCAGGTACTCTGGGCAGCTTTAATCTGTGACTGAATGCTCAACAGAGATTGAGATTCTTTTGTAGTACATGGATTTGTTTCCATTTCTAGCTCTGTTAAAAGACGCTGTAGGTAATAAAATACATTGTTACTTAACCTATCCTCCTGTCACTCATTTCTCCCAGAAGGACAGAGGGACCATTGATTTTGAACCTATGAATACTGCCCTAGGATTGGACTATTTGTAACAGCCATCATTGTGAATTGTACATTTTAAAAGTATTATTTGAGTCTGACCACATGAGATATTGATCGCTTAATTAATTTGATTCATGTTTAATGATGAAAATTAAAATTTTTTTGACATGTATGGCTTATAAGAAAGATTTTCACAGCTCATGAATATCAGCAGTGCAAAACAAGGATTTTAAAATGACAAAAAAATGACTCAAATAATCAAGTAATGTATCAATCAGTGAATGTATGTGATAAGAATGTGTATGAGTGGAAAGGAGCAATGCATATATATAGTATTAGCATTGGAATTACAGAGTTTAATTGTTTTAATGCCAAGTATGTTCTAATAACATATTATTATTTAAGTCACTACAAATTTTAATAGTCTGAAAGGACCATTGTATTTTCTCTTGATTTTGTGGATTGATAGTTTTGAAAAGATTCAGCTAGGGCATTCATCTACACATATATTCAGCTGGAGACTGGTCTGGAATGGGGAAGTCAGGATGGCTCACACCTAGGCTGGAATGGCGAGGACACCTGGAAACCAGATACAATTAGTGTCTTTCCAT
Source organism: Paguma larvata (assembly GCA_030068075.1). Taxonomy (NCBI): domain Eukaryota; kingdom Metazoa; phylum Chordata; class Mammalia; order Carnivora; family Viverridae; genus Paguma; species Paguma larvata. The sequence continues at coordinate 22,140,029 of CM057839.1, read as the reverse complement.
GGTACTTCTTTGTGTGTCCACCTTGAGCTTCCTGACAGATTAGATCTACTCAGGATATTTGTACTTATTACATGGCAGTTTAAAAGTTTCCAAGACATCAACATGGAGGTAGCAAAGCTTTCTATAATGTAGCTTCAGACTCTGTTCTTGCACTTCTACTAGGAAGCTTTGGTTACACGAGGCTAGTTGAAGTGAATATTAGGAGGTGTGATTAACTGGGGACCATTGAAATGTAGCTATCTCAGTTTTCTTTCTGACTTCCAATAATTTGCATCCTTCCCAGATGCACAATATACTTACCCTCTCTACAGAAGTCCCCAAAAGTCTCATGCCATTATGAAATCAGCTCAAGTGTTGCTGAGCTCAGGGTCTTGGTAATATGCAAATGACTTTTCTTGGGTATACTTTCTAAAAAAGAGTTTCTATTAATCTAAAATCTTGTGAACTAAAAAGACAGGTTATTTTTAACCCAAAGATCCAATATACAACTTTTAGATAGAGATGAGATAACACAATAGACAGTCTCAATCAAAAAGTGGGGATTGGTAGTGAATGGAGATACATGGAAGTCAAGTCATACTTGGCTATTGGGTCTGTTTTTTTTTTTGTGTGTGTGTGTGCTCTTGTACCTTTTCACTAAAGTACAGTAAAATATCTTTACACTTACATTAAAAATGACCATATTTTCTGGGGTGCCTGTGTGGCTCAGTCCATTAACTTGCAAACTCTTGATTTCAGTTCAGGTCATGATCTCACAGTTTGTGAGTTCAAGCCCTGCATCAGACTCTGTGCTAACAGCACGGAACCTGCTTTGGATCCTCTGTCTCCCTCTCCTCTCTCTCTCTCTCTCTCTCTCTCTCTCTCTCTTAAAAATAAATAAATGTTTAAAAAAATGACCATATTTTCAAATGAGTAGTTTTTCAGCTTACTTCTTGGTCGTAGAAGTTTGAATTTCTAAAGATCTCTTTTCATTTTGTATTTTCAGTTGAACAAGTGTAATTACTTTAAAAATAGTTTGTGTGTCCTGTGTATGTAATTATAATCCATTTTATATTTATTTTTTTGACTTGTTTAAAGACCAACTCATCTTTACTTTGGGCTGAGAGTCAGGGTTCTATTTTACAATACCCTTAAGAGTATTAACAACTTATTAGACAGAGATTAAGAACTGCACTTATAATTAAAAAAATAAAAAAGTCTTGGGGTTCCTGGGTGGCTCAGTCAGGTAAGCCTCAGACTTTGGCTCAGGTCATGATCTCATGGTTCGTAAGTTTGAGCCCCTCAACAGCTCAGAACCTAGAGCCTTTTTCAGATTTTGTGTCTCCTTCTTTCTCTCTGCCCCTCCCCTGCTCACACTGGCTCTCTCTCTCTCTCTCTCTCTCTCAAAAATAAATAAACATTTAAAAAAGTCTTAAGATGCCTATTAGGTGTGCCCATGTATTTTACAGGCACTCACCAGATGTCTAAGCTCTGAGGCCATGTTTTGTCCGCATCTTGGACTTAAACTTTACCTTGATACCATTCCTTAGTTAGAAAATCTTTTGCTATAAGGAAATGGGGATCAGAACCTGTTATATTTTCAAAACCAGAAAGTCATGCTTTCATAAATCCTCTAATATTTTTTGTCAGGAACTAAACCAGTACCTACTCAGTTTTGTCCTTCTTATATTTTATTATTATCAGAAGTCAATGGTCGCTGTCTTCTCCTGCGTGAAATCTCCTCTGTCAGGTACAGGAGTTTGCGAGGCTTGCTTTCCATTTCCCATGTTACTACAGCAAACAGTGTTGCCAAATTTCCACTACTACATAAAAAAATACTCTTTGTCCCACACAGCAAAGGCATCCACCTTCACTCTTCTTCGAGCTCTCAGCAGCTTACTGAGGCCTCCACTTTTCATGAACACTGTCTTCCAGGCACTGTTGGTTTCTGCCTGCCTCCATTACAAATAATGCTACATGTTTTACGTGTTTTTATACTACCATTCTGCTATTGAATTAAGAAATTCTGAGCCACTTACCTATTGTGGCATAGCAAATTAATGCCAAATGTAATGGTTTTAAAAAAGAACTATTTTTAACACTTGATTCTATATGTTAGGAGCTTAAGAAAAACTCAGATGGGCAATTATTTTGATTCACATGTTAACAACTGCAGTCACTTGCTAATATTCCTTCAATGGCTGTGCTGATATAGAGAGTCCAAGGTAGCTTAAATTCTGTGTCTGGTAACTGAGGTGGAATGGCTAGTAAAGGCAGGACTCGGCTAGAATTGGTATATCTCAATGTAGCCTTTTTATGTAGTAAGCTTGGGCTTCCAAGGAGGAGGAGTATGTGGGGTGTAGTCAGAAGGACCACAACTACTGTGTATAGCAAAAAAGCACAGAGGGAGAAACATTGAAATATCTGGCTTCACCCTTCTTCTCATTTGTTTTTTTTTTTTTTCTGATCTATGTCTTTGGTCCAACCCAAATTGAGGCCAAACAGCCAGCATGCCCATTAAAACAGCCTATATGGGTCTGAAGAGTAAAGAGTTGATCTAAAGGGTTACACAGGGAGAACTAGAAAAGGCCACCAGCTTTACTGCTCAGCAACTATTCATTCCCTTTCTTCAGTTGAAGAAAACCTTATTCCCATGACCACGGAGAGAAAATTGTCGCTGGGCACCATTCATTGGGCTGATGTTGATTCATTTGGCACCTCTAATTCACAGCCTGTGGTGCCGGCAAAAAGTGTTGTGAGGAGGCACATGTTCATTCGGATTATCTAAATACCCCTTCGAGGACAGATTACAGCCTCTTGCATTAAAAAAAGTAATAAGCCCCCGGTAGGCAGGGGCTTCACATCGGTTCCTGCTGTGGGCAGGCTGGACTCAAAGCAAAGAAAGCAAGCTTTTCCTTGATCAACAGGAACTCGTATTGCTTCAGAATTTTTGCTTCTATTACCACAATTTTTGAAACCAGGTGTATAGAATGTCCTCCCAAAGACTAACACCCTAGTGAGCAAAGCTAGGGTTCCCTTAAATTGACTGAGCCCCATGAAAATAAATGGTTATTCAAGTTGTTCAAGTTGACCTGAAATGTTACAAATGAGGTTATTACTAACGGGGGTGAGTGATTCTGATAAAGCAGGTAACTGTGCCATTGCTTGCTGTGCTGTGGTAGTAGAGAAGACCATGCTGATTGCATTTTGTGAGTTCACCGAAGCTTTCCAGTTGTGCCACTGTGGCCATGTTTAACTTGTGCCTCTTGAACAACTTGGATAACCAAATAAAGATGACATTCACAGGACGGTATGTCTTGTCTATCTGATTATTGTGAGGCATTTGGCAGAGAATGTCCTCAAATGGGAATCTCTACAGAAAAGAAAGGCCACATTTTGTGTGTATTGCAAGATGTATTACCAAAAGACTCTCCTCCAGATTACCTGGTCATTGATATTTTAATCTTGACTTCTTAAGATCCTAACTAGCCAGTCAACCCATTAACACTGTCCATGAATCACTGCCCAAGACCTCTGGCCCTGGCCATCTTTCCTTCCTAACAAAATGCAAGCCATGTGTTTTGCTTAAAGTTCTGACATTTTATTTTCAACATTATTTTCATAGTCGACCTGGTATAGGACTGTTTTTCAGCAAGCATCCACTTCTAGATGATGCCAGTTCAAGCTGCAAACCAAGCCCACATTTTCCCCCTCTTCTGTTAACAGTCACAGTGGACACGCCGTGAGGTCATGGCAGTGTTGTGAGGGAGGTGTGGCAGGACAGCAGGAGTAGGTATTATGGTAGTCGGAGCCACCTGCTCATGTAATTTATTTGCATCTTTTCAAACCTTTTTGGATCCAATTTGTAAATACCATTTCTATTTAAAGATGGAATGCTGCTGTGCATGCATCAGATAACACTGTTCATGATAAGTAGCTAAGTTAAAAGACACTAGTTGTTCTATGGCCAGGGATTAATGATTCCTAAAATAGTTACTTATACATCTTGAGAGAACTCTAGTCAATAGTATGAGGACTGAATAAGCACTAAAGGCACCAGAAAATTACATGTTTACATTGTTTTCACAGCCCAAGTGTCTCCCATAATCATATGGCTACTGGTTGGATTTCTTAAACTCTCATTTATTTTCCTGTGTAGAATTTACTACCAGGTTCCTGAAAGTTTTAAAAACAAAACAAAACAAGAAGAGCAGGAGACAGAAGCATTATCGTCCCTATTTTATAAAGGTTTTGTGTGATGGGGTAGCTTCAGCTTCAAGTCAACCTCTTAAGGCCTCCTTTCAGGTTTTTTCAGTCTTAGTTAGTGATAGAACATGGAGGTCAGGGGTGAAAAAGAAAAACAAAAATAAATTTGCATGGATGACAGAATCTGACTTACTGTAAAGACGGATAGATAGATTAACTGTGTCAGTACTTACACACAGAGCACGCGCGTCTGCACTGACGCACTTTAGCTCTTTCATGAATTTTCCCTGAATCAAATTTATTGTAGCACTCTGAACTTTTTTCAAAATTATTTCTGCAGTTGAAATTTTGGTCACTTCCTAATTTTGGTCTTCCTAAATTCCTGGTTGATTTTTCTACTAACTCATTTCTATGAGTCACTCAGGATCATTTTAATAAGTTTTTCCTTTGTTTTATTGTTCTTTTACTTTGATAATTTGTTTTTGCTTTAGTTAGTGAGACTCCATATCTGCCAACAGAAAAGCACTCCATAGGATAGATATGTGAATTATCGTCAACTACTACTCTTCTCACTTGGCACACACTTAGAATTTGATTTGATTTAAATATTAAAACGGGACATAAGAACTGAGGTTGGATCAAGCGTTACTGATCAGAAGAAACACACACACACACACACACACACACACACACACAAACACACCAAAAGCAACTTAGATTTTTCCTTTTAACAACAAAGCATATGAGGAGTCTCTCAAAGTACAGTAGTATCTACGTCCGAGTCTAGAGCTTTGTCTGTTTGACAGGCTCATTGTGATAAAGTTTACATATCATTTTTCAATAACATGCAGAACAAGTACATATACTAATAGAACTGAGTCATTTCTCATCTTCTTGTATGTTTCCTATACACATTTTGAATTTTTAAGTTCTGTTATTCAACACCATAATGGGAAAAGTGTTCACTCACTATGGTGTTATATTTTTCATTCATATACTATTTATTGTGTACCTATAGCATGCCAGACACAATGCTGAGTGGAGTATGTAGTAAAAGTATAAGCAGATTTATAGAAACAACATTATCTTTCCAAAATATAAATAGTTTATACCGTCTCATGTATAACTTTAAAATGTTATACAAGATCATCACTAACAGGTCAAGATATAAATTATATTTCCACTACTTAAAAACAATGATGTATTTTGGCAAATAGTTTAAGGAAATTATATATATAATCAAACATTCATTCTCACTAGAGAATAATGAATTCATTCCATATGCCTTGGTTGTGTGCTGAATTTATTACTTAAAACCCAGTACTTAATACCTACTTCCCTGTGATTCCACTGATGATTATCATGAGAATGGTTATAAAACTAAACTTAGCATAAAACACTTTCAAATGACAGGTAATCAGTAAAGAATCATTACTATTATTAGAATTTCAGTACCTGTTTTGTACTCCATTTTATGAATTAACTATAATTTATTTAACCTGGCCACTCTAATTAGGTATTTAGACCATTTTGTACAGTTGATAAGGACCTTGGACTTTCAAATCAGCTGTATGTGTGAGCCACAGTGTCCTCATCATCAAATATGGATAATTATACAACTAATAATATAGTGTCCTTGAGAAAAATAAACAAAACAATTGAAGAAAGTATTTATTATAGGAAATTGTATATAGTTATTACTAAGCAACTTAAGTTTTTATTATTACATTTTCATTATGTTTAATTTATACCCATGTTTTGTTGTGTATCTAATACACACAAATTACATGTTTTCTTTTTCTAATATTTATTTTAACCAGTCTTTTATTTTGTTCTACTCAATGGCATGGGAAAAAAAAATCCCAAAGAAAGCTGACAGAGATGCTGGTATTTGGATAATGGACTGTGCGGGTAAGAGTGGGATAATAGCAGAATAATAATGTTTACTTAAAGAAAACAAAACAAACAACAACAACAAAAACAACAAACACTGTATATCATTTTTCCTGTCAAGTATTTTAATCATATAATAATGTGCATGTTGAAAATATCCTCATGAGCAAATGTAACTATTTATATTTTGCAGAAGAGTAAAATGGGGCCCACATGTGGGTAATTTAAAAATTGAAGACTTGAACTCAAGTTCAAGTTCAGTTCCTGCACATCCTCTAGAATACATGGTATGGTCAGTCATTTTAATTTAAGCCATTCAAATAAATGTGCAATATCATCTCAAGGAGATTTTAATTTGCATTTTCCTAATGAATAATAATGACGGATTTCTTTTCATGCATTGCATTGCATCTTTGGCAAAGAATTTATTCAAATATTTCCATTTTCTTTTTTTCTGACTATTGAGTTTTGAGATTTATTTTTATATACTACATAAAAATAATTCATGAAGCTCTTTATTTACAAATAAAAGCAGTTTTACCTCTCCTTTTCTAATCTAGATGTCTTCATTTTTCCTCCCTTATGTTGAAGATATGATGGATTGATTGATTTTTGAAAGTTGAAATAAACTGTCATTTCTTACATCACCTTAATTGGTTGTGAGATAAAATAAATTTGTGTTTGTTGTTGATTGTTATTTGCTAATTTTTTAAATTTTTTTTTGCATCATAAAATATATTGATCTTGGAACTTTTTCCTTGAATTTGCCTAGTTTTGTTGGCTTCATAGTGTGAGTTGTAAAATATTGCCATCTTTTCAATTTTCTGGAAGAAGATATGTTGATCAACTGATATAATTTATTCCTGAAAATTTGGTAGTTGCCACAAATATAGCCATCTGAGGTTGAAGTTTTCATTATGGGAAAGTTTAAGGCAAATATATTAAATTGGTTATAACATTATCAATTTCTTCTATTGTAATTCTTTGGAATTCAATACTGAAATTCCTTTCAAGGAATTTGTCTATTTCATGTAAGTTGTTGAATTTATTGGCATAAAGATATTTTTAAAAGACCTAAATACTCTGTTATACCTGCAGAAACTCCATTGACTATTCTTGCCTGTTATTGGCACCAAAATAAACTCTTATGTCCAGATTAGTCTGATTAGAAGATAACCATTATTAGTATTTTCAAAATACCATATTTAACATCATTTATTTTCTCTGTTGTTTTTTTTCTATTTCAGTGATTTATGCCTTTATCTTTATTATTTTATTTTGTTAGCTTATTTTGTATATTTGTATATTTTTCCAATACTTTTTTTTTTTTTTTAACACCAAAACTGAGGTCATAAATTTTAGGCTAATCTGATAGGTGTTTGGTACCACGAAATTCATGAGTACTCTCTTAGCTGTATCCTCAAAATTTTTGGTTAATGTGTTTTTATTTTCATTCAGCTTTAAAATACGTTATTTTTCCTTTTACTTACTTCTTTGGTATTAGGTAACCTACAGGTATACTCTTTATTGTCATATATCTTTGTATTTAGCCAAAGTGTTATTGGTTTCTAAGAAAATTCTCCGGTAGGCAGAGCCATATTTATATGACTCCAATCCTTTTATATTTGTTGAAGCTTCTTTAGTATAGATTATGTTCTGTCTTGGTAAATGTTCCATATGTACTTAAAAATTTGTATGTTCTTCTCTCATTGGTTAGGTCGTTCTATAAATGGTCAATGATGAAAGTGTTACTAAAGTCTTCTATGACAATACTGATTTTTCCATTTATCTGCTCTATCTGTTATTGGGGATATATTGAAACCCTCAAAAATAGTTATGATTTTTTAGTGTTTGAAGGTGTTATATTTCAGCCCTTTCACCTGCATGATTCCAACAAATAATCCTGCCATCAACCTTCTGTCTGTTTATCTACATAAAGCAAATCTTTGTTTCTTTGGTTACTTTTAACATTTATTTTCTTTATCACTGGTTTGGAGAAAGTTACTTAGAATGTACTTTAATATAGTTTTCTTCATTTCCTTTATGAAAATTGAATGAACACTTTAAATACATAGATTTATGGTTCTCATCAAATGTAGAAATATCTGGCCCGTGATCTTCCATATATTTTTACTGTCATCCACTATCTCTTTTCTCTTTCAGGAATTTAAACTTCAATTGCACTGAACTTCTTAAAGTTGTTCTACACCTCAGCGGTGTTCCTTTCTTCCTTTTTTTTTTTTTTTTGTTTGTTTTGTTTTGTTACTTTTTACCATTTCAGGTTTAATAGTTTCTGTTTTTCACTTTAAATTCACTCATCTTTTCTTCTCTGATGTCTAATCTGCTGTTAATTTCATCTAGTGTTTTTTTTAATTTCACACATTATAATTTTCACATCTAGATATATGATTAACTTTTTAAAACAATAAATCTCTCAGGACTCCTAGTGGCTCAATTGGGTAAGCATCCTGGTTCTGCCCCAGTTATGATCTTGCAGTTCCTGAGTTCAAGCCCTGCATCAAGCTTTCCTCTGACAATGAGGAGCCTGCTTCAGATCCTCTGCCCCCCTCTCTCTCTGCTCCTATCCTGCTCTCACTCTCTCTCTCTCTCACCTCTCTCTCTCTCTCAAAAATACACATTAAAAAGAGATAGATCTTTCATGACTCTACTTACTTTTTGAACACTTAAAATGCAGTTGATAATTGTATTAATGTCTTTTCTTTTAACTTAAATATTTGTCTCAATTCTATTCAGCTTCCAATAGTTCAATTTTCTTGCCATAATGGTTTGTATTTCTGGCTTTTTTTCAACCTGATAATATATGTGTCCTATCAATGTTCTTGACTTTTATTCGTGAAATGATTTAGTTATTTGCAAAATTTGTATCTTTTGCCATCTTGTTTTTGTTTTGTTTTGTTTTTTTGTTTTTGTTTTTTTTATTGGTTAGGGAAAAAGGGGGTCATTTTCAGAAGAGGGATAATTATAGCTCAATATCAAGTCAACTTTTTTATGGCCTTTCCAATATCTTGAGGCTTTCTCATGTCTAGTGGAAACATTCACTACTCCTGGCCACATGCAAACATTGGGCACTCTGACCTCTAATCCTTTCAAGATGGGTGTTTTGGCAGCCTCAACTAATTTTCTTACATATACTTATTGGTAGGTAGACAGTTGAGTACGCAAGAAGAACCCACTGAAGAACTTCACAGTTCTCCATGTATGCCTTTTTTCTCTGAAGTTCTTGGTTTTCTGAAGTTAGTCATCTTGGTCTTCCTTGAGTCAAATTTTTCTCCTAAACCCTGTGTCCAATTTCTTCTGGGTTCTTTCTTTTTTCACCATGACCTGCAAACCATATCAGGGTACTCTTCTGGGACAGTCATATGGCTCACCTCATTTTTTTCCTTTTCTGAAGGATCACTTTTAATCATCTAAGGTCTAACATCTTAAAAAAAACTTTTTTTTTTCACATATTTTGCCCATTGCTTTAATGTTCTATGGGGAGAATAAATCCTGTCTTTGATTTTTTATTTTGGGTCAAACCTAGGTGTCGTGCTTCCAGTCATTTACCTACCCTGGATCTCCACAGAGGAAAAGCAAACTATGATCAACCAGGGCAACGCTGTCACAGGATATCTCCCTCGTTTCATTTTAATAAATTTGTGTCACTTATTATTTTGTGGTATATGCATTTAAAAATAATACAACGTAGTTTTCATCCTTCATTGTTTTTTGTTTTTAGAAAATCCAGATAGCATTTCAATGCTACCTCTGAGGATTTTCATAGAAGTATGCACATAATGCATAGAGTGTTATTGGCATTCAAGGCAGGTTTAATTGGGAACTTGGCAGATACTCAGCAAATGCTACCTAGAAGAGTTGATTACAGAATTACATTTGAATTGATGATGTGGAGTTCTCAATGGAAGAAGACACAGCATGAAAACATTTCAGACATGGGTAATATGAAAAAATGTGCAAAGGTGTGAATAGAATATAATGTGTTTGCAAAATCTCAAATAGACTGCTATTTCTGGATTATGAAGTGGAGTTCTGGAATGTTAAGTCAGCTTTGAGAGATGAGGTTGAGCTAGCCGACTGTTGCCAGATCAAAAAAGAACTTGTATAATAGCCAACATAGCTGACCATGACCTTTTGATGGGGGTTGGATAAAAAATAAAGAAAATATAGGAACTATATAAGGAAATATAAGGGAAATAAAGTCTTTCAGAAGCCATATTGAGTTTCCAACAAACACTGGAACACATAATTTGTAGAGTCAATTATTCATATGGTTATGATATTTTTGGCTAATATCATTAAGTAATCATGAAAACACTATAGCGAAGACAGACAACAGATTGATTCCAGGTGTGGGTTTTTAAAGGCTGTACATCCGATGAAGCAGAGCCAGGGGTTTTGTGGATGATGCTATGAAGCAATGAAGTAGTTATGAATTTCAGGGTAAACAAAAAATGAAACTAAGATTGTAGTAGAAGTAGGGTATGACTAGAAAAACTAGGAAGCTGTTTTCTGAAAGTTGAATAGAAGAATGTAAGATTTTGGAATTCAGCAGTTCTATTACAATAACATTAAACAAGATAAAAAAAGATATCAACTAGATCCTCTCCTAATGAGTTTGTGTCCTGAAAAATAGCATTGTCCATTGCCAGTGATATAGCAATTGATGACATGTCTCAATGGAGGAAAACATGATTTCTGTAATTTTTCATGCCAAAAATAAACCTTTATGTTGTGGCCTTCTTCAATCTTCTACCCGTAGATATGACCACCTACAGTTCAAAATGCGTAGAAATTTCCATTCCTCCCTTGTGTCCTGCACTCTCTAATCAAGAGTCCTAAAGCACATAAGAGTGCATGTTGGGACACTCCTCACAATTGCCTCCTCTTTTCTTGACCGACTCCTGCTCATCCTTCAGGTTTCAGCTTCAATGTTAACATTTTCCAAAAAGCCACCTTTGTACCTGTCGCTGCCACCCTCTCTGGAGAGGTCAGTGTGCCTTCTGTATAACCAGAAAATACCTATAATTACAAAATTATTTTGATGTGAAATTGCCAAATTTCCTATTTCTGTGTTCAAAACCAGCATTTAGTGGGGGGTGCCTGGGTGGCTCAGTCAGTTAAGCATCCGACTTCGGCTCAGGTCTCATCTCACCATTTGTGAGTTCGGGGCCCGTTTTGGGCTCTGTGCTGACCGCTCAGAGCCTGGAGCCCGCTTCAGATTCTGTGCCTCCCTCTCTCTCTGACCCTCCCCCACTCACACTCTGTGTCTTTCTTTCTCTAAAATAAATAAACACCAAAAAATTTAAAAAAAAAAAAACAATATTTAGACCAAGCATTAGCATTCTTTCTGAAAATCTCCAATGCAGGTATTAACAGGCTGTGCACAGATCCTGGGTGAAGAATAATTGCTCATGACCTCATTTACGGATTTTTTTTTTCAAGAAGAAGCTCTTGCATTGAATATTTGTACTTTTGTTTTCAACTAGTCCTTAAAACTCTCTGAGAGAATCTCCAAGGATTACATGTTATGCACCCTAGACTCCTTGAATGTAACTGTCTTCCGATATATCTATGTCACCTGTGTTTGCTCTGCTATTAGTAGCCTAGGGAGAAAAAATTATACTCTCACTGGCACAGTGGCAAATGTTATTTCTCTGTTTTTGTCAATGTCTGAGATTGGAGACTTACAAGGCTCCTTAAGCATTTCTATCCAACATTGCTGCCTGAGGGTGTCTTTTATATGCTCACAATCACCATTGTCAGCACCGACTTTCTGGATCTGCTATTTTCCTATTTTTATTTCTCTTTCGGCTCTGGCTGCTATTCCCTGTGGTTATATTACTGCAGAGCATACATCTTACTGCTGGCAGCGGCTGCAGCACATTGCTACGTTAATGCCTACAGACTCGCCAACAGTGCCAGTACAGAGATGTGCAGAAGTTGTTCCCCTGCGCCTCCGTGTCTTTGTGGTATTCTGCCATTCACAATGGTTTAATTCATCTCCCCAGCAGTGACCCTGGGAGTCTAACGATTCACAGAAACTCTTTAGTGAAACACATCTTTCTGGGTTTCACTTGCTGTTATCTCTCCCAGGAGTTCTGATCTGAGTCTGTAGGTGTTAGAATGGGGAATTTAATGTATCCATTTGTGTAGTCATTTGCTCATTCCGTCAACATACTTTTATGGAGTTCCTATTAAGAGTCAGGTGCACAACTAACCAGTGAGAATGCAACACAGGGATTGTTCCCTGCCGAATACAGTGGGCAGTCTAGTCTTCAAGTCTGGTGGAAGAGACAATGATTCAAGTTGTTGTTGTTGTTGTTTGGTTTTTATTCCACATAGTTAAAGAACACTTACATGTCTCTCATTCAGAAAAGAATAATAGAATTGACCAAGTCCTTGCTCTCTTGGAAGTGAAGTCTTTCTTCTTTGGAAAACGAGCTAACGAACAAATAAAATGATAAACAAGTAGTGATAGCTATTATGAAGAAAAACAGCAGAAATATAACACTACGTTATATATGATGAAATATAGGAAAGTATATTTTAGATCGTACAACCTCTCTAAGAATGTGTCATGTAAGCATGGATCTAAATAGACCATCAGAAGGACAAAAGGCATATCCAATAAAAAAATGCAAAGTCACTGTTATTATTACATGTTAAATAATTTCTTTTATTACTAAATTTATTCCGATATTTGTCACAGTTTTCTAGGGCATTGTGTTCCTCTTCCCATGTTGAACATATTTATTAAAATTATTCGTGGGGCACCTGGGTAGTTCAGTCGGTTGAGCATCCCACTCTTGATTTTGGCTCTGATTGTAATCCCAGGGTCTGGGATTGAGCCCAGTGCCAGGCTCTGCACTGACACCTTGGGCCTGCTTGGGATTCTCCCTCTCCCCCGCTCTCTCTGTTCCACAGTGCATTCTATAAATAAATAAACAAACAAACAAACAAACAAACAAACATTAAAAACTGTTAATATCTAAAAAAGGAAACAAAAAACCTTTCTCTCTCTCCTCTGCTCTTCTACCCCACTCGCACTCTTTCTCTAAATTAAAAAAAAAATAATTCTCAAACATGTTTTCCCTCTTCTTTGTCCTCCTACAGTTAAAACTGCATCACAAATGAACTTAGACAGCAAAAAACAAGTATATTTAACCAAGCAGTTTTTCAATTTAAAACACCCAGTTGGCTACTAGTTACTAAACATGGATTTAAATATAGTCAATCCATTCTTTCTAAAATCATTAATTCTTTTATTGAAGTCAATAGGCAGAGGCAATCTAAACATGCCTATTGATTAATCATCAACTAACGGGAGTGATTCAATCAATGAAGTTACAGATAATCATTCCAGCCATTTGTATTAGGTAATTAGATTTTTTTAATGCCTGAGAGGGAAAATAGGTCAGATCTGGTGCTTTATTGATAGTTTACCCTGAGAGACTGATCATGGTTACATGTGTTTTTTATTCTAAAGGGATACTACACAGATTGATTCGTATTTGTTACTGTATATAATATAAATGCACATACATATCATACCTTTCAAAAGATATGTATATATTTTATAAGATATATATATATATATTTTGCCTTTCAGTGTGAGGAATGTATATATACATATATTTCACAATGAAAAGGAAGATGAACTTTTTTAGTTTATATAGAATCAGAAAGCTTATTCTTATTTCGAAAATGCAAAGCAATATATAAGATCCTTGAGTGTGTACAAAATTAATACTAAGTTTTCTAATCCATGATAATGGACATATATATTACATTTTATTACCTTAAGAAACTAAGCATATATGTGATTTTTGTCCCAGCAGTATTTGTTTCAGTTGTTAAGTAATTGAGTCATAAGTTAAAATTAAGAAACACAACTATGAATTTGGTGCTACCTACAATTTTAGTAAGATAAACACTTTTTAGCTACAGTTTTTCATACCCCTTTGTTTCTTCATATTTAATAATGTGTGTTTAGAAAGCCTGCCCAAACACTGCATGGTGTATCTAAAAGTTTGAAGTGCCATTTCTAAAGCACTGAGGTCTAGACCTTTTTATGGTCTAGATACGAAATGGTATACAGAGCCCTGTAATCTACCTCAGAGGTATATAATGACTAAACATAAAGTCAGCATATAAATTCTAAGGAACATCAGGCTCTGTGCAGACAAGCTTGGAGCCTGGAGCCTCTTTCGGATTCTGTCTCCCTTTCTCTCTGCCCTCCCCTGCTCATGCTCTGTTTCTCTTGCTTTCAAAAATAAAAATAAATAAAAATAAAAAATAATGTGTGTATACTTCCTAAGCTGCATCAACTGAGAAAACCTAGAAAAAAATGAATCAGAAGGACATGTGGGTGGCTAAGTCAACTGAGCGTCTGCTCTTGATTTTGGCCCAGGATAGATTCCCGTGTCAGGCTCTGTGCTGAGCATGGAGCATGCTTCAGATTTTCTCTCTCTCTCCCTCTGCCCCTCTCCCTCACTTGTGCTCTCTCTCTCTCTGTCCCTCTCTCTATCTCAAAATAATAAATAAGTAAATAAGTAAACAAACAAGAGTCAGAAACAACGAACCACATTGCACTTGGATTTTCATGTGAGTAAAGGATCAGAACCTCGAAGATTTGGAAAAGAATTCTGACTTTAGGACATCTTGTTCCAGAGATCAAGGAAGTACTCAATAAACAATAGTTGTTTTTGTTGTTGTTGTTGTTTTTGTTTTTTATCTGACACCAAAACTAGTTTAAGGGCATCCCACTGCCTGAATTTTGAAGAGTATGTGAATAGAACTAAATATCGATTGTCCACTGGAATATTCAAGATATTAAAGATATTTCCTCCATTGTAGGTACTATGATGTCTACTTCTTATGAGAAACAAGTCATAGACGAATTAAATATTTGACCCAAAATTTAAAGAAAAACTGTTATTCATTCACATTTAATGATTTTTCTAGTAAGAGACTGTCAACTAATAAAATCTATAGTACTAAAAATCACCATTTTGGTATCTTTAATGAAATATTAGATTCAGGCAAAATCATCAATACATTTTAGCACTGGTTGAAAAGTATTGCTTTATTAATCTATATATTACTTTGTAACTGAAAAAGGGACATGTTTTTACAATGGAGAAAGCTGACAGTCATCACTTTAACTAAATGATTAAAATTAGCATCACTAAAAGTTAGACTACCTATAATGGGTGCTGCCTAATGGAATGTAACCTTAAGTTAGACTCTGAAGAATTCTTTTTTTTTTTTAATTTTTTAATGTTTATTTATTTATAAGAGACATAGAGACAGAGTGTGAGCATGGGAAGGGCAAAGGGAGAGAGGGAGACACAGAATCTGAAGCAGGCTCCAGGCTCTGAGCTGTCAGCACAGAGCCCAATGTGGGGCTCAAACTCACGGACTGTGAGATCATGACCTGAGCCAAAGTTGGCCGCTTAACCAACTGAGCCACCCAGGCACCCCAAGAATTCTTGCCAAAAATATTTAACCTGACTCCAATTGCAATTTAGAGTTATCTTCCTCTTCGGACACAAAATTAAATGATACCACAAGAAAATAGATAAATCAGGATTATTTAACTGCTATGAAAACTTGCCAGATTGCTTAAAAAAATGTAAGTCATTGAAACAAAAAAAAGTGATGGGTGCTATTTTACTTTTAAATAAATGTAGAATCATAACAAGAATATACAATGGAAGATTCTGAATCGTGACTTGTAAAAAAAAAAGAGCCATTCTAAAACCCAAATGCAGAAACTGTGTTAATAAATGATATTAGGAAAGTTCATTTCTTTTGGTATGAAAATGATATAGGGTTGTCAATATAGAACAAGGTTCAATGAAGCACTCTGGCCTCAGAGTGCAAAGGGCAGGTGTGCTTCCTCCCCATTATCAAAATCTGATTTCCTAAATTCAAATTTCAGTAATGCAGCCCAGTGCATGTTCATCTGGGCACATCTGCATTGCTCCCAGGTAGCATTGAGAGAAGAACCTGATTATAGTATTTCCATCATTTCATGGAAAATGAGAAATGAAGGCAAGTTATATCGAATTATTTAAAAGTTTATTTATTTGGGGCACCTGGGTGGCTCAGTTAGTTAAGCATCAGACTTCAGATCAGGTCATGATCTCACTGCTCCTGGGTTCAAGCCCCATGTCAGGCTCTCTGCTGACAGCTCAGAGTCTGGAATCTGCTTTAGATTTTGTGTCTCTGTCTCTCTCTGCCTCCCCCCTGCTCAGGCTCTGTCTCTGTTTCTCTTTCTCAAAAATAAATAAACATTAAAAAAAATTAAAGTTTATTTATTTTGAGAGGGTAGGGGAGTGCAGGCAGGGGAGGGGCAGAGAGAGAGGGTGAAAGAATCCCAAACAGGTCCCTGGCTATCAGCATAGAGTAAGATGTGGGGCTCAAACTCATGAACCATGAAATCATGACCTGTACTGAAATCAAGAGCTGAACACTTAATTGAATGAGCCACCCAGATGCCCCTAAATTGAATTATTTGAGGAGTATAAGGAGTGCAGAAAACAAAATGTTTTTTTCTTGTTTTTTCTTTTGTTGTTTGTTTGTTTTACTTAAAATAACAATTCCTTAGTAAAATATTTTCATAGCATTCCTGGCAATGGTGTGATTCCTTCAGTGTATTTCAAGAGTACTATACTTTGAGCTATTATGTTTTATATCAGAAATTCCACAATGGTCTTCCTCACAGAAACTCTATTATAAATTTTTATAACTATGAATAAGTGATTAAAAAGAAGGCAGTTATTTTGATGAATTAATATCATTAAGCAAAAAAATAAAAATTAGACTTTCCATTTATTTGTGTAAACACAACCAAAAGTCTATCTCAAGCTGTCTTCTCATAAAGGGAATTCAAGAGATATCCTATTGCTCAAGAATAAGAAAATATGCTCACTTTTACCATTATTTCATATTCTTTTGGAAATGTACTTAATGTAGTATATAGTAAAAATTAATTATAGAAAGGGGACTGTTTCACCATTATTTATATAATTTACTACTATTGGCTGATAAACGATATAAGAAAATAAGAGCATAATTGGTGAAAAGCTTATGTAGAGTGATGTAGTAATAGGTATCAAAATTTTAAATGCATATTACTTTTACCTCAACAGTTCCAATTTTAGGATTTATAGATCTATATCTAGATACCTAGACTTGTAAATATAAATGTATATCTGTATTGTTTGGGTAGGAAGTTATTTAAATAATCTGAATTTGAAATAATGAAGACTGTAACTCAGACAATGCACAATGCATATGAAGAATTGAATGCACTTGTGAAATATTTAGGAGTTGGAATAAAAAACACTTCTTGTCTTCTTTAATGTGAATAATGAGTAGAAAATGTAACCTTAGATTTCTCCCAGGCTTTTTCTTATGGTCACTGGTAATGGGTGATGCTAATGGAAGATGGTGGAATATGCACAGGAGGACCTATCTATCAAGGATTGTCATAAGTTTAGATTTGACCAGTTGAGTGTGTAAAACCCAGGACACATCCAGGTTACAAATATCCAGAGCACAATCAAGGAAAGAAGTATTATAAAACAAATAAGTAAATTATTTTAAAATGTTCCAAGTTAGAGGTCAGGCTGAAGATTTATTCTAAGGATATAGATTTGGCATCAGCATCATATAAATGTTTAAGGCATGACTGAAAATGAGGACACCCATCTGCATAGCTTTGCCTTTTTCTGCAGTAATGTTGAGAAACAAATGTGTAGGAGTAATCAAATATTTATATGTGTGATTTATGGTTTCAACTTAACTTAATATAGCATCTAAATCCTAAAAGCACAGTATTTTTTTAAACATTAAATGTATATTTCACCAAACTTGGTTGATGACTTTTCAGTGCATTAGTATATGTCCTGCCTAAATTAAAATACATGCATACACGTGCACACACAGGCACACACCATGTAGAATATAGAATATGCTATTCTTGTTTCCTCTATAGAATGTAATGATTTTGGAAATGACCCTAGCATTTTATAATTTCTAGAGCAATGTCACTTTTAATAGTATAAATCTCCCTACATTTAAGTATAAATATCATTTGTGGTTAAAATTATTAAAAATCTGTTCTTCTATTGATAAAGCAACATAGCGGGCTCTTATAGTCCACCAGATGTTTATGGAGTCTGACATGTCATTAAATGTTCTCTTCAGACCATTTGACTCATTCTATGGTTGGATATTGGAAATATTCCACTTTCTAACACTCATATTTACATTTAGAAGCATCCATAGAATTTGTATATTGCTCAGTAGATAGTATTTTATGGCCCTCAGTGGTTATAATTTTATCCAATATATTAAAAATCAGAGAAAACTATGTAAATATTATGAAGAATCTTGTAAGCCAGAGATAAGTCAAATGTCTGTGACTAGATCGGTAATTGAAATATGAGAAGTGACAAGTATAATATGATTCTGAGCTTTGGTCACTGTTCTACCAGAAAAAAAAAAAAAAAAGAATCCCGCCTTGAGGTATCAAAGTTTCTTTAATCTACAGGGAGTCATGGACAGATAGGGGGCCATGTCTTACTAAAGAAGGGCCTCATGAGTGCAAAAAACCATGGGAACCAGTGCTGGGTAGAAAAATCCGAATTGCAGTTGATAAATCTGGAGCCATATTGTGGACAAATCTAATAGTTAAAAGCTTAAAACGAAGTCATGGGGTTGGGAGGGACACACTTTTGTGAGACTTACCTCTATGGCTTGACCATCCTCTGTAGTAAATATCTTAAATGCTCCAGGCACAGGCACTCCATTCTTAACAAGGCCTGCCCTCAGGAGAAACCAGTTAACCAGAGCCTCATCTGCTGGAATATTTTCAGAGCAACACTGACCTGGGAGAAGGGAAGCACCCAAATCTAGCCCACTGTAGCCTCTGTCTTCCACTGAAGTAAAAACTTCGCTCCACCTACTTATTCCTCCCTCTACTGCAACCTCTGGCAACCAGTGATCTTTTTGTTTTGCCTTTTTCAAAATGCGGTAGAGCCATACAATATGTAGCCTTTTCAGATTTGATATTTTCACCTAGCAATATGCATTTATGGTTCCTCCACATGTTTTCATGGCTTTTGATAGCTTGCTTCTTTATAGTACTGAATAATATTCCATTGTCTGGATGTATCAGAGATTATGTATCCATTCAACTCCTGAAGAATATATTAGTTGCTTCCAAGTTTGGGCAATTATGAAAAAGCTGGTGCTATAAACTTCTATGTGCAAGTTTTTGTGTGGAAATAAGTTTTTAGCATCTGTGTGTAAATTTCAAAAAGTGAGATTGCTGGCTCATATGGTAACAGTATGTTTAGTGAGGCAGGGTGAGAGGTGGGGAGAACCTGCCAAACTTTTGTCCAAAGTAGCTGTGCGTTTTACCTTCCATCAGCAGGTAATGAGTGAGAATTTCTGGTATCCACATCCTCTCCAGCATTCAGTGTCATCAATGTTCTGGATTTGGGCAATTCTCATAAGTATACAGTGGCATCTATTGTTTTAATTTGCATTTCCCTAGTGAAATATGATGTGGAGCACCTTTTCATATGCTTATTTGCCATCTGTATATCTTCTTTGATCAGGTGTTAGGTAAGGTCTTTGGCCGTATTTTTAGTCAGATTGTTTATTTATTTCATTGAGCCTTTTGTTTGTTTGTTTGTTTGTTTCGAATTGGGTGAGATCCCAAGCAGGATCTGGTGTGATCTCAGAAATGTTGTCTCCTGAGACTAGGGCAAGTTTTGATGGCCTCGGCTGGAGAAGGCAGCCCCCCAGCTTCTGCATTATGGTGAATGTCTTGATTCGGTATAAGAATAGGAATGGGTTTTCAGAAAGTCAGTTTCAAAACAAAAACCTGAAAAGAAGGGTAATGAACCAGGAAAAAACTGAGATAAATATAGTGGACTGATTTCTGAAATTATCCTATTATATGTATACTTGTGTAATTTTGGCTTCAGTGTATGTAATATTTTTATTGCATAGACTGCAGTTGTTACAGTTGTTGTTACTTTACAACTTTAGCATCTTTCAGACTTTAATTCACAATACATAATATCAACAACCATGAGATACTGTTTTTTTTTAATTTTTTTCTAATTTGTCCCCTATTCACTTTGAACAAATTTAGGGCATTCATTATTCCTTCTTTTCTCTTAAAGATAAGCCTCTCAGCATTACCTAAATCGCCATTATTGTGCCCTTTATTATTTTTACTTTTTTCATTTGTTTGCCTTTCATGAACACTCTTCTTAGTTTTATTGGTATCAGTTCTAATGTTTTCAGGTTCACTATCTGCCATCCTATCTGATTTATCATTCAGCTTGCTCTGGTATTATCAGAGAACACATTATTAAGTTTATTGTTCTGTTTCTTCTGGCTGGCATATTTAACAGGATTAGAAAAATTTTTCTTTTCTTTCCTTTAAAATGAAGACTCACTATGTTTTTTTGCTAGTAATGAGTACCTTGCTATATCATTTCATTATTATGATTGTGTTCAGTATTCTGGGCAGTAACAATTTGACCGCTTACCAACTAAAGTTTTGTTTGTGGTCCCCTGTGCATCGATAATTAAAATCCATGAATTCTTCCCAGATAATTCAATACTAATTTAATATATAACTTAATATATTATCAAGTGCACATTCGGTGCAAATTATGGCTTTGTTTAGATTGTTTATAAGTTCTTGTGACAAGGTTACTCTTATACTTATGATTGACTCAGTAATTGACCTTATTGGGGAGAAAACAATATTGTAGTTCACTTATTTCTTTTACCATATTTATTATATATATATACACAAATGTAAAAGTCATGGTTGAAAGTGTTAAAATCATACAGATTTATTAATTTATTAATGAAGATAAAACAGAACATGATTAAAGTCAGAGTAGACTGTGGTTCATTCAATGTTAAAATTAATCAATTAAAAGTCATTCCTTAAAGTTTATATGCCAGAGAAAAATAAAAATTAAAAAAAGAAACCTCAAAAACTGAACACATAATATATACTTTAAAAATAAAAGAGTTGTATGTTACATGTTACAAACATTCCCCCAAAGTATAGAGAAAAATATTGAAAGAAAGCCTGTGAAAGAAAAGATGTACATAAATTTCAGGAAATGTACAAACTTAAGTGTTGGTTTGGATTATTCCAATCACATATGAGGAAACCCCACTTAAATTATATTAAGAATATATTTGCTCCTATATCTGAAATGTCCAAAGATGATATAAGTAATGGAAGTTCTGTGGAAATGTCTCAACATTTTTTTTCTGTGATTGTCTTGGTTTGTGCTCCTCTTACGACCTTTATCCTCTGGCTCCCTTCCCTGGCTGCAACAGCAGTTTCTCGTGTCACATCTAGACACTACCATCCAGATAAGAGAGGATCTTTCCAAGTAGATTCAGCAGGATGGGAATAAAGCCGCATTTCCAGAAGCCCTATCCACAGCCAACTTCAGGGGGCTGCAAGCTTGTTTCAGAGAAAGGCACAGTGGCGGCCTGGGTGCATTGGAGCTGCTGATTCAGCAAAGGCGAGCCTTTGCCCACCTCTCATGTAGGTACTGAGAACGCCCTGGAGTGGACTTTGCAAAACCAGGAGGATCACCTACCTACTATTGGTTGAGACTCCAGAGAGTGGAAAGGGAAGGCTTTCTTTATCCCAGGAGGGGGCACTGCCCATAGTCTGCTGTCTGGCAGGAGTCAGGACAGGCAGCTGGTATGCTGCAGAGGCAGAGTCTTTCTGTAGGTCAATAGGGTACCTGACAGAGTCTGTACTCACCCTACAAGTATCCTGAGTGTCCAATGACAGAGGGAGCATGACATTAAATGGCAAATAAAAACCAAATAAAAACACATGACAAATCAAGAAAGAAACAAAGACTGAAAAGAACAAGTGTTACACTGTGGTACCTTTTGTGGCACTTTTCTCTCTTGCTTTTTGAAAAAGAGACCCTATGTTTCATTCTGTCATCACCCTGCAAATTAATTATCTTGCTGTTGTCTCAGCATATATGTTTTCTTGTTATGCATTGGCCTAAATATTGCCATACTTCCAACCCTGAATTAATAGGATGGCAAGGAAAATTACATGTAAATTTGAAAGAAAAAATAAAGATGGGAGTAGGATTAACCACCCTGAACTTCATAGTTATATGGTAGAGTTGTAATAACCTCAATAAAAACCGAAATTCTATTTACAAGAGGGCATTCAGCGCTGAGCAAATGTCCACAACAATCTGTGCAATAAAGTACCTATTAAAAGAAGAAAAAAATGGATGAGAGTCAGCTGCCAAATAAAGAAAGAAATCTACTAGAGACACAAAAGTCATAGAAAAAATCCTTAAGGCAGAAGAGAGAGAGAAAATAACGTTATTTTCCAATAATGGAATCAAAAAAGCATCAGGGATTAGTTGACATCACAGATACTGGAGTCTTGCTGTCAAATTTCTGAGGGAAAAGACACTTTGGGGTCATTATCTAAAATTCTCTTCTCAGTCAAATTAATAGTCAATAGTGAAGCCATAAAAGTTGTTTTCGTATATAAAAGACAATGAATATTTGCTTCTGATGACTTTTTTATGCTCTAGCCAAATCTCAGTGGCTCTCGCGGCTGAAAGGTGGCAAGATAGAAGGTAGGGCCCAGGAATGATGACTCCATATATAAAGCATCAGATAAATAACTTGCAGCAGTCCTATGAGCGTCTTCTCAAAAGCAAACAGAAGGGATATTTCTAAAAAATAAGAAATCAGGAAGAATCATTAGGAATGATTGAAAGCTGAGAAAAAAAAATGGTAGTGATAAAGGCACAAAAATGAAAAGTTTAAGAAAAGTGATCAGAAGCTCCAGTAACAAATATTTCCATACAAAAGTTACAGTCCAAAGAGGAAAAAAAGTAAAAGATTTGGTGGAGAGAGAAAAAAATTTGAATTATAAAATAAAATAAAAATATTTGTTTTTAAAGCTAAGGAGGATATTATTTGAGTGCATAGGGAGTGATAAGAACACCCATATATAAACGAAAATAGAATATTTAAATTATTGGCACAGAATAAACATAATCTTCTAATGACAATAATGCAAAAAATTTATTGCTTCCTAATCTTAATCAATCTAGGGATATGTAATTAAAACTAAGTTGAAGGCAGGACATAAAATAACTCAAAATCTTGAAAATACTAAGTTAAAAGTATTATTGCTAGAAACTGGGAAGGTTGGGGAGGAAAAAATTACTCTCAGTCCATGCCTGAGATTCTGTTAGTAGTTGATTGAAATAGATATAAAATTTTATGTTTTAAAATTGAGACCATAGTCAGTGATGAAATGATCTGAGGGAACCAAAGGACTCAATGATATAAATAAATATCATTCAGGAGGAGAGAAAAGAGGTTAGAATAAGCATTATACTTTTTTTTGTTTTATAGTAACGAGCCAGTGTAAATTTTCTTACAATGATAAATGGACAAATGGGTGGAGCATATAAAAAAAAAAGAAAACACTGTAAAAAAATAAGAATTTGCCTTTGAGGAGTTTAACTTGGATAGACAAGGAAGGTTTTGTAGATCTATGTTATTTGTCCATGAAACTTACTCATTTTTACCCTGTGCATGAAAAAGACAGTTATCAAATCTTTATCCCTCCACTTGATACCATGCAACTAGTTCAGGGCAATGGAAGGGAGTAGAAGAAGGTCTTCAGCCCATGCAGAGCTCCTTGGTTACTTTTTTTTTTTTTTTTTCCATTTTCTGCTATCTACAGAAAGAACCATTTAAGTACGCT
The DNA here is from genome assembly GCA_030068075.1 of Paguma larvata. NCBI lineage: Eukaryota > Metazoa > Chordata > Mammalia > Carnivora > Viverridae > Paguma > Paguma larvata. The sequence continues at coordinate 22,116,100 of CM057839.1, read as the reverse complement.
GCCTAGCACAGAAGCCCTTATAGGAATGTCCACATCAGTTTGAAAGAACAAAAACATTTCATGTGTTAAGCTACAGAAATTTGGGATTCGTAGTTTATACCAGCTAGATATAATTGCACTAAATAATTTAGACAAGAAATCTGTTTTGTGATAAACTCTTCTAAGTACAGATGATAATGCTGTCATGTGTGTGATGAAAATTGTTTTTAAAATGTCAGAGAAAACAAAAGTAAGAAGCATTTGCTCTTGTTTTATGGAGGGTTAAAATTGCATGCAGTGCAATTTTCACAATATCATTATATCTATCTTGCTAAGTTTCAAAATAACACTATATTGAAAACTTAGGATTTCAATGTCTTTGAAAATTATAAAATCCATATTTTTAAGGAAATGAAAACACTAACATGAAAAGAGAACACGTGCCCCATGTTTACTGCAATATTTACAAGAGTCATGACTTGGAATCAACCTCAGTGTCCACCAGTGGAAGCATGGATAAAGAAAATGTGGTATATATACAAAAAAGAATAGTATTCAGCCATAAAATAGAAAGAATTCTTGCTGTTGATGACAACATGGATGGACCTTGTGGACACTATGCTAAATGAAATAAGTCAGATGGACAAAGACAAATACCATATTATCTCAACTGATACGTGGAATCTTAAAAACAAAACAGTTCTCATAGATACAGAGAGCAGATTGGTGGTTATCAAAGGCAGAAGGAAGAGGGTAGGTGAAGTGGGTGGTGGTAGTCAAAGATACAAACTTCTAGATACAAACTAAATGAGACCTAGAGATGTAATGATGACTATAGTTAATAATAATGTATCATTTATCTGAAAGTGCTGTGTAGATATTAAAAGTTCTCATGACAAGAAAAAATATTTGTAATTATGTGTGGTAATAGATGTTAACTAAATTTATCGTGGTGATCATTTCACAATACATGCCAATATTGAATCATTATCTTGTACAACTGAAACTAATGTCGTATGTCAATAAAAATAAAACAAATAAAAATAAATGATGGTGTATATTTGCATATATTTACATTTACTAAAATGTTATAAAATAACTAAATAATAATTGTACTCGCAAGTGAGTGTCTTCTCAAGAAACAAGATAAAGCCATTTATTTGGCAAAAAATACATTTCATAAAAGGAACCAAGACATCAGCATAGAGCTCAAACAGCCCTCGAAAAATGGAGAGCACAGTATGGGTGCTCATTGAGGAACTTACAAAAAAAATGCATGCAATAATTTAAACCTAATGGACTGTAAAATGCTACCAAACTGTTTTATTAATGCAAGAGAGTGAGAAAGAAAATGTTTTTGAGTGCGTATTTACAAAACCATAAAATGATTACTGATTATTGTCACTGCACTTTGGCATATGAGTAAGCCTGCTTTGATACTCATGCAATATTTTAGCCTCACCCCACCCCACCATAATTTAACCTTTTTAAAAAGAAGTGCTACCCCAAGAGTGCATGAGCCAGAATTTCCTGCATGGTAAACTAATACAAATTTAGTGGCTTAAAGTAAAATCATTTTATCTAGCCCATCATTCTGCGGCTCAGCTGTGGATTCTTCTGAGGCTGCTCAGCTGATCTATGCTGGGTTCTCCCATGCATCTGTTGCCAGCCGATGTGTCGCCTCGCTGCTAAATGATCTAGGACGGCCCTTTCCATGTGTTCCGCACTTGGCGGCCTGATGGAATAGGGAAGTATGCTGGGACCACACATTTCTGGTTCTCGTGATTCCTTGTCACCCAATAGGTTAGCCTGGGCATCTTCCTGTGGGTATTTCATGGTAGTCTCAGAATTTCAAAGGGCAGCAAAAAAAGCATGTGTTAATGTGCAGACACTTTTACAATCTAATGGAAATGGCAACTTTCAAAAAACTAAATGTCCTCATTTAAATATACCTCATATAGGTATATGAATTTCTATTTATGTATTTGTACAAATGATATATACATGCACTGTTATATATACACAAAACATAGATGCATAAACATACACTTCAGGCTTTTTTTACAGCATAAATTGATGATGGAGTCTTCTCTTTCAGGTTGCCTTCATGGACCATCGCCCATTCCCAGAAATCTTACCATTCAGGGCTTCAGCCTGTTCAGGGCTCCAAGAAACCATACTATTCCCTATCCAGGGACAGTTCTTTACTTAGTCCATGAATATCTATTGAACAAACAGCCCTCGAAAGTGGACAATATCTAATACCCTGTAAAGTGTTAGCAATATCTAATACACTAGATATTTAGCAATGATAGGAACATATAAAGTCTGTGAACTTATGGAACTAAATTTGTAACACAAACAAGGGAAAGAAAAGTTAAAAACAAATCAATTGAGAAAGTGTTTTTCAGACTTTGCTGCACAGATTCTGGCTTAGTGGATCCACAAAAGATCTAGAATGCTAATTTATTCTAGGGTCATATATATATATATATATATATAGGCATTCATTTGCTGATATTTGATTACAGATACTTTCCTATGGCATTATATTTTCCTTTTACAGCTATTTCTTTCATACAGAAATTATTCGAATTTTCTGTAGTTCAAGACTTCAGTACTTGTGTGCTGAGAAGTTATTAGAGTGAAATGTATTAAGTCATTGAGAATTCTGCAGTAGCCACAAGGATCTCTTTCTTTCTATAATAATACTATGACCCTTGTCTTGTAATAGTGATATACCCTTATATAGTAAAAAAAAAACAATACTCTTGTCCTCATAAATATATTAGCATAGTTATATTTAAATGTCTTAGTATCTCTGCATAGATCAGATAGTTCAAATTTATAGTTACTATACCAGTTGTTAGTTTACATAATTATAGTACTTTTACTGGTACATTCCTGAAGATCCTATTTTTTTATTTAAATACAAAAGATACTTAGTTTAAAGTACTTATGAAAGGCAGAGACAATCATTAAAGTAAATACATTTAATTTTGGGTAAGCACAGCACGTCACCTTTATTCAAAATATCTAGAACTTACAAGCAACCAACATGCCTTTTGGTGAATTGCTAAGCAAACTGTAGTGCATCCACACAATGGAAATATTACTCAGTGATAAAAAGAAATGAGCTACCAAGCCACTAAAATGAATGGAGGAAATTTAATACATATTAAATACTCTATAAAGTAGCTTTCTAAAAAAGCTAAGTACTATGTGATTCCAACCATATGATATTGTAGAAAAGAAAAAAGAACAATGAAAAAACATCAGCGTTTCCAGTGGGTTGGGGACAAAGCAAGAGGGCTGGTAGGCAGAGAACAGGGCACTTTTAGGGCAGTGATACTGATCTGTATGATACTGTAATGGTGGATATATATCTTTATGCTTTTATCAAAACCTATGGAACATACAACACAAAGAGTGACCCTAGTAGAACTTGGACTTCAGTTAGTAATATTGTATCAATATTGGCTCATGAAGTATAACAAATGTACCTCACTGATGCAAATGTTAATAAGGGAAACTGCCTCTGTGTTGTGTGTGTGTGTGTGTGTGTGTGTGTGTGTGTGTGTGTACGCACGTGTGTGTTGGGGGAAAGGGGTATTTGAAAACTCGCTGTACTCTGCTCATTTTTGTTTGGTCAATTTGTAAATATTCTACAAAATAGAATCTATTAATTTAAAAACGACCAACATTTCTGGTGTGCTTAGGTGGCTCAGTTGGTTAAACACCGATTTTGGCTTAGGTCATGATCTCACGGTTCATGGATTTGAACCCTATGTCCAGCTCTGTGCTAAAAGCTCAGAGCCTAGAGCCTGCTTCAGATTCTGTGTCTCCTTCCCTCTCTGCCCCTCCCCCACTCATGCTCTGTCTCTGTCTCTCAAAAATAAATAAATGTTAAAAAAATGACTAACATTTCTATACTGTAGGACACTGGGTAATCCAAATAACACACAGAGAAACAAACATCGTAGTCAAGGGGTTATGTAGTCATTGTGTTATGAAGGAAATATGATGACTCCTACTTTTCATCAAAATGTAGAGTCATTTATTTGAACTTCAATTAGAAAGGCATAATTCCTGCTAAAAGGATTAGGTTATAAAACTCCCTTCACCTCAGTGCACAAGATATTGCATCACAGAGATGAAAACAGGGAGTTTGATCAAAACTAGTATTACCAGAGCATTGCTAACAGTTCTGCTGGTACTGGTGATGATGATGATGATGATGATGATGATGATGGTGATGGTGATGATGAAATCAACATTACTTAGCGTTTAATATATGAAGGGTACTTTATGAGCCTATTCTTCTTTTTTTTAATTTTTATTTTTTATCTTTGAGAGAGAGCATGAGTGGCAGAGAGACAGGTACAGAGGATCCCAAAAAGAAGCAGGCTTTGTGCTGACAGCACCCAGCCCTATACAGGGCTGCAACTCATGAACTGTGAGATCATGACCTGAGCTGAAGTTGGTTGCTCAACCAACTGAGCCACTTACTTGTTCCTGAATCTGCTTTCATAACTAGTCTCAATTTATCCTAACAACTCTGTGGTGAAAATCCTTAGATTACAGGGAATAAGAGAAAACACAGAACCTGAAAACAAACACTGTTTTTAGAGCTAGAAATTGTGATAGATTTGATAGTAATCCAGTGTCTTCATTAAACTTAGAGGAAACAATCAGAAAGGTTTGGCAAGAAAAATAATGAAAGTATGTTTTAAAACTGAATGTTTTTTAGCTATACTAGAGTAAGAGTTTTAATATATACTTTGTAAGAAATTTATTTTTTATTGATATTGTGTTACTACAAACCACAGTACATTAATAATAGTATTGACTAATAATTACCTTGCTTCAAAGGGAATAGTTAGTATGTGTCTATATTTTACTATGTCCCTTCTTAAATATATATGAATACTGATAAATGTGGTATTATGGTACCACATATTACCGCATATGGTAATAGTATACATTATATGTATACGCATGCATTAATCTATAGATGGAAGTACATGTACATATGCACATGCATACCTACATGCATGTTTACAATTGCACAATATTCTGAAATGCTCTAATTCTTATCATGTAATGTTTTAAAGTATTCTCAGTAAAGAGCTGCGTGATTTAAATTATCCTCACTATAGTTAAGATTCAGGACCCCAAATTAGGAATCTAGTTAAATAATAATCATTATAAATATCTCTTTAGCTTAATTTTCTTAATTATTTTTGAAAGGCTAAGCAATGGACGAACAGAGCAAACCATTCTAACAAACAAAAAATATGATATGTATAAAAAAAATCCTCAGCTGATTATTTTATCTGAAGGATAAAATCTCAGACACTGTAAAAAAACATTGACTCTCACTTTACAGTTATTTCTAAGATATTTAATTATGTATTTTCAAGATGTAATTGGTGAGAACGGAGGTGAATGTCCTTGAAATTTTACTGTCTCTGCACTCATCCCCTCAATAGATTCGATGCTTGCTTATTATTTTAAATAACGAAGAAAATAAACTCTAAGAAACTAAGAAAATAATAATGTTTAGTGATCATTGCTTTTGCCTAAAATAAAATTCTACCATGTACGCTTTTGTGTATGTGTGAATGTGGTATAGTTATTTGGCAAACTGTATTTGTATAAGAAAAAAAAAATAATAAACTTACCTATGCACCAATTTCCAATTTGCTGTCAATTACTAACAGCATGTGGTTTGCATATTTCTCTTTTAAGTATAATGTTTAAAATCTATTTTTAAAATAATGAAGAATGGTTGCCCAACATTTCAACTAACCATGAAAAATATTATTCTCATCTTTGGAAAGTAGTTTTTTTAATAGTATAACATTGCAGCCATCCTCCTTGAATGATAATATATTTTTAATCTCTAGGAAATGCCAAAAAAAAAAGTGTTAGTTCTTAGGGGAACTATATATGCTGATAAATTAGCATCTTCAAACTTTTCAAACAATTGTATATTCCTAAACTACGTCTGCTTCAAAATTATAGCTGCATGTAATAAATGTAAAGAAAAAAAATATTAGGACATTTCCAGTTCTACGATATATCATTTAAATGGGATTTCTGTTCCGTAAATTGAATCAAACCGTTTACAGAGTAGTGCTTTCATACTTTTCTTGATGGATGTGAATGAATTCTTTATCATTGTTGCTATCATACCATAGTAGAGAAATCTAAACAGATAGATACAATTTTCACTAAGAACAAGATCAATTTCACTTTTTGGCAGTTTCTAAATTGTGTTTGTCAATTGTTAGTGAAATTATGGAGATAGATGATCACCGGTCCTGACCTTTCATTACTCCAAGGCCACGGTGTAAAGGAGCAGGTTGCTGCCAGTAAAGTTCTCTTGCTTTGTTTCAATTTACAGGATCTCAGAGTTATTTCTCAAAGCACAGAATTAGATAACTGGCTGGAAAAGCTTATGGCATTGCCAGTATTGCATTTTAGATATCAAATCTAACTTCTAGATTTTTACAAATCTGTTCATCCTATTGTACCTACTTATAGGTCAATTTGTTCAATTATACATCTATATATTAAATTTTTTAGTATAACTTTACCTGTCCCTTTAACTTATGATATTTATTGAATATCCTTAATTATGTGTGAAATGTCCTCCTATGCAATATCTAGGTGTGCTCTTTTTTCTTGTAAAGTGTTTCAAGCCTAATTTTTGGCAGGAAAAAGTACTTCCAGCTAAATCAGATCCCCAAATTATTAACTTTCTCTTATGCAGATTTATTTTAAAATCAGGAATTAATGCAAAAAATAATCAAATGGTGACCCTGAAACAACTCTAGACTCTTCTGTGAACATCCTTTATTTTGAGTGACAGTACAGCTGTGAAATATAACATGTAATGTGATCTCTTTTGCTGAAATAAATCCAATATTATTGCACTGATATCATCCAATTATCTATGGGATGGAAAAATAAATAAGTAAGCTGCTACTTATGTAAAGATTCCATACATGTGGGCTTACTTTTTAATTTGAGAGCAAGATATAATCACTGTTCCCTCTGCCCATCCATAGCACACCCCCCCACCCCGAAACATGCATATACTCTAAGGAAGCCTATTTTGAAGAAAATTGTTTATACCTTTCAATGAGTAGTTTATACTCATGAATCACTTACTAGGAAAATTGATGTATCTGAAATGCCAGAATTCTCCATCTACACTGGAAAGGCAGACAAACTGACTATAAACCTGAGGTTTGAGGGTTATTGTAAAAGGACCCTACTTCTTGCAAAGTATTTTCTCTTTTATGTTGAAATCATCAGTTATTATTTGGACTAAGGTGTTCTCATCCCAAGAACTTTCTATTAAATTCAAATAACCCTAGGTAGTAGTATTTATTTATCTATTTCCATTTATTTTCATCCTTAAGGCAGATTTAATACCTGATATTTTAATATTCACCAAGAATCAAAGTTCAGTGTTCTAAAGAATGTAACAGGACCATACTTGAACATAAGAACGTTCCATGTAGATGCCACTGCATAATAGACGTTGAGAAGTGTCAGAACTACCATGGCTTCCTTAAAAGTTGTTTGGGCAGATGGTAACTATGTAAGGTTGAGGCTTACGCTTTCTTATCTAATAGCTTTATGTGTTAATACTTTATTATTTCTATACATGTATTTTTTCTGTTATAATTTTGTATCATTGATTGCTGTCCAAATCTTAAGCCTTAAATACTACTTATCCTGAGTTTCTAGTGTCATAGCAAATGGAAAAAATGAGAAATTTCCCCCAAAATGATGGAAGAGAATACAATGATTTTTTTTATGCAGATAAACTCCAAACTCCGAATAGTCGTGTTTTGCATATCTGTTCAGTTAATTGGAGCGTCTAGTCTTTCATATAGTGTGAAAAGCTAGTAAGATTTATTTTTTGCTCTTGTTTATGACTACTATAATAGTCATAAGAGAAATGTTAACCATATAGCTATTGTAAAATATATACACATATACTGTATCATATATGTATACTGTGCATATATTATATATATATATACATATATATACACTATATTGTGTGTGTGTATATATACACACAATATTGTATAGATGGCCATTTCAATCAAATTCTTTGGGGCAATGATCCTAATAATATCATTACTAATAATAAATTATTTTAAATATATCATATGTTTGTGTTTGCCCTGTTTTGCCCTGTAAGCTGTAGACGTTTGGAAATCAGATCTATTTGCTTTATCATTTCTTTTTTTTTTTTTTAATCAGAAATGTTAATTTCATGGTCTATCACTTAATAAAAATGCATATGTCAAATAAATGGGAAGACTCTTGAAAATTTTCAGTTGTGTTTTTCTTCTATAGATCTATAGCTATTAAGATGTGAAAATTGTTTTCTATTTAATTTTCAAAATTACTCTTTGATGTTTCCACAACCAAAGAAACCAGAGTCTTTTATTTCTCACCTTTAAAAAAAGCCGAATAAAGATAACAATGCTAATGCAATTTGCTTCTCATCATATTTTTAAAATTCTAGTGTTATTTAAAAGAAACAGTTGTGTTTCACTCTTTTCAATTTACGCTTCTAGTTTTTACTTACATGTTAGTTTTTCTTTCTATTTAGATTTTGTACTCTTATTTTTTCCATATATCTGTAATGGAAAGCAAAACATTGTGTGATTTCCATAATTTTGTTATGACTCCTTTACACTACCTGTTAAAAATGGAGACGAAAATACTTTAAAATGTGGCAAAGGGAAATGGGGACAATATGACAACAGATAAAGTAAAGCTGGATGCTCTGCTTGAAAAGACTTTACTGTATTATCACAACACCTGGAAGACTATAGTTCATGGCCATTACCAACTCTAAACCTAATATGTAATGGCATTATGCTATGTTTACTTTTGTATCTAGCATGTTTTGGTCAACATTATATTTAGAAGTTTATTCATGTTGTTGCATGTAGTAATAGTGCGTTCTTTTTATTTAATTTTCTTAACATTTCATTTTGAAATAATTATAAATTCAAAAGAAATTTCAAAAAGAGTATGGTAATGTCTCTTGTACCTCAGTTAAGTTTCAATCAGTCATTATAAGATATTATATTCATAGATTTATGTGCAAACATAGAAAGATAATACATTGGCAAACTAAATCCAGAAACAGAGTTTAAAAAATAAAAATGTGATTCCGTAGAGTTTATTCTGTGAATCTAAGAATGTGTCAATATTAGAAAGTCTCGCAATATAATTCAACACAATTCCAGTTTCCAAAATTAATGGCAAATAACCATACAGTTGTACAATAAATTCAGGGAAAACATTTATAATATTATATTAGTTATAATTTAGTTTTTATGTAAACTAAAAGTAAATGGGAACTTACATTTCAAATACAATTTATTAGTTAAAATCTCTGGCTTATAGTTAATAATCATGAGAAACTTATTGGTTTACCATTAAAGTGATGGATTTTTACTGTCATTATTGCTTTATTTTATTCTACTGGAGTTTTGATTATCTCAATAAATATGGAAATATCACTTAAAAAAAGTTACCGGTTACTGACCAGGGCACTTTATAAAATAAGAATAAAAGGAAAGTTTCTTTTTTTAGCAAGACAATAAACACAAGAAATCCAGAACTCTTAATATGAAAATATTACTTAATATGACTTCATAAAATATGGAAAAAATGTCAGTAAATACCTTAAACTAAAAAAATGAAAGTGAGCAGGGTAACTTCTATGCTTAACACTTGTTCAAATGTTTTGATTTCTTCAAAGGTTTTTACACATCAGTGAGCTGCATTGTTTTAAAATTATGCATCAGTAATTTTACATAAAAAATACATTTAAGTTACTTTCACATGTATGACACAATATTAAATTTGGTAAAAATCAAGTAAATATAAATTAAAATAACAAAGAGATGTCATTTTAAAAATATCAAGAGAGAAAAACCAAATAATTATATTACACCTTGCCGAAGAGATTATGAGGAAGCCTGAATTCTCATATGCTCTTCATTGATATTCTGAATTTCCTCTACAGTTTTTTAGGACTGGGGTGTGGAGAGAATGGCCAATCTTTGACCATTTTTAAAATACACATTTGCTATATTTTACTAACTACATCTCTAGGGATTTACCTTATACATACATTGACGTGTGAGAGCACATATTAAATGGGAATGTGCTATTTTTAAAAAAGCAGTATCTGTTATTGCAAATATATTTATACTATCAAATGACTACAAACAACGATTTGTTCACATTAAAAATGTTGTTTATCATCATGACTCAGTGCATTATAAATGTAGTAAAGCCAGCGAGGAGAAATAAAAATAATTATATGTAATTCACTTTTTTTTTTAGCAATGTTTAATAATCCCATCAAGTATCCCCCCTTGCTATTCCATTAGTTTACTTGTAATCATCTTGTAGTAAAATATTAAATGTTTATAACTAATCAATGCCTTATTAGAGTAAAACTAAACTTAATTATCACCTCTAGGAGGGTAAAAAGACAATGCTGAAAATCCTTAGGCCTTAAAACCCTCCATTATATTCAATAGACTATATCTATATAAATTAGTTTTCTCATGTTTACCACAGTTACATGATTGTGTCAATGTCAGCGATCCAGAACTATAGAATCGCCTGCCTAGACAAACATAGGGTAAGCTCTGTCAAATGAATGAGCTGAAAATTAGTATCATTTCACTTAAAGTATCTAAATAAATTCATTTAGATGATTTACTTTGCAAACACACTGCCTTGTTTATTTTTGTGAAAGCTGCAAACTATAAACCATATAGCTTATTAATATGGCTTTAAACAGCATGTAAACTGCACCATTTTTACTGTAATGTGTATCAATAATGTATTTAGGTTTTTTAAAAAAGTTTTAATGCAAGGTAAAAGCAATATAAAGCTTATCTATTTAGAATGAATCTAAATATTAACAAGAGATCTTTTTCTTTACAATGCTTTTAATAACCTTCAGCCAAGACTTTTACAGAAATATGCGTTCTCTTACAATTATTGTTTCATAGTAGAAAATATCCATTTTGAAGATCTTAGGGAAGTTCTTTATTTAAATCTCTAATCTTTCAAAAATATCTATTGGTATGTCATTCACTTCAAGTTTCGACAATTGAAATAGTCCTTAATGACAATCTAATATTTCCACGGGTATTTATCTTTTATTTATAGGAATATTTAAAGCATCTTTTATCAAAACAAGGGGCATACATGTGGTTCAGTGCATTTTTTTAATTGCTCTTTTTCTTTAAAAGAGATTCTTTGGCAATTACAATAATTATCATCCTTTCCTCTGTGGGGTTTCTATTATTCTCTGAGTCCTGGCACTGTCCAACTGCCTCGATAATTATTGCTGCTAAATACTGTGATTATGTTTCTTGATTTAAGAGAGTATTTTTTTTATCACAACAGAATATCTAAATTAAAACTGAAAGATAATTACCTTCTCAATGTCTCCACTTATACTCTTATCTACCTATGTATCTAGGTATAGATAATTTCTTATTTGGAAAGTAATTTAAAATATAAAATGTTTCATTATGCAAGAGTATTTGATCTTATTTCTCAGCATAGTGGACTCTGCGTTAAAATAGTTTCGAAGTAATTACACACTTTGGTCAATTTGGTGTCAGTTGGATTAAATCAACTAAGACTTGAGTGGATAAATAATGGTAGAGTGAGTAGCTTTTTACTTATGAAATTTATAGAAAAGACATTCTGAACTAAGTACTGGATCAGGAAAATGGTAATAGCATTCTATTCCTTCATCTAGGATGTAATTGAAGGAGTTCATGTTTTCTAGTTACATTGGTTAGAAGAAATTCTCATGTTGATCATGTTTCTGATTTAATCATCTCTGTAGAAAACATTGCTATTTCTAAACTCATAGGATTCTGATGACTTGAATTTCTGTCTTGCTCACACTATAATTTTACTATTTGCGCTATGACATTCAATAGCCCAATGTTTATTAACCTCGCTAGAATCTCAGAGTTAGATGCAGGCTTCTGATTCCTCAATAGTCTGTTTTCCAGAGGCTACATTCAAACATGTTTTTTAATTAGATGATTAAATAATATTAATAGAGAATACATATGTATGACACAAATGCCAAGAAACAGAAGGATGTAATGCAAAAAATAAGTTTTCTTTACAACACTGTCACTCTGATGTAATTCCTTGCAGTGGAAATATCCAGTTACAAGTTTCTTCTCCCTTTTTGGAGAGATCCTCTACATAAATAGCTAAATAGAAATTCTGTCTTTCTCCATATATATGTTAGTATACATGCAGGTATATATTTAATAAATAAATGTGCCTGCATTTTACATAGAAGTCACCCTATAAATATTCTCTTCTACACTTCCTTAAATTAATAATCTGTCATGAAAGTTCTGTTGTACTAGTACCTATGGTACTAAGGCTGCATTTAGCAATCAACGGGCACCGACCTTAAGCTAGATGTTTGCTAAATGATTACATGCCCTAATTGTATACTTGAGCCTCTGTTCAGATGATCAATAATTTCCTTTCTAGTGTAGGTATTTTATATATAACAGTAGGAATCACAATTTCATCTATTATCAGACTTGTAAATTCAGCATTCCTGAATCTCTTTATAAACGAGTAACTTGGAGAACTAACACAAATTATCTTAAGCTTGCTCTTTGATTTTTGCAATTAATCATGTAAGACACAAGAGCAATAACTGAATAAATTGTAAGTAACTTATTCCTTGTTTCCTGTAGCCCTTTAGAAAGCTGACCTACATGGTAACAAAGGTTTTCAGAAATGCTTTTGCTTCTTTGAGTGTAATCACAATCTAAAAATTCTACTTTAGATTTTTGGCACACAGTTTTGCTACCAGAAAATGAATATAAGACGTGTTTATCTCCCTCATATTATAACGTAACGTCCATACAACCGAATCCTGATCTTGGTATACCTTTTTTTGAGTAAATTGTTCCAATATGCAACTCTAGTAGCCATTGAATAATGGTCTGGAAACCCTGGCTTGATTAAATACTCACATCCTACATTTCTGTTATATCAAACTTTAAAAAAAAAGAAACGGTATTTTATAACCTACATTTCTGTCATTTTTTTTTGATGTAAAATATCAGTTGCCTTAAAGACACTGTGTTTTTCTTATAATTTCAGTTGTTTCAGAAATTGAGAAAGTGAATTGAATTGTGTTTTGGCAGATTCTGCTTAAACCTTGAGCAAATGCAAGGCATGTATGGGATAAATGTTACATACAATCTTCAATTACATAACCTTTTTTCAAAAAGTTGCTGTTTCTAACCTTTTCAATTGAAATATAGTCATCAGGCAAACAAAAATGCCTTTGTAGCTTCTTGAATGAAATTTTCTCATCTGTCCCTATATATTTTGCAAGATCTCTTGGAAACTGGTGTGAATACTTTTTTAGGACATTCTGGTGGCCTCCAGTAAAACACCCAACTGCATTAAATGCCAATACCTTGATATAGCATTCACCACAGTCCTCTTCCTGATAGGTCCCTCTGTTTTATCTATCTAGGCATTTGACACCTTAATCACAGCTGGGTCTGCATTCCAAACTTCTAGTAACAGGATCCTCAAGTATCTTCCAGAACTTCCTTATTGTCAGTAATTTCCACTTATACTTTACTTCAGTAATTCAATGGTAGGTCCGTTCTGAATTGGCAGTCTTTGAATCTCGCCACCACTATTTGCCCTCTGTGCAAATTACTTAAGCACAATGTAAATCAGTTCCCTTACCTTTAAGGCTGGGGATGTTCAAATTATAATAACACTAAATTCATGTTCATGGAATGAACTTCCATCCAATCATTTCATATAAATAATTCCCAGGATTTTATTCTTGGTTCTTTTGCCTACTGAGTCTGTTTAAATTAAATGACTTCACATTTCACAAAGAATAAAATATGAACTTGTTGATTTGGGAATGTGAAACAGTTCTTAGTCTGCCTCCTGCTTTCCTTTCTTAATTCCTAGGCCACACTCCTGTGCTCACCTTACATTACAGCCACACTAAGCATTTTTCAAAGCTTTTCCACATCTCGATTCAGTTTGCCCTAGAATGCTCACCTTCTTTCTGAAAATCCTCAAATCTTTCTTCATACACCAGTTGAAGCATACTATGAGCAAAACTTCTACAGATTCACTTTAGTAAATTTGAGAATTTCCCACTATCCATCCATATTTATTGTTTCTGTTTTAAATATTTAAAATATTTTCCATTAAACCTGTTATTCATATACAACATAAAGAAAGCTAGAAAATGTCTAAGTGTGCAATCTGTTGAATCACCATACCTATGTAAGGACCAATCAAGCAAAGAAGTAGACAAATACCAAGACCCATTAAATATCCATTTACTTACTCTTACCTCAGGTCCTATAACAGCTTATATGAAACAGTTTATCCCTTTAAAAATATGTAGTTTAGTTTCTTCCTACTTCTAAAATTTGCACTAAGTTATGATTCCCACCCGTCATTTTTCAAATTGCTATTACCTCTACCAGGAACTTTCCCGAGTATTTCTCCCAAATTCTTTTTCATGTTTTAGAAGGATATATTACCAAGTAGTCCAGAAAAAAATGATATCGTACTTGCTTAGTCAACTTGATTTGTATATGTAATATTATCTGTAATTAACTTTAAGACCCTTTAGTGTGGCAGGAGTTCTTCATTGGATCAGAAAGACTCAGGAATTTCTTCCCTTGTCAATGACAGCCTAGACACTGACATAACACATCCCAGCTACAAATATGAAAGAAAATGTTGTTGTGTAATTAAACTAGAAGGTGATTCTAATACCATTACCATATTCATTTAAAGTCTTATTAGAGCAGCTAAAAGACCAGAGAGTTGGTGACTCCTTCAAGCTTACCAATTGGTTCTATAACTATTTTCTTGATTGTTTGCTAATAAATGTTGCAGGTTTGACAGAATTCAGTCTAAAATTCACTTTCCTAATATCATACTGTCTGATAGCATGCTTGCAGCAATTAGGCTTATAATACGATTTTTAAAAATCCATTAAAAGTGAACAACCCATACTTAGGTCAACTCACAGCAGCACATCAAGCCGACCTTCGTTTCATAATATATATTGCACAGTTGTATCCCTCTTCTCCCCGTCTGCCCTGATTTGTCCTTACTAATAGGTAGTTTATTTTTCTTAAAGATCTAATTGACTGAAATTCCAGGGCTTTCTTTATATCCAACTAAGGCCAACCCTGCTCCCAAATATTAGACAGAGAGAAAACATGGGGTTTCACTAGTCTGGCACAGCTCCTACTTCTCAGTGACTTGATTGCCTGCTAGTAAATTAGACCTGCCGTTTTTAATGGACATTTGTTCCCTGCAAACGTGATCTGCTTGTTTCAAATCACTGGGCACTGCGGGCAATGTGAGCACATACACATTTAACCCATCATCCTTATATTTCCCCCAAACACTATGGTTATCCTTACCCATACGCTCAGGAAATTCAGTCTTTCATATTGATCAAGAGTCAATCACCAAGAGGCTGGTATCTTTCATGGTGTGCTCCTCTTATCTGTGACTTTCCCTCCAAACCCTCCAGCCCATCAGAGTCCTACAGATTTGAACAATGGAGTGAAAGGGGTCAGTGTTAAGCCTTATGCTCCCAGGAGTCTACTTGATCTGCCGTGGACATGCCCACTCCTACCCTTGTGATAGCTCTCCATCCAAAGGCTTTGTAAGGAGCTCCCTTTGTGAGGACACAATAGGTCTTTTCACACCCTCACCCTGTCTAAGTGTACCTACTGGCATAACATTTGCATGAATAAAAAAGGAAAATCATATATCTTCTTAGCAGAACAAAGATGATATGCCCCAAGGTGACTTTATTGTCTCTAGATATAAAGGACAAAGGAAAACCTGGCATAATGTTTAATCTCCTGAAAGCAATAAGGCAGAATAGTTTGTGCCTATTCTTTTACCATTTAAAATCATCTTGCGTGTTGAGTGATTTATTTTCTCTCTAATTAACTTTTTAAATACATAGATATAAATACTAAAGTATATTATTTGAAATTATATTTTTATCATGGAGCTTATCTAAATGATAATATTATTTATTAAACTTTGAATTATATACATATATATATATATATAAATCGAGAATTTGAAGGAAGGAAAATGACTTTATTAGGTCACACTTAAAAGAATATTGATTATGTATTATAGGTTTAAAATATGTACAGGTATTCAGTTTTTCTGTTTTATCACCATGCATGCAGACACCCAAATATACCTGCATAAACAGATTATCTTAAACACTTATCATTTATACCGCCATTTGAAGAGTTTAAACAGATTATAGAGAAGATGTGCCTGTGCATTATTAATTTATCCAGTTACATTGAAATGCCATTATTCAGCAGTTTTCGTATTGTTACTGCTTGTGGAAGAAAAACAAATTAGAGAGCCATGGCCCGACATATTTCAAACCTCTGAATGTGCTTTTTGAGGACTTCGAGCCTTTGTTTTATTTTACAGATCAGTATTTTCATTCCTGAGTAATCTCTGCATTTTCCATTATCTAGTTCTAGAGGCAGAGCTTGAGCAATTCCAGGTTGCTTCTGGATATGCCTCCCAATTTTCCAGCTGAAGTTTGGTTTTCAGCTATGTCCTAGCTCCAGTTAACAATTCTTCCAAAAGATTGTCTTTCCTGGAGGTAATTTCCACTTTCCATTGTACCCTATAGCCGTCAGCCTGTGTGAGTGTGCATTGTCCACAGAAAAATAGGTCTCTTGTTTCTGATTTTCTCATGGTTACAGAGTCTTCTCTATTTCCAATAACCGGGTTCTTACAATGCTTCATTGCTGAATTCGGTAACAAACTGAAGTCAAAATTTGTCCCCAGTCTCCTTAGTTTATCTTGCTATCCCAGGGTTCTTCCTTGTTCAGAATTCATGTCATAATTTTCTCTTACCGTTGTGAAATATTATTCAAAGTTGTATTAACATATGAGGGTGGGCTTGCATTATATTTCCAGTTTCTGCTGTGGTGCACAATGCATATCCACAGAGCAGAGGTCTTCTTTTAACACATGACCAAACCTCAAAAAATACCATTAGGAACCCTTTCTTCTTTTCCTGGATATATTCATATTCCCCATAACTAAAAACTCCCTTTCAGGGTGTGCAATCACTGATAAAATGCAATGTTCTTGGACAGAAGTAGTTCCAAGCAGCCGAAGCCATCCAGCATGATGGGAGAAGTATTAAACATGGTTGTCCTGAGGGTCACTTGAAGTGACTAGAAACCAGGCTTCCAGTTTATGAGGTTAGTAAGAAATGTAGAAATTTATAGGTAAGATGTAGGTACAATGTAAGGATTTGTAAAATGTCTTTCTCCATTTCCAAAGACCAGAAAGGTAGTTTTCCCTTATAAGGACTTCTTTCATGTTTCCCTCAGCTTGATTCAACATTATAGACACATTCCTTCCTAAGTCTAGGCCCCTTAGGTCATTTTTCTCTGAGCATTAACTTGAGGAAACTCACTATGTAAATTCTTTCTCTACCCATTGAGATGCATGTCCCCTCCCAGCATCTTGCAGGAATGTTTTTCTCAAGGAACTGGAGTCATGCCTTTGAAATGTAATCTTAAGAAAGATAGAGCCCCTATCTCCCAGTCTCTGGGGGCGGGAGGAGCCTAACTTCTGGTAAGTACCAATTAACAAGCATACATGGTCCAGTCCCACTGACCTACATCCCCAAAGTGTCACCCACTACTTTTTCGCTAGCTGAACCCAGCACTTGTCAGCTCTCCCACATCTCCTTTCAGCAGAGGGAGTTCAGTCCCTCCTTCCTATTGCAATAATCTTGAGTAAAGTCTCTCTTTGTCTGTTAACTTAATCAGGTGCAATTTTTCTTTGGCATTCCCTTCCACTTTTTCTTAAAATGTTTCCTTGGAAAGATGTGAAACTGAGTCCTTACTCTGACCAGTGGAATAGAGATCTCTCTGGGGACTGAGTTTGTTCTCCAGGTTTTCCGGTTTGGGGATATCTCCATGCCTACCAACCAGATGACCTCTAGATATGTAAAACTGCACCCCTGAAATTAGCTCAGTGTGGTCTCTCAGGACATGTAAAGAAAACTGTTAGGAACCATTGGTTTGGGTCTCTCAAGAAGATCAGAGAATGTATTTTTTCTTCGGCTGTGCTGTCTGAAGTTTCTGAGATTTTATTCTAATTTTGTATTCCTTTTTGTGCTTCCTTACATGCATGGTATTAATGTTTACTTAGGTAGAAAGAATAATGAATTCAAAAATGGCCCAGTCCTAATCCCCAGAACCAACGAATGTGTTACATAGTAATAGGGATTTTGCATATGTGAATAAATTAAGGATTTGAGATCAGGATTACCCAGATGTGCCCATGTGATCACAAGAATCCTTGTAAGGGGAAGAAAAGCAAAAGAGGCAGAGGCAGAAAAGGAGACACACTGACAGCTGCAGAGGTTGGAGTGATGAAGTCTGTGAGTCCAGGCATGTGGGCAGCCTCTAGAGCTGGAAAAAGCCAGGAAACTGTTTTTCCCACCAGAGTCCACAAATTATACAGCCCTGCAGACACCCTGATTTTAGGATTTCTGACATGCAGACCTATAAGAGAATGATTTTATAGCGTTTAATCCACTAAGTATATAGTATCCTGGCACACCAAAATAAGAAAGGAATATATGCACTCAGTAATAAATCGTGTTCTTTCTCTCTTCTATGTTGGTACAGAATCTTTAGGTTGTCAGGATTTTTTTTTCCCCTGACAATACAGAGATAGAGACTGTATAATCATATGACAAATGTAAAGAAAAGTCTGCAAGTTCTGGTGATAGTTGTACTGAATGTCTGTCTACCCCAAATTCACATGTTGCAACTCTAACTCCCAAGATGATGATGTTAGTGGGTTAGGACTATGAGAGGTGATTAGCTCACGAGGGAGGAATACTCATGAGCGGGATTACCGCCTTTATAAAGGAGATCCCAGAGAACTCTCTCACTCTTTTTAACACCACATGAGGACACAGTGAGAAGATCTTCTGTGAATCAGGAAGTGAGCCTTCACCAGACATTGAAACTGCTGGCACCTTGGCCTTGGAGTTGCCAGCCCACAGGGCTTTCAGGAAAATATTTTGTTGTTTAAGCCACCCAGTATATGATGGTTTGTTACAGCAGCCCGAACTGACCAGAAGACTGAAGTTTCATCGTGTTCCATAGTGCGATTCTAGAGTTACTTGTCTTTATTGGTTAATTATGCAATGTTAAATTTCTATAGTAAGCCCCTTTGGTAACAGTGAGCTAATAAAAGATAGCACGTTCTCAACGAAATATTTGTACTTGCATTTTCTTTCAAGACAGCACATGACCTCATGTTGAACAAAATATCAACATGTTGATACTAGCCATTGACCATGACAGAGAGAGGTAGTGGGTATATCAATGAAGTCATGAGACCAGACAGCTCAACTCTGCTGAAGAAACATCACCATCCACTTCATCAGGGAGTTCTTATTCTAAAATGTGGTGAAAATATTTCATGTTCAACTGCAGAAGTAACATTTTCATATCACTCTAAAGATTCAGTTTTTATTTAGGTCAAATGATTCTTTTTCTGAATTAATTTTGTTCATTTTTTAAACAATTTTTTAAACATTTCTTTATTTATTTTGAGAGAAAGAATGCGGGGGAGAGAGAGAGATACCAAGCAGGCTCAGTGCTGTCTTGCAGAGCTGGACATGGGGTTCAAACCCATGAACTGTGAGATAATGACTGAGCTGAAATAACAAGTAGGTGGCTTAACCGACTGAGCCACCCAGGCACCCCTTGGTCATTTTAATCAAAGTTTTCTTACATACTTAGAAAATTGAATTGGTATTTGTGATTTTATCAACATAAGAAAAGATTTGCAAACAGGTAAAGGCAGGTAGTTTTATAACAGTATCATCTAATGCATTATAGAAAATTGGGTAGCAGCAAAAATGGCTCAAATGTATTCATCCAATTTATGAAATAAAAGTAAAGCTTTTGAAACTACATTTCATTAAAGATGGATTATATGGCATTGTAAAATATGTTACAAAGTTAGTTAATAGCTACCTCAATAATAAAATTATTTTTGCAATCAAAAAATAAAATCTAAATTTGGTGAGGCAGATGTCATTGTATCAACAGCATTTTTTTATTAAAATCAGAAAACAATGGAGCCAAAATGACTTTGCAATAGTTTGTGGTAAATATATAACTCTTGCTTCTATCCAAACAGGATGTAATGTTCTCCCAATTGATGAGAAGCTTAAGTTATTAGAAGTTCCACACACGTACACACATGCGTACGCGTGCACACGCACTCACCACCACTCTTTTTTTCTCATTTTAATACAAGGAACCTGATGCTGATGCTGAGTACACAAAAATGCCCCAGCGTGATAATGTTCATTTTTCTTTTTGCTGCTCATTGTTAATTAGAATTTAAAACTTGGATGAATTAGTGACATGCAATGGTATTCAATGCTTTTTTAAATTTTTTTTTTACCAAATGCTATTAAAATTGCCAAATGAAGCTCCAAAATACTAAACTCTTGAAATTTTGTAGAGAATTAAAATTAATTTAAAAAAGTTATCAAAGTTCATTCCACAAAAGCAAGACAAATATAAGTTAACTAAAAAATGAAATATTATTTAACTTTAAAATTATTTGATTAAACTTTGGCATATCTGAACATGTGGAAAGAATTCTTTGATGGGTTCATATTTTTAATTGGATACATCATAATATTTACCTGAATGTAATGAAACTTTGAAAATAAAAACTTTGTAGCATATACATTTGGTAGTACATTCAAATATTTATAAAAAGTGATAACTTAATCAATAAATATTATCTTCTTAAAATAAAAAGTCCTGCATTTAACTGAATTTATTCTTAGCTCACCAGGAACCTCAGCGTATTTAAGGAGAATATTCTTTAAATTTTTTAAATGTTAATTTATTTTTTAGAGGGAGAGAGAGAGAAAGAGAGACAGAGCATGAGCCAGGGAGAGACAGAGAGAGAGGGAGACACAGAATCTGAAGCAGGCTCCAGGCTCTAAGCTGTCAACACAGAGCCCCTTGTGGGGCTCAAACCCACAGACCATGAGATCATGACCTGAGCCGAAGTCAGTCGCTTAACCGACTGAACCACTCAGGCACCACAAGGAGAATATTCGTTAAAAATAACTATATTCAAAAGAGAAGAGTTAATAGATATTGCTAACCCTTTCAAAATTTTTAATCATAAGGATACAATGATACAGAAAACTCTAGGCAATTATTTAAAAATTAAAAATAATTAGATCACATTGAAAAATCAATTTGTTTTTTGGGAAAATACTCTGGTATTAGTAATAGCTAGGTTCAGAAACTCATTAGAGTATTGGAATATGTAGCAACAAATTACACCTTTAGGTTACCTTTGATTATAAATAGCATACTTCTGTATTTGCTTTTATTTGGATGTATATATGTTATTTTCATTTTATAAATAAACTTATTTTTGAGCATGAATCTTGAGCAGAATTATCCCATTGGTCCTCTGACATAATAAAATGAATTTGTTGGAAAAATTGTGTTTCTTTTATTGCATGATATCACTCTAAAGTAATTTCTGGTTTTGAAATTAGATGTATGATCACATCAATCATACCTTTGTCTTATTTATATAGAGAGACAGAGATCCTATCCCATATGCACACAATAGGAGACGATTCTCCAGAAAACAAACATTTATCACATAAAGCCACATCCTTCTCTGGTCCTTAGAAGGTATCTACTTAATTCTTCCATGATTCCCCAATACCATTCCGTGATCTCACTCTGGTCAGCCAGTGCACATGCATTTCCTTTTATATCCCGTCTGTGTGCGATATGCCCAACTTCCCCATTTGTATGTTGTTGTTGTTGGTGTGTGTGTGTGGGTGTGTGTGTGTGTGAGAGAGAGACAGAGACAGAGACAGAGACAGAATCTTTTGGTAGGGTAGAAGTAAGGATTATGGCATGATTAACTTAAAAACAGCATGGAATAGATAAAGTTGTACTGAAATCACAGTTTGGTGGAAAATCCACATGAATTTAAATGAATTTTTCCTTGGGGCATCTGGGTGGCTCAGTCAGTTAAGCATCTGACTCTTGATTTGGGCTCAGGTTATAGTCTCACTGTTCATGAGCTTGAGCCCTACATGGGGCTCTGTGCTCATAGTATGGAGCCTGCTTGGAATTCTCTCTCTCTGACCTTCCTCACTCTTTCTCTCAAAATAAATAAATAAAACAAAAAAAAAATAAATGAGTTCTTTCTTTTTATGCTTTCCTTGGGCCTTTGCACAAGGATATATCTTATTTGCCACACTTTTAGAGTTTTTGATTCCTCCAGTCATTCCTATGTCATCTGTAACTCTTCAGATATCTCTTAATGTATTACTATTAAAGTTGAACTAAGAATAAACAATATGTGGAATAAAGGATAATTTTCATTAATAATAACTGTTTAACCTGTAGTTGTCATATGTATAAATAAAGCTGGTTAAATTTAAATATATCAATGCAGTCCTAAAAGGAAGTGGTCAGTCATGATGGTGTAAAGAACACAGTGTCAAAATTTCAGAGTTTATTGAAAATATTTTATAAGTCTATGGTATAATTTTAAAATTTGGGAAAGTTTAATGCTACCTTAACACCTGAAATGTTGCAAGTGATGGTCGTGATATTTGACTTATTAACTATTATAATTAGTAAAAGATAATTATCACTGCTTATAACTTTTTTCAAAAAATTTTATGAATCATTTCTCTGCAATGTTTTTTTATTTTATAAGCTTCAGAAAACTAGTTTAGAATGGAAAACACAATCTGAAATTACACGAAAAAAGATACAGTACTCACATACTCACTCAGAAACAGAGACCACAGAAAAGAATTCAAACAAAATAGTGACTAACACTTAAAAATTCATTCTACTCTCAATAAGGTACATACATAGGACCTTTGTTTACTTTGGAAGTTTGCCAAATGATGATGTAGGTAAAAGAGTACTTTCACAAATGATTTCTTATAAGGTCTTATTCATTACAATTGTGATAAATTCATACTGATATGGAATTACAAGGGGGAGAAATGTCAAAAAAAATTTTTTTAAGGAACATAAAGCCAGTTTTCCTCTTCCTCTCCTCCATGATTTCTGTTTAACACAGTAATGCTTTTAGATGATCTGAGTTAAATGTTTTCATTACTTATAGACAGAAAAAAATCCCGTTTCCCACATATAAGATTCCTAAGTTCGATATGCAGTAGGGAAAGAAGTAGGACATAGTGAGTCAAATGTATAGGGCCACAAAAATTAAATCACAGTCATGCAGGGGGGAGAAAAGAATCAAGAAAGTGTTGTAGCACAGTATCCTTTTGTCTTTCAAGTCTCTGTGGTTTCTCTCTGGCTTTCAGACTGTGAGGTCATTCTTCATTCCTTCCTTCAGCAGGACAGTTACTCACTCAGGGGGAGTAAGTCCACATGGGGTCAGACCCTGCTGTGTGCAGAAGGAGAATCCCTGTAGATTTTTTTTTCCCAGAAAAATTGTATTCTACTTTTTGATGAGGGGAAAAAACAAAAAGATCTGACAGTTATCCTGAGAGTATTTTTTAAAACGAAAATATTTGACTAGAAGGAAAAAAAAAAGTTAAAGAGATACTTCCCCAGTCTCTCTATTATCAAAGATTTCACATATTTATTGATTGTTACAATCGACTTAGAGGTTGAGTGTAAATTTACCCCATGGATTATGATTAAAATTCCTAAGCAACAGATCTTAACTTCAAAATTTTAACTTTGGACAACAAGAGCAATATATCTAAGGCATTCAAAGATGCAGTATTAAAAATTAATAAATCTTTTATAAAAGCATCTTTATGATTGTTGCATGCTGCAATCAATTATTTTTAAAACTTTTAGTGATAGAAATGTGGACAGGCTCATTATAAATATAAACAAGTAATAGTAAGTATGTGTTTGCTTTTTACTTTTTTTTCAATGCAATCATCTTCTATAGGAAGCAGGAGCCTATAAAGTTGGTATCTATAATTAAGAGGGTTTTTGTTTGTTTGCTTATTAATTTTTTTAACATTTATTCATTTTTGAGAGACAGAGATAGAACACAGGCAGAGTGTCAGAGAGAGAGAGGGAGACACAGAATTTGAAGCTGACTCCAGGCTCTTAACTGTCAGCACAGAGCCCCATGTGGAGATTGAACCCACAAAGCGTGAGATCATGACCTGAGCTGAAGTCGGATGCCCAACCAACTGAGCCACCCAGGCGCCCATATAATTAAGAGTTTAAATAGTACATTTGTATGATGTCAATGGAAAATCAGAATTATTTGAAACTTAATAGAAGAAAAAACCAAGGATTACTGATTCTGGTTTGTTTGGTTACTAGTAAAATTATCCACTAAAACACTTAGATATACTAATAAAAGATGAATATATTACCTAAACTGTACCGTGCACACAGATGGAGAGAGATAATGCTGTTAGCTGGCATTACCCCCAAAATCGTTCTGTAAAATACGTGGACTCCAAAGTCCAAAAAGAGGTTTTGTAACAGACTTTCCCAAAAGCTGAAATCAGTAAACGAAGGGCCTCACAAAATCAAGTATAATTAAAGGTTTTAAAAAGAGTGCCTCCTCCAGTAAGATATTTGGGTTTATTTACAAATTGTAATAATTAAAACCATATGCCATTGGCTCTAGAATATTACAGAAACATGCCCACATATAATTAGAATTTTGGCATATCATGTTAGGCATGCCCGAAATAATTAAAATCACAATATCAGTGTTATTACAGTAATTAAACTATACTTATGAAAACTCAAAACTTTGTTTAACAGATGTCTTCTCCCTCACACTTTCCTTGTTGCTCCTCATTGAAAGCCTATCATGAAAAAAGGATAACAAGTGGCCAGGTGCTTCCCTCTATTCTAACTGCACACTGCCCTTGCCCATCTAACCTCGGTTTAATACCACCTAGAATTGATGAATAAGAATTGATTAGAGGGGAGGAGAAAGTGAAGAAAGGAGGAGAAAGGTAGCTAGAGTTGTAATCCTTCATTGGATCCTTTTTAATTTTTTTTTTAAATTTTTTTTAACGTTTATTTATTTTTGAGAGACATAGAGACAGAGTATGAGCAGGGGAAGGGGGGAGAGAGAGGGAGACACAGAATCCGAAGCAGGCTCCAGGCTCTGAGCCGTCAGCACAGAGCCCGACGCGGGGCTCGAACCCACAGACCGTGAGATCATGACCTGAGCCGAAGTCGGCCGCTTAACCAACTGAGCCACCCAGGCGCCCCTGGATCCTTTTTAGATATAAAGACCAACATCAGTCCTAGACAGAGACTATCTACCTATTCTTCCTTTGTATCATTGCTTCCATCCCAAAGATTGCTAATCAAATACTCATCCATTTTGCTGACTTTTTGATTAGGAACATATTTTGTAGTTTGAGAATTTTTAGACGACAAAGGTAATCTGGATTTGGAACACAAATGTACTTGAAGTACAGTTTGCGGTTACCTATTCTTGGTTGAAAATTTGTTTCTTCCACCAGTACCAGTTTTTAAGCAGGGAGATTCTCTTTGTGGATCATTCTGCAGGATGAAATTATATTTATTCATCATTATTTAAGGTATGGATCTTTTTGGTCCATATTCATGTGAAAGCTTTTATCTGACCATGAAGTTAAGACAGGTTCCAGATTTTACTTCTGTTCCCTCAAACCCATGTGACCTTCAAATAGAAGTTTAAGTTCACTAGGGTTTAGCAGATGTTTCAATGGAAGATCAAGGTGCATATGTAAAGATAATATTGTTCTTGTTTTTTTTTTTTAAGTTTATTTTATTTTGAGACGAAGAGAGAAAGAGAGAGAGGCAGAAAGAGGGAGAGAAAGAGAATACCAAGCAGGCTCTGCACTGTTAACACGGAGTCCAATGCGAGACTCGAACAAGATAACCTTGTTCTAGCATGTCTGATGTGTATTCTTATTCTTATGCTGTTGGATGGAAAGTAGGGAATGGCTAGATTTGGAGGTGGAAAGAAAATCCCATCAACAAAAGACTTTTGACTGATGCCCCTGTATCTGGTACTTCCTTCACTATTCAAAGCTTATTTCCAGAGGTTCATCATCTCATTGCTTATTAACATGACCTCACCAGATTTCTGTTGGTCAGATTATATTGTATCAGCTTTGATTTTGTTTAGACCAATTAACCAACCTTCTGTATATTCTGAGTAGCAACTATGACCACATTATTTTTAACAAAACACCCTTACGTGAATATTTGTATTTCATTGTATACTTCCACACCTGTCCTTGCCTATCCCAGTACACAGCTGTTCTCATCTATTCTGGGATCCATACCATGTCTTTTAAAAATTACTTTCCTCCTACCTCCATGAATATGCAATTCTTTCTTCTTTCTCTTTTGTCTAGGACAAAAGTATTACAAATGATTAATTAATACCTGATGTTTATTTTTCCAGTAAATGAATTTTCAAGCAGTTATTTTATATTTAAATGGTAAAGGCAATACCAAAAACTAATGAACAGTATCGAATGAGTTGCATGTATGCATCTACTGTCTATGGTATGTGGGGCAATTTTACCTTTTATGTATGTGCATTTTCCTTGAAATCTGAGACTTTTATGTTGGGGAAAAATAGTTACAATTCTATCACATGATGTTAAAAATGAACTTGTTAAACATGTCAAGTGGTTTGCCTCCTTAAAGGTCAGCAACATATTCATTGAAGTCATATATAATAACCATTAGTTGATATTTCCAGGTATTGTTTTCCTTCATAGAGATTTTATCTACTTAAATGTAAAAGCATACAAGAATTTCCATTTTTAGTCCACAATATAATGTGAAGAACTAAGCACAAGATGCCTTTCATCCAGAATAGGTAGAGGTAAATTTTATAAACAAAGATCAAATTTAATCATGAGAAAGAGAACTACGGGTTTTTCAAAGAGGTAACTTTTTTCCACTTCTAATAACTCACATATCAACACCTTCAAAAAGTTGAGAGCAAACACAAACACATACACACACACATAAAGACAGAAATATAGAATTATAAATTATTCTTCTCAGAAATGAATAAGCCTTGAAGTAAGTCTTCAGGGTTCTGCATCTGATTTGTAATGTCTTTGATAACAGTGTTTGCATAAAGGGAATAAGTTATTTTCAGCAGTGGTTGCTCTAGATGACATAAAAAAATATTCAAAATGTAATTTTCTGAAATATAGTATGGGTCTTCCTTTAATTTAAATGTGCTACACACTCAACTAACTTTTATATAATGTCTTATCAACCAAATATTTTATAATAAAATTACAATGTGGAATTGCTTGTCTTTTAAGAATAATGCAGGTAATCCTATTGTATTGGTTTTGATTATTAAATATGAGAATTATTATGAAGTGTATTAAAATAATACATTCTAAAATATATGTTCAGTGTATTATCCACAGGTAAAATTCATGAATTTTATTTAGTTAGTTTTAATTGTATTTAACGCCAAGTTAGTTAACATAGAGTGTAATAATAGCTTTAGAAGTAGTATTTAGTGATTCGTCACTTACATATAACACTAAGTGCTCATCCCAAAAGTGCGCTCCTTAAATTTCATTACCCATTTGTTTCCTCTATTTATGAGTCTTTTATTGTTTGCCTCCCTCTCTGTTTTTTTCTTATTTTTCTTTCCCTTCCCCTATGTTCATCTGTTTTGTTTCTTAACTTCCATATATGAGTGAAATCATAATATTTATCTTTCTCTGACTAACTTAATTCACTTAGCGTAATACAGTCTTGTTCCATCCAAGTTGTTGCAAATGGCAAGATTTCATTCTTTTTGATGACCAAGTAATATTCCATTGTGTATATAAACTACTTCTTTATCCATTCATCAGTCGATGGACATTAGGACCTTTCTATAATTTGGCTATTCTTCTTGATAGGGCTGTTATAAACATTGGGATACATGTGTCCCTTTGAATAAGACTTTGTATTGCCCCTTTAAATAAGCATTTTATCAGCAGTTGTTGGGTCATAGAATAACTCTATTTTTAATTTTTTGAGGACTCTTCATACTCTTCTCCAAAGTGGCTGCACTAGTTTACCTTCCCACCAACAGTGCAAAAGAGTTCCCTTTTCTCTGCATCCTCACCATCTGTTGTTTTCTCAGTTGTTAATTTTAGCCATTCTGACGGGTGTGAGGTGGCATCTCATCGTGGTTTTGGTTTGTATTTCCCTGATGATGAGTGATGTTGAGCATCTTTTCATGTGTCTGTTAGCCATCTAGATGTCTTATTTGGAAAAAGTGTCTTATCACGTCTTCTGCCCATGTCTTAACTGGATTATTTGTTTTTCGAGTGTCGAGTTTGATAAGTTCTTTATAGATTTTGGATACTAATTCTTTATCATATATGTCATTTGCAAATATCTTCTCCCATTTCATTAGTTGTCTTTTAGTTTTGTGTATTGTTTCCTTCGCTGTGCAGAAGTTTCTGATCTTGATGAGGTCCTAATAGTTCATTTTGCTTTTATTTCCGTTGCCTCCTGATACATGTCTAATAAGAAGTTGCTGTGGCCGAGATCAAAGAGAATGTTGCCTTTTTTCTCCTCTATGGTTTTGATGGTTTCCTGTCTCACATTTATGTCTTTCATCCATTTTGAATGTATTTTTGTATATGGTGTAAGAAAGTGGATCAGGTTCATTCTTTTGCATATTGGTGTCCAGTTTTCTCAACATCATTTTTTGAAGAGAATGTCTGATTTCCATTGGATATTCTTTCCTGCTTTGTTGCAAGATTAGTTAGCCGTACATTTGCAGGTCCACTTCTGAGTTCCCTATTCTCTTCCATTGATCTATGTGTCTGTTTTTGTGCCAGTACCACACTGTCTTGATGATTGCAGCTTTGGAATATAGCCTGAAGTCTGGCACTGTGATGCCTGCAGCTTTGATTTTCTTTTTCCAAAAAGCTTTCTGGAGTCTTTTCTGGTTCCATAGAAATTTTAGAATGGTTTGTTGTAGCTCTGTGAAGAATGTTGGTGCTATTTTTATAGGGAATGCATTGAATATGTAGATTGCTTTGGGTAATATAGACATTTTAACAATATTTATTCTTCCAACCCATGAGCATGAAATGTTTTTCCATTGATTTGTGTCTTCTCCAATTTCTTTCTATACTTTTCAGTGTACATATATTTTACCTCTTTGGTTAGGTTTGCTCATTGTTGAAAAAAAAAGAAACCACCCTCAGACTAGGGAGGATGCACTATATCTCATGTGATTTCATTTAAATTTAACCCTTTATTATTTATTTGGAATGTTAAACAATATTCTCTGATTTTTAATTTTCAGTTTTTTTCAGCTTTAGTGAGGTATAATTGACACATAACTTGTTTGATTTTTTTTTTAACATGGGGAGTATATTAGCAATGCAGTATGTTGAATATACCAACATACTAAGTTATCTTATGATCTTTCTAAGTTTTGAAAAGAAAGATTGGAATTATTTAAGTTTATTACATGACTGTGGGCATGGCACTCTTTCCATTGTCCTTCCGGTGTTAAGATGGGATCTTTCTGAGCTCTTCCTCATAAATGCCTGGTAGAGTTACTGGTGGTAAAATTCATGAAAGTACGGGCATCCCTAAAACCATGCCTCCAGGAAGTTTCTCACTTTCAATTTAGTCCATACTCACCATCCATAATATTGTAAAATTATACTTGAAACGTTGCTAACACAGCTCCAGGGACTTTTGTTCCAGATAAACAAATCTCAGTTGTATTTTTCTGGATGTGCATGCCTCTCTAGCAGTTGGGATGACAGTTTACCTTTGACCTCAGATCCCTGATGAACTAAGAAAAGTTAATTGATCAATTTGACTTTTTTTTTTCTTTTGTAAGGACAGAATAAATGTATCCCAACTTCTTTACATATCACAGGTGAAACTGGAAGATTGGTTTACTTTTTATTGGTGCTATACAAAATAAAATGTACCAGCAGAGGGTTTGAATATTTGAATTTCTGCTTAAATGAAAACATATATTCGTGCTTTTGTATCTGTTTCTGCTGATATTATATTTTCTTTATCAGGAAAGTTAGCATAAATTTTACTGTTAAGTAGACAGATCTAAATATGAAAGGAAAAATCTGAGTAGATCAGTACTGCAGCAACCTAAATATATTGTTTATTATTAAATAATGCATGCTGTTTTAATGTTGAATAACCAAATTCTGTTATATTTGAAACCCCAGCAAAGCACTATCTCTCAGCTATCTCAGCTGACTGACTCATTGAGGATTTACTATACTTATATATTATTTGTGAGGAAACTGGATTCCCAGGAAGTAAAGAGAAAGATTCCCAGAAAGTAAAGCTACAATTTATGTGTGTCATCTAACTATTTAGGTAAACTTTTGGGTTGGTGTAAGAATGTTAAAAAGTATGCCCTGCACTATAAGAGTTATTTTAAAAGCTAGAAAAAAAGTGGATAAATAATAAATTTCAGAAAATGATAAAAAGTAATGAAAAAATACTCTTGACTAAGATGAATTTTAGATTACTACTATGAAAAAATACAGCAGCCCTTATTTTTCAAATATATATCAGGTAATTAATTGTGTTTTGCAAATATTGTTTTCATAGAAGCTGAATGCTTTTTTTTTAAAAAAATCTATTTATTTTTGAGAGAGAAAGAGACAGAGGGTGAATGGGAAAGGGACAGAGAGAGATTAAGATACAGAATCTGAAGCAGGCTCCAGACTCTGAGCTGTCAGCACAGAGCCTGTTGGTGGGGTTGGGGAGGTGGTGCTCTAACCCACAAGCCCTGAGATCATGACCTGAGCCAAAGTCGGAGGCCCAAGTGACTGAGCTCCTAGAAGGTGAATACTTAAAAAACTCTCTTTATCATCATACAAACTATGTATGCACTCATGTCTAAATTGACTGAATCTATTAATGCTACTATTTATAAATAGAATTCACAATTTCTTAATTGACAAACAAGATGTTACCGGGTTGCTCGATACTTGTCCCAGATGCACCAAAGAATTGGAGACCTGAGTCCAGAATGGGCAGATGGAGTTTATCGGGTAGATAGGTAAGAATACTTGGAAGAGTGAAAGCGGGCCACTGCCCGAGCAAGAGTGGCAATGGCACGAGAAGCTCTAGCTGTATCTTTTTAAGCCTGTTGTGGGTAGTGTACATTTGGCTTTGGTTGACATTTTTGATTGACAGCTAGTGGTTATATATCATTTTGGCTTCTGTACATGTGTCTACCCATGATGCGGTCTGTTATAATTGTATTTATTTATGCTTTACGTGTTTATCAGTGTCTAGTGGCCTTTTGTTGTAAACTTAAAGGTACTTAAGGGCAGGTTGCACCTTGTGTATGCATGCTCAGCTCTTAGAAGTCCCCTTTTGGCTTTTGAGCCACCTCTGTGGCTAGGTCTTTCCTGTCCTGTTAGCCGGTAGGGGAGGCTCTGAAGGTGGCTGTTAACCCTGGGGGTGGGTGGAGCACAGAGGATGTGGCCAGAACCTTCTTTATCCCTCCTTGCTCACGCCTGCTAACTGCCCAACACAAATGGAACAACTTTTAAAAATTTAATACTTTTATGTGCTGTTATTTGTGCTTTAAATACATTTCTGTCTCCTGTTCTCCCAGGAGCTTGGCCTATATATACTGTTATCTAAATATTTTCACCCAATTACCCACATGAAAAACATAACCTAGGTTACCCAATCACAGCATCTTCATCTCCTAGTGACATGTTAACATGAAAATTAAATACATCCATTCCAAGAAAACCATAGGACTTTTGCTTGGAATTAATGTTTCAAATAGACTTTTTAAGCTTGCAATGAATATGGCTGGATATTTGATGGGTGTTCGAATTTATCTTTAAAACTTTAAAGCCAGGAGAAAGTCAAACTGCCTAAAACAGATTAAAGAAATGGGAAGAATCTGGGACTAGAGGGACATCACTGATCACCTGATCTTCTGGACACACAGATACATTGATCAAAATAGCTCATGTATTTTATTATGCATGTTAAGTTAGTTTGAATCAAATTTCTTGTTACCAGACATATCTGTTCAAATATATATTTTCATAAAGCTAAAATCATGACTTTCCACAGATATAAAATGAACATATATTAAAAGTTTTTTTAGCTCATTATTAATGAAATGAGATAAATGTTTACATAAAATTTAAAAAATGCAAAGAGCAGATACATTTATATAGATGAAGCATCTTATACTAAACATGGTAATGTCTGCTAAACTGTTTGTGTGTTTGTTTGTTTGGGAGGGAGTGTGAATTGCTTCACAGTACAGAATTATTTGCATAGGCAATGCCACTAATTCTCTGTAAAATACCTAGTTTAATATAACTCAGAGGCAACCACAGTCTACAAGCAGGTAAACCAGAAGTATGTGATCATTATAAACTGTGATTGATTTTCCACTGCAGACATTGTAGGGTAAATGAAAATTGTGTCACCTTTTATAAATGGTTAGAAAACGTTCCTGTTTCTCCATTCTCTTGAATTGTTTCCTTGTAGACATAGTAAATCTAACTCTAACATAGGATATGGGGATAAATCTCACTAAAGGTTAAGCCCAGTCTCCAGTTTTTACAATGTATATTTATCTCCCAAGTTTTCAGGCCAGATAACCTCTAGATATGTTAAAATGCTCTATCAAAATTAGAATTAGCTCAGAAATCTCTGAGGAGATGTGCAGGAGATTGTTAGGAGGGCTTTGTCTCTTGAGGAGTTTTCATTGTTTTTTCTTCTCCTTTTCTGTTAAAATTTATGTGATTGTCTATCTACTTTATATAATTGCAAATATGAATATTTACTCGGTAATTAACTGCTTCTCTATCTTTCTTCCATGTCGGTACAGAAGTGTTTTTTTTCAAGGAGAAATGCTTTATTTCTACAATACCCAGAAATAACTTGCTTATTCCGTATTTACTAGATATTTTAGTTGATAAAGTGCTTTAGAGATTATAATTTTTATATATCTTTAAAAAAGAAATGTGACTATAAATCAATTTTGGTCAAATTTTTCATTTTGATGTAGTTCTTTAAAAATTAGTATTCTTTTGTTATGTATTTATTATGATGTTCTTATTTTGACTTAATTTTATTGTAATGCACCTTAAAAAACAATCTTTTTATTTGAGATATTTAAATATATTAATCTAGAATATATATTTACTAAAACATTGTATGTCCTATTCTCATTCTAGTCTGAAATATTGCTTTTTAAAGAAAAAATAAATACTAATTTAATTAAACTTCCAGAAGATTATCTGCATTATTTATATTTGAAATAAACCACACTTATTGGTAAAATTTGTTTTAACCTTTCTGAATATTGTTTTTCTGAATATTTATGAAAAGTAATAATTTTTGTGGCAGTATAGTCTAGAATAACCTAATATTTTTTATGCTCAATTATTTTCCTAGTTTCATATAGGATAATTAATTAAAAGAGACAAAAACTATGTATATATGTATACACATATCTATAGCTTTTTTGATGCAAATTTCACTATCACTTTCTTCTTCCTCTGTATTTGAAAATGAAATACCTTGTTTTAAATTCTACTTCTATCTACTTAAAAAAAACTGATGATTCTTTGATGTTCATTTGTTGAATTTTCAGAATTGAGGTTGAAAATTTGTTTTATTCCATCCTTTATACAATGTTTTTATTTTATTTTATTTTCCATCTGTCTTGAATTTTAAAGCTAGATTTTTACAGTCGTTATGGATTTATTCTTGCTATTATCTTTGTCAAGAATATTTACTCATGTACATACTAATTAAACAAGATTTACATAAAATATTCAGCTATTTGTTTTAGAATTAATTCACTGCTCTTTGCATGTCACTTTAGATTCTAAGACTTTGCTCTTTTAAGTTCTTTTTTTGTTTTGTTTTTTGTTTATTTGTTTTCAATATATAATCTATTTGTTACTCTTAGAAAATCTCATTTTTGAGTGGACTCAGACTCAGAAGTAGAAGCTCTCAGGCCACTCCGTCTCTTAGCAATCTATCCCTGGTGTTTTACTTTGGCCTTCTTCATGCTCTTGGCCAAAAATTTGGCATATTCTTATTTTTCTTAGTAAGCTGTTTCTTCAGAGCAACACACCACACTGCTGTTTGCATGGAGGACACATGGAGTAACAAGATACTGGATCTTGGGTGCTTTGGTTCTAGGTTTCTTACCTTCTTTGTTTAGGGACTTCTGGTGGGCATCATTCTTTAGAGAGATTGAAAAATGTGTGAATTCTGCTAGCTCTTTTGAATCCCAGGCGATGAGTCACAGTAATATCAATAAGTCTATGAATATCCTTCTTTCTCTCTCTCTTTTTTTTTTTTATAACTAAGTTGAGAACACTAAGATTGTCATCCACAATGCAACCCTGAACAGATTTGCACTTTCTTTGTCCAGTCCTCTTTGGTCTGTAACAGGAATGCCCTGACTTAGCAGCAGGTGGACAGGGCCATGGGTCTAGATAATCTGCTTCATGAGGAAGGCTTGTTTGTCATTGTCATCACTGATTCAGACCTCGTAACCCTTCCATTCTTCACCCAGAGCATCAGCAGCAACTTCTGTGCCCATATGCTTCCCATAAAATGTACAGAGTTTGCATTTATCATCTACTTGAATGATTTTCTGGCAGCCAGGAGTTGAGAGATATACTCAAGTTCATCCTACAGGAGGTTACTGCTTCTGAGGACCACAAGAAAGAGCTTAAATTCTTAATTTTACTTCATCGCACTAGAGAATTGAATAAAAAATATATTACTTCAAGAGTTCAAAGTCTATCAGATATGTTTCCTTTTCATTGATTCTTTTTTGCCTGCAATATGTTGAGTTCTGTGAATCTACATTAATTATGTCTTTTAAATCCAGAAAATATTTAGTTTCATTAGAGTAATAATATAAATACTTGTACGTATAGTAATAAAATACAACCAGAAAGCTTTATAATGAAAAATAGCAGGCATTCTTTGTGCTTTTCAAGTTTTGCTCTGCACATGAAACAGTGTATGGTTCTTCTTGTGTTCCACATGACTTTTGTTTCTATATTTTCAGTATTGTGCTTAGATGGCTAATCATTGTGTTTTCAATTCTCAACAATGAAAACTAACTGGTACCTTTCATAAACCACTCAATATTTTTCACATATTTATAATTCCTTTTATTTAATTAACACTTTCATGTACTAATCACCAATTTATCACCAAAATGCCCATGTGTAGTGTCTTTAATATAGTCAAAATAATTTATAACTTCATGATTTCTTAAAAATAGATTTCCTGCACTTCTACATTCTTTTGTTTTATTCAAGAATTTTATAGTAAGTATGAATAAGGTTTCCAAATCTAAAGCAAGCCTAAGCCCCTGAGTACTCCCTATCCTCACTAGGGAGGGCAAAAACCATATCTTGAGCTTTCATTCTTAACCAAGATAAATTTTAAGAATGAAGATTCTTTATATCTCAGAATAAATACCAAAAAAGAAATTATTTGTCATGTGATAAAAACAAGCAAGCACATAGACATCCTCAAGGAATTCCAATCTGATAAAAAAATGACAAAGCAGGAATAAATAGATAAAGAGAACATAGTAGACATACAGAATATAGACAATATAAGAGAAGATATAAAGAACTCAGTGGTTGGATTGAGAAGCATAATAATTGCCACAGAAACAATTAATGACCTAGAAGATCAACTGGAGGAACTCACCCATGTAACGTAAGTAATTAAAAGAGATGGAAGATCCAAAGTTAAGAAAAAATACTTTATAAAGGAATATATATCACAAAAGTAGGCATGATTCAAACCAACTTAATTCCAAAATGTTCTGCCTATTAAAAATCATTGGTCTAAATACATCTAACTTGATCAAGAATTATTGGATAGAAGGTATCAAAATATTTCTACATATTGGTCATTGACTGAATGTGTCACAACTATCCATCCTATCTGTTGTATTGCTGCCCTGGGAGCCCTTCAGGTTTGTTGCATAGGTTGTAGAAAGAATTGCTGTGAACAGTTATGGTCTGTAAGATTTGCA
Source organism: Paguma larvata (assembly GCA_030068075.1). Lineage (NCBI taxonomy): Eukaryota > Metazoa > Chordata > Mammalia > Carnivora > Viverridae > Paguma > Paguma larvata. The sequence continues at coordinate 22,079,827 of CM057839.1, read as the reverse complement.
CTCAGATTGAAATAATGACCAGCAACACTCAACAGAAAGTGAAACAAATCCAATATGTTGCCTTTTACATTTTAAGAATTCCTATTAGAATCTCACCTTATTTGTTTGTATAAATTGTCATTCAACTCTACAAATTCATAAGGAACCTTGAGAAACCAATATAAAATAGTCTTGGAAAAGTAGAACTAAGTGGGATAACTCAGAATTCCCAATTTCCAAGCTTACTACAAAGAAGCATTTATCAAGAAAGTTGTGTATTGACACAAAGAAGTTCATATACAGTAATGGAATAGAATTAATATTACAGACATAAACCCATATTCTTCTGACCTTCTGATTTTTGACAAGGTTGCCAATTTAATTCGATGTGGAAAAAAAAAGTTTTCTCAAGAAATGGTTCTGGAAAACTCAAACAGTTGATGTGAAAAATCGAATTTGACCCTTATCTCAAACCGCATACAAAAATTAACTCAAAGTGGATAAAAAGCTGTAAAACTCTAAGAAGAATACATAGGGTTAAACATTTATGATCTTGCATTTGGTAAAGGTTTTTACATATAACACAGAAAAGTACCATCATGAAAAGACAAAACAGAATACCTCCTTATTAAAAAATTAAAACTTATTTTTCAAAGGACACCATCAAGGAAGTTAAAAAAGTAAAACCTATAGAATGGGAGAAATTACATATCTGATAAGAGGCTTATATATCTAGAATTTATAAGGAATTCTTACAACAATATAAAAGACAAGTAACCAAATTAAAAAATGGACAAAGTATCTGAATAGCCATTTTCAAGAAGATATATAAATAACCAATAAGTTCATAAAAATCTTCTTGACATCATTACTCATCAAAAAATGCATATTTAAACCACAATGAGATAAAGCATGTATCCACTAGAAAAGCTAGAATAAAAACATCAGATAACAAGAGTTGACAAGGATGTAGAGAAATTAGAGCCCTTGTACATTGCTGGTAGGAATAAAAATATTATCCGGATGACTTGGAAAAGTCTGGCAGTTCCCCATATGATTAAATACAGATTTACCTTATGGTCCGGTAATTCTACTCCTACATATATACCCAAAAGAAGTTAAACTTCTAAATATATACCCAAGAGTAATTAAATATGTATTCACACAGAAACTATCAGTATTTATAGTAGCATTGTTCATAATAGCCAAAAGTGGCAAAACAAAATGACTATTAATGAATGAATAGATCAACAAAATATGAGATATGCATACAATGAAGCAGTATTCAACCGTAAAAAGGAGCGAAGTGCTGAAACAACTATATCATGGATGAACTTTGAAAACATAATGCTGAATGAAAGAATCCAGTCACAAAAGCTGTATACAATATGACTTATTAATATGAAAGTTTGGAAGAGGGAAATGTATAGACACAAAAGAGTCTCGCTTTGGGCTGGAGTTGGGGATGGGTCAGTAGGTAGTCAGGGGCTAACTGAGTTGGAGGTTTCTTGTACGGGAGATGAACATGTTCCATAACTGATGATGGTGATGACTTTACATATTTGTGGATATACTTAACAACATTGAATTGTGTATTTTAAAAAGGTGAATGATACGATATGTGAGCTATATCTCAATATAATTGTTTTTTAGGGGTGCCTGGGTGTCTCAGTCAGTTGAGATTTTGACTCTTGGTTCAGCTCCGGTGATGATCTTATGTGAGACTCATGGGGTCAAGCCCCACCTCAGCCTATACTGACAGCACTGAGCCTGCTTGGAATTCTCTCTCTCTCTCTGCCCTTTCATTGCTTACCTGCTTGCTCTCTCTCTCTCAAAATAAACATTTAAAACATAAAAAATTAAAAAAATACAATAACCTTTTAAACATTTAACAGCCTGTTAATAATAAAAAATATAAAACACCTGACTATATACTTCATTGTCTCAATAATTAAAAACATTAAAAGCAGTGTATATTTATAGTTACTATATAATTAATCAAAAATTTTAAATTAGATGATACATATATTTTAATTACATTAAACAAACTAAATATAGTGGTTACTTTAAGTTACATTTATGGTGGAATTATTGATTTTGACTTTGATTAGCACATGAGTGATTAGGGAATGAAGGCAATATTCTATTTTTGATTTGGTTTTGGCTTTCATTATAAATTTGTTATACCGTTTATGTATGTTTCTTGTAGTTTCTCTATGTATATGTATTCTTCCTTGTGAGAGAAAAAAATAAAGTAAAAATGATAAGATAACAAAAAAAGGTCTGGCACAATCAGTACAAGTAGCATCAAGGGAACTTATATCCATGGATGAATACCTATGGGCAAGAAAATAAGTATTGCATTTTAAAAGCTAACAAATGTAGGGACCAGTCCTATTTAGATATAGTAAAATGCCAAATTAAAAAAAAAAATGTTAGAGCACCTGGGTGGCTCAGTCTGTTGAGCATCCAACTTTGGCTCAGGTCACAATCTCATGGCTCATGGGTTCGAGCCCCACCTCAGGCTCCATACTGACAGCTTTGAATTCTGTGTCTCCCTCTCTCTCTCTGCCTCTCCCCCACTCACACTCTGTCTAACTCTCCCTCTTTCAAAAATAAATAAACTTTTTAAAAAGGTGTTTTAAACAAGAAAATAAATATAATTTGTAAACCTGGTCATCCATATTAGAAAGAGTAGAAAAAATATTTGCCCATTTTGGAATTTTCTCTAGAATTTCGCATTCAAAATATTTGAAAAAAATCATGCCTCAACATAGACTTTAAAATGAACATGTGCCAAATTATTTAAACAAAAGAAATTTCAAAAAAAAATTTATGCTCTCTGTCTCTTTGTAATAGTACAGTAGAGTGTAATGACAGTTAAATAAAAAATATCTCTTGTTTTATAATGTGACTTAAAAAACTTTATGTGATAATCTTTTCCGTATCATTGTGTCTCAAACATTATATTATGTGCATTTTACTCACAATTGTTGAGTTAGTGAAATATTACTGTCCTAAATTGTAAATTTCCCAATACTACTGAGCCCGTAATTGGCAAAATCCATGAGGTTTTCTGAATTCCATTCAGTTTTGATTTGCTCGTTTCTCTGATTTGCTATATTAACCCTAATAATTTGGAGAATGCCACACAATTCAGCAAAAGCAATAATTCTTAGCTTTAGTTTTTTGCCTCTCTTGACATAATGTGAGTTCATTTCCCCTCTTTGAGAATCATGTGAACATGAACTTTCAAATTATTCTACTGTCATTACTGCTTTTAATGTGCCAGTAATGAAACATTTCCAAATAATTAACCATTGTAACTTAGTGACTTTTAAAGTTAAACCACCTTGCATTTTTATACTCTACTTAGCCAGCCTCACATATTGAAATTATTTCTAAAATGGTTTATACTGTTCTTTTATATATTATGCTTTTTTATCTCCATTTTCAGTAAATATTAGATGGTAATGTTAAAAAACATTTATTTTTCTTTCAATTCACTCCACCATTAAAAAAAAGGCACTATTCTAAGCAGTCTTTTTGTGAATTTATGTAAATAAAAGTACTGGTGATTTCAGAATCAATTTGTCACTGTTTCCCACCTTTAGAAGTATTTGCTGCACGTGTGTGCTTAAGTTGTGCCTTGGAAAACAAATGCTTTGCAGTGTTGATGTTGCAGGACCTTCTAGAGGTAGCAGACACTGTCTTGCCAATATCCCTGGAACTTACTATTTTCTTTTCTTCCTGTACATTAGTCAGAATCTAGTTGCCAAGACCTGCAAATCTTTGTCTAAGGTCTGATATGACCACCTGGGTCTTGCTGCTTGTAGGGAAGTCTGGAAGTACCATGGGTTTAACCAATTATGGGCAAAATTTGGTGGAAAAACAGTCTAGCTTCCTCTTTCTCATAGAGCATTGCAATTAAAACTCTCATCGGAGTTGAATTAAGATGGCATCCAGATAGAAGGAAATGCACTGGGCAGTGTAATATTTTTGGAATTTTCCAAAAAATAAGGAACATTTGAGAATTATCATAGATAGTGAATTATAAGTGCAGAGAAATAAGCTGATTTTTCTTAACTATCACTAACAAATTTTAAAGTAAAATAACTTGCATTATTATGCTAGCCAAATGACAATCCAAAGGATGGTGTAATAATTAAATGGATTTTTTGTAAGCATTGGAAGATCCCCTCTCCTTCAGTCATCAGAGAGCCAACTGTGATTAAAATTAGGTTAATATAATGACTAAGTGGCTACCATGCTACCAAGGTCGAATTCACAGTCCATGCAAATTCCTGTTCTAGAGTCAGTCCCTGAGAGGAAAGGAGGACATCGCTGCCATTTGGGATGAAGACACGTGAGTGAATGTGCTAGAAATACGTTAATCCCCTGGTCCCGCCGAAACCTTTGCACAAGCAAAAGCGAACTCCTCTCCCTTGTTATAGAATAGTCAACTATGTCTGGAGACTATAGAGACGCTTTGCCTGAGTTAGATAACTTGCTAGGTAATGTTTCCTGTATCAAGAATTGTGAGATGTCTGACAATTTTCCTATTTGCCAGCTAACATGTTAGTATTCCACAGTTTTATGGATTCTAGTAAAAAAATTGAATCGAAGTGACAAATTCTAAGCTCTTTATATGGTCAGAGCTGAAACAATAAGTATTAGTTTATCTCTTGCCTGAACTTCAGCAACAGCCCACTAACTGGTCTATCTGATTTTACTCTTCCTATCTACCCTAATTTTGCAACACAGAACCTAGAATTGGCTTTCAGAATCATAAATGTCCAGTGGATTCCCATCGCATCTACAATAAATATAAAATATTTTCTACAGTCCTCAAGACGTCCATGACTAGGTGTTCTCAAACCCATCCCCTGTTCGTTTTGCCATTCACCACACTACAGCCTTTTTTGTTAAACCAGCCGAACTTGTTCCGAATGCAGGATTATTTTTGTACTTTATGTTTCTTCCACCTTCAATTCTGTCCAGGTAGCTAAGTCCTTCATTTCATTTAGGTTTCTCAAAAATGGTCTTCATCACTACAGTTAGTCATTGCTATCAGTTCTATCTAAAATCAACACACAGGTAACCCACTGCATAATTTACTCTTTTCTTTTTCTTCGTGATATTAACACTGTCAGAAATTAAATGATATAATGAAGTATCTATGTATTTGATACGCCCTCTAAAATATAAGCTCCATGAGGATAGTGTTTGTTCACTTGTTCATGACTTGTTCACTTGTTCATTTCTGCAAACGTGGCATCTAAAGTATGTGTGATGGAGGGTAGGCAATCAATAGTATTGTTTATACGAATGAATAAATCTCTGATATCCAGAGTAGTGGACTTTAAAATGCTGAATGGTCAATGAAATTGGTGAGAACCTAAGATCAGTAGAAGGCCTTTGTATGTGTAATATTCTGAATTTTCTATGATGAATGTGTGTTTTTTTTTTGAATTATTTACAGCGCCTCTGTTTCCTATAATAGAATTTGGACCTTTATCGTGATATCAGAGGTCTTAACTAAAATGGGATTGTAAAACTACAAGAAAACACAGATGTGAATTAAATAAATACAAAGTATCCTACTACACCTTTGAGGCAGGTTTTTCACTGTTATTTTTCTATCAGCTTCTATACATTATTGAATCAGTATTCTAAGATTATACAACTTAAATTGGCCTTGTCTTTCTGTTAGCCCACAAACATTAGGAAAAATATTTTAAAATCCACCGTCATATTCAATGAAGAATGTATGACTGGTCACATTTTAAAATTATATAATGAACTTTATTTTATAGATATGTCTCACATAATTAGAACTCTGAAAGGAGAATTTCAAATGTCGAAATACTGGATGTGGAAATTGTTTTGCAATTGTTGGAATTATTATTTCTTCCCACCCAGGGAAGACACAGAGTGTCAGTAAATTTGATTATTTTAATTCCTTAGAATATATTGTCCTGCCTTTAGACACCAATATTATTTCATTTATGCCTTCCCCATTAAAAATTATGGTCGACTCGTCAGTTTTATTTAAATTATAATAATATATCATATGTCATACCCTTAAAATATTCCATTTTCTGATAAGGTAAAGAAGCAATATCATTCATGCCTTCTTTTCTCCATCTCATTCTTGAATGGCCCACAGAACTCTAGACAAATTGACAGATCTGTTGAAATGAAGTGAATGTCAGGCGGGAAATTTGGGGAGCATTAGGAAGGGGATGGGTGGACATTTATGTCATAACTGGAACTCAGGGAAGATTAAGAGTCCCATAGATAGGAAATCATGGAGAGGGTGGGAAGATTTGTTTTATGTAACACTTTTCATTCTTTCTGGTAGCCTGTCGAGGTCATGCAGATATCAGCCAGCTGAGCACCTGGCAGATTTAGCAGATTGGCCTCTGATGTCTTTTTGAGCCTTAGTAACGTGTTGGTGGTTGACAACATGAACATAAAGACTGGCTATCCCCTTAATATTCTCTTTGACCTACCAACTTATGTATTTCAAGAACTACAAATATATAATACAACATTTCTACAATATTTTAATGTGTGTAAGATCAATCCAAATATTAGCTGAGAAATTTGAACTAGTCTTTTAAAGTTCTCTATTAGTTTATAAAGTTATGAAAATGAATCTCCCAACCATTGGGGGAATATGTTAATTTCTCTTTTATTCCTTTAGAGATAGGTAAGAGCTTTGCTGGAGGGCAGCAGCTACGAGTGAATTAGAATTGCATAATGACTATTCCATTAAGTCTCCTTTGATGCTTTGATTTTAATTCTTCAATATTAATATTGTTTTTTGATGTTAAAAAAGGAACTAAATTTGCTTGGAAAATCCTGCCAGAATATTTGTCTTTGCATGTAGTCCAGCTTGGCAAATTGGAAAACTGATTGATCAGTGTGAAATAAATGTAACAGGATGTTTGGAGAATGAATACATTCATTAGTTACATTATTAAAAATAGCCACAGGAATTTACATATGTCCTTTTCTATATCCTTTCATCAAAAAATTGATAACCTTACACCATCCAATTCAACAATTCTCATTTTTAAAATTCTATATAGGCAAACTACAAATATGAGTTTGTTTGCCTCTTCTCATTTCCATCAAATACAATGTCATAGTCCTAACATGAGTTTTGAATAGCTGAGAGAGACATAAGAAAAATTGGGATATGATTTCCTGCGTGAGATTGTAGTATGTCCCCAATTTTAATCAGGTCATACTTATTTCAATTCTGGCTTTGACATACTTGTTGATGGTTTGATGTTGAACAGTTTATTTAACCTGCCTAACCTCAGTTACAAATTTCATTTATAAAACACATAATATGAGTCTAGTTCCCAGAGTTGTTGGCAGGCTCCAGTGAGATTAGTATGGCAAAATAAGCACTAAGTCGAGCACTTAGAACTCAGATCATTGTGTAATGATTCTTAAATGAGTTCATTTTATGAAAATTAAAAATAAGAATTAATATAAACTAAATAGCAAATTATTGAGCAAAAAATAGTTTTTACATGTCAGTAACTAAGAATTATAGTTAGATTGTATATAACTACATAATCATATGTGTGTATAGAGAATACACGTTCCTGGAAAAGTGAAACAGGTCAGTGTCAAAACTACAAATCAAAAATTATTGCATTTAAATTTTATCTAATCAACACATGTAAACCCGAAACACTGCCTGTTGCATATTATGCTACATATTGTGCTTTTTTTTTTTTTTGATATTTTAGCTGAACATTTATTAGAAGCAGAATTAATTTCACAAATCTTTCATTTTTCTCTATATTTCTTGACTAGTCGAAGAGTATATCTTTTCTAGCATACTTGAGAGCATGTATGATTACTTTACATTTAATAAATATTTTACTACAGGTATTGGCACTTATTTTGGTGCTAAATTGGCACTTTTTTTGTCCCACTCTCAAAATTTGTTTAGACTATTGAAAATCTTTTTTGAATTTTTTTAATCCTTATTTATTTTCAAGAAAGAGAGAGTCAGAGCATGAACAGGGAAGGAAGGGGCAGAGAGAGAGGGAGACACAGAATCCGAACCAGGCTCCAGGCTCTGAGCTGTCAGCACAGAGCCCTACACAGGGCTCGGAGTCAGGAACTGATAGATCATGACCTGACCCGAAGTCTGAGGCTTAACTGACTGACCACCCAGGCACCCCAAGACAATTGAAACTTTTAAGTAAATTGTCCTTTCCTGACAATCTATCAACTTCAAACAGAAATACTGATTTTTGCTCTTTGTGAAATGGTCAGGACATATTGGTTAGAAACATAAGTATGTCTTTACTTATGTAAACTTTAAACTTTACATGACTTTAACTTATACCAATAATATGCCATGTGGTTCACAAAGAAATCCATTTATTGATTACACAGACTTATTCATGTGATATTAGATGACGCTTGATTTTTAAATAAAGTATAAGATCTTCAAAATTTCACCTGTGCTGTATGAAGACATGAAAGTAAGATCATTTTTCCATATCTGTGTTTTTACTAGTCTGAGCATGTAAATTTGCCTTTGATACTTAGTTCCTTATTTCATTCTGTCTGCTGATTATTTTTAGAAAGTGGATATTATTTAATGACTTGGAAACAATGTGGTTTATTTTTCTCTGAAGCTAGTATTTTACCAAAATATGAGCATACACATGGGTCTATCAAAATAAAATGATTTTATGGATGGTGAAAGGTGGTAGTTTGGCAGGCAAATAATTTTTCCCATGTGTAGATGGAATATATAAAAAAATTAGATTCTTTTCTGTTTAGCTATTGATTATACTCCAGTCTTTTAAGGCCCTGATAATAATTAGTCTTTTATCTATTCGTAATTAGCAAGGCAAAATTTGTAATTAAAAACTGCTAGTATGTAGAGAGATTCACACTATGTTTCTATTCTAATTGACTTATATTCATTTATCTTATCAATTCAACTATCTTTTTCTGAGTGACCGTATATTCAACTATATTTTATTGTATTTTTACCGAGTGATCACTCTGAGGCAGGCAGTGTGACAAGTATCTACTGTTCGTAGATAACAAACAGTCATACTTTGGCAAAGCACTTCTTACCGAAATGGAATGCAAGAACTCATGGAAAGTTAGCAAACCATTGAATGTAATAAACTCCACAATAGAAACATATACAGATGTCTTATTCTGCTCATTTTGTGGTAAGAAAATACCATAGACCAGGTGGCTTAAAAAATAGGAATTTATTTTCTCCTCCGGGAGTTCCAAGACCAAGATGGCAGCTGATTCTTTTGCTGGCTTGCAGGTAGCTGTCTTCTCACCGTGTCCTCATATGGCAGAGAGAAAATGAGCTTTGGTCTCTCTTCCTCTTATAAGAACACTAATCTCATCAAGAGGGCCCGACCCTCATGACCTCATGTAAAACTCGATTACCTCAAAAAGTCTCACTTCTGAATGCCGTCACATTGAGGGTTAGGGCTTCAGCATATGAATTCCGGGGGCAGAGGGGTGTTCATTCAGTCCATAACAAGTTACCGGTGGGATCCCAGGAAAAAGTAACACTTCACACAGGTTTTAATATGTTTTGGAAATAGAAGAATGTTTATGGGCACACCAGAATGGCCTGATAATCCACGTAGAAAAAATAATTGAACAGGGGTGCCTGGGTGGCTGAGTTGGTTAAGTGTCCGACTTCGGCTCAAGTCGTGATCTCACGGTTTGTGAGTTTGAGCCCCACATGGGGCTTGCTGCTGTCAGCTCGGAGCCTGGACCCTGCTTCAGATTCTATGTCTCCCTCTCTCGCTGCCCCTCCCCGTCTCGTCCTCTGTCTCTCTCTCTCTTAAAAAATAAACAATAAAAAAAATTTCACTAAAAAGAATAATTGAACAAATGGAACAGACATGATACTGTGTGGACCGTTCAAGGAATAAAGATAATTTGGTATGTCAGGAGCTATTTATGCATGGGTAAGAGTAGTGGCAAGTTTCTTGACAGGGACCTCTTACTGTCATATTATATGGAAATTTCATAACCTTTATGTATTAGTCTTTAGTTCTCTATTAATGAAATTCTAGTTTTTTCTTTGAAGAAATTTGAGTAAGAAGAAAATCTTTCACTCTTTAAAAAATGAAAATTAAACAATTATTTATTTTTGTTATCAATTTCCATGTGCAATTGGGTTATAGTATTGATTTGCTCTATCCCATTAGTGGACAATGGGGGAATGCTTCAGTCATGCTTAATTACATGGTGATAAGTTAGACCTCTTTAGGTTTTCAATATTCTTGCTCTTATGTGAGACAGAATTATTAGTTGGCTTCTCATGATCCCCTTTCTCTGGTGTACACACACTTTCTCCATATTACTAAATCAAACAGCGGATTAGATGCTGATATGAAGAGATTTTGAGGGCATCTTTAAAGTCACAAAGCAGTTAATGATAAAATGGAATATTATCCTCAATAGGTCTAACATAATTAGAGGAACCCTTAAAAGAGACTTAGCTCCTCCTAATGAGAGAGATGCAAAACAGGAGAAGGAATTTATAAGAGCAAGAGTCTCTATTTCTGGCTTTTAATGTGGCAAGGCAGTGTCACAACTACCAGAAACTACATTTGACAACTTGAATGAGCTTGCAGTGCTTCGTCTCATTGCCTCAAAAACAAAAACAAAACAAACAAACAAAAAAACAACAAAGGCTGACCTGTGCTCTGATTCCCGCCTATGAGTCTTTGAGCATAGAACTCTTTATTCGGTGACCAGATTCTTGACCTGCAGAAACTATGGGATAATTAGTGGGTGTTGTTTAAGCCTCTAAAGTAATATTTCCTTGTCATGCAGCAATAAAAACCTACTATACTTGTCTGCATTCCTTGCAATGTTCATGTTAGGAACCATTATTTATTTATTTATTTATTATTTATTTATTTAATTATTTAAACAATGCCTGGAAATTGAATTTCTGCTTATATGGAACCTATTGGTAGCGAGTTCATTAGTAACTAAGTTTAAGCTAAAAATATCAAAGATATACTAGGAGCACTTCATAACAAATGAAATTTTGACTGCATGCATTATGCTATTTCCTTTTATCCTAATGACCAACATAATCAATTACTTACTAGTTAGGAACCTCATGACTATTTAGAATGCTCATCACTATTTATGTATTAAAACTTGCATTAGCACTAATTATTATTAATCCCTACTGATAGTAACCCCTTGGTAATTAACTGACGAAGTAAAATCAATACTACAAAATCAATTAGTATTTAATTACCAAAAAATATCAAATATCGAAATATCACTTCAAAATATATAATGAATGCAACTACCTTAACTTCAAAAAGGAACTCAATTACTATTTTGCAGGAGACAGATCAGGAAGTGGTTGTATTCTATAGCTAAATATTTAAATCTAGATATGCTCCCTTTATCTCTCCACTCATATGAAGTTGTTTTGACAGTCTCCCCAATGGAAGATGTTGTTATTTAATGGTTATTATGTACTTAACACTAAAAAAAATTAGCTTTGTTTCAGAACTTAGAAACTAATCAGGATCCTACAGTGAGGTGGGGAGGATTGGGGGGCATGAGGGAATTGGTCCCACAGTAAACTTTCCAGTCTACATTTCTGTTTGTCCTGCTTAGACAATGTAAATAAACTCTACCTTTTACTTACCGACCTGGACTATACATAATGATCTTGTTTAAATAGTTAGATTCCTACCTCTTCTCTATGTAAATTCATGCACTGTGTGCTTGTCTGGTACTCTGATTCTCCAAAAAATGGTTTCACTTTTGCTCTACTCATATGTTCCTTGATCTCCTCTAATATTGGTAAGGTGTTTAGAGGTATTTTGCTTGCAGATTTTAATACAGTTTCAAACGTTATTATTTATTGGCTCAACTACTGCTGAAACATAATTTATATAGCATTCATTTTCATTGCAAAATCTCCTTTGTTATCTATCTAGATATTTGTACCCTGAATTATATACTCGGTTAAAAACAACTTGAGTGTTCCTTGCACCTTGCTCCACTCACTGGTAATTAATGTGCCTGCTTAATTGTTCTCTAGTCATTGACTTCAAATAAATATTTCCTCTGATCTCTAAGTAGTAGAAGGAAATATCTGTCTTTTCTTTCCTACCCACCATGATCAAAATAAAGGGTTCCAAGAAAAAGGAAAGTTAGAATGATAATTTTTTGATGTGGTCTTTGAATTTATTACTTTTTCAAAAAATTCTAATTACCCATTCCAAACAATAAGATAAAGGGGCACTACAACTGTAGTTAATGGGGTGAAACAGAAACACACATTTTGATTTTAGTTAAATGAGAAGAAAAGTTAATCTTCATATTTCTAAACCCACTGCCATATGCTAGGAGTTATACTTACACAATGCAAACACAAACAAAGGAAGTTGAAAATTTTGGCCATAAAGGTTGTCAACCTTCACGATGATTTTGAAAATTGTTTTTGAAACATAAATGTAAAGGTAATCAAATACGCTTCCCAAGCTATTTGTAGTTTTATATCCTTAGAATCTAGTATAACTGGTTTAAATAAAATTAATTATTGGAAAATTAAACTCAGTCCAACTAGTACTAAATAACCAATCGTAACTACTTTATTTCAGTTACTTCAACATAAACTTATAAATTTATTCTAAATCAAGAGATGTTATGAAATGTTGGGTTAATGTTGAACTAAAGTGTTTAATAATACATAATATTTTATTTATAGTTAATATTTGCTTAGAGTTCATATTTGGTCTCTCTTGTGTGTATATTTCAAATTATACCTAAATATTTACATTTCACACAATATATAAAAATATATAATATTTGGATTTTTTCATACATATAATTTTTAGATGTCTTTTAACATTTTTGAAATTCTAAACACTTAAATAATGTCTTGTTTTGTTCAGTTTACCAGTCCCATACATCCTGTATATAGGACATAATGCCTTATGGCAGATATGTTATTTTATTTCAAAAATTATGGATATATCTCTTAATATATTTTTAAAATATATGTATATTCAGGATTCAAATCGACAATAAGTTTGACTCAGAATGTATATAAAATGGAGCAAGATAGTTGCTAGTTTTTTTTTTTTTTTTACTCTCCAAATCATTAGTGTTTCTCACAAAATTTAAAATATCTCAGTAGTGCACCTGCTGATATGATTGTCGAAATACAACTGTTACTCCCAAATATGTCAGTATATATTTCTTCTAACAGATATATTAAGTTAAGGAAAATATCAATTAAGTGTAAGGAGCAAACACATATTTTTCAAGTATGTGTGTAATTACTGTTAATCCCCAGCCAAGCTTTTAGTTTATGTCATGCTCTTTTTCCCCCTGCAAAAGGACTGAACATTTCTATGATCCCTGTTTTACAAGTCTCATTTTCAGCTGAAAATTCATTATGTTGCCATGTCCTTATGACTTTGGATTTTCATTAGAGATCATTATACTATGGGGAAATAAGCATATCTCAGAGACAGTATAAGTGGGGTCTTCTCAGCTTTGATTACTTAGCATTGTGTTTTTAAATTAATGTCTAAACACAGAGATCAATTAACATTTTTGAAGAAAACATTTTCTGCACAACAAATTGCATTTAAATTGTCTTGTGGGAAGTTCATTGTCATAAAGTGTAATTTAAGAAAATTCCTCTCACACCCTGGTTATGATAAAATGGAAAGTCTGATAAACATTAACCCCTACAAATAGATAAGAAAATAGGAAATGAAAGTTCTCTTTAAGGTGTTGAAATGTTTTAGAATCGATTTTCATGTCAGATGATTAATGTAATAACATAAAATAAGGCAGAATGCTTAAGGAATAATAAAGAGAAAATAACAGTGAGTACCTTGCATCTCTGGAACATTTTGTACAGTGGCTAACATAGCTTTTTCTTAGGTAGTAATAATTCTGACACAAAATTCAAACAAAGAGTGCTTTTTTTCAGATGGATAAGATCAAGTAGAAACACATATTTCACGTATTTTGTTCAGAGAATGAAACACTGAGGAAATGAAAACAGAAACCACTTTACCTGGCTATGTGCGAGTTCAGTTTGGGAAACAACCACCGTCCTAGGCTCCAATGAGCAGATGTTTCAAAAGCATTTGGTAGTTTCAATCACTTTAGGAAATAAACACTTGAGCTTTTCACACCAACCCATCATCCCCTTTGATTTCAAGTTGCAGTTCTTTTTTTTTTTTTCTTTAGCTTATTTATTTATTTTGGGGGGAGGGAGGGACAGAGAGAGAGAGGGAGAGAGAGAATCTCAAGCAGGCTTCTCGCTGTCAGCGCAGAGCCCAGTACTGGCTGGATCTCACAACTGTGAGATCATGACCTGAGCCAAAATTAAGAGTCAGATGCTTAACTGATTGAGCCACCCAGGTGCCCCTGCAGCTCTGATTATAATTGTGAAAAGTGCCTTTTCCTCCAGTGACAGGAGGAGATACTGAAGACAACACTAAGGATGATGCTGGATGATATACTGAAAAATTAACCCAAATATCAGCTCAATGACTCAGCCTGGTTGGCTTCCAATAAAAGCCCTTAGAACTTCACTGTAAGGGCAAATAATGAAAGTCGAAAGTGAATAGCATCCAATAATTAAGAAGCAGAGCTAATATTAAAAACCAAATGCACATAAAACTGCAACATCCTCTTCAAAGCTGACAGAGAATACATTATGTTCTCATTGGCACCAGAGATTAGGAAGTGCAGATATCGTCTGCGTCATTAGAGATACTTAAAATGCCTTAAAAACTTCCACTATACATTCATCATGTGCTGACAGTTTTATTCATAAAAGGTCCTGGGTAAGGTGCATCTTTTGTTGTTTATCCCAACAAATGCACAGTGTTGTTAGCTCTTTAGGCCCTAATCTAATAAGAATCGAGATACATTCTGCTCTTTGTAACAGAGGTGTAGTAACTTCTAAACAATACCTAATTATGTGAGTATTAGATTTGACTAAATTGTGTTGTTAAAGGTGAAACCGGGTATATCCCAAAATATTATTAAATGGGAAATATTGAGTACATGTGGATTTATAAAGGATTTGAATTTAAATCTCTGAATGATGAAGTCTAATATTTCATCAGAAAAATTAGAATTTTAGAGGAAAATCTATAAATCAGGAATCAAAGCATATGAAAAATATTTTGCTAAAAATATAAAGACAATGTTGCTATTTCTATATAAAAATACTGAAAAAAACAATTATTTTAAGTGTAATAATATATTTTAGTGACATGAATGCTAAAGTGAAAAGTTCAGTGGGGATTAAAGACCTGAGTTGGAATCACAGATCTGTCCCTAATGGGCTTGTATAAAACTTTGCAATTTAATTAACTTCTCTGTACCTCAGGATTATTATTTTTTTAAATGGTAATGAAATTCTCACTTCAAACATTTGTTGTAATTCATGAGTTCATGTAGGAGAAAAATCCTGGTGGATGATGAACGTGTAAAAGCATGTGTTTGTTTCCTCTTACAAATCTATAATGCTGCCTTAAAGTCACTTTTTAATTAAAAAATCATAAAATAAGAAAGGTAAAATTAAATTAAATTAAATTGAAGAGATTTAAAATAATCTCATATATGCATGCATAATAGAACATAGATTATTAAAATGAAAACACACAAAAATAATCGCATTATTTTTACTCACTTTTCTCCATGTCATTATACATGCGGTCATTATATGTTTCTCCAACGTTAATTTTAAAATATAACACAAAATGAAGAAAATATTGTTTACTACAAAATGTTGTGACCACAACTTAAATTTTTTTGAATTCAGGTTTTTATTTGTAATGTTACCCTCTTTAAAGTTGCAATTTGACCCTACTGGAATATTGTATTTGTGGAATTTACATCTAATGGGTGCAGTTTTATAGATATGTATCAACTCTGGAGTGGATTAGAGAATACTTAGCTCTATTGATATTCCAACTGTCTTACACATAGACATTAATAAACTGGTTCTATTATGTATATAGACAAGCAAAGAACTTAAATTTCCATGACAATTTGAATGAAAATAAAGTGGGAGCATTGTCCTACCAGAAACCAATATAAACACAGGGTTAATTTAGACCTCTTGCAGACAGATTCGTACCAGAGTAAGTATTCATTTTAGTTAGTCCATAATGGAAGTGGACCATTATAATCAACCTACCTTCAGATATCAGGCTCATCACCCCAGAATAGTGTCTTATTGAGGGCTGACTGTTGGTCTTTGCTGCCAACAGATTAGGCCCTTGGCAGTCAGCCTTGATGAGTGAAACTCCATGTTGCTGAACCGTTGCATAACTTCCATTCTTGCTACCCTTTCCACTTAGCTCATCAGCCCAATGGGCAATGACAGTGGAAGCTGAGAAAAGAGACCATTTGGTATCCACAAAATAGATCATCCTAATCACTTGATAATTAAAGTTCTTTCTTCCTGAGTTGAACTTCTTTTAAAATTTTTTTCAATGTTTATTTTTGAGAGTTAGAGACAGAGCGTGAGTTGCAGAGGGGCAGAGAGAGAGATGTAGACATAGAATCTGAAGCAGGCTCCAGGCTCTGAGGTGTCCGCACAGAGACTGAAGCAGGGCTTAAACTCATGAACCCAGGAGATCATGTCCTGAGCCAAAGGTGTATGGTTAACTCACAGAGCTGACCAGGCACACCAGTGAGTTCACCTTCTGATAAGTATTTACAAATGACACAAAGATCTTCATTTTTTCCCTTCAGAGCCATTCCATGTAACTCTTCTCCAATTTCTTTGTCACATATTCTCCAATCATGTTCCTTGCAAGTCCCCGATTATCCCGGTAAGCAGAAATCATAACATAAATCACATAAGTGATGTGATGATAAGTGTGCATCTGGCTATTTCTCATTCACAGCAGAGTGAATAGGCAGGAATCCCCCCTGCAGTTCTGGCCCCAGGGAGGCTTCGGCAGGTCCTCAGGTGGCTGCCCCAGGGCTCCAGCTGTCCGTCTTCAGGTGGGCCCTACAATCCTGCAGAAGCCATCCAGTAAACCAGACTGAAGTCTTCTCTTCCTCTTTCAACTGGTTGTAGGGAACTCTCCATGAAATCCTAAGTGTAAGCTGGGAGAGGGCAGGATTTTTAACAAAAATGAAAAGTGTTATTCAAGAATTTCATACCAAGGGTATTTCCTAACAATACACAAGAAGAGCAAAGGGCACTTCAGATGAGCTGAGCAGAGAAGTTTTTATGAGGAGGAAATAGTTTGAGAATGATAAGAGCTCAACGAGGTATTTTACTATATTAGTAAAAATACTAATAAAGATTATTGAAAAAAGTCATCCCTGAATTTTGAAGGAGGAATCAGATATTAGGCAGGCATGCATGTGAATAAAAGTAAATTAGCCAGCTTCAGGTTTCTCAGTATTTCTGAAATTTTTTACAATAATGTTTAAAAGAAAATATGTTTTATAAGAGCTAACAGAGTTTAGATATGGAGACCTGAATGGGGATTGGAGGCTAAAAGAAATTCTGAATTAGGTATAGAACTATAGAGATTACTTTGGACTCTTGTCACAAATAGGCAAGAGGGCCAGAAATATACACCACAGCTGCAGCATTTGGAGACCTTGGAAAATGAGAAAACATTTTTAAAGCTGTAAATTCAGGGATGATCCTTAAGGAAGCGTTGGAATGATTTCCAGTATCCTCAGTTGGCTTCTATTTATTCTCTTTGTTTTTTTTATGTTTTTGTTTAATTTTTTTGTTTGTTTTGTTTTTGGCAGAGAAACTGAACAAATCGCTAATTGCATTTAAGGTACCAAAATGAGAAGAGACAAGGGTTTGCAAATGAAATAATGGCATAAAGATTTAATAAAATCTTTGCAATCTTCCTTGCCAGATGCGGTGCTCTGCTAATGGTTCATGGTGAGCACTGAATTGTCGAGCCTCGTGAAACTCATTGCTCTTAAACTTGCCTAAAATGTCATATGATATTTAAATCCTAATTCTGTTAATTATAATAGTGTTATAATTTTGTATTAGATTTATATGATTTATCATACAATGGATTATTAAATTACATACAATGAAACAATTGACGAGCAATACAACTTATTAAAATTTAGATTATAAACTTCTGTCACTGAGATTTCAGTTCAGTTGTTAAGATAAACAACACAATTTTGCTCTTTAAATTAAAGAATGATTGTTTCATCAAGTATGGATGGGATAGTCCATACTCATTAAAGAACACAAATAATTCCAAATGACTTATTTGCATTTCAAATTTAACTCTGTCCCTCTATAAGAAGGGGGGTGCTGACAGTTTTAAGCCTCACTGATCTTTACAGCTCTTCTCTTAACACATTTACCATAAACAAAAAGTCATTAAGGATATGGATACTCAAGTTCAAAATTATTTTTCACATTATTTAAAATTATAGCTTCAAACTGAGTGTATATCATATTTTTATTATATATGTATATTATATATTCTAAGAATCAAAATAATAGCCAGATGTTTACCTGTCTATATTTTGAAAAGCAAAGTAGCTATGTGACATTAAGCAAGTTGATTAAAGCCTTTGGGCCACTGTTTCCAAAGGCTTAAAATGGTGATAATAAGATACCTGTCTTATAGGGTTATCCTGAGCATTAAAGAAATTAGTATTTGTGAAATGCTAAGAAGTATATCTAACAAATGTTAAGCACCAAGTGCACTAAACAGACAACCTAAATTACTTGAAGATGCTTTTTTGGTTTCGAGTATTAACAAATCAACAACACTTAATTTACAAAGATTAAAATAAGCCATACTTTCTCTTTTCTATGATAATTATATTGTCAATATACATCTGTTATGATATACTTATTATATCATACAAAATATGAAAATACATTCCAATTGCTTACAAACCAGGTTCTTAATATCTATCTTTTCTAAATGTAAAACGCAAAACATAATAGTAACTTGGGAAAAAAACAAGACATGTTGAAATTGAGTAATTAAGAATGTTTTTCATTAATTAGAAATGTTAAGCCCAATTAATTTCTCTTCATGGGGGAAATCAGAGTTGATAAAAACCGTGACTACCTTTTATTAATTGGGGAAGGAAGAAAGAAAACTTTTTGTTTACCATATACTTGTTTATTTTCATTTTCATAGTTATAGTAAGACCGTATTATTGAGCAGTGTCTATCTGCTATAAAATTTGATCACTATTCCACATAAAGGATATCTTTTAATACAATAATATAATTCCTCAAATTCATGTATTAATCTAAGGCATCCATTAACTATCCATGACATAATGTTGTCCTGTTTCCTTTTACTTAACCACATTTGGTCACAGGAAGGATATTTATATATATATACACATATGTTTTATAAGCAAGGCCTATGTGACCACATTTCTGGCGATCTATTGGAACCAAGGATCAAAGGCCTTCAGGGAATGTGCGAAGAGAAGAGAAAACCATGGCTCACACAGTTTGCTGAGGACAACAGGGCCAGTTTGAAATGGTATCTAAGGAGGGAGGTTACTTTAAAAGCTTTTAGTTTGCTGTAATTTTAAACTTACATGGGAATTTAAGAATATACATTACATTTTCCTTTACCCTTTATCAAATCATATAACATTTCATGTTTTGTCTCCTTTGTTTTGTAATTCCATTTACAAATTTACATAAATGCATACATTTATTTTTCAGTACGATTTGAGAGCAAGTTGGAAATATTGTGCCCCTTTATCCCTCAATAATTCAGTTCGTATTATCAAGGAAAAAGAGAAATCGCTTACATAACCACATAGTTTTAAAATTTGGAAAATTTGACATTCAAATAATATATCACATAGGTTAGAGTTCATATGTAAATTCAGTTTTCCAAATTATGACTTTTAGGTCATATTGTACTTTCAGGATCCAGTACACAGTCACACATTGTTTTTAGTTGTCATATCTCCTTTAATATACAACAGTATCACAGCCATTATTTCTCTCTTTTGACCTTTTAGTTCTTCAAAAGTACACAAGTTATTTTCTACAATGTCACCAAATTGACTTTGTCAGATGTTTCCTAAAGGTTAGATCCGCCTTATGCTCTTTGTCAGGCACACCCTGCCATCGATATTGTAATGGTGATTTCGATCACCTAAGGAGATGCACACAGGGTTTCTCCTGCCTGAAGTTAACGGATAAGTACATTAAGCATGCTGGAGCTAACTAATTTGAGATTATATAAATATGCTGTTCTTCCTCAAACTGTAACCCAATAACTTTAGCTTAAAGTTGAGGATTTTCATATATATACATATATATATATAATATTTACTGCATATTATACATATAATAATTATGTAATAAATATATATACATGTAATAATTATACATATGTATAATACATAATACATATTATATATTAATATACAATGTATATTGGCAAATACCCAAATAAAAATTAAATACAACAATATATAATATATATATAACCTATATAATATTTAACATATATTAAAACTACATTTTAGAAATCACCAAATTAAATATATAAGTATATATATGTAAAATTTTGTATTCTGTAAGGAAAATCCTTCCTTCTTTTCTTTCCTTTTTGTCTTATTTAATGAGTTATACAATAAATTGTGACATTATTTACTTTGATGCTCAATTTGTGAGGTACATTATTATGAATGGAATGTAGGCTGTGCCCTCTCAATAATGCTCTTGCCCATCTTCCATGGACAGTGTCAGAGTCTAGATCTAGGCCTTTACAAATGATAGCTAAAGTAATTCAATGATACAGTTTGCCCTCACTATCTGAAATAGAACATTCCTATTAAACCTTTTATAAGCTGCAATGGAGGCAAGAGTATCTCACTTTAAGAGAGTTCCCTTATGCCACTTCACTTTTATGAAAAACCTACATTAATACCTGTTTTTGCTAACTGAAAGAAATCCTAAAACGATTTTGCTTTTACAAAAAAAGCTCTCATCGTACTAATGTAGGTTTTTCATAAAAGCAAACTAGCATAATGTGAACTTTCAGAAAGCAGGGGGATATCTGTATTTGAAAGAATAAAGGCAATATATCTTGACCATCTATCTAAAAGGATATTTCCAAATCTGAAGAAAAGAACTCTGGCTTCCAGTGAGAAAGAGATAATGAAGAGAGATGATGCTTGTCATATACCAAAGGACATCAGGCTAATATATCTTGGATAGATATAAAAGAACCATTAGACAAGATCGTAGGTCCTTGGACCTCTAGCCTTGATTGCCATGAAACCAACACGGAGGAACATTTACTGCATATACTTCTGGAAATCACCTGAACTCCATTAACAGTGCCACTCTAGCAATCATTGCCATTAGTGACCATTTGCAGGCCTTTGGAGTCATTGTCATTCGACTGTGAACTATGAACATAGAGAACTAGAAGAAGAGAGAAGAAAACCAGTGGCAGATAGTAGTGGTATGAGTAGTATCTCCAAGGTCTAAACTTCTACATTTATGCAAATATAATACCAACAAACAAATGAAAAAGGACACATAAAATATTTCCAAAAATCAGCAATTTGGGGGTACCTGGGTGGGTCAGTCAGTTGAGCATTGGACTCCTGATTTCCAATCAGGTCAAGATCTCAGGGTCATGGGATTCACCCCATGTGGGGACTCTGAGCTGAGCATGGAGCCTACTTAGGATTCTCCTTCTCTCTCTGTCTCTTTCTCTCTTTCTCTTTGCCCCTCTCCCTTGCTTGTGCTCTCCTCTTCTCTCTAAAGTAACTATTAAAAAATCAGCAATTTTGTTAGTAACCATTTTGTGAAACCATACATGTATTTTGATTTTTTGATTTCATATTTTAATAATTTAAAATAACAATGAATTTACATCTCTTTTCAATACTTAATTTAAATGTTTATTTCTGATGTAACACACTTTAAGAACAAAACAGAAAACACACAAACAAAAAAACTTTGACCATTATTTGCTTGGTTTGTCTGTGAATTTCCCCTTCTATACCTCCACTTACAGATGACAGTCAGATGCTAGGATACATACATATGATGCCACATACACATATATTCATAAATATCTAGCTGATTAACTCAACTCATCTACTTCCTTTTCAAACTTTTATGATGTTAAAGTAACATTTATATTTTGTAATAAATATTGAATATCAAGAGGAGTTTGGTTCCAACTGTTAGAGTGGTTGACTGTGTGTGTTCCAATCAATTCAAGCAGATGCAACTTGCAAGTAGCTCACCTCACATGCATACCACCTGTATCTCACCAGGTGTCCTGCGGTGCCCTTGCATACACACTGCAGGAGTGCCTGGGACATAATGACCCTGGAAGTGAAACATTTACAAATCGGAGACTGGAACTGATGAACCAGAGTCTCTCCATCAGTTTCTGAAAACCCTTGGGGATTCTTAGAGGATATTCCCAGTAGATCTACCAATCAGTTACACATGAGGCAGACATCTCGGCTCTGTCATGCATCTGCATTCTGACTTTCTGTTCTTTGCTTCATTCACCCTGTTCTCCCTTGCTCCCTGGGTTGCATTTCTTAACAGAGTTTTACAAAGAAGTCGTTGCCTCAACCCCCACTTTCTGCACAACTACCTGAGAAAATATGAAAGCCTTTGCAAACATTTTTAAGTGGCTTGGATGTAATCAGCATGAAAAATTTTAGTTTGGATAAAATGTTGAAAACTAAAGCATAAGCTACACTGAAGATTTTTTTTTAATTCCTTGAGTTCTTTTTTTTTTTTTCTTTTTTCTTTTTCTTTTTGTATTTGCCTTTCCTAAGATATTCTCTTGACATAATGAAAAAAATGCATGACTAATAAGTGGTCTTTTTAAAGTGCCTTTTGCCTTTAATCAGTATTGTACTAATTATGTTTCTGAGTATATAATTGTCTGCTCTCCCGAAAAGGAAAAAGAATCAGTTTTCATGAGACAAAGATTTTGTCCCCAAATGTGAAAAAAAAAACAATTTCTTTAAATTCCTCAAATTATAATCATATAGGTTTCTTTGCAAACCATAATTATACTGTGTCCCTATAATTTCTCTCAGTACAGATTTAGCTCAAGTCATGTGTATGATCATTGTATAGCAATAATACAATAGTTTCTCCTCACGTGACTCTATTGTGGCTAAGATTCCCTGGCCCACATTTGCAAAGAAGTCATGGGAAGCCAAGAAATTGGAAAAACCAAGGAGATAGGGGTTATTTATTTATTTTTCTTAATTAACAGCTCTGCAAGCCACACTTATATTTAATACTAACATCTCTTATAAAAATACGCTCTTAGCGTGCATACTTTTCTAAGTTCACTTCCATACATATATTTTATCTTATTTTATTTTAAGTTTATTTATTTATTTTGAGAGATGAAGTGGAGAGGACAGAGAGAGAGAGCGAGAAAGAAAGAATGTCAGGCATGCTTCATGCTGTCGGCATGGAGCCTGATGCAGGACACAGTCCCATAAACTTGCGAGATCATCAAGTTTCTGTCACTCAACAGAGACACCCAGACACCCCCAAATCTTTTATTTTAATACTAAGATCTTTTAAAAGCTGTGGAAAATAGGGAATTTTTTATATAAAATACTTGCTAGCATTCTTATTTTCCTTCATTGAATATATTTATATATTTTTAAAGTATCATAGATTATAAGAAAAGCACACTAACTTTCTTGAGAAAACATGAGCTGTGTTTTATTAAGTAACTTAAAACTTGATGCATTTTCTGTAAAATTCATATTGAAGTGTATTTTGTCATCTTTTTTCAGTTCTGTGTCATACCAGCAGGTGGCAGGATTAAGGCACAAAATTTCTGAATCCTTGAGAGAGGTAGAAAAATATTCCTTTTCAATGTCTTGGGGATGGCAGTTATATTAACTTCTGTTCATAGAGGTGACTCAACTCACCTCACTCTACTCCTTTAACAGAGGCAGCCCTTTCCTTGAAGTTGTTGAGGCTATGTTCACAATCATCACTTTGATCACACTCATCACTGTGTTGCAGAAATGTTCGGCCTTTACCATGAAGCAGGACTATAGCATATGGACACATAAATCTGTTTCTTTTTAATACTAGACTACACTAGGCACACTTTCTGGGAGAATGACTCTATTCATATGATAAGGAATAGACTGTAATTAAACAATTTTGCCTTTTAATAATCAACGACTTTTGTTGTTGTTGTTAGCGGTACGTTTTTACCTTTTGTTTGAACAAACTAGATGATAAATTTATAGATTAAGTGCCATTTGTAAAATGTTTAAAAGGTTTAGGTTACTTAAACCTGGTGGTTCTTTTCCATGAAATTCTCTAATGTTTCTGCTTCTGTTTCCTCTGTCAACAAATGCACACATGCCTTGGTGATATAAGTGTCACTAAATTGGTTTTCCTATATTGAATGGACTGCATAATAGTTATATTTTCTTTTATATTTATGTACTCTGAATTCTCTTATTAGGTCATTTTTTTTCTTTCTTTTTTTAAAATTTATTTAAGAGAAAGAGAGCACACACACAAGAGCAGGGGAGAGAGACGGAGGGGGCACTGAGCCAGAAGCATGGGGCTTGATCCCACACACCTGATATCATGACCTGAACTGAAATCAAGAATCAGATGCTCAACCGACTGAGCGACCCCAGGCATCCCTGGGTCACTTTTCTTACAGGGATACTCATCTTCCATACCTTATTACAATCCTACTGAAAAGCGTATAATCAAATCAGAAGACAGTATAACATACTAATGTAATAAGGAATTGCTCCTATGAAAATATATTTAATAATTGATTGCTAATGAAAGGAATTGAGAAAAATTATATTTTAGTATTACCAAGTTCTAAACTCTTGGTGAAAGTTTGTCTAAGAATTAAAATGAGATGGTGAGTTTAAAGTGCCTGGCACATAATTAATATGTATGCATTGCATTTTAATATCCTTCTCCCATATTAAGTGTTTAGCCAAAATTCTTGTTTTGTTGGAGTAAAAATATGTTCTTAAATAAAGTAACAGGGAAAGAACTTAATCGTATATTTTCTATATTATTAAATAAAATGAAAGCATCTAAAATGGACACCTACAGTGGTGTTCAAGTGTTGACAATATTATCAATTGCAATGTAAGTTAAATGTATATGGTAAGTAGAGAAAAACAGTGTGAAGATTTCCCCACTGGTCATCATGAGGCTGGGGTAGGAATGTAAAAGGCAGTGAGAGGCCAGTGCATAAACAGTAAAGCATTGGGATAAGTATATATGGGGCACCTGGGTGGCTCAGTCGGTTGAGCGTCCGACTTCGACTCAGGTCATGATCTCGCGGTCTGTGAGTTCGAGCCCCGCATCGGGCTCTGTGCTGACAGCTCAGAGCCTGGAGCCTGCTTCGGATTCTGTGTCTCCCTCTCTCTCTGCCCCTCCCCCACTCATGCTCTGTCTCTCTCTGACTCAAAAATAAATAAACATAAAAAAAAGAATATAGTAACATTTTTTATGGATTTCTCATGTGTCACAACAGAGGAGGTATAGATATTTTTCTCAGTTTAATTAAATAAAAGATCTCAGTCATAAAGTAATGTAGATATAATCATCCAGTCACAGAAGGAGGAACTGGTATTGAAACCTTGGAGGATACAATTGAAAGCTGTTGTTCTTTTCTTTCTTTTGCCAATGTCACCATTCTTGAAAATATATAGCTCTGTATTCATGCATTTATTGTATATTCTGTGTTGCATCCCTGTAATTTCAGCCAAACTCATAGTCTGCTACACTATGTGAATTTCAGTCTGAACTTATTTCATGTGATTTCGTTTCATAATAATAATGACCTTAGCATTATTAAAATACCCTACTACTCTTATATTATAATATAATCCTGTTATGATTAGCCAAATATAACATGATTAGTATGTAAAGGCCACAGTTCCAATTTTAGTTTTAGTTTTATGCATATTATATAGTCCAGTTCTTACAACAACCCTAAAGAGCAGCACTGCTGTTATCCCCAATTTACAGTCAAGGCTTGTGAGCACAGAGAAATGCAGGACCTTGACCACGATCACACAGCCAGCATAGAACAAAAATTTGAACGTAGGCTATCTGAGTTTTTTGTTCTGTCAAAGAAAAATCTCAGTAGTACAGATGCTATGTTTGTAGGAGTTATTGGCAGAGCATCTTTTGTTAGACTTGATACTCCGAGACTGCTTCTAAAAGAGTTAGGCAATCATCACAGCAGAATTTGCAGGCGGTGAGGGCAGGAGTAAAGTAGGAATCAGCAGGAAGGAACAGAATGGAGGTCATGGCTGCCTCGTGTGGAAAAAGAGTTATATGAGAAAAACATGAAGAAGATGACTACCAAGGCAGTGAACTCCCATTTTTTCAGACTCATCTGACCTTGGAAAATGGCTAGGTCATTTGATTAGGAAAAAAGAAAAGAACCGTTGCCGGTCTTAATCATGTGGTAATCTGACAAGGCAAGCTGTGAAATGTGATTTCTGAATCAGCATGTAATTGGTTTTATAAATAATATGAAAAGACTTGCAGTGGTATAAACTCTATCAGAATAACTGTGCTATATATAGTGCATGCCACATTCTGTTCTAAAGGCACTTACAGATAATTGTTTTACTTTGGAATCCCTTGAGTATGATTATTGTTTTTCTGCATCGGAAGTGTGTCTGCATATATAAAAAAAGTCCCTTTATATTTCTTTATTTTTCTCTAAATTTTCTTTTTAAAAATATTTTAATGTCTGACTTAAACACTATATCCCTCAAAGGAATATAGAGATCTAAGAAAACCTTGCTGGAATTTAAGAGTATCCAAATGCCACAGGATTTGATAATACCTAAAGTTGGTATTTACAATAATAATGTATGATTTTTTTTTAATTTTTACTTGAGCCAGCTTGCAAAACTTTTGGGATTTCCAAGTTCCTTAAAATTTCTATAGATTCGATTGTAGTAATTTCAAACCTAATAGATTTTACCTTAAATATTTCCAGTTTACTTACATCTAAAATTTTCTTTAGTAAATTTAACATTTCAATGTAAAGGCTTTCAAGATAAGTACGTGTCAATGTAAATACATTCCTTACAGTGATCTTTTTTTTAAAATCAAAAAGCAATGTGAATATATAAAAATAATTCACAAATGAGATGCACATTGAGGTAAAATGCTTGAATCCATTGAACTTTTTGGCCCAAGTTTTGGGCCAAAGTATTTTCACCAGTGTTTTAAAAGAATTTAATATATCACTGCAAACTTTCCAGGAAAAAAAGATCAGTTCAATAGATGGACTTATCTATGTGCTAAATCTGTACTTTAATCATTCTGTTTCTATTTGGGCTGTGGTAGAATTACAGAAAATCTGGAAGGAGTGAAGGCTAGGACCACACATATAGAGCATATGGATATTATTATAATCTTTATAAACATGCTATTAAAGGACAAATATTGACTTATTCTGATGTTACACATGTCATTTGAGGATATGAAAACATACCACCAGGAAAAAAATTAAAAGATCAAAAGAATTTTGTTTTCTTTAATGTGACTAAAACCGTGTATGAGTAGAACATTTAGTGCAACAATATATGGATACCTGATTTCTGCTGCAGGCAAATGATCAAGAGGGTTTGTTTACCTTGGGTGTTAAGCAATACAGGACTGACAGTGTAGCTTGATGGTGTCATCAGCGTCCTTGATTTCCATTCATTATTTCATGGAAGCCTAGGAAATTATTAATCTGAGCCCTTTATTTCCCCAAAAAAATCTGGGATTCTAGTAATAAAGAATAAAGAAATGATGGGTTTTATGAAAGCTTGTAACTCGATTTGACATAAGATACCTCACACTTAGTAAAGTTAAAAATGTGGACAGAATGTGAAAACAGCAAACAAATTTATAAATACTTGC
The DNA here is from genome assembly GCA_030068075.1 of Paguma larvata. Classification (NCBI taxonomy): domain Eukaryota; kingdom Metazoa; phylum Chordata; class Mammalia; order Carnivora; family Viverridae; genus Paguma; species Paguma larvata. Next base: position 22,051,866 of record CM057839.1, on the reverse strand, counting down.
ATGTGAAGGAAAAAAAATCCATTTTAGTGTATCTTGCTATGTAAGTCAATTTATCTTTCCTTTCTTAACTGTCTCTTATATTGATGTCATATTTGATTTTTAATAAGTCGTTTCTTCCTAATAAGTAGTAACTTTTGTTTCATATAAAATGTAGGTAGCATTTATCCCATCCAAAATAGTTTTCCCCTGAAGTATATCAATTATTCCATATTCTGTACATACAAAAACATAGTATGTAACATAAAATGAATGAAAATACAATGTTAAAACGTGTTGCTGTTTTAGTTACTTAATTTCCCTGAAATTTGGTTTCCTAAGGTCAAATGAGTTGGATTAAATACTAGATTATATATTTCCATTTATCAATTGTAGTTTTTGATGGTAAGAACACTCTACAGGAGATCTACCAACTCAACACATTTTTCTCTGTGCAGGGCGTTATTTCCTACCTACCTATAGGTACAATGATGTACAACAGATCTCCGGTGTTTCTTGTTACTGAACCTTATGCCTGTTGATTAGGAATCCTCCATTTATTCTTCCCTCCAGGCCCTGGCAACCTTCATTCCATTCTTTAATCCTATGAATTTGACTAATCTGGGTAACTCATATAAATGGACTCATACTACAGTATTTGTCATTTCGTGACTAGCTTATTCCATTTATCATGATGTTTTCAAGGTTCATCCATGTCACATAGTGTAGAACGTCCTTCTTTTTAAAAGGTAAATAGTATTCCCTTGTGTATATATGCCGTATTTCCTGCATCCATTCATGTATCGATGAACTTTTAGATTCCTTCCGCATCTTGACTATTGCCAGTAGTGCCACAATTACCGTAGTGAACAGTGTCAGTTTCTGTTTGATATCCTGACTTCAATTCTTTTCGACACTGGCCCACAATGATTCGTGGATTTGACACCAAAAGCAAGAATAACAAACATTAAAATAAACAAGTGAGACCACGTCAAACTGAAAAGCTTCTGTGTATCAAAGGAAATATTCACCAGAGCGAAAAGACAACAAATGGAAGTTGGGAAAGAATATCTGCAAACCATGTGTCTGATGAGGTGCTGAGCCCCAAAATATGTAAGACACACCTACAACTCACTGCCTAAAAAATTAATCACCCAATTTTAAAAATGGGCTAAGGACTTGAAAATTTGTTTCTCCAAAAAAGACATACAAATAGCCAAGGCTGTGGAAAAATTGGAACCCTTGCAAACTTTTGGTGGGAATGAACATTGGTGCAGCCCCTGTGGAAAACAGTATGGAAGTTCCTCAAAATAATTTAAAATAGAACTACCTCATGATACAGCAATTACACTTCTGGGTATTTATTTAAAAGAATCGAATGTTGATTTGTATTAGATGTGTTCACTGTGTCTTAAATTTTATAATTAAGTGTTCATTTAGGAATAATATAACTCTTCCATCATGTAATCAGTGCACCCTGTACTTTTCTTGGGATTATTGTGACACCATCCAAGAAAGCACAATAATGTATTTATCTTTGTGTCTTAGAAGCAAAATACAGAGATATTTATTGAAACTAAAATTTTGTACCACTCCGGAATATTATTATGCCTCATGTTCATTCACCTGAAAATATAAATAGTAAATGCTATTTTGCCTTTTTAATTGTAGCCGGACATATAATAAATGTTTTGAAAGTGTTGACTATTAAGAAAAAGGAAGACAGGATATGTAGAAAGAGAAGGAACCAGAGAAAGAAGAGTAGGAGAAGTCAGAAAAATAAATAGTTTTAGGGAGATTTGATTTTTTTTTAATTTTGTGTACTTATATATGGCATTAAAATATTGAATTTTTAAAGTCATTCCTGTGAGCACCAAAGTCATTTACTGTTTTACTCTTGAATGGGAATTCTCAGTCTTGCAAATAAAAAACTTCTTTCACTTTGCATTTCTAAAATGCACCTCTAAGCTTTTAAACACCAAATGCTTTCAAAAGAGTGCAAGCATTCATCTTTCAACAAGATCTTTCAAAATTTATGTGAATTTAATGCTTGTGAATTTATGCCACACCTTTGCATGTTTTGTAGAACTTGCTTTTTTGAGGGTCTCATTTATTTATTTCACATCACTGTTGCTGTAGCAACTGATTATTGTACTATTTAGTTTTATGGCTTTTTTGATAAGGCTATCTCCAAATTACAGCATGTCTAGAACTTGTTGGATCATAATTTAACTTTCACTGTGAAGAAACAACATATTAGTCCTATCTTGGCAGATTTATATTGGCTTCCTGTTTCAACTAAAATTATCTCCAAGCTATTAATTCCGGAGAAATTTTATTTTTCTTTTGGTGATTAAATGGATCAGAATCCCCATATCTGTCAGGGTGTCCAGAGAAGAATATCATCTCTGCAACCTCTCCTTTCTGATGAATGTTTTTGTGAATTATAGTATTTTCAATTAGAAAATGCATGTCTCAGAGGCTTTTGTTGTTGTTGTTGCTGTTATATTTTCCTCTTACTTCGGAAGTCTCATCTTCATTAAGTACAAACTAAGAATTACTGATCATTCAGATTTTAGAAGAAAATGTCTACTATTTTGGATATACTTGATTTTCATATGTGTTATCAAAAGAAAAGATTATGCTGAATGATTATTTTCCCTTTATGGATTTACTTAATCATAGCATCATACACTCAATCAAATTGTATTGATGAGATTATTTTCATATGATCTATATATGCAGTCTTAATATACAGAAAATGCATATTGATGGGACGCCTGGATGGTTCAGTCAGTTAAGCGACCAACTCTTGATTTTGGCTTAGGTCATGATCTACGTACTGTTCCTGAGTTCAAGCGCCTGGTCCAACTCTCCGCTGACAGTGCAGAGCCTTCTTCGGACTCTCTCTCTCCCTCTCTTTCTGTGCCTCCCCTGCTCATACTCACATTCTCTCTCTCACCCTCAAAGTAAAAACAAACAAACAAACAACAACAACAAAAAACTTTTAAAAAGAAAAATACTTATTGGAAATCTAAGTTATATGTAAGTGAGAGAAACCTCAACTTGTAAAGCTCCTCAAACATAATCTGTGTCCAGACATGTCTACAAAACCACTCTTAACCAGAATCTTGACTTACTGCCTAGATATGGTAATGTAGACTCAGTTTTTATAAGAATGATAGCCATACTTTTTCTACTTTGTTTGACTATTCCAGAGTATTCATGGCTATCATTTCTCTTCCTTTGGAGCCCATTTAGATAAACATTTAGAGATCATGATAGAACAGATATGGCTCTTTATAGACTAATGGTTTAGTCCAAATTACAATTAGTTCTGGGTAAATCCTGCACAATATAAACCTCAGGTTGGCCTTTTTCTTCCACTCTACTCCTTTGTTTAAAAAAATAATTTTCTGTATTGAATAATGATAAAGAAAGGGAAGAAAGTTGTCTAGCTTCTCTCCAGAGATTGCCAAAGGAAGATAGACAAGCAGGAGAAAATAAATTGAATTACAAAACCTATCAAAAGAGGCTTGCAGTCCTGGCTTGCAAAAAAAAAAAAAAAAAAAAAAGATTAAAAGTTATTAAGTTTACTGAATTTCTATTGTGTTTATTCATGATGGAAAATAGACCATTTTCTTCTGTGATTATGATATTTGTAAAGATTGCACCATCTCCTCAAACACGAGCAATGCAAAATGTATGTAATATTTTGTCAGCAAATTTGTTCAAAAGTCTATTTGTTTTAGATACAGGAATATACATTTGACAAAGAGTTTATGTTGTTGTTGTTGTTACTTTCTATTTCTCTAAGTGAGCAAAGTGCTTCATTTCCTTGTATCTGGGGGATGTTATATACATGTTTTTTCAAAATGAAGGCAGGGCTAAGTGTCAGTTTTGCATCCTCATATATCATTCTGTTAATTTCTCTCTATTGTTTTGTTCTTTTTACTGCTGTCCCAATTTTGACACGGATAGGTGCTCACTCAGTCTGGAGCTGTTCATCTTCTGGATATATTGGACAAAGTGCCCTTGATAGAATGCTGATCTATCTAAATGGATGTCAGCAGAGAAATTAATATTGGGTAGGGTTTATATCCCTTAGTTATTCCTTTCTATTTTCCACCTAGCGCACAAAGGAAAACCATGCACTTCAGACTTTACCAAAATTTGAGGAAAGTAAGAACTTATCATATAGATAATAAAAAAAGAATTAGTGTTAAATATCATTTTTATAATCTAAATAAATTGAATTATCTAAATCAAACTATCATTCTCATATGCCTCCATCATAGACCTTGAACTTTATCTTTAGGCTTGCTAGAGAGCTCTCTGGAATCTTCTCTTTCTTCTAAAAATAATTCAGCTTGTTTGTTTATTTATTCATTTATTTATTTATTTATTTATTTATTTATTTATTTATTTATTTATTATTTTAGAGACAAAGAGACAGTGAGCAAGGGAGGGGCAAAGAGAGAGGAGGAGAGAGAGAGAATCCCAATCAGGCTCTGCCCACTGCACAGAGCCCACTGCAGGGCTGAAACTCACAAACTGTGAGATCATGACGTGAACTGAAATCAAGAGTCAGATGCTAACTGACTGAGCCACCCAGGTGCCCCTCTGATATCTTCTCTTAATCTCAGAAGGCCTCACCTAACACCTGACCATCCTTCTCTCAACTTGATTGCACACCGTAATTCCTTCATCTCACAGGATATTTCTCTTAATTATTTGTTGTAGAATTTTTCTCAAGATCCTCCAGAAAGATAAAGTCTGATAAAACAGTCATGGATTGTTGTTTTTAGGTCACTTTATTCTTCCAGTAGGCCAGAGGGTAAAATAATGTGAAAGCAGGACAAACACACACACACACAGAACAATTCCATTCCGACCACACCCCCCACCCCCGCCACATACAGTCTCAAAGAAAAATATTCTTTAATTTTTTTGAATTTATTTTATTTATTTTAGAGAGAGCAGAGGAGAGGGCAAGGGGAGAGAGGAAGAATGTCAGGCAGGCTCCACGCTCAGCACAGAGACCGACCTGGAGCTCAATCCCACAATCCTGGGATCAGGACCAGAGGCGAAATCAAGAGTCAGATGCTCAACTGCCTAAGCCACCCAGGTGCCCTGAGAAAAATATTCTTTAATATAATAAACAAAATAGAATTCCCCACATGGAAGATTTAATATCCAATTATAAAGACTCCTATCATAATGGAATTAGTTTCTTTAATAATGTTTGCCATTCACAGCTATCTACTCTCTTTTGTAAATCATCCCATATTTTTTTTTACAGATTTGAATTTTTATGCCTTTCAAATGTAGTATCTAATAAATAGTATTTGCCAAGGTCCTTCCTAATCTAAGTTCTACCAGTCACACTGATGTGATTGGTTTACATGGGAGTTATTTAAAGATGAGGATTCTGCCCAGACCATTTGTGTAATAAAGAGAGATCCTTCGAGGAGTCTGACATCCAAACCATTAATAGATATTGTAGTTACATCCAGTTTCCTGGGAGTTGTAGAGGTTTTATTAAAGCTGCATTATAAGATTACAGGTGGTGATGGCAGTGTTATCTTTCAAATCATTTCCCGGTGTGATTATGATTGTCATTTATTGACGTTTTCGATGGACCTTGTCTCCAGCTTGAATGATTCTGTAATACGCATTAATCAATTTATTTCTCTGTGTAACAAATTTGAATGACTTGAATTGTCTGCCAGTCAGAATCCTGACACAATAATTTGTAAATAAAATTATTTTAAGAAGCAGTTCATAATGAAAATGGAAATATGGACTGGTAAACTCATCTGGGTAAGTTTTAAAATAGTTCCTATGAATAGATGTAGCCATGGTGGTCCATGGTACATAATAGTAAAACATCTACTGAAATAATTTCCTGTAGTTTCTGAGAGTAAGGACCATTCTGAAACTGGGAACTCAGTTACCCAAATATATAGCTGTTGCCATGAAACAGTATAAAACATACAAAAATTAGAAGGAAGGTGGAGTGAATTGATTTTTTTGATTATACTGAGAGCTTAAAAAAAAAAAAAAAGAAAAGTAAATCATATGCCAGAAAGTTTAAATTCTCAGTACAAGGAAAATAAGCGTTTAAATAAGCGTTTCCAAATGAAATTAATTTTGGCTTATTATCATGGAGCTAAAATAGTTAAATTTATAATTAGACTTGCAATTTGTAATTTGTAATTACAACAATGAAATTATTGTAATAATTGAATTTAACACCTTACCAGTTCCCTTACCTGAAAATTAGAGAATTGATCAGAAAAAACGAAATGTGAGAATTACAGTAGAGACTTTCCAGGGGAATTTGGAATATAAAGAGTGCCCCAGTTCCTAAACTGTATTGCAACTCCCTTGCCGGCTGAAGGATACCCTCCTGCCCTGTTAGAGGCAGAAGTCTCTAGCTCATTTGTGGACCTGTAATACTGCCCGAGACATTACCTCTCAAGGGGAAGATAGCTGCCCACATTTCTTATCTCTGCTAACCTTCTTATGCACACCTAAACATTCACAGAGGCCTAATTTTGATGTAAACCATAAAAATAAGGTACAGTAATATGTATTACATTACTATCTGGTGAAATCGGTCCAACTTCAAGTGGGTAACCAGAGTTTACCATCACCACGTGGCTCCAGTGGTTAAGGTCCCCTAGCCTACCACTGTCTTTATTGAGAGGACAACGTAAAGTTTCTGCTCATTCTCAAATAGAAAGTTTCAATTCTCTGACAGCCCATGGATAAAGAAGTCAGTTACATTTTTCCCTGGGGACTCAGGGAGACTTTCACCTTGAAATAGCCTGCCTACCATAGCTCCTGGGTTTGCACTCAGCTGGTGCATGGAACCCCCATGTGGCCCTGCAGTGCAGTGCTGCTGAGTCTCCCTCCTTCAGACTCTGAGTACATGTGTCCAATAAACTGCCGTCAGTTCCATCTGGTCAGTGTCAGGCATCCCCACTACCTGCGGCAGGAATCCTTCCCTCATGAAACAGGCGAAGAGGAGGCGAATAAAACATTAGTTAATAAGTCAAACTCAGGCTGAGAAACATAAAACAAAAAAAATATGATTAATTTTTGCTGTGACACAACTCAGCAGGACATGTTTTAGAGTACGCCTTAAGGGTACTACGTCGCAAGTTTATATTTAGGGCATTAAACATAAATGGAGGTAGTGATGAATTTATTGATGTGCGTGCACTGTTCAGAATTTCTGGCTTCTGAAATCCGCACTCAGGGGTGGCCTGTGTTTAATAAGGATAGATGTGAGGCATTTTTTAATAATATAGAACAATAAATAAATAAATAGAACAATTATCCTAAAATATTTTGAAATCTAAAGTGATACATTTATTTATCTACTCCCTAGCTATGGCCCATGAGAGTGTCCACAAAATCTTTATGACACCAAAGGAAAAAAAGGATATTGCTAAGAGAAACGTCACGTTTCTTTGAAAAACAAACTCTTGGCTGCCCTTTATAGACCAGAGATGATTCTGCCGTGGAAATGGATTCCCTAATTTCAATGGGGGAAGATGAGACACCTGATTCCAAGTAGCGGGTTTTCACCTTCAAAGGTAACGTAGGAAGGAACACGAGCGAAAATTCACAAACTGGGAATTACAATTGTTTTAGCTTCCGAGGTTTCGATGGCAGCTAATTTGTTCATGGCATCCCCATAACTAAAATGTCAGGGAAGTTTGTTAACGCCTCAAGAGATCTGTGTAATCAAATGAATTCTATTCTATTAAACACAAATCAGACTTAAGCCAATATGATCTATGAAAATCATGATGTTTTATGCAATTTCTAGTTCTGAACCACTCACAGAGAACCTGGAATAAATGAAGGCCAGATGCAAGTAAGGAAGAACCCTGCAATAAATTCACAAGCATATATGGTACCTCTTCCTTCTAGTTTTTCTGAGCCATTAACTGCACACTGAGTGACGGGAAATGCACAGAAAATTAGATGTTAATTAAACAGTGAGCTAGGTTAATGTCAGTACTGACACTGAGTCGCATAGTGCGCTGTTGATCACAGTTGGAGCTTCAGAGAAGACCACAAATAAGTACATTTGGCCATAATTACTCTCCTGGTGAATTTGGTGTTTCTTTGGCTAATTTCCTTGTAACCGACTGAATAGTGTTCTAGAAATGCTTATCATATCCCAGACATGTCATTCTAGCCACTTGACCAGGAAAGTGTAGGTTCTTATTGAAATGATCAAATAGAAATCTCTCGACATCCTCATTCCTACCGAAAAAAAAAAAAAAAATCGAAGTTAAAAAAAGTATATATTTTTAAAGTCCCGACAAAATAAAATACAAACCCTTTTTGTCTTTTTCTGATATGAATTTCTTCAAGTGTTCTTCAATTAATTTCAAGATAATGGACATAATTAGTAAGGTACTACATGGATTTGCATTATTATTTAGAAAGATCAGATTTGGTTATGAAGCAGTAGAGATCATGATTCATCGTATTTTAAGTTTTATATGTGTGGGGAAAATCATCCAGTGTTAATTAATTTAAAATTTGAATTATTAACACTCTAATAAATAAAAAACATATTTTTAATTTTTTGGTTTATTGTTATTGAGGTTTCACATTTTAATTATTTCTCTAGATACTGGTCTATGTAATTTTTCTATAAATACCTTATGGGACATTCTTTTTCCTATTAGCTGATTTTAAACTGGGAAATAGTCCATTACAATCTCTCTCCAGGTACTTATTTATTTATTGTTTTTTCCTTTGTTAGTGTTACTCTTTCTATAAAACTGAGTTAGCTCTTAGATTGTGAAATTTGTCAGTTTATCTTAACATAATTTCTTATTTCGTTTAGAAAAACTTTTGCCAGCGTAAGGTTTTATTTTTTTATATATAAAGAAGTTGGGTGAGGTACTTTTTAAATGCTTATTTATTTTTGAGAGAGTGACCAGGGAAGGGGAAAAAAAAGAGAGGGGGACAAATGATCCAATGCGGACTCTGCACTGACAGCAATGAGCTTGATGTGGGGCTCAAACTCACAAAGAGCGAGATCATGACCTGATCCCAAGGTGGACACTCAACCAACTGAGCCACCCAAGCACCCCAGTAAGGTTTTCAATAAAATCACTGAAGTTATCTTATTTTATTTATTTATTTTTTATTGTCTATTTTGCTGACATACAGTGTAGTCTTGGCTTCAGGAGTAGACTCCTGTGATTGATCACTTACCTACAATGCCCAGGGCTCATCCCAGCAAGTGCCCTCCTCAATACCTATCACTCAGTTTCCTCACCCTCAACCCCCCACCCCATCAATCCTCAGTGTGTTCTCTGTATTTAAGAGTCTGTATGGTTTGCCCTCCTCTCTGTATCTTATTTTTCCTTCCCTTCCTCCACAGCCATCCCATAAGTTTCTTAAATTCCACATATGAGTGTAATCATATACAATCTGTCTTTCTCTGACTGACTTATTTTGCTTAGCACAATACCCTCCAGTTCCATCCACGTTGTTGCAAATGCCCAGATTTCATTCTTTTTCATCACCAAGTAGTATTCCATTGTGTATATACCACACTTTCTTAATCTATTCATCAGTTGATGGGCATTTGTGCTCTTTCCATAATTTGGAATTTCCATTTCCAATCTTTATAGCAGTGCTATAATATTATGGGGCATCCTTCTTCTTATTAGCTTATTTTAAACTGAGAAATATTCCATTACGGTTTCTCTCCAGCTACTTATTTATTTATTTATTTTATTATTATTATTTTTCTTACTTTATTAATGTTGGACTTCTATAAAACCGATTTAGCTCTTAGGTTGTGAAATTTGTTTATCTTAACAATATGTTGGTTTTACTTCACCATACAAAATCATTTCCCCATTCTTCTTTAGCAATAAGAACTCACTCAGCAGAGGCAGATTTAAGTCTACTACCAAACTTTCTTTTAAATAAAAATAATTATTATAATGAAGAAAAACACAAATAATTTTTTTTCAGTGACCAGAAAAATTTTAAGACAGAGGTTTGCTTCTGATTGGCTGACACCATTCAGAAATGTACAAAACGGACTTCTTGTGTAAGAGACCTGTAATTATTACGAAACTAAGGTATGAAGGAAATTATTCCTATAGGTCTGATTAAAGCAAGCATTTGTGATTGAAAATACCATGTTCTAGGGGCACTGGGGTGGCTGAGTTGTTTAAGCATCCAACTTTGGCTTAGGTCATAATCTCATGGTCCATGAGTTCGAGCCCTGCATCTGGCTCTGTGCTGACAGCTCAGAGCCTGGAGGCTGCTTCCGATTCTGTGTCTCCCTCTCTCTCTGCCTCTTCCAGGCTCGTACTCTGTCTTTTTCTCTCTCCCTCAAAAATAAGTAAACATTAGGGGAGCCTGGGTGGCTCAGTCGGTTAAGTATTGGACTTAGACTCAAGTCATGATCTCACGGTTTGTGGGTTCAAGCTCTGTGTCAGGGTCTGCACTGACAGCTCAGAACATAGAGCCTGCTTTGGATTGGGTGTGTGTGTCTCTCTCTCTACCTCTCCCCTGCTTATACTCTGTCTCTCTCTGTTCCTCAAAAATAAATAAAACATTTTTTTAAATAAGTAAACATTAAAAAAGTTAAAACAGAAAAGAAAACTCATGTTCTTAAGTGTATATTTACAGTACATATGTATTGAGTTTTTGCGATAGCTTTTCTGTGACTCAAAGTATAGGTAGAGGGCATAGCTCCAAGATACTACTAAGTGGAAAATAGTACCACAGATTTCTTTGATGATCCTATTTGGAAAAAATATAAATTACAGATTATCTAGGAGAATTAATTAATGACATAGACTTCAGATAATATTCCAAGAGTATTCCTTCATGAAAGTAATATTTTAACATGAAGAAGACAACAGAATATTTTAGATTTTTTTTACACAAGTGTAATTTTTCGGTGTAGTTCATAGCTTTGTGCATCTATTGCAGAAATAAAAAGTAAAAGCCAGATTTGACCACGAATCTTAAGAATAAAAAGACTTAACTAATACGTATTTAAGAATGAATAGCTTACTGAACTTTACAGAATTCTGAAGAATAAACTGATTTTAATAATGAGCATATCTATGACAGTTACGATGTTGAATCAATGTGTACTTGAGACTTTCCATGTAAGCAATAATTTGTCTGAATTTTATCTGGTGAGATGACAAAAATACCTTACCACAGCCTTAAAATCTTTATTGCCAATTTTATAAAGACCAGAGAGCCTTTGTAAAAACCTAATACCTCCCTTTTTCCAATGTTGCATGAAAATTTACTAATTCAGATTTCAAATATGCTGCATTTTTGTGCTAACTAGAAATCACCCTGTGCTGCTTTTGGAAATCCATGTTCTTTTCATCAGCTGACTCCAACTCCACTTTCACTTCCTCAGTGAAATCTTGGGTTACTTAAAATCTTTTTCGCATCTCAATTGAGCTGTTAGTGAATAGATCCTTGCTTAGCCAACACAGAGACCATTTTTTGTAAATTGCAATATCACACATCCATCATATACCATTGCATGAGATGGATGCTTACCGTAGGCTTATGAGTTGAACTGAATTTTAACAGGATTAAAAAATTTACAATTGTTTTATATAATGATCACCCTTGTTTTGTTCACCTCTATTTGATTTATTGTCCTCTTGACTTCTCATATGGAATAGTTGTTCAGGGAGATATGCAATAAGTGTTATTTTCTCTATTACCCCCTTTTCCACATTTAGTATATAGATGAATTTATAGTAGCCTCTTAATTATTAATGATTGACTGATTACAAACAAATAGAGAAATATTCAGAAATAATAAGATGTTTGATTCAAGATTTGGTGAAAGTAAGTGGAATAGAAGTTATTGGGAGGAATTCTTGTGGAAAACATAATATTCAAGAAATGGATATTATGGCTGCCTAGTATCAGTTGAATTGTACGTTATATAAGTGTGGCTTAATATATCTTACCTTATGAAGTGTATCAGTAGGAAATATTTAGAAAATGATTGGCATGCCACCAACTGAGGGAGGATAGTTACAAAATTTATATCTAATATACATGTTATAATGCATAAAGAGGATTTATGGATAAATAAAAACAATAGATGACAACAGATGCAACAATAGATGCAACATCTGTTGCAGATGACAATAATAAAAAGAGTACAAAAAATATGAACAAACTCATCCCGAATGCTATCCAAATGGTCAATAAACATTTGAAAACCTACTTAAACCCATTAATCATCAGAAGAATGCAAAATAAAAAAAAAACAACTAGGAAATACTACTACTCACCTACAAAAATAGTTAAATTTAGGGACACCTGGATGGCTCAGTTGATTAAACATCTGACTCCCGACTTCATTTTTTTAATTTTTTTTATGTTTTTATTTTTTATTTTGAAAGAGAGACAGAATGTGAGCAGGGGAGGGGCAGAGAGAGAGGGAGACAGAATCTGAAGCAGACTCCAAACTCTGAGCTGTCAGCGCAGAGCCCAACGAAGGGCTTGAACTCACGGACCGTGAGATCATGACCTGAGCCGAAGTCGGTCACCCAACTGACCGAATCACTCAGGCGCCCCTGACTCCTGACTTCGATTCAGGTCATGATCTCATGGTCATGAGAACGAGCCCCGTGTAAGGGTCCGCACTTATAGCCTGGAACCTGATTGTGATTCTCTCTCTCCCTCTCTCTACACCTCACCTGCTTGTGCTTGATCTCTCTCTATACAGAAAAAAAGAAAAAAAAAAAGGAAAGAAATAAACATTAAAAATTAGCTAATTTAAAAATTTCTAATGAGTGCGAAATGCTTTATAAGTTTTGGAAATCATTTTAACAGTTTATACTAAAATTAACATATGCATAACCTGTCACTCAACAATTTTACTCCCAGAGCAACAAAACAACTGTCTAAGAATATTCATAGCAGAATCACCCAGAATAGAAAAAGAACCTGGAAAAACCTTGATCTCTAACAGCAATTAAATAAATAAGTTACTGAATGGTAAAATGTTCGGCAATCAAAATGATTTAACCAGTGCTACACCAGCACCATGGATGAATCTCACAAACATAATGTTGAAATACTCCCAAGTATATAGCTCTAACTGGTTCCATTTATATAAATGTTCCCATTTATATAAATTTAAATAACAGGAAATATGTTTATGGTGTTAGAATCAGGGACAGTAATGAACTTTGGAGAAAAGGAGTGATTAGCAATTGGGAGAGATTCTAAAGGGGAAAACCGAAGGACTCATGTGGTAGTTTGTGCTAATTCATCAAGATGTACACTTACAATATGCGTACTTCTTTCTACATATAGGCCACTCAGCAATAAAATAATAAAACAACATGAAGAAAGATATATTATGTGTCAATACAAAATAACCTCCTAGTTCCAAGTGCAGATTCTGGATGCATTATGACTCAATTTGCATCCATATTCTACCACTTACTAGACAGATAATCAGAAACATACTCCTCAGCTGCTTCGCCTGTTTCACCATCTATAAATTGAGGATAAAATAATTCATATTTGTTTTGAAGATTAAATGAGCTAATACCTGTAAAGCCATTGCACAGCACTCAGCACATATACAACTCTAATTAAATATCAACCATTTCTACTTTTTAAGATTCAACTCCAGCAATGGAATAACTTATTGAGCAAGTCTTTGTAAAGAAGTGGATTGGTTTGAGATTTCTTCTCCAACTGGTCTTGTTGAAAAATGGAGGCTGAAAGGCGGGTATCATACTGACATGAACAGGATTAGAAAATAGAGTCCAGTAAAGTGCTTTTTCTGCTCTTATGGACAGGAGAGTGTAAATGAGATAACCATATAAAAGATTGAAGACACTCTGATGGCCATTTGATGTGTCTAATCAAACACAGTCCTCAAAAAACCTCCAAAACAGTATGCCAGCTTCATGGGTATGCGACCTGTGTAGCACCATGGGGCCTTGCACACGGTTGAGTGTTCCACTATTAGCGACATGAAATTCTTAATAATTTTTTAAACAGAAGTCCTACATTTTCATGTAGCACCTGAGTCTGCAAGTTACATAGTTGGTTCTGCTGAGAAGTGTTTTGTCAAGTGCCTAATCTATGTCATATGTACTGATTTGCTTGAAGAAATCTGTGTGGAGTAGGGAAAATGTGGCTTCATTTTCTGCCTATTTGGCAGTTACTCACCATCCCTATCCATAGCCACCTGTAAAGAATCCTAGTGCTCATGAAAACATGCTTGCTCTTGAATACCCTCTCTTTTTATGGGAGGAGCACTCTAATCTCCATGATAAAAGAATAATTGTGGGAGTTCTTTCCTAAGAGCTGGTTAATAAAGAAGTCTATACCCTGAATACGAATCTCAGGTTTTAAAAGAACAGGTGTAGAGAACATATTTAAATTTATTTGATTGATATGTTTACTTTTATGAAAGATTGCTAACAATGTGAAAAGTTCAGTGAGAAACAGTGTGAATATCTTTCATAATAAGTTCCAGATAATAATTAGAACTGACTCTATAACAAGTCTAGCTTCTTTTCAAATGCAGTATTTCACCAATTATTTTGACATCATAAAAACACAATGAAAATCTACAAATTCACAAAGTCAAGGTCTAAAGAATTGCTTACATTTTGAATTAGAAAGAGAAGCTTAAAATCTAAAGAATGACTCCTTGATTTCTCATTAAGAAGCTGAAATCTGCTCATGTTTGTACAACCTAAATAAATTATTGTTTAATTTTGCAATCTATGCTAAAAACTCTCATGGGCCTAAAAGTAAAATTAATTAATAAGTCAAAATTGCCTTAATATTTAATTAATTTTACTTAGCATTTAACTCAAGCACATTTCTCACCTATACATTTACTGTAGTTAAGATTTTGAAAACAAATTATGAATTAACTGATTTCTTGAAACAATGAGTAATGTTCGGTTACCATAGTAGAAAACCCAATATTGAACTCAATTTATTATCACATAACATATATCACATTATTTGCATAACTGGGATTTATATGATTGTTAAAAATATGTGTGTGTGCCTGTGTGTATGCCTGTGTGTGTGTGTGTGTGTGTGTGTGTCTGTGTGTGTGTGTATGTGAGAGAGAGAGAGAGAGAGAGAGAGAGAGAGAGAGAGTTTGGTGGGATGTATAAGATATTGAAGGACACTTATAGGACATTCGAATAGGGTTTTTTTCCGTAAAATTTTCCTGAGTTTTCCAAACAGCAAAAATTAACATGAAGTGAAATGAGTGTGTTCTCATAGAGAAAAAATAAAAATGAAATTAAACATGTTTATTCTGTTGCTGTGGTGATACCTATAATTTCTAGTCTTGGCTAAAGCTAAAAGACACAGATTACTCATTGAAACTAATAAATAGAATGATTTAGGTAATGAACCTGAAAATGCTAACATGACGATAGAAAAAGAGAACTATGACCAAGATTTGACTTTAAGCAAACCCCAATTTTACATACCTTCTTGGTTCAAGAGAGCTTGAAATTATTCCCATTGTCTAACTCTTCCTCATTGCTAGATATATTTAGACAGACCATTATATTACTTTCTTCAGTTTATTAGAATGAAAATACCAGGCCTGTGGAATAAGAGTGAGAGTCCACAAAATACTTACTTAAAGCACTTTCTTATCCTTGAGGTTAAGGAGAGTTAAAAATATATATAATTATTTAAACCTTGAAATTTAAATTATACTTAAAAAAGACCGTGGTAATGATACCAAAAACCCTGAAGTTATCCAGGTTGCCACAAAATTACCCTCCCTGCATCATTTTTACCCTAGGCAAAAGTTCTTATTCCTATCCCTAAGCTCACTTGTCCTTTTCAAATTCTAAGGCCATTACTGAACTAGAGAAATGACTTATAAAGCAATGACTTGTGAACTCTAGATCATATGATGCTTCAATTTCAAGTTATACTTTTTGGTAGAATTTTGCAAAGCAGAATAATTAGCTGTACTATATATACTCCACAGTCTTATTATTGAATCCACCCTACTACTACTACTACCCTGTGTTGTGCTTTTTTGGTTAGCATGCATCTTTTCCTTCCCTTTTGCTTACCCACCTGTCTTAATGGAGGTTAACTTAACCTCATGCTTGCCCTCCTTTGACACCTGAGTACCTTATTCATTTTCTTGGTTGTCATCTCTCCAACTCTCTGTGTCCATTCTGGCCCCCAATAGGTGTGGTGGATGGATCTACTACTGCCTATTCTTGATGTTTTTCAACACATGACATGCCCTTAGATTCCGCTGGTTGAGCTTTAGTTACACTGTTCATTCAATGGTAACTGCACATATGGCTATAATTTAAATATGTTTTTTAGCTCCCTAGAGCTGTCGTAACAAAGTACCACAAAGTAGATGGCTTAAAATGAAAAAATTTATTTTCTCACAGTTCTGAAGGTGAAATATTTGAAATCAAGGTGTCAAAAGGTTTGGCTTCTTCTGGGAAAATCTGTTCCATGCCTCTCTCCAAGCTTCTGGCAATTACCAGCAAAACTTGCTGTTCTTTGGCTTGTAGAAACAAATCACTCCAATCTCTGCCTCTGTCATTACATGATATTCTCTCCCTCTGTGTCTGTGTGCCCTCTTCTCTTTTTATAAGGACATCAGTTGTATTGGATTTGTACCAACCCTAATTCAGTGTGACCTCATCTTTAAGTGATTACAGCTGCAAAGACCCTATTGGGAATTAGGACTTAACATACGTTTTTGGTGTACATAATTCAACCCACAGCGCTGTATTTTAATCATCTAATAAAAAAATAAAAAATGAGAATAACAGCTAACACATGGACATTTATTTTAAATCAGAAACTGCTCTAGGAAACTTTACGTAGAATATGAAGTATTTCTTATAACAAATCTAGAGAACAGATATTATGATAATCCCTATGTCACAGTTGAATAAAGTGCTATGTGAGAATGCTTATGGCCTAAAGTCACAGAAGTCATATAGAGTTTCGCAATGACTGAAACCTTAGTACATCTACATCATATGCTTCCCCAAATTTACAGATAGCATTATGCTTATGCAAAAATCTAGCTAACTATTTTTCTAAGCATAAAATATGCCTAAAAATCAAATGTGTTATATCTAACATTAAATTTTACATTATTTATATCTGATTTATTATCTGTAATTATTCCTCCTAAACAACACTATTTTGTTCAACGTATCTTAGTATTAAAGCATATTTTCTATGTCAACTATATAATGATAAGGTCAGACAAAAACTTTTGGTATGGGCAAAAAGTTTAAAACTGTAAGGAAATACAAGTCAAAAATTTGGAGTTTAAGAATAAAACAAGTATATACAGTTGTGTGTGTGTGTGTATATGTGCATGACTGCAAAATGGGGAAAAGGGTCCCAAACCCAATTAAGAAAACCTAAAATGTAAAACTCAAAGTGAACACAAAGGGAATATATATCAATTTATGTAGTAGAACATGGATGGCAAGAAATTCAATCTATCACACATATCAAAATTGAAGCTTCTTCCAGAATATTAAAAAAAAATTTCTGAATACATCCAACATAAAAGATTACATTCTTAAAATCCACAGACAGAAAAGGAAATGCTTAAAATTGTATGTTGCACTGATTTGGAATGAAATTGAAAATCTTCAGTAACTGACCAAGGTACTGTCAAATCCAAATCAGCAAACAATACATTGTGCACTTCAAAAGAGGGACCTTCCAGCTGATGAATAAAAATGTCTCATTTCATCCAAAATATGAGAGGATATTTTGATATGAGACTATTCTCTACTTGCCAGTCTGTCTCACTTCTAGTGATGGCCAATTCTTTTATCATTATCTAAGGATCAGTGTCACTAGAGAATATTAATAAAAGTATTTTGCAAAGCCCCTCATTTAAAATTATAACTTATTGTTTCTTCTCTAAGAAATAATGCAAAATGTGAATATATCTTCCTAATTTTAATGTAAAAATTTAAGAGTTTACAGTCTTCATAGAAGCATTTGTGTGTTTAGTCACACTCCATTTTTTTTTCTATTTTTCCTGAAGGATATTACAATAAATTTTCCTCCTCAACAGTTTTTGACTCGTGAACCAAGAACATGAGTTGCTTTAATCTTATTTGAATACAGAGTAGATCATATCATCATTGAAACAGGAAACAGCCATAGGTGTCCTGTTCAGTATCCTTGTACTAAAGTAAACTGAGTGATAATTGTAAAATTTTCCCCTGGAAGAGGGGCACTTATTTTTTATTATTCTTGTCAGTAGATGTGAAAGATACATGCTTTAAAAATATATATGAAAAATAAGCATAGAATTAGTAATTTTCTGCCATAACTGCTATACATTTTCCCATTTTTGCCCATTCTTAGCTTTTCCTGTTTTACAAAAATTTCCTTATGGTTCATGTTGTTTTTCTATAGACAAGCTAATCATGTGTACCAGAAGGCCACAGAGAGGTCCATAAATATCAAGGTCTGAAGCTCTGAATACAGAGTCCTTTCGAAATACACACAATTAAACAAGAAATATATCAGGTAATGTGGTCAAAAGATCAAATCCACGAATCCACAAACCAGCAAGACAGTCTAATGGCCGTACTGGGACCTATTTGTGCTTTTATCAAATAATTAAGACACCTGGCATGTATTAATTATGGTTTTATAAATGAATTGTAGCTTGGGTTCAAAACAAGGATATTGTATATACATAAGGATCATTTATTAGAACGAGCGAAATTTGTTTTTAAAGCTGCTTAGCTTTGATGACTCATAAACAAAATTATGTGGAAGGGGAAAATAATTGAAATACTTAGAACTAACACCCACTCAGTGAGAGGTGATTAATCCTGTTTTAGAAGAAAAAATATAGAATCTCAGAACTGAAGGTCACCTCCAGGCACAGTTATGCTTATCTACTTGGAACAGATTTTTTAAATCCTATATTTAAAGATATCTCTGATTGATATCTCATACCTTTCTTTAGAAACATACCTTCTGTTTAGTCAACTGTCCAATTAATAATGTCTCCTCAGATCTAAGGGTCTCCAATTTTATTTATACAGAAGAGTCACCTAAGAGGCCTGTTAGGAATTCAGATTGCCAATACCCACTCTAAGAACTCTTCATTTACTGGGTTTGGAAGGTACAGTAATAGATATTATAACCACTTCTTCCCCGGTGATTCTGGCACAGGTAGTTTTGGGCCATGATTTGGGAAAACAATTGCATTAGTTTAATTCAAATGCCTTTAAAATCCTTCACAGTGACCTAATAAATTCCTGACTCTGAAATCTAATCATACTAAATATTCAAATATCCCTTATTACCTGTGTAAGTATGGGCATATTGCAAAGACTAGGGAAACTATGATATTAGTGGGGGATATATTAAACAAATTAGAACACCCAGTGACTCAGCTTTAGGACTGTCTTGCTCTTTATCTTTATCCTGTTATAATGTTCCATTTGCTTCATTCCTATGATCAATTTCACCCCTGTATCCTATTTCCAATATAAATATTAAGTTCCTTTCTAACTTGCCAAAAGGACCCAGTCTTCCTTGAACTTTAGGTCTTTCTCTCTTTTTCTAATGCCCTTTTGACTCTTCTGTAAGGTTGAGATTGTATTCGCTACTCAATTATTGACAGATCGTTTTCCATCAATTCTCAATTGCACAATATTGACCACCTTTGAGCCAACAACTCAACGCATTGGCATGTATCAGCATTCCCTAAATGTCCCTCCTACGACCTGCAATGATTCACAACTGCTATCATTACGAAGCCCCAGAATTCCATTTATTTAATGATATATTTACACAGTACCTCTATTATAAATTATTTTATGTTATTTCTCAAATCAATCAATGGAAATAAGGTCAGATGACTTCCTGAATATAATAGTTTGTTTTGAGAAGTAGGCCTTATTGGAAAAACTTTTGGCTCAAGGGTAATAGATGACATAGTTCTTTCAGTCCATTTTTCATCCCAAAGATGCATACATTCAATGAGGAGGAATCTCTCTATATACTATTGTTCTCCCTTCTTACAGGGCAGGCAAGAGAGCCTCCTTGTCCATCATAAGATTAATGGAATTCTTGGGCACTAAGTGTTTAGGTATTTCTAAGAGTTGTTGAGAAAAAAATCCAGCTTCCCAGAACTTGGAGAATTTGAGGTGCATGGGAAATGACAACCATTCTTGTCACAGAAGAGAAAGCCATTAATACCATTAGAAGTGAAAGAATGTGCCTGACCCCCCTTTTCTAACCCATCTTAGTTAGCTCACTCTACAAGTAAACCAGTAAACTATCGTCATTTAACACCACTCAATAATCATGGGTTTACTTCTTTTTGAACTATTTATTTTGAGAAAGAGAGAGAGAGAGAGAGAGAGAGAGAGAGAGAGAATCCCAAGCAGGCTCCATGCTGTCAGCACAGAGGCCAGAGCCTGATGCGAGGCTCCATCTCAGAAACCATGAGATCATAACCTGAGCTGAAATCAGTTTCAGAAGCTTACCTGACTGAGCCACCCAGGCGCCCCACCATGGTGTTAATTATGTTTTCATGACTGCAGATTTTAGCAACTACAGTTTCAACCACAAATTCTATCTCATATGCATAAGGAGAATTGAGACAAGAAATGTTAGTAAGTCACAGTATTTGTCATGAAATGGGTTTTTCATCATACTAATATATAACTATAAATTAACTAAATTATAGCCACCATGTTTTCAAGTATATATTCAATATACACAAAACCCTTACAATGTGCCAATTAAAACCACCTTAGTCTTAACCCCTTTGGAGATAGACAAATAGATGAATAAACAAAGGACTAAGAAACAAATATGTGATCCCTAGACTGAGTTTACACATTATAGTGCAGATTTCAGATCACTTAAAATTTTAAAAATTTTATTTAATTTTTAATAAAGTGAACAAATTGGACTTTATGTTCGCACTATCACTGAAAGCATTACAATTATATGCCCCTGAGTTGATCTATAAATGTAGACACCTAGATTTGCTATATGCCAGTTATTAACTGGTATTTTTCACCATATCTTCAGATGCTTTGACATACCTTCATAACAAATTTCTCCAACTTCCATAAGAGAGGGCTTTTCCTGGTATGTATCTGTACATAATATAAAGCTCTACCTATTGGGCATTCTGGTTTTCAGTTACAATTCTTTCTAAATTGGTTTATTTTGCTAGTAGCTGTTTGCTCATTCCAAAACACTTTGTCTTTTTCTTATTCGACTCTGTATTGAGATTAATAATAGCTGACTGTTGTCCTCTTCCATAATATTTCACATGATTGAACCAGTTAATGTCACCCATTTTCCTGTTCTTCTTGAGGATAAAAGCTCTCAACTCACTGAGATGTTAGGAGCCATTCTATTTCCCTAGTTTATCAGTTTAAGTGTACCCATTTCCTTAGAGGAAACTGCGGACAATTAATATTCCATTGAGGATTTTTCAACATAAGTTATTTTAGTGTCAACATATCCAGGATGAGATAAACTACCTTCAGTATTTAAAATGGTGGATAGTTAATGTAGACTTTTGGTTTCCTAAGCATGGAAGTGACATTGCTGGAGCTCAGAGGAACAGATCCAACAGGCAAAAGCCATAATTACAAAGATCTGCTTGGAGATCTGCTAGTAACAGAAAAGAGATAGTGATAACAAGCTTCTCTGATCCTTTCATGCTGTAACGCCCTACCAGCACTTCTCATTGAACAAACCCAGGGAGAAATGAGTCGGCATGGGCTACCAGGAAACACACTGGGAAGCACAGCATGTGAGGGTCATCCCAGCTGTGCTGTTAAGCAGAACAGATAATAGGTCACGGGAAGTGTCTGAAAGCAAAGAGTTCCCATCTGCCACACTAGAGTATGTATAATGCCCCACTCCTGTAAACATTAGTAGGTTATATCGATGACAATAGTTATGAAATAAGAAATAATAGTTGATAGTCCCAAGGCTAATTTCAGGATTTTAAAAGTTATTTTTGTCTTATTTTGGTCTTAAAAAATTATATATAACCTTATTATTATTTATGGGTAAAGTGTCAGCTAATAGGAACACTCAAATAACATAGTTATAAGGTATTTGGAGGAGATGAAAAATGTGAGTTAAATCTTCCCATGTAATTATAGAGCATCAGTAGATATTGCATAGATTTTCCAAATCAGTATATAGTATATATATATATAGTAGTGGGTATAGATATATACACACACACACACACACACATATATATATATAGACATATATATATATATATACCAAAAATGCCATTAATGCTAATTCATGTGAAAGGGTGAGCTAACATAAATTGTTCTACAGGAAAAATGTCATAAAATTCTAAAATTTATGGTTAAAAATACATAATACTGTATGATAAAAATATAATATTGAGCTTGAAAAAGAGAAATTCCGTGGTGACAAATATCAAGAGAGGACTGCATAGAACTTTGAAGGGCAAGGGTCTAACGACTCCAGCCTTTTATGGCCCTTTCTGCATATTCTAAGATTATCATTTAATTATTTTCTGGGACGCACTTTAAATTAGCTTTGTCTACTTCTGAGAATAATTCTTTTTGAATTAGGTTTGGAAATGGATTGGATTAGTTGATATAAGGCAACTTAACATTTGTGCGCTATTGAGTCTCCCTCTCAAAGCACAGAGCCGGAGGCCCAGGGAGTCTGAGGCAGTGCGAGTTCACAGGGACAAGCATTAGAGAGGAGAGGGCTGCACAGAGCCAGAGCTGCTCAGATCTGCAGGGGTTGGTTCTCCTTAAGTGGAAACTGCTCAAGGCCAATATATTAATCTACTAGGGCTCCCATAACCAAATACCACAGAATGGATGGATTAGACAACAGAAATTTATTTTCTGATCATTCTCGAGGCTGGAGATCCTCTAGTTTATTTATTCTGGAGGCCTCTTCCCTTGGTTTGCAGACAGCTGCCTTGTTGTAGTGTCTTCCCATGAGCTTCTCTCTGTGCACACATACCCCATGGTGTCCCTTCCTCTTCTTAGAAGGATACCATCTATATTGGATTAGAGCTCCAACTTTATGAGTTCATTTAACATTAATTACCTATTTAAAGGCTCTGTCTCCAAAAACACTCACATTGTGGGTTAGGAATTCAATATGTGAATTTTGAGGGACACACTTCAATTCTGACTACCAGGGAGACTGGAGAGGGACTATGGATCATGCAGGATCAGGAATAGTTCATATCTCTCAAAGCCAGAGTAGAGACTCTCCCAATTCATAGGGCATCACAATACCCACAAAGATATTGTCTCATTAGGAAACAAAATGTTCCTAGACAATCAAGGATTAAAAGTAAGTCTAACATTCTCAAATTAAATATAAATAACACAATCATATCCCAAAACAAAGCTCTAGAGTATTTATAGGATACAATATGTCCAGTACTCAAAAAGCTAAAATTTAAAATAACAATCATTCAATTAAAAAAATACTAAACATGCAAAGAAACAGAAAAATGTACTCTAATGAGGTTTAAAAAATTTAAAGACACAGAAATGACATAAATGATACAATTATTAGACAAAGACATTGAAAATATTATAATTCTGTTCCTTATACAATAAAACCTTGGACTGCGAGTAACTTGTTCTCAAGTGTTCTGCAAGACAAGGAAATATTTCTAATAAATTTTAACTTGATAAATGAGCAATGTCTTGCGATACCAGTAGTACTGGATGCTGAACGTCATGATCACAACTGAACCAATAGTTCTTGAAATTTGCTTTGATATCCAAATGCTTTGGATCACAAGCATGTTTCCAGAACAAATTATGCTTGCAAACCAAAGTTTTACTGTACACAAAAAGGAAAAGAAATATATTAAATGAGGATACAGAGATTATAATAAAAGAACCATCACATTTCTTGAGATGATAAATAGACCAATTGGAGTGGTAGTGGGCTCAGTGGTGGCTCTCAAAATGAGAGTCCACATCCTAATCTTTGGAGCATATTTGTAAAAATAAGGTAATCTCAAATACATGTTTGCAGATATAATCAGGGATCTTAAGATGAGGCAGTCATCTGTATCATCTAGGTTGTACTAAATCCATGACAAGTGTCCTTATAAGAGGCACACAGAGGAGAAGGAGCAGACATGCAATCACAAGCCAAAGAATTCCCAAAGCTGCCAGAAACTGAGAGGAAAGGAATAGTTAATTCTCCTGTTGTCCTCCAGGGGCAGTGTGACTCTGCTGTCACCTTGATTTTGGATTCTGGCCAACAGAACTGTGAGCTATGACAGAATAAAAGTCTGCTGTTTTCAACCACTTGGTTTGTTGTAAATCATTACACTAGCCTGTGAAACTAATACAGGAGTTAGCAGATTATATACAGGAGGGAAAAAAAAATCTTAGTGAGAGCAATAGAAGTCACCTAAAATGAAACAAATACAAAATGGAAAACAAACAAACAAACCACAAAAGGAGAGCTCACCAGTGAGTGCTGGGTTTGCCCCAGCAAACCTTGGGGCAGCAGATGACAGATTACTCCAGACTCCTGAATCAGAGAGAGGAGAGGGCCGGGGGCCAAGCTTTCTAGTCGGGATGCCCAGAGCAAGGCTCATCTCCAGTTTTCACTGAAAATCTTATCAGTGCATTTCAAGCTGTGAAGGGGAAAGGAATGTGCAGTTTCAAAAGTAGGAGCAAAGCATACTCATAAATCATCAGGGTAACAGTACAGTCTGGGTAGTGACGTGCAGGCATACGTCACAGAGCAGTGTATTCGTCATAGGAAAAGGGTTGTTTTACTACTTTAGATTAAGCGTTTAGAGAACGGGAAAACTTGCTGTTCCACAGGCAAGGTCAGGCCGTCTTCAGCCTTCATGTTTCAAAGGAGACCGGTTTTCATGGTCTGCACTACTGCTTCTCAACCAGCCATTTTCCAGGCTGCAAACATGCCTTAGTTAAATCCTAGCCAGCCAGCTCTATGAACTCCCACAAGTGAGTTCACAGACAACTCCTGATAAGCTAATATGAGAATTTTCAGGATAATACAAAAGTAGTTTTGCATATCTGGGATTTAGTGATGAATTCAGAAGTAGTTTCACACATACTTTCTCAGCCCGAGATGCAGTCCTAGAAGGAAAATAACTTTATTTCTGAATTTAAATTATAAATTATTATAAATAGAATGGGAATATAATCAGTATCCTGATAACAGAACCCCAAAAATACAAACAAAAAAAGTTAAAAAAGAAAAAAAATAAACTACAGGTCAGTATACCTATTCGATGTAGATGCAACAATTCTCAACAAAATATGAAGACACTGAGTGCAGACATATATTGTTAAGAATATAAGTACATATATATTTCAGTAATATGAAAAATGCATCTGTATTGACACATTTTTGTCACATCCGGTATTAAAAAAGTAAAGATGTATACTTAGGACCCAGAATTTGTAAAATTAATAAGATCGGCACCTCACTGGGGACGTTTAATATTGTATTGATTTTATTTGTGAGGTGATGTCAGCAGTTTTAACCATCACTGCATTCACATCATCGGTGTACATGTCAGCACCATGGAAAAGGCAAATAATGTCCTGGTATTATAATGAAAATTCTTTTGCCCTCACACATTTTTTATTAAAGATTTAATATTTCCTTTAGGCAAAAACACTTATCGGAAACACAGTAATTTGATCAGACTTGCTTTAGTTTCTTTCCACTCCCCCAGGTTCTAACAAAAACATTTGCATTTCAAAACAGGAGTTTTAATGTTCCTCTCTTTAAACAATTTTTAAACATTTAATATATTTATTTGTCTAGGTAACATTGTATATAAATGATCCTAATATGCAAAGGCTTCTTAGGATGAAAAAATTGTGATTTTCTTGTTACGTGCATTTAAGAAAGGAATGCTTATACTTTATAAGAGATACCATTGTACAATATAGTGAAAAAGACCCTTGCAGGAAAACAATAGCGATTAGGCCATAATATAAAACAGCTACTTTTGGTAGAAATGTTCTGAGAACTTGTCAGCCCAGCATGATTATTGCAGTTCCCTGATGGACTGAAGAGTATCACAGCTCAATTCAAAGCCAGCTGTGTCAAGCCCTTAACACTTGCTTCTCATTTAACAACTAAAGTTATCTAAATTGGTCTATTCCCACTTGCTACAACTGACGGTCAGAAAGTGTGTTTTGGCTCTTCCTTTTTCTTTTAATAGCTGCATTCATCAAACATTTATTGCATCTACTATTTACTAGGCACTTTGCTAGGCGCTAGGGATGAAGAAATCAAATAAGAGCTTGTAACCTAATTTACAAGTCTGAATATGAGTTCTGAGCCCCATAACCTTATGGTTCCTCTCGGGATAAAAAGGAATTGACTACTCTCTATTCCGTAATTCATCATATGACTGCTTTAGAGAAACATGGGGTGAATCTTGGGGTCTAGTGTTCAGTAATTAGTCATCACATTTTGCATATTTTCTATGTACCAGACATTATGCTAAGTACTTTATAAAAATTTTTAAAATATTTTATTTGGTAGGGGCGCCTGCATGGCTCAGTTGGTTAAGCGTCCAACTCTTGATCTTGGCTCAGGTCATGATTTCACAATTTGGACCCCCATGTCAGGCTCTGCACTGACGCCTTGGAGTCTGCTTGGGCTTCTGGGATTCTGTCTCTCCCTCTCTCTGCCCTTCCCCCTCTTGTGGTCATTCTGTCTCTCACTCTCTCTCTCAATTAAAATAAACTTAAAAAACATTTGATTTTATATTAATAACTTCTGAGAGACTTCTTGCTTTTCAACAGTGGAAACTGAGACTTAGAGAAGAAAAGTAGTTTCCCCACAGTGCCTAACCCAGGCAGAGCAGGTTCAGTCCAGCTCACTTTCTCTGCAGTCCGGGCTCTTTCTCATTCTGTCTTCTTGCCTGGCTGCACAGTTACTCAGAAACAAACCCGTGATGCTGATGAGAGTTAAGCCTTCTCTAAAATATTCGTAGAAATAGTGAAGATTTATTTTAATCCTTAATACACACCAGGAATGGGAAAGACAAATAGTCACCAGAAGCAAGTTTGTAATTGTGATTGATGCCAGACAAATGTCAGGGCTCCTAAAGAGTCTTATGGGGACTATGTGGAGGGTAGCTGACATTATAACGCATGTCCTGTGCAATCACCCAATTTCATATAATACCCATATGTATATGTATTTGGAAATAATCTGAAACTAAAGATTACATCGAAACTTGGAAAATCACAATTTCGTTCTGGCTTCAATCTATTCTTTAGGTCAGGAAGTAGATACCAATGATGTGAAATCTTGCAGGTTTTTGTTTCATTCCTTATTTTTATCTTTTTGGTGTCTGTTATCTTTTGTTTGTTTTTTTTACCTTTTTTTGAACAGAGGGCACTGAAAAAAACTATGTTTGCAGGAATGAAATTCATTCCAAAGTCTTACGAACCGGTCTGTGAGGACTGACTGATTCAATCTTCACTCTTTTTAATCAGTTTCAGCTAGTGTATTTTCCTTGATATTCATAAACCAGGCCTTGGTTATTTTCTTCTGCCTTATTTATATATTTCTGTCTCCCCATTTCCTCCCTCCCTGTCTGTCTCTTTTTGCAAAATATGTGTGCTACAAACTGTTTAATGACCAGCTCAAGATAATCTGACCTCTGATGTCTTCTATGATTTATCAGGACTCAGACTGAGTTCTTCCCTAATTTGCATCTATTACCACATTCTCAAAACCTTTTCATTGTCTTTGAAACCTGAAGTTATTTCATATGTGTGTATTTGATCTATGCTAATACATGAATTCTTTTTGATATCTGCTATTTTAGGCTGCTCTATTGAGTCAATGAAAATTCATTAGCTTCTTAGGAAATACCGTTTACCAAAATGATTTAAAAACAAAACCAAAATACTTACCCACTTTTATCACTATCCAACATTGACCCAAATGTTCTATTTTATTATGTTCTAATTCAATTTAGTAAAATTACAGTTTACTCACCTCACTTTTTATATAGTTTACAAACCGAAACATGTCTACATATGCTATGTCAATTGACCTTAACTAAATTTCTAGAAAGTAACACGCAGATGTTGCATTTTTCCAGTTGCATAGTTCATGGGACTGAAATTTTTAAAAATGTTAATTGACTTCTCAAGAATCATATTGATTTTAGGTTATAAAGCTGATGCCAGAAATCAAATCTTCCATTGTAAAGCTTAGCCAAATGTCTTTGTAATTTTCCTTGATGTTCCTCACTTCTTAAGCTGTATTTCCATATTTTTTGTTTACCTGTTACTCAGCTATTAAGATATGAAAAACATTTAAACATAGCCTTGTCTTAAAAAAATACTTTCGTAAACCAATATCATGAAACTGTATTGTATGTATATTATATGTTTGAATCAATAAAAATCACATCCATAAAGTAAAATATTGTAGACTACTTCATTACAAGCCAACCACTCCCAAAGCTTGGAAAGTAATTCCATTAAAATGTCAAATGCTTGTCAGTCTTTTCACATTCCATAAGTACTGGTCAGGGTAGGCGGAACCCAGCAGCTCAGCTTCTATAGTAAGCCACCGTGCATTCCTAAATGAGAGGGAGATGTGAGAAAACTCTCATCCTGCAAACCTGCCTTTGGGTAAGTATGATCAAAAAGAACTGACAACATTTGATCTTGTAGCAACAAAAATCATTTACAAAACAAACTGTGCTGTACTGAGAGTACATTTACAGATTCTCACCTTCTGTTTTTTTCATTTGTTTTTATGGTCGCAACGCATGAGAAATTCTACATCCGATGTTATCCTAAAGAGAAATTATCTGAGCCCCCTTTTCAAGAAATGTTGATGTGCTGGGAAATGGTAACTTTAGTTTTTATGAGGGTCAATTATCCTATAGAATGATGAATCTTTGCTTTGTTAAAGCTGATGTATTATATTAGATAGATATCAGCACCTGGAGGCAGGAGTAGGGTCCTGCCTTTCAGTCACTGAAACGTGCGTGTGTTCTAAATCTGTTTGGAAGATCTACAAAGGAATAAAAAATAGCTCACGTCTCACAAGGAGCTTGGCCTAACAGATGAATTAATAAGAAATGCAGATACAGATACATGTTAGAAATATATAGATTAGGTATTATGGAGGTTCACATAATGGAGAAATAGAGTTCAATATTAGGGAGTGTGGGAAATTTTTGTAATTGACAAGGCAGTTATTAGGTGGGCCAAAGTCATGTATGATTTTAATTTGTGCAGAGAAAAAAGGGAACTAAATAAACAGAAGATATAAGGAATAAGATATAAGAAATTATGGGGCATTTTTGGTGGAAAGTATATAAGTCAATTTGACTAGTAGTAAGGTTGCTTAAGGAGGAGGCTTAGACTTCAATAGGGCCAGTTATTTAGGACAGTAAGTACCACAAAAGATCATGAATGCAGAACTAAAGAATCGGATCTTACTGTAAAAATAAGGGGCCGTTGAAGGTTTTAAACAGAACAGAATTGATCTTAGGGAAGTCTTGTCTGGAATTGACATAAACATTTGTTTAAATGAGTTAGAGACTGACAGTAAGAAAATTAGCTTTGAGTCACTACAAATTCATTAATACAGATTAGAGATAAAGTACTGAAGAAGAAGGACTGCTGAGAATTGGTCTCTGGAATGTTCTGGAAGGAGACTTGACAAGGCGTGGCAACAGACTGAATGATCACAGTTATTTTTTTAAGTTTGCTTCATCAAAAATTTGATGAAATTCATATGAGAACACATGAGAAAAAACCCAGAAAGCAAAAGAAAATCACTAATTATTAATAAAAATGTTTTTCACTCTTTATTTTTATATGCCGGAAACTTTGTTAAGTAATACACATATATTATTTGGCTTACAATTCTAGAATAGTTATGAAATAGCTATTATTCATATTTTATAGTGAGTAAACAAGGACTCAAAAAGAATAAATATGTTGTTCACATATCAGAAGATCCAGATTCAGTTTTTAGTTCTTCAATCCAGAAAGACTAGACAATTTTAATTTTGATCCTTGTAAGTTATTTATCTATTATTACCTTTCCATTCATCTTGTTAAACAGACTGTCCAATCAATGACTACTAATCTGCAACACCAGTTTTGACAACCTTTGTACTATGACTAGTACCAAGTATTTTTATACCTTCCAAGAGTTTGAACAGTGAACAACTCTTAGAACAAAATGGCACTTGACCTTTCTCAAACTTCCCTATAAGATCTGAAATGTCTTTGTGTCCTCCATGACCTTCATTTTAGGGCTATTCTTATGCTGTAACATTTTAATAAATGCTAGTGGCTTTGGTTGGTTTTTTTGTTTTGTTGTTTTTTGTTTTTTTTTGTTTGTTTTTTGCTTTTCTTTTCCATGTCTGATTCCACAATAGAGTCTCTCAAAGGAAAAATACTGAAAATAGGCAGTAAACACAGTGCAGTGCCAAAAGGGAACTAGTGTAGAAGAGGTATGATGGAGAATCATGCTTGGAAAACTGACTTGTAGAGATTTTCTCCAAGAAGTCTGAAGTTTACCATCAGATATTCAAAATAACATTAACAAGTTGAGCTTTTATTGGGAAAGGATTAATAAATGAGACTATGCATTCTATTGGAGTGTGATATAGAAAATAAGAGGTTGCAGTGGGCAAGAGCATGATATAGTTGGGCATATGGGAGCATAAGGTCAGAGCTGATCATTCTGTTTAGAACAAGAGGGCATACAATGACTAAGTTCTCTAAATGCTTGACATCTTAATGGTCCTAATGTTTGTATGTCTGATTTTAACATCTCTATATTTTCTCTACATTGTTTAAGTCAAACTAACCACTTGCATTTGAGCCATAATATTTAATTTTTTGCTTTTTGAGGTACGTTTCCAAATTCACTCCATATTCTTTCTATTAACTTTGAACATTACAGCAATTGAATTTTCACAATTTGAAAAAAAAATTATAATGAATGAGGGCTCAATTTGGAAGATTTCAGAATATTTTATTGGCGGTAATGTGTTAAAATTTTTCTGTGACAATATTAAGAAGTCTTATTTTAGCATTAATATTTAGATTTCATACAGTTTATTGAATGTGTAAGTCGGTCATCTTGTATAGACACTTCCCCTATGTAAGTTCAATCACAAAAATAATTGTTATTTATAATGGACAGTCTAACCTTTTCTGCTGTGGCAAAGGGTGGACACAACATCAACTATTTCATAATAATAAGCTGATAACTTAAGTATAGTTTGGATTATTCAAATTACTTTGTTATTAAACTACACAAGTTAGAAGTTCACTTTAAATATAATAATAATAGTTATTATTATCGTTTACATATCAGACTTTGTTTATTGAATAGTTACTTTCAATTTGAGTGAAAAACCTTTTCAGCTGGAAAAAATGATAGGAAATATTACTTAAATGTGTTTTTTTTTTTCCCTTAAAACCCTACTCAGAACTTATTGAATCAATAGATAACTTAATCAGATATCTAATCCATTGAAAATTTTAACCAAATTGAGAAACAAATCCAGATTCACTAGATAGAATAAATTTTTTCATTAAAATTTTGTTTTTCCAGAAGATCCTTGAAAATTATTTTGATAATAATCGATTGATGGGAATTCTTGTTCCTCCCCCCAGGAATAATAAAAGTTCATTTATAATGGATAAAGGGATTGGCCTAGTTATTAACAACATATTTTAGGTATTGTAAACAAAATTTAATAATACCACAATTTTTAATTTTTTTAATGTAAGCATCAGCAAAGTAGAGAAAAATTCTGATGTGTCAAATTCAGTGACAGTTACAAATTTTAACCCACTTATTTATTATTCTAATACTCATTACCACATATTAATGATGATTCTCTAGGTAAATGCTATTAAAGCAAAAATAATTGAGTCGGTGTCTTCATGTAGTTGCAAGTAATGGAGGAATAAAATATTTAAAATACACTCAAACCAAAACTTAGTAGCTAGTTGTCATGACAAGTCATGACAGGTAAAATTAAAAACAAATAAACAAACAACAGCAAACAAAGATTGCCAGTCTGGATTAACAATTAAGGTTCCGCTATGGCTTATATAGTTTTAAAATTTAGACACAAAATACTGAAAATACAATGCCGAGAAATATACACCAAGCAACTGTTAACCCAAAGTTAAAGCTTATACATGCACCTATTAGACACCATATATTTTAGGGCTATAGTTATTAACAGTGATAAATAGGGTAGCTACATAACGAGAGAATATATTTTGTCACCACAAAGAAATAACAATTACGTAATGATACGTTTCAAAAGTTTTGCTTCAGAAACGACAGGACTAAACGAATAAGTTTTGGAATCACCTATAGGTGGTGATAAGAAGATAAACTTTCTAAAAGGATAGATATTTGAAAACCTCTTGGCAGTATTAACCTAATGGATACATTGAACACTGTATTCAACAAATGAGGATGCTCTTTTGCTGGATGCTACCTAAATAAAAAGACATTTAATTAGATATTGTGAACAAAAGAAATGCATGTCACCAACTACCTATACTCTTCCTCATTTTCCTTCCCTAGTTGCACAATGTGATATTCTCATGTAGAAAAAACATCCATACTTTTCAAGTAGATGTGACTGATGGTTGATATGATTCCAAAGGAACCAAAATAGTTTGTAAAATGTCCTGAATACCAGTATAAACTATATTTCATGCTGCTAGAACATTATAACTAAACAAATTCTATATTTAATTATGAAAATAGTACCAACATTTATTGACCTCTTTCTCTATGCATGCAATCATAATGGCCCATGTATCCGGTGACTGTTTAAACTTTATATGTCCTAGCAACTATATATATTAGGAAAATAATTTATTTTGTCCCAAATTCATTTATTATTAACTCTTTAAATTTTAGGTAGGATTACTCAAATATTCTGAATCTCTGTTTCATTATTTCTCAAATGATATTAATAGACCCTAAGTGACAGGTGTTGTATATTTCACTGGGTCTCATGCATTTAATAAAAGTAACACATTTATTCCCTAAAATGTGTCAGAGATTTTTCTGGATTCCGGGGTAGGAGGTGAGGTTATAACAGGGAATAAAATTCAAGTAAGCCATGTTTTCAACGTTCAAATGAAGCACGTGTGAAACTTAAATATATAATTTGTTAGTTGTGCTAATGGTTATAATAAAAACTGAAAATATACCAAGATGAAATAGAGACTGATGGGTGTATGGACTGAAAGGCATGGTCATAGAAAGACTGTGATGACATGGGCCTGAAGGAATTGAAAGAACTTGCGTATAGAGAAAGTTGATAACTTGTTATGTTTCAGTGACAAAGAACATGCCAGGGCAAGTGGAGGAAAATGAACATGGGGGGATAGCCCAGTATTAGAAAGGGCTCAAAGTATAAAGGAAAGATTTTATTTTTCTCTTCATAGATGGAAAGCAATTGGGGTGGGGATTGTTTGACCAAAAATATATGTAATGAACAATCTTTTCTGGGTGTTACTCTACCATGCTGTGAGGATAATTAAATGAAAGGCAGCAAACGTGGATGCAGAATTACCAATAAGCATTGTTTCTTTTGCAGTCTATGTAGGTAATAATGTTGACTTAAAGCAGTGTTAGGACTATATGATATAAAACTGTCAAATCTTGGTATATTAGATGAAAGAGCCCATAGAATTTGTTCATGGGTAGATAGGGATATCTGGATATAGGTACAAGAAAGAAGCAGAAAATCCTTCAGTGTGAGCACATAAAAACAATGAATTACAATTTTATGAAAATGGGAAACTAGAGAAGCAGATAATGAAAACCAATACAAGACCCTTCTGACTAAGGTGATTAACAGGGTAGAACTTTACACCACTGCTTGAAACAACTAAATATATATATATCTATATATATCTATATCTATATCTATATATATACATCTGTCCCTACAGGAATAAAAAACAGGCATATATATATATATATATATGTTATTTTTATGTAAAAACAGGCATATATATATATATATATATATATGTTATTTTTATGTACCCCGTTAATCACCTTAGTGACAGTTTTTAAATGTTGGAAATCACGGAATGAGGGACAGCAATAGCAATCCTGGAGAGACAAAAAACAAGACGAGCTCTATGATTGGTAATCTTACTGCCTTTGAGTTTCCAGAGCACGGCAAAGGGAGATAAAACCCAATGAACGTCCTGAGTTGCAGAGACCTAGTTGATGATTCTAGGGGAAAGAAGGTGGATAGAGATTCTAGAAGAGAGTAGCAGAAAGGAGAAGCACAAAGAGGGCACGATGGAGATCTGCAGTTGCTCTCCCACAATTACTCAGCAGAATGCTGATCAGTACATGCCTGTGCGAAGATACTCAAGGATGAGGGGAAACCAGTGGAATAAAAGGGAATGGAATCTAGAATTAACATTCATTTCTCTTTAAATGGCGGGATCATAAATTTGGCTGAGTGCTGTTTTTTTTTTTGTTTTTCTAAGAAAAACAAAACCACTTCCAAAGTGGGCATATTATTTTACATTTCCAAGACTAGTGAATGAGTTCAAATTTTTCTGCATTCCCACCAACATTTGGCATGATCAGTGTTTAAAATATCAATCATTTATTCAGTGTGGTGGTACCTCGTTCTAATTTGAATTTGTATTTCCCTTATTATTGATATCAAGCTTCTTTTCAAGAGGGTATTTGTCACACACTCACACACACACACACACATACACACACACACAGTGAAATGTCTGTTTCTACAGGAATAAAAAAAGGGATAAACCAATTCCTCTTTTCAGTGAAAATTAATATTCCTGTTTATTTTCCTTCTTTTATGAGGACGAAATTTTTGAAAATTATTGCTTGCTTCACTTAGTCACTTTCAGGATCCCTAGCATATAACGATTATTTAATTAAATTAAATTTCTCACAATACTAATTGTTTATGGAACTCAATGTTTTGGTCTCCTCTGGATTAGGAAGCTAGATGTATACAACTAGCTGTCTCTCACCTGAGGGTAAATATGTCTCATTCAGATTGCAGACAGCAAAGTTAAGAAAGAAAATCTATTGCCTCAGATCAAAGCTTTTTGAGCCTTAAGGCACTATATCACTTTTTCCTAAACTGGTACCTGTTGCATCAGAAAATCATCTTATTCTACCTCCTTTAACTTTGGACATTTGTCAACTCACGCCTCAGCTTTCCATTTTAATCTTTTTTAAAATTATTATTTCAAAACACAACACTAATAGATATATGAATATTTGTGTATCTAAATAGATCACTGTGAGAGAGCTTTTATATGTGCATACAAACACACACACGGAACATACAAGACCGAGTGCAGTACTACACAATAGAGTGGTTTTCAGAAAACCCTTGAAAATATCTAGTTCAAATTGTAGAGACACTATTACATACTTTCCATTTTTAATAAAAGCTATCAAAATCAATTTGTAAATAATTTGAATATTAAAAATGACTTGCAATTTATACCTATAAATGCACATATATGCACCCACAATAATCACGTCTAATGTGTGTGCAGTAAGCTTTTTATTATAATTATATATTAAAAGTTTAAGTATAAGTATTATATACTTAATGGCTAGATCTCAAAGAGTATACTGCTTTTCCCAACATTTTTCAAAATTTCAAGCTACAGATGCATCAATAGTTTAGCAACGTATTGGACTGTTCAGTGAAAAGTTATATTTCTCTTTTATTATCCACCTACAGATTTTACATTTGTATGTGTTTAGCTCTTTCACAAGAGCAAAACCAAATATAAATGGATAGTCAAATCCAATTGACTTCCATTGGGATATCTGTATCAAGCCTCTCTGTTAAATTCCTATTTCTCCACTCACTGATGGGCTGGCAGTCTTTTCTTTTACTGTCTCTCCAAGCTTAGAACTGAGCAAAATCAGATAGTTTGTGGTGAAGTACAAATAAGTTATTTGCTTATGAAGTTTAAGTATTTGAGGAGAAATTTTTAATGATTTTATTTTTATTTTTCAAAAATTTATTTATTTATTTATTTATTTAAAAATTTTAATTCCAGTATAGTTAACATGAAGTTACATTAATTTCAGGTGTGCAATATAGTGATTCAACAATTCTACACATTACTCAGTGCTCATCATGATGAGTCTACTCTTTAATCCCCATCGCCTATTTCACCTATCCCCCCGTCCACATCCCTCCTGGTAAACATCAGAGGAGGAAATTTTGAAAACTGAAGACAGATCACTGACTCACATTGATGGCAGAGTAAGCAAACTGTTTTGGTTCTTCTGAGTAGCCATTGCCTCTAATTTCTAGATATTTATATTTTTACTCTATCATGAAATATGTGAGGTTAACTAGAGTCTTCCTATAAATTCTAGTTCTTCTTAACTGACATAAAACTGTAACGCCACAATTTAACACAAAGATTTCAACTAAAATAATAAAGAGGAAAATCATCACAAAATAAATATAACTATAAATTCTGACTGTATATTATATAATATTAACTCCTTAAATAACATTGTGACACTGCATATGTGCTCTCTTATTTTTTTTTTTTTAAAGTGTGATCGTGCTATCGTACTCGGCAGAGTATACTATCTTCCAAATTTCTTGCATAATTTCATGGCTTATGTGTAGCAATCTAGACTGTCCTTTCATGTCAAGAAATATTAATATATATAAATAATATCATGCTGTATTATTGCATTGCATGTAAGTACCAATAATAAAAAAAAATTCCCTACAGTTGGACATTTGGCTTCCTTTCAATTTTATTTAATTATCATTATGGAATACATTAGTACAAAGAGCATTGCAAATGAATCTTTGACTAATTACTGAATTTTGTCCAAAATGCAAATATGTAATTCATTGTTAAAAGGTGTAATAAGATAACCTATAAACATATGTTGTTCTAGAATTTGCATACCAACTTACATTTCTACCGCTATTACAAAGAAGGAATCATTTAATACATCATTATTGATAGTAGTTATTTTCATTCTTTCAAAAATTTTACTAATAGAATTTCTTGAATATTGCATCATACTGCTTTGTTTTTTGTTTAATTACTGGTGAGGTCAATAATATTTAAATATTGGCTATTGTGTCTAATACGACCTCTTCATAACTTTTATCTATTTCTTTTTTGAATATTTTCCTTTTTCCTATATATTTTTAAAGTGTACATATTAAGCCTTAGAATATAATTTGTAATTTAATTTTGTAGTACTAATAACATGTAGAATTTGTTAATTTTCGTGTAGTCCAGCCTATCAATCTTTTGCTAGCTCAAGATTTTGTGTTTAATAAGTATATAAATAATTTGATTACATTTTGATAATTTATTTTGCATTTGAATTTCTAATACATTTGAAATTAACGTTGTTAATACATCAGAAGAAAGAGATATTTTGTTTCTTTTTCCCCAAACACATTAACCGAGGATCCAAGGACCATTACTAAAATTATATCCTTATTCTATGCCCTATCCCATTACTCTGCTTGGGATTTAGTATTTTTATAAATACTCCAATGTATTTGTTGATTAGCTGAAGATCAAATAAATTGATCTTCTTGTGAGGACAAAGTGCATATCTATTTTCTGTGTCCTTTTTATATATTTTATTATATAATGTGTGTGTGTGCATGTCTATTGTCTATTATTTAATCTTAAAATTATGTGGGTTATTATGTTATGTTGTTATTTAATGTAAACTTGGCAGTTTCTTTCACCTGGGATGTGAAATAAAATTAAATGGATTTTCATACCTTAAATGCTCTTTTAATAAAAGCAGGTCTAAATCTCACATATAATGTTAGTGACATATTTCTGTCTCCAGTTTATGCCAGTATATTTATTTATACAGGAAAGCTGATTTATTTTCCCTTATAAGTAATGTTATTTGCCCGTATATGTCTCCAGAATATTTACAGACACCTATTTCTAAGATATATCTGCTGGACACTGCTAACAGTTCTGTGAATAACTCCCAAGCTAGACATCTACAGGTTCTACAGGACAACCAAGTTCTACATGCACCCTCGGGCTGGTCTCCCCCATGTCCACCAAGGCGCTGGGGTCTGGGGATCCCCTCACTGCAGGGTTAAAGGAAGAACATCTCTTTCCAATATATCGGCCTGAAAATGGTGCTTCTGGTGCCTACATGTAGACTTTTACGGATAGACCATTCTCTCTCCCTCTCTCTCTTTTAATTTAAATGGTTATTTGTCTCTTCATTTGTTATCTTATCAGTTCTCCAGAGCATATAAGATCTTGATGATTTGTATGGCTCGAAAACAACTTAATGGCAGCAATCTTCTACAAAATGACCCATCCACTCACTACCTGCCCGCCTCCTAAGCCCCGTGACTAAGGATTCCTAAATGAACCAAAATAACATGTTGGCTTCAATGCTTCTGTCTCAAGATTTTATTTTTGTTTTTGTTTTTCCCTCACAGGAGACTTTCCAGTCTCCTGTTTGGAATCCTATCAATGTCCAAATGTGTCCAGACCCACAGCCGTGGATAAGAGGTTCTTTAATCCCCAGGAAGTGTGCCAGGCTTCCAAGAAGTGTTCCTGAAATGAACATACGTACTTGAATCTCACCTAAGCTTGAGACATACCCACCCCGCGATTGTTATAGTATTATATTTTAAATTATATTTCCAGGGGCACCTGGGTGGCTATTAATTGTCCAACTCTTGATTATGGCTCAGGTCATGATCTCATGGTTTGTGGGATAGTGCGTGGTGTCCTGCTCCTCGCTAACAGAGTGAGGCCTGCTTGGGATTCTCTCTTTCCCCTTCTCTCCCTGCCCAACTCCCACTTGCACTCTCTCTCTCTCTCTTTCTCTCTCACTCTTAAAATAAACATTTAAAAAATAAATAAGTAAATAATATTTTCAAACTGGACAGAGTGAGCATATTGAAAAACTGTTATTTTTTATATATTTGGTTTAAGGCGAAGATTTTTTAGAACTATTATTTCTAATAGGTACACTTCTATATTTTTATAAATTATACTTCTTTCTATAAATTAAATTATTCCTTTTAATTTAAATGGTAATACATTTGGAAGTCATTTTGTTTGTGGTGAGGTGGATCCACTTCCAGGTTTTCCATTTAGAATTCATCTCATTGTTCCTCTTTTACACACTGTCATCATATGTTAAACCCGCCCCCCTCCAACACAACAAAGAACAGGTAAGAAAACTGTTTTTGCTAGTAAGGGATTCTTCTCATCTCCCCTCTCTCCTTCTGTCTAATTAGACATCAAAGCTCACATACTTCCGTGAACACAGCTCTAAGACTTTACATAGTGAAATGTTATACAATATACCAAGAAAAATTAAATAAAAATGGTTCACTATCACATTCGGCTAATACCATTGGACTCAAAAGATAAAAGGTATCAAGTTTTATTTTGTTTTGTAATAACATTCTTTAGAAGGAAAATAAATCAGCTGGTTTCAATTTTCTCCAAAGCAACATTCCATATTACAGTCCAATTGAGCAACTCCTGCTAGATAGAGAAGGAAAGTGTGATCCATGGATTTTATAATCAGTACAAATTCCTCGAGTACAAAACCAATACAAAAATGGTTTAAACATGAAAGAACTCATTTTGTGCCCATGATTCTGTCTTGGGAAATTACTAGAAGATGAGCTTTCAACAATGAAGAAATGACTTGGGAAATTATAGCTAAAGGACTATCAGTGATAATTGAATATATTTATATGAAGAGTATATATTAAAACAAATACGAGTATTAAAGCCACAAAATATTGCAAATGTTGTGTCTTCTAACCATGTAGGTATGATCAAATTAAAACAAATTAGCTGAAGAAGAACAAAGAAAATGAGAAACAGAGCAGGTCCACAGATTGTCTCATCTATAATACTGAGTCAAATGATATCATTTAGTTGGAGTACCAATGACTAAAACAATAAAAATGAGGTAATGCAAATGTGCATGCAGGAGCATTTCCTTGCTCTGGATAGACACGCGAGATGGTAATGATAGTGCCTACAGTTTTGAAAGGGTTATTGAGATTAGTATATCAAAACTTAAAAATCTGCACACCAATATACTACTGTGTATTCCATTTTGTACCTATCCATTATAAGCTTGGTAAGGTCGTTCTACCTATAATAGATATATAATACGTATAATACGCACCAGGAATGGGGAAGACAAATAGTCACCAGAAGCAAGTTTGTAATTGTGATTGATGCCAGGCAACATATGGCATGCATGTAACATACCATTGTGGGCATCGTATTAGAACATTTGACTTGCTTACAGTTGGAGCTATTAATACATAGCTCTATACATGAGAACTAAACATGTCTTCAAACATGTCTTCTTCTACACCTATAGATAAATTTGCGTGTACTAAATATTTACTCTTCTATTTAATTCAGATAGTTTCATAATAGACACATTATATAAGTGGAATAGCAAGCAATGGTTGATTACTTACTACATACTGAATGCAGCTGTTAAAAACTGAATAACATACAGTGCCTTCAAAGAGGTCACAGATTTGCAATTAATGGAGTTACAGTAATGTATTCAGGGTGCATGTGTTATTAATATGTTTTATATATTACTAATACAGCTCTTCATTGTAAGATTTCAAGTAGCAAACAGTTGTACTAAAACTAGGGATATCAGTATGAATAAAACCTTTTTTCCTTTTGATCTAGATACCCACTTTGTACAAACTGTATTGCATCATGTTTTGTATTAGCTTTAAATTTTGGCATCTTTATTTCATTACATGTTTCAAGAAAATCAGCAACAACAACAACAAAAGAAATAATAGCTAAGCTATTGATAAATCAGAATAGCTGGATAGAAGGCAGGTTGCTAACCCCATACAGAGCAAATGAGAGCACAAAATGTACTCCATCTGAAATACCAACCTCTATGTTCTATACCGCCACCTCTTCTTTGTCATGATATTTAGTCTTGAGAGCTATTTTACTAAGTCTTGAAAATAATTTTGGAATTAATTAGACCCACAAATATTTTTATTAACTTAGTTTCTTTCTTTCTTTCTTCCTTCCTTTCTTTCTTTCTTTCTTTCTTTCTTTCTTTCTTTCTTTCTTTCTTTCTTTCTTTCTTTCTTTCTTTCCCCCTCCCTCCCTCCCTCCCTCGCTCCCTCCCTCCCTCCCTTCCTTCCTTCCTTCCTTCCTTCCTTCCTTCCTTCCGTTCTTTTTCATAACCTTCAATTGGAAATACAATCAGTCCAAGGGCGCCTGGGTAGCTCAGTTGGTTAAGCATTGGACTTCAGCTCAGGTCATGACCTCACTGTTTTTGAGTTTGAGCCCTACACCAGGCTCCTGTTGATGGTGCGCAGCCTGCTTGGAATTCTCTCTCTCTCTCTCTCTCTCTCTCTCTTTCTTCCTCTTCTGTGCTCTCTCTCAAAAAAAAAAAAAAAGGCAAGAAACACAACTAGTCTTAAGCACTGCCTGATACATGCGTTTATTCTACATACATGTAACAAAATTATGTTACCTGGAGACATGTAATCTCATACATTTTCACCCCTATATGAGAGAGCTACATTTCTTCCAGATCCTTCATCTGTTTGCACCAGGGATTTTGTATATTCTAACTGATTATCAGAAAGGGAATTCATTGGAGTCACCTCTTCTTCACTGCCTTAGCTGGAGACCTCTCTCCTGACTTTTGTACAATGTAATAAATTCCTGATTGATCTCTCTCCAGAGTCTGTCTTTCCTCAACTTCATTTCTTCCTATCTTCTATAATCATTTTGAGATATAGTTATAATTAAGCTTTAAGCTCTTAAAACACTTGAGTAGTTTCCACTCCATTTAAACATGGTTTATACTCCAGGGCTTCATGCAGTTTTGAACACTAATAATGGATTAAAAAATATTCACCAGAGGATTGAATGCATTATTACCTAGAAAGATTAGCATTGAAAATCATTGAAAGTTTATCTTTCATTTTGAGTTTCAATCTTTCTCCTATAACATGGAGAATTCCCATTCCCTTTTCACTGTCCACCTTAAAGAAAATCCTTTCAATTACTGCTTAATTCTCAGGTATGTCTTTTCTACACACCGAAAGTTTGTTGGTATCAAAATTTCAACCTTTGTAATCTTTTAGACAACACTGAGTTAGTTAGATTAGGATTAGGATTAGTGTATACATTTGAAAAATATATTTGTAAGTACTATATTAAGAAATGATTAACACGGAATTAGAGTTGTGATTAATCCTAAAATCACATAATATATATGTGTGTATATATATATTTTTTAAGTTTTGCATTGACTTTGAATTAGAATGCTATATGCCAATGGCATTTACTAGAATATACGCAAGATCAATCATAGTTAATATATTTTGTGTAGGATGTTGAAACCGTATTTTATGCATATTAACTTGCACATTGCATAGACACTAATGGAATACTCATTGTGTGTCAGACTTTATCCATGTCAGAATTCATACTATGATTGAACACTTAATTTCCATAGTAAGTGACATAGTTTTATCTCCAATCAGAATCAGAAGAAAAGTGCAAATATAAATATTCTCTGATGTCATGAACTACAATAATAGGGACTATTACAAAAGTAATTTCCATGCCTACAAATTTCTTTAATTTTATTTTATTCCTTTTTGTTAATAAAGAGATCAGATAAATAAAAATTCTTTTTTATCAACCAACAGTTTTACTCCAGGAGGCATTATTTGTTATGATTGTTTATGTTTTATTATTATTCCAACTTGATTGCTTAGAATGTGGCAAGAGGAACAGAAAACTGAAAATATGTTAGTAGGAAAGTACAGAATCTAATCATAGCACAAATTCATGGAGAGGATTATTGAGTTGATTAAATATTTAGATAGTTTCAACAAAATAATTTGCAACTCCAAAAACGAATTTTTATGGATGCATAAACAGGAGTTTGGAATGTGTGTGTGGATTTTCACAGCTATATGTTGTATGGTCCTCTCTCGATCTATCTGCACAACTTACTATCCCAGTTGTTTGGAAGAAGTGAGTTAGAAAAATATCCCTTTGGAAAGCCAATTATGCATTGCAGTTGCGCGTATTCTATTGATATATTTTTTTTTGTATTTTAATCTTAACAGCTGAAGGATTGCCAAATGTCATTAAGTCTGAAGTGAAAAACACAGCATGATGAATTACATTTTTATTATGATTGAGTTATACTTAAAATTTTGGTAGACTTATAATATTGGTGAATGTTAATAGCTTTGAGAAATAAAGAGAAAAATACCGTTCACTCGTTCCTCAATTGCTTTAATACAAAGTTTATTAAATATTACTGAGTATAATAATCAATTTCAGCTGTAATTTAAGTCAGTTAAAGACACTTCGTATTGAAGATAGTTGATATACTGTATCTTCTTATCATTCACCATTCTCAGAAAAATTATTATTAATTAATAAATTATTTATTTTGAAAAAGAGCACATGCACAAGTAAGGGGCAGCCAGAAAGAGATGACAGAGAATTCCAAGCAGGTTCTGTGAGAGTGGAGCCCAATGCGGGGCTTGATCTCAAGAACCATGAGATCATAACTTGAGCCAAAATCAAGAGTCTGGATGCTTAACTGAATGAGCCACCCAAGTAACCTGTCAGCAAAATATTTTTAAGTAGTCATCAGATATCTAATAAAGAAGACATGTACTAATGTCACATTCTTATATTTTCATTTTCTTCTCAGAAAAAAGAGGAAATTAAGATATATATAAATACTTGTAAACAGATTATAAATAATTACATAAGTGTCATAACTAAACTGCTGTTGTTTTAATTATTTACAGAAACAGTGCTAAACCTTTGAAATGTTGTGATTATATAACTGAGGTTGATTAATGTCCATTTTCTTAAGTTTTGAAGAAATGAGAGCACATAATAGTACTCAATTTATTAAGGTATCTACTCATGGTAGCAAGACCTTCAAATATCAAAAAAATTAACTGTAGAAGATGATGAAAACATTTTTTCAGAAAAATTTTAAAAATGTCAAAGTTCATATACCACTCTTTTGGGAGATGGAATAAAATATATAATTTTCTGTCAAGTATTTGCCAATATCATAAGACTACAGAGCTTTTTCATTTGGTAACTGAAAAATTGGACAAAGTTCTGAATCTCAGCGATCCTCAATGTATTAATTAAAACACTCTAATTTTCCTGAACTAAAATAATTTTTATAGGGCTAAAATAAGGAGTAAGAGAAACAGTGTAAGTATGCCGCTTATTAAAATTTAACATGTATGGAGTAGCCAGTCAATGTTATCATTATTGTTAGTATTATTATGGATAATTATTATGTTGTATGTTCATTACATTATGCCAGATACAATATTGGATTAAGTGAAATATAATAGAGATCCTTGTTTTAAAGCAGTTTAAAATCTATTTGGGACCAAAATACCAATAGATAAGAATGCACAGTAACACATATACCCGTGCACATGAATAGAAATATTTGGTTAATTGGTAAATGATAACAACCCTGCTAAATATATAAAGTATTCTAAGTATTATCCGAAGTTACAAAATCCAATGTTATCTAAAACTCTGTCACAGAAAAAATATGCAAAACATGCCATAATTCCCATTGCTAAGTGACTGTGCATCTGTAAGTAGGAAATAGCAAATTGGGCTAACAGTGTTTGAATGAGTTTAAAGAGGTGTCTGGCTTGCTTTCTTTCCCTATCTGTTATCTATCTATTTATCTATATATCTACCTAT
The DNA here is from genome assembly GCA_030068075.1 of Paguma larvata. Taxonomy (NCBI): domain Eukaryota; kingdom Metazoa; phylum Chordata; class Mammalia; order Carnivora; family Viverridae; genus Paguma; species Paguma larvata. The sequence continues at coordinate 22,006,954 of CM057839.1, read as the reverse complement.
CTATCTGTCTATCTATCTATCATCATCATCATCTATCTATCTATCATCCATTATCTATCTATCAATCTAGATCAGATATGTGACTCTTTAACTGTTACTGTAGAAAAAGAAGTAACTCTACCTGGGTCATTCAGAAAACTTAGACAGCCCAAAAAAGATAAAATTGATTATCTTTAGTGAGTACATTTTCTAATACGAAATGCATTATGGTTTCCTCATTCTTAATCTTACTGCAGTCCCAAATTAAAACCTGCCTAAAAGTTGAGGCATTGCATTACATTCTGACCTCCTCTGTGACTAGACAGAATGCTGCAGTTTATGTAAATATAATGACTGTTTTATTCTAAGGACAATCATTTTTGTACGCAGGTGTTTGAGTACACAAGAGAAGACAGGCTTATGTATCCAAAGAAATGATTCTTGTTGGCTGTTGACTAGATTTATTGAAAGAATTTGGATATGTACTAGATCTGAAAAAGGAATCGGATATGTCACAGAAGCATGGTGAATGAAGTTGTAAATGAGTTCTAGATTCTAATTTTCAAACATTTTGTAGAGCTTTCTGTCTCCAGGGTTTAATAACTATTTTCATAGTAGAAACATCTTCGCACAAGACATCCAAGTTTTGATTTTATTCATATTTAAACAGGTTTGTATTTAACAGTGAGTCAAACACTAATGGGTAACAGAAGTTTTTCATATTTATTTTAGCATTCTGTGCCCAAAATATATTTGCTCAATATAGTAGCAATATAGTATCTCAAATTTATGAAATATTCCCATGTGGAAATCCTTTTAACTACAAATATTAAAGCAACTAGACTTTATTTAGCTAAGCATATATCAGTTAATAACCCACCATAAAGCAGATATCCAAAATAAGATAATTAACAGGATAATTTGAAGGATCATTTACAAAAGAGTAGGTGGGCTTTTGAGGAACAAAAGGAAAATGGATTTACTGTTGTTTAATCACATGGGGCTTTGACTGCCTCCCGGACAGGCTGGTTGCTAGAGGCCAGATACAGAGCAGTGTAGTTGTCAAGTACGGTGTACTTGAAGCAACTAATTTCATACAGGAACACAGCCTGCCCATGGTGATTGCACAGGAGAAACTCATGGGAATAAATAACAAAATCCACTTACTGACTATCCCTTACTTTGATATTTTTGTGTTATGTGTTAGTCCATTCCAGTGGCTCTGACCAAATGTAGTAGACTGGATCATTTACAAACAACAGAAATTTATTACTCACAATTCTAAGGGCTGGGAATTCCAAGATCAAGCCATCAGCAGATTAGGTATCTTGCAATGGCCATTTCCCGGTTCATAGATGGCTGTCTTCTCTCTGTGTTCTCACATGGGGGAAGGCGGAAGGGAGAAGGGGGATGATCCCTCTCCTGATCTAATCACACACAAAGTCCCCACCTCTTAAAAACATTACACTGGGCACTATGTTTCAACATATGGATTTGGGAAAGGAAGGACACAGGTACTCAGTCTGTAGCATTCCACTCCTGGACCCACTAAAACTCATGTCTTTCTCACATGCAAAACACAGTAACTCCATCAACAGAGCCCCAAAGTCTTCTCATTCTAGGTCAACTCAAAAGTCTAAAGTTCAAAGTCTCCTCTAAAAATCATCTAAATCACATATGGATGAAACTTAGGGACTGATTCATTCTGAGGCAAGTTCCTCTCTACATGTGAATGCGTAAACCCAGTAAGTTATGTGCTTCCAAAATACAATTGTGAACAGGCATAGCCCATTCCCAAAAAGAGAAAGAAGAAAGGACCCGCATGTCCTAGATAAATCCAAATGGGACGAACAGCATTAAAGCTTCAGGCTTAAGAAGAAACTATTGACGGGAAGCTGTGCCTTCCAGGAACACTGGGATTGTGGTCCCACCTCCTTAGGTGTCAGGAATTTAAGGCTTGTGACTGGGACTCCCCCAGGTGACAGTTATGGTTCTGTTGCTCTTCTGGCACCTGTGGTTGTCCACGCTGGAATGGTGAACAAGTGGCCGTTCTGGTCTGGACTTTCCGACTTGGCCTTTCATATTCCAGGGTTCTCTTCAGAGGCCTTGTCCTCTGAAATGGAAATGAAAGCAGCCTTTCCTTCAAGGCAGCTCAACTTGTGTACTCTGTGCCAACAGAAAAGGTACCATAGACATCACCAAAGTTTACTGCCTGCTCTCTCTGGAGTGGAGCTCCTGTGCCTGTGCCGTACTGAAGCCTGCAGTATCTGCATCTACACATGGAGCGGATGGCTGGTGTCCCACAAGTAAGGAGTGGAGTCTGCCTAGTGAGGAGGTGCCAGCAGGTTCTGCTGAGATCCTATGAATGCCAGCACCCCGTTTTTGAAACCACTCAGTCCACTGGAACTCGAACTCTGAGCCTGTGATAGGAGGGAGAGCCATGATGATCTCTGAATTGCCTTTGGGGTCATTCTTCCATCTCCTGGGGTAGTAGCTTCTGGCTTCTTATAGAGATTGCTGATTAATCTCCTTATCAAGTGGTCATTTAGCCACACCTTTAGTGAACTTTCATATTCCTTTCAATATAAATAGTGGAGAATTCCCCAGGTCTTTAAGTTCTGGTTCCTTTTTGATTAGCAATTCCATCATTTAGTCATTTCTTTCTTCTCACATGTCACTATGAGCGATCGGAAAGAAACAGGTCACTTGTTCAACACTTTGCTCAAAGATTTCCTCAGCCAAATATCCAATTTCATTCCTTGCAATTTGTATTTTTCCACAAAGCATCATAACATGAAAACAATTCAGCCAAGTTCTTTTTCAGTTTATAACAAGGATCTCATTTCATCCAATGTTCAATAACTTCTTCCTCATTTCTAAGATCAGAATGGCCTTTAATGTCCATATTCTTCCAGCATTCTGTTTAGGATTTCTTAAGTATTCTCTAAGAGACTGAGGATTTCTCTATAGCTCTCCTCTTTGGTTCCTGGGCATTTATCAGAATAACCTTTGAAGATCCGTTCATGGCACTGGAGACTCTAGATGCACCTCCATACTTTTCCAGGCTCCATCAAGAGTTTGAAAGCACCTTCCACATTTTTAAGTATTTCTTATAACAGTATACCCACTGCTTGGTACCAATTTCTGTCTTAATCTATTCAAGATTCTGTAAGAAAATGCCATAGAGTGTGTGGATTGTAAACACCAGAAATTTATTTCTCACGGTTCTTAACGCTAGGAAGTCTGAGATCAAAGCATCTACAGATTTCATGTCTGGTGAGCTCCTGCCTCCTCCTTCATAAACATCCCCTTTTTGCCCTGTGTTTTTGCATGGCAGAAGAAGGAGGGAGCTAGATCTATGGGAACTTCACAAGGGTACTAGTCTCATTCTCAAAGGCTTTACCTTCATGGCCTAATCAACTCCCAAAAGCCCCACCTCCAAATATCATCACACTGGGGATTAGGTTTTAACATGTGTGTTTTAGAGGAGACACAGTCCATAGCACAGAGCTCTCTGTTGGCATAAACTGGGATCCAGAGAGTAAGGGTGGTAGTTAATGTAGGAATGTGAGAAGAAGGTAATAGCAGAAGCAAAAGAACAGAAGTAGATCTGCACATAATGGCATATTTTCTTTCCCTTCTTCACTCCAAAACTAAGCTTCTATAAAATTCTTTCTATTTTTTCTTAATTTACCTGCCTCTTCAATCTTCTGAAATGCTAGTATTGTCCTGAGTTCCTGAGTTCCTTAACTATCTGTCTATAGCTGGACATTCACTTTATAATCAGAAATTAATTAATACTAGTCCCTATGACTTCACTGTTTCAGCTAGCTTCCTATTTATGTCTCTGTTTATATCTGATTGAACAACTTTAGATTGAATAATGTGACCACAAAATGAATCATTTTGGCCCCCAAAATGCATATGTTAAAACCCTTGCCCCTGGTTTGGTGGTATTTGGAGATGGGAATCTTCGGGAGGAGATTAAGTCATGAGGACCGAACACTTATGAGTGGGATCAGTGCCTTAATACGGAGACTCCAGAGAGCTCTCTCTTCCGTTCTGCCATGTGAGGGCACAACAATAAGAAGGCTCCATCTGTGAACTGGAAGGTGGCCTCTCATTATATACTGAAACTGCCCATGCCTGCATCTTGACTTCCCATATCCCGAACTTTGAGAAATAATTTCATTTATTTACATGCCAACCAATCTATGGTATTCTTTGTAGCAGCCAAACAAACTTGGCAGGTTTTAATTCTGTGACATTTGCTGAAAATATGGAGAAAACTTACCAACATGGCAGACAAGACTGCCTCTGACTCAACAGAAAGATTCTCACGAAAAATCACTACTAGAAGGATATTTTCTGGTAAGTTTTCTCCCTATTTTCAACAAATGTCATGGAATTAAAACTTGCCAAGTTGTGACTTGTTCCTTTTCTGGTTTTATCTGATGTATCCAAATATTTCAAAACTTCTGCCCAAGTGGCAATGACGAGAATACAAAAATAATCTCAAATTTAGATCCAAAGAGTTGTAGTTAACTTACCAGGTAGTAAGGAAATGCATAATATTTTGAAGTCATGTTAGGAACTGAGCATTAGAAAGATGATTAAATTATTAAGTGGGTAGAAACTGTTGACTACAGAATGGAGGTTGGTTCAGAAACTGTAAGTCAGGAAAGATTATGTAACAGAAACATAAGAGAAACAAAGAACACCCTAATTTCAATGGGTTTAAACAACCACAATTGTTTCTTCATACCACATTCCTATCATACCTCAGCCAGAAGACTCTGCTTCTTATGGCCATTCAGAGATTTAGGCTGACAGGCTGCATCTCAAAACATGCCACCATGATCACAGAGCCAGGGAATAGAGAATGAAATGAACAACACCCAAGGATCTGCCCAAAAGTGTCAAATTTTATGTCCGTTCATGGTTTATTATTGCATAAAGAAAGTAACATGATCGAGTTTAATTCTTGTGTAAGAAAAAGTAAAATTGAATGTGAACGAAAAATAAAGCATAGAATGAGAGGAATTAATGACTACCACACACAAGTAATAAAGGACATTGAATGCATTGAGAGTATGAATAAGAAAATTGATTAGATAGGAATTTTTAAGGTAGAACCTGTAGGATATTTAGATATGAGATACTGTTTCCATTGTTGCTTACATTTGCTTTTTATTAACATACCTGCATTTCCTCTTTTGCTTCTTAAGGACTTTAATGTCAGCATCTAATACAGACTTGACGATGGGGTATGAGTAGAATAGAAGCAAGGTAATTCAAAGTCTTTGCACTTCTAAACATGACTATCTAAAAGGTTATCGATGCAATTTATTCAAAAGAAAGCCATAAGCATGAGTTGATTTGAGGAAACTATTGCTTTTATTAGGCATCCAAATTGAGATGAAAAACAGGATGTAGATTAGATATCAAGAGAAACATTTCAGAGTCAGAAGTCTCAAAGAGCTGTTGAATCTCTGATAAACCAAAAGCCTAGGTACCCACAATTTGGCATGTCATTGGGGAATGATATGGAAATCTAGGCAGAAATAATGAACAATTGAATTAGTGACATAACAGTCTACCATTGTATTTCACAAAAATACGAGGATGGGGTATTTCCTAGTGTCGAAATTAAAACATAAACTCTAACCAGAATACAACAAAGGCAGGGCACCTGTGTGGCTCAGTCAGTTAAGCATTCAACTCTTGATATCAGCTCAGATCATGAGGTTCAGGGAATGATCTCATGGTCGCGATATTGAGCCCCACATCAGGCTATGCACTGAACATGAAGCCTGCTCAAGATTCTCTATCCCCTTTTCCTTCTGCCCCTCCCCCATTTGAGTGTGTATGTGCGCGCACGCGCTCTCTCTCTCTCTCTCTAAAAAAAAAAAAAAAAAAGAATACAAGACCAAAAGGATATGAATCACATCTCTCATCCACTTGCTTGAGAGTTAATCCAAATACTCTTGAAAAGTGGTGATAACTTTACTTTTATATTCTAACTTAATATTTGGATAGCTGGAACCGCTTGTTTAAAATATTAAAAAATTGGTAAGAAGCAAGTGTACTAAAATTATAATAAAAAATCTAGAAAGACATTGTTTTTTCATATAATTGCTATTCAAAATCTTATTACCATACCTTTTAAAAGGTACTGTATAATGACAATAACAACAACGAAAAGGCAAACTGGTTATCACTCTTACCTTTTTTATTTTATATATGTTTTCTGGTTAATTAGTTCCACTGGAAACCACTTACCAGTTGAATCAGCTTCTATCTAGATAACAGTGACTGACAAGAATTTGTTGGGGCACCTGGGTGGCTCAGTCAGCTAAGCGGCCGACTTCAGCTCAGGTCATGATCTCACGATCTGTGAATTCAAGCCCCGCGTCAGGCTCTGTGCTGCCGGCTCAGAGCCTGGAGCCTGCTTCAGACTCTGTGTCTCCCTCTCTCTCTGCCCTTCTCCTGCTCACGCTCTATCTCTATGTCTCGCAAAAATAAATAAAAAATTAAAAAAATTAAAGAATTTGTTAAGCTGTTAAGATATATTGATTAAAAAAATGATAATACAACATAACGTTCCTTCCTGAAGATAATGGTATCTGAGGCTATTGCTTTAGTGTTTGGTATGGCCTCTATTAGACACCTACCTTGAAAATTTTGCATATACTAAGACTTGCAAATTCTGTTTGTTTTCAATCTTTTTCCTCATAGGCTGAATACCTCATGAAGAACATTTCAAATGTATGTGTAAAGCATAGCCTTATAAATTTATGGTTTTCAAACTCAATTAGACCAGTTTTCCTATCTTTATTCTCCTTCCTAATGTACTTTTGGAAGAGCATGCTTAATCCGACAGGATGAGAAATGTAAGAGTAATGCAGGTCAAGGGAGATGTAAAGTAAAAGGTTTAGAGTTCTTCATGTATGTGAAAGCTAGAGCGAAGACAGAATACATTGGAAGATATCCAAAGAGTCTGGAATATGAAATGTGGTGAAATTATTGATGAGATAATGTGCACGTCATGGTAAATGATTCAGTACTTATTCTACATGTGAAAGGAAATCATGAGATGACTTTAAGGAGAACCATAATTCAATCCAAACTTTTATACAAAATATTTTTTTCTATTTGGAGAAGGATTAATTGGAAAGAAGCAAAACTGCTGAACACAGTAGGGAGGGAGCCAAAGTAGAGGGGCAGGAGAGATATTTGGGAACTAACTGATACAACTTGGTGATTGATTAAAAGAGGAAAACTGAGGAATAAGATGGCATAGAATGGGTCTGAATTTAAAAAAAAAGTGTTATTTTTGAAAGAGAGACAGAGTGCGAGCAGGGGAGGGGCAGTGAGAGAGGGAGATACAGAATTTGAAGCGGCTCCAGGATCTGAGCCATGAGGGCAGAGCCCGACATGGGGCTCGAGCCCATCAAACATGAGATCATGACCTGAGTGGAAGTCAGACGCTCAACCGACTGAGCCACCCAGGCACCCCTGAAGTTTTAAATATAGACATTAGTTTGCCTGTCATTTGTTGAGAGAAGGAACCCTGGAATGAATAAATATTGAGCAAAGTATTAATTTAATGTATAATGTATTTGAATTTTGGGATACATGGTTGGAAAGACATTTGTGCTGAACATGTGCATTGTGAGCCACTATGTGGCAGTAAATCTATATGAGAGGGTATTTTTTGCTTAGGAAGTCTGTATAGAGTTAAAAAAACAAAAACAAAAACAAAAACAAAAAAGAAGTCCTGGAAATGAACTGCTAGTTATACTAATATTTTCAGAATGGATAAAAGCTGAAATGTCAGCAAAATAGAATGAATATAAATTTGCTGTACAAATAAGAGGGAAAGATCAGGAAAGTGTAATCAAAAAAATAAAAGTTGATAGAATAACGAGGATAGGTGCAGAGGCTGTATGTCTAGATAACACAAGGCTCGAGAGAGATATTAAATGGACGATATGGAGGAAAAAAATCATCCACATGGAGGCTGCCTGTAAACCAGAAAGACAAAGCATGAGGTGGAGCATGTTCATTAAACACAAAAACAAACCAAAAATACTCCAAAGGACAAAAAATCATGGAATAATTTATCTATAAATGTTTGACCAAAAGATGAGTTCAGTTTCAACTAAAAATGCAAAATCCACAAATAAAAGTATGAAATCTACATGTTAGCTCAAAGTCAAATCTATAATTTTATTTCTTATGTTTTATAATGTTTGGGTAGTTGGTTTCCATAACAAAATTATTGGCAGTAATAGATTAGTTAAACAGTGTGCTATAAAAATGCATAATTAAGTACTATTTACAATTAAATTATTTATACCAATAAATCATGACGAACTCAGGTTAACAAAATTATCTCAATGTACCTAATGTGAACGACAATTCTTATTGAGTTAACGGAATTTCAGTATGCAAGAAGCAACTTTCCACTAAAATGAATTATTAAAGAATTAATAACTAGATTAAATATCAACATTCTTACAGATTATCAGTCTGTGTGATGTATCTGAGTATGTATAATTAATACTTGATAATACTTTTCATGTAAAAGTTACAATGAAGAGACTTTCAGTTGGTTCAGAGTTCTATACAAAATTTCAAATATTTGAGCTTGAATCTTATTTACCTAAATGGCTCTCATCTTTAAACTACCAATAATGGCATGCATACATGTATAGGTTATTTGTAAAAAATTAAATGTAACATAAAATGTTTTTTGAGCTGTAATGTCAAACATACAAAGATGCACAAGTACATACACGTATGTATTATTTATACATATATGTATTATTTTATTTAACTTTGATAAGGAAGTAAACGGCGCATTGTCACATATGTTAATTTATTAAATAAATTTGTTATCTCTAATGCAGTAATGACAAACATAAAAGTGTAAAATTATAGCAATGACGATACTCATAAAATATTTATTTTAATACTGAAATAATTTTACTTCCTTATATCCTTTCTGTTGCATATTATATGCATTATATTAATTGATTATATATGAATGGAAGGAGAAATTTCAGTGTTCTAGTTCTTATTGATAAGTAATGCCAATATAAATGCATGTCTCCAATCTGCCTAAACAAAGTCAGGAAAAAATTGTAACTTGCAGTCTTCATACCCAAATCTACTGTTACCTATTTAACATACTAGACCTATAATGATAATTAAACTATTACTTATTAACCATTCACTTTTAAAGCATTTCAAAAGTTATAGCAATTTTTTAAAATATGATCTAAAAGAACAGAATTGACCTGGTATTGCCTACTTTCTCAATTGCTTTAGACTATAATTAATTCCCACTGGTGTATTCTGTATATGTGAGCAATGAATATTTCTGGCTTTGAGAATATGGAGTAGAGTTCAATAATTTTTAATGTTGAAAATAATAAATGTCATTGTGAAACTCTGCTATCTTTTTATGCAATGCAAGTGCATTATTCATAATTTTTACACTGTGTGGAAGAAACTGTAATTAAGTAGCAAAATTTGCTTACTGATAATTTATAAATGTTGAGTATAGTAGTTCAGAATATGGAAACATTCCTTATTAGCACATTATTTATAAGCCAAAATTCCCAATCTGTGATATATGGGGGACAAATTGTGAGAGATCCTAATAAAATATTTGTGATAAAGAGAATTGCACAAATTGGTAAACAATACATATTCTATCCCCTTTTAATGATTTATAAAATTAACTTGCTACCATTATAATGCTATATAATTTCATTCATATGTGGAATTTAAGAAACAAAGCAAATGAACAAAGCAGGTAAAAGAGAGAGGGAGGCAAACCAAAAAACAAGATTGTTAACTATAAGGAACAAACTGATGTTTACCAGAGGGGAGATGAGAGAGGAGATGGGTGAAATAGGTGATAGGGATGAAAGAGTGCACTTGTGATGAGCGCAGGGTGTTGTATAGAAGGTGGAATCACTAAATTGTACACCTGAAACTAACATTACACTGGAATTTAAATAAAAACTTAAGATATAACCTATAATAAATCACTAGAAAAAATAATGTCAATATAGTATCACCTAAATCAATTTTATTACAGATTTTGTCATAATGTGGCTATGGTGATTTTGGAGGATATTATTTTGCAGTCATGTAGGATGGCACATGCAAAGATGGTTATTTAAAGCTGATTTTTTAAAAATCAGCATATATTATGAAGCACTGTACTCCAACTATTGTTCTAAGAACTTTACAAATATTATCTGGTTTAAGCCTCATAACAAAGCTATGACAGAAGTAGAATTTAAATCTCTACTATCAGTGAGAAAACTGATGTACAGACAGCTAAATTAAATTTTCCTTGATCACACAAGTACAAAGTTCTAAGTTTAGGATCGGGACCCAGAAGATATGGTTCTGGAGTCCAGGCTCAATATATTGCACTGGATAGCATTTCCATTTTTAAGTTTTTTAGTGTTCATTAATTTATATTGAGAAGGAGAGAGAGAGTGAAAGCATGGGGGGAGGGCAGAGAGAGAAGGAGAAAAAGAATCCCAAGCAAGCTCCATGCTATCAGTGCAGAGCCCAAAATGGGGCTTGAACCTATGAACTATGAGATCATGACCTGAGTCGAAATCAAGATTCGGTGGCTTAACCCACTGAGCCACCCAGGCATCCCTGGATAGCATCTCCATTTTATCTTTATTTCATTTTACCTCATTTTGTTTTACAGATGTAGATAGTAGAATTGATTGTATAGATTAGATTGAGTCTATCTTTCCACCCCTGCTTCTCCAGTGGAAGAACACTGCATCTTGCACCACAGTGATTCACCCCTCAGGAGAAAGTACCACCAGATAGAGCCTGGACTGAAATGATAAGAAGTTCTCATGACATCAGAGCAGTAGCAGATACCACTGAGAGCTAAAATACATAGTGAGACATGTTTGAACTCTGAAGATAACTAGCTTGAGTGGACATATTTGTGATTGTGAAAAGCACATCCCTGGAAAGTTTTAAAGTAGGGATTGAGTAAGATGCTTCAGATTCTGTATTAAAAGTAAGAAAAGCAGCCAATAAAACAGGTGATTACAGTAGCTATCTGCATGCAACTAATTCACAGTCTAGGTAATACCTGAAAATTCTAGTGACTTATTCTTTGTCCTCCTCAAATTGAAACACATTCCTAGGGAATAACGTTCATAGGTGATGGAGGAGTTAATTCTCCTATGAATTAAAAGGGTGTTAGATTAACGGCCATTAAAAATGGATCATGTATGTTTTTAAAATGAATATAGTGTTACTCCTTTTCAACATTTGTATCCAGTCTGGCTAGATAGGCTTGTGATTAGGTTATGGTGCTAGCAGCTCAACCAGTTGGGACAAGAACTGAGGGATTTGTACTATGGATAGTCTTGTTATGCAATAAATAGGACAGTAGTTTCTGAAAAAGTGAAATTCACCAAAATTGGACTCAGGAGATGATTGTGTGTGTGTGTGTGTGTGTGTGTGTGTACGTGTGAGAGAGAGAGAGATCATTCAGTTACTGATGGCTTAATTTTTTGATGTGTTATAATTATTTTGTTATTTATATTCTTCCCCTTAGTGTGTAAAACTGCAGAATTTCTAAAGTATTTGAAAAACTTAAGATTGTTTCAGGGTCAAATACTGAAAAATGTGCTCATGTGTTTGCAAGCATGTGTCCTGTCTACAAATGGTCAGACACCAAAGGAAGTCTCCATGGGTGTTCTGTGTTGAAACTCAATGTGCTACACACAAATTGTTATGTACGGTAGTGGTTAGTTGTTTTACAGTCACACTGATAATCTCACATACATCCAAGGAAGCATTTATTGATTATGTCCTGTGAACTAGGTGTTGTTTTAGCAATAGAAAAACATCGGCGAGCCAGACACACTCCCACCTTTCAGTATAGTTCCGCAGACTTTGTGAAATCTGGCACATGATAGCCAAGAGCTATCAATGCTAAGATGGAGATAAAGGGTAGACTAGGTGATATAGCCCAGGCTTCGTGAATCACTAAAAATTTGTTTCCATAAGGAGTGACGTAGAAGCTCAGACATGAAGGATGCCTATTCATTATCCGGGTGAAGAAGTAAGGGCAGAACAAGATGAGAACAAATGCAAAGGCCTGGTGGTAAAGTTGAATGAGGTGTTTGGGAATTACTGTTAAAGTTTGGCCTGAGCATTATGTTTAAGAATAAAAAATGGTACCGGGGCGCCTGGGTGGCTTAGTCAGTTAAGCATCAGAGTTTGACTCCAGCCATGGTCTAGTGGTCCATGAGTATCGGGCTCTGTGCTGACAGCTCTGAGCCTGAAGCCTGCTTTGGATTCTGTGTTTCCTTCTCTCTCTGCCCCCCTCCCTGCTCACACTCTATTTCTCTCTGTCTCTTTCAAAAATGAATAAACATTAAAATATTTTATAAAGAGTAAAAAACGGTACTGATGAGATAGGATTTTTGGCAGGATCCAGACCATTACAGAAATTTCCCCAGAAAAGGCATTCAATGCTGGAATAGAGTGACAACACTTCTTCCTGATTCCTAGCCTGCTTTCCAGGCCATATGAGACTGAGAAAATTAAGTTCTGTCAACAGAGAGCATTGCTCCCTTTATCCCTCTTCTTTCCTTTCAATCTTTTGTCCTAGAGATGCAGGACTCTCATGGACATATCTCTACTGTCTTTGATTGTTCTTGATGCAGAAATAGCTGTGATGGTACTGATGATGTGATGGTAGCTCGGTTAATGCTAAATTGATGAGACTACATCCATGTTCCAGGCATAACTGTCTACTGGGCGCACCAAGGAACCCAGTCTCAGCAGGGATCTCCGAAACCATCAGGGAACCTTCATGAAAATGGTCTCATGTGCCTTGTTTTCTCTGGAGACTTCATTGATGTTTCTTCATTATCACAATGGGGACATTCTAAGATTCTTCAATTTATAAATATTCTTACTCTCTGAAGTAAGAATTTCACATTTATTTTGGAAAAAAAGGATGATTTGAGCCCTACAACATTTGTTTGATATTGAATTCTCTTTTTTTATATTTATTTTATTTTTGAGAAAGAAAAAGAGTGAGGGAGAGGGGCAGAGAGAGAGGGAAGGAGACACAGAATCTGAAGCAGGCTCCAGGCTCCAAATTGTCAGCACAGAGCCTGACACGGGACTCAAACTCACAAACTGTGAGATCATGACCTGAGCCGAGTTGTACTCTTAACCAACTGAGCCCAGGTGCCTAGTATTGTATTTTCTTAATTTTACTTCAGGAAAGATGTTACAAGTCATAGGTACAATTGAGTCTGTCAGTATTTTCCTTCACTGCATCTTCCAATTTTGCAAGTAAAATATTGATAATTTTAATTAAGTATACTTTGTCGAATATGAATAATTCAAGCAGCGAAGCAGTAGAGAGAATGATTGCTTTATAAAATCATTTATTCCATTATAATCAGACATATGTTTTATAATAATCACAATTTGGGGGTAAAATATATAAATTAGACCAAAACTGGGGAAGCACTAGAGTTGTTAATGACTTTTAAACACCATTGATGTGATACATAATGATCAATTGATACTTTAAACCTGGTTGGGTAACATATATGCTATTTATAATAGCATCATCAAATCATGATGGCTTTAAGCTATTTCCAGGAATAAATTTCAGCTTTGATGGAAAAATATTTTTTTACATTAAAAATATTCAAATAATACATTTATAGAAACAATTAGACAGGAGTTTAAAAAGATCTGTTGAAAATCTAACCTACTTATTTGGGTCAATATATTCTTTTAAGTGTCTCCTCGAAGAGGGCCATACTCTAGGAAGCTGAATTTATCAACTTTTGTTGTCAAACATTAATATCAATAATTAAAATGTTAAAATGCACTTCATATGAATGTTCCTTTAGAAACTTGCTCAAGCATAAAGAAATGAAAGGAAAAGTTTTACTTTGAGATGTCAATTATAGATTCTATTGAAAATTCTCCATAGCTTATTAAAATATTCAAAATCTCATTTAAGTTGAAATTATTATGTAAAATGCCATTAAAATCACCAGCTCTCATGGTAATCAATGTTCAATAGAAGAATGGATAAGCTCAGCATTTAAAGAATCTTTCAATTTACTGCCAATCTTCAAAATAAAGACTTTTAATTATTTTAGCACACCCCAATTTATTATTCAATACAGAAAAGAAAATGGCCTGTATAATACAATTGGTTTCAATATCTCTGGATATACATAGAGGGAGTATAAAGTATGAGATGCAACAATTGTTTGGAGTTTTAAAGCAAATGTTAGTAAGGAATCTTAAATTTTTCTTGGGTACCAGCATAAGTAACTTTGCTTCAGTGTTTCTTAATCTCCAAAATGGAAATGATGCACTAGTCTGCACACATAGGTTGCTATGAGTTAAAAATGAGAAAATTATGGGTAAGAACACTTATGAGGCACAGAAGCAAGCCATATCATTTATTTTCATGACAACTGGTAAAATGAAAGTAATGCTACATAATAGCAGAATTTTGAAGATTAAATGAGATAATAAAAAAATAGCAAGCATCTGACACTGTATGTGCTAAATTAAAGTATTTTTACAGCATGACAATAATAGCATGCCACTTTGAACTTATTTATGTCATTTTTATAAAGACAAACACATTAAAATATGGTGCATATGACATTTAATGAAAGTAAAATGTTTGTTTCTAATTAATTCTTTTTTTTATTATAATAGTTTATTTTCAAATTGGTTTACATATAACACCCAGTGTTCATCCCAACATGTGCCCTTTTTAATGCCCATCACCCCCTCTCCCCCCTCCCTCATCCCCCTTACCCTCAGTTTTTTCTTAGTCTTTGAGAGTCTCTTATGTTTTATCTCCCTCCCTCTCTGTGTCTTTTTTTCCTTTCCCCTCTTCCCCTCCCCCTGGTTTTTGCTTAGTCTCACAAAGTCCACCTATTCGTGGAAACATATGGTATCTGTCTTTTTCTGACTGACTTATTTCACTTAACATAATACCCTCCAGTTCCATCCATGTTGCTACACATGGCCAGATTTCATTTTTTCTCATTGCCAAGCCACTAAATTAATTCTTTAGATTTATTAACTTAAATTTTCCGTCCCAAACCTTCAAAACTGGATTAAACAGTCAAAATTTCATCGTGGCCTACAATTTGTTTCTTCATATAATTCTGAGTCTTTCTCAGTGTTCTTGGTGTCTGTTATAGACGCCTTGACATATGTGGCTTCTCTTTAAAACAAAATCTACCATCAATCTCAAGTCAACATTTAACAATTATCTGGTTACTAATGCATCTTATATCTCAATAAAGAAGAAAACACATGTGGAGGCGCCTGGGGGCTCAGTTGGTTGAGTATCTGACTCTTGGCGTCGTTTTAAATTTATGCTCAAGAATATACCCTTTATTCAATAAATACTGAGAGACTTAGCACACAGGGATGAAAGTAGGTAGGTACAAAGTTGCTTTCTCTATCAGTGTACATGAAATATGAGTTTGCCAAGGAATTAGAAGTTCTGGGTTTCTAAACTATCTTGAAGAAGTTGCATCTAAATTGATGACACAATACTGCAAATATAGAAAAAAAATGTAATTTAGCTAGCAGGGCCAATTCCTTCAAAGCTGAAAGGCTTATTAAACATTGCATAATATAAAGTGTGCAGCAGTCTATTAAAAAAAAAAAAAAGAAGGAGAGAGAAATTTCTGTTATGTTTCCGCTGCCCTAAGACTGATTCTCCACATGGCTCTCTATCCACTCACTTCAAAGTCAGGTCAGAGCTGGATCAGTCTTATCTTTCTCTACCCTGGTGGAGGAGCATTTATAAAACTAGAAGAAAAATCTGATCTAAAGTGACAATTATAATTTCAAACAACAAAATCCAGTAATTTAGGTAATGAGTGAAGAATTTAATAAAACAAATTTGTTTCTAAATTAGTAAAAAAAGGGAAACTACAAGATGAAAATTGATGACTTTCAAGGTTAGAAAAGTTTGAGCTTTTTCACTTAGGATCAAAGTGACTTTCTAGCACAGTGATAAACAGGGATTATAAAATAGGTGATGATAAAATCATAAGAAAAAAAAAAAACACCTTGTCACATTTACCCTATCTCTGTGCCTTATTTTACATCTTTCAGACTCAGCATAAATGACAATTACAGGCAGATGTTTTGCTGGATGTTTCTTCTTTTGTGAGAAATAAGAAAGTTAGGGAATAAATATGAATAACTCCCCTGGAGAGAGATCAAAATGATAGATTTTTGATCAAGACAATAAATAAATCACATTAAGTTTATGACCTTCTAAAGAATTTTCATTGGTATGAGTTCTCAGACAAAAAGGCCTGTATTAATGTAACAATTTCTAGACATACTTTTTTAGTATATGAGGAAAATAATGGCAAACAATGTGAGCAATCCAGTTAAATAAAATCTCAGCTCCTTGTTAATATTTTTAAATTCATGTTTGATGTTTTGTAAAACATGTTAAGGTGATCTGCTGTCTGGTATATTCCATCTCTCTATTAATGAGAAAACCCCGAATACACTACTTAAAATGTACAATTAGAGATTCAATTTACTCTATAAACTATTTTTGGAGAATAGTAATTGGTACAATCTTGTGAAACCAGGTTAAGTTTTTCTGCATCTCTGGTTGTAATTCATGACCTTAGTCAGTGGAAACAGCCATTATTAAATCCTCTAAAGTAAATAATTCACTGAGAGTTAATCATGCCTTAAAACTTCACCAGTGTGATGTTAGGTCTACAAATAAATAAAGGAAGAAGATGCCTTGTTCTTAAGTCAAAATATCGTGGAAAAGGAAAACAGACAGAAAATAAAACCGCGTGAACAAGGATGCATGAACAAGGAAGTGCTCGGCATGGGAAGAAATGCACAATTTCAATCCACAGTGACCTCTAAGGAGCTTAAGAGAAGCCACAGATCATCAACATGGCTGTCAAAGCTCTGCCTGATTTGACCCCCAAGTGACATGAGCCTTGTTATCCTTTTAGTTGTATTAAATTGTATGCACTCGCAAATTCCCGGACACACTGTCTTTCTGTCAATTGCCTATTCTATGGGCTAGGATTCTCCCCGCCCCCCACCCCCCACCCCCACCTGGAGCTTTTGCACTTAGTATTCCTTTATGCTAAAATGATTTCATTACAATTCTTTCCATAAGTGGTTCTTCATTTTCCTCCAGGTCTCCTTATGAATGTCGACTCCTCAGAAAAGCTTTCTCCGTCTTGCTATTTGAAGCACGGGGTCTGCCTATTATTTCTGTACCTTTGTAACCTCTTTGTTTATCTTGAAATTCTCTGTTTATTTGTTTCTTTACTTGTTGGTGTTGGCTATCTTCCCCACTAGAATAGATGAACTGCAAAGCCAAAACATATATGCTTTCTTTGCCAAGCTACCCTCAATACCTAGCAGCCCCAGTTTCCTCATCTGTTAACTGGGGATAAGTTGTAATATGTCTTTACCGGGGTGATTTTGTGCATTAAATAGCAAATGCATCCAAATATTTAAAAAGTGTACTAGTCTACAGTGGTTGCTAAAACAATGTGAGTTATATATATTCTCACACTTAAGTGAGAGTACTAAGTTTTATATGCTTCAAGTATTTGGCGAGAAGGGAGAATACATATTGTGTTTCAATATTGTGTTTATAGAAATACGAAAGTTTCATATTTTATATATGATGGATGCCAATGATACAATTTACAGACATAATGGAAATATTTTGTCTTTTACTACATTTTCAATTTTAGGACGATCTCTTTCCTTTTTATTATCAGATTTTCTGCAAAAGTTAAATGGCTATAATGGGGGTGCCTGGGTGGCTCAGTTGGTTAAGCCCCTGACTCTGGCTCAGGTCATGATCTCACGGTTTGGGAGTTCAAGCCCCGCATTAGGCTCTGTGCTTGACAGCTCAGAGCCTGGAGCCTGCTTCAGATTCTGTGTCTCATTCTCTCTCTGCCCTTCCCCCCCCACTTCTTCTCTGTCTCTCAAAAATAAATAAATGTAAAAAAAAATAATTAAAAAATAAATGACTATAATGATGAGCAATTATAAAATGAGATATCTTTGGGAATCAAGTTAGCCTGTATTATTACTGCCTTCTTGAAAGACTGATGTTGTACCATTAGAGTAATATATGAACCCGGGGTGGTCTTATGATCTTGTGATTACAAAGGAGAAGGCAGACTAGAGCAGTTTCAGGCTTTACACACTCTCAAGAGACATTAAAAGAAAAAAACAAGATGCAATTAAAATAGTAAATTTGAAGGATAGAAAAATCCTATTACTTTGTAAAAGAGCTTTTTATAAAGAAGAGCATAATTTCCATTACCGTACTTTCTCATTATCTTAAAAATCCACAAAATAGTGATTCTAAGTGGAAAGGAAATTTAAAATGAAGAAAGAGTCCTAGGTTGAAAGGATGTAAAGCAAAACAGGGTCTCTTGTGACAGGAGACAATGTCAGTAATGGGGCTGGGGGAGCGCAAGAAAGATTTGTGGAAACGTCTTAAATGCACTTTTTGTACCGAAAAACACTTAAGCACATAATTAGACAACTGGCTCTGAGCAATTTTTTCTGAAACCTAATGCTCTACAATGTAGTCAAGCTGTCATTCTTTCACTCGAACATTATTAAAGTCATGGCATTTAATTTTTCTAACTTCATAGAAAGTAATGAAATTAATGACATTCTGTGTTTTATCTTTTCCCCATCCTCACCTCTATTATAGTTCATATAATCATTTTCTAAATAACACTCTTTACTTCTGTTGATTGCTCTCTCAATTAATTAAGTTTTCTTGTGATTTTAAATATTAGTTCTCTATGCTTCTTTAGTAATTTTATGCTCCATTTTCTCAATTAGGAGTTATAGCTATGGGCAATATGCCATTACAAGGCGGGTTCATAGGTTACATATTATGATCATCTTCTAAATGTAAGCTGACTGTGTAGATGCCATCTGCATGGTGAAAAAGAAAGAAGGATGGATTGATTGTAACCTTTACTTATTTATATCTTCCTTCAGGTTTCTATCAGACTTGATTATGTCAGTACAACAGATACTTTCAAAGTACAAATTGCCTTTGAGGAAACTGGGGAGAGAAGCAGTTGATAACTTAAAAAGCCTGTCTAGTATTTACTTTTTTAAACAAGTTTTTATTTAAATTAAACATACAGTCTTATATTCGTTTCAGGTGTACAAGATAGTGATTCTCCAATTCTGTACATTACTCAGTGCTCATCACCGCGTGCTCTTCATCCCCATCGGCTATTTCACCCGTCCTCCCACCCACCTCCCCTCTGGTAGCCATCGATCTGTCTCCATAGTATTTACTTTTTAAAAATATCAGCGTTTATGGAATGGGAGTGATGGGATGGAAGATTTCCTTTTTTAAAATCTTAGTTTGTTAATCAGATGCACACTTAATCATAGAGTTTTGTATAAAACTTTTTGTACTTTTAATTTCTGTAGAATTATTTTATACTTCATTTTAAACTTAAATACAAACAAGGGATCATTGCAAGTGACTTAAACAATACTATATTTTACAAGAAAATGATCTTTTGTTAAAAATAGTGGGTAACTGTGCCTGGGTGAACACAGTCGATTAAGCATCCAACTCCTGATTTTGGCTCAGGGAGTGATTTCATGGTTCCTGAGATGGGGGCCCTCATTAGATTCTGTTCTAGCAACATGGATCCGGCTTGGGATTCTCTCTCTTTCTCTATCTGTCCCTCCTCTGCACTTGGCCTTTCCCTCTCTCTCTCTCTCTCTCTCTCTCTCTCTCTCTCTCAAAATAAACATTAAAAATATATAAAAACAATAAAAAATATTGGGCAATTCACTAAATCTGTAGCAAAGCTAAAATATTCATAGGATCAGAGCTTCTAGGAATAACTCAACTGGATAAGCATCAGCCATTTAATTAATTAATTGATTGATTAATTAATGTATTTCTGTATTTATTTATTTAGAGTCTATTTTTGAGAGAGAAACATAGTGTGAGCAGGGGAGGGGCAGAAAGAGAGGGAAACACAGCATCCAAAGTAGGCTCCAGGCTCTGAGCTGTCAGCACAGAGCCCAATGCAGGGCTTGAACCCACAAACCAGGAGATCATGTCCTGAGCTGAAGTCAGACGCTTAACTGGCTGAGCCACCCAGGAGCCCAAGCACCAACCATTTTTAAAACTCACTTTCTTGAGAACACCCTTACACTGCCTTTTTTGTTTATTATTATTATAGCTCTTTCCACTGTTCAAGAAATGTAGTGTACTTTGATTAGCTTCTTTGGGGATATGCAAAATCGAGTGAAAAGTTAATTCTCTACGCAAATGATAATTTAAAAATGTTTTATCAAAAGATAGTTCAGGGCTAGTAAAAATAATTTACAACCATAATAACTTTTACATTCATACATCCTTTTCAAATTATCATCTCTGGTATCTAATTAATGACGCAATCGCTTATTTTCTTGGTGCCTATAGCAGGATTTTTTAAATTTATTTTGTTTTATTTTTATTATTTTTTTACCATGCATCTTTATTATTACCATTCTATCTTTCTAAATGAATTGACAGTTTAACCCTTACGAAATTACTTTTTGTTCTCGAAACATTCATTTTATTACAGTAAATTTTATTCAGTATCAGTTTAGCCATCGAAATACTGTTTACATATTTATATAGTTTTCCATTCTTTTACTTTCAAATTGAGTATTTAAATCTGAAGTGTATCAAAGTTGGAGAGAGTAGACAATATATCATGAGATCATGTTTTCATATTTATCCAGTTTGACAACATTTGCCTTTTGAATAGATTTTTTTTTTACTTTCATTTGATGTGACTATATGTATATTTGAATATTTGAATACATATGTATAGCATATATATATTGAGTGCATATATACATATATTCATTTATATGGACAGTCTTTTATACTTACCAACATATATATGACATTCCTGGTGTTCTCAATTCCTTCCTGTAGATTCCAGTAAAAGCCCATTTTCTACAATTAACTTTTCTAATTTTATATTAATTTTTATCTTCCATAAACACCCATAACTCTTGAACATTGGGTTTGTCTTTTTTTTTTTTAATTTTGACTTGATTTTGCATGTCCCAATCTTATTTATTTGTTCCTCCAAGTTAGGATGCAGGGGAAGTAGTCCTATCATCCTGTAGAGTTCTGTGTGCAGTTCAAGATGCACTTCAAATATATTTCACTCATTAACCTTCACAAATCCTCTGTGGTAAAGTTAGTCGCACCATTATTGTATCCTTATAGTAATTTATCAGCATCTATATGGTATTACTTATTTTTCGTCGGTCTTGTTTGTGTATATTACTGCCTTTCTTTTGAAAGCAGGAAAAATACTTTGGCTCTCACTTTTTATGAGCTTTGTATTTCACAAGGATCAAACAATGCACTGTAAATATGGAAGTTCAATAAATTTGAAGGATTAAATCCAGCATACTCATACCCGACATTATTTAAAACACCAAGATATATTATCTCACACCCGCAGCACTCGATGATGTTAGTTATGATGGTGATTATCAGTGCAAATCTGAGGATGAGGAAGAAGAACCAGGCATGGTGAGGGAGGTAAGGAGGCTGCAAAGATTAATAAGGCATAGTCCTTTTCATTCAGTTTGTGAAACATGAATAAACAACGCAACACAGCGTTTGAAGGGCTGTGCTTGAGTTATTCACAGGGAAATGGGACACTAAGGTAATAAGTTTTCACTTCCATTGGTGGGTGGATAAGCAGTAAAACCTCGTAAAAGGAGAAGGTTTGAAAGATGAGGAGGATTTCCCAGCTAGAGTAAGTTAAATCACGGAGAAATATAATAACATGATGTGTTTGAGGTACTGTATGTTCATGATTATGGCTGGGTCCTAGGTTGTAAGGAATGAGGAAATTTTAAATCTTGTACAGCATAGTACAGAGTGTTTATTGTACTATAATTTTCATTACCTGATCAGGTTCCCTTCCATTAAATAAAAGTCTCCATTATAAACTGTTAAAATAATACAGGTAAAAGATGAAAGATATTAAGATGTTTTAGAAAAGCGACATTAAAGAAAAAGAAAACATAAGAAACAGACTCTTTTTTTTTTCTTTCTGATTTTCTCTTTAAAAACCTGTTAGTTAACATACAGTGTTATAGTAGTTTCAGGTGTAGAATTTAGTGGTTCATCACTTACATACAACATCACAACCAGTGCACTCTTTAATCCCCATTACCTGTTTAACCCATCCCCCCACTTCTCTCCCCTCTGGTAACCCTCAGTTTGTTCTCTATAGCTAAGAATCTGTTTTTTGGCAAAACAGATGAACATGGCGGGAAAAAGAAACAGAGAAGAGGGAAACCAGGAATTCCACTTGAGAATACCTTAATTTATACTGTATTCATGAACACTATACATGTTATAATTGTGTTTTGGAAAAAATCACCTTCGCAAAGATACGGGATTAATCCAAAATTTCTTGTTATAAATAACGGGTAGATACTTCAGAGATGTAACAAAAGATCATCTGATTTATATTTTTTAGAAAAAAATCCCATGATATTCATTACCAGGCATTTGCACAATATAATGTATTTACAAATTTTCAATGATTTTTTTAAATTGTTGGTATGCTAATCTAGTCCAGAAACAACTTCACAGACACACACAGAAATATTTTATTAGCTGTCTGAGCATCTCTTAACCCAGTCAGCTTGACACATAATATTAGCCGTCACACTGCATAGCATTTTTTTCTTTTTAAAAATTGCTTTTTTTGGATTATATCCTTAAAATGAATTCCTAAAAGTGAGATTATTTATCCAAGAAGTGTAATATTTTTATTTTAACCTAAACATTTATATTTTTTCTCAGTATTCAATCATCTTTCCACTCAGTAGTCTTTTTGCAATAAGTGTCCAATGGGTTGATTGAACTTATTATTTAAACCAAATTGACTGCAGCAATAATATTTTGGAGCTAGGATACTTAAATGCTTTCAGATGTATGTTATTTGATGTAAGATTTCAGTGTAATAATTTTTATAAAGTATAAGAAATGCCAGCCATGACAAATTCACAACATTTTATATTCTCGTCTTCCAGGAATGACTAGAGCTTTACAGAATGAACAATACACTTTGTCAAGATTTATCTCAAAAATTATAATTCGTATAATTCATATCAAATGGTTTAAAAAATCTGTTTTTTGTAGCAAACATTTGTAAATTCATATTATTTTGTTTTTTTATTACAGAAATGTATCTGGATTTAATTTTTAAGAAGTTCAATATAAAATTATATATTTTGTTCATATGCCCTTATAGTCTAGTTGTTGACCTTAAAATCTGTATTCTTGTAAAATTAATTTAAAGAAGATACATTTAAAAAGATGCAATAACAATTGAACATTGTATTTTTTCTTTTTACTATATCAGGGATAGAATACTTTTATTATAATTTTCTTTGATTTTTCTCACAAAATGAACAAAACATGATTTGAAATGAACTGTCATGAGTATGAAAAGCTGATAATAAGCCACTTAAAATTATTGGGACTTCTTTGCATAAGATCAAATATTTTTAATAATGAACATCTATATTTTGGAGCTGATCAGTTGATTACAAATTTGTCAAGTATAATTTTGTCATTTTACATTTTAATTAGATGCATATTTGTAATATTTAATTTGAAGTATTATCATAAGAATACTCTGAATTTTTATCAGATATCTAGGAGGTGTCTTTAGTATGAGGATGTTTTCCACAATATTTACATCTAAAGATGATTTTACTAACAATTATATTTCAGCTTATATCTCATTATACATTTAAATGATTTATTTTTGCATTAAAAGGAAGTTTTGTGTATAAATTACAGAAAGATGTATTAAGAAGAACACTTAATACATCTCTTTTAAAGAGAGAATAATGAATAATCTTATGCTTTTCACTAAATACATTTCTTTTGTATCTGTGTATGCTAATATATGTGGGTTCACTTCTTAGAATGCCATTAGGTTTATGTATATATCCCTATATTTTTCCTAGTCCCCTAATACAGTTGTTTAAGTCAGTTCTGGACAATAGCAAATAGTACTGCATTGCATATCGTTATGAATGTTTCCTTGCAAATACGTGCCTTCGTTTCTCATATGAGTTGATAGCAAGAAAATTGGTTGCTGGGCCATACTGGATAAATAGATGCCATCATCTATGCACTCATAGACTACACATTATGTGCTTTATTGAAGCAGTTATCCCAAATTTTCATTAATATTTGATCTTATTTGTTTTTTTTTAAGAAATATTTTATTTTTAAGTAATCTCACACCCAGTGCGGGGCTCACACTCATAACCCCACAATCAAGAGTCTCATGCTCTACCCATGAGTCAGCCAAGCACATCTGGTATTATTTGACATATTTGACTTATTCAAATATCAATAGGCCAAAGTCTATATCTTTTAAAAATTTACCTTCCATATGAACTCATAAAGTCATGATCTCTTTATCAATTACCTTCATAGTATGGTACTATGAACAGCTAATTCACATTTACTGCTCATTTTAAATTTTAATTTATTATATTATTTTAGTTTTCAGGGACTTATTGGATAGAATAGACACCAATATTTTGTCAATTAACTTTATTGTAAGAATTTCTTTGTGTACTCTGCTAAAGGGCAGAACACAAAAGCTGGAATTGGCACACTCGAATATTTAAAACATTGACATCCGTTTTAAACACCGTATTCACAATGCCTCAATATGAGTTCACTAGCTTCTGTAAATAAAAGACACACAATATCCAATTAACCTGTTTTCCATTCAAATGGAACATTTTTCCTCCTCCTTCCACTATCTATGGACCAAAATTCTTTTGTCCTGTTATTTTACATGAATATATTATATAATATTGTTCAGGAATCACTAATATATTTGAACAACCTTAAAAGGCCTATGTAAAAGGACATTGTTTAAAGAAAACAGTGTATATATGTATATCATATATAATATGAATGTAATAATATATACATTATTTAGAACACACACATACACAGAATTTATCTTTATGACTATCTATATTCCTGAGATATCTTATTTCTTTCCCAGACAACCTAAAGTTCACACACTGTTAACAGTCTGGCAAAGTTCTAGTAAAATGTCTTAATCATGAAAATGTAAAATTAAATTGAAGTCTTAAATATAATAAAGAAGTAAGAATTAAGTAAAAAAATTGATTAGGAGATAAGTAAAAAAAAGAAATGTTAAATACATCATACATTATTGAGGTAATCAGCAACTTTTTAACACAAAGAAACTGTAGAAGTGATATGTAAACACTCTAAAAATTAAAGTTTTAATACTTATTCTGCTTCCAAATCAAAATAGTGAGTTTTACATAACTTAAGCTAAAACAATTTCTTAAAAATAATTTTTGTAAGCCTATCCCAAGTCAAACAAGGTCAAAACTTGGTATATATATTCCCTTATGTATTTACTCTGTGTGTACAGATCTTCCTTGACTTCCATGGTGTTACGTCCTGACAAATCTATCATAAGTTGAAATACACTTAATATACCTAACCTACGGAACATCAGAGTTTAGCCATGCCTACCTCAATGTGTTCAGAACACTTACATTAGCCTGCTGTGGGCAAAATCATCTAGCACAAGTTTATTTGATAATGAAGTTCTGAATATCACATGTAATTTATTGAATATTGTACTGCATGTGACAAATAGAATGGCCACATCGGAACAGAATGGTTGTAAGTGGCCAGGACATTTACCCTTTGATCGTGTAGCTGAACGATTAGACTTGGAGCTGCAGCTGGCTGTCTGCTGCCCAGTATCATGAAAGAGTATTATTATTATTATTATTATTATTATTATTATTGTATTAAATACTAATTATTATGTGAGAATTCAGTCATAAAAATATTTATAATTTACTTACAGATTTTTTGCACAATATAATTGTTCCTCTGGCAATATATATAAAAAGTTTTAAATATATTTCTATCCCTTACTTGGAAGTGAGAGATTAGTTAATTATATTATAGTAATATTAAATATCTAGTTGTTAATGGCGCAGAAAAACTATAAGGCCATATTTTCACTGGTAAAATAAGTTTGTATAAAATTCAGTTTCTGTAAATTATAACAGACAACTATTTCCATTTTCCCTCTCAATTCTCTGACTCCACTCCCCCAGTTTCCATGATGGCCTATGATCCTCAGCTCATTGTGCTACACTCTTCCTCAGGCCTCACTGCACACACCTCTCAGGAAACCGTGGAGTTAAAGATTAGGTGAGTGTTGATTAACCAGGCAGCTAACAAAGCATTTCCTTTAGCTGAATGGTTCTAGAGTTCTTTGTGGCATAGGCTTTCTTGGGTGCGAGACTCTCCTGTTGGACCATACAAAATAGACATATCTTGTTTATTGGCAAAGGAAAAGTAGCAAAATACCTCCAGTATTGTGAACTGTGGTATAGAACAATGAGGGTAACATGTATAGGGTGGGCATCTTGTAGTATTAAAAGCCACATGCAACATTTTGTGACATTTTTATTTGTTCAAAGCTTGATGTGCAGCACTGTGTATAAATTATATTGCATATTGTAAATATATAAACCTAAAGAAAAAGGCAATATGAAATGTGTAATGGTAGTTTATAACTTATTCAGACTCTATGTTGCTCTAGTAGATGCTGAAAATTAATAGAAGGCCTTTCTGACAATACAGTGCCATTTAAAATCTTTGGTTCATTAAATTCATACAATCGGTAATATTTTTGTTATTAATATGCTTATCTCTTACTTTCATAGTATGTAAAAGTTTATTTTGGCTCAGAGGGAACTTCACTGAAAAATCACTCAACTAAGCTAGCTAAGATTCCAAGTACACATTTTAAATGTTATTCTTACAATACTATATAAATAGAATCTAAGTTGCTGTCATAATTCATTGCATAATGTGAAATACATACTGTATTTTAACTTTATAAATGCCATATTATTTACTGATTCATTTCACATACTGTGCTATATTATTTCTTTATATTAAGAAAAGTTGAGGGGCACCTAGGTGGCTCAATTGGTTAAGAACCCGACTTCGGCTCAGGTCATGATCTCATGGTTCCTGAGTTTGAACCTGCTAAGGATTCTCTGTCTCCTTGTTTCTGTGCTCTTCTCTCTCTCTCTCTCTCTCTCTCTCTCTATCTATCTCTCTCTCTCTCTCAAAAATACATAAATAAACATTTTAAAAAATTGAAAACGATCAATGAGCTAGTGGAGGGATAAAGACTACTGACTCTAGAGTCAAACTCCGTGGCTGTAATCTTGGATCTGTGTGAGAAATCGACCAAACAACCTATCTTTCTTTGCTGCTTTTATCAACAGTAAAATGGGATAATATTTTCTGAATCATGGAATTGCTAAAAATGTTAAAATATAAAGCATAAATATATAAAGACAGTAATTAGAGTACATAATACTTCCAAAGTGCACAGTAAATATATTGAGAAATAAACATTGCGAGTGAGGAGATAAATTTTTTACTTTATATTTGTTGAGACATAGGGGCCTAGTTTATTATACATATACTCTAGGTAAGTGAGTGCTAATCTTTTCCAGTTTTGGTATTTTTTTTTCATACTCAGAAATAAAGTGCAATGAGTCAGACAAAATGACTGACTCATTTCCACATTCTAACTTATTTATTATTTCTCACAGAGTTTGAGGAAAAGTAGTTACTCATGTGAGATTTAACAATAAAAGCTTGGTTTCTCCTTTAACTTTCTTGCCTATTCCTAAAATTCTATTGTACTTCTGTGACCGCACAAAAGATCTTCCCTTTAACAAAAGTCCTGGTAAATATAATTGAACCAATATTAACATTTAGATTATGTATGTAGAATATAGCAGAAAAGAAATATGGAACTGAAATTAATATAGCAATTAGGTAATAACTTTTAACGTGGAGGCAAAATTAAGACACTAATAAAGATAATACCTAGCCCTCCAATGCAAGGATAGAAATGACACGAAAGAAGATTTTAAACTGTCCCTTCCTAGTATAGCAATATTTCCTCAACATCTGCTACCATAAGAAGCTGGTCTATAGGGTTTTTGTACGTTTCTCCTTAACTCTTAAATTCATGTAAATCTAGGTACTAAGGACTAGCGATGTCTACATTAACACTCTTCAAGACAACTGAATGGGCATTTTTCTATCCAATATAATGGGACATAAGTCTACTTACCTTCACAAATTGTTTCATGTGTATTTGTCCTTGGAATGTCTGTGCTTTAGAAGTTGCATCTGCAATATATCCCGTATCAATTTATGTAAAAATGTGCAAATTTTAGCAGTTTGTTCCTGTTAATTTCTTACTTCGACATAGCTAAATAGGTATTTTAATTTTATATCTCGCATGTCTACTATATTCATGTGAATCCTCTGGGAATTAATAGTGCATTTTCTACTGAAAACTTGTATTTTTTTTAGGTGACTGTTTCAACTTCTTGAATTAAGGGAGGATTTAACCAGAATGATCTATTTCATTAATGATGTCAGCAGGAGATTGCTATTAAATTATGCATGACTAAAAACAAATTAAAATTGTCAACAGTACATAAAAAGTGCACACTGACAAAATATTTCTAATTACAGAAATATTAATTAGAAAACTTGAATAATTGTGTTTAAGGAAGATTAACCGTAGGATAAGAATTCATTTATACCCATTTTAAATGAGAGCTAAATAATATAAATTATATTCCTTTTCTGCTTCAGAGTAGAAAATGAGTCCCTTATTATCTATCAAGTTTATATAAAGAGTACCTATGCCATATTATATGAATTTCTTCATTAACTGTATATTATCTCTTTGTCATTGTTTTTTAATTTTCTTCCATAGAAGGAAACATTTCTTTTTCATGTTTTATTTCATCTTTTATTTTCTTCTACTCCCTTGTTCTATCTGGCACATAGTGTTTACTTAATAATAATTTCAAAAAAGAAATGCAGTTCATTTATGACTCAGTGCATTTGTCTCTGAACTTGGGATCAGAGTTACCAGAAAAACTGTACTCTATTTTCTGATCTGCGAGACCTTTTTTTTTTTTTTTTTTTAAAGTATGTTTCAGCTTTAGGTTCGGTTTGCTCTAACTGACAGCGGTTTGAGATCAGTCTTAAACTTGTTGTAGTATTCTACAATTTTCCTCATTTTGTGTCTGCTTTTCTTGAAGCTTTTATGGCAGGACAGGTGCCTGAGTGTCTCCTGGGATATGAAGTATTTGCTTTCGAATAAGAGTTCTTTCTGAAATTTAGGCATCTTCTGTCTTTGATTTATACTGAATTCATGAATTCCTTCTGAGTATTTTTTATCATCTATATTTTGGGGGGAGAAAATATTGGAAGATTTGAACCTTATCCCCATTGCTAACTGGAGCTAGCTCACTGGAAGTCCCCACAAGCCACTCTGATAGGACAGTCTACAAATTATAAAGAAAATAAGGCTTTACAAGATGGAATCCTATGTGTCTTAAAAATAACAGGAAAATTAGATTCGAAAAGCAGAGTGAGAAACTGGGAATTTGCATAAGTTCACCTTTACAAAATGGCACATTATATTATATGGTACCTGTATGTGTTTATTTTAATTTTAGAAGTATCTTTCATAAGGTGAGAGTCCCATAAACGTTAAACATAGGACTTGAAAACATATAAAAGCTCCGTATATTTCTTAACATGTTAATATGGACAAACAGGTTAATAGCTCTTTTGCATTCTTCCAATGCCATTTATTATATGTAACAAAGCTGCACACCAATGAATATAGTCAAACTCTCTTTTCCTTGGAAGAGAAATAAGGTCCCTAATAATAATTAGCTCAAGATGATTTCAGAATGTGAATGTTGACACAAAATGTTTATGGTATTGCTCTTAGAAAAATAATCTCTATTTCTATACAAATTGTTCTTTATATAACCAGGTCAAAAAAATCTGCATTAGTTTTGGATAATACTGCTCACCCTATGCATTACTAATCTTGAAGCATACAGGAAATATTACGTTTTTTGCAAATCTTTTATGTTACAACTAATATAAGACTGAGAATGGTAAAGAACCTCTTTGAACAAATTTTTGATGTCTGCATTTTAATAGCAATAAAACAGTATAGATTTGGGGCAATAAAAACTATTTAAAAGTTTTTCAATTTACTCTTATCAAAATTTAAATATATATTTATAATTTATTTTCATTTGTTACTATTTTTAAATATAGATGAAATTTTTATCACTCTTCTATACACAATAGCTATATTGTTATTCATAAAAGATATATAAAATATTATTTTTCCAAATAAAAATGCTTTATCCTAGGAGTAAATTTCTTATATTTATTTTGGTAAGTAATCATATGGAACTTAAAAGAGAACATATTCTCATGTCTCATTATAAAGTCACATCAGTTTAAATCATATCTATATATTTTTATATAAAATCTCTTAAACTTGACATGTTTGGTAGTTCTTTATGATTAAGAAAGTAATGGAATAAATCTAATTGATATATGAAAACATTCATTTATTTGTTATAATTATAGCTAACATAAATTTATTCGTCTTGGAAAATCATTGGTGTTCAGCAAAGATACAGCTTGGGGTTTTGACTACGAATGTTTTTGTATTTTTTAACATAGTTCTGTATAGCAGGTTAGAAACACAAATTTTTTATTTTATTATTTTTATTCAAAATCCAAATGTGATGAATTATTTTCCACATGTCCTGTGCCAAACAGATTGGCTTATTCTTATAAGATATACTATATCTGGGGAGGGGGGTGCCTGGGTGACTCAGTTGGTTGAGTGACTGACTTCAGCTCAGGTCGTGATCTCAGGAGTCCTGACTTGAAGCCCTGCATTGGGCTCCTGGTTCTGAGCATAGAGCCTGTTTGGGATCCTTTGTCTCCCTCTGTCTCTGCCCCTCCTCCACTTGCACTTTCTGTCTCAAAAGATACATTGTATTTTGTCTTTATGTTGCTTTATATAGGGCTATAAGATTCTTTTTAAAAAATCTTTTTTAATGTTTATTTTTGACAGAGACAGACAGAATATGAGTGGGGGAGGGGCAGAGAGAGAGGGAGACACAGAATCCAAAGCAGGCTCCAGGCTCTGAACTGTCAGCACAGCCATGAGAATATGACATGAACTGAAGTCAGACTCTTAACAGATTGAGTCACTCAGGCACCCCTGGGCTATGAGATTCTTAATGCTATCATTACAAGTCCATGTGGGTCCATGAACATAGCACAAAGCAATATCTTTAAAGTAAACTAGGACTTTTACAAATTCATAAAATGTTTATCACAATTTATTATATGTTCTCCTTTCAGTTCATATATGTGTTTCTTCAAATTATTTAAATGAAATTGCAAAATAAGTATTCTAGTTTATGCTCAGTGTAAAGTTGTGGCCACTCTTTTGTCAAAACTATAAAAATTCAACAAATTTCAAATAAACGATGAACGTGTGTCAGGAACTACATGCTAGAAAACAAAAGGTACTTATTGTAGGACATAATGATATGAGGAGATTATGTGAGGAATTTGAAAAGGAAGCATTAGAATTGAAAGAGTAATGCTCTAAATAACTAAAAATAGGAGTAGAAAAATACACAAATATATAAGACCTTTCAGCACTCCTCTTTCAGTAATCAAGGTAACTAGTATACAGAAAACGAACAAAGGTATAGAGGAACTGAAAAATGTCATCAACCAACTGGATCTAATTGCTCTTTATAATATACCCACCAACAACCAAAGAATGCACATTATTATCAAGTATACATGAAAAGTTCACCAGAAGCGATATCATGGGTTAAAAAATGTAAATATTTTGAAATCATTCAAAGTATGATTCCAAATAATAAAAGAATTAAATAATAAATAACAGAAAGCTCATTAAAAAATCACCAAACATTTCAATATTATATGACACACATTTCTGTGTAATTCATGAGTCAAAGTTGATATTTCAAACGATATTAGAAATATATTTTAATTTCAAGTAAAGTACAAAATATCAAAATTTGAGGAGTTCAGCTAGAGCAGCGTTAGAGGTAAACTTATGGCAGCAAATCTTTGCATTAGAAAAAATAAAGCGTTCAAATCAGCAATTGAAATTTCAAAAAGCAAAGAAAATTAAATCTGAAGCAAGCAGAAGAAAGGAAATGATGTATATAAGAGCAAAATATCAATCCGATAAAAATAGAAAAGCAATATAGAAAAAAGGAACCTGACCTTATTCACAGATGGGATATTTGCCTATGTAGAAAATTTCAAGGAATCTACAAAACAAACAAATATCACTTAAAACCAATAAATGAGTTTGGCAAGATAGCAGGATCCAAGGTCAACAAACAAAATTCAGTCACAGTTCTTTATAGTAGTAATTGATAATAGGGAAGTAAAATTTTAAAAAAATTACACTTGCTCAGAAGTGCTGAGGTATCCATTTAGCAAATCATGTGCAGATGTGTGGAATCCACAAACACTAAGAAAGAATAAAAGAAGTCCTAAATAAAATGCCCATGGATTACATGATAAAATTCTATCAGACTTCTAAAATTTATTTCATATTCTTTCTAAATTTATAACATTTCTAAATTGCATAAGAACAAAGGAATTAGAATAGCTAAAACAATTTTGATAAAGAAATAAAAAAAGACAAAGATTCGCTCTATTAGATATTAAGGCTTGTTACAGTCCCATAGTAATCAAAACAATGTAATATTGGTGAGGGATAAGTGAATAGATCATTGAGGCAGGAGACGGAAACCAGAAAGAGACTAATGCAAGCATGGCCAATTGATTGTCCACAGTACCGCTAAGTATATTCAGTGAGAAATAATAGTCTTTTTAACAAGAGTTGCTGAAATAATTGGGCATTCATGAACCAAAAAACAGACAAAAATGCACAAACAAAAACACTCAACCTAATCCTCATGCTTTATGCAAAAATAGTAACTGTGATTGGAATGTAGATATTAATGTAATACATAAACATATAAAGCACCTAGAAAAAAGTCTTTGTGGCGTGGAGTTAGTCAGTGTTCTCAAAAATGCATGATCCATAAAAGAAGAAAAAAAAGGTAAATTGAATTCAATGTTGTTGATATTTTCTTCTTCTTTGAAAGACTGTTAAAGCAATGTAGACCACATAACAGCAAAGATATTATAAAAATTAATAAAGTATACATATGTGTATATATACACCAATCAATATGGATGTGCTTATGTATATAAATAACTAAATTAAATAATAAGAAAACAGTGTTCTAAAAAAAGGCAAACTAAACAAACATTTCACATGGAGAATATAAAGATGGCAAATAAACATATAGACAGATGTTCAACATAATTGGTTATTAGGGAAGTGTAAATTAAAACCACGAAGAAACAGTACCACACACTTTTTAAAGTGTTTAAAAACAAAGTACTGACAATATAAGGTGTTAATAAGTTTGTGAAGCAACTTGCACTTCCATGCATTCTTGGCAAAAATGCAAAGCAATATAGCCACTCTGGAAAACAGTTTGGAAGTTTCTTATACAATTACACATAAACTCACCATATGAAAAAGCACTACTTAGAAATAAAACTATGATAACACAAAAGCTTGTGCATGAATGTTTAGAGCAAGTGTATTCATATAATGTAATACAATTCAACAATAATAAAATCGTCAACTTTTGATACATCCAGCAATTTAGATGTATCTTAAAAGCATTACAGCTGATGAAAAATTACTGTTTCAAACAATTACATGCCATTTGAAAAGATTCTTACGTCAGCATAATGATAATCACAGCTGTGTGATCCATTTATAATACATTCTCTAAAAGACACAATTATAGTGTCAGAAAACCTATGAGGGCTTGACATGGGTTAAGTGTGTGAGTGCGTCTGTGTATGTATTGTGGGGTGGATGTGCTTGTAAGGAATAACACAAGAGAGATGTTTATAAAGGTAACGGGACTGTTCTGAATCATGGTTGTGGTGATGGTTACCTAAATCTATACAAGCGTTAATAATATTCATGAACTCTATATCAATAAAAAGTATTAATTTATGGTATGAGCTATTAAAAATGGAAATTAATTTAAAATGTAAACAAAAATTCTTAAATGACAAAAATAAAAAAGACTGACTATCATTGTTTCTCCCTTTATTTGCATTTTTAACGCCCCCTGCCACACACACACAGGCACCGCTGGGCGGTCATAGGGTCACAGCTATTGTGACATTGATGCGCTTTTGCATTGTCATGTAGTAATGTTATGCTTTGCCCATCATAAATAGAAATAATGTTGACAACTGTAAATGATTAGCATGACAAAAAGGGCATTCACTCCAGGTGCAAAGAGCAAAACATAAAACTAACAAAATATCTTCTGCGTAAATAAAACTGTTTGTATTTACTTTTGTCCCAGTCACTTTATTCATCTTATTGTTATTTTTACTGTGTTTCCATAACCTTTGATATCAGTAGATTATTTTAACTAAGAATATTAAGTTTAACAAGTATTACCAAAATATCTTTTGTCAGGCAATATTTTTATGAAATGTAAATAGATACACCTTAAATGTTCAAACATATTTACAAATAATTATTTATAACGAAAACAAGATGTGTATTATTATTTAAGTGATATTCATTTTTTTACTTTGTTGCTTATTTTGTAAAAGTTACACAATTTCATTAGGAATTACAAACATAATCAATATATGTATTTATTGTTAGTAGTTGTAGTAGTAATAGTATTCAATTCAAAGTCATTATACGTATTTTAAAAGAGATCAAACTGGATAGAGTGGAGAGTATGTGTCCCTTCATCACCATTATCACTTTTACTCAATCATTCCCCCTGTAGTTAACCACTTGCAGTTTCTTTCATATATGACTCCCTAGTATTGTAGTATATTTAAATGACCCAGCCACAATGATATTATAATTCCTCTCATTGTTTCTTTTACTGATTTTATATCCTTTTCAAAATTAGTATATAATTTGAAACTTTTGTTCTTTAAATAAACTTTAGGTTAAAAATATAGAGTTATGAAAACAACCTAAGTATCCATCAGTGGATTAATGGATAAAGATTTGAGATACAAACACAAGTGCACACACACACAGATATATACATGCTGGAATACTACTCAGCCATGAAAAAGAATTAAATCTTGCCATTTGTGACAACATGGATAGAACTTAAGAGTATTTGGCTAAATGAAACAAATCAGATAAAAACAGACATATACTATATGATCTCATTTGTGGAACTAAAAAACAAAAAAATCAAGCTTCCAGACACAGAGAATAGAGTGCTTGATGATGCTGGAGGCAAGAACAAAGGAGATTGGTGACATGGGTGAAGGAGGAGCAAAGGTACAACTTCTAGTTATAAAATAAATAATTCGTGGGCATTTGTTATATAGAATGGTGACTGCACTGCATATTTGAAAATTGTTGCGAATAGATTTTAAGTCCTCATTACAAGAAGAAAAATGTGTTCCTATGTATGATGTTGGATGTTAACTAGACTTATTGTGGTGATCGTTTGGTAATATATACAAATACCAGATCATTATCCTGTACATCTGAAACTAATGTAATGCTATATGTCAATTTTATCTTAATAAAAATTTTTAAAAATAAAAGTATTCCTTAAACAAAAGGAAAAATGTACACAAGAAAAAAATTAATCACAAATTTTAAGAGCACAATATTATAAATTTTTCACATGGTTTACACACTCATGTTTCTATCTGTCATGCAAGAAATGTACCATCCCCTTCATTCTGGGTTTCCTTATGATGTTCTATTCACTGACCCTCCTCCTGTTCTGAGGTATACATTTTGTGACTTCTAACACAGTAAGCTGCATTTCCTTGATCCATATGTGATATAAATAAAATTACCTAATATATATTATTTTACTTTTGACTTTCACTCAATATTATATTTATATGAATTATCTATAGTGGATTTTTGATTAAGAAATATTACCTGTTCTCATTAAGTATCTATCATGGATGCACTTTTAACTCCTGTCTTTTAGAAATATATTGTTTTGTCTTTCACATTTAGCTATATAATCCAAATAGAACAATATTTATGTAAGGTGTACAGTAAAGTCAAATTTCTTTTCCCTTCCCTGCCTTTACCTGCCTTTCTTTTCCTTCTTTTCTCTTCTCTGTTTCCCTTGCCCGCACCATTTATATGTGTACCTATTGATCTAGTGCCCTTTATTTAAAATACCATCCTTTCATTCACAGCACTAGAATATCAGCTTTGTTATAAACTGTGCAGTTAAACCTTTTCCGTATCCTCTATTTTGTTACATGGGTTAATTTAGCTTTTGTTGCACCAATATACATTCTTAATTCTTGATACATTCTAATAAGTATTGATACCTGGTAATGTGATTTTTAAATTAAAGTGGCATTCTATTTCTGAATTGTATGTACTCTTCTATTTTTATTATTTTTATTTGGAAATTTTTCTCAATACTGTAGTATTGGGTCCATTTGAGCATCGTTATTTAGAATTATTTTTATATATAATTCATTTTTTAAATTTTATTTTCTAAATATGTGTTGCTAACAAAGAAAATTAAAATATATTTCAGGGGTGCCTGAGTAGCTCAGTCAGTTAAACATTCAACTTCGGCTCAGGTCATGACCTCATAGTTCGAGAGTTCGAACCCCGCATCGGGCTCGCTGCTGTCAGCGCAGAACCTGCTTAGGATTCTCTCTGTCCCCCTCTCTCTGCTCGCTCTCTCTCTGTCTCAAAAATAAATAAATATTAAGAAATTAACAAAATTAATAAAATAAAATAGACTTCAAAAATTGAACTTATATAAACAGGAGA
The DNA here is from genome assembly GCA_030068075.1 of Paguma larvata. Lineage (NCBI taxonomy): Eukaryota > Metazoa > Chordata > Mammalia > Carnivora > Viverridae > Paguma > Paguma larvata. The sequence goes on along the minus strand of CM057839.1, from coordinate 21,969,926 downwards.
GAAGGTTTAATTTTAAATTTCATTAATTATTGGTAAATTTATTTATTAAAAGTATTGATTTTTCAATCCATTCTTCTGATTTTCTAGGTGCACAATCCTGTAATATAAGAATAATGTTTATTTATTTATTTATTTATTTTGGTTTTCCTTGTTTGTTTCTTCTTTATACAGTTAATTGGTTTTTTATGTTTTATTACGTTATTGAGCAGAAATTATTGTAAGAACCACTTGGTTCAATCGTAGTTTTAGAGATAAGTCTACCAGTATTGGGCCATTAAATATAGCATTTGACTATTTAACTTAGTAATTATTGAATTAATACTGTTTTCTTTCTAGTTTGCTAAGAGTTGATGAATCCAACTTTATCTCTTTCCACTGATGTCTACATTTTTATGCATTAATAAATCATCTTTTATATGAGCCTAGTTTGTCATATCTGACAAACACCCCAAAGGTCTACTCAGTTCTCTCATTTTTCTTCTTCAGAATATTTCTACATAATCTTGCTTATTTATATTTGTATATGAACTTTAAATTGTTTCTTAGTTCCAAAAACACTATTTTTATGGTTTCATAAGTTCTATTTTATTAAGTATAATTGGTCTCTAATTTTTAGTGCTTTTTCAGGTCTGTTATCCATGTGGATAGCTTATAGCCATTGTGGCAGTATTTCCCTATGCTCTGAAATTACTTAAGTGTTATATTTTGAATTTATTCTTTAAACATTTCGTAAAAGGTCTATGAAATATTTCTTACCAAGGGTGTTCATTAGGTATATTAGATCTTTAAAAACCTCTAATTGAGGTGTGCCTGTGTGGCTCAGTTGGTTAAGTGGCCAACTTCAGCTTAGGTCATGATCTCACGGTTCAGGAGTTCGAGCCTCATGTCAGGCTCTGTGTTGACAGCTCAGATCAGATTCTGTGCCTCTCTCTGCCCCTTCCCTGCTCGCACTCTGTCTCTCTTTCTCTGTGTCTCAAAAATAAGTAAACATTAAAAAATTTTAAAAACCTCTAATTCAGTAATGACAGTCTGTTTCTTTGTTTTGAAAACTAGTTTGGTAAATTATCTTTTCATAGGGTATTAAATTCACCTACTTTTCACAGAGTGGGAAAACATTGTCACAAGGCATGCTCAATCAATTGTTTCATTACCTTTGTATTTTTAAATATATATTTAAAGGTATGAATTTTATGTTGATTAATTCTTTAAGTATCTTATCTTTTCCTTAAGTTTATTTCTTTATTTTGAGAGAGAGAGAGAGAGAAAGACAGAACACAAACAGGGAGGAGTGGAGGGGGAAGCAGAGGAATCCGAAGTGGGCTCTGTCCTGACAGAGCCCAATGTGGGGCTCGAACTCTTGAGCCAAAGTCTGACACTTAACTGACTGAGCTACCCAGGCGCCCCTAAAGTATCTTATTCTTATACGGTGTTTTTCAGTTTACTTTTTCCTGTTTTAAAACACATTATTTGTGGCATGTAGTATTTTTTTCTTGGACCCCTTATTATTTTTCTTATCTAATCAGTAAGGCGTTTTTGTTTGCTTATTTTATATTTAATTTCTTGTTTTGGTATTGTTATTAGTGTCTACTATTTCTGTATCTCATATTTATTAATATTTTATTTTTGGTCTAATATAACTCTCTTAGTAAATTGTCTTTATGTAATTGAGTAGAATGAAAAATGATAATTTCAACTTTCATGACGGGAGGCGATCATGGAAGAAGAACGTGGACAGTGTTGTTGATTCCAAGTCCCAGGCTTGGATCGATGGCCTGATGTTGAATTTGACTATGTTTGTACTAGTGAATATGGAGAAAAAGGTACGGATTTAATGTTTTTGAGGTAGAATTAGAAGTTTTAGATTTAGACTTGGGTGTTAGGCTTACAGAAAATAACAAAATTAGGCTGGAATTGGACTCATACACTAGATGGTATATCTTCTATTGATATGAGAATGGAGAAGGCTCACACCCCCATGCTGAGTGTTCTAAGGGGACTGAACCAAACTACACTTTAACACGTTAAATATGGAAATTATTCAAGATATAGTACTGCAACCAGATCTAGAAATATAGGTAGAAGAGTTCAACATTGATATGATGAATTTAAAAACAAAGATGACAATAAATCATCTATGGAGACATTTCCGATGGATGAGCAAAACAGCCTAGTACACGACCCTGCAGACTTCCCGAAAAAAGTCTCTGATTAGAGAAACAGCTGCCATGGAAAAAGAATATATATATGAATGGCTAGTAGGGTAGGTGAAAAATCAGAAACTTCTGTGTAAAGAAAGGCAATAAAATAAAATATCTCTAGAAGGCAAGCCTTAACACGTGTATTCAACATTGCTTAGAAAGTGAATAAGATAAGGCTAGATTCGTGTATTTGTCAACATTATAATTAGGGGTTTTACTAAGGTCCAGTTTTTGGTGTTTCCCTGATTTAATTGGAATGCGAAGGATTGGATACACAGAAGTATAAACAGCAAATGCAAGTCTTGTAAGAAGTTAGTAAAGGAGAGAGAAAGATACAGATCAGTTGCTACACTGAGTTAGAAGTTAACGGAGGGTATTTCGTATTTCGTCAGTGGCTAGGTAATAAATAATCAGAGAAAACGGAGCATATTTGTGTGCTGGCATGAATGATCTCTGTATAGGGTGAAAAACAATTCATCTTGCAAGAGATAAAGGGGATGACCTTTAGAACAAACTCCCTTGATGAGAGAGGATGTGGAATTGAGAGTGGGGACGGAGGTTGGGTTTGCCAGGAACCTTTTCACTTTGTCTAGCACAAGAGGAGGAAGAGAGAGTGGCGCCATATGTCTACAGATATGTACTCATAATTTCGATTGGGGGTAACTTAAACTGGGGCTGCTTCTTTTGTTTTCAATGAAGTATAAGCCAAAATAATTTGTCGATAGTAAAGAAATGGGAGGGAAAATGGATTTTCCCCTAAAAAGTGAAGGTTATAAATTGTCACGTCAGAAGTGGCAAAACAAATCTATAACTAAATGCTGTAATACTGATGGTAGTGTCCATCCGAGGTTTATAATCATAAATTTAAATTAAGACTAGTTAGCAGCTTTGCATGATTTTTTTCAATAGTATTTAGTTGTATCAGGGAACAGTGCTTTTTAAATAGAAATGTGTTTGTCCCAAGGAATAAATAACCATAGGCAAGGGCGGCTAAGCCTTTAAGAATGTTCTTAGCAATATTTTTAGTAGTTGGGATAAATAAACATCTCTTTCTTTCTTGAATTCTGAACCAGTGGTGGGGACAATAGAGTCAGGAAGCTGAAGATAAAATTTTAAGATTTATTACTGGTGAAAGCTGCATGGAGACACAGTTTCCAAATATGAGGCACAATATGATTTTTAATAATCCATAGTTCAGATCATAAAATAACAGCAGAGTGTATGTTTAAGGAAAGAAAGAAGTAGCTGATCTTTCCCTTCAGGGCTACTTACCAGGAATTTTAAACACTGCTTAAAAAAGAAAAAGCTATCAGAATGGAAAAAAAAATCCTAAAATTATCATCCTCTATCTCTGGCTGACACTAAATACCCCAGGAAAAAATATCTCAGAATTTCTTTGAAAAGTCTTGTATTTCCCCAGTTGCTACTTTGTAGACTTTTATTTTATTTTATTTTCGTTGCCCCACGTGATTTTTTCAAAATAAACTGAGTCTGAATTTTGCTTCTCTTAGGAAACTAACAGAAATAAATTTAGTTTAACTTCCTTCCTCAAGCTCAATTAATGAGATCATCCTTAACCCTCCCTTCTTTCTCTCTTTTTACCTCACATGGCGCTTATGGTCCAATCAGAAAACCGTGAAGCCAAGCTCCCAGAGCACTGCTATCATAATACCCATCTACCCCATTTGCACGTGGAGCCTTTGTTTATATACATACTTTATTTATATGCTGCACTTAGAAATGGGTAGTCATTTACACTTCTGCTCTGAGACTTTATTCTCTGAACTGAGAAAATAGACTCAGAAATTCTCTTCAGGGTGAATAAGTTGCACCACCATGTCATTACACATAGTGATAAGCCACCGATAGCCTTATTTTGAGCAACTTTGCCTACATGAGGATGAATGTATCTGAATTATGTGTGAAGGCATAGGTGAAGACATCTCGATATTTGTATAAACTTGGATGTATGCATGTGTGCCTGCAGAGGTGTTACATTATTCTGTCAGTACAAATGCAACTGTTATAAATTTGAGAATAGCCAGCTCAAGTTTATGTTAATGAAATTTATATGCATTTGTGCGTGTTTACATGTGTGTGTTTAAGAAACATCAGGAATGAAGTGGAACATTTTTCTTTGTAGAATTTTTTAAAAAATCTAGTTCTAATACAGCATGTAAATGAAATCATCATAGGTTTAGGCTAATTTTTGTAATACACTTTTGTAATACACTTTATTATATGTATTTATATCAATAGATAAAATAAAAGAGTAATTGTCTTTCATTAAAATATCTTCGTGGGACCCCTTGGAGGCTCAGTTGGTTGGGCATCGGACTCTGGTTTTGGCTCAAGTCATCATCTCACGGTTTATGGGGCTGAGCTCTGTGTCAAGCTCCGCATTGACAAAGTGGAGCCTACTTGGGATTCTCCCTCTCCATTTCTCTCTGTCCCTTCCCCACTCGCACACTTTCTCTCTCTTTCAAAATAAATAAACTTAAAAATATATATCTTCATTGGGTACCTGGGTGGCTCAGTGGGTTAAGGGTCTGACATCAGTTCATGTCATGATCTCATGGTTCATGAGTTCAAGTCCCCCATTGGTCTCTGTGCTGACAGCTCAGAAACTGGAGCCTGCTTCAGATTCTGTGTCTCGTCTACGGCCATACCACCCTGAACGCACCCAATCTCGTCAGATTCTGTGTCTCCCTTTCTCTCTCTCTGCCCCTCCCCCACTCACACTCCATCTCTCAAAAAATGAATAAACATTAAAAAAATTAAAATGTATATATTTTATTTTTTTAATTTTTTAACATTTATTCATTTTTTTTGAGAGTCAGAGATAGAGCACCAGCAGGGGAGGGGAAGAGGGCGAGGGAGACACAGAATCCAAAGCAGGCTCCAGACTCTGAGCGGTCACCACACAGCCCAATGCCAGGCACAAAACCATGGACTCTGAGATCATGTCCTGAGCTGAAGTCAGATGCTTAACCAACTGAGATACCTATATGCCCCTATGTATATTTTTTTCTTAGCATTTGACAAATAATTTTGGAAAAATCAGAACATGATTAATTGGAAAATATGACTAAAGGCTTAAATTAATTTATATATTTATTACTTCTGTTCATTTACCTATTTATTTATCATCTATCTTTGAGTATGTGATTTAAAACCTAAAGGTTAATATATAATGTGTTTATGAAAAACATAAATAATAAATATACCATATAATATTTTAAGTTCCAAAAGTATCATGAAGACAAGAATCAGTAATTTTTAATAGAAGTTTTAAGTATTGTTAGGATGGTTGATGCATTATATAGAAATAACTTGAAATGGCATAATTTACCTATATAAAATATCATGGAATATAAACCAAAATAATTTTTAGATCTTGTCCAAATAAAAATGAATGAAAAAAAAGTGTATTAAAACATATTATATTAAGTAAATAGAAGATATTATATTAACAAAAGTTTACTCTTGCTATATATTTTATTAGGGTGCAAGAATAAAACAAAAATGTATTTAAGTAATATAGTCAATAATTATATAGTCAATTATCATAACCTTTGATTTATTATGGATAGAGGACTAGGCCTGCTTTAAAAGTTACTCAGAGAAAAGTATACATTCCTGAAGATTTATGAGTAAATTTCAATAATACTATACTAATGTTTTCTGCTTTTTTACCAAGTAGTATATTATACTTTAGTATAGTTCTTAATTATTTGGTCTGTTACAGACTCATTTGGCATCCTGGTAAAGTTGATGCATTTTTTTAAGTGCACAAATGAAATATATGTCATTACAAGGAACTTTTATAACATACCATTATCAAAATATAAAAAAATACATAAAATCCTGTATTAATACATCAAATAATTTGTCTATTAATATATCAAATAATATCTCTAAAAATGAAAACTTCAGTTACTATGATTTCTACTGATGTTAAAACTGTATCTGTCTAATGCTATTATAGTTTGCTGCAACGTTCATAATTAAACAAGTGGTTAGAGATTTATAAAAATAAAACTGTAATTTTCCCCATCTAAGTTCACAGATCCCGTGAATTCTGTAATAAACTCATAATTATATTCCATAATAAATTCAGCTCCTAATGGGTGTACAGAGGAAAATTTACACATGCATATTTAATATATTTATGATTTACTAGCATCAACATTTTAGAAAGGAAATTCCTGAGGTTTTTTAGCATTTTTATCTTCTAAAAATTTGTTTCTAAAATCCTGTTCCTATTCCTCAATAATGCTAATTTACATTCGTTTTATTTTACTTTCTCTGTATTTTTACTTTCAGATATCTTTAGATTGGGGCACCTGGGTGGCTCATTCGGTTGAGCGTCTGACTTTGGCTCAGATCATGAGCGCAAGGTTTGTGAGTTCAAGCCCTGTGTTGGGCTCTGTGCTGACAGCACAGAACCTGGCGCCGGCTTCAGATTCTGTGTCTCCCTCTCTCTCTGCTTCTTCCTCGCTCATGCTCTGTCTTTCTCTCTCTCAAAAATAAACAAACATCGAGAATAATTTTTAAATATCTGTAGATATTAAAATAATCTTATTAATAATTTAATTTAGGAACATTTTGTATGTCTATAGGTTTTTGGAGCCCATAGCCTATCAGACAAATAGCCTGTATTCTCTTTGAAAACAAAAACAAAAATGAGGAATAATTTAATACATTTTCTTACCTGCTGAAATAAAGTTATGCAAAAAACAAAACATTATATAACATATAATGAATATTCTAAATCTCAGTTATTATTTTATGTCATATTTCTAGATTTGAAACTCATTATTTGATTTTCTGTCGTTTAGGTATGAATTCTAACGTAGTTTAACTGCCTTTGGCAATATGAATCTTATATATTTTATGTCATAAGTAGTTGCTAAAATATGTCCCAACCGAAGTACATTTTAGAATACAATATGTCACTTATATATATCATTTGTTTTTTTAAAAATACCTATCTATCTAGAAATTATGTATATATTATTCTACATTTTATCTAATATCTTTCTATCTAATATTATCTATCATCTATCTATCTATCTAAGTGTATTAATATAAGAGGTTATTAACATGAATTAAAGTAGTAAAAATATAAGTAGTCACATTTATACATGAAAATACCTCTAATTAAAATACAATTGGAACATAAAGTATGAATAATATAAATAAAACATAAAATAGTGCACTATTAGTACGATTGTGACACTTTAATTCTATATTTCCTGGAAGATAAATAAAAATAAATGCAAAAATCATTCATTGAGTAGTGTTTAGTAATTTTGAAGGCAGCATACTAGTCTAAAATAAAACTTTTTATGAGTATTTACAATGATATATCACAAGAAAATATCTCCACCAGGTTCCTTGAATAAATAAAGCATCAGGTTTCCTAAGGCTGTTTTTGTAGAAACACTTTGATGAATTCTTAGTACATAATCCCTAAAGCAATGATATAGAAACTAAGATAAATTCTTCTCGATATGCAACTTTCTTCTCTGGTGGATTAGATCTAAATCAGTTGTTCTCCAGTTTGGTGTACATAACAATTAAGAGCTTTCTTTTTAAATGCATAACTTGGGTCCATCAATTAGATTTTCACATGTGTGTATTCGGAAGGGGAAACTAATTTTTAGTAGTCTTCCCAGGTAGCACTGATGCAAGTAATCCCTGAATGTCACTTGAAATAAAAATTTTGCAGAAGAAGGGCGGTATTATTTCTCTCCCAAACAATTCTCCATAAATGTTGTTACTCTCAACTGAGATTCAGTATTGTGAAAAAAAAGTATGAAAATTCAAAACCTAATAGTACAAAAAGTATTACATTATTAAGGACATTACTAATATAATTCATGGAATTCATTATTTAAAAAAATGAGCATCTACTGTCTTTTATTACGATCTCTTCTGTTTTTACTAGAAATAACTGAACACCTTTCTGTATGGGGTAATTCTTTGTCTATATTTATGCACATATGTTTATTGGGGCATAAGTAGTATCATACTATATATTTTTTCACTACTTATATTACTTCATATAGTATAGATAAATTTGTGTGCCAACAAATTATTTTAGTAATATGTGTTTTATTATAAATGGTTGCATATTGAGACATCATTCATTTGTATGTAACACAATTAAACACTTTTTTAGTTTATGGTTCCTTATGCAGCCCTCAAAAACACAGCTCATTTTTGTTTGTTTGTTTGCTTTTAATATTATAAACAATAAAGCAGTCTTATCCTGTTCATGCATCTATACTGAATTATTTTTAAGTAGAAATTCTAGAAGTAAAACTGCTGAGGCAAAGGTTATACACATTTTATATTTAATACTTACTGCCAAATTGGCCTTTAAAAATATATACTCCTATCAATATTGTATGAGTGTTCTCATTTCCTCAAATTTCCCTGCGCTAGTTATTATAATCATTTTATTTTTTGCCATTCTCATTGTTGAAAATATATTCATTTTCTTGATATTTGGTGAACTTGAGCAGTACTTCATAAGTTTAAAGTCATTTAAATAACTCTGTAGTATAATAGATTTATACTTATAATTTTGTCCCAAAATTATTTATATTTTATTTGTGATTTGTAGGTTTTTTATGAATGATGAAAATTAATCATCAGTCTGTTGTGCATATTTAAAAATTCTTTCTCCCTGTCTCTAACATTATTCATGCTAATTCCAAAATAAATCCCATTGAGATTTTAATTGATATTTTATTGAATGTATAGGCTTATTGGTAGAATTGCATTTAGGGAACTATGTACCTGTCTATTTTAGTCTCTGTATGTATCTCAAATAAATTTTATATTTTTACATATTATGAAATGGACACTGCTGTTAGCTATATTCCAACATGTTTTATAATCATCGTTCTAACGTGAATGGGGTATTTAACATATATCATTTATACTTTTTTTTTAATTTTTAATGTTTATTTATTTTTGAGAGACATAGAGGCACAGCATGAACAGGGGACGGGCAGAGAAAGAGGGAGACACAGAATCAGAAGCAGGCTCCAGGCTCTGAGCCGTCAGCACAGAGCCTGACGTGGGGCTCGAACTCACAGACCGCGAGATCATGACCTGAGCTGAAGTCGGCTGCCCAACCGACTGAGCCACCCAGGCACCCCCCATTTATACTTTTTAACTGTGGTGATGTAGTAGCCACAACAGGTGGCTGTGTAGCTGTAGATCACTGAAAAATTAGCTTACCAACCTAATCCTCAGTTTCACCATCTATAAACTTAAGCTATACAGAGAATCAGGTTTTCCAGTCTATGTTCTTGAATATGCTGCTAATATTTATCCTTAAGGATGATATTTTCTATAAATTTATTACGGATATTATTTAAGATAAAATAAGTGGCCTTTAATTTCTGGTTACAAAAGACTTTATTGCTTTTAATTATTTTTGTGATATTTGCTGAGATTTTCCTGGCTACAAATTTGAATGCTTAGTTTACAGATACTGAAATGTTTAATATAGACAAATTGTTTTTATTTTTTAAAATAAAATAGAAATAGTTCATTCTTTGGGCAGATGTGCTTTTGTATATATTTGAGAAATGCAAACATTTATGACAAATCATTGATTTCATTCTTTGTCAAAAACTCAGGATTAAGTGAGCAATGGCAAGTCTTTGATATGCTTCCTTACTTAAGTTTAGTCACCATAAAAATGCATTTAGATTTTCATTTAGATATGAATGGTACTATTTAGATTATAGGTTCCATGATATACAACCTCTGTTAATCTCTTCAACAACTTATAGCTTTTTTAGGCTGGCCTCTAATGCCCTATAAATCACTTTCCCCTAAACTACAAATTCCATTCTTATATAAAAGAAGTCTTATAAATAAATAAATAAATAAATAAATACATAAATACATAAATAAATAAATAAATAGATAAATACACAAGTATTTATATAGATGTGTCAAGAAAACAAACAAACAAAACAGAATTTCTGATAGCTGGTGAGAATTATATATGATTGGAATACAAAAGAGTTTCCACATTCCTAGGAAACCCAGATTGTTCAATAACCACAGTTACAGAGCAACAAATAGCCACCTAAACCCCGTCCTCTAGCAACCACAGCTTGAATCAGTGAAAACGTTTGAACTAACCAGTTAGTAGTAGACTCTTGGTTTTAAAATTGCTAATCATGGACAAGCTCATTTTAATAAACAAGGCTTTGGCTGTATATCAATCAACCAGAGAATAATCGTGCTTCTACAGATGACATCAACCCTCTTATACCTCTGAGAATCTCCAATCCCTGATCTCTGCGATTCCTCAAAACTTCATATCAGATCAGCAGTCGACTCAGAAAAGCTGTGCAGTTCCTTCAGTATGGTTTTGTGAATATAGTTTCTTTATATCTGAAGACATAAGAGATGAATTATCTACCCAATACCCTTAGCAGATGAATAGATTATTCCATTGTGAAAGCAGAAAGCAGAAAAAAAACTTGGAGCTACTTGTCCGCAATAATTATAAAATGTGGCTGGCACATGTTGCCAGTCCTTGGATTAAGATCTAGCCTTACAGCCTAGCAATGAGCCACTGTGGCTCCTGGCTCTGCTTCTTGGCCTTTGGTTCTACCTTAGTAAGATTCTTCTTTTCCAATGAACACTAGCTAGTATTTGGAGCTAAGAAGTGTCTTCAGCCAATTCCTAGCCTGTAGTGTCTCTATCTGTTCATTTTACTTTAAGCTGGACTTTCTCTCATCTCTGACTCATAGGAAGGAAATGAATCTACTTCACAGGTAGAAGACATATGATTTGCGGTCAGAGAGAAAACTGTCAGATTTTATTTTCCAAAGTGGCCTGCACAGATACATATTCCATACACTAGCTTCCAATATGACTTTCAGTATGACTTTGACATTCCTCCCTAAGATGGGATCTGGATTTCCTATCCTTAACTCTGACAAAATCTTTACAACTGACTTAATCCATAAAAATGTGGCAGAAGTCACCATATGTGAATTTAAAGTCTTGGTCGTAAGAGGTACTGAAGCTTCCATGTTGGACTTTGGCTCACTCATTCTGGGGCAAGCTTGCTGCCATACAATGAATTATCCCCTTGGTAAGCCCCAAATACAGATGTATTGAGGCCCATCAAGAACCAGCCCAAGATATCCAGAAATTTGAGGGAGCTAATTTGGATGAGAATTCTCTAGGCCAATCAAACCTTCTGATAACTGCAGTACCCACTATAACAATCCAAATTCATGACAGGACTGATCTCAAATAAAGACTGCCTAACCAAGCACTTCCTAGATTTTGATTAATTATTAGGAGGAATATAAAATTTTATATTCAGCCCACTATATTTTAGAGTAATTGTTATGCTACTTTAAGAAACCACAGGTTTCATTTAAAACCTCAAACAAATAAATAATTTTAAAATATTGAATTATATCCTGTGTCTTTTCTGACCACAATGATCTGAAACTGGAAACCAATCACAAGAAAAAGCCTGGAAAGAATATTGTATAAATACATAGACATAGATGCTAAATAGCATGATACTAAACAATGAAAGGTTCAACGAGAAACCAAAGAGAAGTTAAAAAAATTCATGGAGACAAATGAAAAAGGAAAACTCAATAGTCTAAAATCTTTGTGGAGTACCGAAAGTTGTTCTAAGAGGGAAGTTTATAGTTATAGAGGCCTACCTGAAAAAAGGAGAAAAAATTCAAATAAACAATCTAAACTTATATCTAAAAGAGCTGGAAAAAAGAATGACAAACAAAGCCTAAAGCCAGTAAAAGAAAAGAATTGATAAAGATTGCAGCAGAAATAAATTAAATAAAGGCTAAAAAATCAATAGAACAGATTAAGAAAACCAGGAGCTGGTTCTTTAAAATAAGAAACAAAATTGATAAAACTTCAGCCAGGCTCATCAAGAAATATAGAGGACTCAAGTAAGTAAAATCAGAAATGAAAGAGGAGAAATAACAACTGATACCAAAGAAACACAAAAGTTTAAGAGAGAATATTATGAAAAATTATATGCCAACAAATTAGACAACCTAGAAGAAATAGAAAAATTCCTAGAAACATTTAACTTTCCAAAACTGTATCAGGAAGAAATAGAAAATCTGAACAGACTTATTACTGGCAATGAAATTGAATCAGTAATTACAAACTCCCAGCAAACAAAAGTCCGGGACCAGTTAGTGTCACAGGGAAATTTTACCAAACATTTAAAAAAGAGTTAATCCCTATTCTTCTCAAACTATTCCAAAAAACAAAGAGGAAGGAAAACTTCCAATTCCGTCCTATGAGGCCAGCGTCACCCTGGTGCCAAACCAGATGAAGATATTAAAAAAGAAAACTACAGACCAATATCTCTGATGAACACAAATGCAAAAATTCTCAACAAAATACTAGTAAACCAAATTCAGCAATATGCTAAAAAATCATTCACCATAATTAAGTAGGATTTATTCCAAAGGTGACTTACTACAAAGGTGACTGAATTTAAAAAAATCAAATGAAGATACATAAAAAATAATTTAATTGGAAAAAAAATCAATTCAATAAAGGGGAAATTTCAAATGTTTCCATGAACTCATGAAAGTAAGAAAATTAAGGCCTCATTGAAGCCAAATCTCAAACAAGTGTTTTTCAGGACATATATTATTAGCATGATAAAAGATAAAAAGTGACTTAGAATGGTTCAAATTATTAATAAAATATTAAAAAATAAAAAATAATACCTACAAAGTATAAAAATTACAGTTCACTGCTGAAAACTGAATCAAAACTAGGATAACACTATCCAAAAATAAAAGAAAAACAATATATCAAAAAGAAGAAAAGATACTAAATTATGAAAGTCAGAGAATATTTAGTTTTGAAAAAATTACATTCTGTCAAGAAAATAACAAAACAAAAATAGCATTAAAAAGTCAAATATATTAAAAAATGACAATATATGCTATTGTAATTTATTTGCTTTATGTTCTTTTCAACTACTTCTTGATATAGAACAAACAAACTTCTGGACTTATATTATTATACTTATACATTGCAAATAAGAAGTGAAAATAAATGATTTTAACACCTAAATATATTAAGTAAAACAAAACAAAGAACCATAGACAAATTAGAATGCTTATTTGATATCTAAAATACAAAGTAATAAATTAAAAATTAAGTCAAAAATTAAAATTCAAATACATTATAGAAACCAATGATATAAGGCACTAATTAGATGATAAAGGGAGAAAGATATCACAAATACTATTGAAAATGTGAACACACACACACATACGCAGGTAAAGATGTAAACCAAATATTAAGCGGTGGTATTTTTCTCCACATGATGCACTAAATATTTGGAAACCATGACAAATGATGTGTTTCTGAGAAAATGTAATTTATGAAGATGATAATATAAGTGGTGAAAAAACAAAAGTAGAAATCATTCTGAAAACTTGAGATATTTTAAAGAAAGCCTTTCCCCACCCTTATTCCCCCAAATTGCCCTAAACTCAGAATGCTTCAGAGGTGAATTATGTAAGAATTTGAATTAATGTATTACTTAGTTGCTATTAAAGTGGTCTCCAGCATAGACTGTAAAGACTTTTTTTTTTAATATTTTATTTATTTTTAAGAGCAGGAGAGACAAAGCATGAGCAGGGGAGGGGCAGAGAGAGAGGGAGACACAGAACCTGAAGCAGGCTCTAGGCTCTCTGAGTCATCAGCACAAAGCCCGACGTGGGGCTCGAACTCACAGACCGTGAGATCATGACCTGAGCCGAAGTCGGATGCTTAACCGACTGAGCCACCCAGGTGCCTCATAGACTGTAAATACTTAATATTAATCCATACAATGCTAAATTCAAGATATAAACATATTAATTTACAATAAATAGATCTACTTTAAACAATAAAATTAACAGAAGATACTTTAAGTTTTTGAAATAAATGTTATAATACTAAAGTTTTTGTGGAAAATTAAAAGTAAGAGATTATCTAGAGACATTTTGAAAAAAATGGTAATATGAAGACCTAATTTTCATAGGAATTAAAATGACTTAATATTAGGATGCTTAAGCTGGTGCTACATGAGTAATAAACAATCATAGCAATAAGGCAGATTTAAAAGTCCTTAATAACCATGAGAATTTTATGCTAAAGGCTGTTTTTAAAAATAACGTGAGAGAATGCATGACTCACTAAATCATTTTGGATGTAGTTATTTGAAATAAACAAAAGCCATATATCTACTTAAATCCATTATCCCAATAACTTCTGCATGAATCAGTGACCTAAATTTAATGACACATTAAAATATGGAAAAATACAATATCAAACATATTGATAACACTGTGAAGGAAGTTCTTTCAAATAATAAGATAGATCTCAGAAGCTATCAATGGAAGGATGATGAAATTGGAAACATAAAATTTAAAAAAATGTGTGGAGTCAAAAGAGAAAAAGAAATCTAAACAACAACAACAAATATATATATGTATATGTGTGTGTGTGCACATATATATAACCACACTATATGCACATATATAAAATATAAGAACAGACGCACTGATATATACATACACACACATATATGTGTAAGAACAGCGCATATATCTTTTTAAATCGCAACTGTATATTAATAGTAAGTTAATGGTAATAGGAAAACCTGTCCTTATCAAACTAATAGGAAATATTTATTGAATTGGGTATAGGAGATATTTCACATCTGTATATTCTCACATATATATATATATATTCACCAAACACAGTGAATGAGTTAGAAATGGATTTTGGTCTTTCTTTTAGGCAAATGTAGTTCATATTCCCTGCCCCGTGAAGTTGTATGGCTATATGACTTGCTTTGGGCAATAAATTGTGAGTGGTTGTGAGTATATTTCTGGAAGATATTACCAGAACAGTTTTAGCATCAATTAATACAAGCACTATAAACTTAGATTTCAAATTGGTTTCTAAAGATGTTGCATAGATTTACATCTGATCAGTATTACTTCAAGAGTTCCTTAAAGCAGAAACATTTAAGATCTGGTATGTAATTCTTGAAATTGTCTTTTACATACAAAAGTGATTGTTCTTGTATCCACATAAGAAATTCTTCAGCCTCAGCCTTAGCCTCAGTCCTGGAGGTAAAGCAGAACTTCCAACCTAATCGCAACAGGCATGGGTTTGAAATAGATTTTTTTAAATTATATTTATTATTAAACCCCTGAGATGCTAGGTATGTTTGCGCTGTAGCGTAGCCTATCTTAGTCTGACTGATACCTTGATTAAGTGTTAAGTTCGCCTTAGATAAACCTTTCCTTTTTGTTATTTATGCACTCTTGAAAAAGTAACAAAATCTGTCTAGGTCTCAGTTTTCTTATACTGAATGTGTTAAATGCAATTACTTATGTAACATAAAGATTCAAAAGAAAATTGAAGACTTCCTACTCATTTTAAATAAGAGAAAATTAGAAGTTGAAATGGATTTTTGACTCATAGGTCTAATTAAAATACTTCATTTTTTTTCTCACCATTTTAGGACACATTTTTTTTTCAGTAATATTTCACATTTTCCATAGATGTTAAGAGGAAATTAATTAAAGATTGTTTATTATGTCCTGGAGTTTTTTAATAATCTATTTAATTTAACCCTTACAATAGAGAGTCATAATATTCCATAAGGCTCTATTCATGACTCTAAATTTTTACTAATATGAGACAGGGCAAAATGTGTCATATTAATGTTGAAGAATATTTTCTGTAGTCATTTCTTAAGATTTCTCAATGAGATTGCCTTGAAAAAGAAAGATTGAAATCCTACTCATGTTTAGACATCTGGGATGGATGTATTTATTTTAAATATGTTTAGTATAAACAATTACTATAAGCAATTCATAATCAATTAAACCTAGTGAAATATATCTTGATTTATATATATAAAATATTTGTTTCTTTAATTTAGAAGAACTTAAGTCAAGGTCTACTTCTTTGCTTCAATTCAACATAATATGCTTAGAGTGTACTCATTGGACACCTGTCTGAGAGAATGTGAAAGCTCTAAAGGAGAGGAGGATATAGCCAGATGGGGCAGAAACTATTCTAAGAGTTGTTAGCACTTGTGGGAAACTTACTCAACTTGCTTCATTAGATGATACTTTGAGATCAAAACTGATCAAAGGAGAGTTTTGGTCCATGAAAGATTATGAATTACATCCACACTTGACATCATTCCACTGAACAAGTATGTCAGATTATCAAGGTATGTTACCTTAAGGTAACGATTACTTTCTAACTAGTAGAACTTAATATATTGCTCAAGCATTAAAACTTCTTAAAATGAAATACAACCTAGTATGAAGAGTTGCATATCATTTAATTTTGAAATTACAAAATATATAACACAACGACGGGTCCATAGATACTTAACCTGATTTACATTTTGATTTTTTAATTGCTATTATACAGTAAACAAGGACTTTTTAATCCACTACTATCTCAAACATAGACCCCCATACATAATGTTTTTGATATTATTTCTCAATGCAGCCTATATGTTACGCCAAAACCTATTTTGAGGCAGAGATTCACATAAGAGTTTTTATTTTTTTGGCTTGGGTCTTCTCAAATATGTATCTTTAAGCTGTGTGCATGCTGATTGAACAATTATTTTTAAATATATATAACTCAAGAATAGAATTCCAAACATGCTAAATGAATAAGTGTTAAAATACTTAGAAAGTATTTAGTCCAGGTTGAGTCTCACAAGGGCTAGATTAATTACCTTAGTTCTGAATTGATGAATGAATTTGACTTCATTTTTAATGAAAAATATTGGTGAAATATTTGATAGGTTTTTACTTGAATGACTAATGGAATATAAAATACACATTCTTATTACTTCATATAGTTTATCCTTCAAAGAACATTTTAATGCATTTTCTTGATTAATAACAATGTCCACAAGAAAGACTAGCCCGCAGCACCACACTGCATCACTGCTGACAACAAAAAATAAAACAAACTCATGAATGTTTAATGTTTAATAACAATTTACAAAATTACAAACCATAATAACAAGGAGGGATTGTGGTATTTGAATTAAATCTCTTGGTACTAATCATGTAGGTCAAATAATGACACTGGAAAATGTATTGAAGCAAGATTTTGCAAGTGACTCGTTCTAATAAAACTTTCTGAAAAGACAACTAGATTTCAATAAACAAAGTAATTCAAGAATGTTGTTTTCAAATGACTGAAACTAATTACCGTATTGTTACTTTGGGGAACATGGTTAGTACTAGAAATGAATGCAAATATTAAAATTGGTCTCAGATGACCTAACCACTAATGCGAAATGCAAGGGGCTAATTAGGTTCATTTCATTAAGCATGAAATGAGGGTGAAAACCCTCTATAAAAATTAAAACTGTCACTATTTTAAAATCCCAATCCTACATAGTAGAACCAGTCTTTGACAAAAAAATTATTTATTTATACTGTATGGTGAACACTGTATGAGGCATAGATTTTGTTTTCCAAATATCAAAATTTAACTAGAATGTATCGCTTAACTATTTTCAAAAGTTGCATGTACAGAATAGAGTAAAATTACTTTATCCATAATATCAAACGGTGAGCTTTTACAAATGCTGTAATTTGTATGCAATCGAAATCTTGTTTACTAAGTGTAAATGCTCATTAGGATTAATCATGATGTTAGGTTTCTTACCAAATGCTCTGAATATTTTGTGCCTCTTAAAACACAATGTTACTGTTCCCTCAGTAGCCTGATACACAATTATAAACATCCATTACTGTATTGGATCGTGATGTATTCAAAGGATGGTCATTAAAAATTGAAAAATAGGAGCCTCAATTTTGATTAGGATGTAGAATATGAAAATAACACTTTATCTGGTGAAAATATTTTTTAAAAGGTTAAATTGAAATCATATACTTCTACAATGCTATCAAAGAGCAGTGGAGATAAGGAAGCCTTGAAGAGCTTAATTGCAGAGAATTTGCCCTTTTACAAGGAAGCAGAAGGCTATTTTTTTCCAACAATGGATGGAAGCACATAATATGTTCATTATATAGTAGCCATACTTTTAAAAGCTTCAAGTAGATAAATATTTCTCAGGGCCAAACTAATAACCAGAAAAGAAAAAAAGATGAAATATCAAATTTTATCAAAATAAAAACACATTTTCATCAAAGACTCCATTTTAAAAAATGGCAAGACCAAGACTGAGAGAAAAAAATTTCTAATAGCTTTATTTAACAAAGTACTTATATTAGACTACATAATTAATCCTAAAAATAAATACTAAATAAACAAACAACCCAATTAAAAATGAATAAGGATTTAAAGATACTTCACACACACCTACACACACACAAACATAATACACGATTAGCCAATATATACAGAAAGATTAACAACTAATTATTCTTCAGATAACTTAGAATTAAATCTCCATGAGATATCAGAATAAAAAAAATTAAAAAGTGCAATAATAGCAAATGTTGGCAAGGAATTAGAACACCCAGAACACTAACACATTTCCCGTGCTGTTGTAGAAGAGTAGAACTGCTCTAAAAACTAATGGTTTCTAAGGGTTAAATAGATATGCTTGATGATTCAGCAATTCTAGCTATCATTATTTTGTGGGCATAGAAAACATATGACATCAAAACCCTCATGCATGACAGTTCATAACTACTATCTGTAATAGCCCAAATCTGCAAACAACCCAACTGCTCAACAACAGAAGAATCATAAATACAGCATGGTACATTAATTCATCTAAATATTACTCAACAATAAAAGCACATGGGCAGCACACGAATGTTACCTATGCATCTCAAAACCATGGTGTTGGACAGAAGAAGGCATACAGAAAAGAAACATGATATATTACCACACTTTTATGAAATTAAAAATATAAATAATCGTGGGGATAGAGATTAAAAAAGGACTCCTTCGGAGTTTTGGGGGTGGTGATGCAGAACATGGGTTGACCAGAAAAAGTCACTAAGAGAACCTTCTAGGATGAGAGAAAGTCTCTTTATCTTGTTTGGTGGGATGGTAACATGGGCATATTTGTTTATCAAACTCATCAGAGTGTACATTAAAAATGGGTATGGTTTTGTGTATATAAATCATACCTTAATAAAAATGTAAATTATGTTACAGAATATTGGGACCAGAAAATATTGTTGTGTAGACTATGGCGCACAGCTATTTAAAATTCATCCCTGGGATAAATAAATTTACTTGAGTCAAAATAACAGGGCTTTAAAGCTGAAATTCTTTCTCATACTTATTGTGATGGAGGTTTGGGGCATAGGCTAATGGGAAAGGCAGAGATGTGAAGAAGACAAGATACATCACTGTGTTCTCCAAGGAAATTTGGTGCTTTCCCATGGAATTTCCTAGGGATGTTTAATGCCAAAAGCACCATTGGTGGGTGGAGTAGGGAAGTGAGTTTGAAGCTCTAGGGCTACTTTCTAATATTTTTAAATAATTTTTAGGTCTATTTATTTATTCGGAGAAAGAGAGAGGGAGAAGAGCAGAGAGAGAGGGAGAAAGAATATCCCAAGCAGGCTCCATACACACAGCCAGCATAGAGCCCAATGCAGGGCTGGAACCCATGGCCCTGGGATCTTGACCTCAGCCAAAATCAGAGTTGGTTGCTCAATCCACTGAACTACCCAGATGCCCCAAATTCCTATTTTCCCATAAACAGACGTCAGAGTGTTACTACTGACAACAATATAATTTAACCTAACGTACGTAGCCAACTAAAGTATCTTTTGATACTTACTTGAGTGTTAATATTTATGCTTATTTTTTTCCAGAGTCTGTTTTTATTGCTCAGCTGCCTTTATTACAGTTTGATGCTATGTTTTAAATCCCATGGGGCTAGAAATGTTTTTATCTAGTAAGTAGACTTAAATAGATACTCTCAAAAGTTGTAAAAACAGAATCACAAATTTAAAAAGGAATAAATCCATGATTTCAAAGAAGTAAACATTCCTTGTCAATTTTATTTGAGGGACGGGGTTTGATGTATTGTTTATGGGTCCTGAAATTTTACTGAATACTCTGTAGATTCCTTACAGCACCTATTGGATGGCAAAATAGTCACTGTGGAAGATGAAGTAGGGTAAGTAGAGGCCTTCACTTTCCGGCTCCCATCCCCAGAAAGGTACTTACATGTACCTCGGCTTCAAGATTTTTTAAGCTTCTAAATGCAGTGGGTTTTAGAAGACGTTCAATGACATTTCAGCTCTCTTGGTATACTGATGTAAGTCTAAATCCTGATTTCAAGAGCTTTTAAGATTTTTCTTCTTTCACTAAAGTTTTGCTGGGGAAGAATTGGAGACAGTGACATGCTTCTTTAAGCCAAATGTTTGGTTTCCAACTTCATGTACTTTCTCTGGCCATAGGACCCCACTCGTCCCAGGCCAAGTCCACATGCCAAGAAAATTACCAGGGAGGTAAGCAATTCCTTGGAAAAGTTTTTAACTAATGCCTGTTGAAATTAATATGTTGTTTGTGATAAATCTGAGGCATTAGTCGTTTTGCTTCAGAAAGCTACCCAGAAGAATTACCACTCAATTGCTCACCTTGGAATCTACTCAAAAGGAAACATTGTTTCTTCCCCTGATTTACTGCTTCACTCCTTACTAGTAGGTTTGAGCAACTGCAGACAGTGAGGGTGCTTTGACTGGAGCCATGTATGTGATCTCGGTGTTGAAAATCACCAAGTTTCCTGGATTCCTGGTCCTATTGCATCTTTTACAGACAGATGCCATAATTGAGGTGCACAAGGTCATGAGTCTATTGTTTTATGACACTAAAACCTGGGATAGCTTGTTATAAGCTATAGATTCCTGGACCAAGTGGGAAGGTATCCACTTTCTGACACCGTTATAGTGGATTATGGTAATATTCTGCAGATTTCTCCTGGCTGAAAGCGGGAGAATTCAAGTATCCATGGGACAACTCAGTGTGTGAAATGCTTTCCTTTCCATGTTGACTTGAACAATTTTTAGCCTCAAAGTTTAAGAAATTTCTTCAACAGATCTGCACACTAGGTGCCAGAGGCTATTAATCCATTAATCTTTGAAAGTAAAGATAAAACATCTTGCACAGAGATTGATATTCAAGCTATAAATTGGGCAAGTTGACAGTCAACCACTGTCATTCACCATTTGCCATCTGTTTCTTTTTTAGCTTTTTATTTATTTAAATGTTTTAGAGCCTAAACTCATTAATTGAGTAGGAATATAACAGAGATGACCAACAATTTATTATTGAAAATTTTGAGAGTGGCACTTAACCATACAATTTCACCGAAGATGACGTTTTTATTCTGATATAACAAATATATAATATATAAATAAATTTTGTTTAATTATATTTATTTATTATAATTTATTTATATATTTATAATTTATTATTTATAATAAATAAGAAAGTTTCACGGGCTTCTCCTGGTTCATTTCATCATAATGATTCTTAGTCCATTTCTGGTGAAGGATGTGAAGATTCTGTCAGCTGTCAATTATGCATTTCAATTATACACCCAGAGACTGGAGAAATGAATACAGGATCGGTTTTACTTTTGGGAGTAAGTTCAAAGCCTATATTCAACAGCTCTTCAAAGAGCTGTTTTTTTCCTTTGTTTGTACTGAGTTATGTTGAAACACTGGTGGAAGGTGTGAAGTTCTGACAGCTTCTATGGGGGGATAAAACCTGACGACGTTATTTCGTAGCATTTTTTTTGTTCAATTCCATGGTGTAAATATACCCATTTTTTCAAAGATATCACCATGACAAAATTGAACAAGGAGGTGAGGAAGATACTAATAATCTTTTGAAAGCCGATATAAACTGGCTCCATCACGTCATTGTGTGGAAGAATGTTTGTTGTATATGCTTTTTATAGTACTACGGAGTCTGTCCTCAAAAGATCACAGCTTCCCATACAAGTGATAAGCTTTGGATGGAGAAATGGCTTCAGATTTGGAAGCGGCTGGCACCAGCCTTCAGGCTATAAGACTTTGATCTTTCTTGGCCACATGTTGTTATTGGCTCTACATCTATCTCCCCCTCAGGAATACCCATGACCCATTACCTGTTGTTTCATATTTTATTGCCATATGTAATCATGTTGAACCACTCACTTGTATGTCCCTTATAGGGCCATCTGCGCCTTCCAGGGAACACAGTCACCTGGTTGTTTCTTTGGTCTCTGGCACTATACCTGCTTTAAAATGCCCACCTCTCAAAACCCTTTGAACACTTGCTAAATACTCTCCCAAGACTGTTCAATAATGTTAGTCAGTTGACTATAGCTATGTCATACCTAAGTTTAAAGTATTCATTATATTAATATATCAAACCAGCTCAAAGGTGTCAGAATATCAAATCTTGAGTCACAGGAGAATCCTTCCATATCATCAAACTCTTCCCTTTTCAGCCTAATTTTCTGTCCTGCTTAATCCATCAAGTTTTCCTGCTCCTGGTCAGTATATAGGTCATGTAAACCCTGATGGCTTTTCTTTTTGTAACACAAGTGCCTGAATTAAGTTATGACTGTTGAGACATTCACTTTAAAGATGGCTGTCTTGGGGCTCAGTTGGTTAAACTCTTCATTCCTGGTTTAGGCTCAGATCATGATCTCACAGTTTTGTGAGTTCTAGCCCCGAATTGGGATCCTTTCTCTCTCTCTCTCTCTCTCTCTCTCTCTCTCTCTCTCTCTCTCTCTCTCTCTGCCTGCCCCTCTGCACCGCCATTTGTGCCATCTCTGTCTCTAAATAAATAAATAAATAAATAAATAAACTTTAACAAAATATTAAACAATATGGCTGCCTTGAAAAACCAAGACCGCCAGCTACAGGACTCTATAAAGAGCCAGGCCATGGGTACCCCCATCCCCACACTAGACTCCTTTGTTTTAGAAATCTTGGTTGTTTTAGGTAAATGATCATTTGGGCCTCCTGTTTCCTGCCTCCTGCCACTGGCCACTGCTTTAAATTTCTGCTCATATGTTTTTGTTTTTTCTTTCTTGTTTTATTTTTTGAGTACAGTTGACATATAATGTTACATTTGTGTCAGGTGTACCACTTAGCGAATTAACAAGTTTATACATTCTGCTATATTCACCACAAGTATAGCTACCATCTGTCCCATTACATCCCTATTACGGTGTCATTGACTATATGTGCTTATGTTCTGCTTTTTATTCCCATGCTTTATCATTCCATGACTGGAGGCCTGTAACTCCCTCGCTCTCCCCTTCACCCATTTTTGCCCAACCATCAATTTGTTCTCATATTTATATAGTTCTGATTCTGGTTTTTGTTTGTTTATTCATTTTTAAGGGTCCATTTATGGTGGAATCACATGGTATTTGTCTTTCTCAGTCTGATTTATTTCACTTAGCATAATACCCTCTAGCTACAACCATGTTGTCTCAGATGAGCCCACAAAAAATCTCATCCTTTTTTAATTCACCTATAAAGAGTGAGCCCATGAAACCCTAGGGCCCCACCCTCAACCAAAATAAAATCAGAACTCCAGGTCCTCACTCCTCTCTCTTTGTCTCTACTCCCAACTTCTGTGTATGGCCCCAAGTGTTCCATATAACTTTGAAGGGTTTGTAAGTTTTCCTTTTTTTTTTTTTTTCAAAGTTTCCTGATAAGTATTGCTGAGGGCATCTTGCAATCAATATAAGAATCACAAGAACATTTCTAGACACAGCGTTGGTTATCAATAGGCTGGACCAGCAAAAAATAATATATTAGAAAGAATTGTAGAATTTTTCATGCATAAGGTATTTATTTAGTAGAGACTGTGATTCCAAACTGGAGTATGCTGAGAACTTACCTTAATTACTGATAAAGAGATGATGAGCTGGAGTAGCAGTGGACTTTGAGATACAGAAATTTGATTGAGATCTTTGATTGATCTCTAAGCAATGGGAGGATTCTTACCTTTTACAAGGGTCATCTGGTTAAAATGGTGGTCCAATGTTCATAAGAAGATTCACTCAAATATTCCAAAACAGGACATACAGTCACTTATCATTTAAGTCAGCGAGCAGAACTGAGAATTAAAGACACGCCCAAAGTTCATTAAAACCAACCTGTTTTGTAGCTCTGCTGTATTTAAAAGATTTGCAGCACAGCCTTTCTCTGCTTAGTCAAGGGTTGAAGGCCTATTTACATGGTGCCTTGGACATTCTGTTTTCTCAAGTTTTAAGTCTAGGCAATTAACAAAATAGTGAAATTTCAAAATTACTAAAACGACCATTGCATCCATATTTTTAAGAAGACAGAGCTTTTGTATAAGCCAGTTCTCATTCTCCTACCCAATTTGTATCCACCATACATCGGAGGTTTACAAACTCTTTTACTCAAGTGCTCCTGATTTTCGCCTCTTTGCTTACCATCAATAAGGTCTTAGTTTTCAACTTCATCAGTGGATCCAATTCCAGATTTCGATGTGCAATCTACATTGCATCTATTTCTAATCTACTTTCAAATAAAACTATTCCACTTCATGGGTAATGTGAACACTCAGTAGCAAAATAACCTAATTCCTACGTTCTATTTCTTGTGTCATTTCTGTCATTCGTTTCACTTATACATATGTGCACACATTTGATTACCTTACTGTTATTGGTTAGATAAGTTACAAGTAAGAAAAATGAAAGAGGAGGTGGAGAGGGACGGATAAGATAGGTGAAGGGGATTAAGAGTACACTTATTGTGTTGGGCCCTGAATAGTGTATAGAATCATTGTATCATTCTATTATACCACTGAGACTAATATAGTACTATATATCAATTAAAATTGAATACAGAAACAATGAAAAATGTTTTTTTTGTTTGTTTGTTTGTTTTTACTTTTTGCTTTCTTGATGCTCTTCTCCAGTTTATGAAGGGCCAAAATAAATATTTTACTATCCTTTTCTCTAAAGAACTACTTGTAACATTTCTTACAAAGCTGGTCTAGTGGCAACAAAGTCCCTCAATTTTTGTTTGTCTGAGAAAGTCTTTATCCTTCACACTTGAAAGAATGATTTTGTAATACACAGAATTCTTGGTTTAATTTTATTTCTCTCAGCACTTGAAATATTTCACTCCACCCTTTTTTTCTTCCATGGTTTCTGAGGAAAAGTCAGAAGTAATTCTTATCTTTGTTCTTCTATATGTAAGATTTTTTTTAATAGCTGACTTCTTTCAAGGTTTATTTTTTTCGTCTTTGATTTTCTTTAGTTTCAAAATGATATGCTTACATGTATGTATGTGTATACAAATATACATATATACACACACACACATATATGCATTTGCATTTATTCTGCCTGGTGTTTTCTGAGCTTCTATATATGTGTTTTGGTGTCTGATAATTTGGGAAAATTCTCGTTTCAAATATTTTTTCTGTTCCTTCCTCTCTTTTTCTCCTTTGATATTTCCACTCTGCATGCTGTGTACCTTTTGCATGTGTCCCACTGTCCTTGCATATTCCATTCTGATTTAATAATCTCAGTTCTCTTTGCTTGTCAGTTTTGGGGATTCTATTGTGATATCCTCTAGCACAGAGGTTCTTTCCTCAGCTGTGTACAGAGTACTAGTAAGCCCACAAAAAACATTCTTTACTTCTGTTTATGGGACTTTTTTTTTATTTCTAGCATTTCTTTTGTGTTATTTCTTAGAATTTCAATCTCTCTGCTCACACTACCCACCTGTTCTTGAGTATTGTCTGTTTTATCCATTAGAGCCCTCATCATGTTAATCATAGTTGTTTTAAATACCTACTTTGATCATTTCACCATTCTTGCCAGGCCTGGTTCTAATACTTGTTCTGTCATTTCAAATTGTGGGGGTTTTTGTTTGCTTGTTTGTTTTTTGCCTTTTGGTCTACCCTGCAAGTTTTTTTTTTTTTTCTTCATAGCCAGATGTGATGTGTGGTGTAAAAATAACTGCTATAAAAACACCTTTAGTAATGTGTTGGTGATGTGTAAAATTGGGGAGGTGTTCATATTCCTATGATTAACTACTAGTCTTTTAGTGAGGTTATGCCTCTGGATCATGAATTTCACAAGAGTGTCTCAATATTTTCCCTTTCCCCATAAGTTGGAGAGGATGGCTAAAGTGGATAGGAGCCTCTAGCAATTCATCAGCTACAGTTCAGATTTTCCTACCCTAGTTCCAGTTCCTGCAATGTTTTCACTCCCAAGTCTCTGCTTTGGTAAAATGTGCCTTCCTTTATCTGTTTGTCCATCTCTCCAATCTTGGTGGTAGGGATTGCTTTGTGCCCTCCCCTCTCCTATGGATCTATGAGAAGTTATTGATTTTTCACTCTGCTCATCTTTCCTTAGTTTTTAGGACACAGCGGAACTTCCATGCTTCTTACTTCTAGAACTGGAAATCGGAGTCTATCTTTATTTCAAGTTGCCTGTCATGGCAGGATTTTATCAGAACAGTGACTTGATCCTTTTTAAAGGGGACATTTCTGATTGTCATACTGAGAATAAACTGTCAGGTAGCAAGAGTAGAAGCCAGAAGATCAGTTAGGAGGTTACTTCCAGTAATCCAAGGCAGAATAGGTAAGATTTGAATGACATTTGAAACTGTGAGCATAGTTAGAATAGAATAAATTTGGACAAAAGTTTTGAGAAAATATATTTTCTTAAAGTAGTTGAAAGGAAAAAAAAAATCACCTTGATGAAATTAGGTGTCATCAGGTGTAGATGGTTTTTAAAGATGTAAGACTAATAAAATCATCAAAGATTAAACATAATTAGAGAAGTGAGCAGTACCAAAGAATGGAAACTTGGGGATGCTTAAAAGAAAAATAAAAAGCAGAGAAGAAGGGTAGAACTTATAAAGCAGATAAGAATTGCTGTCAGGGAGATAAGAGGAAATCCAAGGAAATATTTGTCACAGACATTTTAAATGGCATCAGATCATGAAAAATCACATTGGATATAATTAGTTATTATCTTGTAATTGTGAGCTTTCAAAAATCTTATGATCCAACGTTATCCTTCTCAGATGTGCTCTAGAGTGATACTCTTGCACACGTATTCTAGAAAATTTGTATATAAATGCTAAAACTGGGACTGTTTAAAACAATGTAAGCATGAAATAACCCAAACTCACTAACAAAATAGATAAGTTCGTTATCATATAGTTATACAACAGAATAGTATCCAAGAGTGAGGTGCATAAATTTCAGTTATATAGAAAATATCAATAAATGTTATCAATGTAATAATCAAAATAAATATCAGAACATAACATTCAGAATGATACTCTTTTTAATGAATTTTATAGTATCAATATTGGGCAATATAATTTTTAGAAATGTGTGTGTGTGCATGTGTGTGTGTATCTGTATAAAAGAAAGGAAATAATAAAGCAAAACAGTATAGCCAATTCCTTAGGTGAACAGAGTATTAAAGAAACAGGAAATTCAAGTTATTATCAATATTCTAGCTCACAAATAATGTACTGGCTTTATGAATGTGTAACATATTGTTAAAATGAATTAATTAATACATGATGTATAAGAAGACATGAGTAAACCAATGATAAGAATGCATGCTGATGCAGGGACAATAATAAATCCAGTTTTGTACAAATGAGATTAAAATAAATCATTTCACACAACTGAATAGAAGAAAAACAAACAATACTACAGCAGCAAAAGTGGAAAAGACATAAAAAATAATTTTACTCAAAGAGGAAACTACTTGGTGAATAAGCAGTGGAAAACATTATTATTAAATAAGAAGAAAATTTAAATCATGAAAAAATAATCCCATACCTACCGACTTGGCAGATACGTTGAAGTCAAACTAGTTATGAGGATACCAAATAATAGGAATTATAATAAAATATGCATTTGAATTAAAATTAGAATAATTTTAACAAAAATTGTCTAATAATAAATTTAAACACATGGATTATCAATTATTACCCAGCATTCCTCCTCTAGTAAAAAATTCTAAGGAATCTCTTTATAGCTACACCAGAAAGAATATTCATATCAACATTTGCTATGATTTGAACAAAAAAAATAGAAGAAGCCAAATTCTCAGGATACAGGAGAATGAATAAATAGATTGTAGCACATTCATGCAATGATTCAATTTATAGGAATGAAATTGAGCAATTTATCTCCAGAAACAACCTGGATGGATATCACAGAATAACAGTGGCACCAAAAATATTCAAATTAATTATGATAAATTTATATACCATAGCGATAAAAAAGAATGTGATAAAGATGACATTTGCAATAACATCTATCCTTGGGAGGTGAATGTGTTTGAGGAGTTACTCAGTAGAGGCTAACATTAATAGTTATATTTAATTTTATTATTTTTAACTGGATGGAAAATACACTGGAGTGTGCGTGTGTGTGTGTGTGTGTGTGTGTGTGTGTGTTTCACAATAAATAATGGCATATTAAAAGAAAGGTCTTTCTAAAAAAGAGGTAGTGGTCAAATTTGTCATAGACAGCTAATAACTTCAATAAATTAAGAAAATGATTCATATATTTTATTTAAGTTTATTTATTAATTTTGAGAAAGGGAGAACATGAACAGGGAAGGGGGAGGGAGGAGTAGGGAGGAAGAATCCCAAGCAGGCTCTGCACTGTCAGCACAGAACTTGACATGAGTCTCAAACCCACAAACCATGAGATCATGACTTGAGCCAGAATCAAGAATTGAATGCTTAAACGACTGAGCCACCCAGGCACCCCTGACTTGTACATTTCACTTACAATAAGGTAATGGATAATTTTAACATACGGGGATTTGTTCAAGTTGTGGGAATTAAAGCATTGGATTTGAGAGAGTGAGTTCTGGAGAGAACATGAAGGTTCTGTAAGTTCAGACTCCTTTCCTTTGTTGCAAAGGGGAAAAAAGGAGAAGGGGCAGTGGGTGATGGGAAAAGTAGGGACAAAATAGATTGTTTTGTTTTTCCTATAAGTTTTGAAATGAATATATGCTATAGCGTGTTTATACTGATCATGTTAAGAACAAGAAACTTGTGATGCAGAGAATTAAGACACAACTGCATGTGTGGACTCTGACTAGGTGAGTAGAATTGGGATGCCATGGCCAAGATAGCCAACGGTAGATTATCCAGGGAGAGTGCTATGCATGAAAGCTGATACATAGAGACATTTAGTGATTGAATAATGAAAAACCTCTCTCATGATTGCCCTTTCAATCTTAGCAAAATAAGTTGTAGGGTCATTCATCAGTGGAGATGAAGGAGGGAGTCTCTCAGAGACTTCAAGAGAGAAGTAAAGGCATGGATTAATTTTCCTGTGTCATGATGGATGTGATCATTTGGAACTGTTGCAGAACTTCCATCCACTTCTTAAAGACTACTCTGAGGTTGTGGTCATTACTTTAAAATGAGACATACCAACAGAGGTGTGTGTGTTTGTGTGTGTGTATGTGTGTGTATTTTCTCAAGTGCTGGTTCTCAAGGCAGTAAAACAGAAAAAGAGAGGAATTTAACCAGATTTAGAGTTTAGACTAATGAGAAAGAAAAAAATAGAGTCAACAGTATTGAAAATGAATGCAAGAGATAATTATAATGAGCCATGAAATATAATATGAATAAGAAAGGATATGGTTGTGAAAAGCCAAGGAACAGTGTACTGTAAATACAAAAGTTCTAAGAGATGTGCTGGAATTGGAATACAAAAGAAACCGATAAAATTGTGCAGTTCCAAGAGGGAAAAAGGACAGTTTATCTTTGAACTGAGAAATGGCAACATTGGGAATGACATGAGTAATACTTGTGGGCTAGGAGGAATGTTTTTTGCAATACAGGATGATTTATATCAATAAATATCTGTAAATTGTAAGACTAAATAGAGTCAATAATAGTTTATTTTTGGGAAATAAAAATTATTTCCAAAATATCATTTCCCCTTTGTTTGTTTCAAGTTTTTATTTAAAGTCTAGTTGATTAACATATAGTGTAATATTAGTTTCAGGAGTAGAGTTTAGTGATTCGTCACTTACATTTAACACCCAGTGCTCATCACAATAATTGCCCTCCTTAATCATTACCCATTTAGCCCATCTTCTCATGCTCCGTCCCTCCAGCAACCCTCAGTGTTCTCTAGAGTTATGAGTCTGTTTTTCCCTTACTTTGTATATGAGAATGAAAGAAGATCATATAAAATTGCGTCAGATCAACAATACTGCATATTTGCAAGCATTTCACCTGTCCACATATTTTTATATATATCCATCAGTCAGTCAAATATTGTCCTTTATGGCTGCTTATCTACTACTGTCTGTAACATGAAAAAATCAACCAATGTTAGAAAGTTTATATATACCGTTCTTCCAGAAAAAAATATTTAATACGTACATTCATTTTTCTTTTAAATTGTTGTTAACTACATTTGGTTTTATTTACTTCATGAATTTTTAAAATTTTTATTCACTCTCAATTATTATTTTATTTTGTTGCAATTTTTGTATTTTGAAAAACACCTAATAGTCCTTGTGGAAATAATATAAAACTTTTTTGTTTGCTTGAGTGATTCACTTTTCAAAGATGTTATTACCAAGATAGTGTATTTTATGATGACTTACCAGAAAACAACTGTTCAGTGAATAACAAGATTATACCAATTTACTGGTAAGTGTACTTAATCTTTTAATATATATTGATATTTCATTGAAGGGAATGTACTTTTTAAAAAATTATCACTGTGACAATAACCAAATAATCTTTTATTTCTTTTTTTTTATTATACCTAGCAATAAATTTTATTTACTGAAAGACAACAATTGAAAAACAAATATAGAAAATGAGCTTTAACAAAGGTTTTAAATATTTTTCTGAAAACTCATATAATCAAGTATTTGGGGTAATATGTAGAATATTGTGCCATTTTTAATCACTATGTTCTTATTAAACAATGATAAATATATTTTTAGAAAATTCAATGAATAAATGCTTTATTCATTTAATATCTAAAACATAAATGTGGAATTATAATTAGACATTACTAGGATTTAAATTAAAACTAAACACTATCAAGTGAGTTTATTTTTCTAGAATTATTAAACTTTTAACAAGAGCATTTTTAACAAATACTCTCCCAGAGTAATATTTGAAGGTGTTCAGTAAAAATAAAACAAACAAACAAAAAATGGGGGTGTTTAATAATTTTCATAATGCAAGAAATACATTTTATTCCCAAATTTTAGTTGGAATATTCTAGAAGTTCTAAAGCTTTCCTTACTTAATAATTTGTTTCTCAACTTTTTTTTGTGATTGCTAAAAGTAGGAATTTATATTATGGAACCTAGTCATTTATATACTTTATGAGAACTCAACTGATACATCTTAAATTGTGGTTTAACTTTCAAATTGACCTTCAAAAAGTGGGCAATACGTTAAATCCCCATAGATGTGTGTGTCAGGGTGTATTTTCTCCTTATTCTCTCATTTTTACATTTGCATTTACTTAATTACACAGAGGTCGACATTCACTTTAAGTATTTATGTGCTATTGGCATTTCTTTGTGAAATAACTTTTAGACACTCAGCACTTTTTTGTAATGGGTTGCCTTTTACTTATTGATTTATATTTTTAATGTAATACCAATGTCAGTGTTTTCTCTCTAACTATATCTTCAATATCTTATAATCAATTTATGCTTAAATTTTAAATATAATTGTAACATAGTGTTTTTGAAATCTATTGTAATGAGATCATATTTTCTGCTTGGAGTCTAGGTTTTTCCCTTTATGAAATCATAGTTTTTATATCACCTGAGAACTTTTTCGATCACAAAGTATAAAACATAATTTTAATGTTTCTTTGTATATTCTTCCTGCATTCATTTTGGATAAGCTACTTAACTAAAATTAATTTTAAATACATTATGAGTAGGAAGTAAAAATTACCTTCCTGTGACCAATTTTGCAAAAATTATCAATATAATAATCCCAAATTATTAATATAATAATACACACATCCTGAGTTTATGAGAAAATATGTATTATAATTTATTCAGTATAAATTAGTGTGTTTTTTATATTTGTATTATATTCAAAGTTATTTATGTCTAGACAATCTGATATTGATGGGACAAGTGTCATTTTAGTTTTACTTTTTTTTTTTCCAAATTTTAAATTGAAGATACAGTAGCTTCACAGTTTTGTAGAATAAACTCAGAGGGTAATATCATATTTTCTAAATATTTTTGTTATCTAGTAATATTGCATCCATCTTTCTTTTGCCAAACTGATCAATTTTAATATGATTGATTGGATTAGATATTCTTGGCCAATTTTCTTTCCAGTATTTACTTTTTAAAATAATTCATAAAATTTGAATTTTGTCGCTACTATATTCTAGATACATGTGTTTGGGATTGCTCAGATATTCCAAAGACAGATATCCATGCTATTCCAGGAGCTTATATTTTAGTAGTGATAGAAAGTGCAAACGAGAATAATAAATGAGTTACTGATG
Organism: Paguma larvata; assembly: GCA_030068075.1. Taxonomy (NCBI): domain Eukaryota; kingdom Metazoa; phylum Chordata; class Mammalia; order Carnivora; family Viverridae; genus Paguma; species Paguma larvata. The sequence continues at coordinate 21,937,134 of CM057839.1, read as the reverse complement.
AATATTATATATTATAACACAATATGTGCTATGAAAGAAGAAATGTACGTACATACATACAAACATACATACATTCATAAACACAAACACACGCATATACAAACACACACCTTAGTAAGGTCTATTTACAATTTGCTTGAGAACACATTGCAACTTTAAATTTAGTTTGTGTTATAGATCTCTGATAAATATAAGATTTGAGGATAGAGAACAAATCTAGCAATAAAAGTATAAGTCTCACAGATAAATTTGAATTTCAGATAAAAAAGATTTTTACCAAACTATATTCCAAGTATATTCCTGTATTGGAAACCAAGATATGTAAACCCATAAAGCTTAGAGTTATGGCATGGGTATCAATAATTCTGCAAGTAGTTATTAGTATAATAGTAAATGAAGCCATATCTACTTCTACCTTTTGATTCTAAATCTGTGTATTTTTGATATTATTGTAATAGCACCATATTTATTTGTTGTTTCAAAGCATTTATAATGCATCCTGTAGCACCCCATTAGATAGAACCCCATTATTCAATGTATAATTTCCCAGCTGGTACTATACCTAAGTCTTCAATAGATCATCCCACTGTTACCTTAGCCAAGTCATTTTGATTGATTGGGTATGTAGTCAGACAAGTGAATTCCAGCCCATGAAACTATTACCTTACTTTCTTTTTTTAAATCTTTTTAATATTTATTAATTTTTTTGAGAGAGAGCAAGAGCAAGAGCAAGAGAGAGTGTGATTCAGGGAGGGGCAGAGAGAGAAGGAGACACAGAATATGAAGCAAGCTCCAGGTTCTGAGCTATCAGCATAGAGCCTGACACGGGGTTTGAAGTCACCAACCGAGATCATGACCATACGCTTAATTGACTGAGTCATCCCAGTGCCCCTCTATTTTTTTTATTATGAAATGAGTTATTTGATAAGAAGCATTATTGTGTGAATATGTTGATGATAAATTGGGGATTTCATATATTCATGGATCATGGTGTCAGAAAGCATTAGAATCAGGGAATGCATATTTGTATCTTGAATACATGTTCACTCTAGTGAGGACAGATCAATGCCTTCGCCAGGATAAAAACAATTCTGTGTAATCCAGCTGACACAATGTGCTGCCTAGACCCTCTGGGGAATATTGACCTATTGGATCAGCTATTGACAGGAGAGGCACATAGCAGTTATATATTAGCCTTCATTAGAAGAAGGCCATGTTGTTGAGCCTGTGGATAACCTTCCCTGTCATCATGACCATTCCGTACATGAAGCAAACATTATATTGACTAGGAAACAGAGCTGCTGATCACCCCATAACACTTTATCTTGTCCACTTTGTTGCAGTTAATTTTATACATCAACTTGGCTGGATTATAGAATGCCCAGATATTAGACTAATCAGTATATCTGGATGTGTCTGTGGGTTGTTTTGGGGAGAGATTGTCATTTGAATCAGTCAACTAAGTAAAAGATATCGCCCTCCCCACTGTGAGCAGCATCATCTAATCCGTTGAGGGCCCATATAGTACAAAAATGTGGAGGAAGGGAAGATTACTCTTTCTCTGCCTGACTGATTGAGCTGTAACATCTTTTGCAATTAGTGCTCCTGGTTTTCAGGACTTGAAACTCCAAAACTGGCCTTCCTAGGTCTCCAGCTTGCAGAAGGCAAATCGCGGGACTTCCTAGCTTCCATAATTGCATGAACCTGTACCTTGTAATAACTCTCTCTACATATTTCCTAAAGACTCTGTTTCTCGGAAAAACCGTGACTACTGAACCACCTCATTATGAGATCATTCTCTGCATTAGATGCCCTTTGAAGAACATTGACTTGAAATACAAATATCATCATAGTCTTTACCCAGGTGGAGAGGCTCAGATATATATCTCTTCCCCAGATCTCCTTTTGAACAATCTCAATTCTGTACTTTCCTAGCACCCAAAATACTAGCAACAGTATATAAATTGGTGTTGATCTGTGTTACTGACCATATATAGGTTCAGACAAAGTGGACAATAAAATTTGCCGCTGAACTTTGGTAACAATATAATACTAAGTTGATCTCTAATACTGCAGCCATCGGTTTCTGTCTGCTCCCGTTCTGTCTCGTGGACTTGTTTGTAAAGGAGGTCTGAGATTTTCCTCCTCAGTAAACTGATTAGAAGAAACTTTCCTTGGCATCACAGGTGTAGATTTAGGGAGAGAAGGCACTACTGTGTTAAAGGAATTTAAGCCACACAATAATTGTGTCTGAAGTTTTTCATACCATTTCCGCTTAATGTTAGCTTATTGCTGAACATTCATCCTTATGACTTTTTGTGTCAGATAACATCAAGTTCGTAATGGATAGTTCTGGATGGATGGTACTTTATATCCCACTATTAGGCGTTTCATCTTTACCTGGTAATAGTAGCATGGCAGTCTTTTTCTCAAAAAGATAATAATTTAAAATTTTTTAACTTTTATTTATTATTGAGAGACAGAGACAGAGCATGAGCAGGGGAGGGGACAGAGAAAGGGGGAGACACAGAATCGGAAGCAGGCTTCAGGCTCTGAGTTGTCAGCACAGAACCCAATGTGGAGTTCAAACTAATGAGCCCTGAGATCAGGACCAGAGCCGAAGTCAGATACTTAGTTGACTGAGCCACCCAGTTATCCCTCAAAAATAGTAGTTGTTGGTAAATGAGGGCATGGATAAACATCAGAAACTTAGAGGTCAGTGCAGTGGTTTTTCCACTGGTAACTTGTGTGACGCTTCATGCAGTATCCTTTTTATGATAGATTCTTTAAGCATCTGCTGGGTTATAATAACCAAGAGGAACAAAGGAGTGCAGGGAAGCCTGAATGGACTGCAGCGATTCTTCCTGCTCTCGTCCCCGGTCAAAACTAGCATCCTTATCGTTTACACAATAAATGCTCTATTCAAATGTGTAGAATAGTTCTACTGTATTCAAAAAATCCTACTGATAATTATGACTCTTTGTTAACATTACGTGGTACAAGGTTATTGTCTGCCTTTCACCACAGAGGGCATATATCGACTCTTATTAGCATAGTAATCTTTACGAATGTCAACTAACGTTGACCAGGAACTGTTTAATTTTGTGTGATTTATTTATAATTAGTAGAATATATATACATAAAAAACATGTGTATATATTCACAGATACTTTGTGTTGTACATAAAATGTTTGATGCTAAAAAATCACAATCCTTCTAAGTTATTTATTTCTCCTTTTAGAATGATTTATTTAGCACATTTTTTTTATTCTTGACTATCAGAAGATTCTTGACTTCTCCATAATTTTTGGTTGAGTCTCTCTCAATTTACCTTAATATTTTGTAAAGAATTGAATGAGAATTTCCCTACTGATATATGCATCTTTTATGCCTACTTCAATATTCTTTTCTTCTATTTTCATACTCTGTATTTTTGTTATACTTGTATTTTTGTAATATTTCAAGTATATGTTTAAGAATACTACTTTGTTTTTCAACTGTACTAGTCTGTGGTTTTACAATATAGCCGAGTTTATTGTTTTGATTTTTTTTTTTAATTTCCAAGACCTCTTACCATGTTTGCTCTTCTTTTCATGTCATTGTTCTCTTTCTTTATGCATATATGATTCCATAATATAATATATACCTAGTTTTCTCTCTCTATCTTTCCTAATAAGCCTTATGCTTTGGTGATCATGAGAACTTCCTTTCTAAGTCTTTTCTTCTTATCCTACAATTTTTTATAAAAGATATCATTTACCCACATTAACTTCAAATACATTGGCATCTTCTAAATTTAATCTTCAATCCATGCCAATAGGTGGAATCTCCTTATGTTCCCTTGAAATCTTGCATATCTAAGAGATACATCGAATTTAACATGTCTTAAAGTGAACTCATAATTTTCACATCAAATTTTGCCATGCTCTAGTGTTCTCTATCACAATAAATGACCAGGCAGTGCTTTTCTTAGAAACCTTAGAGGCAATAATAAATCCTTCCTCTATTTCACCTCTTTATTTCAAATAATTTCATATCCCGGTAATTTTAAATATGTGTGGTTTCTTCGAAATTTGTTGCCATTGTTCTACACTAAGTAGCATTATTTCTTAACAGTGTTCTTGTCTTATCCTCATGACTTTTCTCCAATTCATTTTTGTATTCTTCCAATACCTTTCCTGAAGTGCAAGTAGGGTGAATTTTTGAAATGTAAATTTAATGTATCATTATTGAAACACTTCAGTTTCAACCCATTGGCTTTTAGATAGAGTCAAATATCTTTATATGAATAAAAAGATTCTCCACGATTGGCATCTTATCTTATTCTGATGATTCATTGATGGTCTTTTTTATATCATATGGAGACATTAATTATCAGAATATTTTTCAGTCTTCATAATTAAGAGAGAAGTGAAAGATAGTGGTTTGCGACTGACCATATATATATGTATTAAATAACATTATTAATGCGGTTGAAAATTCACAATGGATTTTATTGTGTAACATAGTACTCTTACACACACACACACACACACACACACACACACACACACACACCAGTAATAACAAAACACAGTTACATAGATATACATATTCTGAAGAAGCTACAGTAGATGTAAGTGCTAATCCTTATTGTTATAATTGCAGAAAATTTAGAAAAGCCATCACTTTGACCATCTGGGCTACCTTTGCTCATTCACTCTAATGGAAAGGAAAAACATAGAAAATGTGTGACTGCCAAGAATACAAATATACCTGCCGGCAAAGATTAATGATCTGTTACAATGGACAGTGAATCAGCTGTATGATAAATTCCAACTCATTTGAACAAACATTCTGAAATATGAAAAATAATATAAATTATACAAAATGATAAATAAAAGTTTTGATATAAAAGATGAAAGGGATGCAATAAGAATTGCACAATGAACTAAATTATCTATCAGTATCCTGGTCGGTATATAAATTAACAGAACATTTAAATAGTTAACACCTAATGCTAATAACTAATAATTCTGAATAAAGGATATGTTGATTTACTAGTCATGGTAAAAATAAGCTATAAAATGCAGTTAACTATTATTTGTATTCCTGCACATATGCATACAGATATATATATATATATATAGATAGATAGATAGATAGATAGATAGATATGTGTGTGTGTGTGTATGCATGTACAGATAATTATAAAACCTTGAAATATTTACTTAATATATATATATATATGTACATTACAAAACAGTCTTAGAATTCTTATTTGAAAAAAAATGGAGGTAAAACACTTTTTGGGTTTCTGGAAGGTCTTAGAAAGGACATGGTAAGCAGTAATTCAAAAAATATGGAGGATGAGATTAAATCTGACCTGCAGGGGCACCTGAGTGCCTCAGGCAGTTAAACATCTGACTTCAGCTCAGTTCATGATCTTGATCTCATGGTTTGTGAGTTTGAGCCCTGCCTTGGGCTCTCTGCTGTCAGCACTGCTTCAGAGCCTGCTTCAGATCCTCTGTCTCCAACTCTCTCTGCCCCTCCCTTGTGCATACTCTCTCTCTCAAAACTAAATAAATATTAACAAAACAACAACAACATAGAGAGACCTGATCAGATGCTCAAATAAAAATCTGTTAGGAACATTGGTATAGACTTAATTTTGTTCTCTCCAAAATTCGTATGTCGAAACCTAATTCCCAGTGTGATGGTATTTGGAGTTCAGACGTTTAAGTGACAAGGGTAGAGCCCTCATGAATGGAATTGTAATGGCATTGTAGAAAGCTCTCTTGCCGTTCTACCGCATGAGGACACAGAGGAAAGATGGTCATCTATGAACCAGAAAGCGGGCCTTCATCACATAACTTAATCTGCCAACACCTTGATCTTGGACCGCCCAGCCTTCAGAACCATGAAAATAAGTTTCTGTTGTTTATGAGCCACCCAGTGTACAGAATCATGTTAGAACAGCCAGAATGGAGTAAGCCAAACATGCACAAGCAACAGAAACACAACAACCACAAAGATTCTTACTAAAATTGCAACCTTGTTCTGACCAAATTGATCTCTATGGATTGAGGCAATCCATCACTTAACCTGTCTACCCAATAGTAGAAAGCGGGAATGATCTTGTCGAAACATCATTTGGTGCTTTTACTATTCCTTTCTATGTCTTGTCTAGAATAATATAAATAAAGCATTACACATGTTAAGAGATAAAATAATATAACTCACAATGAGGGGAAAAAAAAACATTAGAATCAGACTCATAGAGGGGTACCTGGGTGGCTCAGTCAGTTTAGCAACTGACTCTTGATATTGGGGCAGGTCATGATCTCACAGTTCATGGGTTCGAGACCCACATCAGGCTCTGTGCTGTTAGCTGTTAGCACAGAGCCTGCTTGGAATTCTCTCTCTCTCTCTCTCTCTCTCTCTCTCTCTCTCTCTCTGCCATCCTCTCTCTCTCTCAAAATAAATAAGCTTTAAAACTGTTTTTAAATAATAAAAAACTGAAAAAAAAGAATCAGACCCACAGAGAATCTAGACATTGGAATAACAGATAAGGATTAAAAATAACCGAAAAAATATAAATGAATAGAAATTAGCAAAAATATTAGACAAAAAGATGGGGATTAGTATTAATTAAATGAATCCCATATATAGTACAAGTACAAACAAAATAGCCGTAATTAAAATATTTTGGGTAAGTTTAATAACAAAATGGACCCTGTAAAATACAGCTAGCTACTAGAGATCAGGTCAATATAAAATAACCAAACTAGAAGCAGAGAGAAAAAATAATAGGAGACAAAAAAAAAAAAAAAAAAAAAAAAGAGCAGTCTATACCACAAAGTGAACATAGTTAAAGTCTAAAATAAGTGTAAATAGAGTTCAGGGGAGGAGAAAGGAGAAATGTATCAGAAGTGAAATTAAGTAAAAATTTTTAAAGCTGGCAACACATAGATTCAAGAGGCTGAGCAGCCTCAAAGTGGGAGAAATACAAGGAAAGGCACAGTGGAATACATCACAACAAACCGCTGAAATGAAACAGGAAGAGCAATTTTTCAAAACACCTTGAGGAGAAAAATACATGCTACTTTCAAAGATCAGCAGAAGACTTCTAGAAAAAACTTCAAGAAAATCAGTGAGTCAGAAAATATGAAAAGAGTAAACCAATTCCAAAAGCCTATTAATACAAATATTAAAAATCTATATTTATTATATATTTTCCTGGAAAATTAATGTGAAATGAGGAAATTTCAGTCCAAAAAAAAAAAAACCCTGAAATAATTTGTCACCAACAGTTTTTGACTGCCAGAAGTTCTTGGATTTAAACCAATCTACTTTACTTAACTAACTGAATGAATTTTTTAAGTGCCCCTACTAACATAGGGTTTTTGATTTAATATGTCAAAGATGCTTAAAGCTATACCTAGGATATAAAATATATTGAACAAATTACTTTGATCAGTTTTAAACATTCTACTCAAAACCTCTGTTAATTGGTGCATTTATCTTATTATTGAATGAAAATATTCAGTCACTGAGGGACAGCTTTATATGGGTATCAAGAGCCAGGAAATGGGAATTAATATAAACTTTTTCTTTTCTATAAATTACTATCTACTTATTATATTTATAATTCTGGACAAACTATAGTGTATCTTTGTACCTCTATTTCTGCCTCTGAAAGATGTAAATATTATATGTAGCTCACATTATATGGCCATTATGAGTTTTAAGTCAGCTAGTGTACACTTAGAGGTCATTAACAGATAGTACTATTGTTAATATAAACATAGTTTATTGTCAACACTATAAACAGTGCTGAAATAGCAACGACTACACAATCTCTGTGTGCTCATCCATGAGATCCTCATATCACCATTTTAAGATGATATGTCTAATTAAATTACCCTTTAGTCAAATCTAGAACTCAGCCTGTCACCCAGAATGCATAAATTATAGCTTTTGTATACATTTCTGAGGACAATGGATAAAAATCATTACTATATTTATACAAATTATTATATATTTCATGGGTAAAAATAGTTCATTTTCTCTTCTTTCAGATAATAAAATATGATAAATCACTATTATTTATAATGTAATATAATTAAAGAATATACTATAATATTAAAAGTAATATTCCAACAGAATTTAAATTTAAAAAACCATTTGGAATACTAAATAAATAGAGTTGTTTGTGTTTGATGATGATTGTACCATAAAGTAATATTTATAACTGATCTCTATCTGATTGATATACAAAAATAATTTAAGTTGTATAGTTTTCATAGAAATATGTTCATTCCCTTTAAACATTTTACTTATTTTTTTCGTTTCTAGACCTAATTAGAACATATTTTCTTCCCAAATGAATCAATGACATCTAGTTGGAGGATTTTTGTTTTTTTTTTTTCTCTTTATATTCTTTGAACTAAGAACAAAATAAAGTCAATAAAAAAGATGTGCTGAAGGTAATTAAATATAGAATGGACACAGTGAACTCATAGATTATTAGAGTTTCAGAGGTCCTCAGAGATCATTTTACTGTGATTTTTTTGTCCCACTGCTGAAACTCTTACATAATGTCACTAATAGTAATGCACTCCACATATGAAGGGAATTGATTATTTTTTAGAAAATGCATTCTAATATTGAGACAAAATTCCTCTTTTTTGTCACATTCACCTACCCACCCCCAATTGTGCCCTAAGATGTCCTAAGGAATCTTTAATATATTACTTTTAAAATATTAGAATGCCGTTAAAAACAAAGGAATTCACAACTTTTGATCAACTAACTTTCCTTCATGTATTTTAATGCTACCCGACCTCCACTCTTTCTGGCTATTCGCACTAGATAAACTCACTATCTCAACATCTCTTTGAACTAAGAGGGAAAACTTTTACTTCATTTCATTTCATTTCATTTCAGGTTTTAATTAATTTTACCAAATATTTTAAAAATCCATATGTAAAGATATTTATGTAAAGATATTACTTTTAAAAATCAATATGTAAAGATACTTTTTCCCACGCTGTCACTGGATCGAGTAGTAGTAATATTTGGGTATCTCTTCATAACTTCAACAACTAAGAGCAACACAGAAAATAACTGCGAGTCTTACGCACATATATTGGACATGTTAAGCAAACATATTAGTTGATATTCAGTTGTGTATTGTTCAAATATCTACAAAAAAGTATTCCAGGGGTGCCTGGGTGGCTCAGTCGGTTGAGCGTCTGATTTTGGTTCAGGTCATGATGTTCTGGTCGGTGAGTTTGAGCCCTGCATCGGGTTTTGTGCTGACAGCTTGGAGCCTAGAGCTTGCTTCAGATTCTTTTTGACTCTCTGCCCCTCACTCACCTGTGCTCTGTCTCTCTCTGTCTCTGTCTGTCTCTCTCTCTCTCTCTCTGAAAAGAAAATTAAAAAAATTAAAAAATATTCCAAAAATTTTTGGCAATTTGAAATAAATATTTATGGCAAAGTCTTATTTTGAAAGTCACCAAAATGTAAATTTTCTATTAGAAGAAATTCAATTTGGTGAGAGTTCTTAACATAAAGAAATGGAAAGCTCTGGAACACAAATTTAATTTAATTTAATCTTTTTATTCAAATTAACTAAACTTGTAGGTAACAAGAGACACAAAATCTTTTTGCTAATTACAATTTAATTAGGTAAAATATAAAACTCAGGTGTGAAAGCATTTTAAACGCTTTGATCACTTTTGGTCACATCTAATTTATATCTATATATTTTTAAGATTGAGGCATCTGTAAGGCAGAATAATAAAGATCACCCAGGGAAACAAAGGATAAAATTTAAAAAAGCAGTTCTTTATGCTGCTGCAGCAGCGAAAACTAGAATCACCCTACAGGAAATTGTGATTCTCTCATACATTTAAGTAATTCTCATTTCCAAAAGTGGAATAAGGCAAATGAAATGAAGGGAGAGCCCCTCCCTTTTATTTTTGATCACCGCAGTTCCCATAGAAGATCAAGGTTTAATGCAAGAAAATTTAATATATGTCTAGGTGATATAGACAAAACAATACAATAACAACTGCCCCTCCAATCAGTTCTTCTGAAAATAGAGAAACTAAATAATTACTGATGTGGAATCTGCTTATGGATCTATTTCATAGCATTCCAATTACATTTGAATGAATAAAATTGCTGGGGGACATAGTTTTTCTTTGCCTTTTTAAAATTGGATAATAATCTGTTAAAGTCATCGCTATATCTACCTTCATACTTTCTGTGTTCTGATTCTAAACAACCTAGTTTAGCTCTTACAAATGCAAGAACATACCCTATATTAATCCCTTCTGCTTAGCTTCTCAGCAGGATGAATTTAAAGTCATCTCAATGGCCCCAAGCAATATTTTAAAAAAGAAGCATAGAAAAATCCTAATAGATCATCAGGATCATTCTGATTGTCAGAAAAATAACACTCTTAAATACAGCCTTCAATATTTTATTTCAAACTCATTTTTAAATTCCAAAGTAATAGAGTTTAATATCAGGGAGATGTTAATGAAGAACGAATTTATAGAATTATATAAAAATAGTTCAGTGGAAATTTGCTCATTATGATACTAAATTTGAGCTTCTCATTGTACTGTGCACCCCAAGGGAGTTAGTTTCTACTCAATATTGATGGATTTGATCAAATGAAGAAAGACTTAGATTGTAAATAACTGTAGCGAATATGAAAATTCTATGAAAGAAATGAAATATATCACAAAGACTGTGACAAAATAGGAGAAATTGGTTGAAATTATATTAATATTGTCAAATATAAAACTGGAATGTTCTTTCAAACATAATTTACCTAGTACATACATAAAGAAACATATTTTGACCTAAAATAAGCACATATATTAATTCGTGCATTATAGGAAAACTTGCATAACTAAAATACAATTATTAAAAAATAGAAAACTGACATATCTAAGCTATTTCTACATAAAATCTAAATGTATAATAAAGTATCTTACTATAAATGTATGTTTTAAGAGCTCCAAACTTACTAGAAATTTTTGAATACCAGCTTTTATGTATTTTATTAGAAATTTAATTATTAAACATTTAGCTGTTGTTTTTGCAAGTGGGGTTTGCATAGCTATGGACTGGGGTAGGGTGTTTATTATAAAAAGGGAGACAATGTCAATTATTTCCTTTATATTTTTATGCATAGGGAATATGTGACTAAAAGTTTGGAAGTTGATTGAAGAGAAAGCCTATATTTTCTCCTCCTATAAGAATAAATGTTAGATCTATAAAAGGCAGAGGTAATGAGACATTTTCTTAATTATCAAAGAGACTTAGGAGGTTTGGATTAATGACAGCATATTTTAGGAATATATACAACAATGATAGAGATAAAGACATGATATTTAAGCTAGAGGGATAGTCAGATGTGAAAGTTAACCCAAGTTCAAGGTTAGCTATTATATTATCGCCATTCCTTTGAAATTAATTCCTGGAGTTCGATCAGCATATTCTTTTAATAACTTACTGATCCAGTCATTTATTAGTTCTATGAGATTGCATGGTCCATATGATAAAAGACACAAATTATCAAATAAAATTATCTACGTTAATATTTGGATTTGGAAAAACAGTGATATTCTATGCTGTTTAACAAAAATACTTATCATCTATGTTTCTCCTCAAAGAAACATATAAAGTATAAACATTTTCTGCCCAAAGCACAAGCAGTTTTGTGGTCTGGTTCCAGATAGATGGAGTAAGCATATTTTACCTTGTCTCTCTCACTGAAAGAAACTATAAAACCTACCAAGAATCCTTCACTTTACTGCCAAATCCGCCCCATTTGTTGTGATGCTATTGCCCTTCTGGACAAACCTGATTAGTCCCAATGCAGTGAAACCCTCCCCGGGAGAACCTGGGCAATTTCCTGCCATGCCAAGTTCCTAATTTGGAGTTTTATTTTTTAATGTTTGTTTGTTTATTTACTTATTTATTTATTTATTTATTTATTTATTTTTATTTATTTATTTTTTTTTTTTTGAGAGAGGGAGAGAGAGTGCAGGAGCAAAAAAGCAGAAAGAGAGGGAGACACAGAATCTGAAGCAGGGTCCAAGCTATAAGCTGTCAGCACAGAGCCTGACAGAGGCCTTAACTCATGAACTATGGAATCATGACCTGAGTCATAGTTGGATGCTTAACTGAGTAAGCCACCCAGGTGCCCCTAAAGTTTGGAATTTTAAAATTCAGCCAGCCTGTCTGGAGTGGAACACAGATGCACTGCACTGCTGGCTGGGCAGATGGCCTGGACACAATCAGAGTTAAGGCAAAGATCTGAGGGAAGCCTGGGACACATGAGAGATAGTTCACCCTTTTGGGAGGGCTTCCTGGACAGCAGCAGGGGTGAATTCCCCTCTCTAAAACAAGGGAAAACATTGGAACCATTTCTCTCCCCTCCCTCAGCCTAAACAAGCTTCGGGTAGCAGCACAGTGCTAACAGTGATGACCTAAACTTCTTACACCAAGCCTGCCCTCATGGGCTCTGCAGGTGCTGCTTTTCCAGGGCAAACCTTCCTAAGAACCAGAGAAGTGGGCCCCTCCCCCAGGAGACCAGCACACATTCCCTTTATGCACCACGACTACTGGTCATAGAGTTCAGCAAAGCTTCAGTTCTAGTGGAAATAGCATCAAGTGTCTTTCAACAAACAGACCAGAATACACCTTGTTAAAACTTGCCGCACTTTCACCAAGATCCAAACACTCCCCACTGCAGTCAAGGAGAAACTCTGCAGAGGACTGACCTGAGATAAACAGCCAAACATAGCAGCAGAGTGCACACAGCATACACCAGAGACACTTCCATAAGTGTCCAGCTGCTACCTGGACAGTATATGACCTCTTCTTTTTAAAGCCATTACTGTCAGGAGCAGAAAACATAATAGGCTTTCCTAAAACACAAAGGAAGAAAGAGACCCAGGCAAAATACTAAGACAGAAGAATTCATCCCAAAGAAAGAACATCTTTGGTCATAGCCAGAGATCTACTTGAAACACATATAAGCAATATGCTTGATCCAGAATTTAAAGCAACAATCATAAGGATACTAGCTGGGCTTGGGAAAAGCATAAAAGACAAGAGGGATCCCTTACAGCAGGGACAGAAAAACTAGTCAGGCCAAATTAAAAATGCTATCACTGAGATATGAAACTAAACGGTGGAATGATCCATATGGATGGAAGAATCAGAGGAATGATAAGTGATATAGAAGATAATATTATAGAAAGTAATGAAGACTAAAAGAAAAGGGAAAGAAAAGTATCAGATCATGAATGTAGATTTAGGGAACTCAGCAACGTCACAAAGCATAATAACATTCCTATCATAAGAGCCTCAGAAGAAGAGAGGGGAAAAGACATAGAAAGATTATTGGAGGAAATAATAGCTGAAAACTTCCTTATTCTGGGGAAGGAAACAAACATCTAAATCCAGGAGGCACAAACAAAATCAGGCCAACACCAGACATATCAAAGTTAAAATTACAAAATGTGGAGATAAGGAAAAAAATCATAAAAGCAGCAAGACAAAAGTAGTCTGTAACTACAAGGGAAGACAAATAAAGTTATCAGCAGATCTCTGCACAAAAACTTGGCAGGCCAGAAGGGAGTGGCATGATATATGAAATGTGGTGAATGGGAAAAATATGCAGACAAAATTACTCTATCCACCAAGGTTATCATTCAGAATAGAAGGAGAGATAGAGTTTCCCAGATGAACATAAACTAAAGGAGTTTGTGATCACTAAACCAACCCTGAATGAAGTGTTAAAGGAGACTCTGAGTGGGAAAGACCGAAAGCAACAAAGACTAGAAAGGAACAGAGAAAATCTCCAGAAACAACAACTTAATAAGTAATACAATGGCACTAAATTCGTATCTATAAATAATCACTCTTAATGTGAGTGGAATAAATGCTACAATAAAAATATATAGGATGTCAGAATGGATTAAAAAACAAAACAAAACAAAAACAAGACCTATATATATGCTTCCTACAAGAGACTCATTTTAGACCTAAAGACACCTGCAGATTGAAAGTGAGGACACGGAGAACCACTTGTCATGCTAATGGACATCAAAAGAAAGGTGGAGTAGTTATATTTATATAAGAAACTAAAGACCGTACAAGAGATGAAGAAGGTCATTGTATCATAATAAAGAGGTCTATCCAAAATAGAGGTCATGTAAGCGGAAAAGCAACAAGGAAACAATGGCTTTGAATGACACACTGGACCAGATGGACTTATATGACAGATATATTCAGACATATTGAGAACAGTTCATCCTAAAGCAGCAGAATACACATTATTTTCAAGTGCACATGGAACATTCTCCTGAAAAGATCAACTACTGGGTCACGAATCAGGCCTCAACTGACATAAAGATTGATATCGTACCATACATATTTCAGACCACTGCACTATGAAACTTGAAGTCATCCGCAAGAAGAAATTTGGAAAGACCACAAATACATGGAGGATAAAAAACATGCTACTAAAAAATTAATGGCTTAACCATTAATTTAAAGATGAAATAAAAAATACATGGAAACAAATGATAATGATATGGTTCCCTCATAAAAGGGAAGAATATATCTATATTTCTTGCTAAAGAAGCAAGAAAAATCTCAAATATGCAACCCAACCCTACACCTAAAGGATCTAGAAAAAGGACAATAAATGAAGCCAAAAACCACCAGAAGAAGGGAATAATAAATATTAGAGCAAAAATAAATGATACAGAACAAAAAAATACAGTAGGACAGATCAATGAAACTAGGAGTTGGTTCTCTAAAATAATTAATAAAATTGACAACCCTTAGCCAGACTTATCAAAAAGAAAAGAGGAAAGACCCAAGTAAATAAAATAAAAAATTAGAGAGGAAAGGTCACAACTAACACCACATAAATACAAAAAATCATAAGAGAATAGTATGAAAAATTATATGCCAACAAATTGTACAATCTGGAAAGAATAGATAAATTCCTGGAAACATATGAACTACCAAAACTGAAACAGGAGGAAATAGAAAATTTGAACAGACCGATAACCAATAAAGAAATTGAATCAGTAATAAAAAAATCTCCCAACAAACAAAAGCCTAGGGCCAGATGGCTTCACAAGACAATTCTACAAAATATTTAAAGAAAAATGAATATTATTTTCAAACTGCTCCAAAAAATAGAAATGGAAAGAAAACTTCCAAACTCATTCTATGAGGCCAGCGTTACCTTGATCCCCAAACCAGACATAGACCCCAGTATAAAAGAATTACAGGCCAATATCCCTGATGAACATGATTGTAAAAATTCTGAACAAAATACTGGCAAATTGACTCCAACAGTGCATTAAACGAATCATTCACAACAATCAACTGGTATTTATTCCTGGCTGCAATATGGGTACACCATATTAATGAAAGAAAGGAAAAGAAGCTCTTAATAGAGGCAGAAAAGGCATTTAACAAAGTGTAGAAATAATTCTTTGTAATAACCCTAAGCAACATAGAGATAAAGGGAACATAAGTCTACATCATAAAGATCATATATGAAAGACCCACAGCTAATATTATCCTCAATGGGGAGGATGAGAGCTTTTCCTCTATGGTCAGGAACATGACAGGGATGTTCACTCTGACCATTGCTATTTAACATAGAACTGGAAGTCCTAGCCTAAGCATTCAGAAAACATAAAGAAATACAAAAAGTCATCTTAAGAAGCAAGAAACAAGTCAAACTTTCACTCTTCACAGAGGACATGGTACTCTATGTAGAAAACCAAAAGACTGCACTAAAAAATTGCTAGAATTGATAGACAAATTCAGTAAAATCTCAGGATACAAAATCAATGTACAGAAGTCTGTTGCTTTTCTATACACCAATAACGAAGTAGCAGGAAGAGAATCAAGGAATTTATTCTACTTACAATTGCACCAAAAAACATAAAATACTTAGGAATAAACCTAACCAAAGACTAAAAGATCTGAACTCTGAAAACTATAGAAAACTGATCAAATAAATTGAAGTTGACACAAAGAAACGGAAAAAAATCCCATGCTCATGGGTTGGAAGAACAAATATTGTCAAAACGTCTATACTACCCAAAGCCATCTACACATTTATTGCAATCCCTATCAAAATATCACCAGCACTTTTCACAGAGCTAGAATAAACAATCCTAAAATTTGGATGGAACCACAAAAGACCCTCAATAGTCAAATCCATCTTGAAAAAGAAAAGTAAATCTGGAGGCATCACAATTCGAGCTTCAATGCACATTATAAACTTGTAGTCATCAATACAGTATGGTGTTGGTACAAAAACAGACACATAGATCAATGGAAAAAAAATAGAAAACCCAGAAATGGACCTACAACTATATGGTCAACTAGTCTTTAACAAAGCAGGAAAGAATATCCAATGGAAAAAAGACAGTTTCTTCAACAAATGTTGTTGGGAAAACTGGACCACTTTCTTACATGGTACACAAAAGAATCTCAAATGATTGAAAGGCCTAGATGTGAGACAGAAAACCATCAAAATCCTTGAGAAGAACAAAGAATCAACCTTTTTAACCTCAGGCTTAGCAACTTCTTCCTTGACATGTCTCTGGAAACCAGGGAGACAAAGCAAACATGAACCATTGGGATGTCATCAAGATAAAAATCTTTTGCACAGTGAAGCAAACAATCGATGAAACTAAAAGGAATAATTTGGAAGATATTTACAAATGGCATACCTGATAAGGGGCTAGTATTCAAAATCTATAAAAAACTTACCAAACTCAACATTCAAAAACCAGATAATCCAGTTTGAAAATGGGCAGAAGACATGACCTTTTTCTAAAGAAAACATCCAGATAATTAACAGACACATGAAAAGATGCTCAACATCATTTATCATCAGGGAAACATAAATCAAAACTACAATGAGATATCACCTCACACTTGTCAAAATGCCTTAAATTAACATCACAGGAAAAAATGAGTGTTGGGGAAGGTATGGAGAAAGGGGTGTACCCTCTTAAACTGTGTGAAGGCAAACTGGTGCAGCCACTCTGGAGAATGGAGATTCCTCAAAAGGTTGAAAATAGAACTACCCTATGATCCAGCAATCATGATACCTAGTATTTACCCAAAATATACAACAATACTAATTCAAAGGGATGCATGCACCCTAATGTATATAGCAACATTATCAACAATTGCCAAATTACGGAAAGACTCAAATATCCGTTGACTGATGAATGGATAAGGAATATGTGGCATACACACACACACACACACACACACACACACACACACACACACACACAATGGAACATTACTCAACCATAAAAAAGTATGGGATCTTGCCATTTGCAAGAACATGAATAGAACTAGAGCGTATTATGCTAAGTGAAAAAAGTCAGAGGAAAATTAACACCATATTATTTCGCTCATGTATAATTTAAGAAACAAAATATGTAATATAGTGGAAAAAAGGGAGTGGCAAACTATGAAACAGACTGTTAGCTATAGAGAACAAACTGAGGGTACTGGCAGGGAGGTGGGCAGAGTGATGGACTAAACGGCTGATGGGAATTAAGGAAGGCAATCATGATGAGCATCGGACATTATATGTATGTAATTAATCACTAAATTCTACTCCTGAAATTAACATTATAATATGTGTTAACTGATTGGAATTTAGAGAAAAACTTGAATTTTTAAAAAAGCACCTGGAAAAATTAGTTAGGGGCTTCAATATTTGTCAATAATACATAAAACTGTTAAACAGAAAATTGATATGGATATGGAAGTAATAAGCTTCATCAATCAGCTGGATTTTATCAACATTTCAGAACATTCTACTCCAAAACAGCAGAATTCATTTTTTCAAGAGCATATGAAATACTCACAAAATGCAATAATTGTCCTCATATCCCAGTGTGTTGATATACTCTTCCCTATTGCCTTTAAAAAAGGCAGAAAGTAAGTTGACCATTGCCTACTGTAAAGTTAATCTCTTTACCTTCATTGTAAATGTCATGTGCTTATATACCTTAACTTGATGAATCTATTCAATATATTAGTGGCTTAATCAGGCTTGTATTTAAGGCCCCGAAATCTTTTATGTAGAATCTTAAGTCTCAATCCAAAAAAAAAAATTGTAAGCTCCAGAAGAAAAGGAGAAGGGAAGAAAGTAATAGAAAATTTCCCCTAATAGCTAGCAGCCAATTAAGTCACAGACAGAATAACACCATAATAAGCTCTGAATCCAAATAGGATTTTTATGTGATATATGGTATTATTTCCATCCACTGGATAACATAACTGTCTAACCTATGGGGGGGGGGGAGAATACCTTGTTAATCAAACCTACTCCATCAGCATAATAGTCTAAGGGTCCTATTCCCAAGGAACAATAGTACAACACTCTTTAGGGATACCTATGTACTCAATATTTATTCTAAACTCTTGTAGAAGCTGAGCTGTGGATTTTATGAAGAACTTCTACTGGAATTTTTTAATGGCATTGCAAATATTAGACCACTATGCCCACGTCCACTTTGGTAAGAAAGAACAAGAACTGGCATTAGTTATCCACTCTGTACCGTAAGGTGCACATTCTGAAACTTGTTTTACAGTGAACAAGAACTGGATACATTTGTAGTTCAATAGTAGGGTTATACCTGAGTTTTCATTAAAATGTATGAAGAATGTATACGTATATATTTCTTTTGAACGGCAGAAACATGAGTTTAAAATGTTTTCTATGTAAAGTTGTAAGTAGAGCCTTGAAATCTGGACACCAGGATCAACAGCATCTATTATAGAATACTATTATTAAAAAGTATTTCTCTTTAAGTTTATTTATTTATTTTGAAAGAGAGAGCAGGGAGAGGAGCAGAGAGAGAGGGAGGGAGAGAATCCCACACAGGCTCCACACTGTCAGCGCAGAGTTAAACATGGAACAGTGAGATTACGACCTGAGCTGAAATTAATAGTCAGACGCTTAACCAGCTGAGACACCCAGGAGCCCCTCTGGTTTTTCTTAAAACTTATATCTGCCTAGGTCGTTTACTGTATATGGTCTCTGAAATGAGGGCTTTAGATCAGACCTGGTCTGTTTTGCTTTTTGATTCTTTGTTTCCACATCACGGAGGCATAAAGATGTTAGTTGGTAATCCAAATCTGAATGCTGCTTTATTCAAACTTTGAGAGATGCCTAATTAAATAGAAGGTAATTTATATTTAGAAGAATAGAGGGCAAGTGTGCCAAAGAAACAGAAGTTATAAACTAGAGCCAACTTGCACCTGCTCACAAGTATTGTTTACACATATCTATTAGCAACAATTCCATAATCGGTGATGTCTCATGTGTAGCAATGGTAGCTAGAAATGGTAGAAAGACAATAATTACAAGTCAGCCTCCCCACCCCCCCCATTCCCACCTCAACCCCAGCATCAATTTGACAAACCATTGGTCACAGATGTCTCACATTTTTTATTTGACATTTTGGACTGTATTTGATAGACAGTGGATAAAATAGGAAAAGTTTAGGGGCCCCTGGGTGGCTCAGTTGGTGAAGCATCCGACTTTGGCTCAGGTCATGATCTCACGGTTCATGGGTTCGAGCCCCGTGTCGGTCTCTGTGCTGACAGCTCAGAGCCTGGAGCCTGCTTCGGATTCTGTCTCCCTCTCTCTCTGCTCCTCCCTCGCTCATGCTCTGTCTCTCAAAAATTAAATAAACATTAAAAATTAAAAAAAAATAGGAAAAGTTTGTAGTGTAGAAACTTAACCATAAAATTTTTCTAGGAGTGAATGAGAGTTGTTAAAAAATTAGAGGCAGAGGGCAGTGTAGTGGTTTTAGCTATATCCTGAATAAGGATTCTTACATCAGGTGTAGACTGAAGACAGCTTCACAGATATGTGTGTTGGTGCATATTAAAGAAGGTCCATGGATACACATCCAAGTTAAGCCTAAGTTTTTATCTTAACAGATTCAGGAAAATTGAGAGGAAAGTGATATAATTCACAATGAAATACACGTGAGTAAATAGATACAAAATCACACGGGACAGAGTGGTTATGATGTACTCTCTTTTTTTTAACTTTATTCCAGAAAGCTTAGAATGGCTCAAATTATACCCATGCATGTGGTCTACTCTGTTAGCATTATATTAGCATAGCACCTGAAGGGACCAAAAAAAAAAAAAAAAAAAAAACAAACACATAATTTTTCTTCAGAAGAGCATTAGAGAACTACAAGACATAATGCATACAGAATCTCCAAAAATGTTTCTATATTCTTAGTAAAATTTAAAACCAAATGTAATCAAACAATTATTTTAAGATTTAGCCAAAATCCTTACTTTACTTCCTTATTCCAGGAAGCCAAAAGGAAAATTCAGATTTCACTATACGAACTTACATGTGCTTTCGTTGGCAATAGTTTTTTATTCTGTTGGAGTAGGCAGTTCTGCAATAGATCTTTTCTTTTCTCTTCTCCCCATTAAAATGTCAGATCATTGTACTCCAGCCCAAGCCTCTTCCAAAGACCTTTTTGCCAAGCTGACTGCTCAGAATCAAATGTTTCAGGAAACATTTTTTGACCCTGTTCCAAAATCTGCAGTCATTTCCCCCTTAGGAGTCATGTTCCTATTTTGTGGTCAATAGTTTAATGATCTTTCTGTAAGATGTAAATATTTTGCTACTGTGGATTTCTTGAATGCAAAAGAAGAGGTCACGGATGGTGAATACCACAGGGATCACACTGCTTTTATAACTTCAGGGAAAGCATGTTGGGGAAAACCAATAAAAACAAAGCTCATTGAAAGCACTGCGTGCTACTGTAAATATCTTGCTTACTTCCAGTGACATAAAAACCTTTGAACATAGGCAGACATTTGTTACCTCTGTAACACTTTTTCAAAGTCCTGGAATAAATATATCCATAATAAAAATTGTGTTTAAATCAATAGCAATCAGATAGATAAGGACAACTGTTTAAACTAGGATGCCCCCCTAATATTTTATGGACTAATTTACACATATCCACATATATTGCCCAAATCCTTAAAGACAAATATTGTGAAAGACACAAGCATAGCTGGAGATTCACTCTTTTATGTTGCTGATTGTAACTTATCTCAGTTAAAGTTTAACATTCAAAATATGTGCTGATAACTCCCTGTACATCTCCATTGTCTATAAAAAGCAGAATCAGAAAATTTTAAAAATTTTAGTTTAAGAGCAAATATTTTTCTTTTAAGATTTCATTTATTTTGAAAGAGAGAGATAAAGAGAGCAGAAGAGGGGCAGCGAGAGAGGGTAAGAGAGAATCTCAAGCAGGCTCTACCATGCTAGCAGAGCTCCATGAGCTACTGGAACTCATGAACCATGAGATCATGACCTGAGCCAAAATCAAGTCGATCGCTTAATCGACTGAGCCACGCAAGAGCCCTGAGAGCAAATATCTTAATTTTGTGAAGATTGTAACAAATCATGCCTGCTTTCAAACTCTAATATCCATTTACATACACACCTCAAAGATGTAATACTTTTATTTAAAACTTCGTTTTGTGATTAGCATGCATTTTGTACTCAGGGCACAGAAGTAGGCAAGAGGAAAGTGAAGATCGGGGAGGTAAAATACTCATCGTCAAGGACTCAGAGTCTAGTTAGAAGGTCAGCAGATATGCACACATTATAGTTAGATTTTGATAACTCCCTGGAGGATCCATGTTAGCGAAATAGCCAACAGACGAATAAGGATTTCCTAATTTGCTGGCAGATGACTATACCTGATGACCATACCGGCAACATGCTTTAAATTGCAGTATCGTTACAGTCCGTTCAAGGTCGGTCAGCCTTGACTCAACAGTCTTTATTAAAGCAGATTATTGATTTCCATGAGTTAAATTATTAATGTTATTTGAATGGTCAAATGCTGTGTATGGTTTTAACTTACAGATAAAGGTCTGCTTTTGACCCTGGACATTTTTACATAAATATTATACATGAATAAATGTGTTGGACAATTTTTATATGGTAAATTTAAAATATAATGACTATGAAAAGAGTGTTTTTAGTAGGATGGGATGTTGTGTAAAGTAACGTCTAAAGTTCATATATGCCAAAATCTCTCAAATGATAGTTTGAGGCATCTAGACATGTTGATAAATCCTAATTAGAAATAAAATATCTATAATATATTGATACACTTATCCTTTAGGGTAGCCCATTGCTGCAACATGGACCGAGTAACCAGTTGGTTAAACCTGAGATCAATCTTGTGTTTATTTCAGATAAATATATAAATTTTATTTATTTCTAAGTGTGCCATTTCATGAATATGTTTGGGAAATATCATTCTCCTCACACATACAACCATAAATAAGTAATTTTAGGAACTCAGTACACAAAAACGAATGCTTTGCAAGATATGTTCAGTCATTGGGGGAAGGATAAATCAAATACACAGGTGTCTTAGAAGGGAAGACATTATTTGGGTGTGTAAGAGATATATATTTGCTATTGAAATTATTTTATTAACAAAACTGACATTTCGGTCACTCTTTCTCTTCCTTTGGTGTCTTATCATTCACTTCCTAGGAGACCTCAGTTTCCTAGCTTTAAATAGCATCTATTTTCTGGGGCGCCCGGTAACTCAGTCAGTTAAGCTTCCAACTTCGGCTCAGGTCATGATCTCACGGTTTGTGAGTTCAAGCTCTGCGTTAGGCTCTGTGTTGACAGTTCAGAGCCTGGAGCCTGCTTTGGATTCTGTGTCTTCCTCTCTCTCTGCCCCTTCCCCACTCACACTCTCTCTCTCTCAAAAATAAACATTAGGGGCACCTGGGTGGCTCAGTCAATTGAGCGTCTGACTTCAGCACAGGTCGTGATCTCACAGTTCATGAGTTCAATTCCTACATTGGGCTCTGTGCTGACAGCTCAGAGCCTGGAGCATGGTTCAGATTCTGTGTCTCCCTCTCTCTGCCCCTATCCCGCTCATTCTCTCTCTCTCTGTCTCTCAAAACTAAATTTAAAAAAAATGTTAAAAAATTAAAAAAAAAAAAAAACATTAAAAAATTAAATATCATCTATTTTCTGTTGAGTACTGCACGTTAATCCCCAGCCCTATTTTCTCCCCAGAATTCTAGATTCATTATCCAACTATAACAGGACTGTAACATATATATATGCATTTATATATAATTTATCTCATGTTATATATTATAATAGCATATTATACAAATATGTGATTTATATATATTTATAATATAAATGTTATATATAAGGTAATTGTACTATGTTCAAAAGGAAATTTTTAAAAGTATTTCCTTCCAAAAACTAAGCAAATCAAAACTTTCTCTTAAAAATTCCTCATCTCAAATGAATTCCATTACTCCATCTGCTTAGAACAAAATTCATTCTTGACTCTACTTTTCCTCACCCATCCCATTACCAGTGTAGGATATCTATTAAGTCCTATGGGAAGTATCTTTGAAATAGATTTAAGTTCTAATAGTCAGCAGTATCTCTATTGCCGCCCTTTAATTTAAGCCATTAAACTTTCTTCCTTGGACCATTTTATAAACTACTAATTGATATCTGTACTTCCATGCTTGTCTCTTAACTACCCAGTCACATGAAAGCTAAAGTGATCTATGGTCTTAAAACCCTGCAAAAGTTTGCAGTCTTGGTCTGTATCAAAATGATACCATCATGGTATATACATTCTCACATTATTGGTTCCTTGATTTTTCTATTACCTTCTCTTCCACTGTTTACCCACATGCATTCAGTTGTAGCCTTACTAGTATAATTGCTGACATTTTTGTTTGTTTATTTGTTTGTTTTTGAGAGATAGAGAGTGGGAGAGAAGCAGAGAGAGAGAGGGAGAGAGAGAATCCCAGGCTGGCTTAGAGTGAGCCCAACATGTGGCTTGATCTCATGAACCATGAGATCATAATCTGAGCCAAAATAAAGAGTTGGATGCTTAACTGACTGAGCCACCCAGGTGCCCCAAATTGCTGACCTTTTTAAAAAATATGATTGGTCTTGATTCACATGCGTTGCCTTTGTTGCTCAATGACACTCCTGTCATTAATATCTGTATGACTTATTCCTTCAGTTCTTTTATGTCTGTGGTTAAATGCTACCTTCTTTGAGATAATTTTTGCAACCAGCCTATCAAAATATAGGTCTCCTGATCTTTCTTTATCTTGCTTTTACTTTTCTCATCATATTTATAAATATAAGGCATTGATTTGTTAGAGCTCCCCCCACCATCCTTCTCAAGTGTCAGACCTTTGATAACAAGAACTATGTCTTCTCAGAGGGAAGGTGTCTCAACATGGGTCTGTCAAATACTGTTTAATGAGTATTATCATATGAATGAATGAATGCTTAAAGAAGGAGACAAGGTTTTATTTATTGGAATCCTTTAAACACTGCTACCACTGAAATATTTCTTGAAAATACCCTATTTCCATCTTTCCTATTATCATAGACCAAGTTCATCCCCAGAACCTCTCAGATGTACTGTCACAGTGGCATTCTAACTGGTTTCACAGTTGTCATATTTGACTTGTGAAATCTAACTTCACATTGAATGAATTGATAAACAGCTGTAATCAAAGAATGTACCTGCAAAAGAATTCTATCAAAATGTTAGCCACTTATTAATTAAATTCTTCTCATGCATTAAATATGGGTTAATATGTAAAATCTCTTTTTTTGGGGGGTGCTGACTCTTCATGACCTGGCTACTATGAAACTTTCTAGTTTTTTTCATTTTATGATATGTTTACTCTTTGGTTATGTGCTAAAAAATGTAATTGCTTATTTCTATGCTGCTCATTTAGTTGGTCCTTGCTTCCATTCATCCTTCTGTTACAATTTTCCATTCATCCCTCAGGTGTCTGATCATATTGTATCTAAGGAATTGTTCTACTTTCTCTTATTCCCAAAAATCAAAATTATATATGTTAAATAATACTATCTTCTAGGCACTGAGTTGGCTCTTTTCCACATAATAAATAATCCTGGGAAAGAGTATTGATATTTTATTAGAAAATGCCACAGATAAGCAAGGTCATAAAGTTATGGAGTACAAGGCTGTCAGTCAAACTCAAGTGTGCTTGATTCCAAAAGTACTCTTATTTTTCAATACACAGCAGGACTCTATGAAATATGTTCTACATTGTAGCATTTACAAAACATAGTTTTATTCTTTATTTTGTTGAGCATTTGCAGCACCAGAGAGTAGCTAGGGAAGGTTTTAAAATGGACTTCAGTATCTCATATATGTAAGTAAATATTTATTTTAGCTTATAAAATTCTTGTCATAAAGATGTAAAGATTGTGCTTAAAAGAAAAGCCATGAATTCTTTAGTAAAGAAAAGCAATAATAAAGAATCATTATTCACAGGTATTAAAGTAAACACCTTAAAAAATAAGAGAAAATGTAGTGATCTCTTTATAAAATGTTAAAGACATTGTGGTTGTCACGAAAATATGTTGTGACATTTGTTTTCAATCCAGTCTGTGGCTTTCATTTTATGAAAATGGCAGTCATTGGGCATGGCTGGGGAACTTCCCTTGGCAACAAAATGGCAAATGAAAATTTCATTTTAATATTGCTCAGAAGTAGCCAAAATTAGATTGCTAATTATAGAATCACTAATTAGAAATACAGCCTCTCTATACATAAACTCTGTTTTTTTTAAGGCAAAGCAATGCACATTTTCATTTAGAGATAAGCATTATGTAGAATATGATCCTGTTCTATTTCCTAATTTCTCTAAAGCCACATATAATTGTTAGGGAAAAAAAAAAAGATTGGAGAATGTTATTTGGCTTAAACTATTTTGCCATTTAGTAGAAGAAGCATCATGCTAGTTCTCTGCATATTGAAAAGTCCTCCCCTTGGTGGAAATCGTTTAACTCTCTGAAAAAAGTACATTTCAATTTTGGGGTTTTATAATTAGCTTTGCATTATATACGGATTGTCAGTAATCAAATCCTAACTTGTGGTACAGAACATCAATTTGTTTAGAAAG
This sequence comes from Paguma larvata, assembly GCA_030068075.1. NCBI lineage: Eukaryota > Metazoa > Chordata > Mammalia > Carnivora > Viverridae > Paguma > Paguma larvata. The sequence goes on along the minus strand of CM057839.1, from coordinate 21,911,043 downwards.
CATTGTTTATAGTGAATATATCCCTTTAGACAATGCATAACTCTAACAACATACCCAAACAGGCAAGAATAGCCTTCAGGGAAATTTAAAGCTTTATTGTTCTTAGAACCATGACATTATAATACCATGCTTTGTGCAGTACTGATTTATAATTTATGTTATCTCTGTCTTTCCCTTTTTTTAAGCTTTAATTGAGAGTGAACTCTTGGGATAACATTTAACTTATTTTAGATGTGTATGAAAATGCTCAGCTGCAGCATTTATAAATAATTTTTATAATAATTTTGCCTCTCACTATATTAACTATTAATCCTACATCTATGTGTTTACTTTGAGAAATACATATTCCATATGTATAGCGTTTATCTAAAATTGCAAAATAAATAACTAAAAATGAATACATACATCAGCAAAATCCCAAACTATCAGCCACAGGAAACTACTCCTTCAATGCCGTTTCAAAGAGACCACATATTGGAAGATGAAAAAAATACTAGCTAATACTTGAAATATAAAACATAGCTCTAGGAGGAGCTGTGTGTCTATAGGAGAGGACAGACAGCTAGTTTCCTTTCATTATTACTTAATAAGGAAATAAATTAAAGAAATAAATCTCAAAATAGTTGGAAATAACTTGATATCTTCATTTTATTTTATCTGCAAAGGATATTTAAATTACCATTCTCATAGTTTAGGAAAACAAAGATTAGAGGAAAGGTGTTAAGACATATGTTTTTTTACTGCAATTGCATTTTATTTTTATTGAGGCTCGTATTCAAATTATATTATAGTATATAGATTTATTTGATTTTTTCACTAGTGGGAAGAAGACCCTGAGGTTAATTACCTGAGAATCTAAAGCTTTAGATTTCTTATTTTAATTTTTACTATATTTGCTACATTCAAAATTTTCTTTCCCGGCACACAAAATTGCATCAGATGAACATGGGTTCTATTTTTTATTCGTGATGCAAACATAGTAACCAAAAGAACACATTTAATAACATATTTTATACAGTTTATAACTAGCAGGCATGTTCATGCACCTCTAATATTCTCTCATCAATAAAAGACCTTATCTGCAATTGGTAATTGATTTAAATAAAGAAATGATGCCCCAAGTTAGTGTGTGTTTGTGTGTTTGTGTGTGTGTTTGTAGGAAAAGTACATAAAGTCATTGTTTTATATACATCAAGGGCGTGCATTTGGCTTTTCAGTATAAACTGTGTATCTGTTTTACAAATGCACTGCAGTTTCGGCATCTTAAAAAATGAGTTTCTTTGTGTGTGTGTTTAGTGCTAAACACCTTTTATCAGATTGTTTAAGATCATTGAAATGTGAACCATTTTCTGCTGGCATCAAACAAATCCATAATAATAAGTACGGGGTGAGTGTAGGCTTCTTTCTCTCATTTTGGAGAGATATAAAATCTTTCCCTTCATATTTAACAGATAACAATGATAGTAGCTGTGATATTATGAAATATACAGTCGTGTATTTAATTTATAAGCATCAATTGTGCAACCACCAGGTTTTAGATACCTTTTGATTCATGGTATAATTAGACACATTTTCTCTCTATCTTTCTATCTCTTATATTGACAGAAGAATGCATACAATCAAATAATAACTGAGCCAACTCTTAGCTGAAGTATTTCACTAATATCCATAGAAATTATAAAATACATGATTAATATAAGATTTTAGAAATTTAAATATATCAATATGAGAGTTTGACCTATGTTATTTACTCTCCTTCCTAATAAAAACATATCTAAATTTATGTTTATCTAAACATATACAACTAGTCCAGCCCTGAGAGGGTCTGAAATTTACTATGAGAGCCTCTTCTTGTTTGCCTATATCTACATAGAAATACATAATATAAAATTACAAATTTGAAGATTTGAAGGATTTAAAACCCAACAATAAAGATACTGAAAAAGACCCAAAACACATGATAGTTATTCTAAACCAGTTTGTTCAAGAATAAGATAATATTTAAAACTATGATTTATTGAGTACTCAAAACATGTCAGGAACTCTAGTAGCTACTGCATATATTCAATTATCAAATAATCCTAAAGTATATTGCTAACCCCTTTTTACAGATAACATTATATAATTTATATAAGACTGTAGGGCCAGGAACCACCTAAGGAAATGGATTGGGATATAGGTCCGTATGACTACACACACACACACACACACACACACACACACACATACACACACAATACATCATTTAAAATCATATATGTTTGAAACGCTAAAATAATTTGGTTGTAATTAAAAGATAACTCCACCTTAATTACACTTGCATTATTTCATCACTTCAACATTTATATACTAAATACCTAGTACCTCTAACATTCTGTGGAAAGCTTTCAGGGCACTTCGGGATCACGATAGGAATAGTTTCTGCCCTCATAGGTCGTATGATCTATTGAGAAAAGCAGGAACAAATAATACATACAATCAGTCATATTTAGGGATTATGGTAAGTGGTATGATGGAGAAATATGTAGTGTCATAAACATTTATAAAACAGAGATCTGAGTGACCCAGTAAATCAAGAGATGGTTTCCTGATTAAGAAATAATTAATATTTGGTCTAAATTATAGTAGTTGCCCCTTATCCATGGAGGAAATATCCCAAGACCCCCAGAGAATGCCCAAAACTGTCATAGTACTATTGTATACACTGTTTTTTTTTTTCTCTACATATATATCTATGATAAAGTTTAATTTATGAATTAGGCACAGTAAGAAATTAACAATAAAACTAATAATAAAACAGAGTGATTATAATAATGATCTGTAATGAAGGTTGTGTGAATGCGGTTTCTCTCTCAAAATATCTTGTAGTACTGTACCCATTCTTCTGATGGTGACGGTAATGTGACAGGGTAAAATGTCTGTGTGATGAGACGATGTGAGGCGAATGACCTAGGCACTGTGACTTTGAGTTAAGCTGTCATTGACCTTCTGGCTATTCCTAAGATCAATCGTCTGCTTCCAGACAGCAGTTGACTATGGGTAACTGATACCTTGGAAAGCGAAGCTGTGGATGAGGAGGGAATACTGTGTAAGAAGGTGTCAAAGGGTGACAGGACATTCCAGATACACGTGGTAGGCAGAAAAATGTCTCCTCATATATATCCGTGTTTTAATTCCTGGAGCCTCTGAATATATTATGTTGCATGGCAAATTTTTGCAAACATGAGTAAGTAAGGATCTTCAGATGGAGACATTTCATCTTCTGGAATCTCCTTGAATCTCTTAATAAGGTTCTGAGAGCTTTATAATTCTATCAATGACCAATTATTCAAGCACAAATGATATATTAGTTTGCTAGGGCTACTATGATAACATACTATGAACCGAGTAGCTTAAACTATAAAAATTAATTTTTCAAAGTTCTGGAGATTAGAAGTCCAAGTGAAGGGTACCTAGAGACTTGCTTTTTTCAAATAACTCTATTATTGCTTGAAGATGGCCTCTTTCCATGATGGTGTATACCTCTGTCTACATATACCTCTGGTGTCTCCCTATGTTTTAATCTCCTTTTCTTATAAGGACACCAGTCAGATTTGATTAAAGCCCACGGTAACGGCCTCATTCTAACAGTTACTTCTTTAAAACCCTATCTCTAAATACAGTCAACATTCTGAGGTAATGGGAATTAGGACCCTAAAATATTAATTTTGGGGAAGACACAGTTCAGCTCCTAATAAATAGTCACAGAACTCTGTCCACCATTGCTGCTGTGGTAGACACTATTAATATTTTCCTTAAATTCCTAACATAATAGATGAACAGGCTTCAACATCCACTGAAGTCAGTAGTACCCATATGACTTACCCTGATCAAAGAGATGGGAGAGAAAGTGACATTGGAAGTATTAAGTATCAGCACCTGGTTCTTTGTGCTATCTTTCTCCTTAACCAGTGAGATTTCAGATGGTGGAGCCTCTGTAACCCTAGAAGCTAGGTGGAAAATATTTGCTTAAAAACTTCATGCACATGCAATGGAGCTAGGGCATTCTCACTTGTTTTTAAAGCACTAGTGCATTTTCATGTTTGTTTGTTTGCTTGTTTACCACGCCATAGCCTAGCCTCTGCTGACTACTAGAGCTGCTATTGGTATTCTGGCTTCTCGTAGATTAGTTATTCCCTTTCTCTGTGTCTAATTATGCATTATATTCTATGAGAGTCTTCATTTCCTTTATACGTCTCATGCCTTGATTTATATTTGCACTTAAGGCAAACTTTCTCTTTCATTATCTTCATCTAATTAAAGCAAAAGATCAGTGTTTTCCTTTCTGTCAGTGTGACTTTTTATCTTTTGCTTGAACTTCCAGTATTGATTAATATATTAATGTAGCACCTCGTGACCACTCTGATCACTTTAGGATTTCAGTCATTATTAGTCCAGCAAATATCACTGAATTTGGATACTTTCTGAAATTCGATTAATTTTAATAATTTCTACCGCATTGTGAGAACTTGATTTTATCTTTGTCAAAAACCTATTTTTAAAGAGGGAAAATCTTTATGTTTGGGTTACATTTATAAAGTAGACCAGGGGACCCTGGGTGGCTCAGTCGGTTGAGTGTCCGACTTTGGCTCAGGTCATGATCTCACGGTTTGTGAGTTCAATCCCCATGTGAGACTTTGTGTTGATAACTTGGAGCCTGGAACCTGCTTCAGATTCTGTGTCTCCCTTTCTCTCTCTCTGCTCCTCCCCTGCACATGCTCTGTCTCTCTCTCTCTCTCTCTCAAGAATAAAATACCTTTAGGAAAAGGAAAAAAAAGTAGACCAAACGACTGCCCTTTATAGGGAAAGGTTGTATTTTTTGGCAGAAGAAGTATCTCCAGGAAGGAAGAATACATATTGACACTGGACACTAGCAGAGTAAATAAACAAGAGTAAAAAGAAAATTTGCTCCACAGATATGAAGCCATATTCTAAAGACAGAGTAAGGAAAAGAGTACTAAACGGAGAAGTGAAAGTCCAGTAATTTACATGAGTGTGTGGGGAGGGATGAAGGGAGAGAGAGAGAAAGAGATGTGTTTGGGTGTGTTATTATACAAGTAGTTTCAAAATAAGTAGTGCATATCATACTTTGTTATAAAAAGCAAGACTTTCTAGTCTGTCATTCCCAATGCCACAAGAATTTCTCTCATTAATCCATCTATTCTTTAAAAGTTAAAAGTATGGTATTTCAGTCTGCCTTGTATGTTAAAGAGGCCGCTTGTCACAATGGTGGACACTGAGAACTAACCTCTTCCTTCGTTCTTCCTACTTGCTGTGTGGATCATGGATCCTTGCTTAGAGGATGAAGACCCATCTGGAAATACAAAGTTAAGAGCTAACAACTAATAATGGCAAAAGAGACACAAAGTGTGCTTCCACATTTTTTTCCTGGGATGATAAGGAGAAAGAGCAAATAGTAGTTCCACCCCTAGAGTAGGGTTGAAAGGCTAGCATGAAAGAGTAGCTTGTGTGTTTGTATTTTTTTTTTTAATTTATTTATTTTGAGAGAGAGAGAGAGACCACGCAAGCAAGGGAGGGGCAGAGAGAGAAAGAATCCTAAGCAGGCTCCGCACTCAGTGCAGAGCCGGATGAGGGGCTGGAACAAACTCACAAACCATGAGATCATGACCTGAGCTGCTGAAACCATCCAAAGCAGGCTCTAGGCTCTGAGCTGTCAGCACAGAGCCCAATGCAGGGCTCCAACCCCATAAATCGCGAGATCATGATCTGAGCCAAAGTCGGATACTCAACCGACTAATCCACCCAGGCAGCCCTATAACATTTTTAAAAATACTCGTATAACATTATTTTATCAGAATAAAATAAAACTATAAATTAACACAAAATATTTAAAATAAAATATTTCACCTTGATACTGATATTATATTTTTTATATTATACAATAAGTACTTCTTGGGCCAAAAAAATAAAAAAATAATTTTGAAAAAATTCTAGAATATAATTAAAATTTAAGAAACATAATATTTGATATAGCTGAGGCAGTTTTAAGAAGAAAATTGATAGTATGCAAACACCTATGTAATAAGCATAATAAATTTAATAAAATATTCAAATACAAGGCTTGAAAACAGCCATAAAATTAATTAGAAAATAGCAGAAGGAAATAATTTGAGAATAAGAAAGTAGAAAATGAGTTTAAAAAAGAGATAAATTAAAAACAATAACAAAGTGTAACACTATTTGCTTGTCTAAAATAATCAACAGTGAAAACAAACCATTCATTAATCCAGAAAAAGAAGAGAAGGGTTCAAGCTATTTGTATATTATCACAGAGCCCCATATCCCACTTTAATATAATCTGTTCTGTAGCCTGTGATTGGAATCCAGAAACTACCTATCCAAGACAATTTGCCATTTGGTTTCTTATTAGATACAGACTAGGGTTCAGAGAATGATTAGAAGAGAAATTTTCTGCCGCTAGTCCCAGAAGTGTGTCTGTTGTTGACAGTTCTGCTGTTGTAATGTTAGGGTCTAGGATACTAGACCTACTCAAGCCAACATCTCTCTGGAAGGTCAATTACCAACCAACTCTGAGAAAGTCTAGGAAAATAAAGTCTAAAGACCAAGCATATGATTATTGGTTCAACATTATGAATAATAAACACAAGCAAATACTATAATAAAATAATATATATTTTACTGCAAATATCGACTGGTTGGATGATAAAAAATAAAGAGAAACCTCATTACAATAGTAACAAGATAAAATGTCTATGGAAAAATAACCAAAATATACTAAACTTAATGACATACAATCTTCCTATATAAGAAGACTCATTAAAAAGAAAAATTTTTGCCAAGCAAAGTTATGCATTTGATGAGATAGTAATAAAAAAAACAACAACAGAATTTTGTATCTAATGCTAGAAAAGATAGTTTTAATTTTTTATAGAAAAATATATAAGGTCAAAGCAACCAGGCACACCCTTATAAAGAAGAGCAATAATAATGAGGATGAAGCAGAAAAGGATTAGCTCAAACAAAAATAAAAATATAGTATAAATATTTTATAAATAAAACCATATGATATTGACACAGAAAAGATTGCCAGAAAAACACAGCAGTCTAGATCCAGAAATAGACTAACTCATCAGTATATGATAAAAGTGCTATTAAAATTAGTATGAAGAAGTATTTTTTCAATAAGAATTTTGAGACAATAGGCACTAGTCACTTAGAATACATAAAACTTAGCATAAAAACACTCTAAGATTTTGGATATCCAATGATAAAAAAAAGAAAACCAATAACAAAATAAACATAATCTAGGAGAGATGAGTGACTTCATTTCTATAATAGGTACAGAGCATGTTTTCTAAGTAGGATTCAAAACCCAGTAACAATGAAATAAATGATTGATAAATGCAACTTAGAAGCATTAAATTGTTATGTATACTATATGTATGTACACACACCATATTTTATGCACATATGTATTTTTGCATATGTGTAGCATAATGCATATACATTTATCTATTGATATCCATCTATCCATCCATCCACCTGTCAATAATCCTAGGTTAGTTTTAAATTAGTTGTAAATAGAATGACCTATATCTATGCGATCTTCACCTGATCACATTTTTCTATTCTTATGTGTAAAATTTCAAGTGAATTTTAGTACAAAATCTTATGGAAATATCTTGGATAAAATTTATGGAATATGTAGGAAACTCATAAATTAACTTCTTTGAACCCTAGTCATTTTTTCTTCATTTATAAATTTGTAAAAATAGTAATCACATATGTCTTGTGATATTTGTAGAGAATAAGCATCATTTTGTCCCTTGTTTCTCTGGGAAAGATAGTCTTCCTCCTGGACCTGCTACTGTTATCACTCATCTCCATGGTGTTTGAAGGAGCTTCCTTTTGGTCCAGGCGGTGCTTCAACAAGCATTTTGAAAGTAGAATTGAGTAAGAGAAGTCCATCTTTCTTTGATTGTCTATATCTAAGTTGTAAAGCTTAGAACGTATCGGTGGGCATATTTCTTGCTATTCAGACATGAGAAATGTGTAAAAGTAGAATTCAGGGAAAAAAAAGTAGAAATGGAGTAGAAAAGAGAGTGAGGGATAATTGTTGAATCACAAACTGTTCATTAAATGTGTAGGGGAAGAAAAGGCTGAAGAAAAAGGCAGCCACTCCAGACTGGTAGGTAGGTGGCAGATTTAACAACAAGGGAACTTACTTAGGAAGCTCGTCTTCCTCGGCGGCAAGATTAGTAGATCTCTGCACCATCTGACAGAATCTCAAAAGTTTACATGGAGGTCTTATTTGGATTCAGCCACTTAGGACATCCAGATGTCTCAACAGCACGTTGTTCTCTTGAGATTTCTTCCTGGAAATGGTTCCTGCTGTAGGAAATAGTGCACAGAACATAGATTCTAAAGATGGGGAATGGGTGAGGAGCCTCCTATTGCCCATGTCCAGCTCTCAAATCAGAATGCGGTCACATTTTCTTGAGGGCCTCCTCCAACAGCGTCCACACACAGGATGGACCAATAACTAGAGAGAAAGCACTTTTAATCTATTGTGTGTATTTGTTCCATAACCATACTTTTGTCCACTGAGTTCCAGATGTCAGCGGAGAACCTTTATAATAATTCCTCTTAATTCTTAGGCAAGCCTAGGTTAATATGTCTGTCATGTGCAGTCATAAAGGTCCTGATTCAGTAATTGTACAGATCAAATGATTAAAGTAAATGAAAGCACTTCATAAACTGTAAATCTCTAAACAAATATATGGTATTATTATCATAATGACATAATACTTTCCTCTTGTTGACTTAGTACTTATGAGTGTCTTTTTCACCTTTATTCAGAGAGTTTTAACAACTAGCGAAATTCAATTAGTAGTGAAAAAAAACAATGATATTGCTTACTGAATTTTTAGTTCCAAGGAAAAAGTGCAACAAGAATGGATTTGAAACCTAAGAATTTTATATTATTTAATGAGTAAAATGAATTTAAAAAAATCATGTACTATCCCAGCGATTACAAAGCTATGAAAATGAACACTCTTGATGACTATGCAGAAAGCAAAACTGTCTTAAATAAATTATCACACATTAATTTTTAAATGTCATGCTAGCAAAAAAGAAATATTCTGGACCCAGGAACAGACAGTAGGAGTATTTTGCAAACATAAAGAATACAGTGGCGTTGTAGAGTATTTAGGAAAGTTATCTTATTTAACAACAGTTTTCCAAGCCAGCAATACTTGATGTATTTTTATATGTTAATTCTTTTCTGTTACATTAGCAGAAAAGAAAAACAAAATATTTATATTCAAAGTATGCACAGCATTCTTGACTTCTTAATTTGCATAATACAAATGGAATTTATCGTAAGTCTTAAAAATTCTATCCCTCCTGAGTTTTTCACCTTTATATCCAATTCCTTCTCCTCTTTCAAGGATCAACAGTCTACTCTTTGTTCCTACAAACTCTAACTTCCCCAAATCAAAAACAAACAAGCAAGTAAAAGTCACAGATATTCTATTTCTCTAAAAGACGAAGTTTTTCATCATAAACAAAATTAGGGCACATGTATTTGTAAAATGTGATTTATACTTGAATTCCTCATATTTAATTCAGGGAATACATCAATGGGATAACATGTATTTGTTGTTTCTAGCTCAATGAACATTATCTTTTATTTCTTCCAATGTCATCCATTTAGGATAACAGTTTTTACTTAAAGATATTCTAAATCTATGCTATTTTAGTAGATTATTTTAGAAAAAGAAGCTTTCTCTTTAACTGAATAATCATATTTTCTCAAAAAAAAAAGTTTGAGTTAAGTTTCACTTAACTGCTAAGGAAAATGAATTGACAAAGACTATTTTACTAATAGCTATTGAGTGCTTATTGTATGATTGACATTCAGAGATTCTTAATACTGTTTTAAGGAGTACCTTTCCAAACTTTGCCATTACCTTAGATTATCTGGTGAGTTCATTCCAGTTTGAGTTTTGAGATGATTCCTTTAATACTTTGATATATCTTTGTGACTCGGCCTCCAAAATATAACAAAAAAACAGTAACACATAATCACCTAGTTCCTGGTTTTAACTAAGTGTTATTTTTTATAGTTCTTTTCATTGTGTATAGTTCCAGCCTTCCTTGATCTTCAAAAGAAAGTCTCTTTTCAGAACAATGAGTAATTTTTTCCAGGTTTTTTATTTCATTGTTCCTCCTTAGACCATTTTGGGATGATTTTACTTCAATGTAAGTATTTCTTTTATGTTTAATGTTTAATATTTCCTTTCACAAGCTTTAATTAATGATTTCCTATTGCAAGTTCTGGTTCTAAAGCCCTTTCATTTCTCATTGTTTTTTCTTTGGTTCTTAATGTCATAGTGTTTTCTTTTTCATCTTTATTTTTGATTTTTACAGACTATTCAGGATAGACCCATATTCCAAATTCCAAATATAATAATTTGTCTATAATAAGTCTCCTTTTTATATGCATTTGTTAATAAAATCCGCCATTACTCTATTATTGAATCCAAGGGTTTAGGCCATTAAATTATGCAATCATATTCTAGACTAATGAATAAACTAGAGGTATTTTTTAGAGGTTGATGGTGGAAATCAACCTTGTACCTGGTGTCAAACCCCTGGGAAAGGCTGGTTACTTCCAATATATGAATGAAATTAAACAATCCAATGATGACATTCTTGAATAATTATTCACTCTTTCTTGAATTAATATTTACTCATTTTTGAATAATTATTCTTTCTTGAATAATTATGCACTCTCCACAAATTTGAGGTTTGAGTAAAGGCAAAACTCAGCAGAGAATCATTAGACGTGGATAGAATATAAATAATATTTGTAGGTGTAAACACAGAAATTACATCTTAAGTATGGAAACAAACCTTGGGCGTTTATGAAGTTGGAGCATACGTGAGACAATAACTGTGCAATTGCAAAATCATAATAGATCGAGTATGGCTCTGAGACGCGTGTTGGATTGATAATTGGAAGTTTATTCTTGTGTGGAAATTTCCTTCTCTAGGAGGTAGAAATTGGCACATTTTCTTTAAATGTGAATTGTAGTCAGAATCACAGAGAAGATTAACAACTTTCTGGGGCCCAGTGCAAAATGAAAACATAGAATTCCTTGTTTAAAAATCGTCAGTTGTGGTGCTTGGGTGGCTCAGGCGGTTGAATATCTAACTCTTGATTTCTGCTCAGGTCATGATCTCAGAGTTCTCGAGATCCAGTCCTACATAGGTATCTGCATTGACATCATCTGTTTGGGATTCTCTCTCTCTCTCTCTCTCTCTCTCTCTCTCTCTTTCTGTCTTTGCCCTTCCCTCTCTCTCTCACATGTTTGCACTCTCTCCTTCTCTCTCTTTCTCTCTCTCTCAAATCAATAAAAATGATTAATAAACTAAGATATCAACATCAGAGCATCAAAGGGAGCACAAACCCATCTAAGCCAAGACCCCGTGTAACTGCAGAATTGCATTCCTTTGAAGCTTGCAAAAACAAGAATCACTGTCATGCAAATATGCTTATCAGATCCTGACAGTCAGGAATATAATTGACCCCTGGCCCTGGTTGCTGTTCCCTGAAAGCTGTCACTACACCCGGTAAACTAGTACTCCCAATAGAGTCTTCTCGGTAATGACTAAATATGTCAGGTTTACTGAAGTTGGCCTGCTCCAGAGATACATGTTACATTTCTAGCAGGTGACTTTGACTTGACGACTCAACATTTTCCTAGCCTTAACTTACTTAGAACTGTAACACAGTCCTAGGAATTTTTTTCCTATCAAATCTTTCTTACTTCCCTCTCTCCTCTATGGGATTCAGACATGCATTATGGTCTGACACTTTCCTGAACTTCTCTGGCTCTTTCTCATTCTCTCTCACTCAGTAAATCCTTTGCATATCTCATCCCATCTTGGTGTCTGCTTCCTGGAGGACCCAAACTAAAACATATGGCTTCAGTAGTGGTCTGAAGGAAAGGGTCTGCTTTCTGGGAGCATATACTCATCACCTGATGGGCAGACATGATGATCTCCAGAGTAGTAAGGGCGGCACTTACACTGTGGTAGTGACAATACAGTTGCTAAAGATTATGCCTGGGACATAGTTACAGTTGTGGGAAATGGCCTTGCAGGTGCAATGATTTAGGTATTTGAAAAGTGTGTGAGATAGCATAAATGGCTAGTTATTGCTAACACTCTACAGAGAGATAACGATGAATTTAAGATAAATCCTAAGTTTCAGAGTCAAGGGATGTATTTTGTAGCTTACAAGTAGGTCCTTCTCTCCTGTGGTGAAGAGAGAACATAGTTGAGCAGAAAACAACATCAAACAGTTAGAGATAGAGTCAGTAGATATTAAATAACTGGCAAAGACATATTCAGTCAATCTTGGGAATATCCCCGGTATTGGATATTGAGGATGCTGGATCAAGAGGGTAAGCATGTAAAAACACCCAAGTAAGAATTCACTGACTTGAAAGTACTCTCTGATAATAGGGGCTTTAACAACCTGGTAAAGATCCTAGGAGTGGGTCAGATTCTGTTAGGGTGCTGTGAGAGATCTAGACAATTTGATGGCTAATGATGAGCAGAGTAGAAATGACCGAGCCCTTCTGGCTGCCAGTAAAAAAAAAAAAAAAAAAAAAAAAAAAAGGAGAGAAAAAAGCTGAGGAAAGTGGGCATGCTGAAATTGAAATTTAAGAGGTTAAGAAAACTGCCAGAGTATTGTATTCTACTGCAAGAGTGTCCTATTGCATTTGCCAAGGCTGTCAAGAATGTATTGGTATGTGATGGCTTTCCATTTCAGGCTACATATGACATTTGAGATGTTAAATTAGTGCTCAAGTTACCAATAACCATGAGACTCTAAAAGAGGGAATACTAATAGAGGTCAGGTGACAGCACTTAATTATCAAAAACCAGAAGGCTGCAATTACCATGATAAATACCAAGCTTGGAGGCACGGGTAAGAGGGCTTCACTAATAGGGAATTTTATGAACAGTTAATACAACATGGTGTCCCTTGGAGTAGTCAACGATGGTGTAGGAGAAGACAGCTGAGATTGGTCACCTCAATAAAAATTCATGACTCTTGCTCAGTTTCTAGACCTTAACTGATTTTCAATACTAGAATCTATTGACTGGAGAGTTTGTAAGATTCTTATGAGAAAGTACCCTGCAATTATATGGCAAGTTTATACCATACTGATTCATCCAGTCTTTGACCAAAGGACCAATCATCTTTTATTCAGTTTACTATACACTGGGGAAAGGAGAATAATCAGACATTTTGAGAACTATCGAACACAAGGTTCTACGATGGCAAGAATACCCAGTGACCCAGTGTGCCAGCACAGACCTCTTATTAGAGGGGGCCTTGTGGGGACCAAATAACAAATAGCATTATGGTTAACAGTGGGTCCATTGGGTCAATGGACACATGCACTAAAAATTTCTACTGACCCAAGATGTACCAATAGCATCTATAGAATTGATGAATAGAATAAATCCCACATTGCTTCCCTGCCTGTGGAGTAAGAACTAACATAGGAGAAAAGGGCCAAAGACTCTGAAACTGCTGTTCCTCATCTCCCAATTTCCCAAAACAATATGTGTTGTACTTTGTTAGGAAAATGAATGTACTGACCTGGAGGCAAAGAGAGAGGAAGCTACTGTGATCCAGAAATAGGTGACAGGGTAGAATAAGGATAAATTGAGAATTAAGTTAAAATATATCTTTAACAGCTGTGTCTGCTTCAAAGGATTAGGGGAACAACAGAAGAAAATTAAACATCAAACAAAAATTAAAGGTATATATAACTGCTATAGTAAAAAAGAATGTTTATGCAGTGACGGAAATAGTGCAAGTAATAAGACCTGGCGAACTCAAACACTGAAGGAAGGCAATCTTTGGGGAAGACTACCAAGCTAAGTACATGTAATTTCTTACTGGATGGGTTAGACTTATGGAGCTACAGGAACAGGAGGAGAAAGGAAGAGGAGAAGGAAGATAGGCATTCAATAAAGTACATTCAAAACATGCCATACATTTCTCCCAAGATTGCAACAATGCAGACAAAAAGCATGAGATGGGATTAGGGAAAGAACAGTAATGTTAACTGTGGCCTGTCCCCAGTATGGGGTGTCTGCTGGTAATAGAGAATAATTTCTCTCTCTAGGCAGATTTCTTTTAATACATTGTGATTCCTCCATGAAGTTGTTAGAGAAGAAATGGAAATGGAGTGGTTTTAAATATTCAAGGATCCCTTATGGGGAGAAAGTGTCATCAAACTGTTGTCATTATAGCAAATTTGGACCTAGGAACAGGTCAGAATTAATTTCTTTATGGATGATGTCTATCATCTGATTTTAAAAATCGGTTCATAGCATCTGGTTAACTGGCATGGACTGATTAGATTTTGGTATGAAACTAAGGTGAATTTTTCTTCTAGTCTGTGTTCTAAAATATAGTGTTCAATAAATATTAGGTAGGAATATCATTAGAAGTAATATTTTTGCTACAGTGCCTTGAATAAGTATAGAGCTAGAACTTTGGTATCCTCCTGACCTTTTGAATTATTAAGCAATTTTGAGGTAGATTTTTAAATAAATTTCAGCATATGAATTTGGATATTCCAATGGAACCCCATCCATTATAATGAATAAAGTCCAAACTGAAGCTAAAGAATGACAATCTAAATAAACTCAAGATCAGACCATTACTTGAGACTTTAATGCGTCTTTGCTTCCCAGCTGCCCTTCAATCCTTCTAGAAAGTACTGGCTTTACATCAATTATGGATTATAAGATACTTATCACTTTGTATTTATTTATTTTTAAAATAATTTTTGCTTATTTTTGAAAGAGAGAGAGAGACAGAATAAATGGGGGAGGGGCAGAGAGAGAGGGAGACAGAAACTGAATCAGGTTCCAAGCTCTGAGCCTGTCAGAGCCTAATGTGGGGCTCAAACCCACAAACTGTGAGATCATGACAAGCCGGTAGGTCGCTTAATGGGTTGAGCCATCCAGCCACCCTGATAATTATCATTTTTAAATTACTGTCTTGATATTTTCACTGATCCTGAGGCCTTGGTCTTATCAGAGCTGACTAATCTGTTTTCCAGATCTAAGAAAGAGACCAAGTGCTTTTCTGGGGACAAGCCTGCTTAGCTTCCATACGTGGCCTTGTTTGCTGACATGTATTGGAAACCTGCCTAGAAAATAAAGCCAGTTAAGCAATGGGAAACAGAGGCAAGAGATGAGGTGAAAAAGATTTCATAGTGAAGACCCTGGTTCCATTGGTACTGAGGCTTTACTACTCCATTATTTTCTCTAGAATTATATGAGTTTTCTAATAAGAGCTTTGGGGCCACAGCTAGTTGGATTTGGGATTTCTTCCATTCTTTGTATTAAAGTAAAAAAAAAAAACAGAGAAGGTAAATTTTAAAGGCTTTTATTTTCCCAAAAAAGGAACTGCAATACAACTTTTTCAACTCTAAATTAATATTCAAAAATAGATATTACTTGAAATTGGGAGCGAAATGGTAAAATTAATATATCAGTGATTTTGCTGTTGCTGAAATCATTTTATTTGAGATGCATTACCATTTATTTCATTAGATGAAAGCTCCAGTAGGGAAGGGAGCTTATCCATTTGGTTTTCTGCTCATCCTAAATATCTAGTCCAAGAACTCAATAAATATTTGTGACTCCTTAAATGTACTATGCATCTTATACAAATCACTAGGATTTAGGATGTAAAATTCAATCAGAATAGTAACAGGAGAGAAACTCTGCCTAAAGAAAGGTATAGTTTTGACATTGACTTATTAAAGTCCTCTTACAATTCTTTTAAGTATTGGAACTTCTTATTTTAAAGAATTGGAACTTCTTTTAAGCTTCTGGAACTAATAGAAAATAGATTTTGAAGACTATTTCAAGGTTCAGCCACCCACATTATTGGTCATATAAGAAATGGTACAAGTTGAGGAAGTTACTTTACATGTTTTTACATGGAAATGGCATCAGATTTTCCCTGATTTTCAGCAACTCTTCTCCCTGAGAACATAGTGAACAGTGGCTTTGCTGATAAGCTAAGTAACTTAACAAAATGAACTAAACAGTAAGTGAGAGATACTCTTCCTTTCCTCACTCAACAAATAATTCATTTACGTTATACAGTGAGTTGGGGCACTCAGTATGTCTTAAAGGAAGACGTGGATGGGAGAAGCTTTCTTTTTTGCTTTCCAGAAATGTAAGCTGTTTTGAATTTGATACGTTATTCCATTGGCCAATATTCTTTTTCCCATTCAGAAACTTCAAGTGACAGGTCCTATTTCCTAGGAAATAAATCTATTTTTTAGGAGTTCTTGTAATACCTGTCCTTAGAACATCATAATTTCATTATTATTTTTAAGAATATTGATGTTTAGGTAGAAAAATCAAACTCTTACCAAAATAAAAGATACAAAATAGAAGGAAATATTGTTGTGAAAAATTAAACAAATACCTTTTAGTAGAGCAGGTAAGGAATATTTCTTTTTTATTTTTTTGAGAGACAGAGACAAGACAAAGCACGAGCAGGGGAGGGGCAGGGAGAGGGAGAGGGAGACACAGAATCCAAACCAGAGCCTAAGGTGAGGTTTGAACCCACAAACACGAGATCACGACCTGAGCTGAAGTCGGACACTTAACCGACTGAGCCACCTAGGCATCCCAAGAATATTTCTTTAACTACTGTATCTGGCTCCAAAATATCCTTAAAAAAGGAATTCAAAAGAATAATTGTACAAGAAATGTTAGCAAAATAATTTTAACAATTGAGCAAAAAATTAGATTATTTGCTAATAAATTTATTATATTCTAAATTAATATTAAAATTCAAAATAGTCCCTATAATTGATCAAATCAATATGGAAACAATTTGAGGAGGTTTTGTGAAGTCTCTTTGTTGTAAGAGCTCTGACTCTTAAGAGCCCTAGAAATTAAGCATTAGCTAAGAAAAAGAAAATATATGTAAGACCTATGTAAAGAAACCCTAAACTCTACTAACCAACATAAAGACAAACTTAAAGTTCTTAACCAATTTCTCATTCAAAAGAAAATAAAAATTATGCCATTTTCAAATTAAGTTCTATTAGGGGTACGATGACTTAGTAGATATTAAGGGCAAGAAAAATAGTAGCAATAGAAGAAAATAACCACAGAGCAGTGTTACCAGGAACACAGATGCTAGAAAGTTACACATGTTCACACCAGCACAACTAGGATATGGGTTGCTTCTGTTATCAAGGAGCTCATTTCCTATCAATGGGAAGGAATGACAGTAAAATGTGTGGGAGGGAAAAACAAGTTTGGGGAGCTAAAAAGTTGAGGGACTACTGTGCCACTATCAGCTTTCTGTCTGTAAGATGTGCCCCAAGCTGGGGAGAATACCAGAAGAAGTAGGGCTTCTCAGAAAAATGGATTCTTTTCCAGGGAATCCAGGCATTTCCTGATGAGGGCAGGGCAATTTCAAGAACAAACTGTAATATCTTGTCAAGCCAGAAAGCAAAAGAAGTATTTAAAAAATGAAGGAGAAATGTCAAATGGACACAGAAGCATCATTGAGGGTCTCCTACTGGTCGAATCTGGGACAATTTAAACATAAAAATAAGTAATGACTATAATACGTTACAAACTAATGACCAAATGTAGAAACCAAGACTCCATACTAATATAAATTAATACATGAATAAGTATTTACATAGTTTCAAATGTTCGATCTACAAAATACTTATTTATTACAATGGATAAAGGAGTAACTTTCCAGTGAAGAAGTCTGGCAGACAACACACTCGTCAGATGATCCAAGAGAAGATCATCACAATGGGGAAAATGATGCACCGCTTGATAAGGCACCATGATAGGAACACGGTATCGCTTCGCTCCCTTCCTGCCAAAGATGTGTAACCGGAATCCAATCAAAAGAACAAATGGAAGTCTACTCTACAAAATAACTGACCCACTGTCTTCAAAAGCTTTGGGGTCGTGAAGATTAAAGAACTGCTCCAGATGGAATATGACTATTAAATGCAAGGCATATTTCTGAACTCGGCTCCACTAGCCTTGACTCCAGCCTGTACCACATGTCTTCATTCTTCTGGATTAGCAAGGTGCCTGAGGCCCTTTGTGTGTGTGTGTGTGTGTGTGTGTGTGTGTGTGTGTGTGGCCAAAATTCAGGACAAGTTCAACTGCACAAGTGTAGTTCAAGCTCCCCTCTCACTTCACATCTAAAATATTGGCTTATGCATGTCACAAGGCTAAGCCCAATTTCAAGGGGTGGGAACACACATGGATGTATAATAATGTTACAACTGGGCGGTGAAGAACCGAGATCAGTACTTCAACCTACCACACTTACTGTGTGCCTTATGCTTTCTTAGACCCATATGTGGCCTGGCATACGATGATGAACTCCCTATCTCAGGCACGATTTAGTGCTGCTCACATTTTTGACCCCAAGGAAGATACTTATTCTTTTTTTTTTCTTTTATTTAATTTTGAAATAGAGAGAGAAAGAGAGATTGAGAGAGAGAGAGAGAGAGAGAGAGAGAGAGAGAGAGTGGGGGAGGAACAGAGAGAGAGGTGGACACAGAATCTGAAGCAGGCTCCAGGCTCTGAGTTGTCAGCACAGAGCCCTATGTGGTGCTCTAACCCACAGACCACAAGATCGTGACCTGAGCCAAAGTCAGACCCTTAACTGACTGAGCCACCCCGGCTCCGCAGAAGATGCTTATTTGCAGTGATCTTTTCCTGTTACATATTGTTTTCTACCCTTGTTGATAAACAGTCTACCATGTCAATGTTCACTAACAATATTGGTTCTAGGAAAAGGTTGCCTCCTGCACTTTGACCTTATTATAAAAACTGCAAACATTTTACATCATCAGTTTTATGTTTATTCCAGTCTGGATAAATATTCACAGATGTGATTTAAAAGAAAAAAAAAAAAACAGGCGTGAACAGGGGTGCTTATTACAACATAGAAAATCCCAAAGGTCCCTCAACAAGGCAGGAGCTAAATAATGCTGGCATTTCCATGGCAGTTAAAAAAAAATAGAGTAGAGTTAAAAAAATAATAATAAGATAATGGTGAAATGAGCTGGCTTTTGAGTCATTAATGCCTGGGTTTAATGTCCTGCCTTCAGCATATAGAAGCTCTGTGACCAGATGAAAATTACCTAACTTATCCAAGTCTTAATATCCTCTTCGGGGGGGAGGGGGGGAGGGGCGCTTGGGTGGCTCAGTCGGTTAGGTTTCGGACTTCGGTTTGGGTCATGATCTCACAGTCTGTGAGTTTGAGCCCCACATCGGCCTCTGTGCTGACAGCCTGGAGCCTGCTTCAGATTCTGTGTCTCCCCCTCTCTCTCTCTGACCCTCCCCCACCCATGCTTTGTCTCTCCTGCTCTCAAAAATAAATAAAAACATAATTTTTTTTTTTAAATATCCTCTTCTCCAAAACCAGGTAGTGAGGAACACATATTCTATGGGATTGTCTGAGAATTAAAACAAGTGATGCTCATAAAACAGTATCTTGCCTGGCCCATTTCAAAAGCTCCTGGGGCTTCACACTACATTGAAAATTACTATTTACTGATTATGTATTATTAATGTTGAGTACAATAGGGAAGTCACTCTATTACCAGTTTAAAAGAAACAAATAGTTCAATGAACTGGTATAAATTGTTCTAAAACTTAGTTACATATCAATATATACATATATTACTACATATATATCAGCTATATATATATATATGTATATACACATATATACAACACTATTTAAAATTATATATGAAAATGTACAAATAAATATATTTATATGTCATTGAGAAATTAATGAAATCAAAGTAGTAATTTAATTAAATGTTTGGAAGACAAACAAAATTAGATTATCCTTTCCCAAAGTATTTTAGAACATTATTCTATGTATTTAATTAATTGTCTATAAATAAAAATTCATTTTAACATGTAAAATCAAAGATTTGAAGAGAATATGAATTAGTTAATACTTCTTTGGTACAAGGATAAGAACAGAAACAATAAAAATACCATAATTTTCTACCTGAACATCACTTCTTTCTGTAACAAAGCAACACTATGTCAACTTGAAAGCATAAAAATAGTGGAAAGTTACATTTTAAGTGAATGTATCTAAATAATTTAAGTAAAATATTTTCAATAAAAACATAAAAATCTGGGGCGCCTGGATGGCCCAGTCGGTTAAGCGTCCGGCTTCGGCTCAGGTCATGATCTTGCGGTTTGTGAGTTCGAGCCCCGCGTCAGGCTCTGTGCTGATGTCTCCAGAGCCTGGAGCCTGTTTCAGATTCTGTGTCTCCCTCTCTCTCTGCCCCTCCCCTGCTCATGCTCTGTCTCTATGTCTCTCAAAAATAAATAAACGTTAAAAAAAAAACACATAAAAATCCCTATATTATTGTTTAATATTAAAATAAATGTTAGGAGTTCTGTTTAATCACCTGAAAAAAAGGAGTTATTTTCTTTAATACTACACACATTTTTCATTATTTGTAAAATAAGAAGCTCTTAAAATATTTACTCACAATATTTTGCTTTATTATGTAAATTGTACTTCAAGTAAAGTAAAAGTCTCCACTAGTTTCTAATTAATTTTCTTAATTGGACCAAATAATATCAAATACATTTAATTTCACTGTGTTTGCAATTACTCCTTTTGATCTCTCACACACTTGTAACGGAAGCACTTTGTCCAACCCAGTTTAACGTTGTCAGGTATAGGAATTAACTTAATTATTTCTCTCCTGCACTTATTAATTAATTCAAAATTATTTATTATATATTTATGCTGGGCAAGGAATAAGATATAGTACTTTCTCATTCCTATATAAGACTTATGAAAGTCTTATACTTTCCTTTGGGCTACAGCAGGGATATAAATCATACACACATGCACACACACATGCACAGAAAAATATTTCCAGCTTAGTGTAATATTCCTATATTTATACATTTATTTAATTTATTAATATACCCAACTCTATTTCTATTTATTGAGTATTTTTATATGCAAAGTACCTTATATTATATGGCAAGATGAAATAAATGAATAGAAAATCTTTTCAAGTAGATAAATAAGTAAAACATAAGGTCGTGATAAGTGGCATGAAGATAATAAAAGCCAATAAGATGATGGATAAAGGAAAAAAAAACTATTCTGTGATGTATAAAACTATAACATTTTACTCACTATTATTTTATATCATATGCTTCCAAAATTTTTGAAAATTAATTTTTGTAGTGTATTTTTGAGAGAGAGAGTGAGACAGAGCATGAGCAGGGAAGGGGCAGAGAATCCGAAAACAGGCTCCAGGCTCTGAGCTATCTGCACAGAGCCCTACAGGGGGCCTGAACCCATGAACTGTGAGATCATGACCTGAGCCAAAGTCAAATGCTCAACTGACTGAACTACCCAGTTGCCCCTTGAAAATTAATTTTTAAAAGTCACTACATCTGAGGTGAAGTTTGACTTTTTTAAATAAATATATAATTAGACCTCAATTTATACAAGGTCATTTAGAACTTGCTCGTTGGCATTCCAAGACACAATTGGTCTGATATAATGCAATATGATTTTTTTAATATGCACTTTTTGTGTATGTATTCCAATTTTGGGTGCTATCAATCTAATATTTTTCCTTTTAAGATATTATTTCCTATTACGAAGGTTTAAATATATAAATGCTTTTAAAGTAAAATATAAATAAAACAATATTATTATAATATAAATATAAATAAAAAGGTATGCCATTCCATTCCAAATGCAAATTGTATAATGTATTAATTTTTATAAGCACAAGTAACATATCAAGCTTATGGAAATATACAGAAGAAATCTTTGCCTCCTAATATTAAATCAAGGATTTGAAAACTTTACATTAAAATATTTTTGTTAATTTATTTTCCTCTACTCTTTACTACAGATAAGCACTGTAATAAATCTTTGTTGGTTGAAACTTTGTTTCTCATAAAACGTATCTCAATTATTTGTTGCATTATCTACCTAAGCCTCTATTAAACACATGTCTTAATGCACATATGTATTCATTAATGTATTATCCTATCATTCATTAAATGCTTAGTTAATGAAGATCTTCTAGATGTAGGATGATGTACTGGGAATATGAATGGACATTAAAATCAGTGATGTCTGGAAGACTTTTATTTAGTATTTAGAATTTAACTTCACTGAATCTCAGAATTATAGTTCATCATAAAGTACTAATGGCCTCTAGGCTGTCATGAAAATATTCTTCAGAATAATTTGACACATCACTATGGTGTGGTTTCCTCTGAAACATCACCACAATACCTTTTAAGACTCATTAAAAGGAGGGATTCCAAAATATAAATGGAGTTCAGATGTTCTGCAGTTAAGAAAACAATAATGTCTATGAGACCATTTTAGGAAACTTCATAATATTCCAGACCTCAGTTATCTCTCTCTACTGTCCTAAATGCACTATACAAGCAAACTCCATCCCTTGGTTACTAATAAACACACGCCCATCCAGCCTAGTCTCTATTTCAATTGTTTTTTCTAATTCTAAAATTTGAAAATTCATTTCCATTACTTATAGGTGATTTGGATAACTCCTCCCTCCCTGGCATTCTCCAACACACTCACACACACACACACACACACACACACACACACACACCTCTCAAACTCCCAAATGATACAAATTATTGGTAAAATTAGTCTCTACTTTCTATGGAAACATGGCTTCCAATCAATTCCTCTGAGCACCCTTAAATACTAGCAATCATCACGTCTGCCTTCATTCTACCAGACATTAAAGGACTCCCCAGGGAAATGGGTTCTCAACATTACTAGCACCTAATACTTTTTCTTGACTGTAATAATAGTAACAGCAATGTCAAAAACAATAGTGAAAAACAATAAAGCTGAGTCTCTGATAATTTATTAGCATATATATTAATCAATGCAATGAAACTAAAGTTGGCTATTATATTCATCTTTTACAAATGAGCTAAGTGATTAAGAGAGAATTAAATAATTTGCCAAAGGTAACATTGTCAGTCTATGCCTAGATATATTATTCTGGAGCGTAATTTGAATGCTTTTTCCATACTGCCGTCGTATGTTAAAGCTTTTACTAAATTTATTATTCTTATTCTTATTATTA
Source organism: Paguma larvata (assembly GCA_030068075.1). NCBI lineage: Eukaryota > Metazoa > Chordata > Mammalia > Carnivora > Viverridae > Paguma > Paguma larvata. The sequence goes on along the minus strand of CM057839.1, from coordinate 21,887,755 downwards.
TTATTATTGCAGTTGGGTACATTTATATTTCAATTATTTAGATTGTTACATTTTAGAGAGAAAAGTTTATATGATTTTTATCTATCATCTATCTATTGTCATGCTTGGTAGAATGGTCTATTAAAAATAATATTCCTTATGTATTTACTGAATTTAGTAGTTAGTAGAAAATAAGTCATAAGTATTACAAGAATACTTCATTACACTGTTTTTCAAAATTAGCTTTATTTCCCATAAACTCATTTCATTTAATGCTAAAATTAAATATACTTAATTTTTACACTTGGGGAGAAGTGGATAAAAGTGGAAAAGAGTTCTGATTTTGTCAAAAGCCCACTAATAACTCCTGTATAAATTCTGTTAAATTTCAAATCAGATTTATTTTAAATGCAAGCATGTAGGATGTGATCTTGACAAGCTTCTGAAAAACTCTTATCAGAGTCTGGTTGCTCTGGTGATCAACCATCTGTTTATACAATTGTAATTTTATTTCTCTCAGAATATTAGAATAAAAAGTAATTGAGGGCTACTATGTTTGTTTTTTCATCATACTATTTTGTTATAGGTTATTAGTATTGGAAACTAGGAAGTATGATCATCTAAATAGTTTTAAGAAGAGAGATTTTGAAATATCTGAAATTTAAAGGTTATGAATTTTAATAGTTTATGATAATTTGCTGATAAAATCATTTTGCTTAGTATGTAAAAATTAGTGTAAATATAATTTTTTAAATTTAAGTATAGCTGACACAAATGTTACATTAGTTTCAGGTGTGCAACAACTCTATATGTTATGCTCACCACAATGTAGCTACCATCAGTCACCATAAAATGGTATTACATTACTATTGACTATATTTCATATGCTGTATGTAGCTTTCATCCCTGTGAATTATTCGCTCCCTAAGCTGGTACCCCCCACTTCCCTTCACCCATTTTACCCGCCCCTCTACTCCTCTTCCCTCTTGCAACCACCAAAATTTATACCACCTTGGAAACCAAATCTTTATCCATTCATCTATCTATGGACATTTAGGTTGCATCCATATCTTGGCTATTGTAAATAAACAGAGAATAAACCCTAATGAAAAATTAGTGTTTTTGTTTTCTTCAGATTTGTTTCCTACCCAGTTGTGGAATTATTGGATTGGAAGGTATTTCTATTTCTAACTCTTTGAGGAACCTCGGCACTGTTTTCCACAGTGGTTTCATCAATATGCATTCCCATCAACAGTGAATGAGGGTTTCCTTTCCTCCACAGCTCACCAACCCTTGTTATTTCTTACCTTTTTTATATTGATCATTCTGACAGGTGTAAGGTTATACTTCATTGTAATTTTGATTTGCGTTTACCTGATGGTTAGTGATGTTGAGCATATTTTCGTGTGCCTGTTGGCCATTGCTTGTTTTCTTTGGAAAAATGTTTATTCCAGGTCTCTGCTCATTGTTTAATCAATTTATTTGGATTTTTTGTTTGGTGTTCAGCTGTATAAGTTCTCTATGTTTTATTATTATTGGAGTATAATTGGCATGCAATGCTTTAAATTTTTTTTTAATGTTTATTTTAGTTTTGAGAGACATAGAGGCACAGCGTGAACAGGGGAAGGGCAGAGAGAGAGGGAGACACAGAATCGGAAGCAGGCTCCAGGCTCTGAGCCGTCAGCACAGAGCCCGACGCGGGGCTCGAACTCACAGACGGTGAGATCATGACCTGAGTTGAAGTCGGCCGCCCAACCGACTGAGCCACCCAGGCGCCCCTGCAATGCTTTATTAGCTCCAGTTGTACAACATATTTAACAGTTCTATATATATTTATATATTCTTTACATATTTTTATATTAACCCCTGATCAGCTATATCATTTAAATACTCTCTGATATAGTAGGCTGCTTTTTTTGTTCTTTTCAAGATTTTCTTCACTGGACAAAAGCTTTTGGTGTAATGTCAATAATTTATATTTGCTTCTGTTTCCCTTTCCTGAGAAGGCATATCTAGAAAAATGTTGCTAAGTCTAATGTCCAGGAGATTACTGCCTATGTGTTCTTTAGAGAGTTTTATGGTTTCGGGTCTCATATTTAGGTGCTTAATCAATTTTTAATTTATCTTTATGTGTGGTGTAAGAGTGGTCCAGCTTTATTCTTCTGTAAGTAGCTGTCCAATTTTCCCAGCATCGTTTCTCGGAGAGATGGTCTTTTCCCCACAGTATATTCTTGCCTCCTTTGTCATAGATTAATTGACCATATAAGCCTGGATTTATTTCTGTGCTCTCTATACCTGTTCCATTGAAATTAAATAGATGTATAAGTAAAGGAAATGGAATGTTTTTATTTTTAATTTTAAGGGAATCTTGCAAAATGATTGTGACAGGGAGGTATGCCAAGTTGAGATTAATATAAAGATGACAATAATTATAATGGAAACAATTATTTGTTGTATAGTGCATTTAGGAAAGAGAAAATTGGGAAAAGAGATAGAGGAAGAAGAGAAAAAATAAATCCTGAGAAAGTGACAAATGTCTAAAATTTGTTTTTCTAAATTCTAAAGAAAATTTATCCAATATTTTATTTCTTTAACTCTTTATTGAATGGCAAAGAAGAGATTTTCTTGAAAATTTCTGTTAAAATTTCATATATGTTTGACAACTAAGCAACATTGGGAGTGACGTGAAAGGGAGAAATTGGAGCAGAAAAAAGGGAGCAAACTTATTGAGGTGAAATTTTCTTTAATTTTGTAAATTTTATAAAATTATTGTGACTCTATATAAACATTACTAAGACCCTCTCTGTGCCCAGAAAGAGGCCCATACAAGTGAAAGCCACAGATTCTGAGCTTTATGACCCTCTCAGTAATTCAGACTCTGCTCATTACATATTTTTCTTAGCTTTACTGAGGTATATTTGATAAAGAAAAAAATTCACACATTTAGTATACACATCTTGGAGATTTTCTCAATCTCTAATTAATATGTAAAACCAAGAGACCTGTTGAAATTTCATATGTTTGACAACTAAACAATGTAAGTTGATCAAGATTCTTTTTAATTTAGATCATTACATGTCATTACCCACTTGCTATTTTAGTGTTCTATTGCTCCCAGAACAAATCGCCATGAATGTAGTGACTTAAAAAAAAGCAAATTTATTACATTTCAGTTCTCTAAGTCCAAGTGAGACACAGGTCTTCCTTGCCTAACATCAAGGTGTGGGCAAGGCTTCATCCGCTTCTTTTTATTTTATTTTTTATTATTATATTATGTTATATTATTATTTTATTTTTTAATTTATTGTCAAGTTAGCTAACTTGCAGTATGTAAGGTGTGCTCTTGGCTTCAGAGTAGGTTCCCATGAGTCATCACTTACATAAAACAATCCGTGCTCATCCCAACAAGTGCCCTCTTCAGTTACCATTACTCATTTTCTCTGCCCCCCTCAACCCCTCACTCCCTTCCAGCCTCAGTTTATTCTCTGTATTTAAAAATCTCGCATGGTTTGCCTCCTTCTCTGTTTGTAACTATATAGATATATATTTTTTTCTTTCCCTTCCACCATTGGCCTTCTCTTAAGTTTCTCAACTTCTGTGTATGAGTGAAAATATTATATCTGTCTTTCTCTTACTGGCTTATTTCACTTAGCATAATACCTTCCAGTTCCCAGTCGATGGATCTTTGGACTCTTTCCATAATTTGGCTATTGTCAATATCACTGCTCTAAACATTGGGGTACATGTGCCCCTATGAATCAGCACCCCTCTCTCCTTTAGATAAATACTTAGTAGTGCTATGGCTTGGCCATATAGTAATTCCATCTTTAGTTTTGTTTTGTTTTGTTTTGTTTTGTTTTGTTTTTAGCAAACTTCACACTGTTTTCCAGAGTGGCTGCGCTAGTTTGCAAAAATGTTTATACTACCCAAAGCAATCTACACATTCAATGCAATCCATATCAAAATAGCACCAGCATTCTTCTCAGAGCTAGAACATACAATCCTAAAATTTGTATAGAACCAAAAAAGACCCAGGATAGCCAAAGTAATGTTGAAGAACACCAAAACAGAGGCATCACAATCCCAGACTTTAGTTTCTACTATGAAACTGTAATCATCAAGACAGTATGGTATTGGGACAAAAACAGACACAACGATCAATGGAATAGAATAGAGAACCCAGAATTGGACCCATAAATGTTTGGCCAACTAATCGTCAATAAAGGAGGAAGGAGTATCTAATGGAAAAAAAGACAGTCTTTTTAGCAAATGGTGATGGGACAACTGGATAGCAACATGCAGAATAATGAAAGTGGACTACATTTTTAATCCATACACAAAAATAAATTCGAAATGGATAAAAGACCTACATGTGAGACAGGAAACCATCAAAATCCTAGAGGAAAAAAGGGAACAAGCTTTTTGAACTCGACCGCAGAAACTTCTTAATTGACACGTCTCCAAAGGCAAGGAAAATAAAAGCAACAAATCAAGATAAAAAGCTTCTGCACAGCAAAGAGAACAATCAACAAAACTAAAAGGCAACCAATGGAATAGGAGAAGATATTTGCAAATGACATATTGGTAAAGGGTGAGTATCCAAAATTTATTCAAAACTTACCAAGTCACCTGGGTGGTTCAGTCAGTTGAGTGTCCGACTTGGCTCAGGTCATGATCTCTCATGGTTGTTGGGTTTGAGTCCCACACCAGGCTCTGTGCTGATAACTGAGAGCATGGAAGCTGTTTCGGATTCTGTGTCTCGGTTTCTCCCCTATTTGTGCTCTGTCTCTCTCTCTCCCTCAAAATAAATAAACATTCAAAAATTTTAAAAAGAAAAAAAAAGAACTTACCAAACTCAACGCCCCCAAAAAACAAATAATCCAGTGAAGAAATGGGTAAAAGACATGAGTAGACACTTTTCCAAAGAAGACATCCAGATGGCCAACAGACACATGAAAGATGCTCAACATTGCTCATCATCAGGGAAATACGAATCAAAACTACATTGAGATATCACCTTACACCATTCGGAGTGGCTAACATGAACAACTCAGGCAACAACAGATGTTCGTGAGGATGTGGAGAAAGGGGAACCCTCTTGCATTGTTGGTGGGCTTCATCCCTTTCTAAAGAGTATCAGGAGAATCCATCTCCTTGCTCATTAGGGTTATTCAGTCCCTTGCAGTTGTAGGACCAGATGTTCTGGATTCTACAGATCTCCCACGTTCCTTGACTCAGGGACTTCTTCCTCTATCTTTAGAGCTAGATATGGTGATTTGATGCCTTTCATTTGGTATCTCTCTGATCTACTCTTCTGACTTCCTTCTTTGCAATTAAGGATCCTGTGATTAAAATGGGTTCACCTGAAAAATCTAGGAAAATCCTATTGAAGTCCTTAACCTTTTTCATACCTACAGAAATCAAACCTACACAAGCTCTTTTGTCATGACGGTACATATTTACAGTTTCAGGGGATTAAGTTATGGAGATGTTTGGAATGCTATTATTACCCTCTGGTATCATTTTCCTCTAGAAAATCTTGGCAAATAAGGGAAAATAATATCATAAGTCTGAATAGTAATATATGTCAAGTCCAGAGTAAGAAAGCTGTGAATATAAAATTTACTAATAAGTGGGAGTCAACTATCACCCTAAATTTATTCTAGGTACATGTGCCATAATTATAGCTGCCATGTAAAATTATGTGAAGCAAGAACTCTTTTGCAAATATGGAAATGAAATATGTGTACTGTTTTTAGGCATAACAGAAAAGCAAAGAATATAAACACCAAAAAATAAAATAATTTTTAATTGCCATAGTTGTACTCAGAGAAGAAACATTTTTAATATACCAGTATTATTTCAGAGAGCTTTTATAATTCACAAGAATAATCACCTCCAATAGGCCAGATTTTACATATTCCACACAAGTAAGACACTGTAATGGAGAAGCAATCATAACTCAGAGACAGCTTTAGCAAGTTGTTTCTGCAAAGTGGTCCGTAATATAATAAAATACAGAAACACACAGAGTTTCTCAGGATCATTGCAACATAAACAGATAAAAATCTAGCAATAATTAGAAATTAACATATTTACTGTAGTAGTTTAACTTCCATTTGATCAACCTAAAAGAGAGACAAAATCAAATAGTTTCTGTACAAGAATCAAAATGGCCTTTGAATCATAAGGTCAGTTCTCTTAAATTAGATGGTTACTGCAGAAAAAATTAAATGCCTACATAAAAGTATTTTATGTCATTTGTAGACTAGCCTTATACATGAAATATACATTTTTCATAATATTCTTTTTTAAATGTTTATTTATTTTTGAGAGAGAGAGAGGCAGAGAATGAGGGAAACAGAGGATCCAAGCAGGTCTGTGCTGACAACAGAGAGCCCTATGTGGGGCTCCAACTCACACACTGTGAGATCATGACCTGAGTTGAAACTGGACACTTAGCCGACTGAGCCACACTGGTGCTCCAGTAATATTCTTGACCTAACACATAAATTATCCTTGGTTCTTTGTTTATCAAATATCTTTTCTTATCCTTCCTCTTTGGGAGTGAAAAATAAGTTATGCTTAATATTAGTAATATCATCATAAAAAAGTGACCCCAGGAAATTTAAACTCTTAAATGAAAACAAAATTTTAATCAAAGAATTGTTTTGACTGAATTTGCAAAGTAAGAATGGGCCTGAACTGTACTTAAGGTGATTAAAAAAAATAACATATAATGACCATCTTTTTAAATGATCTAAAATTCTTTAAAAAAAAAAAAGCAGACTACAAATTAATAAATAGACAAATTTTGTATTATATGTTGACTAATCAAAAGAGTTTCAGGATTATTTGGTCCTTAAACATTTCAAGCCAATTCATAATTTGCTCACTTCCACCAAATTGTGCTACCTTAAAAATTCCATCTGGTTTTTAACGGAAATTAATAGGTAAGGCTATTTAGTGTATGTGCTCATGTGTGGTTCTACATATATTTTCAAAGGGCACACTAATAATTATTTAAGGAAAAGAAACAATTTAAGAATGTTGTTCTATTCAATATTTGAAGTCCACTCCTCTGAATTAAGAGTTGACTCTAATGGGACCTGCCTGGGTGGTTCAGACAGTTAAGCTTCTGACTTCGGCTCAGGTTATGATCTCAGAGTTTGTGAGTTTGAGCCCTGCGTGGGGCTGTATGCTGGCTGCTCATAGCCTGGAGTTTGCTTTGGATTCTGTGTCCCTTGCTCTCTTCCCCTTCTCTCTCTCTCTCTTCTCTCTCTCTCTCTCTCTCTCTCTCTCTCTGTCTGTCTCTCTCTCAAAATAATAAATAAAGTTTAAAAAAAAAGAGTTTGCTTTTATGTTACAAGCATGTGACAGTTTCAAATGTCCTCTCAACTAAGCTCCACATAGTCCCATCAGGTAAATTAATGTCCATTAGGAAGAATTACATTTTTTTTTTCAATTTCATACCAGCAGAATTATGCTGACTGCACTTAATGATACGAGTTCTTCCAGTTATCCATATGGGACCTACCACGTTTCCTGTAACTAGAGTAAAAACCAATTGAAACATAGTCCATTCATTATAATGTAAACACACATGTGCCTGCACACACATACATACAAAATAGGAAAAATGATTATACCACTTTGTTTTATAACTCGATTCTTGCTTTACTGTGTCAGCATGATGGTGTTGGTCTAGAGAGTGCAGCCATTTTTCATAAACAAATTTGCTAGGAACATTATAACATGACATTCTTAAGATACAGTCATCCATCCAACTATGCAAAGGACTAAGAATTACCTTGTTACTTTTAAGATGGTACACAACAGTATTTCCCTGAAACGTTAAATGATGTATAATGTTAGTTTTATAGATCATCCTAGTTCATATTAACTTAATATCAGACAGTAAGAGAAGTAGAGAATACCAGGTGTTTAACATCATTGATAGTATAAATATTTCATAAACTCTGTTAATGTCACCCGGAATGTCAAGAAAATATAGCTGAATGATTTTGCTTCAAAACTAACTTAAGATATTGGGAATTTTTGTCCTCCATGATGCAGATATCTATGCTACAATATATGTGTATAAGGGAAAAGAAAACTTTCCCTTTTTCTCCTATTATGTTAGATGAAGATTAAAATGACAACATTCCCTACACACACACACACACACACACACAAACACACACGCACACACTGAACAGTTTAGAAATATCTACACTTACCATATCTATTATTCATGTTATTACATGTTATTCAGTTAACACACGGGCACCTGTGTGGCTCAGTTAGCTAAGCATCAGACTTCAGCTCAGGTCATGATCTCATGGTTTGTGAGTTCAAGCTCCACATCAGGCTCTGTGCTGACAGTGTAGAGTCTGCTTGGGATTCTCTCTATCTTCCTCTCCTTCTGCCTCTCCCTCACTTGTGCTTTCTCTCATAAATAAATCAGTAAACTCAAAAAATTAACACAATATTAAATGTCACAATTACATACTCAAGGATTTTAACAAGGCAATCCCAGAATTATATAGAGAATAATTCAACATCTAAAAGCACAACAAATTTGCCATGTTAAAAACTGAAATAATTTTCCTTCTCAACATATCCTCCACTTTTCATTATGTTTAGGATCCCTTATAATATTTTACGTATCTTAGACAAAGTTCTATAATCCATTTCCTATAGATAATTTCATACCTATAACTAAACTTATTGGAGAAAATTAATGATGAATTCAGAGATCGTCTACTTCTAAATAATGTCTTGTATTTTACATAATTGAATCTACAAAAAATAGAAGGAATATTGTGAATATCATCAGTACTGAGTAAGTTACTCTTCTTTAAACTTTTCAGGGCTTCTCCTTTGTTGAATTTCAGACAGCACTAGATATTATCAAAAGGCATATTAACTTGTGGTGATAGTGATAGGTTGTTTTGCTTTTTAATATAATATCACATTTGTAATTTCCTTATTAGGACACCACTTTCAAAAACATATGAGTGACACTGAGATAACACAAGTAGTCAGACTGACAAATTAAACTTACAAGAATTGGAGGTATTAAACATTACTAATGATTCAAATGATAGAAGTGATAAAAAAAAAAACAATACAGGTCAAACATGAAGTATGAGACAGACAACACAACTCTTAGTTTCTCCCTAGCTCTATTGGTGGGCACTCTGATTGAGATTGAGCATATGAGGTATCTAAAGCAGTATACGAGTGGTATACAAGGGACATCACCTTCAGAAAAGGGAACTATTTCAGTCAGAAAATATCTTCACATTTCTTTTGTCCAGGAATTGTGTATCTGTCATTGTTATTAAAAAGCAGTAGATCATACATTTCAAATTATGGATTATAAGCAATCTAGATAGGGCATATCCCATTAAAGATTTCATAAGAATGTTCTGTGGGCACATTTACAGAATACTTTTACTGAGCCTTTTTTGGTGTTTTCCCAAAGTTACAGACTAGTTGCTAACTACTTACCAAGCATGAAATTCAGAAAAGTATTATGGAGATTAATATGTTATAATGTTAGACATATATTCCTAAGAAAATGGATAGCCCTGAATTACCTTGTCTGTTTATTTTTTAAAAATCTGAAATAATATCACATCTCTCTCCTAAATCACATGGTAATTTTTAAACTTAAGCAAACTTTTTGCACTGAAAAGTTAAAGGGTTTATTCTGCTGTTTTTACAAGATTAATATAATTTATTTTAATCTGATGTCCAATAAAAAGGAATATATAAAATATGATAAAATATAATGGGGGAGTATAATATTAGCATGAATCACAAAACAGTAGAAAAATAAAAGCAATCCAAAGAGAATGATAAATTTTAATCTTAAAAATCTGTTCTATACTTTACTTTAAAAAATAAGTAAGAAAAACATTGTTTGTCAACTACCCAGTAATAATGGAGGATAATTTATCAAGGTCAGAAATGAATAAGAGGTTGAGAAGCACCTGGGTGACTTGGTCTTTTAAGCCTCTGACTTCGGCTCAGGTCATGCATGATCTCATGATTCGTGAATTCAAGTCCTGCAGGGACTCTCTGCTGTCAGTGCAGAGCCCACTTTTGATCTTCTATCTCCCTCTTTCTCTGCCCCTCTCTCGTGGGCATGCTCTCTCTCTCTCCGAAAAATAAATAAACATTTTAAAAAAAGGAAATGTATAAGAGTGAATATTTTTACAGTATTTAGAAACACATAATTATTGAGATACCTGGGTGGCTGAGTAGGTTAAGCGTCCAACTTTGGCTTAGGTCATTATGTCGCAGGTCATGGGTTTGAGGCCCACATCAGACTGTGTACTGACAGCTCAGAGCCTGGAGCCTGCTCGTATTCTGCGTCTCCCTCTCTCTCTCTGCCTCTCCCCTGCTTGCACTCTGTCTCTCTCTCAAAAATAAATAGATGTTAAAAAATAAATAAAGTTAGAAATAAATAATTATTAAAATATTTGGTTTGCCCCTTGACGAGAGAACTTAGAGCAACAACTGTCAGTTAAGTGTGATGCACTTGACAAAAAAGTAAATCAATAATTAAAAACATGGTAGGAAGAAAAGGGCACAGCACCCATATGCAACAAAGATGAATTGCAGTGCATCCAAAATGAATTGTACATGTTTTGAAAATTATAATTAATAGATCTACAGCATGACATAATGTAACCAACCCCATGATACGGTATGTCTAATTCACTCTTCTGAATTTACAGTTGGCAAACAAGTCATCAGAAATAACCTCTTGTACAAAACATCATGAACTGTATGAACTGACCTCATCAAATTCATTAGTCATATCCAATATTGCTCCTCCTTGGTAAGAAATATGCCTTAATGTTGGTGTTAAATTAGCTAATCTCCTTTTGTTGTTATTATCGATTTGTGTTTACCAACTACATCAAGAAAAAGATTGGGCAATTTTAGATAAGAGATCTTAGCTTAGATATATTGTATTTCAACTAGAACTGAAAATAATAAAATTTGAAAACATAGGACAGATTCTGGCAGATCTTATAATAATTTTTCTGAATGGCAGGAAGCACGACTCTATTTACCAAGATCACTGTGGAGCTTTTCCAACATCCGTACACAGTGCGTATTTGTTTATTTGATTCTCCAGCATATGACAAAATAGGCATGTGTATTTTGCCCCATCCCCTCTCAAGAAATCTTATTAAAGTGAAAATAAAGTGATGCAATAGAGAATAAACTCGCAAAAGCTGAGATTACTGAAAGAGAGCTATCAGAGTATGAACTATTTTAACTTTTTTTTTTTTAATGCATAAAGCTGTTAGAAGTGAGTTTACAAACGAAACTGAGGGGAAAAAAAAAAAAAAAAAAAAAAGCATCTGTCCAAAATAGATTCAGTATCAGACTGCTGTCAAACGGGAGTCAGTTCTCCAGGAAGAATCCTGGTGATTTTCCACACATGGTCTAAGCTCAGGAGGTCAACACTGGGGCTAAAAACAGGCCCTGGAATTAAAGCTCCAGCCATGAAATCACTGTGGTAGTCAGTTCTCGAACTCTTCTACTTTTCTCCACTGCAGACAGTGTCAGAAAGGGTAAGCCGGGTTAAAACCTGAGAACTAATTGGAACCCCAAAGCAGACATGATTCAGTTGCTACTTTTAGTCAGCGGAATAGATGTGGGAGTATTAGGGTAGGGAATTGTTGCTTTTCATCTTAGCTCATCTATATCATATGAGTTTTAAAAATTCTATCTAGTTGGCGGTCATTAAAAATATTAATAGCAATGTAGACTTTTAATTGTCAACTACCAGTTGTTTCTTTGGATAATTGTGTGGATTCCAATCCAACATATCATCAAAAACTGCAATAAACAGATGGTGGTTTTTGAACATGTTGAAGAAAGTTTAGCATTATGAAAATAATGTAAATTGGAAAATATGTAACATTGACAATTATTATAAATATGGCTTTTATAAACAAGCATTGGTATAAAGAAAACCAGAGTTAACTAATGAAAATTGCTGTTATTTTTAAATAAATTCTATGGAAGCAACTTGTTCCAATCAGATTATTACAATGTAGCTCCAAAAATTCTTCATCAGGATGAAGAAAATCAAACACAAAAATATAACAAGAACAACTATTTTCTGGTTTGGGAAAAATTCATGTCCAATCAAAAGATTATTGTTGTACTGATTATTTATTATACAGGCTATATTAAAAGTAAAAATCACATTTGGGTTTTTAGTAATGAATGTGTTAGCAAATTAACAATATTTATAGGTGCTTCCATAAAATATCTGTTCTATGTAAGCAAATCATCTCAAAATATAGTGGCCTAAAGCAACAAATAAATCTTTATTATTTCTCATAATGCATTGATTTGGCTGGAGATTCTTTTTGTTTGCCCCAGTGCAGGTAGAGCTGGGTGGTCCTGAAGGGCCTCAAACGTATCTGGAAGTCAGTTGAGATGACTGGGATCGTGCCTATGCCTGGGAGTTTTGGGGATGGCCGGTTCCACTCCAAATGCATTCCCATCCTCCAGGAGGCTAACTCATTTATTTACATGTTTGCAGCGAAGGAGTCGGCAAATCCCAATGTACAAACGTTTCAAGTGCCTGCCTATGTCATAATTGCTATTGATCCAGTACAAGTCACATGACCAAGACTAATTGTGGAAGACAATTACCCAAGGCAAAGAATACAGGAAGGAGGGTGACCATAGCCATTTGTCAATCTACTACACCAACAGAAGGAGAAAAGGAATCTGTCTTGCTTTCACATCCTCCAGAATGCCAGCTCATCCAGATATAAATATTCTACGAAAGCAATTTTGAGAAGTTCCCCAGAATGAGGGTACTCCGGTAGATGAAAGGACTCTGTTTCCTATATAGCATATTCCTTTCAAGATGAAGTAATCTTTACATCTATATATCCAAAGCTGTACCAGCTTCATTGGGGGTAAACACTATTAAAGAGATACTTTAAGAAACCAATACTAGGAACTTATCTGTCTATTTTTTTTAAGTTTATTTATTTATTTTGAAAGAGAGAAGGAGCTAGGGAGAGACAGAGAGAGAATCCCAAGCAGGCTCAACATTCCACGCTGAGCCTCATTGGGGGAGAGAGAGGGCTGGGGGCGTGGGGCTTGATCTCGCAATGGTAAGATCATGATCTGAGCAGAAATTCAGAGTCTCACTGAGCCACCAGGCATCCCTGTCTTTTTTTTTTTTTTAATGTTTGTTTGTTTGTTTGTTTAAGAGAGAGAGTGTGTGTGAGTGTGGTAGCAGGGACGGGACAGAGAGAGAGAGAGAGGGTAAGAGACAATCCCAAGCAGGCTCCATGCTCAGCACAGAGCACAACACGGGGCTCCATCCCATGACCCTGAGATCACAACTTGAGCCAACTTCAAGAGTTGGACACTCAACGACTGAGCCACGCAGGGGCCCCAGATCTGTCTTTTAAATCAACACATGTTTCCAGAATAATATGAAAAAAGTATAGAAAAATAAAGAACCAATAAATGGGCAAAGATTATATAGGCATTCATGTGTTGTGAAAATAATTTAAAAACAACCACACAACTACCAAATACTTATTGATATATTAAATGTAATTCAAGATAGCACTAAAGCTACACAAAGGACAAAATATGGTGACATGAACAGTAATTGTGTTCTTTAAAATGTTCAAATACAATTTAAAAGTTTAACTATTTCAAGTGCCGAAGGAAACTAAGACGTATTCCTGGAATCCACTTGAAGGCCTCCTTTGTGACCTCTGTTCTATTAACGTTCATTTCTGATCATATACTGATATATATGCATATATTGTGAAATATATAAAGTTTAGCTTACATACACACACATATGCAACTATTTCACAGGTCTGAATAATTGAAAGAATTCATGGTACTCCACAGATTTTGCTTACATAAGGTTCTAGTTGTAATGCAGAGAAAGGATAGGGTACAACAGGAGGAAGAAAACACAGGCGAGAACAGGGACTTTGAGCTATGGTTTTGGTTATACAGAAGGTGCTTCATATCTATATCATAAGTCACCAAGATATGTGCAAGGAATCTTGGTTTTTGGAGATCCTGAGCAGAGGTTTCCAGACAATTTTTACACCCTTCTGGGGCATAGAGGCAAACCAAGATACGTAACTGGTTAAACCAGGGATAAGACACCATGTAAACTTTTCTAAACAATACAAACAAGCTGACACTGCCTGCTTTGGGGGAGGAGTTTAAACATTAATTAGCATATTTTAAATTACTAATATCCCACATTACCCTCAAACTCACCAAGGGTTAGTCCTGTACTCGTAAGTGTTCCCAAAGGTCAGCCAAGATCTGTGCCTCTCCAGGTGTAACACCTTTTCTTATATAATGTATATCGGTACCCCATGCTAGTTACAGGTTTGCTTTTTAAATACTCTTACAAGTTTACAATTTACTTTTGTAAATGTATAAAAATCTTAACCTGATTTGACTAAGAAAAGATCTTATTTTAAGTATATTTATGAACAAGAAAAAACTCGGGCCTCAGTTGAAATTGCAAACAATAAAAATTCTTGTAAATGTTCTCAAAATCTCTTGAGGGGAGCATCAAATTATTGGAAATAATTCATCCTAATATGATGTAGCCATGACAAATGACAAAAAAGTTGATAGATATACATAAGAGATAAATAAAAAAGATATCCAAATAAATTTGTTATACATAACAAATATATGTGCTTAAATATGTATTTTGTGATATTTAGGAAAAATAATTTGATCTGTGTGTTTGCATGCATGTATGCATATATGATTATTGTAATATATATTTGTATATGCATCATTTTTAAATGTTTTGAAAGATAACACAGCACACTGTATTCTGTGGTTATATTTGAGAAAGGGAGCAGTTTGAGGTGAGTAGGTATATGGAAGGTCAAAATGCATTTTATGTGCACTTTTCTTCCTGTATAAATCTGTCTGATTTGTACAATACTCATTTTTATACTGTGTGCTTTAAATTATTTGGATGTGTTACATGTGAACGTAATTATAAGTGGTTAATTCGTTGGTAAAGGAGTTGAATGTAGGCAAGTGTTTTGTAGTTTTGATCCAAATGCATGAACAAGAAATGAATGGACTTTTCAGGTACAATAAAATGTAAGAGAAAATTTGGACTTTATCTCAATTTTGTACTATTTGGGTCTTTAAATGATTGAGTGAAGTTTTCTTGCCCATTTAAAGTAATTCTGGGGATGCCTGGGTGGCTCAGTTGGTTGAGCGTCCAACTTTGGCTCTCGCAGTTTGTGGGTTCAAGCCCCTCGTGGGCCTCTGTACTGACAGCTCAGAGCCTGGAGCCTGCTTCAGATTCTGTGTCTCCCTCTCTCCCTGACCCTCCCCTGCTCACGCTCTGTCTCTCTCTTTCTCTCTCTCAATAATAAAAAAATGTTTAAAAAATAAAAAATTAAATAAAGTCATTCTGACCAAACTACAGGATTGATTTTGCAAGTAGGACAAGACAACTCTTTCGGAGGATTTGCTGAAGAAAAGCACACTGAAATTAAGCAGAGAAAATCACCTGCTCATGTATTTTGTTGGGCAGGGAATCCATTTTCACACAAAATGTAAACTAGTTTAACCAATTGGTCAGTTATATTCAGATTTTTAAAAACTATTCTGAGCCTCCTGGGTGGATCAGTCAGTTGAGCATCCATCTTTAGCTCCTGTTGTGATCTCATGGTTCACAGGTTTGAGTCCGGCATCGGGCTCTGTGCTGACAGCTTAGAGCCTTCTTTGGATTCTGTGTCTCCCTCTCTCTCTGCCCCTCTCCTGCATGTTCTCTTTCTCTCCCTCTCTCTGAAATAAACATTTAAAAAATATAAAAGCTATGCTAACTGAGGAATTTCTGTATTCAATTGTCCAGTTACTACATTTTCAAGACAATATTTTAAATGGGTTATATGTTTATTCAAATAATAAGTAACTGGTCAATTTTCAAATTATTTTGAGTTTCTGTGCAGGAGATTAACATAGTTTCTCTGGTAAAATGTTAACAAAGCACACAACTCATAGAAGTTTTAAGATATTCCAGATACACATAAGGGCTTTACACTCTTTTTCATTCAACACTTTTACAATCCTGTGAGGTCACTGATGTTATAGTCTATCTTGTATAGAAATGTATAGACATGAGTCTTAAGGAAGTTAAATAACTTGCTTTAAAGCACACAGCTCATAAGTTATGGAACTTGTATTTGAAACCAATTCTAACTACTGGTAACTACCTATGGAACTTGTATTTGAAACCAGTTCCTTGGTCCGAACTCTTAGATACTGAAAAAAGGTAGACATATTTATGTTTTGAAATACTGAAAAAAAAAAATCCTAAATGTGGAAAACTTCTTTTTAAAGACAGTCTCTAATCATTCAAAAGTTCATACAATATTACTTGACTCATGAAACCAATTAAAGAGCAAGCTCTGCTATGTTACCAAATATTGGGGCCATTTCCTACGTATCCCAATTTAATGTACATATTTAAATATAGGCAATATGAGTACATTTCTCTTCAAATAAAGAAAAAATTCATTATTATTATAACTGTATTATTATTATTCTCTGAGATTTATCTAGGTCATTGCATATATCAATAGTTCTCTCCTCTTTATTTCTGAGTAGTGTTTCATGGTATGACTATATCGCAGTTTATTGGTTTAATGGTTAAATTCACCCATGGAAAGATAGCTTGGTTGCTTCCATTAAAAAATAGCTTTTACATATTTTAGCTTTTACAAATAAGCTTTAATTTCTCTGGGATAAATGTCTAAGAGTACAATTGCTGGGTCATTTGTTCGTTACATGATTCATTTTTTTTTAAAGTAACTGCCTAATTATCTTGTATGACTCCAATGTTTTATACTCCCACAACAATATATGAATGTTCTGGTTTCCCCACATCCTTGCCAACATTTGGTGTTGTCATTATTATTTTTTAAAATTATTTTAGCCAATCTAATAGGTGTGTAGTGATATCTCATAGTGGTTTTAATTTATATTTCTTTTGTGGACAAAAATGTCATTTTTTTTCATTTTTTACTCTATATATTTTTTCAAGGGAAGTATTTATTCATGCCTTTTGCCTATATTCTAAATGAATTGTTTGCTTTTATACTAAGTTTTGAGAGTTCTTTATGTATTCAGGAGACTTGTGCTTCAAATATGTGACTTGCAAATAATTTCTCTCACTCTGTAATTTTTTTTAGCCTGTTAAAAGGACCTTTCAAAAAGATTTTTCATTTTGATGAAGTTCAGTTTATAATTTATTTTCCTTTTATGGATCATGTTTTTTAACCATACAGTCTAAGAACTTTTTCTTACCCCTGGTTCATGAAGATTTTTCTCCCCGTATTTCTTTCCTAAGTTTTAAAGAAGTTTGTGTGTTACTCTCAAATCCATAATTCATTTAAAAAACTTTTTTAAATCTTTATTTATTTTTGAGAGGGAGAGGAAGAGAGGGAGAGCAGGGGAGGGACAGAGAGAGACAGAGACACAGAATCTCAAGCAGGCCCCAGGCTCTGACCTGTCACATAGAACCTGACACAGGGCTCAAACTCGTGAACCAGGAAATGGTGACCTGAGCCAAGGTTGGATGCTTAATCAACTTAGTCACCCAGGTGTCCTGGTCCATGATTCATTTTGAGTTAAGTTTTGAATAACATGAGAAACTTAATTCAAATGATTTTTTTTTAAACCAATGAATATCCACCTTCTTCACAACCATTTGTTGAAAGGCTATTCTTCCTGCATTAAATTGCCTTTGCATCTTTGTCAAAACTCAATGGACTGTGGGGATCCTGGGTGATTCAGCCGGTTGAGCATATGACTCTTGATTTCGGTTCACGTCATGATCTCATGGTTAGTGAGATCAAGCCCCAAGCTGGGTTCTGCGCTGGCATGGGGGTATGCTTGGGATTCCCAGTCTCCATCTGTCCCTCCCCTGTTCTTACACAGGCTCTCATGTGAACTCTCTCTCTCTCTCTCTTTTTTCTCCAAAATAAATACATTATCAACCAGGGCATATATCTCTGAACTCTCTTTTTTGCCCCATTGTTTTACTCAGCCAATCACACATATTTACTATATCTAGATGAAAAATCTTGAACTTGGTTATAGTTGACTCCCTGGTGTCATTTTTCTTCTTCAAAAATATCTTTTTCTACTCTACTTTTTTTTCTCTTTCCATTTAAATATAAAGTAAGTTTGTCTATATCTATAAAAAACTGTGCTGGGGTTTGGTTAGGAATTACATTGAACCTATGCACCCTTTTGGGCAGAATTGACATCTATACTATATTGAACCTTCCAATCTGTGAATACAGAATACCTCTGTATTTATTTAGATTCTCTTTGATGTATTTCGTTAGCACTGTGGTGGTTTTGGCATGTAGGTCTATACAAGTTTTGTTAGATTTGCATGTATTTCATCTTTCCAAGCTATTTTAAGTGGTATTAAAATTTAAAAGTCAGCATCCACGTGTTCGCTACTAATATAGAAACACAATTTATTTCTGTATGTTTATCTTGCATTTTGTGACTTTCTGAACTCACAGGTTGGATCTGAAAGCTTTCACTTGTTTGTTTGGCTTGATTTGTTTGTCTTGAGATTCCTTGGGCTTTTCTGTGTAGACATGAGGTCATCTGTGAAATCAGAGTATTCTTTATTTTCCAATCTGAATATTTTTTATCAATTTTTCTTGATTTACTGCTCTGGATAAACTTCCAGCACTATGTTGAATGAGAGTGATGAGAGTGGGCATCCTTACCTTGTTTCTCGTTTGTGGAGAAGCATTTAGTCTTTCACTGCACAGCATCATGCTAGAGGAAATTTTTGTAGATAATTTTTTCAAGTTGAGGGATTTCTCCTCTATTTTAACCTCTTTGTGTATTTTAAAATGAGTGAGTATTAAATTTTGTTGAATGCTATGTCAGCCGATATGATGGTGGGATGTATCTTTACCTTATTAATATGGCAGATTCCTTTTATTACTTCTTTTGCACATGTGTCTTTGCTTAGGGTGTTATTCACATCACAGGGTGGTAAACACATTAATTCACCGAAACACACCTGCCTAATACAAAAAATCCTAGCGCTTGTAGAAGCATTTTTTATATATGTCCTTTACTAAATATATTATTGTACCATAGCGATGAGCACATTCTTTCACTGAAATAATACTGTGCTTATTCGCGTATTCAAATACAACCCATTTTTAACAGATTTACTGAGGTATAACTGGTATAAAAATTGCAATATTTAAAGTACACAATTTCATAAGTTTTGACATATATATATATATATATATATATATATATATATACACATACCCATGAAACTAGCTGTATAATGGAGGTAATAAACATATCCGTCACATACAAAAGTTTCCTCCTGCCTCTTTGATATTTTCCTTTCTTTTTCAATTGTGGTAAAAGTACTTAACATGGGCTACACTACTTATTTTTTCTCTTAATGCACAATAAAGTGATGCTAAGTATGGGCACAGTGGTGTATAGAATATCTTTAGATATTATTCATATTGCACAGATGAAACTTTATGCTTATTGAATAGCAACTCCCATTTATCCCTACTCCCAGCTCCTAACGACCACATTTGCCTCTCTGTTTCTATGATTTTGACTACTTTAGGTATTGCAGAGAAGTGGAATCATATAGTATTTGTTCTTCTGACCGGCTTATTTAACTTAGCATAATATCCTCAGGTTTATCTATGTTGGCACATGTAGCAGGATCTTCTTTTTAAAGACTGAATGATATCCATTGTTTGTAGATATCACATGTTCTTTATCTATTCAGCATTCAAGAGACAGTAATAAAAACAAAAATAGAAAAATGGGACTACAACAAAGTAAAAAATTTCTGCACGACAAAGTAAATAATCATTGGAATTAAAAAAAAGACACTCTATGGAATAGGAAAAATATGTACAATCCATATATCTGATAAAGGATTAATACCCAAAACATATTAAGGAACTATGACTCAATAGCAAAAATATCCAAATGACCCAATAAAAAATGGGTGAAGTATTTGAATAGGCCTTTATTTAGAGAAGACATACATGTGGCCATCATATATAAGAAGATGCTCAACATGATTAGTTACCAGGGAAATGCAAATCCAAACTGCAATGAGATATCACCTCACACCAGTTAGGAAGCTTCTTATCAAAGTAAAAGATAAATTTTAGCTAGAATGTGGAGAGACTGAAATACTATTGGTGGGGATGTAAAATGATGCAACCAATATAAAAAAAAAAAAAACAGTAGGGAGTTTCCTCGAAACATTAAGAATAGAAGCTATCATATGGCCCAGCAATTCCATTTCTGGGTATTTATCCAAAGGAAACAAAAACACTAACTTGGAAACATATAGGAAACCCCATGTTCATTGCAGCATTATCTACAATAGCCAAGATATGAAAGGAGACTTGTGTTCATTGGTGGATGAATGTTTAAAGGAAATATGATATATAGACACACTGAAGTATTATTTAGCCATAAAAGTGAATGAAATCTTTCCATTTATGACAACAGAGATGAACCCTGAATGCATTATGCCAAAAGAGAAAGAAATCAGACAGAGAAAGACAAATACCTTACTTACATGTGGCATCGGCAAACAACAACAACAACAGCAACAACAAGCTTATTGATATAGAGAACAGGTTTGTGGTTGCCAGCGGTAGCAGTGGGTGAGGGGGGAGAGTTGGCAAAATGGGTGAAGATTGCCAAGAGGTACAAACTTCCAGTTATAAAATAAATAAATCATGGGGATATAATGAACCGCATGGTGAATACAGTTAATAATTCTATATTGCACATTTGAAAATTCCTAAAAGAGTAAATCTTAAAAGTTCTCATCATGAGAAGAAAATTTGTTACTGTGGTGATGAGTGTTAACTAGATGCAGGTGAACATCTTATAATATGTATCAGTATTGAATCAGAGTGTTCTATACCTGAAACGAATATATGTCAATTATACTCAGTAAAAAAAGATTATTTTCAATGCTATGTTTTAACCTTTGGGTATACATATTATCTGCTTAGGTCTTATTTGGAATACAAAATGGGCACTTTTTGAGGGGGATGCCTGTGTGGCTCAGATGGTTAAGCATCTGACTCTGTGTCTCAGCTCAGGTCATGGTTTTGTGGTTTGTGAGTTTGAGTTCCATGCCTGGTTCTGCGCTGACAGTTCAGACACTGCCTGGGACCCTCCCCCATTTGTTCTCTCTCTCTCTCTCTCTCTCTCTCTCTCTCAAAAATAAATAAGCATTTAAAAAATGGGCATTTTTTGCAAGAATTTTCTATTTTTGATTAGGATAGCTCTGTTTTAACTAATGAACACTTATATTAATTGTTTATAATTACCCTTATTTATATTAATAAAACAATCATATATTTTTATTAGTAAAAAGAGATCTGTGGTTTTCTGGAAATTTATTTTGTAATAGAGTATTTACAGAAACTGGAATGTCCAAATCATCTTGTACCCTGCCATACAGGAGGTAAAAAAATTATATACTTGTCTCTAATTTTGTTTTATTAAGTGGTGGTGAGCTCATCGCTTCATGTAAGTAGAGAAAAAAGCGATAGGAAATCAAGGCAGTTTGGATATTCTGTGGGGTTTCTTTCTCGCATTCGTTGTGTGAACACACCAGTGAATGTGCTGCCTTCTTGTTTCTCTGCCCGTCCTTGTTCCAGGCCCTTCTGCTGGAGAGTTAGCTTTTCAAAAGTGAATTTCAGTGTGACGAATAATGAATGAATTACTAGGGGTATTTAGGTGTTTCATTATGTTACAGAAGGCCTGAATTATTTTGTTTTCATTTCATTTTATTTCCTTGTTGATTCTGAGAGCTTTCTTTTTTTCTTTTTGAGGGAAGGGGGACTCAAGTGAGTGAGAGGCAGAGAAAGAGACAGAAAGAGAGAGAGAGGGAAGAGGGGCCCACACCATGCGGGTCACGAACTCAAGCTCATTAGGGCTCGTGCTCACCCAAACCAGGACTGGAGCTCATGAAGAGTGAGATCATGACCTGAGCCGAAGTCAGATGTTCAATGACTGAGGCCACCCAGGCGCCCAGATTCTGTGAGCTTTCGCTCAGTGTAGGGTGGGGCATCCCTCTTGTCTCTCCTACTGCCTTTTTTAGAAACATTTTGAAGTGAAGTCTCGTCATCTGGGGACCTCAGTCTGTAGTAAGTAAAGCCTAAACGTGAACCCTATATTCAGTGTCTTTGGGCAGCAATCAAGTGGAGGCCCACTTTTTAATAGTAACATATTTTTCCTCATGCTAAAAAATATTAAGATATTATTATCAAACAACATCTCCATTTAGTACTTTCCTTTTCCTGTCTGTACCAATTGGATAGCTATTCCTTCTCATCACAATTGGTCTCTCTCGCTTGCATCATATCTCAGGCTTCTGCAAAGGCTCTGGATTAAAAGCCACATGTTTACTTCTTTATTAAATATTATTGTTCATTCCATCTATTTTTGCATGAAATAAACATCTACCCAAAGAAGTAATCACATTGAAATATCACTTTATATTTCATTTTCAAAAAACATAATTTATGATTTTATTACACATAAATAATATGCAAATGCAGAAACTTTCATTCCAACTACATTAAGAGAAGTATTGTACACTCGTTTAGAGTATTACCTTCCTTAAGGAATCTCCATCCTTTTTTGCTGCTTTTGGGTGTTTGTTTTATCAAAAAGTAGGACAAATGTAATGAAATTTAAACATAAGGCGAGCTGCCGCAATGCCTGGGGTAAGGTATTAATAGCTTAATTTTAAGTGATAAAGTCTCAACTCTTTAAAATATTCGTTTAAAAAGTGATTTTAGCAAACTTTAGACAAAACGCTTAATATTTGGGCTATTTTTGTCTTATTTTGAGTTGGCCCTTCTAAACTTTCTCACATGGATATACATGTGTGCTCTCCTAGCAAGCTTCAGAGCGATATGAAAACCTGCTTCTCCTTGCCTCACTCTGCTGCACAGCAGAGACGAATCTAACCAGTTATTTCCTCAGGCTTTTCTGTGCGTCAGGCTTCAATGAGGTACACAAAACAACATCCATCTGAGAAGAAAATGAATTGCTCTGCAAACCGTGTGCTATGTTTGCAACAGTGCTATCAAATTCTCAGCTCCATGCTTAAAGAGCATCAGCAGGTGGTTTATAATTTTGAAAAAACATTAATAAATTTATTTGAATGTGTACATAATTTATGGCATATCTTTTAGCATAATTCTTTATAAATAAAACAGCGACCTAAATCGGAGAAGCAATGTCATATTTTATTAATTGCGAAACCAAGTGAGGCTGTTGATTCACATGTCCTACTTTTCTTTGAGACAATTACTCACCAAAATCCATTTTGTAATGTCCAACAGAATAATTTAAAATATGTAATTAATGAGAAACACAGATTTTTATTAGTAGTAATCTGTCTCGATTTTCTCCAACTTAATAGTAGTAACAGAATATTAGTGCATCCTTATTAAGACTGTGCATATTGGGGCACCTGCATGGCTCAGTCAGTTGAGTCTCTGACTTGGGCTCAGGTTATGATCTCATGGTTTGTGAGTTCGAGCCCTGTATCAGGCTCTCTGTGGTCAGCAGAAGACCTCTTCAGATCCATCCTCCCTCTCCCCTTCCCCCACTTGTGCTCTCTCTCTCAAAAATAATAAATAAACATTAATAAAGAGTATAAATATCAAAATCCTTAATGTAAATACCTCAATGCCATATAAATAGAAACAAAATACCAATTTGAGTCTCATTAACATATTCCATAGAGAAATAGTCTTTTCTTAATGTACAAAAATAATATTTATTGTCATATCGAGTATGAGATAGACACCGTTACACATTTACATGTTCATAACTCTTTAATCTTCTTGAATATATACATATATGTTTTTAATTAATGCATTCTATTTATTCTGTAAATTTCATGCCAACTTATTATGGGACTAATAAAATAGTATTCTATTACTAAGAACAACTCATATTTATGGATCTTGGGTTATGTGATTATATTACAAAATAGAAACAATTAGTTCTAAGTTTTAGCAAGCAATCTTTTTGTTATGATCAACAACTGATTCATCAGTATTTCCCTATCTAATATCATCTATCTGATAATTGGGAATTTGGACAAATGCAATGTTAAAATTAAAAAGAAAGGTATTGTTTATGGAGAGATATTTTAGCTCCTTCTAATTTTTGAGGACATCATATTTCACGTAATTGTACAATGCTAGTTATCATTTATTGGATCACAACTCCATATACATACACTTCATTTATTGTGCTGCAATAATACAACTTGCCCCCTTAAAGACTTTTCCTACAAGATTGGAGAAAAACTCCTAGAGAGTGGAACATGAACAACACAGCTTAGCATCTGTAACAGACCTAATTTCAAATTTCAGGCAGCAATTAGGAGAAAAGTATGAATGAGAAAAGTGTGTGTGTTGAGGTGCCTGGGTGGCTCAGTCGGTTAAGTGTCCACTCTTGATTTCGGCTCAGGGTCATGTACTCACAGTTTGTTAGTTCGAGCCCCATGTTGGGCTATGTGCTGACAATGTGGAGCCTGCTTGGGATTCTCTCTCTCCCTCTCTCTATCTCTGCTCCTCTCTTGTTCTCTTTCTGTGTCAAAATAAATAAATAAGCTTAAAAATTTTTTTTGAAGTGTGTGCGCTGGGTCTCTTTTAGGGCTGAAGCTGCAATACAATAAATACTCTTCTTATATCTTATTAGCCTGAACTTACTAATATGATGACTCCTCTTACAACAAGTGGTTTAAAATATGTATTTATTTTGCTTATTCAATTGTCAGCTGAAAATTGGAGGAAGGGATGGTTATTGAGTGAATGAAAGACTAGTGCATAGTGTAAAACAGCTATCTCTATTTACCACAACTTACAAATAAGAATCAATGTTGAAATAATTTCCCTACAGATAATACGACCATGTATTTAGCCCTTATCTAAATATTGGCATTGACCCATATTTATTTTCTTTCCAATACAAACAGCTACCTTTATATAATGAGTAATATGGATATATGAACAAGCCAAAGATTTTCATCAATTATACTGCCGTAGTTTACCCAAAGTGAAGCATCTGACAATACCAAGTAATGATTAAACTCTATAATTATATCATATTTCTCTTACTTAATTTACTGCAAACATCAATATTTTGGTGTAATTAGGGGACACCTTTCCCTTTCCATTTCATATTTGAGAAACTGTAGCTAAAATAGTCTATCTTAGTTACCCTGTGTGAAAAATGGAAGTTTCTAGACACTTTTTCATAATTATATATTTGTTTTAGATTTCTTTAAATCATGAACTATCAAAAAAGTAAATATTGGATTTCTTCTAAACTACTATTTAAATGAGGAATCAAAACCATCTTTATTATAATTTAAATACCACATGACCCAAGACTCAGATTTTGTGAAGACTATTATTTACTTGAAGACACTTAGTGCAAAGCCAAATTTCTTGATGGAATATAGTAACGATTTAAGTCAGGGACTTTTGCTCAAAAGAACATAACACTGTGTCCATTAGGATAACTGAAGTTGTGATTTGATATAAATCTTTAGAAGAAATTTATCATTAATCCAAGAAAAAAGACTGTAATAAGCTTAGTCATACCCAGTATGGTTCTACACGTAAGTAAATTCTAGAGACACCAGCAAATTCAAATACTTAATTTTATGCTTCATAATCCACATGAGTTAGTTAAATTCTAAGTATCAATTTCTTCTGGTCTTTCTTGAATCAGATGCTCTCTATTCCCAGAATCAGGTTTGGGCAGAGGGAGGAGATTTACAAAGCTGAGAAGGGGCAGGTTCTTGGTAAACATGTTAGTGAGGAGAGTTGCAGCAAAGATGGCCTTAAAATAATCTCTACAAATAATTTACACTGCAGCACTGTATTGGTATTTTTTTACCCTGATTTGTACCAATGAAATAATGTGTTGTTAATTGGGTAATGCATTCAAATAAATAATAAATTTATTTAGAACATAGAATGTAAAGTACTTAGGAAGATGACAACAAAGCATTTTAATATGAACAAAATCTCTCCAGTTAGAAGTATTACTGAGCTTTTGAGTTTATACTCATGTGTGTGAGCCATGTGTTTGTGTGTGTAGGATCGCTTCTCATTATTCGCAATAGTTATGTTCTATAAAGTTTCTGAACACTGAATTAGTGAGTACTCAACCATTGCTTCTGGGTGAAATACAGGGTTCACTTCCTGGGAACCTTTGGTCATAATAACTTTGTCAACCAATCAATGAGTAAACTTATTTTATATGTGTTTCTGTTTAGATGCACACACTCACTCACACACACACACACACACACACACACACACACACATTTGGTTATTAACACTGAACTCATGGCCAGCAGCACTGTAACTCATGCATAAATTAAGGTTATCTTACACAGATTTCTCCAGAATGCAGGTCACAGCTTAGAGAAAGAAGCTAGACAGTAATTCAGCACTATGCATGGATACCATTTTACACAGCAAAATCACAAACAAAAAATACAAAAATGTGGAAAATTTGGCATTAAATACACCATTGAAAAGGACACTTGTGTAAAGTACGAAAGTTGAAACAAGAGGTCAGTGAATTACCTTGGTTGTCCTCTGAATATACACAAATTTTACACATGCGTGCGTGCACACACACACCCACACATACAGTGATTACTTTGTAAAATTAGAAATATGTATAAAAGTAATTATGTCATCTTCACATGACAGACTAGTAATATTTTTCAGTAAACCAATGTAATGGACACAAGAAGTAATATATCAATTTATGAATATTTCACGCCTTAAAAATGCCTCATTGAATCAATTGGTAAAATGTATTAATTTTCCTTATGTGTCAGGATATTTGTTACGAACAACCTGAATAGTTTTGCCAATTCACTCAAAATGTTGGATATTGTTTCATGTATTTGGAAAAACCTTCATTCTTGAGTAACAACAGAATGAGGTCTGAACTAACAAAAATTCTTCCCTAATTCAAGGGCCGTCTAATGTTGGGGCTGCAATTGA
Organism: Paguma larvata; assembly: GCA_030068075.1. Taxonomy (NCBI): domain Eukaryota; kingdom Metazoa; phylum Chordata; class Mammalia; order Carnivora; family Viverridae; genus Paguma; species Paguma larvata. The sequence goes on along the minus strand of CM057839.1, from coordinate 21,860,588 downwards.
AAAGTGCAATCCTTACTCTTTCACATGTGCTTTGCTATGGCCTGCTTTCATCAAGGTTAAGGTGAGGCAAGATCTGAATTTGAAATTACAGCCTCCAAACAGGCAGGATAAAAGAAGACAGAAGGAAAGACCAGACAGAGAGAAGTCCAGAGTGCAAGGCAGGCATTATCTGATTTCCTTTTTCTTTGCAGGTTTGTGATTGGTGTCTTCACAGAGGGTTTTCAGTCACATACTGAGAACTCTAATTAAGAGAGTTATCTCCATTTGTGCTGGCTTGAGGGGGCACTTCAATCAAGTAGAACCTGTTGAAGTGCGAATAGGAAGAGCAGGGGAAGTCAGACTGTCATCGGGAGAAGTAGGTTGGCTGTCGGCCAAGAGGCATCACAGGACAGACAGCTTTACTCTGGCAAAGTGTCCTCAACCTGCTATGGAAATTGGAGGCAGAGATCAGCTTTTGCCGGCACCCTGGAACTGGATCTGTTTATTAGAAGTAGACTGCCCTAACCAGAGCTCTCAGAGGCTGATGTAAAAGTTCAAAGGTCGATTTACTATTTTGCGATGAGAAGTACAACTTAAACTTACTTCTGGTCTGATTAATAAATTTTCCTGAGATGGCCTTGTGTTAAAGTTGACATATTTTTGAACAATTGCGTGGTAGTTCGTGAAATTTAAATAAGGGGGGATTTTTATAATAATAGCTTCTGATAGTCTGACGCAACTATCTCCTCAGTAAAATATATACTGACAGATATATATATATATATATGTATATATATATCTGTCTCTATGTCCAAAGAGATCAAACGTCTCATTATACTACATGAATAAGGCTGACATTTTCTTCTCCGACTCTTTTTTTTCTTTTATTCTGTTTTTATCATTGATCAGTCCTTCCAACTGACACATATCAGAGAGTATCTGTTGGTGATAGTGATATTAAGATTGCACTATCTTCCCAAGAACTTGGAGACACACTGGGCAATCCTATAAAGAAAAAAAAAAACATTGAAAATTAGGCAAATATGACACCACAGAGTTTATTAGCAATCCAAGACATAACCAAGAGTTTATGTATTATTGTATGCTAAGAAATTCAGGAAGGCTCAAATTCCAGTTATGATGTTTTGGCAGTAGTCTCATGGAAAATCATTCTACTAAAATTTAACTAATATTTCATTTTTTTTACTTTTATTTTGGTGGATTTTAAGTTCACATAATTGGATTATTTCTACTTATATTCATCCTTATTTCATGCAAGCTCTTATCTATCTATCATCTATCTATCTATTATCTATCTACCTATCATCTATGTAAAAAAAGTCACATATATCTGAATATTGGAACAGTGACAATAACTTAGGACTTAACCAGTTTTGTCTTCTTTCCCCAAGTCCTCCTTTTTTATTCCTTAAATATTGCTCTCTTTATTTTGAATCCTGTGCCCATTATACCCTTGCTTGCATTTTTATATAACTTTATATAAGTTGATGATGCCTATATGTATGATGAGAGGACATGAGAGATATTTCAAACAAAGCCATGAGGAAGCCCCCGAAGAATGACCAGTCCTCTAACAATGAGAGAGAAAGAGAATGAGCAAGCAACTGGGTGTTTTACTCACGTTAGCTTAGAAATGCTTCATAAATATCTTTGTTCTGATTTAAAGCTTACATCGTAGTCTAATAAATTCTTAGTAGATTCCAAGTAAATTACGTAGAAATGAAAATGTTCTAAGAACCTTACAGAATGTTTTGTCTAACTAAGCTAGCATGTCTCTTTATAAATCTGGCAGACACTGTGCTTATAATCGAGCATCCCTCGAGGGACAGAATACACAGATAGTTTCATTCTTTGAACATTTCTGTTAGAGATGCGATTGTTGTGTTGAAAGCTTGATGTGAAATTAAAATACCTTTTGGAATATTTTGAGGTAATAATTAACAATCAAAAATCATTTTCTTAGACTTGATGAAAAAAATAAGAATCAACATTCAAAATATTTAAAAAACATGGGCTTTAGGCTTGTACACAAGTCCAAACTATGCCACTTAAAAGTGATATATGCTTTCTGATTCACATATCAACATATTAATTTTTTTAAAAAAATTTAAGGTTGTTTATTTATTTTTGAGAGAGAGAGACAGAGACAGAGTGTGAGGGAGGGGCAGAGAGAGAGGGAGAGAGAGAATCCCAGGCAAGCTCTGCACTTTCAGCATGGAGCCCTATGTGGGGCTTGACATCACAAACCATGAGATCATAACCTGAGCCAAAACCAAGAGTCAGACGCTTAACCAACTGAGCCATGCTGGCACCTCTCAAAATTTAATTGTAATAACCTCCCAAGTTCTTCTTGAAATTAATGACTATGCCAAGAAGTACCTACCACAGTTCCTGACACATAACGAGTACTTGCAATATGATGACTTTTCTCTTTCTCTTCTTCTTCATTGCAAGGTAAGTTCTTTCTATGATTGTTCAACATACCAGCTTATATGTTATTTCTTTAAATCAAGTTCAGTTTCATGTCAATAGAAAATAATTATGGTCCAGCACTCATATAATATATTCTTGAATATGGGATGTATTGTGTCCAAGACAATGTAAAGGTCATCTTATCTAAGTACACTTGTGGTCTTTAAGACTACATCACTGAATTGATCCCTTCTGACAGCCTCCAATTTCTTAGATAACTTGCTTCTGTGGAGTACCAGCTCTGCACACAGATTGCGCCATGCAATCTGAAAGACCGAATGTGTAACTCCTTAATGATATTATCCTGAAATCTGTCATCATCAGAACTAACCAAAAGGCCATACACCACAATCTGGAATCTGCCGTGACAAAATGAGTTAAAATTCCAGCATGTCATATTGATCTCTAGGCTAAGCACCTAATCACTAGTATTAATCAGACTTGAAGACATAATTAAGAACATAGATTGATTCTTAGAAGATAAGTATTAAAAAGAAAATAAAAGGAAAAAGCTGTTATGAATATAAAGTGTAAAATATCAGCAACAAAGGTAGTCGTGGGATGACTTGACCCTTACAACTTCATCACAAGTTCTGCCTATTTAATCTATATTACTGGGACAAATTTTATGAGAACAGTATAATTTGTGTCACACTGTTATATGGAATTTTGTGTCCAGGGAAACAGCCCCAAAACCTTTACTTTAAGAGCCATTAAAAATAAATGCTATTCTGGAATATTAAAGAATGAACAGATAATATAATGATTGCTCCAAATGTAGCATTTCTAAATATGTGGTCCACAGAAGGACTACAAATGAATCACCTGCACTGCTTGTGGAAAATTAAGATTTCGGGATGCCTGGGTGGTTCGGTTGGTTAAGCATCCTATTCTTGACTTCAGGTCAGGTTATGATTTCCTGGTTGTGAGATCGAGCCCACTTTGGGCTCCGCACTGGGAATATAGCCTGCTTAAGATTCTCTCTCTCTCTCTCTCTCTCCCTCTCTTTTCCTCTCTCTCCCTGCTTACACAGTCTCTCTATTAAAAAAGAAAAAAAAAAAGATTTCTACTTTCTTATTAGATTAATTGATACATAGACCTTAGGAATCCACACATGTTGAGATACACAAATGATTCTTATACTTATTTAATTTCAGGCCAGTGTCCTAGGGAATTTTTCTTGAGTAGATGATCAAAGCAAGGAGAGAGCTTTGATGATAGAAGCCATAAGAAAAAAGCCCTTAGAGACTAGCACCTAGAACGGACAGTCAAATCAGGCAAAGGCTTATTCCTGGCACCTATCATTACAAACATAAATGCTCACAAAGATAGTCATTGCTGTCTTTTATAAGAGAAATATATTTATAATAGGAAGTGAATATTATCATAAATATCAGAATAGCAATTATAATTTCTGCTTACCAGACATTAAGGAAATAATTATTTGGATATTTTACTATTTTCAGTGCTAATAACACAACCATATGGAAACCAATTAGAAATAGCTACCAGTATTACACCTGCATTTACGCATTAAATCAACAATCCACTTCTGGAAATATACCCTAAAAATATAATGGCACGCAACTTAATCTTCTATACACAGCCATCTTTATTGCAACATCATTTATAATAGCAAAAGACTGGAAACAATCCATGATGAAGTAAGAAGAGATTCGTAAAAAAAAAATTCTGTTATGTACACAACGGAAACTCTGCATTTAAAAAAACAGTCAAGGAGATCTTGTGTACTGACATAAAAATAACCCAATACATAGTGATTAAAAAAAAAGTATTGCAGAAGACTGCGTATCACATACTAACAAATATGAGAAAAGAGAGACCATAATGAAAATCTATCTACATTAAATTAGGTTATTTTTTCTCACGGTCTGTGAGTTCGAACCCCGTGTTGGGCACTATGCTGACGGCTCAGAGCCTGGAGCCTGCTTCAGATTCTGTATCTCCCTCTCTCTCTGCCCTTCCCCTGCACGTACTCTGTCTCTATGTCTCTCAAAAATAAATAAACGTTAAAAAAAAAAGAAGTTTGGGGAAAAACCTCTGAACATATATATTTTATGTCATTTTTTGTTTTGACTTATATTAATAAATTTTATATTAAACAAAGTAAAATATAATTTATCTCCAAGTAAATAAAAACCCTTATGATACACAACTAGACATATCCCATATATTGCCTTTTTCTTCACTAGCATTTTACGTAAAATAAAGATTCTGTCAGCAAATAAAACAACATTTGGGCAAGCAATAAATTGATCCACATGAGTTTGATGGAATTATCAATGTTCATATTGTTTCTACATTCTTATTATCTTCTTTTGGAAAATGGGTTTCTTGTCACTTTAAAGACCCTTTAGATGGTGCCCCTTTGTTTCTGTCTACTCTCGTGAGTATATATTTTATCTCTTCAGTTTCCTTAGAGGCACGAAAGTATTCAGACTACAAAGAGTTTTTATCTGGACCAATGTTGTGAATACAAAGTTTCGCTGAAGCTGATAGTTGCAAGAACAGAAATATCTATAACAGTGCCAGTTCCCACTGGAATGAACTAGATGGAGCCGTAATTTTCTGGTCAGATTCATTCCTTGAATTTAATATACTAATTCAGAATCCAAATCTAAATCTATCCCAATCAGGTTTATAAACAGCAATCTGGCAACTGAAAAATTATAATTTAAAACCCCAGTCGGTCATGCCTGTAGCATCTATTTTAAGTAGAATGAAGGCAGGGGTCTTTAGAGTAAATGCATTCAAAAATATTTTCTTCGTAGACATGAATGGCCAAAGTATTTTTTACATTAGGAAAGTGCAAGTAATTTCAAAGGAAATATTTGTCAAATTTACTGAGGATACATATCTTCTTCTTGAAAACGTAAAAAAATGGAAAAAGAAAAAAAAGTATTTTCATTAACTTTCTATTTTGAAAAATCGCAATTTACCTGGAGAACTTAGACTTTTTAAAATATCATGTATCAATTGAAGTAAATCTCTTATATGGGGTACATATTTGGATTAATTTACTTTTATGAAATTAATCAATGAACAATGCTAGTGTACAGAATGATTTTTAGAGGGAATTGGCTTTGAAGAGCTTTATTTTATCCCATCTATAGCACTTATTACTTTTGTAACTTTGAAAAAAAGTAAATGAAGCTACCAGTGCTTCTGTTTCCCCTTTGTAAATTGAAAAGTTTAATTCAAACATTTTTCTCATCTATTTTTAAGTTTTATGATGCTCTGTGGTTCTTAAAGTCCTTTATGATACCTTAATCATGTCATCTTCATGCTCTCCCTGTAAGATAGAGAGATATTATCACTATTTTCACTTACAAGTGATACAACTGAAGCGTAGAGGCATTAAATAAATTTTCCTCACACTATCAATGATATAATTTTTACTTTACAGGCTTGGCATTTGGAATATAAAATATTTCCTCAAGCAGATAATTCTAAACTATTATTTACAAAAGTAAATATATATATATATATATTGATATTGAACTTATGAATATTTTCTGCTTCTGGAAATAATATCTGTATGACTGGGTATTACTTAAATGGATCTTACAGCTTTAAGCCCATGGCTTTAAATTGTGGCTTGTTTTACATTTACAACTTATTTATTTCTCTTTATTTATTTTTGTATGCATGGTGACTTCTGAATAAACATATCTATAAATTATTCATTGGATATCACATTCAAAATTTGTGGTTCAGGTTAGAGTCCAAGGTGTTCATGCTTAAAATTCAGACATTCCCAGTGGTAAAGGGGAGTTTAAAGGAGGAGTTAACATTCAGATTACGAATGCATATAAATTTTTTTAAATAATCATCCGTTATAAATTTCAATCATACTATTGTAAAAGATTTGTCAAATTAAAAGGATATTTTGCTCCCTCAGAGCTTACAGAAGTGATATATCTGCTAAACATTCTTTGATAAAATCACAAACCAACAAGTTTTTTAAAAAGCATTTTGATGTGCAAGACTTTTTGGTTTAACTAATTGGGCACACCTGGAAATGTGGACTATGGACAGGAATTCAAGAAGAACTTCTGTTCTGGAAAGGGCTGGAGAAATGATAAGCTACTCATATCATTCCAGATCTGACAGATTGTTCCTGGAGCTGATTTAAAAGATGGGAAGAACAAATTTTATCTCCTGCAGATTTTCTTTTTAGGACAGGAATATTCCAAAGATGCTCCCATATTGGAAGACCTTTGCAGTTTCAGACTGCCTTCCACTGCGTTTCCGCCTCTCTCTGTGGTCCTATTGAGAGAGATGGTTAAAATTCCTGTGTAATGCTTCGAGGGAGACAAATGAGCTGCTGTTTTCAGACAACCCTTTGGGAAAGTATGTGATTAAACTTTATCAGTAGAGGAAAATTCTGTAACTTCAGGGATTTCTCTTCATTATTCTTCTACCTCTAGACCCTATTGGGAAGGTGGGGTTGTGGGTTACCCAGGGCGCTGTAACAGGAATAAAACTACTCCCTGATCCAATCTGGAGGAAAACTATTTAAAGCTACATGGAGGAATTTGGCTTCTTCCCAGGAAATAGACATTGCATAACAGAAAAGAGGTGGAGTGGGAGGTTGTGGTATAATGTAGTGACAGCAGCGTTCTCCCAACATTAGACAGAAGACGGCATAATGACCAAAATTTCAGGCTGCCAATGGCATGGCTTCTGAAGTCTTTAAGGCACCAGAACTCTTGTTGACAACAAGATAAAACTTTCTTACGGAGTTGCTGAGTTCATGGTTGAGGCCAAATTATACTGAACGAATGTAGGAGATTGACATCAGAGATAAAAGTAAGTCACTACTGAGTGAAAAACATGATTGAATCGTTAGAAACAAGGCTGAACATTCTTTACCTTTTGCATAAGATGAAAAGTTAGTGTATATACAGTCATTCTCTATAAGCCCTTTGATAAGGTTTTAAATTTGTTCCATGATATCAAAACTACTTTTGAAGGGCAATTAGGAAGAAACAAGAGATAAAGAGTCCCTGTCTCAGTCTGTTTTGACGCTATAACAAAAATAGCATATACTGGGTGGCATATAAACAATAAATTACATTTCTTACAGCCCTCAGGCTGAGAAGTCCAGGTTCAAGACACTAATAGATCTGGTGTCTGATACAAGCTCACTTTCTGGCTCATAAAAGGTGTCTTCTTGCTGGGGTTCCTTTAATAAGGGCATTAATTCCATTCATGAGGGCTCACCTTCATTACCAAATCACTTCCCAAGTCCGCATCTCCAAATACTATCATACTGAGGAAAAAGTTTCAACATGTAAATAGGTGAGGGGAGGTAAACATTCACTCTCCAACAATATATTTAAAAAGAAAAACCTTGAAGTTGGACTTCATTTTTTTTGTTTACTTATTTTGAGAGAAAGAGAAGGAGAGGCAGAGAGAGAGAGAGAAAGAGAGAGAGAAAGAGAGAGAATCTCAAGCAGTCTCCATGCTATTGACGTGCAGAACCCAACGTGGGGCTCGATCTCAGGAACCGTGAGATCATTACCTGAGCCAAAATCAAGAGTGGGACACTTAACCGATTGAGCCACCAGTGCCCTTGGACTTCATTTCTGGAGGTTAAACCTTAATAGCTAACTAAAATTAGAGTGAGTTCTTTACAATCTCACCAGAGAGATATTTTTGCACAAGTATCACACATTTTGTCAATAAACAGAGTAATAGTTAATATAGAGTAGTCTCCCCTTACCCAGAACTCCCACTTCCAAGAATTCTGGTAGATGCCTGAAAGAAGCTGTGAATAGTACTGAACCCTACATATACTAGGCTTTTTCTGTACATACATACATATGATAAAGTTTAATTTATAAATAAGGCATAGTAAGAGATGAACAACAATAACTAAAAATAAAATAGACAGTGATAATATACTGTAATAAAAGTTATCAGAATGTGCTTTCACTCGCTCTCAAAAAATCTCACTGTATTATACTCGCCCTTCTTCTTGTCGTCATGTGAGATGATGGGAGGCCTGTGTGATGAGATGAAGTAAGATGAATGACATAGACACTGTGACACAGCTCTAGGCTACTACTGACTTTTTGATGTCTGGCCCAGAGGACGGTCATCTGCTCTTAGACCACCACTGACCTCAGGTAATGAACACAAGCGATACGGCAATAAGAAAGGAGGGGAGGAACTAGTGTATATTGAATGTTTACTGTGTTTCAGGCAATATTTTAAGCACTTCACTTAAATGAATCATTTAATTCTCACAGCAAACATGTTGCACGTTTATCAGCTACTATTATTATTCCCAAATAAGGAGAGAAGCCTGCATTTAGGAAAAAGTTAAGACTGTAATAGGGCTATCTACTACCAGATAGGTACTACTACTACTGGCTTCAAATCCCATTCAATTAATTATTAGTAACAGGATTTGGTGTCCTATTTACATGCTGTCTCTTCCATATACAAAGTATTTCTACTCAAAAAAATAAATTCTTAGGGGTGCCTGGGTGGCTCAGTCGGTTAAGCATCCGACTTCGGCTCAGGTCATGATCTCACGGCTTGTGAGTTCAAGCCCCGCGTCAGGCTCTGTGCTGACGGCTCAGAGCCTGGAGCCTGCTTTGGATTCTGTGTCTCCCTCTGTCTCTGCCCTGCTCCCACTTGCACTCAATCTCTCTCTGTCTCTAAAAAAATAAATAAATAAAACATCAAAAATTTACAAAAAATAAATAAATAATAAATTCTTAGATACTGCGTGGCTATATCTAAAAATAATTGGTACTTTAAAGTGCATATTACTTACCTATTGCAATTATTCTACTCTGCCAAAAAATATTTTAAAGAACTAAAATTATTAGATTACAAGTGGAGATATTTTCTAATAGGGCAGTCTATGGGCAAACCATTAGAAACAATAAAAAGAAATAAAAAAATATATGATATTGTCTTTCTCTGACTTATTTCGCTTAGCATAATGCACTCCAGCTCCACTCACGTAGCTGCAAATGGCAAGATTTTATTCTCTCTGATGGCTAAGTCATATTCCATTGCATGTATACACCACATCTTCTTTATCTATTCATCAGTCAATGGACATTTGTCATTGGACATATGGAATGATCCATACAGATTTTGGATACTAACCCTTTATCAGATATGTCATTAGCAAATATCTTTCTCCATTCCAAAAAGTGCCTTTTAGTTTTGTTGTTTGTTCCCTTTGTTATGTAACATGTTTTTATCTTGATGAAGTCCCAGTAGTTCATTTTTGCTTTTGTTTCTCTTGCCTCCAGAGATATGTCTAGTAAGAAGCTGCTAAGTCTGAGATCAAAGACGGTTGCTCCTGTGTTGTCTAGGATTTTGATGGTTTCCAGTCTTGTGTTTAGATCTCTCATCCATTTTGGATTTCTTTTTATGTATGGTGTAAGAAAGTGGTCCAGTTTCATTCTTCTGCATGTCGCTGTCCAGTTTTCCCAGCTCTATTCATTGAAGAGACTGTCTTTTTTCCATTGGATATTCTTTCCTGCTTCATTGAGGACTAGTTGACCATTTAGTTTTGGATCCTTTCTGGGTTCTCTGATCTATGTGTCTGTTTTTGTGCCAGTACCATACTGTCTTGATCGCTAAGATTTATAATGTAGCTTCAAGTCCAGAACTGTGATGCCTCCAGCTTTGCTTTTCCTTTTCAAGATTACTTTGGTTTCTCAGGGTCTTTTGTGGTTCCATAAAAATTTTAGGATTGTTTGTTCTAGCTCTGTGAAAAAAACTGGTATATTCTGATAGGAATTGCACTAAATGTGTAGATTTCTTTGGGTAGTATAGACATTTTAACAATGTTTGTTCTTCTAACCCATGACCATAAGTATTTTTCCATTTCTTTGTGTCATCTTCAATTTTTTTTAGTTAGTGTTCTATAGTTTCAGAGTACAGATATTTTACTCTTTGGTTAGTTTAATTCCTAGCTATCTTATGGATTTTGATGCAATTGTAAATGGGATCCATTCCTTGATGTCTCTTTCTGCTGCTTTATTATTGGTATATAGAAATGTAACAGGTTTATGTTTGTTGATTTTGTAAACACGAATTTATGTGTATCAGTTTTAGCAATTTCTTGGTGGAACCTTTCAGGCTTCCTTCATAGAGCATCATGCTGTCTGCATGATATTGAAAGATACTGTCTCCAATACTGAACGTTTGACTTCTTCCTAGTTGATTTGGATGGATGTTATTTCTTTTTGTTTTCTGATTGCTGAGCCTAGGACCTCCAGTACAATATTAAATAACAATGATGAGAGTGGACATCTCTGTCTCTCTCCTGACTGTTGAGGAAAAGCTCTCGGTTTTTCCCTATTGGGTGGGTCTTTCATAAATGGCCTTTATGTAGTTGAGGTATGTTCCCTCTAGCCTTACTTTGTTGAGGGTTGTTATTAAAATGAATGTTGTGGGGTGCCTGGGTGGCTCAGTTGGTTAAGTGGCCGACTTCGGCTCAGGTCCTGATCTCACAGTTCGTGGGTTTGAGCCCCGCATCGGGCTCTGTGCTGACGGCTCAAAGCCTGGATCCTGCTTTGGATTCTGTGTCTCCCTCTCTCTCTGCCCTTCCCTTGCTCATGCTCTGTCTCTATGTCTCTCAAAAAATAAAAATAAAAAAAAATAATGAATGTTGTATTTTGTTCAATGCTTTTCTGCATCTGTTGAGAGGTTCATAAGGTTTTTATTCTTTTTTTATTTTTTAAAAATGTTTATTTACTTATTTTGAGAGATGAAGGGATGAAGGGGCAGACAGAGAGAGGGAAAGAGAGATTTCCAAGCAGGTGATGTATGTCTATACTCCTCCTGACAGGAGGCTCAATCTCACAAACTGAGTTTACAAACTGAGCCAAAATCAAGAGTCACATGCTTAACCAACTGAGCCACCTGGGCATCCCATATTCTTTCTTTTATTAACGTGCTGCATCACGTTATATTGCAAATATTGAATCACCCTTTTAACTTTCTGGGTGAAAGTATAAATGCATATGTCCTTTTACAAGATATTGTCAAATGTCTGGACAAAGTGCTTCCGTTATTTTGTATTCACAGTAGGAACTTATGAATCTACATAATTGACCACAAGTTTCTTACAGAATATGTTGTCCAATTATTTTAGTTTTTCATCTGATACATGATTAATAGTATAATATTTTCATACAGACATACCTTATTTAGAACAGGATTCATCATTTCATATCCTAGGGACATTTCCATTTCTATGAGTGTATGCGAGTGTGTGTATGTTTGTGTCCTGTGTCCATTTCTTCAGACTATTGTTATATTGGGTTGTGGTCTTCTTTTTCTCCTTTTTATAAATTCTTTATAAGTTGTTTGTCTATTATACAATTTGCAAATATTTCCCAGGATTTTTCTCACATTTTTGTTTAATATACTAATATTCATTAATCTTTTAAGTTGTAAGGTAATTTTGACTCATAAATAATTTTCCAAACCTTTAAAAGTTAGATCTTTTATCAAGTGTTTCAAGACTCACATTCATCATATGTAACCTTTCCATATATTGCAAAGTAGATCTTAACTCCATTTCCCAGATTTTTTTTAAGGATGTTAGAATGGGTGATGTATGTTCTAAGTGTGGGTAAATGTTAAAGTACCAATATGAAATTGCATTCCTGTTACTGTAATATCTACGTACTTTATAAAATTATAAAAAGCCTTACATAGTTCTTATATATACATCTGAGAATTTTCTTAGTACTTTGCATGTATTGGCTCATTTAATACTATGTGGAATCTGTGAGGCAGATACTATTTTTTTCCTCATTTTGCAAGTTAGAAAGTGGAGCTGTAGAGAACTACAGATTGACAGTCTGGGTTTCTAACCCACCACAACTTGCTTCTTTTATCCTGCTCAGGCTGTGACCATGCCACCTGCTTTGATTTCTTCAAGTTTTGAAGTATTTATCATTTAAAACCAAATATGACATGTAAAATATTAGATATTGCCACCACCTAATTTGAGGAACACCAAGCGATGTTGTACTAATATGAAATGCATTCAATGTAAATTTTATATCATTTCATGACTTCATGTTTTCCACAAATTGTGCTACTTGGAAAACTTAAAATAATTATTTGGCATTAACTGTAGCATACTGTTATCAGAAACAAGCAAAATAGCCTATTTATAAATGTCTTCTACTTGAATAATCACTAAATCATATTTGTCATATTGAGAGGCCATGAGCACGGTGGTTAAAATCTCCAGCTTGAAATTCGTCAGCCTGGATCAGATCCTCACTTAGCTATTCAGTTAGTTTTGTGGTTCCAGACTTATATTTATTGCCTTAAAGCGAACTTTCTTTCTGACTTAAATGGGATGAAAATATATACTTTACTCATTAAGTTCTTCTGTTTCACGCATAAGTGCTATATGCATTTTACCTATTACAATATCAAAAGGAGTTATAGTTAATTGCTATGCAGAGGAAAGATGAAAACAATAACTGCATTTTGTAAACAAGGATAAAACAACCAGTGGATTTGATTCACTATCTTTAATGAACTTAAATGAAAAGCAAAATAAATCCTTTACATGTGATTAGACATGGGAAGTAAAGCATGCTACTCGACTAATTTGGTTTGGAGACAATATCGAGCTATGATATCTTTTTAGCATCAGTGAAACTGACACTGAGAGAAACTAAGTAATTAACAGAAAAAGACACAGTGAGCCAAGGAGACAGTGGATCGGGAGAGATTGTCTCATTATTCTTACCAGCCAGTCGATCTGGCAATCACCAGAGAGGAAGATGCATGTGAAAGGAAACAAAATTTTTCATAAATAAATTCTAAATCAGTAACAGCAGAGAGTACTTAGAAAGAAAAACAGAAGAATACATAAGGAATCAATTTTTACTCTTCATTAATCACAATGAAAAATAATAGCATAAGGACGAAGTATCCAGAGGTATGTTCCTTAGTCATCCTTGGTCTTCTTACCATAACTTTGTAAAAAGAAAAAGAAATGACGGTTGACTTTGCACAATTCAAATTAGGTATTCTATTACAACATCTTAGGATGTTCTAGGAACCTTATTCTGACCCTAAATGGCTTTAGAATTAGATTTATTACCCCGAATTTCAAATGTCTTGCATTATTTTGGGCTGGGAAGCTCAATGTGAGAGTAAGTGTGGAGGGATATTCTGCAACAGCAAACTTTCTGATGGTTAATAATCATGGATCTATTGTCTGCTCCGTATCCGCAATCCTCACATGGAACACTTGCATTTAGAATTTTTTGTCTTTTAGAAAAGCAAGAGATTTCATAGCCATTCAAGATCTGCAACCTGCATAGGAGCTCTGGCATCATCCCTATAGCAACACATTAACATTTCTGCAGCTAAAAATGATCCACTAAGTGAGATGCATAAAGAATATAAATAGCCTGACATCAATTCTCCTCAGGTTTGCCACCGAATGACTTTTTTTTATGATTTTCTTAATTTTTTGAATTTTAGAATTCTGAAAGAGGTAATGCCTAAAAGTCATTTACTTACATTAGGTAGCTGATTATATAAAAGTTAAAGTGAAGGCATTAGTGGGCAAGAGAGTGAATACCAAGCACTACACGCTATTTGGAGAAAAATCTCAGAAAGTGGTTTTAGAAACATCGAAGCCTGTGGGCATCATGAACATTTTCTTTTATTCTCTGCAAGATTGATGCACAAGGGAAGATTTGACAAGTCTAGGTTATAAACAGAGCTTATGAAACACAGAGAAATCGAAGTAGTAAACTGACAAAGAGGTAGTTAGACAAGAATATTATATTACAATCATCGAACCTGCTAAAGACTATATCTTGCTTATTACAGTCACAAAAAAGGCTGGTAGTTCTGTGACGTGATAGAGGTGCTAACCATTGAGACACGGTAATCACATTACAGTAATTTATAAAAGCATCAATTGAACATGAGGTACAACTTAAACTTACATGTTTTATGTCAAATATATTTCAATAATAATAATAATTATAATTATAATAATAAAGAAATTACATGGACAACCACAAATGGGCCTGGGTTAGAGAATTTAGACCCATATCTAAAATTGTCAGAAAAATTACCTGATGGAACATATCATTATCAGTTTAAATAACTGAATAAAAGTATAACAGAATATTCTAATTTTGTGAGACGAATAATTAATAATTTTATATATTTTTGGTAGATAAAACACACAAGAACCTTACATACACCAAAATGTATACCATTACTTTCTGTTACTGTTTTTTTTTTTTTTTTAAGTTTATTTATTTTGAAATAGAGAGAGAGAGACTCCCAAGCAGGCTCTGCACTACTAGTGCAGAGCCTGACACGGGACTGGAACTCACAAACAGTGAGATTCGGCCTGAGCTGGAATCAAGAGTTGGAGGCTCACCTGAGAGAGTCACCCAGATGCCTGCCTCTGTTACTGTTTTACTAAGTTTCACTGAGTAACTCCAAGGAGGCAGCAACACATTCGATTAACCTTCTGTTGCTTAACTAAAACAGGCATGAGATCTGCCCCTTTGGATCTTAGACCTAATGAGTTAATGTGACCTTAAAATAATATTTATTGCTTAGCAATGTCTTTTTGTCTGCTTTCTGGCTAACAAGACAATAATATAAGGCAATACTGAGAATGTAATTTTTTTTCTATTTTCTAGTGTATCATTTTATTATTTTAGTGAAAGTTCTGTTTTAATGAGGTTCTTTTGATTATTCTTGAAATCTTTAAGTCGGTTTTTATATTCACCTGAAGAAGTATGCAAGTGTACCGACAAAATTTTGAAGAGAAATTGATGTCACTTAATGGGCTAGAAATTACCTGACAGTGTATTAAAATGAGCTGTAAAAGAAAATAAGAAATGTTAGTGCCAAACTACAACAATGATAGACAAATAGGACATTGATGCAAAAATAATCTAAAATTAACTTGCCATAAAAGGGAGGCTTAGCGACGCCCAGGTGGCTCAGTCGGTTAAATATCTCATTCTTGATTTGGCTCAGGTCATGATCTCATGGTTCAGTTGGAGCTCAATGTAGAGCTCTGTGCTGACAGCATAGAGCCTGCTTGGGATTTTTTCTCTCTCTTCCTCTGCCCCTCTGCCCTGCTTGCATGCTCTCTTTCTCTCTCTCTTTCTCAAAATAAATAAATAAACTTTAAAAATAAAATATAAATAAATAAATGAATGAATAAATGAGAGGCCTAGTAGAGAAAAAAAAATCAACACAACTATAGATTACTAAATGAATTGTGGTTAGACAATTAGAAAATTTATTATTGAAAGCCGTACTACCTTATTTCATTAAAAATAGCCAATTGATTTAGATACTAATTAAAAAGAACAAATAAATATAGGAAATGTAATATAATATCACATATGATGGTGTAAGAAAGGAATCATGAATAAGAATTAGAAATGGTTCCTGGGGTGCCCGGGTGACTCAGTTGGTTGGGTCCAACTCTTGATTTTGGCTCAGGTCATGATTCCATGGTCATGAGATCAAGCCCTGCATTGGGGTCCATGCTGGGCAGCATTTATTTTGCTTAAGATTCTCTCTCTCTCTCTCTCTCTTTTCCTGCCTCTCTTCCTCTCAACCCCACTTGTGCACTCGCGCTCGCCTCTCAAAAAACTAAAAGGTAAAAATAAATAAAATAATTTTTAAAAACGATTCTTTATTTTACAGGTTATTAAATATATATAAAGATTAATTTTCCAAAATATCTCCAAATCCTAAAATTTCATGATTTTGCTTAGTACATTAAACAAAAATACATAGGGGTGCCTGGGTGGCTCAGTTGGTTGAGCCGCCGACTTCGGATCAGGTCATGATCTCATGGTCTGTGAGTTCGAGCCCCGCGTCAGGCTCTGTGCTGATGGCTCAGAGCCTGGAGCCTGCTTTGGGTTCTGTGTCCCCCTCTCTCTCTGCTCTCCCCCTGCTAACATTCTGTCTCTATGTATCTCAAAAATAAATAAAAACGTTAAAAAAATTTAGAAACAAAAGTATGTAGATTTCAGTATCTATTTTTTTTTGCAATGAATATTAGAATGGGGACCTTTTCTGGTTTAGCAAATTGGCATTGTTTAGTCCAATAGTTGCTTAGATGATATGGAGATTTTCGTACGTACAGCTGTTGATCTCCTTCTTTGTTGGTGGGTTCTGCCCAGACGGCAATATTTGTTTTAATTAATCAGGGATATTCCCATGACTACTGGTCAAACTGGCTTCCAGAGACTGAAATCATCAAGCTGGTCCCTGGATCTTATCGACGTTGAGTGCCCAGCCTGTGTCTGCCATGGTGTCTATTACCTTATGTAGGCCCTGCTCAGCTTACTTCTTAGGCCAGTTTGAAGATGTCACTAATACAGAAGATGGCAAGTATTCTGGGGGGTAATTTGGCTGGTTATAGATCTAACCCTACCGCTGATGGCATACTGCAGGGAAATTAAAGTTTCCCTGAGGAAGTACAGTGAGTGTATGTTGCAGGCTATTCCATGTGAATTTAAATTGGTCCTGATCCTCATCCTGCAAAGGAATTGAGGAGAAACCATTAGCCATATCAATAGCAGTGTACAAGGCTTCCAGGTGGGCTGCCATCACCTTGGTGACAGCAGTAATGTTGGACACAACAAAGGGGAAGTTGGCCCACTCTTTAATCTGAAGTACCCCAGTGTTAGCCTCCAAGCTCCCATTTGAACTACCACCTTCTTGGTTATAGTAATAATGTTGGACACAACAAAGACCAAGGTAGCCCACTGTTTAATCTGAGGTAGCCTCCTCAGGCTACCTCAGGCTGTTAGCCTCCAGTTCCTGACTACCGTCGTACAGGCAACAGGTATGTACCATGCCTGCCTGCAACAGGTCCTGTATCTTGCTGAGTCATGTCCTTTTTTCTGTCTGACATGCAGTATTGCATTTATTAAAATAACTTGTCGGGGCTTGAATAACTTAAGTAGTAGAATGGAGTGGATGCACCCCTTGTTATGGCACAAATTCTTGATTTTGAGAAAGCATGTTTCCTGAGGCAGTGGTAGGGTTCTATGTTACAAGCAGCCAAAATTTCAGTATCCACAGTGCACTCCATGGTGAAAGCCATGATTACCAGCAACGGAAATGACTCACAGGGCCCATCCTACATACATGCAAACCTGTCTCACATGACTCACCAGGCTTCTCCCCCAAATGCCCAATGCCATACGTTTACCCCTCCTCCTGCAAGAGTCTGGGGTTATTGTCACTTGGGCACCATATCCAAGAGTATCAGGAAAGTTTGAATTGTCTCCTTATTTTCTTTCACCTTCACAGGGTTATGGAGCCACTGGTCCCAGTAGGGACCTAAATATCTTGACTTAGACGTTTCTTTCTTTTTTTTTTTTTTTTTGAATTTTATCCCAGTGTAGTTAACATATGTTAAGTTTAGGTGTACAATAAAATGATTCTACAGTTCCATATATTACTCAGTGCTCCTCAAGATAGGTGTACTCTTAATACCCTTCACTTGTTCACTCCTTCCCCCATTTCCCTATCGTCTGGTAACTATCTCTTTGTTCTCTATAGTTAAGAGTATGTTTTTTGGTTTGTCTCTTTTTTCCCCTTTGGTCTTTTAAATTCCACATGACTGAAATAATATGGTATTTGTTTTCTCTGAATGACTTATTTCACTTAGCATTATACTCTCTAGATCCATCTCTGTTGTTGCAAATGGTAAAATTTCATTCTTTTTTACAGCCAAATAATATTCTATTGTTTATATGTGTGTATACTATACATATTATAGCCAAATAATATTCCATGTGTATTTGTGTGTTTACATTCATTCTTTTGGGGCACCTGGGTAGCTCAGTTTCAGTTCAGGTCATGATCTTGCAGTTGTGAGACCAAGTACCATGTAGGGCTATGCTGAGCATGGAGCCTGATGGACATTCTTTATTTCTTCCTCTGCCCCTTCCCTGCTCGTGCTCATTCTCTCTCACTCACTCTCTCTCAAAAAAAAAAAAAATACATTTGATCCTTTATTGAATATAGACTTCATATTTCAAAATAACGTATGATAGGAATTCAACTTAATTTTTCTCCACAGATTAATTGCGTCTGCCCAATCTTGTCTGCTCAAGTATTCTTGCCTGATTCATTTGCAATGCAACTATTCCTTTCTAAATTCCGATCTCTAAATGGGTCTGTTTCTGAGCTTTGTATTTGATCACATTTGATTTTCGTTTGTTTCTGCACCAGCACCACACTTAACATTTTCTTTACAGTATGCCTTCACATGTGGTTGGGAATAGAGTCTTTTTCAACTCGATTTGACTTGTACATAAAATGTTGTCTTCCATATGCACTTGAAAATCAATTCGTTGATTTTCTCAATATTTCCTTGATTTTTATTGAAATATCTTCTTGGTTTGGTTGAGTGTAACAACATCATACAACTTATCTCCCATATCATTGCTCATCTTATGACAGCTTGCTTTGTTGTTTTCTGAGAGAAGTATATTAAAATCTCCACTGATAATGGTTGATTTATTTATTTCTCTCTATACTTTTGTCAGGTGAGAAATCATTGTGGGGCACATATATTGATTATTGCTTTATCTTTTTGATGTGCTGCATCCCTACCAATACATAGCTTCCTTATTTGCCCCTTATAATATCTATCTTTGGAAATGTATTTTTTTCACACTGAATTTGTTATCGATGGTATATTTTACCTGAAATTTACATTATTTATATTATGATAAAATTTCTTATTCAAATCAGGTTATCTGTGAATAAAAAAAATCTTTAAGTAAAATTTAAAAATAGGTATTGATTTAATGACACATTGACTTACCTTATATTAAGAAAATTTTATCTTTTTGTAGTTATACATCTTTATTTTTGTTTAAAAATATTGGACTTTTAACATAAAAAGAATAGGCATCTTTCTCATTCATTGTTTCATAAATATTCATATCAGTTTTTCTGTATTTTATATGATTTGAGTTTTAAATGTTTATTTTTTAAACTCAGGAACATATTTTGTTTTACATTTTAAGGATCTATATTTAATTATTATATTCATTAAACCAACCAGTGAAAAATAATTCACTAATGTTGATTTATGATTCATCCATTTTTCAGATAGCAGTTGTTCAGAGAAAATAGTTTCTATTTTTGGACTATTTCCTCAATGATTTCTTTTTCTCTCCTTTTGCTAATAAAACACTTATAAGAATTGTACGTCTTTCCAATGGTTTAATATTTTAAAGTTTTTTTTTTTTAAACATTTATTTATTTTTGAGAGACATAGAGACAGAGTATGAGCAGAGGAAGGACAGAGAGAGAGGGAGACACAGAATCTGAAGAAGCAGGCTCCAGGCTCTGAGCTGTCAGCACAGAGCCCGACGCAGGGCTCGAACTCACAGACCGCGAGATCATGACCTGAGCCGAAGTCGGCCGCTTAACCGACTGAGCCACCCAGGCGCCCCTGGTTTAATATTTTAATACTCTTCCTTTTTAGACTTTATCTGAGAATCTTATCTAGTTATTCATCCAGATACACTTATGTATGGTAAAAACAGACACAGATATCATTCATTTAATTAGAGAAATAATGTCCGTGCTTTATTCTGTTGTAGAATTGGAATTTTAATGTCCATCCATTCTATTACTGTTCCTAGAAAAATGCTTTATAGAATGTCTTAAGTTTAACTTTTTGAATAGTATTTTATTTTTTCACAAAGAAGTCTTTTATATTTGATAAAAATAATAAAATTTACTTCTTACCAAATACCATTATTTTAATGATTACAGCGTGCCCATTTTCACCCTGTACACATTTACAGTTTCTGTATATCCTGGAAAAGAAAAACATTTATAAAATTTAGCCTTTTGAGAAAGTTCAGGCCAATCAATTATTTTGTTCAACTTTCTCCCGACATCTTGATATCATCATTGAATTTCAAAAGGTTATCCCTTTGAAATATTCAAATAACCTCTGCAAACCTGAAATTATGTAAAATTTCAGGTAATAGTGTAATTTTCTTTGATGGGGCACAGTGAAAGTTAGTAAACAATACTCATAAACTATTGTGTGGTATTTGAATAAAAGCCCAAAAATAAATTGCCATTTTTAGACATATTAAATATATTGTGATAAATATATAACCTTTAAGTCCAAGATAAAATCTACTTTCCATATATGCATGTAAATTTGCTTTTTGTGAACACTTTTAACAATTTTGCTATACTCAAATTGTGACTACATTAGCAGTTGATGTTGTTGGCATACAATGGCAATATAGGAAAAAAATTAATTAATTGAATTAATTAATTAATTAATTGAATTAGAATACATCAGACTAATGTATTCTAGCTTTTATTCTATGACTTATTTGCTATATGTTTCAGACCAATTTTAACGTATACTTATGTATTACCGAATGACCATCAACTACATGACTAGTTAATTAGATTCCCCCACATAATCCTATGTAATTATTTTTGGGTTAGGAATATCTACTATTCATACGTATGTTTACAATTTTTTAAGAAATTAAAAAAATTAAAACTTTTTAAAAATTTGTGGTGACAAATTATGTGTGAAGTACCTAAGAATAAAGACCTGAAAGCTGAATCTACAAGGTTTTTTTAAACAAAATAGGGACTTTTAAGAGAAAACTATTTATTTTAAGTAGGCTCCATACCCAATGTGGGGCTTGAACTCACGACCCTGAGATCGAGAGTCACAGACTCTACAAGGTGAGCCAGCCAGGCATCCCCTAAATTGTGTACTTCATAATACCAATTAAATAAGGCTAATTCCCTCTCACTTTTGGCTTTAATGCTAACATTTTGATAACACTTTAACTGCATATCGTCCTAGCCTACTATTTTTATAATAGGAAACAAAACAACTAGAAATTATTCCCTATTATTCAGTCAGACTATAATATATATTGTGGTGTGCATATTGACCTTCCTTTTTATCTAAGAGAATGAAGAAAGAGACAGGATATTTAAAAGTGTGATCATGGAGAAAATGGCGGCCCGTAAGGTAATTGTTGGCCATACTCATTAATTATTTCAGAGTTATTGTGGCTCGAGCTGAAACTCGAGGTGTCTGTTCTATCATTCTAGGATTCCTTCTCTTTAATTTTAAAAATTGTTGAGATAATATGCAAGAAAAAATTAAAATGAAGTATATTCCTCAAAAATACTTCATTGGGTATGTAGAATTTCAAGTTCAATTGTTTTGAAACAGTATATATTTGAATAGAGACTGTATAAAATAAGCAAACAGTTGAGATAAATGTAGTGTTAAAGGTTGAAAATTAGTCCAATTTGTTTTTTTCTTATGTTGTAAACATACCATAGCTATCATCTTTCAGCACATGTATTGAATTCCATATAATATTATATTAAATTATTTCCCTCCTCCTAAAAAGGTGCCAGAAGTTACAATTTGTGACAAT
The DNA here is from genome assembly GCA_030068075.1 of Paguma larvata. NCBI lineage: Eukaryota > Metazoa > Chordata > Mammalia > Carnivora > Viverridae > Paguma > Paguma larvata. Next base: position 21,838,617 of record CM057839.1, on the reverse strand, counting down.
AATGCCATGGATCTTTTCTCATTTTATTTTCAATTCATATAGAATATTAATTTTTATTTGTCTACCATATATGTTTTAAATGTTAGCTTTATTAAAAACATTTTTAATGTTTATTTATTTTTGAGAGAGAGAGAGAGAGAGAGAGAGAGAGCATGAGCAGGGAAGGGGCAGAAAAGAGAGGGAGACACAGAATCCTAAGCAGGCTCCAGGGCTCTGAGCTGTCAGCACAGAGCCTGACATGAGGCTTGAACTCATGAACCATGATATCATGACCTGAGAGGAATTCAGAGGCTTACTGACTGAACCACAGAGGTGCCCCATTAAAGGTTAGTTTTATTTTTATTTTAAGTTGTTTGGTAAACTATATTTGACTGGCACTATCCAATATTGTGTTTTCTTAGTCAATTCAAAACAAAGGTCTATCCTTATTCATATCTCTTTTGTTCTGTATAAGAATGTTGGAAGACTAAGAATATTGACATTTTAAAGTAGGAGAATTCCATTAAATAATTAGGTAGGGGAAGAAAAAATATGAAGTCATGGGAAAAATTATAAATAAGTTAAATTCAGTTGGTATCAAGCAAATAAACAGTTGACTAAGTTACTATTTACATAGAACTGTATTAAAAGGAATGAAAGTCCAAATGAACAGAAACATTAGTCAAAGCATTAAGTGAAACATACGTGAAGCATTAATGTTAGTGGAGTGTTAATCCATGCTACTGAAGTATATGTAGGTTTTACATATATATGTTTATCTGTATAATAATACACAAATATACCTATAATACATATATGTTAGCAATTAATATAGCATCTATTAAAATATGCGATGTTATTAATGCTGAGACTCTGATAATGGTCAAAACAAGACTGTGATTACCTACTGCAATTCTAGGAGAGCAAAGTGAATGCCCACTCTCTTTTAGGTCCCTTGAAAGTTAAAGAGATCCTGTAAAACCATGGATAATGGACTTGCCCTGAAAGATCCTGCCTGTAAATGATGAGAAGGATATCACAAACCTAGTTACAGAACCAGTAAAGATTGCTTGGTGTGAGGGATTTCTCTGAACCCTTATTTCACCTGTTAGACAGAGTTAAATAATCCACAGGGTAAGAATGCAAACTCAGTTTTTTTTTCCAAATGCCTGAATGGATGGATGGGAAAGCCATGCTTCCGACCCCAGTTCGTGAGACGCAGGTTTTAATTATAACATAACATAGATAACCTTAAATTCAGCTACCAGTCTCCATTTCTCAAAGTTAAGAGCAACAGATTTATATCTTCAGCCTTTCTGACAAAGTGAAGGGGCTTTGCTCTGTTTTTGGACCAGAAGAAGTTTATCATGAGTTTAAGAGTGATATGACTTTGGGATGTGCAGTCAGAAAGTACCTACCTCTCGATTTCAGCGCCAGTCATGATCTCGCAGAGGGTGAGATTGAGCCCCATGTCAGTCTCCGGTCTCTATGCTGACAGCAGGAATCTGCTTGCAAATCTCTCTCCCTACCTCCGCTCTCTCCCTCTCACTCTCCCTCTCTCCCCCCTCTCTGCCCTTCCTCTACTCATGCTCTCTCTCTCTGACTTTTCCTCTCTCTCTCAAAATAAATAAACATATTTTTTAAAAAAGGAATGTTATGCTATAACGTTTTAAAATATTTAACTTGTCTTAATGTGTTTGGAACTGAGAGGGCTAGTTTAGAATATCAACTCATGGTGTCTGCTAGAATTGGAAGTCGTATTATTTTTTGTGTCAATATTAAAATAATTGTGAAATTCTTTCCTCATATTTGTGGACACTTACATACATCTCTACAGATACTTTTTATCACATGAAGGCAGTAGGTTTTGACTCTACATGACCTATCTTTACAAATCAAGAGTTTACCTTTATTAACATCTTAGTTTTAAAACTATTAATGATAAAATATAAACTTTTTCTTACATATATATTCAACTTTCAGCCAGTATCTCTCAGCACCTAGATATGTATTTCCATAATAGCTACTCAGATCTGTACGTTTTGAACTATGCAAGTCCAAGCTATCTTCAAATGTCTTCAAATTCACTGGAAAACATCATAAGAGTTTCCTCTGAGGATTGGATGCTGATTTTGTACATGTTTTATTTTTTATAGAATATGTCAACTCAGTCTATACAAAAATGAATGACAAACAAAATCTAAAAATTAATTTATTGAAAATTAGGAGCATTTATGAGGAAAGGTTTATAGCAAAGCAATGCGATGCTTTTCAAATTTGTTATAAAAATATACTCCTTCCTCTGTCACATTCCTGACTTCTCACGTCTACTCTTTTGTCAAGCTTAACTCCGAAATTGTTGTCTTCTGTCATCACAGTGAATCACTATGGATCCTACTGGCTCTCTATTCTCATAACTTTATTTTCTCCTCCGTGCTCTCTACTCCAAATGCTTTCCAAAGCATTTTCTCAAAACACAATAACAATTCTTATGCTAGTTCTCCACATATTAATGTTTTCTACATTAAATACAGGATGGATAAAGGATAAATATCTATTACAATTACTTCTTGTCAAGATTCTACCTATTCTTATGTTTGAGGCAATTTTTGCCTTCTTTATAAAGCAGGCCTTGAGAATCTCAGAAATGCTGTTTTATAGTTTTTACCTCCAACAAAACCTGTAATATCACTGTGTGCCTGTATTCTATTAAGATCATTTAGTTTACCCCTTCCCATGTCACAAAGCCCATGAGGATTAAAGCCATAATTTCCACCTCCCTTTTAGCCCTCTATCCTTGTATTTTAATTATTCTAAGCACAGAAACATGTCCTGAGAAAACTATATATAAATTGTATATATATATATGTGTGTGTGTGTGTGTGTGTGTGTGTGTGTTTAAAATGTAGGGAAAGATGTGATTTTATACTGAAAATAAAGGAGTCAGATGTCATGAAAAGCGATGGTATTTTTGAGTGTAACCTTTGACAAGTTAAAGAATATGAGAAAGGCGCTAAACTTCAGAACCTCAATCCTTTCTGGAAAAGACAAATTTATTTTTAAACTTTCTTTTAGAAAATAAATTTCTATTAAATTTTGATTTTTTCTGCAATAAAATTGTCAGAAACTGCCCTAAAACATTTATATCCAGAAAGTGCCTGGGAAAACACTTTTAGGGATCCAAGAGTACCTTGAATCCTTTATTCTGCTGAATTAAATTAACCGAAAATTATATGCTTTTCGGGTATTTTCTATGTGAAACTCTCGTGTCAGGAGAAGACTAAAAGAAGAATCAACAGTTGTATATTAATTTATACCAACATTTGTCATACTACCTTTTACTTAAGTTTCCCTAGTTAGAAACATATAGTTCCAGAAAGCATATTGGTGGGTGTTGGTATTTGATGAATTTCAAAAGATACAAAAGATACAGTTTAGTAAATCTAACCACTAGCATTCAAAGTCTAATAGAAAAGCAAGTTAAAGTAAAAGAGGAATCATAGAAAACTACTTAAGAATGTAAACGACACAGCATTTTGCTGTGCAGATCATGCTATTTAATTAGGGTTTCTTGAAGAATTCAACTTTTCCAATCATTATATTTGTAAAATGCATACCTCTCCCATTGTGTTTATATAAACTGGTAGTAATGTGCTTGTACTAAGCCGATGACAGACATTCTTTGTGCTACATTGACCTTTGCATTAAAAAAAAAAAAGTGCCAATGCAGTTCATTTATATAAATGTGCTTCAAGGACCACTGATTCCCTTTCCACATCCCATGTCAAACCTTCCTTTGCTAGGAGAGGTGGTGTTTTTATGCAGTGTCACTTCCCTTCGCCCCGTGGGGTAACTGATGCCTTTACCCACAGGAGACACCCATTACGATTACCGTTGCCTAAGACAGTTGGTCCACTGCTGTTTCTCCACATTCCGCTGCTGGGTCCTGGTGTGTGAGGTTGTGTCTCAGTGAGTGCCCGCGGCATTTCTCCTGCATGTGTGCCCCGGTGATTTTCCCTCCTCACCTCACCAGATCGCAGCTGTCATCCTGCTGTCATCCGTCTTCTGTAGATGTCTTCCCCAGTAGTGCTGTGTTACACTAGGCATCGCCTCATTGCTTAGGATTTGGCTGGGCTCCAGGAACTTGAATTTGGCAGTCCTTATGAATGAGAGCTTTTGCCAATGCACTTACTCATTGTAAGTAGATTGAAATTTCACATGCAGGTCAGAGATAAATTTTATGCATGCCTGCATAAATGACTGCAAAGAAATTTAGTAAATTTACGGAGAATTTCAATGTTAACTTAGACTGTATTTGTCAGTGTTCTCCAGAGAAACAGAACCAATTAGTTCTATAAATAGAACCAATAAGACATCATATCTATGATTCATATTAAAAAAATTGCCTCGCATGATTATGGAGGCGAGCAAGTACAAATCTGTAGTGTGAGCCAGCCGGTTTGAGATCCAGACGATGGATGGTGCAGATAAAGTCTGAAGGTAGTTTTCTAGAAAATTCCCTCCTGCTCTGGAGGCTTTTTGTTCTATTCAGGCCTTCAGCTGATTGGATGAGGCCAGATCACAAAATGGAAACAATCTCTACTGGAAGTTCACTGGTTAAATGTTAAACTCTATCAACAATACCCTCCAGGCTGATGCATAACATTAGCCGTCACAGAGTCTATATCGCATTATATTAATTTGGCTTTAAAAAAAATCCTCTCACTTTAGGTGAATCAGTTTACTAATTATGTAAAGTAATTAGCTTTTCCAGGTTGGTTATTTTATTACTTTCAATTTCAAACTTGCCATAAATAACTGATCAGAGGCTTCGATTTAAACAATTCCATATTGCCAAATACCATTTATAAGTGATATAATTAATGCTGAGGTTACCAAACATAGTATTTTTTTAGCATTTTTATTTATTTTTGAGTGACAGAGCATGAGCGGGGTAGGGACAGAGAGAGGGAGACACAGAATCTGAAGCAGATTCCAGGCTCTGAGCTGTCAGCACAGAGCCCGACATGGGGCTCGAAAGCAAGAACCCTGAGATCATGACCTGAGCTGAAGTCGGACGCTCAACCGACTGAGCCACCCAGGTGCCACTACCAAACATATTATTAAGATGTCTTTGTACACAAAGTTTTTTCTGCTTTGATTTTAACTGAAGAGTCAAGCAATTAGTAGTGCATTAGTATTAATATATATTTAAACAAAATTTTGGAATTTAATCAGTGTTAGAGATGTGATCAAAGGAAAGAATAAATATCTTGTCAGGCTTCCATCTACTTTAGGTTTATATTAAAATGCATGTAAATTTAAGAGAGTTGCCCCCAGAAATCGAAAATACAAATCTGCAAATGACAGAGCTCAGCTGAAACAGAAAGCATAAATTATGTTGTGGTTTGAAGTGAGGACTATTGCATTCTTGGAGACCCCGTGTCCTAGGAATGAAACAGATTTTGATGAGCAAAGGAACACAAAGAGAAAGTTCCAAGAAATAAGAACAGTAAAGAGAAACTGAAAACAGATGGACATAAAAATTCTGTATCTCTACAAATTCAAAAATGTGTCTTGAGCGCTGAGCCTGTGAAATAATTCTTTAGGGTTAGTCAAAAATGCACTCATATTTTCAAAAGTGGGAAATGTAAACACATGCATCAAATATTAATAAAACAGGAATGTAATGAAAATACTTTGGGACATAAAGAAAAAAAACATTTAAGGAAGGTAGTATATTTCAGACATATGCTTACATAATTTTAATAGTTTATTTTCAATGACTTTGTTGAGGGAGTTCTTTGTAGTTTGTTAATTTATTTTTAACTTTTTAAAGATTTTTTTATGTTTTTATTTTATTTTTGAGAGAGAGAGAGAGAGTGACCAGGGGAGGGACAGAGAGAAGGAGACACAGAATTTGAAGCAGGCTCCAGGCCCTGAGCTGTCAGCACAGAGCCTGATGTGGGGCTTGAACTCACAGACTCTGAGACCATGACCTGAGCTGAAGTCGGCCGCTTAACCGACTGAGCCACCCAGGTGCCCCTGTTTATTTCTTTTAGTACACATTTACAATCCGGTTACATAGTCTCCCCTAAATAGTAAATGTGTTTATTCAGAGATTGCATGTGGTCACACACGTATATGCACACACTTCGCATCAGGATTCAGGTAGTAAGCCTTCCCATTAAGACAGGGAATTTTATTATACTTCATATGACTTGTGGGGACACAAAGCTGAATTATGGAAAATGCTGCTATTTGTCATATGGATGTTCCAGGGGACATGTGAGCCTCAAGCACTCCTTATTTCTTCTTTTGTAAGAAAGATACAGAAATATGCATGACATACTGTAAAGTCAGTTGTGCAAGAGAGAATAAGTGTCTTACATTCTGCATAATTTTCTCTGATCCTCTAGTGATGACCTTAATTTGGTACCAAGGTTACAAGTTGCTTTTCTGCACCCAGAGAGCAGAGTGTGGGAATTTTGTGCTTCCAAACAGTCAAAGCCATTTGAGGAAATTTACAAGTAGAACTGATCCTTCATTCACTCAACATATTTATAGATATGTCATTTCTGCTCCAAGCAGAGGATGCCAAGATAGTAACTCTTCACAGATTCTGCAAGACTTGCAGAGAGGCTATGGGAACCACCTTTTAATTAGCAGACAGAGTTTACTCCTCTTTGGGACACCTTAGCCCTAACCAATACACAAAGGGTCTGAAATCTGCCAGCAGGGAAATCCTGGCAACCATTCACTTTGCTTCTTTCCACTGAAACATTTCCCAAAAGATAACAATTTCTCAGTTAAAACACAAGGAGGAAATGATTTTGAAATTCCATTTTGTAAGTTGGAACCTCAAATTCTTTGTATCACTTTTCTGCTTAGATCACTCCATTGCACTACTTAAAAATAACATAAATTCTATTGTTTTTGAATGTCTGCCTTACACAAATAAATATTATAACTTTATACATTTAATTAAAGAAATATATGGATTTTCTCTGTATTTAGTTTAATAGAACTTGAATCAAACTGGTGTTGTATCTTATTTCAATTAAATATGCATCTAATTTACACAATGCACTCTCGCAAATTTTTCTCTACTAAAGGATTTTGATAATATTTTGTTAATCTTTTGCTGAATGTGTAGCCTTAAAAAATAAGGTCACTGAAAAAAAACTTAATAGACTCTTTTGTTTAACAATTCTTGCACTGTTCGTTATGTAATGTAATCCTATAATTTTGTTTTATGGTATTTTTTATTTATTTCATTTTATGAAGATTGTATCTTTAAAAAAGGCATTTTAGATCTTTTAATAGCATTCTATTTTATTTTGATTATATATGTGGAATGTGTCTCCATTTTGTGTCATAAGGGTAAAACCATTTTTTTCTAAAATTTTTTAATAGTAATTTATTTTTGAGAGACAGAACATGAGTAGGGGAGAGGCAGAGAGAGGGAGACATGGAATCTGAAGCAGGTTCCAGGCTCTGAGCTGTCAGCACAGACCACGATGCGGGGCTCGAACTCACAAACCATGAACTAATACCTAAGCCGCAGTCAGATGCTTAACCTACTGAGGCACCCAGGCACCCCAAGGGTAAAACCATTTAATTAAGGTAAAACTGGTTATGATGCTACTAGTATGACTTACTTAAAACTATAAATGATATATTTGATTACTGTATCTTTCTCTTTTTCTTCCTCTAGAAAGATTTATTTGAAATAACATTCAATTTTCACTGACCTGTGAAAAATATTATTGAAAGAAATACATGATTAACATTTCAGTATAATATTGCAGTTATGAAAATATATCTTAATGTATGAAATTCTGTTGAATAAGTATGATAGACTTGGAGAAATTATAGAATGTTAATCAAAAATAAATTTGATATTTTTAAGTTTTAAACTTAGAAGCCCCCTTTAAAGCTCATTGTCTGAGTATTGATAGTTTAACTGCTTACATTTACTTAATTAATTACTATTAGTAAGTAATATGCTCATTTTTTCTAATGTTCATATAACAGGGAAGATCAAGAGAAGCAAAAATGACCATTCACTATCACAATTAAGAAACGTAAGAGCCCAAGGGTTTGAGAAAACGCACACTATATAATCTCTATAGTACCGATAAATGGGTGAAAATAGTCTTTAATAAACGTATTATCTTGGTAGCAACTGACATCTGGATTCAGGTGCAGAATGGGGGCCCCCTGCTTCTCTGCATTAGTGCGCTAAATTAGCAATCAACTACTTCATTGTGGAATCTACTGCTGTTTCCAAACAGAGAATGCCAGCATCCGATGTCAGGGTTGCTAAGTGCCTGATTACACTAAGACAATGGAGGGCTGCCACAGCTCTCCCTCCGTCTAGCTCCTACACTAAAGCCAAGAGACATTTGGTATGCAGAGCAGAACGTAGTCAAACATGGGTAATTGAAAGATTTAAATTAGGTTGTTTCTGCGTGATCTCCTTCTCTTACAATCATGTCCTTCTACTTTCCCGGGTGGTGGAAAGGGTGTGTTTGCATCTACATTTTTTTTTTTTTTTTTTTTAGGAAAAGATGCAAAGATCCAATAAAACAATCAATTAATTGTATACTTTATACTTGTTCTATCTTCATACATCCTAATGTGATTTTAAGATGTGTGCACTTTCAGTTTTATTTAATGTGATTGCTATAATCTCTAGGCATCCCTTGTTGTAATTAAGGGCTTAACAATCACTTTCCCAAAATTACATTGAATGTTCCCAATAAAAATTTACCCAGAGGCATTTTCTCTGCCCCAGCTTCACGCACGCACGGCAACACAGTTCTCACCCTGCATCAGGCCTTGGTGTTAGTTGTAGCTACTGGCTCCCTGAAAATAGACAAGTTGATTAATGATAAAATGAAGGTTATTCACTTTCAAAATTATCTGGCATGCCTGTAATATTTGATCACTGAACAGAATTCCTCAGTTGTGCCCTAAACTTACTTAAATCTCTGTTTCCTCAAACTGTTTCCTTATTGTTCCGCCTTGAATTCTACAGCTAGCCAGGGTGATATCCACATGAATGCTTTAGGATCTCACATTTATACACATTTACATGATCAGTCCAGACTTAAGTCTCTTATATATCCAACTTCATGCTGCCATTTCTATCTTGAATATTGTGGTTATCATTCCAATCAAACAGGCTAGTACAGACTTCTCTGCTCTGGTAATGGCATTACCAAGTTAGAAATTTGTGAGTTAATTATTTTGCTTCTTTCTTCTTCCTGCAATATCTTACATGCTTTCAGTCCCCAAGCATGTCTTGCACTCTGTTTTGTCTTATTCCAATCTTGTCACTTTAAAAATATGTGGGGTGCTTTCTTATTATTCCCTTAAACAATTACCCATCAACTATAAGAGAAAGATAAGACTCCTGTAAGAAGAGATTGAGAACCCTTCGTGATTTGGGCCCCGCTCATATTACAAAATTCATCCTTTATCCTCCCTACCTGATACTTTATGAACCAGCAAAATAGGTTTTATATAGTTTCCACACCAGGTTCTTTTGTGCAACATTATTCATTTATACTTTGTGTCCGAAAATAAGAATTAGCCCTGTACTTCCCAGCCTCACTGGGCTTTTGCTTAGTCTCTGTTTTCCAGAAGACCACCCCCCCTAATTCCAGCTAATACATACCATTATTTAATTCTTTTTAAATGTCATTATGGTTAATTTTATGTGTGAACTTGAATAATTCAAGGGATGCCCAAGCTACACATTATTTCTGGATATATGCTTGAGGGTGTTTCTGAATGAGATTAGCATTTGAATCAGTGGAATTAGTAAAGTATACATCTTCTCCAATGTGAATGAGTGTTAGGCCATTCACTGAGTGCCAGAATAGAGCCAAAGGTGTAGGAAGGAGAATTTGCCTCCTCTTACTTCCTGCCTACTTACTTAATGGTACATTGCTTTTCTCCAATCCTTGGACCGGGATTTACACTGTTGGCACCCCGAGCCTCAAGCCTTCAAACTTGGACTGTAATGACCCCCCCAGGGCTTTCCTGGGTCTCCAGCTTGAAGACAGGAGATCATGGGAATTTTCAATGACCTCATTATATGAATGAGCCAATTCCTCATAAAAATATTGATCTGTTTCTCTGGAAAACCTTGACTAATAGAAACATTTCATCATTTAGAAAATTAGCCTAGACCAGCTCACAAGTTTCAAGTTTCTCACATTGTGACTTTCTTTCAGATCACCAACTCTCTCTAACTCTGTAAATTAACCAACTCATTTGTGCCTTTTCTAGGCTCTAGGAGGAACTGGACGCAACAATTAATCCCTCACCTTATAAGGAATATTTCAACATGTCCCACACATAAGTAGAAATAATTATAAATTTTTATTAAGATTCAGTTTCTACAGGTAGATTCAAATATATACATAGAAAATATTTCAAAATGAATATATCACATAGATTTGGAGAGTTTAGAATCTGCATGTAAAGGAAAAAAATCTGATGAATTAAAAGTTTGAGCTATATATTGAGAAAAAAAAAAAACTAAGAGTTTAAGTGAAGCAAATCTGAGATGATAGTCATTATCAGACAGAGGGTATGACCTAAACAAGAAGAAAAGCGTGTCTGTATCCGTGGAGCACATTGTCTTCCTTGGAGAGTCTCAGACGCCGTCTTTCAAACCTAACTTGAAAAAGACAGAAAACAGAGTTAAATGTTGTGACATAAGAGGGCTGGAAATTACAAAGTGGAGGTGACATTCAGTTCTAGAACTGCTGCTAGAGCAGTGACCCCGCTTCGTGTATGCAAGACACTGTTTGAATCCAGGAGTCCTCGGGGATATCCAGCATTTACCTTTGTGTTGGGAGAAAATATTTTGTCATTTTTTAAACATTTTGCTATTTTTACCTTATCTTAGGACCTATATGAAATATGCATGTAAGACAATTTCTACTCCTTGTCTGAAAATTTATGAGCTAAAACTACTTATGCTAACATTTCCCGTGATGGCAGTGCCTACACAGTTTGGAGCCATGCCAAATTGGGTTTCAGTCCTGGCTGTGTCACTTACTAATTGTGTGATTATTAGAAAGATTTTAACTTCTCTAGTCCTCAATTACCTCATTTGAAAAGCACAGGCAATAATAATACTTACCTCAGCAATTATGAGGATTAAACAAGATGATAGACTCCTGCAAGTAATTACATGCCCAACACATCTGTTTGTTATCAATGTCGGGTGTCTAACATCTGTCATGTCGTGCGTCTCCTCTAACATCTGTAACGTTGCCTCCAATATTCCCTTCTTAAAATTAAAAGTCTTGCTACATTTTTCTTGTTGTTGTAATTTTCAAATGATTTGAGTCTATTCTTCTGGGATACATATAAATAAAGAAGGAGCCATGGTTCCAGCAGAATGTCTTATATTGGGTATGTTTAGGTTTTAACATATACAAATGTTATTCATTCTTATTTTGATATCTAACTATTGCATTAAAAAGACAGATGAAGTAATATATCATCATATATCATAAAATCCTACATAATTAGAAAACCGAAATAGTTTGATATAATATCACTATAAAAATAGTGTGCGACCAATTTAGGGTAGTGACAGGAACAAGCTCACAGGGAAAATGACAGGGGTGATATGATATATGATTGTTCGAAAAGTCAGAAGAAATTTTCCAATATGTAGAAATGAGAATACTAATTGTGTAGAAGTTTAAGCCATCAAACCACTTTTATATATGTTATCCAATAGTTACCTTCAAATGTTTATCTTCAAATATTGTCCCTTTCTAGTTGAGTTAATCTTTTCCCTTCTTTTCTAATCAACATAGTCGGCAACATCAGCCTAAGTGGTGACAGAATTCAGTTATGATTCTATAAAGTTGTTTATTCTTCTGCCTTAATCTTTTAAATGTTTAACCACATTTTATTACAAATATTATTTTGTAATTCTACATGAAGTAGGTTAAACTTAATCTCTTTTTAAAAGAATCCTCTTTTAAAATCCAGTACGACAAAGAATATGTGGAATCCATTTTGTGAACTTTGATCATTCAATAAGCATTAGCTGGAAACACAATATTCCAGATCCCTGGAAATACACCTTTGAAAAACACAAATGTTGTGTCTGTCTTCATGGACCTGATGTATTTGAACACTTTGAGATATTAAATGAATAGTTCCAGGCAATATTTTTTCTTTAGACTCAGCTCCTTTCAAACACTCTACAGTTTAAAATGAACAGAAAATAATTCTTAATTAATATAACTGGAATAAATAAACAAGGATATTTACAAAGGAATTGTAAGTCACACTGAATAAATTGTGACTGAGACATACATCTTTGGTTTAGTACTAGAGGTCAAGTACACTCAGCACAGTAAGATACAACGCAACGTAGTAGGTTGCAACATAATTTACAAATGACTTAAAATTTACAAATGACTTAAAAATTTCCTAAAATTTGGAAACTTAAGATATTTTGACACCTTAATTATGAAGCTTCTGCTTACATAAGAGATAGAGACTGAGAATAAGAGAGAGAGAATGGGAAAGATATTTAAAGTAAGGAATTGGCTTCTCCAAGATGTGCAGTTGGCAAGCTGGAGACCAAGAAGAATGAACAGTGTAGTTCTAATCTGAATCCTAAAGCCTGAGAACAGATGGTGTAAATTCCAGTCCTAGTCCAAGGGCCTGAAAACCATGAGAGCTGATGACTGAGTCCAGTCTGAGTCCAAGTCTGAAGGTAGATGCAGACTGACATCGCTGTTTGAAGACAGCCAGGCAGAGAAAAAGAACTCTTTCTTACTCAGCCTTTTATTCAATTCAGGTCTTCAGTGGATTGGATGTGGCCCAACCCCATTGGGAAAGGCAATCTTCTTTACTCAGTCTACTAATTCTCGCCTAGAGGAACTGTCACAGATATACTCAAAAATAATATTAAGCTAAATGTCTGGGCACAGCAAAATGACTGAGTGCTTCATGTGAGTCACGTGGTCTGGATTCATGTATGCATCTCAAACTATGCAGTTATATGACTTCACTAACACCTGGGGTTTAAAACAGGAAGGGATTTACAATGATACTTCCCTATACTTGGTGTTTAAAACAAACATATATGTTTATTTAAATAAAATAATAAAACAAAAACATTTTAAATTTAGAAATAGTTTTTTCATTATTTCGTAATTTAAACTCTGTAACTAATTTACACCTCTAGTCATGAGATTGTAATAACAACCACACCGAGACATTTCAAACTAGACAAATAACTGAAGGAAAGAGCACAAAATAAATGGTTTTAGATGTTGGACAGCAGGCACTTCAGGACCATGAACTGTGAGTAAGGATGCTAAATAAGATAAGCTTCATGATGACCTGACTTTCTGCCTTGAGGCATTTTCTAAACCACAGCATGTAAGTGAGGACAGTTGCAGCATATAGAATATGCCGCTTTGTTAGGATGAGATCAGAGTGTGAAGTTACACAGATGCCTAAACATTTTAGAATGAAATACTGGGGAAAAGGCAGCCAGGCAGAGAAAAATATCTGTATATAAGTAAGAGCCTCCCCTTGAGTTTTGGGCTAGATCCCACATATGCCTACTCTTTGCATGAGGCCAGAAAAAGAACAACTATTGGGAACAAAACAACTACTGGCATAAGAACAAGTATCCAGGGACTGTGAGATGAGTATCCTTGGAACTCGTAAAAGCCTAGAAGATAATTGTGTTGAAAACAATCATAATGGAGTGGTGCACTGAGCCCTCAGCCATCAGCAGGGGGCCCCGAAATCAGTAGAGACCACAGAGAGCCTTCTCCATAGTGTTGGAGTAAACTAGACTGGAAGTAAACATTACAGACAAGCGAATACTACATACCTAACACAATCTAAAGTAGTCTTCACAAAGGTCGAGATAATTGCCAAGTAAAATTGATTTCCTGCCATGATAAAACTCCCACTCCAGTCCAGCAGTATACTATCCGTAATCATTGGTGTACAATCCAAAATTATATGCAAAGAAGCAAAGGATACGTGACTCATAAAGATGGAACTTTTTCTTGATCAATACAGCTATCCAGAAATCATTGAAAAAATTGAAATAGCAAGCAAGGACTTTAAAGCAGTGGTTATAAAAATATTACAAAATATTAAGGAAAAGATGAAGAGGATGTGAAACAAATAAGGAATTTAATGATAAATGGAACCTCTAAAAAGTAATCAGATGGAAATTTTAAAGTTAAAATATAAAGTCTGAAGGGAAAAAAGTCACTGGGCAGGGTTACTAGCATATCAGACGGTGTAAAAGAAAAGAGGGAATGTGATGGCAGAGAAATTAGAGATTGTATCAAAGGAAGCACACTGCGCAAAAATCGTGGAACCAAATGAACAGAACCTCATTGACTTGTGGGAGGAAATACAATTTTATATGGAATTTTAGGCATATGCATGGAATTTTAGGCACAGGATGTAAGTGGGCAGAACAAATATTTTAAAATTTACTGAAAATGTTCCAGTTGTTTGAGAAGCATAAACTCGCATAGTCAAGTGAGTCAACAAGTCTCAAGTAGGATAAACATAAAAGAAAATCACTCACAGGAAAATCATAATCAAGAGGTTGACAATTGGTGATAAGGACCACGTCTTAAAAGCAGGGAAATGAGGGACACCTGGGTGGCTCAGTTGGTTGAGTGTCCGACTTCGGTTCAGGTCATGGTCTCATGGTTCATAGGTTTGAGCCCGGCGTCAGGTTCTGTGCTGACAACTCAGAGCCTGGAGCCTGCTTTGGAATCTGTGACTACCTCTCTCTCTCTCTCTCTCTTCCCTCCTCTGCTCATGCTCTGTCTCTCTGTCTCGCAGAAAATAATAAACGTTAAAAAAAAAAAAAAAAAGCAGAGAAATGAAAATGCAGGTCACGGACAGGTTAAAAGTGACAAGAAAAGACTCATGTGAAACTATATAAGCCAGAAGACACAGAAATGAAATTTTAAGTGGCTGATGGAAAACAAAACAGAACACAACAGAACAAAACTTGTCAACCTAGAATTCTATTCAAGTAAGAAAACCCTTAAATTAAAAGCAAACTATGTAAATTTTCAAACAAATGAAAATCAAAAGAATATGTTATTAACAGACCAGGGCAATAAAACTGATAAGGAAATTTCTTTAAGATTTCACACAAAATTTGGGCCCATACAGGGAAATGGAAAACATCAGAAATTGTAAATATATGAAAAATATATAAATACCATGTCCAGTTTCTTCATTCTTTCACTATCTTCTTTGAAGATAATCCAATATGTAAATCAAACATTATGGTAGAGTATCACAGAGTTTAAAATATATGTAAAAGTAAAATGTTTGTTTTGAAGTATATACTACAATACAAAAATAACAATAATAAATAAAGAGAAGGGGAGACACTTTCAGAGGTGATGGATATGTTTAGGCATCGATTATGGTGACAGTTTCATAGGTATATACTTCTCTCCAAGCCTCCAGGCTCATCAGGTTGTACGTTTTAAATACATACCGTTTTTTTTTTTTGTATGTCAATCATAACTCAATGTGATGTTTTTAAATAAATATATGACAACACTGTCACAAAAGATGGGAGGTAGAAAAATAAAACTCCTTGTTTCTTTTTTTTAAGTTTATTTATTTTTGAGAGACATAGAGGCACAGCGTGAACAGGGGAAGGGGCAGAGAGAGAGGGAGACACAGAATCGGAAGCAGGCTCCAGGCTCTGAGCCGCCAGCACAGAGCCCGACGCGGGGCTCGAACCCACAGACCGCAAGATCATGACCTGAGCCGAAGTCGGCGGTTTAACCGACTGAGCCACCCAGGCGCCCGAAAACTCTATGTTTCTTAAAAGAAAACTACGGATATGTGTGGCAACATGGATTAACTTCAAAAAAAGTATATGTCGAGCAAAAGAAAACAGACACAAAAGAGTGGACTCGATGACTTATTTATTTATGATGTTCCAGAAAAGGCAAATGTAGGCAGTGGTGAAAAATATCACAGCAAGGTTGAGAAAGAGTAGGGTCAGAGGGGATGGTGATTGACAGGAAGCGAGCATAAGGGAGGTGTATGAGTGATGGGAAAATTCTATGTCTTGATAGGTGCAAGGTCTTCATGAATGTGCACTTTGTAAACCCAGACACAGGTTTCCATACCAAAGATCTGTGTGTGACACTGCATACAAATAATACTTCAATAAAAATAAATCATTTTAATAAGAAATAACTTTTTGCTTATTTTTTAAGTTTATTTATTTATTTTGAGAGAGAGAGAGGGAGGGAGAGAGGGGCAGAGAGAGGAACCCAAGCACTCTCATTGCGGAGCCCCGACTTGGGACTCGATCTCACAAACTGTGGGATCACGACCTGAGCAGAAATCAAGAGTCGAATGCTTAACTGCGGTGCCCCAGATATAACTAATTATTTAAAAAATACTACTTAGATATTCTCATTCTTGCTTTATCTCCTACCTCCAACCAGAGCCCCGCCCATACCTGAAATATTAGACGATTTTGAAAGCATATTGAAAAACACAGAAACTTTGAAAATTATCTAGTTTATTTGAAGAGTAATTAAATAACATTCTTTATCACATATACAAAAAGATTCCTGGAAGTGATAAAGGTATAATCTCATTGCCCATCACACAATTTTGGTCTCCTTGAATAAGCATTAGCTCCAAAGAGTCATTAATGTGGGAATAAAACTCGACATTGAGTTTAGGACATTATTGTAATTTCCCGTACAAACACAGGGGCTTATAGTATTGTTAATACAAGTTTGAATTTGCTCTGCGGGCCAGGGTACTGGCAATTTCCCTTAATTATAAAAAGTCCTTATGTTTAGAGCATAATGCACATAAGGACAAGGCAAAATGTTAGCAATTAATTCTTAAGTAGGAAGCCATGTGGGTACAATGCAGCATTAGTTATTCCACATTATTTTAAATCCCACAAAGCGGCACTATCATCAAGAGGTTCAAAATAACTGGCTTCAAACATATAGTTAAAATTAATACAAAGTGTACTGCCTTTGGAACCCAGTGTGAGCTGCATGAACCATTTTAGACAAATGCTTAGCCTAATCTCGCACCAACTGTAAATCATGGACTTTTCTCTTTTCAACTCTAAAAACTGTGGCTTGATTTTCTAGAGAGCAATTCTAGCACTCTTATAATTCAAAATTTAAATAAATGGCATGCTGGTCTAAAAAAGATAAAAAACAAAAAAACCATGTGTTCAGTTTGTCAATAATCTGTTTCCCATACTAATTTCTTAATGGAGGTAACCTGACATTTTTTAATGAAACATAAGGTTGTTCAATTTTTTTCCCTCTTAAGACAATAGGTGGTCCTTCTTTATCATTGGAGTGACTTTTTTTTTTTTTCAGAATAAATGTGTGAAGAGTAGAATTTAGTCTGTGCACACATTACGAGTATCATTTTTCCATTATTAACAAAATATCTTATATATAAAGCTAAAATAAGATTTATCTGAAAGTATACAAGCATAAACATAACATAATATGTGAGAATATTATATGCAATAAAGATTGTAAGAAGCAGAAGCAAAGATTGACCGAAAGGTATACAGAAAAGAGATATATTTTAAATGCATATCTGTTTACTTAAAAGCAAATAAAAACATAATTGAGTTCTGAATGTAATAATTGTTTTATATATACTTTTCTAAAGTTGTTGATCTTTGGATTAATATCCTAGGTCTGCTGTACAAAATATTGCAAACTGGGTGGCTTACTATAACAGAAATTTATGCTACCACAGTTGGGGAGGCTCGAATCCAAAATCAAGGTATAAGCAAAGGTCATACTCTCTTATTAATGATATTATTTTTCTTGCTTCTCTCTGAGATGCTGGTGGCTACCAACACATTTGGGAATTCCTATGTTTGTATTTTTATTATTCCAATTTCTACATCCATCTTTACATGGCCATCTTCTGTATGTGTTTGTGTGTGCGTGTGTCTGTGTGTGCATGCTTCTAACTTTCTCTCTTTCTAAAAGGCACCGACCATACTGGATTGAGGGCTCACTCTGATCCAGCCTGACCTCATCTTAACTGCATAGACCCTAATTCCAAAAATCATCTCATTCCCAGGTTCTAGGGCACTCATAAACAATAAAAAGTATTTTTAATATCAGTTTCCTTTAGAGAGCTAATCTCACTCAATAGAGTATTTAGAATTATGACATTGTGTCTTTTACTCATTTATATTATTGTTCATTTGCAAATATTTATAGAACACTTACCCAATGATTGTTGCTGTGGTTACTCCTGGTGATAAAAAAGACACAGATAAACAAATAAGAAAAATTCACAACTTACTACTATGTTAAGTCTTAAGTTTATCATCAGTGGCTCTGAAAAATAGATTTGATACCAAATTGTTAAACGCGAAGTGCTCAGTGACACTATCAGTGTCGTTTCTACAATGGAGATGTCCCATGCAGGGTTCTTTTTTATTCCATAGGGGCCATTTAACGCTCCACTGGCAATTTCTAGGGTTTAGCCAAGAAATGATTTAGTCAATGTTCTTTAAAACAGAAACAATCAGGACAGTCGCAATCCCATCATAGAGGTACTAATGACTTGATGGCATTATGATGGTATTTGGCAGAAAAATAACATTAGTCAAATTCTTCGCTGAAACATAACACCCCACATGGATACCATGTGCAAAATATATATATTTTAAATATAAGGAATATGAAACTCTATTGCCAGGTAAGTTTTCAAACTCAAGTTTTAGTAATAAAAAATCTGGAGCTAATTAGGCTGATTTTCAGCCAGTTTTGGTCTCATCATACAATGATTTTCTAAATGTGATGTGGAAATCACTGTATTCCAATTATCTGCAATGACTATTAAACACAGACATTCTTTGGCCTAAGTCTACCAACTTATTAATTCAGAATCTTTGTTGATAAAAATAAGAATTTGCATTTAAATTAGTTCTCTAACAGATTCTTACATTAAAGCTTAAGAACCATTGTTATAGCTCATAAACAGCATTACTAAACAGGAAAATAAGTGCTTCCAACAAGAAATGTTATAGCATGGAAAAACTGAAATGGGGTAGGGGAGGTAGGAGAGAGAAATTGGAACAAATGGTAGGAAAGAAAGAGTTGTAGGGTGGGTGAGTAGAATTGACAAGGGAAGCGATCTTAAATCTTTGTTGGTAAGAGGAAATGCCCAAAGTCATAGTCAAATATTGCTGAAATATTATCTCACCCATGGGCAAAACCCAGAGGCACACACACTTTTTTAGTTTGACACTGAAATTTTACTAGCACTCAGACTAATTTAGTTTCTTAAAACCTGACCAATTTTCCTCCTTAGAAGTAAAGTGACCTCACCTATCTATGAAGAGTATAAAAGGACAAATTATGAGCTTACTCTAGTGGCTATAACCTTATTCTACAATTTATGGAAATTTATTTGAAACTCTTAAATATTCCTCTAGAAATGTAGGGTCAAGTAAAATCAAGGTAAAAATGTCATATTTTGCTAATGTTACCCAGCCCCTCTGCAAATGTGTTTTACCAAGTTACATATCAGTTATTATATATTGAATAGCAAAAAAGTTCCTCACATTTTCATGCCATGGAGCAAATCGAAAGGAGAGGCAAAATTCCAGTTATCTTTATAAGCGGCTAATGGCAAAGTGGCTCAGTGGAGGGAATTTCAGAAAAATGGACACACTCAATGGTTCTGTGTAGCCTGTAGGAATAATTTGTCAAGATCTTCTGATCTGGCCTCTGCTTATTTGTCTTAACTATGTCTCCTAGCTCTCCTGATAGGTACCTTATCATCTTAGTATATACTTAGCCCTGTCCACCTCCTGAGCACATGCCATGTCTGTTGCCTAGAAGTTTCTTTCTATTTTCCTATCTCAGAACTACACATTTCTTTCAGAAAAAAAATATGATAAGGAAAATACAAATCAAGACAGAGATGGAGGGTGGGGAAGATCTGGAATAAGGAAATCACCTAACATGCTGCCCAAACATGGCTTCCTGCTACGGAAGAGAGTGATTCATCCCTTATCCCATCTGCATTTCCTGATTCAGAGAACCCTGCTCCTAGCAGGGCTGGGCCCAGGGAGCTCCACTTTCCAACATACTGTCTTCCAGTTATGGTATAGTATATTTCTCAGGCTTTCAGCATATAGAAGGCAGCATGGAGAAGGCAAGGATGTTACAGCATCTTATTTCAGCCTCGTCCCTAGCCCCATCCCTCAGTATTTGTTGATGCCAACAATAATGACAGCCCCTATGAAGTTGGGACAACTTCATATGCTGAGCAATGAGGTGTATTAACAAGGAAGTGAGCATCATCAACTTAGTGTAGAAGCTGTCCAGGAGGCAGAGTACAAGAGGAGAGATGCTGAAGAATTGTGGGAAGAGGTAAATTGGAATCCATAGTCCATCCGTTCCCAGTGTGTCAGTAGTAGAGCCATTCCTTGCCCAGGGGTCTCCAAAGGTGTCCCTTTCACCATATGTAAGAAGACCTACATAGCCAACATGAATGATGTTGGTCGAGGTCAGGACAACAGAAATGCTGAGTAGAGCTATGTGTAGTAGTCCCACCAAGATGACGTGGGCCAGTCAGATGCCCTGGTGATTCGCCACTCAAGTGTTTGGGTTTACTTTGTGCCACCCCCACATTCAACCTGCCAGTTTCAGAAGCCCAACCAGCTTGAGGTACAGCACTCGCTTCTACATTTTTGTCTCCTGGAAGCCTGAATTACAATTTTTTTTGAGTTTATTTATTTATATTTGAAAGACAGAGAGCATGAGTGGGGGAGGCACAGAGAGAGAAGGATACAGAGAATCCCGAGCAGGCTCCACGCTATCAGCACAGAGCCCAGTGCAGAGCTTGAACTCACAAACCGTGAGATCATGTGAGCTGAAATCAAGAGTCAGATGTTCAACCAACAGAGCCACCTAGGTGCCCCCTGAGCTACACATTTTTAATGGAGTCATTCTGTTATCGACTCTTTAAAGTTTGTGAACACTGCAGTTGAAAACTATGCATAACCTTCTACATACTCATATTTTACCTTTTCTATGCCTCTGTTATAACATTTATTTAATTATATGAGTTGTTAATACGTCTCTCTTCCCTGATAGCATGATTGTTTCCAATGGTAGCTTTGCTTTCTTTCTTTCTTTTGACACTTGGGTCCATATCATTGTAGCTGCTGACATTTTTGAACTTTATCGAAACCCTGTGATCCTGGAAAAGAGCTAAGGTTAGACAAAGCCCCTCACCTTTCTGCGTTCTGGAAATAGCTTACCGGGAGCAACCATTCTTCACCATAAGACTCAGATAAGACTCACTGATACCCTTCCCTTTTCTTCCCTATGCCAGACCCTCCAAATTCCCTTCTCTCGCTAACAATTAACTGAATCTCTTGTGCCTGCCGATGAATCAGAACGGAATGCCCATCGACAAAACTTTGCTTAAGTTGCTCTCTCCCCAAAGCCCCTGGATTTTGACCCATTTTCAGCAGCATACAACTGCTCCTTGTCAGCCCTTCCTGGAACAGGCTACCTGAGAGGAAAGACTCCCTTCCTCTCTACCCTGTTGTGGCTTTCACCACTTTGGCTTCTCCCTAGCAGTAAGTCCCTTTGCTTTTGATCAGAACATCTCCCTACTGCAATTGTCCTTCTGAATTAAGTCTTTCCGAACATAGATATGGATTCATTTCTTATTTGATAAATCTTAATAAACATTTTCATAGACTGATTAAGTAAAAGTGTATGCATCTTTTACCACTGCCTCTTCAAATTTTCCACCCTTTTTTTCTAACAAACATACTGTCGTGAACCTCAAAACTAATCAATATATCCTTATCTTTATTGACCTCCTTACTTGCAACCTGCACCTTTATTATGGCTGCAAGTGTGTGCTATCTCTGTTCCATTTCTGTCATACTGGTTTTGACTACAATCGCTCATTAAAACAAACCACAGTACCTTACAACTCACTGTCCCTTCTTGAATCTCTTCCTTCTTACATTAAGTTTGGCCCCGTAGTCATCTTTGCAAATAAAAATAGCTCCTTCCATGTCATTCCTTATGGAACAAACATAAACGGCTCTCTGTTCAAACTTATTGTCTTATTATAGAGAGAGATTAATTGTTAGACCGTCAGATCCCATTCTGTTCTTACTGCTATTTGTGCTTGAATAATTGTATGGACTTGCTGCCCATCCTAACCCCAGATCACTCTTGTATGCCTTCATGTGTTACATAATTTGTGTTATTTACCTGATGCAAGTTATTTACTTAATGAGTTCATGCCTGGAATACCTCTGTTCTGCAAATTCAGTTCAAATTTCACTTTCTCCAATGCACGTCACTCGAATTCCAATCAAGATTAGGTACCCAAGTGTCTTTTTATATTTGACTTAACTTAGTAGTTTCCACATATATTGAAGTGGCCTATTTATGTAACTTTGTAGAAGCATACCTTACCAGGTCAATATTTTATATGGTTCTAGAAACACAATTTGCTCCATAAATATTTAGTGTGTAAATTATATACACAAGTTTCTTTCATTTAATACATTCTTCTTATAAAATAAATATGTATAATATAGAGCTACTAGAAAATAGCATGGCATGGTGCCTGGGTGGCTCAGTCAGTTAAGCGTCCAACTTAGTCTCAGGTCATGATCTCACCGTTGGCGGGTTCAAGCCCCACATGTGGCTCTGGGCTGCTTTGGATTCTGTGTCTCTCTCTCTCTCTGCCCCTTCTCGCGCTCACACTCTGTCTCTTTTTCTCTCAAAACTAAATTAACATTAAAAATAAGAAATAAAATACATAAAATAATAAGTAGAAAGAAAATAGCATGGCAAAGATTAGAAGAAAAATCAGTTCTCCCGTATATATGCATTTTTAAAATTTTTCTAATTTTGAGTAACCATTTTATTCATAACATTCTGTCTCAATCTCCATAAATAAAATGTAGTTTCATATGGTTTTATTCATAACATTCTGTCTCAATCTCCATAAATAAAATGTAGTTCATGTGGTAAATATGGTATAAAATACTGGATATTTCTTTGTTATTATGTAATTTTAAAGATGTGATTTTTAATTAAATCTTATTATTAAATTGGTAACTAATCTGATACCACAACACATTGATTTAAATATTTCACATCTGTTAGACATTTGTATCATTTCTGAATTTTCACTAATAAACATATACCATTATGATATCTGCATAAATTAGTAGTCTGTTACAA
Source organism: Paguma larvata (assembly GCA_030068075.1). NCBI lineage: Eukaryota > Metazoa > Chordata > Mammalia > Carnivora > Viverridae > Paguma > Paguma larvata. The sequence continues at coordinate 21,815,317 of CM057839.1, read as the reverse complement.
GTAAAGGAAGAAAAGCCTGATTTTACAAATCAAGAGCATATTAAGAAGTATACCAATATATTATACATAAGAATACATAGGAGGAAGTGTCATAAGTTAAATATATTTAATTTATATATATTTATATATATTACATATATATGTGATATATATTGTTATATTGCCTATAATATGTATGCCTCCATTAGTAAACACTTGATTGACAGGACTATGTGTGTGCTTGCAAATGTGTATTTTTCTACATGCAATTTGTTCCCTGTGGTGTGTATTCTGCTACCATTTGCTACTTACTGGTTGTAAGTAATAATTTAACTTATATATACTCCTAGCTCTACCTTTTTTCATATATAAATGCAATAAGAAAATTAATCCTGGATGTAAATGATATAAAATATCAAGGAGAAAAGTATCAGCTGGTCTTTCAGATAAGCACTAAATTTTAAGACTCTTATATATATAAACTTACTTCAGACATTTCTTGCATTTGTAAAGATCAAGGAATTTAGCGATCATTATCATGTCATCGTTTGTATGTTTGCCAGAACTCATGCTGTCTGGGTTCTTCCTTCATAGCGATATCTCTTTTTGCTTGCTCTTCTATCCCAGTCGCTGAAACTCATAGAGCTTCAATACGTATTTGCTGAATAAATAAATGTGGGAAAAAGTGAAAATCATGCTCTCACAATTAGGAATAAAATTTAATACTGAGTTACTCTCCACCATAGATGAGAATATGATCATAATGTGTTAAAACTTTCTAATCTGGAGATACTACGCTGCCATCTCAAGATATCCCAGTAAATTACTTCTACTAAATAAAGGATCATTAGCACAGGCAACTTTTTTACATTTTTAAAATAAGAACACAGCAGTTTTCTATTTATGAATTAATTTGTGATAATACTTTACATGATATAATAAACATCATCCTTTAAATTAATTTTTGTTGTATTTTTAAATTCTATAATCATTTTTATGTACTGACCTTTTTTTTTTAATTACTGAAAGTTCTCAACCATTTCTTTCTTTATTCCTTCCACTGAATTTTTTTTGTACAAATAAATTTATTTTAGATTAAAGAGTTTGGCATATAAGCAAAGAGTCTAGATTGGGTGATATTAACTCTTCTCAAAGGATAAGGGCTCTCAAGTGAATGAGTATTTAGGGAGAGGAGAATGGAAGGCACAAAGGGACAAGTAAATTTTTTTAAGTGACAGATATAGTAATCTAGTAGATCAAAGGTTGCCTTTCTTTTCTTGACTTGAATGTCTTCACAAAATTTTAAAAGGTAATTATAACCTTTTTTTGCAATAAACAAGCCTTGAGTCTTCTACTTCAGATTAATGAGACATCAACCTCTCTATACATACCTTTAGCCCCAGTATTTTTTTTTCCTCCTTGTTAAGATATGAAGAACATTCCAATGAATTGTTATGTAGAGTGTTAGGATAAGAATATCTGATAGGTTAACTACAAAAAATATCAACCAAGAAACCTCTATTTGGAATTATATATATTGCAATCATTTCCTGGCTGTAGTCACAAGGCACCAAAAATAAATTATATCAAAGTGCTTTTTAGAAAAATCTTATTTCAAAAGAGTACTCTAAGATTTTTTTTGTACTCTTAACATATTCTCTTCAAACAAAACTTCTATAGAAGTATTATACATCAAAATATAAATATGTTACTATTCTACTGGATGGATTAAAGGAAGAAAGGTAAATGTTAGTTGTAACCTTGCTAATTCCCACCTTATTTGGAGGATATTGTTTAGCAATTCAGAGTCAGAACAATTTGAAATCTAATACTTTAAAATATAATTAAATAGAGTTGTAAATATGTGTTATGATTCTCTCTTTTATTGTATTATAAAATGCATAAAAATATATGCCTATCAAAAATAGATAACGGTATAGTACCTTAAGTCATTTTATTTAACCAGAGTTATGATAATAACCCAAAGTTTTGTCCTACCAAAGTTTTCCTGTGTACAGGAAAGTACAGTTCTACAAAAAACATACACATTCACAGATTGAGAACATCAGAACAATATCCTTTATCCTTGGTATGTCAAACTGGGCTGAGTGCAAGGTTTCTTTTGCTTTGGCTCAAGGCCAATGTTAGCAGTTTATTTTCTCTTTGCTAACAGCACCACATCAACGTGACACTAACTGCAACATTAGTTACAAAGGCACATGTGCCCAATGACATCTCTAAAGGAAATCAAAAGAGGAATTGGAAATTCACTTTGAACTCAGAGAATGGCTGACCTAATCTCTCCATGATAAGCCTTTCTAAAATAAAGATCGCTTCCAAGAAGCCTTAGTCATGATCCTTTTTAAGAGTGGTGTATCCATTTGGGAACAAGTAAAAGAGACTAACACTTCAACAAGGACTCCTAAAATGTCACTCCTAAAGGTCAAACCCCTTTTCATATTGTTCCAATTAATAGCCTTGAATGTTATCTCCTGTCGCAGTACTTCTTTGTGTTGAGAGTAACACTGGGGTGAGGCTTTGACCCTGATAATTTGTGGAATCCCCTAAAAGCAGATAATGAATATGCAAAGCACTGCCTCATAGATTATGTAATTTAAGTTTTATTTTACTGTATCTTCAAGGTAAGGATTATAAACCATATTTTATAGGCGAGAGACTGAGGCATAGGTACATAAGCAGCTTGCTTAAATTTCATAGTAAAAGTTGATTTATAATAAGTTTTAATCTCTGACTGGAAAAACAATAGTTTTATGTAAATTTTCTAGTTTCAAGTCTTCACTTTGTTTTATATTCTTTCATTACAATTGTATTGAAACACAAAATGCATACTGAAAAAGCGTTGCATAAATAAAAGCATAAAAGTTCAATGGACTTTCGGGACATAAACCACAGCTATATTAAGAAGTAGAACCGCTTAGACTCAGCCATCCTGGTGTGTCCTTTTATCAACCAAACACCTCTCCCTGGAGGTAACCACTCTCTGGATTTATAGAGCCATAGATCAGGTCAGTCTGCTCTTGGACATTATACAAATGAGATCGATACAGTTTTGATTTGTGCCTGTCCACTTTTTCTCAGGTTATAATTTTGAAAATTTTTTAAGGTTTATTTATTTATTTATTTATTTTTGAGAGACATAGAGAGACAGAGTGCAGGTGAGGGTGGGCAGAGAAAGAGGGAGACACAGAATACAAAGCAGGCTCCAGGCTCTGAACTCCAGGCACCCGTCTCAGGTTGTATTTTAAAAGGTAGCCCTGCTGTCGCTTATGGCAATACTTTATTCATTTTCATTCCTGTAGGGTATTCCATTACAGAATATGATATAATTAATTTATTGATCTTCTGCTGGTTGAAAAATATGTTATTTAAAGTCTTCACAACTATAAATACAGGAAAATTTCGTGTTTCCCTTTCATCAAATACATGTATATATTTCTGATGACAATATGCCTGGGAGAGGAATACGCATGTCATAGCTTACATGTATATGAGGTTTTAAGAAAGAATGCTGAATGAATTTATAAAGTTCTTGTAAAAATGTACACTCCCACTACCCCTAGTCATAGCTTATGTAGGCTTGACACAATAAATCAGAACAGTTGTTCTTAAATGTGAGTGTGAGGGGAGCCTGGGTGGCTCAGTTGGTTGAGCATCAGACTTCGGTTCAGGGCAGGATCTCACAGTCCAGGAGTTCCAGCCCCTCCTTGGGCTCTGTGCTGACAGCTCAGAGCCTGGAGCCTGCTTTGGATTCTGTGTCTCCCTCTCTTTGCCCCTCTCCTGCTCATGCCCTTTCTCTGCCTCTCGAATAAATGTTGAAAAAGATAAAAACAAAAATAAAGTATGCATGTAAATTAATTCATGATATTACTTTTAAAATGCTATGTCCCAGGAATCTACCAACAAATTCAATTCAATTTTATTGAGAAGTATCAAATCATCTGTACTTTTATTACAAAATTCATAGAATTGTGATAAAGATGATTTGAAGAACACATGTGCAAAGACACTGAACTAAAAAGTTTTGATATCAGTGTCCTAAATCAGAAGGCTAGAATATGAAATACAGATATTTTAATATAGGTGTAATCTCTCAATTTTTCCCAACACTATAAAATTTAGGTTATTTTTATGGAGTTATTTTCATAATTTAGTTAGTCTCATGGATCAAGAAGAGATGGTACAATGGAAAAAATAAATTTATGGAATCACCCAGAAATATAAGAATCTATAACCTCACTGTTATTCTTTCAGAAATGACCCTGGGGCCCTTGACTGGTGCAGTTGGTTAAGTGGCAGACTCTGGATTTTGGCTCAGGTCATGATCATGGTTCATGAGTCAAGCCCCGCATCGGACCCAAGCTGACAGTGCACAGCCTGGTTGGGATTCTCTCACTCCCTCCCTCTTCCTTTCTCTCCCTCTCTGCCCCCCTCTCAAAGTAAATAGACTTAAAAAAAAAAAACACACATAAATAACTCTGCGACTTGGTGTGTGTCATTAGCTAAATCGAAGAACAAACACTTCAAGGGCTCATCCCTGATTATGATTTTATCTAAAGTCTTTATTTTCTTCTGCTTTCATCAGTTTCATTCCTTTTGCAATTTCTTTAGTGGAGGGCTGTGGCAAAGACATTTAGGGGTATGCGAGGTTTATTTCTGTCCTAGACACTTTTAATCTGATTAGGGCCTTACTAAGGCACAGTACCTCCATCCTTGCTCTTTTGTCTATAATGTTCTTGACGGACATATGTTCTGAACCTCCAGAACCCTCAGGTCCTGTATAGGGAAGAGGACCTCACGCAAAATGAGCATATAGAGTGCATATAGAAGTCACTTCATGTAGCGGTTGTGACGAAAGCAAAAATCTGATATGTGTTAGTGACTTAGTAGTCAACTTGTGCATGGTGAGAAACTGATATAAGAAATTGAGTACAAAATATTTGGCCACCTTGCTGCTTAATTTTTCTTGACATACTAATCAATATCCCAAAGAACTTTTAACTATGGAGGAAGATCTTAGCTAAAAAGTAAGGTTAATAGTTTTGGGGGGTTGTTATTGAATATATTTGGCAAGATGTTACAGGAAAGCAAAGGGGTCATGAAAGAACTGACTAGTCTATAAGAAGATATGAAATATAATAGATTCCAGAGTGTGTGCCTACTAGAGTTGCAAATGCTAAATGCATTTAGTAAGAGACAAAATTGAGAAAGCCTTTAAGGACCAAATTTGATTGAATCTGAAATGCCTGTGCAATACAATAATAGTTTATGTCACAAATGAGCACTCTTTATTAAAAATAAGTATCACCAATGCTTTGAGAAAATATCTGACTTTGACTAAGGTATTTCAAAGCCAACACTGAGTCAAATGTAAAAACGGAGGGCAGGTGTTAAGATCCTTACATTTCATATTCCTATTAGCACTTACATTTTCAATTTTCAGTTGTACAGTTAGCCATGTCCTTTCAAATTTCTTCAAAAAATGTTGAATTTTTAGAGATAAAACTTTTACAAGAACATTTCTCATACCTGCATTGACATACCGTCATTAACGCTCGGCAGCAGAATGAGATGTCCCTCAAGATTCGCCTCCTCCTGGTGTCTGTGTGCCGCCTAATCCTCAGAGCTGTAAAGATGATGAATTTCACTCCATGATTAGGTTACGTTAGAGGGCACAGTTGGTCAGAAGATAGGAAGATTTTTCCAGGTGGGCCTCATCAAATCACATAAGGCCTTTAAAAGCAGAGTGCTTTCTCTGGTTAAAAGAAAAAGTGGGCATTGGATAGACAAACTCCAGCTGGCTTGGAAGAAAGCAAACATCCTTGCTGTGGACCGCCCATGGAGAGGGATGCCCTTTAGAAGCTGAGTGTGCTCTCAGAACACAGTAAGTGGGAAAAGGGTGACTTCAGTCCCACAATGGCAAAGAAATTAATTTGCCCATAATCTGGATGAAATTGGAGGACTTATTTTTAATAAAATTTATATTATATGTGATATTCAAGCTTGACTTAAGAAAACTGTCAATTATGAAAAGCACATTAATGGGGGCTATCTGATAACTTTTTTTTTTAATGTTTTTATTTATTTTTGAGAGCAGGAGAGACAAAGCATGAGTGGGGGAGGGGCAGAGAAAGAGAAGGAGACACAGAATGAAGCAGGCTCCAGGCTCTGAGCTGTCAGCACAGAGCCCGACGCGGGGCTCGAACTCACAGACTGTGAGATCATGACCTGAGCTGAAGTCGGACGCTTAACCGACTGAGCCACCCAGGTGACCCATGATAACTTTTAATCCAAGTGAGATTCTCCCAGCCTTCATAGGCCCTAGATATATTTGTGGGATGTGGAAATTTCTTTCAAAGATGGATAATCTGTCATTCTGTATAGTGGGGAAAAATTTGGGATGGGACCACTATTGGGACATTCATTATTTTGAAAAACAGGAAAAAAAAAACACCACTATGAATTTAGAAGTAGATTACTTCTATAAAGGGTAAAGAGTCATAAATAGTCTTACATATATATATATATATATATATATTAACTCATACGTATACTCTTTTGAATATATATATTTTTGTACACACACACACATGCACACACAAACTTGTATTAAAGAGCTTTCTTTAGTGGTACAGTAGAATAAAGAAATGTTAGGGGCACATGGGTGGCTCAGATGGTTAAATGTCTGTCAGCTCAGGTCATGATCTCATGACTTGTGAGTTTGAGCCCCACATCAGGCTCTGTGCTGAAAGTTCAGAACCTGGAACCTGCTTGGGATTCTGTGTCTCCATCTTTCTCTGCCCTTCCCCTGCTTACACTCTCTTTTTTTTTTTTTTCTCTCTCTCTCTCTCTCATTCTCTCTCCAAGTAAAAATAAACATTAAAAAACTTTTAAATAGGGGAGCCTGAGTGGCTCGGTCGGTTAAGCGTCTGACTTCGGCTCAGGTCATGATCTCATGGTTCGTGGGTTCGAGCCCCGTGTCGGGCTCTGTGCTGATGGCTCGGAGCCTGGAACCTGCTTCGGATTCTGTGTCTCCCTCTCTGTCTGCTCCTTCCTCATTCATGCTATCTTGCTCTCGCTTTGTCAAAAATAAATAAACATTCAAATAATTTAAAAAATTAAAAAAGAAATATTACAAAAAATTGACTAATGTTATTGCATTATTCCAGAAATCAAGATGCTACATAAATATATGAACAAATTTATGTTATTATATATATTTTTAGCTGTATAGACACTAGAAAAGTGTTGAATTAATAGCTTATTTTGAATAAAAGCTTTGCCAGTAATTAAGAACAAAGAAATGCACTCTTTTAATGGTGTATGTATTGGTCAAACAGTCCTTAGTTTTTATTTTATTTGAGATTAGAATAATAAAGTAGTAGATGTGTTTCTTAAAGTACTGTTAATAATAAAGTTTCTAGATGAACAGAGAATGAAACACTTGGTAATCATTTTTAGAGACTATGTGTCTAAAATTAAAAAAAAAATAATGTTTATTTTTTGAGAGAGAGAGAGATAGAGACAGAGCAGGGGGCGGGGGAGCGGGCAGTGGGCAGAAAGAGAGAGGAAGACACAAAATCCAAAGTAGGATCCAGACTCTGACCTGTCAGCACAGAGCCCAACACGGGGCTTGAACTCATAAACTGTGAGATCTCGAGCTGAGCTGAAGTCACCGCTTAACTGACTGAGCCACCCAGGTGTCCCCCACCCCCCAATTTTTTAAGACAGAAGATAAATTACAATGCTAATTAGGGCTATTGTTTATATGCCTGATTTAGAAGACACTTTAGTGGTGAATTTCTCTTCAATAAATGTGCATTGAGTAGTGTCAATCTTATTTACATGACATTCTAACTCATTAGAAACATGAGTCTAAAGTTGTATCTCAGGCACCTGCAGGCTTTCATGCAAACCTGAGTTATATATAAGCAGAGTTGGTCATATCATTTCTGATATTTAAAAAAAATCTGGAAAGAAGAACAAGAACATCTCCTATGAGAATGAATCCAACATTGACTTAACAGTTTTTTGTTAACAACTGTAGTCAAGAGAAGTTGTTTTGTGTGTGTCCACATGTGTGTGTATGTATATATGCAAATATACCTGGTATGAATTAACTGTAATGTTTTGCACAAATTTAGCTGAACTCATTATCAGAATAAAAAGTCATTTCTGCAGGGCAGCATCTAAGTTCCCGGGAAGACTGTATGCTCACATTTTGTTATTGGCACCAGGATATGCTGACATTGACTTAGCTGTGCATTGTTCTGCCAAAGATAGATATGCCTCCAGGTGGCACCTGCTGAGGTGTCTGGATACTCGGTGTTCTCTGTTCTTTGATCCATGCATACTGTACCCTTCATATCTAAATCCCTAGGATATATGATCATCTGACTCTCAGACATGCTGACACTTCTCTCTAGGTAGCAGAACTAATGAATGCATTCATGAATAAATAAATAAAATTGATGCATGCATTTATTAATTTCTCCATCCCTTCAATATATTCTCGGACATGATACTTGCTTTTGCCGATGGGGCATTTGTAAATGTGGCCCAGGCTGCTGCTTGAGAAATACATTCACATGAGATCTTGTCTTTTTTGTTTTTCTTTGGAAGGCTCCAGACATACCATGTGAATTAGTACAGACTTGCCTGCTTAAGAAAGACACATGACCATAGCCCTAACACTGAGCGCACTGGCCGTCTTATGAATAAGATCCCCAAAGCTAACCAGCCATGCACCCACGGAACACAAAAGGCATCACATACCCTGCAGCCGTGCTACCTAAGACTTTATAGACCAGAGTAAGTCCCTTTCAACCTAGAAAAACTTAAAAATAAAAAAGGTTTGTGGTTTTCAAATAGTATATTTGGAGTGACTTGTTACAAAGCAAAACTAATCATTGCATTTATCCTGCAATTCAAAACATCTTCTTTGTGATTCTTCCAGATCACTTATTTTCATGCAAACAATGATGGCTTTAAATTTTAAAGGCCTATAATTTAACAATTTATTTTATGTTAACCAAAATAAGCACTGCTTCTGCACCTATGCCCAAATGGAGCAATTTCCAAATTTAGAAAGAAGTGTGAGGAACAAGGACATGCAGATAAGTATTTCATTGTTGTCAGGACAGTTTGTAATTAACAACAACAAACAAACACAGAAACAAAAAAATCCTCTCCCCAATGCATAAAGTACATGTACAAATGAAAATAATGTAAAGGGAAAAATGTGAGATGATGTCAAAAGTAAAAGGAAATTACTATTCAAAGTTAGATTAAAGAGAAACTATTTCTTTATTGACGGATCCCCAAAGAACACCATAAACATGGAATGTATTGAGCTGGATTTTTCCAACACTGTTTGCTAAATGTTAGATGATCGACCTTAGTTCACTTACCTAAGCCTCAATTTCCTCACTTGTAAACTTTATCTATACAGATATTTGATCTACTTCCTTTAATCTTTATTAGGATTAAAAGAAATATGTAAAACACTTAGCACAAAGCACACTGTTGATAAATCTAATAATATTAAAATATATTAATGTGCACTATATCTTTTCTGATGAAACTCAAATTTGAAAATGTTTAAAACTTTAAAAATTAAGTTAATTTAACAAGAATTTTTTTAACGTTTATTTATTTTTGAGAGACATAGAGTCAGGGTATGAGCAGGGGAAGGGCAGAGAGAGAGGGAGATACAGAATCTGAAGCAGGCTCCAGGCTCTGAGCCGTCAGCACAGAGCCCGACTTGGGCCTCAAATTCACAGACCTTGAGAACATGACCTGAGCCGAAGTCGGCTGCTTAACTGACTGAGCCACCCAGGTGCCCAATTTAACAAGAATTTAATTATCTTCACAATATTCAACATAAAATTTAAAGAGTAGGCACTAGATGTGTGCTAAGGTTTATACTACTTTTTGATCAAGGAATAAGAGAGATGGTACCTATTGCTTATGATCTTAAGGAATCAAATTGACTTATTGATGTATTTAATTGGCAGGTTTTAATTGTATAGGAAAAAGTACAAAATTTGCAGTAGCAAGAAGCCCATAAAAGACAGCTTACATTGGAGTAGAATAACTAATAATTTCAAAAGCTGTTATTATTCAAAATGTACATTCAGAGGCACATAGAGCTTGGGGGTAGAAATGTAAATATGTTCATTTAAATATTTGGAACAAACTCTAGAAAATTTCTATCATAAGTTCTTTAAATCTATGGAAAAATAAACTCAAAGTGAAGTAATAAGACAGAAAATTAAGATAACAAGGAAATGGGAGAAATTAGCAACAAAAACTAATTCACCGAAAAAGACATAAAATTAAATATGCAAATAAAATTTGAAAAAAAGAAAAATCAATAATGCATTAAATGTATTCCATGCCATTACTCCTCCAGGAAGTCTATCCCAGAATTAATTAGAAATGTATAAAATAAAAGAATAAATGATCGATATGAAGGGTGGGGAATGGAAATGCAACGTGCAAAATAGTCATTCATGGAAAAGAAACAAGGACAAATAAAGCGAAAGCTAGAAACAAAGACTTAATTTAGCTCTATTGTAGGATTGAGAGGTTCACATACCTGTCAGGAGCACACAAGTATCCTTTACAATTTAACTCTTGCTATTGAAATGTTCAATGAAATTCCTTTCGAAGTTAACTCAAATTTAATTTTCGATTTAGAAACCCACACATTAGTCTACATGCAGATGCCAGCAAAAATGTTACATAGCTTCTGAGCTGAGAGGGAAGAATGTAGATTGCATTGCAGTAGAGTTCTAGTAGGAATAGGACTTACGCTTGTGTGTTTTAAGTTGGCTTTTATTTTTGCCATCATCATCCCTACATTATTAAGCCATAATGCCTCTGCAAAGAAAGTAGAAGAATCTAAAAGGGTTTTTAGCAACCCATCCTTGGGAGGAAGAGCTGAAAGGAATAAATATATCTGCAGAAGCAAATTCATAAAAGCCATAAGCTCAGCCATGCATATCTGCACAATTGTGCACATGATTGCTTCTCTGGTTGAAATATGCAAGAAAATTATAAAAGTCTTGTTGGTTTTGGCAAGCTTTACTGCGTTACTTGAGTATAATATTTAAGATAGACTGAGGAGAGAATCATGGGCACTGTGGATTGATTATCTCAATCACTACAAGATGTCGTTGATCACTAATTGATACTGCAAAAGGATTGAACATCTTCAAGTTCTAAAGAAGGTGATAAAAAAGGGGGTACGATATATATTGAAGAAAGTGTTCATCCAAGTAAGTTTGGAAATGCTCAAGAAATATAAGAATCATGAGTATATTAAAGATGGAAAGTGAACTAAGTAGCTTCTAATGACTGTTAAGCTACGTCAACCTCATTAATTTAAAAATAATAGAAAATACAGAAATAAAAATAAATAACAACATAGTCATCTTGGAAAAAAGGGCTATCTAGTACACTCTTTCAGAATATGAGAGAAAAAAAATGCTAGGTCTTAATGGACCCCCCAAGTAGGCAAAAAAAAAAAATGGTAGAAATGGTGAAGGTTCTATTATGCCAAATTATCTGTTATTGAACTCTGAAAAAGTCCAAAATGGGTAATTTAAAGGTCCATAATCTATTGAAGAGCATTGTATTATAAAGCCTGAATAATGAAGAGGTTTTTAAATAATTATGAAATTCTTGTTTTTAGTGAAGTGTCTCATGCAGATCTTCTTTACAGAGCCTAAAAAAGTCAGTGGTGTTTAAGAGTATTTTGGGGGGCATCTGGGTGGCTCAGTTGATTAAGCTTTCGACTTGGTTTCAGCTCAGGTTATGATCTTATGGTTCATGGGTTTGAGCCCCACATCAGGCTTCAGGCTCGACAGTGTGGAGCGTTCTTGGGATCCTCTCTCCTTCTGTCTGCCCCTCCCGTACTTGCTCTCTGTCTCAAAAAGAATAAATGAAACTTAAAACAAAAGAGTATTATGGAAATATTTTGTTAAGTAGCTTTTTGTTGTTATTGTTGCTTGTTTGCCTTTTAACGTTCTGTGATTCATAATTGTTAAGAACAATTCAGCTGGCCAAAATTGGAGTCTCTAACTGAGACTTAATTATAGTTTTGGCTCTCCCAAAAGTGAAATCTTAAACCAGTCAATCAGAAATCACCTGATTGCACCAGTAGATAAGCTGCCTGATAATCTTGCAATAACCACTCTGCTTTTTAGTCAGTGCAACCCCCTTGTTGCCTCTGCCTTCTTGCCCATAAAAGTCTTTCTTTTACAGAAAACTCTTTAAAGCTCCTCTTTATCTACTAGGTTGGGTACTGCCCACTAAATTGATTCTTGCTCGAATAAACACTTAAAATTTTAATATGCCTCAGTTTATCTTTAACAAATGGAAGGTATCTTTAAAATAATGGAATACAGGCTTCTATTTTCATAAAAGTTTCCCAACCAGTCATTTCAGGTGATACATTAAGATTTTTTTTTAATTTGGAAATAACTTTTTGATATCTTCTGGAGATGTAATGGTTTCAATGACAAAATCCAATATTTCCTGAATCTTATGTATACTTAAACAGAGTCAGAGGATGGTAAAAATAAAGAAAAAAAAAGTGTGGCTTTAGAATTTTTAATATAATTAATAGTCAAAGGCTTATTGGTCAAATATTGAATTTTAGTGGATGATAGAAGTATAAACAAGGAATTTGATCATCCTTTTAAGCCTACCTAATAAGGACAACTAACATATTATCACTCCTCCCACTCAAATCTCTTTGTAAGAATATTGCCTGAATCTGATCAGTGTTGGACTATCTGTCCCAGCTCATGAGTTTATAGGGTCTCTATTTCCACTAAAAGCAATATTTACAAATTGGGAAAAATATATTAAAAATGGAAGTCAGAAAAAAATAGAAGTAAAAATACCAAAAAATACCAAAAAGATATTTCTAATATTTTTTCTACATCAAATTAAAAACTGTTATAAAAAAGTATAGTAAGATGCAATATTGTAACAAATATATAAATATTTATAACAGATATATATACATATAATCATTCAGATGGCCGAAATATATTATCATATATTTGGTCTTCATCCAGAGTTCCTGGCTCATAATTTCCCAAACTCTTTGAGTTTCACGAGTGATAAAACAATGGGGGCATATTTTCTCATGATTTTTGGCCTCTTCAAGTCCTGAAAACACTTTAGAACCATAAAGGTGAAATGAGTGTCTTTTTCCTGACAAGTCCCTTCCCACTAGAAATGGGTTCATACTAGTAAAGGTGACTTTTGAAAGGTACCTAAGGTTGGAGGCTGGTTGCCAGGGAACCAGCCATAAATGCAGAATTGGGACTTTCGGTCCCACTTGCTACTTTCTTGGGAGAGATGAGGACCTGGAGATTGAATCGCCGAAGTCCAATTAGTTAATAAATCATGCTGACCTCATAAAGCTTAAAAGAAAACCCAAACAGAGAGGATCTGTGGAGCTTTCAAATTGAGGACCAGAATACTCTCATGTGCCACCATGCTGGGCCCTAAACTTCACAAAGACAGAGGCTCCTGTTTGGGATCTTGCCCTGTGTGTCTCTTCATCTGACTGTTGTTTTATTTCCTTAGTAACAAATCAGTAATCTAGTGAGGAAATGAGTTTCCTTAATTCTGCAAGACATTCTAGCAAATTAAATCCAAGGGAGGGATTATGGAACTCTCTGCTTTATTTATTTTTTTAAGTTTATTTATTTGAGAGAGAGAGAGAGAGAGAGAGAGAGAGAATGAGGAGGAGCAGAGAGAGAAGGAGAAAGAGATAATCCCAAGCAGACTCTGGGCTGATGAGTGGCTCAGTTGTTTGAGGAATAGACTTTTGATTGCAGCTCAGGTCATGATTTCCAGGGTCCCAGAATTGAGCCCCTTGTCAGGCTTTGCTCTGGGTGTGAAGCCTGCTTAAGATTCTCTCTCTTCCCTCTCCCTCTGTCCCTCTTCTGATCATTCATGCTCTCTCCCTACCAAAAAAAAAAAAAATACAGTATCTCAAAATGTCTAGCATTGAAAATTAAAATGTAAAGTGACATTATAATATGCATCTTGGAAGTTTCACTGTTAGGAATTTATGTATTCAATATTTACAAAATTATGACAATAGAATTACAGTTCACAAAGATGTAAGTAATTAATATTAATAAATTCAGTAAAAATACCAGTAGAGAGATAGTTAAGGAAATCACATTATAATACAAATAGTAATTAATCTGGACAACTATGAACACAACTATCTAATAAGTCATGAACAAATATGTAAAGCACAAAAACAAAAATGAAAATATGCAATGTTTTATTAATTTCAGTAAATGAGTAAAGATATACACACACATACATATCCCAATATGCAGAAGATGTAGCAGTGACTGAGTCTGGGGGAAAAGCGTCTGACCAAATCTTATATTCATGAAATATGGTATCATCACAATTAAAATTATTGAATTGCACAGTTTGTATACTGTTGTCGTATCTCAACAAGTTAAAGAAGTTCAATTTTAACTAAAGACAATTTTTATTTTTATTTTTTCTTATTCTCTTCCTTCTATTGGTTTACAACCAACTCTGAAAATTTTAGGCGATTCGACACAATTTCTGAGGTAAAATTACTAATAATCCAAAAGTATAAGTTGATTTTTATTACTGTAATTTATATTTTTAAATAAATGAGGAGCATCAAAATAACAAAATGATAAGCCAGCGAATATCAGAAATGACTAAATTACTAACAAGGTGGTTGTAAAAGATTGTGATTACGTGATTTCAGTGAAATATGACTCAACATGGTACCAATACTTAAAACTTACCCTTTTTTGATCCATGTTTTTCTTTCCAAACTGAAATATGAAATTTATATATACTCTATATTTACTAGGTAAATTGTTATATTCTGCCAGAATATTGCAAGGCAAGTGTTAATAGTAAGAATTTTACTTAATTGTACTAAATAAAGTAATTTTAGGACCCTAAGATTATGGGAATTACCTCTAGCAATCATCCTTATTTATATAATGTGTCTTAATAATCTTTCTTAACATAATGTGAATGAAAACCTGCATGCTGATTTGGTACTTATTTAAATAAGATATGAAATTTATAAACATATGGGAGCACTCTCTAAAGCAACTGGGATAATTAATTCATAATTATGACAAAAATAGAAATATCATAAAGTATTGTAAGGATATTTTATCCCAGACTAGCATAGTACATAGTTACCAAGACACTACTAAGGATGTGATGTTTACCATATGTGTGGATTTTCATTTTTTATTTTAAAGAAAACTTGGTGAGGTCTAATTTGGAAACAGACATGATTAAAAACAATTACATCTGAGGGAAGTTTCTGAGGCACACCAAAGTACTCCATTATAAGAATTATTGTCTATTATTAATTGATAGATATTAATAATTCTCTATTAATCCATAGAAAAAGTAAAAATTTCAAAAACTAAAAGAACATTCAAAGGTATGATCAATAAATAAAATTAAAATTGATAACAAAACAGATAACATCTGTTTGAAACTATTCAGAGTTTAATTCATGACATTTTCAAGATTCCAATTCAACTGTTAGAGAATAACTCAAGGAAAAACTAATAAAATAAGAGAGAAGTGGATCAACTGTTCATGATTTCGGTGAGAAAATTATAAAAGTAAGCATTTTTGTTGCATATTAAACTATGAGGTGGGAGAAAAGGGAGAGACGGTGGAGGGTGGGCAAGAGAAAGGAAGTGGAGGAAATGAGGAAGGGTGCAGATGTAGAAAAAAAACAAAAACAAAAACAAAGAGAGAGACAAGGACTATTATTTCTAAGACTGTCTAAAGGATCCAGCTATAATTGTTTGGATATGTATGTATCACTTACTACAAAGGGGTGAGGCACAGTCAATGACAAGCTAGAGGAATCTGGTGACCAATAGATATACAGTAATCGAGATGAATACGATTTGAGTTTAAATTGGCTTTACAAAAGAAAGGAAAGGAAAGGAAGGAAGGAAGGAAGGAAGGATGGAAGGAGGGAAGGAAGGAAGGAAGGAAGGAAGGAAGGAAGGAAGGAAGGAAGGAAGGAAAGAAGGAAGGAAGAGAAAGAGAGAAAGAGAGAAAGAGAAAGAAAGAAAGAAAGAAAGAAAGAAAGAAAGAAAGAAAGAAAGAAAGAAAGAAAGAAGGAAGGAAGGAAGGAAGGAAGGAAGGAAGGAAGGAAGGAAGGAAGGAAGAAAAAAAGAAAGAAAGAAAGAAAGAAAGAAAGAAAGAAAGAGAAATTTTGACTTTACCACTTCCTATAAGTGAGGAACTGTGAGGAAGGTATTGCATAACGTTTGTTACCATAACTCTTCTCATTCCTAAAGTCTTATCACTGGCTCCACCAGCACAAGTAATCCATCACTGCTGTTGCTGCTGTTGGCACTGACATCAAGGGAAAGCCCAGATAACTGTGTAAGGAATCTGTGGTTTAAGCAGGTGGCATTCAGTTGCAACAGTCAAAGAATGGTTAAAAATCTGATGTTCAGAAGGTGTCACCAGCTTTAAAGGGAGCAGTAAGGGATAAGAGAAAAAAATATGTGGTGTGTCAGGAACTATTACTATTGAGGCTTCTATGCTAAGTGTAGTTTTTCAGTAGATATTTTACTCAGAACTGAGCGTAGTAACATTATGTGTCAAGGATGAATGGAAGGATAGAAATAGGTAGAGGATGGAGGAACCAGGAAAGCACTTAAAATGCGGTGTCATCGTTAAATAATTAGTGATGAGATTCTACTTCAGACATTTGAAAAATGTGAACTTGACTATAAATTCGGTAAACTCATAGGTAGTTAAGCGCTATTATTAAAAGGCTAGTGATGAATGGACTGGAGCCCTTACAAAAGATTCATCATTCAATAAATGTGATTTCATGGTCACTATTCTACCCCTTGGGAATACTGTGAAGGGGAGTGATCAGTTTAGTGAATCTCTCTCTTTAATCTCCCTATTCAAAAAATTAAATTTAAATATTTTATTTGTTTGTTTTTATTATTTTAGGGAGAGAAAGAGAGTGAGTGGTGGAGAGAGGCAGAGGGAGAGACAGATAATCTTAAGCAGGCTCCATGCCCAGCACGGGGCCCAATGTGGGGCTCGATCCCCTGACCCTGGGATCCATGAGCTGAGCAGAAATCAAGAGTGGGACACTCAACTGATGGAGCCATCCAGGCACCCCTCAGAAAATTAAATTAAAAAAGATATTGTTAAAATTGTCAAATGACATAAACCCAGAGAAGAAAATTAATAAGTATGACAAGTTGACAAAACTTTTTTTCAAAAGTCTGAATTTGAGTAAAACACAGTTTAAAAGATTAACACTTGTTGAGTTGAAACAATATGGCTTAGAAACAGTTCATACCAACTACAATTGAAGGGCTCACCATTATGATCTAACTGTCAAAACAAAGTTGTAAGCCTAATAGCTAGACAAAAAAAATTGTTTTCTGTGTTTTGTACAGAAGAATGGAGTCAAGTATTAGCAAAGTAGTAAATTTTGTCCTTTTGAGAAACACAGAGACAGACACGGAGAGAAATAGCTTAGTCATGCTAACATCATTTAATGGTAAGTATTTTTCACAACATTCTAATACATCTAATCTTCTGTCTAGTTGTTAGACTTCAACTGAAGTGTTACACAGTTCGGAGAGTCATGATTTAACAAGACGTGAAGTTGGATTTCTTCCAAACAGAAGCAGTGGGAGAAGAGAGGAAACGAAGTTTTGTCATAGAAGTTGTTCTAATGGCGTAGATTAGATAGGATAAAATTTAGGGAGGATAAAATTTCAAACAAATTTATATTTTTTCAAATATTTGTAAGTCCGTGATAATTAGGGCTTAGAGAGTTTACCTGGGACTCTGAAGTGTAGAGTTATTGGAAAAGAGTTGTGCACACAATGTCATAAAACCTTTATAATAATTAGAGCAGCCACCTTGAAATAAATAGCTTCAGAAGGTCACCTCCAGGCTGAGGACAGTAAGATACTTAACCTGACAAATAATGAATAGCAACCTTGGGGAATGTCAAAGAATAGGCTAGTGTAGATAATCCTTAACTTTCCCTTGCTGAAAATATATGGTTCTGTAAAACCTGAAATGCTTTTAAAATCAATATAATTGATTTATATATATATATATATATATATATATCTCAACATATATATTATATATATATATAATTTCTATTATTTGAAATTGATATTATTATATTTGTCTTATTTTACTTTTCTTTATTTTGTGTGAATTCTCCTTCTGAGAACAAATAGAGAAGAATTTCCTGGCATTTAAAACTGTTGCTTAAGGGGCACCTGGGTGGCTCAGTCAGTTAAGCATCTGACTTCGGCTCAGGTTGTGATCTTGAGGTTCACGAGTTCGAGTCCCACTTCGGGCTTTGTGCTGACAGCTCAGAGCCTGGAGCCTGCTATGGATTCTGTGTCTCCCTCTCTCTCTGCCACTCCCCTGCTCAAGCGCTCTCTCTCTCTCTCTCTCTCTCTCTCAAAAACAAAGAAATTAAAAAAAAAAAACAGTTATTAAAGAACTTTTCTTTGGATATTAATTGAGATGTCCAAAATTTTTCCTGCTGACTTTAATATGTCTAGATAATTTTTTAACATTTGAAAGTGTGATCTCTATTGGATGAGCTATGGCAAGTCAGGCAAATTAATTATTAGCATTACATAGAGGCCAAAAGGGAAAACACTCTGGGCTCAGGTTAAAGTCAGAGTCAAGGCAAGACAGAAATATCTTCCTATACCTGGCCCAGCAGGCATGGAGATCCTCAGTTGACTATTTCCAGACAAGGTGAAGTATCTCATCTGTGAAAACAGCGCTTACCTGCAGGCAATCAACGACAGCCAAGTGAAGGAAACCACGGGACTCTAACTTCTCTCCCTGAAATGGGAGAACCCCGAAGTAGCGCACCTGCTCATATAATCTTGTCTTTTGGAACACTGGCAATGGTCCATACAGAAACAGAAATTTCCGTTTTTATACTTCCGCTGTATGTGTACTAATAAATTGTGCATAATAGTGTGTGTGTGTGTGTGTGTGTGTGTGTGTGTGTGTGGTGTGTGCGTTTGTTCAAACCAGGCCTATGTGTTTTCACATATGTATATCTAGCCAATTTGTTTTAGTTTTAAATTCACATTTTGCTTTATTATCAATGATGTTTAAACATATGGTATGATTCTGTTCTAGTGAGTAGATGCTATCGAATATTTTATTTCATGATGTACTATAACTTAATGATCTGTTGTCATATTGACAGAAAAGTCTTTTTTTTCCAATTTTTACTGACACAAACAGTATCACGTATATCCTGGAATACATGTGCAAGAGATTCCTTAGAGAATACGCCTAACGGGATAATTGTTTATATGCATAAATATTTTCAAGGATACTACATATTGTTGGATCACTCTCCCATCTTTCTCTTTTGGTAGCAGTTTCTAGGCTTTCTCAAAAGCCTAAAAATGGATAAGAAATCCAGTTTGATGTTTAAACTATCAGGTTGATAAGAAACCTTCGGTTTTTGTTGATGCAGCAGGAAAAAAAAAACCTAATTTATCATTGAGTATGACTTTTTATGTAATTTTTTTATTTTATTTTATTTTTTAATGTTTTTTATTTATTATTGAGATACAGAGAGAGACAGAGCACGAGCATGGGAAGGGCAGAGAGAGGGGGAGACATAGAATCCGAAGCAGGCTCCAGCTCTGAGCTGTCAGCACAGAGCCCGACGCGGGGCTCGAACTCACGAACCGTGAGATCATGACCTGAGCCGGAGTCGGACGCTTAACCGACTGAGCCACGCAGGCGACCGTGCAATTTTTTAAAAAATCACTTAAAACTCTAGTCTGAATGTATATAATAAACAATGCTAAAATATATGAATTCTTCAACTAAATCCTATCACTTCATTCTATATTAAGATTTTCTCATATCCTGCAGAAACTGAATTGTGCTCATTATATACTATATATATATATATATATATATATATATATATATATATATATATATACTATATATATATATATAGTAATTGTTTATGTAAGCCTAATTGGTCTGTCATATTTATTTTCTTCTGTTTTCTCTGATTAGCTGCATGGTGTACTAGTATTATAAAGTGATTCTGTATGTTTGTTCCTTATATTATCTTAATATGTTTGAATAAAAGAAGAATTGCTTATGATGAAGATTAGTTAAACTGATGGATCTAATACATTTATGGTAAGTACTGGGATGCGTGTGTGAGAGGATTCAATATTTCTGTCTTCAAATCGAATTTCTTAATGATTTTGCACTATTCAGCTTTGTCTTTTCAATTGTTGCTACTCTTTCCACTTTTGACTTTTTTTTTACTCACATATATATTTCCTTCCTTTCTGTTTATTCAGTAAATGCTGTTGCCATGCCTACAAGTTTTTAAATAAAGAACTTTCTAATTTTGTTTAGGTAAAATATTTCTGTTTTAATTAGAATTTCCATTTTTACTCAAGATTTATTTGGGAGTATATTCACTTGGTTTCTAAATACATAGTATTCTTAAACTTTTATTAAATTTAACTGTGATTTCTAGTTAATATTTTTTTCTGTCAGGAAATGTGGTCTGTATGATTACGATCATTTTATTTTTCTTTGCATTGTTTCAAAACAGCTTCAGGATTGCCCTAGCATTATAAAATCATGTGCCTGTATTTTTTATTTTCTTTTCCTTTTTCTTAATAGTTTGAAATTTAAAGAAAGAAATGTCTAATAGAAAAATATTTAGTAAGTGACACCTGGGTGGCTCAGTCGGTCGAGTGTCTGACTTCGGCTCAGGTCATGATCTCACAGTTCATGAGTTTGAGCCCCTGCATTGGGCTCTGTGCTGACAGTTCAGAGCCTGGATCCTGCTTCAGATTCTGTGTCTTCCCCTCTCTCTGCCCCTCCCTAGCTCATGTTCTGTCTCTGTCTCCAAATAAATAAATAAATAAATAAATAAATAAATAAATAAACCAATAATAAATATTGAAAAAAAAGGAAAAGGTTCAGTGAAATTTATACTACTACACAACCCTCCTAATGATTGAATTTACTTTGAATATATAAAGTATATCTCTATCATTCTGATTACTGATATATTTGTGTTTATTGTTACCACTTCATTTATGCTCTTTATATTCAATGATCTACCATAATCCTTCTGTTTATGTTTCTCCTTCTCCCTCATTACTATTCTCTAAGATACTCAGTGATGGTCTCTTTTTTCTGTATTCCATGGGAGTGTATTGTTTGCCAAATCCGTCGTCTCCTTGTGTCTTATTTCTCAGCCACCAGCTCTGAATATACATCTGGTTCCATAAAACCCAAAGTCTCCCAGTGTCCTCTTATATTGAATTGAGTCTTCATTTGCATAATTTGTGGAGGTTTTGGTTATTTAATTTCAACTACAATGCATATTTTGTTTATCTTTTTACAATATCTATTTTTAAATGTAGTGTTTTATGCAACACTTTATATGTGTGCATTAGGTCTCAGGAGGGTTAAGTAGGAGTTCTATCAGATCAGCCCAGTTCACCATACCTAATGCTTATACGGATCAAAAATTAAACATGCAACTGTATATGAGCACACTCACACACACACACACACACACACACACACACACACACCTGTGCATTATCTTTGTTATTGCCCTTTAGTGACTGTATCATCCACTAGACTATAAGACCCACATACACAGGAATCATGACAAACCATAATAAAATCTATATATATAATTAATTTATATGACCTACATAAATCAATATGTGACATTTCTAGAATCAATATTTTCCATTTGATGAAATGTAAAGATTTCTATAAGTGTTAATGACTACAACACGAAATAAGGATCATTAATGTAGGGTTTAAAATATATACAGCAATCTTGGGAAATTTCTGAACATTTAACAAAGAAATTTATTTAGAAAAACAATCATGATTAAATGTTAAATATCTAGGTTTTATTCATAAGGATAAAATGAATAACGTGGTTGACGTGAATTTAAATAAATGCATATGCTCTTTTGCCCACTGTCAGAGATAAATAACTGGGCTTAAGTAAAATGTAAAATAAAGTAAATCTCCTTCCTGTCAAAAATAATTTCAATAGTATTTTGAAAACATGTTAAAATTCTAGTCACTGCATTTTGTTTGCACACTGTAGTCTATGTTGTGGGTAGTTTACAATTCAAATTCCTCATAAGGTGAAAGATGAGCCAATTAAATCTCAAATGTTACCACATACTTTTTATTGAATAATGGCTTCCATATTGATATATTAAATGTTAAATGAAAATTATGTGATAATGGAAACCATATGGAAATACTATTAAAATTTGTAGAGCACAGATACTTTTACCCAAGTCTAGACATAAGAGCGTGTATGTGTGTGTGTGTTACAGATCACATTTGTTAACAGACTGTAAGGAAACAAGTCTGATCAACAACCTGATTAACGATGTTAATACACTCACTCAGTCAGAGTGCAGTATTCTTTTTAAGATTTTTAAAATCTTTTTTTAATCAATCAACTATATCCTGTGAAAATCCTCCTACACTGTTATACTCTAATTCATTATCTTTTTATGTCGACATACCTACTATGGGCTGAATGTTGGTATCCCCCCAAATTCATATGTAGAAGTTCATAATGCGATGGTATTAGGAGGCTTTGGTAGGAGATCAGGGTATGGGAGTAGAGCCCTTATGGATGGGATTAGTGCCTTTATAAAAGCAACCCCGGAGAGGTCCCCTGCCCCTTCCACCAAGTAAGGACATGGTGAGCAATAAACACCCTGAAACCTAGAAGAGGGCCTTCACTGGAACTTGACCATGCTGGCACCCCGACCTCAGACTCCCAGACTCCTGAATCTGAGAAATAAATTTATGTTCTTTATAGCCACCGGATCTAGGTTACTTTCTGATAGCACCCTGGACTTACTAAAGCAATACATTTCATTATGTAGAAATTTCATAATTTAGTCAATTTTCTAACAGGAATTTACTTGAGGAATGATCGAATAAGTACATGTGTCTTTAATATTCACATTCAGGGGTGCCTGGGTGGCTCAGTCGGTTGAGCGTCCGACTTCGGCTCAGGTCATGATCTCACGGTCTGTGAGTTCGAGCCCCGCGTCGGGCTCTGTGCTGACAGCTCAGAGCCTGGAGCCTGCTTCACATTCTGTGTCTCCCTCTCTCTCTCTGATCCTTCCCCACTCATGCTTTGTCTCTCCTGCTCTCAAAAATAAATAAAAACATCAAAAAAAATTTAAAATATTCACATTCATCTCTGTAGGATAGACAACACAATTGAATCGCCCCTTATGCTCCACAATTCCATAAGGTTGCTAAGTACTCAACTTATTTTATAGATATAGGACCTGAGGGGCAGGAAGGTTAAATGTCTTTTGTATAGTCACATAATATTCTCTCTTTATGTGCATATCAGCGAATAAATGAATATTAGGTGATCTTTTATATAGTACATGTTAATCTCTTTGTTCACTTTTTTTTCTCTTTCTGATGAACAGAGCATAGCTCTAAGATAAGTTACCTGTTTCACTGTAACTACTTTCTCAACCAAGTTTCCTACTAGTGTGTCACTGTCACATGTAAGGTATACCTGTGCCTCAAGTCATTGATACCCTTCTCCTGAGCCCCAGTGAGGTCCCTTCAGGGAAGAAAAAAGCCTCATCTTGTAGTGTATCTTATAAATGTCATTACGTCAGTATATCTTACTATGGGACTGTTTAGGAGGTTATCTTAGTGATTTGGTAAATTTGCAAGATTTATAACTATGAAAAGTGATACAGATGGGCAGAGTCATAATTTCTTGGTCAGCCATATAAATCTGCTTGAGTCCGGAGAGTAATTTTTAAGGAATATCTCAATCAAATGTATAATATATTATTTTCTAGGAAATTCCTAACTTCATTAAGCAAAGCTTAGCAATGTGTAAGACTTGAATATTACTTTTTTTCTCTCTTCTCATTATAGGCTAAGATAGCTATGTAGGACCTTTAATAAAATTTTAACAGGATGGATTTCAACCTTAAATTTCTTAAAATCTGCTCTCTGTAAAAGTGACAGGATGGAGAATTAAAAATGAGCGAAAGAGATGGGGCCAATATCTTAGAGATAAAGAAAACTTGTCATAAAACGCTCAATTTACACTCCTCTCATAAATAATACACTTCCTGTTATGTGGTTTGATTTTGGCCTTCTGAAGTCCATTTTGACAACACATTTCTTAGATTTTTTTTTAATTTTTTAACTTTTTTTATTATTATTATTGAGAGACGGAGAGAGAGCATGAACATGGGTGGGGCAGAGAGAAGGGGAAACACAGAATCTGAAGGAGGCTCTAGGCTCTGAGCTGTCAGCACAGAGCCCAACACGGGGCTCGAAGTCACAAACCGCGAGATCATGACCTGAGCTGAAGTCAGCTGCTTAACTAACTGAGCCACCCAGGTGCCCCTCTTAGATGCTTTTTTCTTCACTGTCAATTAAAAAGGAAAGAGTGTCTTATATACCTATATATATTAAATATACAGCAATCCACTATCGATATCTCTTTTGGAAGCCTATGACCTTTATGCGAATTTATATATTTTAAAGTAACCAAACTGAAACGCTGTCTCTCCAATGCTATTTGGAGATAATTCTTCTTAGGTTTCAGAGTTCCTTATATCTTACAAGCAGAGACAGAGATTAATTAGTTTCTGATTATCTTTTCAGGGATACCTGTATAGCAAACAGCCTTGGAAGAGAGTATTGTCTCCTGCATGAGAAAAGGAAGGAAGCACTTACTGTACAGTATAAAGAACTAGATTCCCTCGCTCGGGTTTCCTCTGCTTTAATGCAGCTCATTGATTTTGTAGATGTCACCTTGGCCTTCTTCTCATCACCTTGTGGGAACTGGGGCTCAGAAAACTGGCATAAAAAAGTGCTGGTATTCTGCAACTACTCTTTTTCTGAGTGGAAAAATTCCATGTCCCTGACACAGGTTCTCATTCCTTCCTCTGGTATATGTCAATCTGTAGCAGGCTAACTTCTGAGCTTGCAAATAAGATACACCTTAGATTTTTTTTTTTTTTTGGTCATTGAAAATTACTAAATAAGATAGACTTCATTTATTTTAAGAATAATCACATAATTATATACAAAAACATACATGAATACACACACAATTTCTCGTTTTCTCTTTTTCATGTGTTTTAGAGAGTATTCAAGGATGTAAAATATTCAATGGATGGACTTCCTTAGGAAGTGTCTGTGTCAAGTGTAAAGATAAAATGCTAGTGAGAGACTCTTTAACCGAATTGTTATACAGTGACTTTGGAACTGTGATAATAGCTGTCTTTCAACATAACATGAACCTTAGAAATTCTTATAGTCCCTTATTTAGTTTGTTTGACAACTAAATGCTTCAAATGGTGCTAAAAAATACATTTTAAACACATAGGTACATATTCTTTGCCTCTCAATATGTTTTAGGTATAGGTTTCTTTAATCTTATAATGAAATTCCTCAGTTGCAAAAACACAGATGAAATGGTAGAAGAATGATGGAAACTAATAGAATCTCCTTACATAGTCTCTAATATATATACGAGAAAATAGCAGAGCACAAATAAATGGGGCACAGCCAAACTAATAGCCTGAAGAATTCATTTAAGGGAGCATTTCCACGCCAGTGGTTAGTACCACAAGGAACCAAGTCAAATAGCTCTGAACTTTTCTGAAGCAGCAGAGGAAAAAGTGCAAAGTTCAAATGAGAACATGTTTGATATTAACTCTGAATAATTAATTTTATTCATGAGAGGGAGGTATACATGCCTAACGTTGCAGACTCAAGGCAAGTGGGTTACTATTGTTTCCAATACATGAAGCAGGAAAAAAGAACTGTAAGGTAAGTAAGTCTTGTCCAGAGGTGTGAACTATTTTTATCCACACCTCTTTTGCTGTGTATGATAGTTTGAAATACAGATCTGTCAGTATGATGCTTTCCCTCCAAATAAGTAACCGAAGCAAGTGTCCTTGGAGCCTTACTGACCACTAATCTTGAGAGATTATGTCAGCACACAGTCTGTACCAGACTGTACTATAATTTGCAGTGAATGCCGTGATAATATCTTGGAGATATACTAATTGTTTCATTTACTTTTTCTTTCTTTGCTCAATAAATTACTTCTTCCTACAGTGTTAAATACCCAATCATGGAATAATCTGTTTGATTGTAGGATTAGGTAATGATAATTTATCTTGATATCTTTTTGAGAGTTTCGCAAAGAAGATGGAGGTAGAGACAGTAGTTGCCATAAAAATAGACTATGTTATATATATATATATATATATAATTTATTTACATACATATATATTATTATAGAGAGAGAGCATGAGCAGGGGAGAGGGGCAAAGGGGGAAAGAGAAAGAGAGAGAGAGAATCTTTAGCATGCTCCAAACTCAGCATGGGGCCTGATGTGGGGCTTGATCTCATGCCCCGGGATCATGACCTGAGCCAAAATCAAGAGTCGGGCACTCATCCAACTGAGTCACCCACTGTTTTCTAACATAAATTGTCATATTTAAACCTTAAAAACTAGCTTATCTCTCACAGCATATTACCTTCCATTTAGAATCCTGATGGATTTACTACTTTTAGATAATACCGTGAAACTCCTCGAACTACTGCATCAGAATTTGCTGTTGATACTTGTGGATTCTCTCTGTTGAATTTCAGTGCACTTTATAGGTTGTAGTGGGCAAATACTTAGATGAAGCTTAATTAACTAAAGTCACACATAACAGAATCTTATCATGTTTCTTGGGAACAATACGAATGGTTAAAAAATATTATTTCCTGTTTATATCAATATATAAGGATGTTTGTGTGGGTGTGTGTTTGTTGATATTTTATACTTTGCTTCTTCTTTAACCTAACTTCACTAAAATAGTGTAAAAGATTTAGCGCTTGATAAAAAATCATTTGATATGGTTTCAGTCAATAAATATTTGATTATATTCCATGAGATTTATTTATTATTCTCTTCCTTAAATATAACGAATTTATTAGCACCAATTATTGGTTTTGATAATGATTTGATTTTGGTTCAAAATTTCCTCAAGTGTTGAAGTTTTACTTACAGGCACAGATAACTATTTGTCACACCCTTGTTTTCAAAATATAATATATGATAAATGTATCTTGGAACATACATGAGGAGTCCTAGGCTTCTTTTCCTCAAATTAAATGGTTTTTTGGGATGTCTGGGTGGCTCAGTTGGTGGAGCACATGACTCTTGGTTTTGGCTCAGGTCATGATCCTTAGATCATGGGATAGAGTCCTGCATTGAGCTCAGCATGAGGCCAATTTGGGATTCTCTCTTTCTCTCTATCTACACCTCTTTTTATTCTAAAATAAAAATTAAAAATAGAATAAAAATTTAAAGAAATTAAAGTGCTTTTTGTTTTTTAAGTGTGAATACAGGTACTGTATTACAACCTCAAAATTTGTCCTGAATTAAATTCATTAAATATTAATAGTGCTTTGGGATGATATCACATTTTGATTAGGATGCCTATCCAGATGAATTATGCATCCTGAGCAGAATTCTAGATGAATTCATCGATATTTGAAGAAGAGTCTCTAGGTGACTTTCTGTACTTCCTGTCCACCTGTTTCATTTCGCTGGCAGGTTCCAGATTTGAGATTCCTACCTAGATTTTACATGGCACTTGAGACAACTTGCCAGGGTGCTGCACTACATATCAGCTAATTGGACCACTAATGAGCTGAGTGACTTTTTAATACCAACTGCCTACAAACCACCCAGTGTGATTGCAGATGGCTTTTTAAGAATTAGCCACTTTAGAATGAAAATTCCTTGTTTCTTATATGTCAGTAATGTAAGTACAAGATGAGGCTTAAAATTTTGTATAGCGGTCCAGCATCTTCCAATTCAGGAAGAAATTTGACCCCTTCCTTTTGTGTAAATATTTTAAATGTCCAGATTATAGTAAACTTACCAAAATTGTGTAGGCAATCTTATTTCTCTTTGGTAATAAGAATTATTTCTCCACTAAAGCCACAAGACTTTTGTAATTTTCTCTCTCATTTCAGTCAAAGCATAGTTTTTCAACTACACAGATATACCTTTGATAATTTAGAAGTAAGCCTTAGCTTCTGAGACGCACAGTGCACCCTAAGAAAAACAGATTCTTCAAAAGCCATTTTTATTAATGCTTCTTACTTCCTTTACCAGATGTTTGCATTTAGGTTTATATATCTAAATAAATACAGCTTGCTCAAACTGGCTTGGTTAGATCACTTTAATATCACACAAATGATATCATTTAAAATAAAATACCTGGTTTTTATGATAACCATTTGGTGCCACCAATAACAGTAATCATTTTCACTGAGAACACTCTACTGATATTGTTACTAAGAGGTAGTCATATGCTCATTTTATTTCTAGAGCATTTCATGAGAATGAGACTTCCATTTGGTTTCACCTCAGGTCAAAGCCAACTAATATAATCCAAGCAGGTAATTTCTTTCCTTTAATAGTGATGATTAGACAGATGTTCGAGAGGTTTTACTCTCGTTAGAGCAATGAGTGCTAAGGAGAGGTTCCCAGTGCGCTTCTGGGGGAGAAAATTCCTTTTTCTTAAGAGATTTACAGGGAGTCAGTCTCAACTTTCTGCTGAATTCAAGTGAAGCACATGCAGCAATGATTGCATGAAAACAGGGTATTTACACCGTTTTCAGCTTTTTTTCATAAGTATTGTATAATTTTCCATCTTAAGGGACTCAGGAATCTTTGACAAATTTATTTTTAAATATTGCCCATTGCATGGATGTATACGGTTTATTTATCTATTTACCTACTGGAGGAAGTCTTTTTATTTCTAAGTTATGGTAATTATGTGCAAAACTGCTATAAACTTTCCTGGGTAAGCTTTTGTGTGTTTATGTTTTCGGCTCTTTTGGGTAAATATCTAGGAGGCTGATTGATGGATAGCATAGTAAGACTATGTTGTTTTGTAAAAAACTGTCAAACTATTTTTCAAAGTGGCTGTACCATTCTGCGTTCCCACCTGCAGTGGATGAGAGTTTCTACTGCTCCACCTCCTTGCCAGGATCTGGTCGTTGTGTTTTGGATTTTAAACATTCCAGTGGATGTCTAGTGGTATTTTAATGTTTTAATTGCAATCCCTAATTACATATGACCTTGAGCATCTCTTCATATGTTGATTTGGCAACTGGATATTTTCTTTGGAGAGGTGTTTGTTCAAATCTTTTGCCCAATTTTTAATCGTGGGCTTTTTTAGAGTTCTTTGTATATTTTGGATACAATTCCTTTATAGGATATGGGCTTTACAAATATTTTCTCCCAGATTGTGACTTATCTTTTTACCTTCTTAACATGTCTTTGATAGAGCAAAAGTGTTTAACTTTAAAGTAGTCAAATATTATTTTTCTATCATTGATAATGCTGCTAATGTTGTATCCAAAAACTCTTTGCCAAACTCAAGTCACCTACATTTTTCATACATTATTTTCTAGACATACCAATTTTGACTCTCTAGTAAGATCTATTGTTTTCTTCTTAGTTCCAGAACATGCCTTTTACTCTAGCCATGGTTCTATCTTTAATGTTTGGCTTTATTTATAAACATGAAAGGCAAAAAGGCATGATGATCTTATCTCTTGATTACAGCCATTTAAATCACAATTATGGTACAAGGTAAACTTTGGCAACTCAGAGAATCCTTTCCCAAACCTTCTACATGAATTATTTTGCTCTCATGACCCTTATAGATATCTTATCATTGAATCACCAATATTATACTTTGCTTATGTACTTAATTCACCGTCTTCTCGGGGTGCCTGGGTGGTTCAGTCGGTTAAGCATCCAACTTCAACTCAGGTCATGATCTCACAGTTCATTGGTTTGAGCCCCGCCTCGGGCTCTGGGCTGACAGCTCAGAGCCTAGAACCTGCTTTAATTTCTCTCTCTCTCTGCCCCCCACTTGTGTTCTTTCTCTCAAAAATAAATAAACATTAAAAAAATTTAAAAATAAAATAAAATAAAAGTTCACCTTCTCTACTGAATACTAAGTTTCTTGTTGGTAGGATATGCTTATTACATTTCTCCATTTTAGTATTTTTACATAGCACAATTTTTTAAAATTTTATAATAGTTTATTTTCAAATTGGTTTACATACAACACCCAGTGTTCATCCCAACATGTGCCCTTTTTAATGCCCATCACCCCCTCTCCCCCCTCCCTCATCCCCCTCACCCTCAGTTTTATCTTAGTCTTTGAGAGTCTCTTATGTTTTATCTCCCTCCCTCTCTGTGTCTTTTTTTCCTTTCCCCTCTTCCCCTCCCCCTGGTTTTTGCTTAGTCTCACAAAGTCCACCTATTCGTGGAAACATATGGTATCTGTCTTTTTCTGACTGACTTATTTCACTTAACATAATACCCTCCAGTTCCATCCATCTGGCTACACATGGCCAGATTTCATTTTTCCTCATTGCCACATAGTAGTCCATTGCATATAAGTACCATAACTTCTGTATCCATTCGTCAGTTGATGGGCACTTGGTCTCTTTCCATGATTTGGATATTGTCGAAAGTGCTGCTATGAACATTGGGGTACACGTGCTCCTATGCATCAGCATTCCTGTGTCTCTTGGGTAGATTCCTAGCAGGGCAATTGCTGGATCATAGGGTAGCTCTATTTTCATTTTTTTGAGGAACCTCCACACCGTTTTCCAGAGTGGCTGCACCAGTTTGCATTCCCACCAACAGTGTAGGAGGGTGCCTACTTCTCCACATCCTCGCCTGCATCTATAGTTTCCTGATTTGTTCATTTTAGCCACTCTGACTGGTGTGGTGGTATCGCAGTGTGGTTTTGATTTGTATTTCCCTGATGATGAGTGACATTGAGCATCGTTTCATGTATCTGTTGGCCATCTGAATGTCCTCTTTGGAGAAGTGTCTATTCATATCTTCCGCCCATTTCTTCACTGGATTATTTGTTTTTCGGGTGTGGAGTTTGGTAAGTTCTTTATAAATTTTAGATATTAGTCCTTTATCCGATATGTCATTTGCGATGATCTTTTCCCATTCCATTGGTTGCCTATTCGTTTCGTTGGTTGTTTCTTTTGCTGTGCAGAAGCTTTTTATCTTGATGAGGTCCCGATAGTTCATCTTTGCTTTTAATTCCCTTGCCTTTGGAGACGTGTCGAGTAAGAAATTGGTGCGTCTTAGGTCAAAGAGGCTTTTTCCTGCTTTCTCCTCTAGGACAATTTTTATAATTTTGTTCAGTAAACAAAACTTTGTAAAGTAGAAGACATTTTATTTCTAATCAGCAATCTTGTCTAATACTAACTGGAAAAAATGCTTGAAAATATTATCAGTGGTACATCTCACAAAATGCATAAGAGAATTCGAAGTGAGTTTTATAGACTCTGTCTCAATTTGGGTTAGAAAAATAAAGGAGTTGGTATTAGGCTTCCTCAAAGTCTCTCATAACTCCAAAAAGTTTTTCATGTTTCTTCCTTCTTTAATATCAAAGGTCAATCTGTCCCCAAGATGTATACTTAAAAAAATATTTGAACCCTAAGTTTCAGTTTTTAACTATTTATGACCAATTATTTTGAATTACAAATGTATAATATAAATGTAGACTTCATCAAAGAAAATGAAAAATTTGCTGTTTTTAGACTTACTAATATTTTATTAACATGTATTTTAATTTGATGTAGAATTTTTAAAAATATCTGATGAATCTCTTGCTCTCACTCTCTTTTCTCTCTTCTTTGGTAGAGTTGAAGTGATTAAAGAAATATATTTTATAGCAGTATTAATAATAAAAAATGTATTTTCCTTAACAGTTCTCAGTATTTTAAAGATTTTTAACCTGAATTTACGTTGATGAACTTTATATAAACAGCATATATATTCACCATTAAGTTTTCAGCTAGAATTTAAATTCATACTTTTTGATATGAAGATGAGTCAATTTCCCTTAAAATTCCTCTTGGAATATGGTAGTCATTTTGACAAGAAGTTAATTAGTGACTTTTAATCTATCTAGTTTGATTGCCACATAAATACTTAATTTATGTTCTTATTTTTTCTTATGAAACTAATATCCTTCCTTTGTTATTACATTATCATAGCAACTGTAACTAGTGTGATGTGATTTTATTAGCCTCATAATTTCTTAACTTTAGGACAGATATGTCTCCATGTTTGTGTTAATCACAGACATGACATCTGGAGACTATATTTCTTGTACTTATTTTAGGTCATTTAATGAATAAAATCATTTTAAAATAACCAGCTAACAATACCTAGATTTCTTGGCCTTAACTTGTCCTTATTTAATTCTGTTAGTATGTTAAGCATTGTTTACACTGTCCTTGGGCAGGATTTATTTCTCATTCAATGTTTAAAATAGTTTCAAGGACCTTTAAAAATGGTCTGATATCAATAAGAAATGTGAAATGTTTCTATATCTTAAATGCATTTCAAAATCATAACTCATTACAAATTATTGCTGTTTGGAATACAAATAGGTTTTTATTAACCATTCATGTTCTCCTTTCTTATGACTTCACTTTGTTCTATTTATATGTTAAGGCAATATTATAAGCCACCATCTAATTATGCTTTCTGGGAGTATACTTTGAATGCTTAACCTTGAAATAAATTAAATGATATTTCTACATCCTTACTGTCTCTCAAAACATATGCATGGAATAATTTGAGGAACTAATAACATACTGAGATGGCTAATGCATGGTTGCCAAAATTACTCAGACACTTAACTATAATTTATCAATGTTAGGGTACTCTTTTATTCTCTGTGATCAGGGTTAAATCCCAAGAATATTTTTTAAGGAAAATTTCATGATTCATTTCATGATAAAGGGAACAGACTTGAAAAAAAGACATGCTACCATATAAAAAATAAAGTAAATGAAATTAACTTTCAACTAGAAAGGTAGAACTACTTGCCAAAACACAAAATCTAAATGTAGTACATACTCTCCCACTAAATAAATGTACTCAAGTGGATAATTGATCGTATATGTTTATCCTCAAACCTTGAGAAAGTTGGTACCTAGGTACTGTTGATTTTACAGTCTGTACTGACCATGCATGGCACCATATGTAGCTAAATACCCATTATTCATCAGTTGTTTATATGCTTTGCAGAGAACTCAGAGTAAACACAGTCATCTGATTTTCCAAGTTAGTCACCAGTTTTCAATAATTGATATCAGGGAGGCAAGTTGATAACGATAACACAACATATACAGAATTGAAGTGACAAATTTATTAATACATATTCAGTTCAAAAAGAATTTTCAAAACATATTTGATGATATTTTTGTAAATCTAATTATGTAATGAAACAATGAGATTAATATGTGATAACTGTCTTGGAAAATTATTGGAAAGAGAGTCACATAGATAGAAAGTCACATGCAATATCTGATAATGATAAAATAGAAATAATGCATTGTGATGAAAAGGGAACTGAGAGACATTGGAAGGGAAATTTCAGATATATGCCAGTTTGACAAAAAGAAAAATATTATAGGACAAGCTTAAGTATTATTTGTTTATAAAATGAAATATGATGCAGGAGAGTTTCATAAAGAGCATGGTAGAACAGATCAATGAATCTAAGAGGTGGTTTTTTGAAATAATAAACAAAACTGATAAAGCCCTAATCAGACTTCTCAAAAAGAGAAGAGAGAAGACCCAAATAGATAAAATCACGAGTGAAAGAGGAGAGATCAAAGCTGACACCACAGAAATACAAACAATTATTATAGAACATGATGAAAAATTATATGCCAACAAACTGGACAATATGGAAGGAATAGACAAATTCCTAGGCACTCATCCACTACCAAAACTTGAACAGGAGGAAATAGAAAATTTGAACAGACCCATAACCAGTGAAGAAATTGAATAGGTCATCAAAAAGCTCCAAAAAAATAAGAGTTCCTGGGACAAATGGCTTCCCAGGGGAAGGAAATTCTCCTAAAAAGGAGAATTACAGGCCAATATTTCTGATAAGTTTGGATGCAAAAATTCTCAACAAGACACTAGCAAATCGAATTCAATGATTTCAATACTCAGTTTTCAATGTTTCAACATATGATAATATTATTAAAAGTAATAATTAAAGAATTATTCACCATGATCAAGTGGGATTCATTCTGGGGCTGCAGGGCTTGTTCAGTATTAACAAATCAATCAATGTGATATCACATTAACAGAAGAGAGGATAGGAACCATACGATCCTGTCAGTAGATGTGGAAAAAGCATTTGACAAAATGCATCACCATTTCTTAATAAAAACCATCAAGAAAATTGGGATAAAAGGAACATACCTTAACATCATAAAAGCCATATATTAAAGGCCCACAGCTAATATCATCCTCAATGGGGAAAGATTGAGAGCTTTCCCCCTTGAGAGCAGAACACAACAAGGATGTCCACTCCCACCACTGTTGTTTAACATAGTGTTGGAAGTCCCAGCCTCAGCAATCAGACAACAAAACAAAATAAAAGGCATCCACATTGACAAAGAAGAAGTTAAACTTTCACTCTTCGCAGATGAGATGATACTCTACAAGGAAAACCCCAGACACTCTACAAAAAAACTTCGAGAGCGAATACATGATTTCAGCAAAGTTGCAGGATATAAAGTCAATGCACAGAAATCGGTTGCATCTCTATACACCAATAATGAAGCCAAAGAAAGAGATATTAAGGAATCGATCCCATTTACAATTGCACCAAAAAACATAAAATACTAGGAATAAACCTAACCACAGAGGTAAAAGACCTGTATACTCAAGACTATAGAAAGATTATGAAAGAAATTGAAGACACAAAGAGATGGAAGAACATCTCATGCTCATGGATCAGAAAAATATATTATTAAAATGTCGATATTACCCAAAGCAATCTACACATTCAATGTAATCCCAATGAACGCAGCACCAGCATTCTTCACAGAGCTAGAGCAAATAATTCTAAAATTTGTATGGAACCACAAAGACCTTAAGTAGCCAAAGTAATGTTAAAAAACAAAACCAAAGCAGGAGGCATCACAATCCCAGATTTCAACCTATATTACAAAGTTGTAATCATCGAGACATATGGTATTGACACAAAACAGACACATAGATCAATGGAATATGATAGAGAACCCAGAAATGGACCCACAATTATATGGCCAACTAATCTTTGACAAAGCAGGGAAAGAGTATGCAGTGGAAAAAAAAAATCTTTAGCAAATGATTCTGGGAGAACTGGACAGCGACATGCAGAAGAATGAAATTGGGCCACTTTCTTACACCATACACAAAAATATATTCAAAATAGATGAAAGACCTAAAAGTGAGACAGGAAACCATCAAAATCCTACAGGAGAAAATAGGCAGCAACTCTTTGACCTTGGCTGCAGGAACTTACTTGACATGTCTCCAGAGGCAAGGGAAATAAAAGTGAAAATGAACTATTGGGGCCTCATTAAGATAAAAATCTTCTTCACAGCAAAGGAAACAATCAACAAAACTAAAAGGCAACCAATGGAATGGGGAAAGATATTTGCAAGTGACGTTGAAAAAAGGGTTAATATCCAAAATTTGTAAAGAACTTACCAAACTCAACACCCCAAAAAACAAATAATCCAATGAGAAATTAACAAGACATGAATAGACACTTTTCCAAAGAAGACATCCAGATGACAAATAGACACATGAAAATGCGTGCAACATCACTCATCATCAGGGAAATACAAATCAAAAACCAGCACGCGGGCCAGAATGGCTAAAATTAACAACTCAGGGAACAACAGATGTTGGGAGGATGTGGAGAAAGGGTAACCCTCTTGCACTGTTGGTGGGAGTGGAAACTGGTGTAGCCACTCTGGAAAACAGTGTGGTGATTCCTCAAAAAATTAAAAACAGAATTACCCAATGACCCAGCAATTGTACTACTAGGAATTTATTCAATGGATATAGGAGTGCTGATTCAAAGGGGCACATGCACCTCAATGTTTATAGCAGCACTATCAGCAATTGCCAAATTATAGAAAATGCCCAAATGTCCATCAATGGATGACCAGATTAAGATGTGATCTATCATCTATCTATCTATCTATCTATCTATCTATCTATCTATCATCTATCTAACTATCATCTATCTGTCTAATCTCCATACAATGGAATACTACTTGGTGATGAAAAAGAATGAAATCTTGCTGTTTGCAACAATGTGGATGGAACTGGAGGGTATTATGCTACGC
Source organism: Paguma larvata (assembly GCA_030068075.1). NCBI lineage: Eukaryota > Metazoa > Chordata > Mammalia > Carnivora > Viverridae > Paguma > Paguma larvata. The sequence goes on along the minus strand of CM057839.1, from coordinate 21,778,894 downwards.
GAAATAAGTCAGTCAGACAAAGACAGATATATGGTTTCACTTATATGTGCAATTTGTGAAACTTAACAGATAAATATAGGAGAAGGGGAGGAAAAATAAGAAAAACAGCAAGGAATGCATATCATAAAAAAAATACAGAGAACAAACTGAGGTTTGATGGGTGTGGGGGTGAGTTAAATGAATGACAGGCATTAAGGAGGGCTCTCTTCGAGATGAGCACTCGGTGTAATATATAAGAGATGAATCACTGGATTCTACTCCTGAAGACAAGATTACAGTGTATAGTAACTAACTTGAGAATAATAATAATAATAATGATAATAATAATAGTATGGTGTTTAGGGAGGAAACATATAAAAGAAATAGGAACAGGAAACGTCGACACCTGGAAAATAATTAGAAATAATTCTGATACAGGAAATTTAGACAATGATGTTGCTAAACCTTAGAAATTTATGGACTGAACAAATCCTATTTTTGGACAAAATAAATCCTTTTAATTATTTAAATTTTATTGTAAAATATAATACATATAGTAAATGTACACAGGAAAAAATTTTGCAATGCAATGAATATTCTACAGTACTTACATGTAACCATACCCAAGCCTAGAAAAATAATATATTTTAGTAGTTCCCAAGACACGTGCCTCTTCCAGTCACGACGTTCTTTCTTCTTCTTAATGGGGCGGAATTCTGTTTTCTAACAGTCTAATTTCATTTTGGCTACTTAGGGACTAGGTATAAGTTAATTAATATATTAGGTGTTCTTGGGTAGCTTGCTAAACTTAACATTTATGAGATTGAATATATTGTTGCATGTATATTCATCATTCATTTCACTGTATTCATTCATTTCATCTATTCATTCATTTCATTGTATTTTACCTCAAACTTTTCAATTCTGTTAATAGATAGTTGTATGATTTCATTGTATTTTACCTCAAACTTTTCATATATTCTAGTTTTAATAGACAGTTGTGTGATTTCTGATTTGACATGCTATAAACATTCTTGTATATGTTTCAGTGCTCAAGTACATATATCATGATTAAACACATCCGAGAGTGGTATTACTTTTACACTAAACTTGTATATGTAGAACTTTAGTGGATATTGCCACATCTATTACCATAGTCAATCAAATTACATTTCTACCAACAGTGAATAAATATTGCCATACTTATCAATTCTGAAACTTGGTAGTAAGGACAGTATCTCATATTATCCTCTAAGAGTTGCTATTATTTTTTATTTTGCCTTTGCTCTTTACAGGGAATTTAATTTTAAAAATAGTTTGAGAATTAACAAACTTAACTTTTTTTCTTCTTCATAGCAGGGAATTGACTAAGGTTATTTATTGAAAACACTATTTACAACTCCACGATGCCATCTTTTCCGATCAATTAAGGAAACGTGTATTGATCAGCTTTTGTGCTCTTTCCGCTCACACAGATTTCCTTCTTGTTAATTTCTGCAGTTCTGAGATAAGTGCTACATTCCATTAGAGTTGGTCCCTCCACCATGATAGTCTTGTTACTTGTGATCCTTTATATTTCCATATAAATTTTGGATTCAGTAGTTCTAGTTTCACACACACACATACTTACACATGCAAACACATATAGTTGTGAGATTTTTGCTGGGATGACACAGAAGCTGTAAACTACTGTAGACAAAAATTAGATATTTAAATTATGAATATTCAAATTTATAATAGACTTCCATTTATTTATGCCCCCTTAATTTTTCTTTGATCTCTTAGAATTTAGTACGTTTTTCTCTCCCCATTTCTAAAGGTTTTTATTGATATTTGATATTTTGTTCCTATTTAAATCTCAAATTTTGTTTTCTTTTGTTGCTGATATTAAAAATGCTATTAATTTTGTATTTTAGTGTATATAATTATTTGTACAAGTGATATATATATTTAAATACCATAGTAAAATTTGTTAATGCATTACCTTTTGCTAAATGAACATATTTATTTTAATAAACTTTCTGTAGATCTTTATCTATGTATACAAACATAAGATGATATTGTAAACTCACCATGCCTGTTGTTTTATCCATATTATTATATGGGAGGAGAAAGCAATTTTTGTAAGTCTACTGCAAGACTACTAAACTTTAATAATCAGTTATTACAATACATTCTGAAATAATTTAACAGAGCTGTAGAATAATTCTGAGTATTTATCTCATCTCCTCTCATTTTTTCCATGATTTAACATGATAAATGCAGCTGACAAGGGGTAATGAATGGATATGACCTATGAATCCTACCATGGCTTCTGTGTCAACCCTGGTTTCTACTGACTGTGCTACTGTTCCTACTATTCATGATAGAATACTAGCTAGTTTGAGCTAGTTTCTAGTTTGAGCAGGAATTGTTAACTTACTATCATCAAAGGCATAGGAAATCTGAAATCAGAGGGGTTAATAATGTGGTCTTTTGCCCTACCTGAATAGTATCAGGCATGAAAAGTAAATATCCTAATCTGTAAGCAAATTGTGTAAATACCTTGAAAGAGATTTTATTTACTTCAATTATCTTTACAACCTTAGTATGGCTCTATTTTATTTTATTTTATGTAGTATAGTTCTCTATATGTATAATAAGATACAGATATAAATGTGAATTCCAGATGATCATCTCTGTATAGAAATATCTCCTAGGCATAAAAAGACAAAAATAACGTTAGGGATGCTATATCTGATGGATTGCAAATCTCAGAGACCTAGATAGATAGAATGATGTTGGGTTCTCCATTCTGTTCTGTTGAAGATTCGTTTACTCTTCCATCAATACAAAACTGGCTAGATCACTGTAGCTTTAGAGTAAATCTCGAAGTCAGGTATTTTTCAGTCCTCTAATTTTGTTGTTTTTCAGTATTGTGTTGGGTAATTTAGGTCCTTTTCCTTTCCACATAGACTTTAGAATCAGGCTGTTGATATTTAATATTCAAAGGATAGTTTGCTAATTTTTGGTGGATAGCACATTGACTTTCTAGATCAAAGAAATAACTTAGATTTTGTCATACACATATTCTATGGAAATCTGTTAAATATTCTTAGTATTGGGCCTATTACATAGTAGGCCTTATGATGGCTACAATATTGAGATTACAATTAATGAAATTAGTATGGGCTTAAAAACAAATAGTTTTGGATTTGAATACTAAATTATTCACTCATTAGCTATGTGAGATTGGCCAGATTATTTAGACCATCCGAGTCACAGTAAATAGGAAAGTCATTACATTGTATAATTAGAGTTTAAATTAATGCCATATATGTTACCTTAACTAATTAAAGCTATATTGCATTGTGTGATATACTGAAACATTTCCCTTCTTGCGGTGACAGAGTAGAAGTAATAGTTGTACATTCAGTCAAAGCAGTGTGAAGGACGTAGTGATATTAGCAACACTAGTAGAGTGCTGTTTTTCTGTTCAAGGAAAATTTAGAAACAAATTATTTTGAGATTTATAGTCTAATTAGACACATTTGAAGATCTTTCTGGATGGGGATAATTCTAAAACAAATAGCAAATAGTAAAAGCTTTAAACAGAAACTTAATAAGAAGATGGAAATTCAGATGAAATTTATGTCATCCAAACTCATTTCCTACAACAAAGTCTTTTATAAAACTTCATCTACCCAGGAAACTTCTCTTAACTCCTCCTCAACAGAATAGTGCATCTCTTTTACGTATCTTTTATTTTATTATTGTTGGAGGAATCTCATTACATAGGTTGTATTTTAAACTTACTGAGTAGAAATTCTTACTTAGTTAGTGATAAGTCTGGCAATTCTTTGATTTATATACTTAGTGTCAGGCATTGAACCTGCTGACAGCAAATACAGTTTTCAGTGATCACAGTAGTAGGCAACTCCACTTGGTGAATATTAACACTTTTAGTAGTAAGAATTAATGACTTCTTCAGGCTTCCAGAAATTCACCTTCATGTGGATCTCTCCATCCAGGAAATTATACAAAATGTCTGAAGCAATGAGAGATACACAGAATCTTTGAGTAGTACCAATAAGATGAGATTGTTATGCAATTTATTATCGCCAATACTTTAAATGCATATGCAAGGTCACACAACCATTTTTCCCATTTGTCTACTTGAAAGAGTGGCATATTAAAATAAAATACATAGGGCGCCTGGGTGGCTCAGTTGGTTAAGTGGCCGACTTCAGCTCAGGTCATGATCTCATGGTCTGTGAGTTCGAGCCCCACGTCGGGCTCTGTGCTGATGGCTCAGAGCCTGCAGCCTGCTTCAGATTCTGTGTCTCCCACTCTCTCTGCCCTTTCCGTGCTCACTCTCTGTCTCTATGTCTCTAAAAATAAAATAAAAACGCTAAAATAAAATAAAATACATAAAGTTGCAAACCATAGCATAATGAACAAATGCTGGGAATCTTATTTATAAAAGTAAATAAGTAGCCTTTATAAGAAGGCAAATCTAAAACTACTTAACAGAATTTAATTTGAAAATATGAATCAATATAAAATTTCTCATATTAAAAGTTTTACCTCCAAATAATATTAAAATAATGTAAACCATTATATGGATTTTCATATGTTGGTATCCTATTGTTTTTTAGAGTTTTCATGTATAATTCTGAAACTGAATAACATGCATACATATAATGTCTTTTCTCAATACAATTTTATTTTCTTGATTTAAACAACTTTATATACCATAATTTGAAAATCATTAATTTAGAAATGACTGTCGAGCATACATTGTCAATATGAACAGACATAGATCCTGATAGTAAGGTGCATATAGCCTGCTGCAGGTGAATAATAATTATTAAATATAATTATCATTAAACTGCTAATAAATAGTATGAAAACTTAGGTGTCCCTAATTCTTCTTGGAGAATTATTAAAATAACTATAACTTAAAGGATGTTTATAATATTTAGCTGTTGAAAATGGGAAGATATATTCTAGAGTATGGTTACCATTAAAAATAAAATAAAATAATAATTATGAGGAGGAGGAGGAAGAAGAAGAAGAAGAAGAAGAGGAAGGAGAAGGAGTAGGAGAAGGAGAAGAGAAGGAGGAGAAGGGGAAGGAGGAGAAGGAGAAGAAGAAGGAGAAGGAGAGGAAGGGGAAGGGGAAGATGAAGAAGGGGAAGGGGAAAGAAAAGGAGAAGGAAAAGAAGGAGAAAAATAAGAAGAAAGGGAAAAAGGGGAAAAAGAAGGAGGAGGAAGAGAAGAAAAGGGTTGGAGGAATGGAAAGAAAAGGAGAAGCAGATCATTTATGGAATCATACATAGTTCACAATTTCTGGAGTGTGAATCTAATGGAAAGATAGGGTTATGCTTTATTTAAGGCAAAGTGAACATAAAGTCCTAGTATAGGATGCAAAATACTGAGAATTGCCCTGTCAGTTGTGGATCATCACTAAATACTTCAGATTCTGAGAGTGTATGGGATAGTTTGTTAAGGATGAAAGGCATGATATTGGGACCATGGGCTATACAGCCAAGAATGATAATTATATTCCAAAATGTGTTTCCTTTTTTTCCTGTGCACATAGATACATTTTCTGGTTTCTTTTGCACTTGGCGTGGCTGTCTGATTAAATTCTTGCCAAAACGATGTGAGTGGAAGTAAAGTATGCCACTTCAGGGGTTTCTGATTTAAGACTACAAGTGCTCCTTCATGTTCATTTCTTTTTCACTGGATGAAAACAGAAGTGACCCAGAACTCACAATGTAGATAATGACAGATCTTATGTAATGATGGAAGGAAATTTGGAAAGGAGTCAAGCTGACTTGTTGTCATGGGCCACCCACTTGGCATATTAACATAAAAAGAAGAAAAACAAAATTGTCCATTAAGTCACTATATAATTGGGTAACTTGCTACTTCTAGTGTAATCATTCATTCAATCAATATGGGATCTAAGCATATTAACACAAAATGAAGAGGAGAGACCAAGCTCTGCCTTCAAGCGTCAAAGTACAATCTAGAATATTTTTGAGGGAGTAGAGAGAAGAGGAAAGATCTCAAAATAAATCATTTCAGGACAAGGGATTAAGTGGATATAAAAGTTAATAGATATAGGTATTAAGAATAATTTCCTTTTTTTTAAGTTTATTTATTTTGAAAGAGCAAGATAGTGAGAGTGGGGGAGGGGCAGAGAGCGAGGAGGAAAGAAAGAGAGAGAGGGAGAATCCCAAGCAGGCTCCACACTGACAGTGAAGAGCCTGATTTGGGGTTCCAACACACTAACTGCAAGTTCATGACCTCAGCCAAAATCAGGAGTCAGACGCTTAACCAACTGAGCCACCCAGGCACCCCAAGAATAATTTCTACTACTGATTTTTTTTGACTTGGCAGAACAATTTATTGAGTTAAAAGTATAGTATGTGCATTTTAATATATAAAAGCAACATTGGGGAAGAGTTAGGTTTAAATTTGTGTAAATTCGAAATGGTTAGTTCATTTAAGCAAAAATAAATAGAATTTAAATTTTATTGTGGAATTCAGGATAAATTTCCAAGCAGTTATTTTAAATTTGTGAATTGTATGTAGAAACATCTGTGGTAATTGAAAGCAGGCACTGCTAACTTTTCCTGAGTACATGTAAAGATTGAAACAAATTGAGTCAAAGATAAAATTTCTAAATACTTATTTAAAGGCTAATAGACATAGGTATTAAGAATAATTTCTTTTTTTAAGTTTATTTATTTTGAGCATTAGAAGAAGGTAAATTTCCAACCAAAGAGGTTGTCAGAAATGAAGAACAGGAGAATGGCTTCCTGGAATCCACTGGGCAAAGGAGCTTCAAATGAAGACAGATGTCAATAGCATGAATGCCACAGAGAAGTAAAATAAGTTTAAAAACAAAGAGAATTACAGAGAAGTTGTAATTTCTAGATAAATTAGATAGCCACAGCAGGAACCTATATCCTGACTTTGAAAAGATATTTTTCAAGAGTAGCCAGAAATAAGGTCCGTGTCAGGCAGGTGTCAACTATGAAGGAGAGCCAACTTCAGTTGACAGGGAGAGTTTCCACACTGTGCAGTAAAGTCAGGAAGATGGCTTCCCTGATCCAGGGCAGTGAGACCTTGAGATCATAATCAAGTTCTAATCAAACACTGAGAGTTAAGAAAAAGCTAGAAATGTAAAAGTTACTTGATAATCTAATACATTTCAACAAATACTCATTAATTTATTTGTTTCATATTTAAGGTCAATATTTTATGTTTTAAATTTATTTTATTAAACATTTATTTCTTTTTGAGAGACAGAGCATGAGCGGGGGAGGGGCAGAAAGAGAGAGGGAGACACAGAATCCGAAGCAGGCTCCAGGCTCCCAGTTGTCAGCACGGAGCCTAATGCCAGGCTCGAACTCACGAACTATGAGATCATGACCTGGGTGGAAGTCGAACGTTCGAACCCAGGCTCCTCTTAAGATCAATATTTTTAAATGATTCCCATTTTCCTTTGTATCCATAGATATATTTACTATATAATGAACATATACAAATATATTTATTATGATAATATAGGAAGCTCAAAAAATATTTGTGTCCAGTCAGCAACTTAATGCAGGCATGTTATAATTCTACTCAAGGTATAATACACAAGAATCGAATGAAAATATCCACCTTCAAAACAGGAAAACCTCAGGTATCTAATCCAGGGCTCAAGTTTGTAACAACTACTGGATTTATTACTGTCAAACTAAATTGAACACTTCTGAAATTTTGAGTTTCACCTTTCCAATTTCAAAATAGAGTATCTAATCTTTGCAGTTTTACAGTAATTCACCTACTAATAACCTGTTCTTCGACCTCTTTAACTATCACATTTCCTGCTGTGTAATTGTAATATTTTATATATTTTTACACCCCTGATTTTCATATTAGATTTTGGCATTCTTTCTCATTTTCCCTGGTGTCTGGCATCAGTACATGTGTGATTTTGGCTTTGTGATTCTATTCTCAAAGCTCGTAACTAGTATTGAACTTTTCTTATTTGTGGTTAATAGAGTTCATCATGCAAGACAGAACATATAATTACCTGTGCATCCAGTATTCTGGCCGCAGAGTAATATCTGTCGCTACATTTTCCTCTGTTCTCACCTAATTATTTATTCAGTATAATTTTTTAATTATACACTTAAGAAAATAAAAAAAGTATGTCAAATAGTTCACAGTATTTTCCATGTTTTTTTAATTATTATTTATATCTGAAGCTTTTGAACTATCAGCTAGATTTTTTTCAGTTTATGACAGTTGTATTCTGAGGAAGAATTAAAAGCATAGGTCCATTAAGACAGGTGCTATTATTTCAAAAGATATATCCTTCATCATCCAGTACCATGATTATTCAACAAATGATGAATAAATGGACAAATGAAGAAGTGTGAATGAAGGAATTCATTCATCTTCTGTTCGAGGACATGGAAGTCTTCATTCTGGGCTAAGTGCTCCCAGGGTCCTGTGCTGGACTATGACTTTGCTGCTTTATTGGACATACTCAGCATCTAAAATATTAAATTGTGTATGAAATAATGTGTAACAACAAGTAAGTAATGCACCCTTTCAGGTCATTTATAGAGTTGAACATTTTTTTAAATGTTTTTAATGTTTTTATTTATTTTTGAGAGCGGGAGAGACAAAGCATGAGTGGGGGAGGGTCAGAGAGAGAGAGGGAGACACAATCTGAAGCAGGCTCCAGGTTCTGAGCTGACAGCACAGAGCCCGACGTGGGGCTCGAACTCACAGACTGTGAGATCATGACCTGAGCCGAAGTCAGACACTTAACCGACTGAGCCACCCGGGTGCCCCTAGAGTTGAACATTTAATGCCCGTACTATTTTCAATTCTTATTGATAAAATTCACTGAATTTTCTGTATCAGGTATGTCCTAAGTCGTAATCCTAATTTACTTTTAGAAGCCCTCACTAGAAGCAGTTGACTAATTATTTTTTTATTCAAATACTAAGTGCATTTTACTGGGACAGAATTAAGAAAAATGTAAATATATATATATATATTGACAATATATGATATATATAATATATGATATATATAATTTATGTATGGATGCTGCATCCAACATATTTCACACTGTAGACAGATCATCATCAATCAATGAATACATTCTGCTATGGCCAAAGATTAGCACCATTAATCCAGCCATCCATGAGGTAAACAAATGGGTACGATAGACTAGCTGGGATTAAACTTGCCCACAACTGTGTCAAGATCGTATTCTCCTGAATTTTGTTCTAAAACCTTTGGGATTTTAGAATGCCATGTTCCGTTTTGTTTTGTTTGTTTTCTATTGTCAATCTCAAAGTAATTCTGAGTGTTATGTGAGGTACAGATAACGCTTTTGTTTTATTTTTTTGTACATATAGATATCCAAATATTCTAGCTCACGTTTTCGCATAGATGCTACTTTTCCCATTAAAATATTTGATATTTGCGAGGCACCTGGGTGGCATAGTTGGTTAAGCGTCCGACTTCAGCTCAGGTCATGATCTCATGGTTTGTGGGTTAGAGCCCCGCATCGGGCAATGTGCTGACAGCTCAGAGCCTGGAGCCTTCTTCAGATTCTGTCTCCTCTCTCTGCTCCTCCCCTCCTTGTGCTCTGTCTCTCTCTCTCTCTCTCAAAAAATAAATAAACATTAAAAAATAAAATATTTTACATTTGAGAAAAATAAGATACCTTTTCATTTGGGTTTATATCTAGATTTCCTATTCTATTATGTATATCTATTTAATTATTCTTCAGATAATGGCACAGTCCCTCAAATACCCTAGTTTTAGAGTAGAACTTGAAGTGAGATAATGTAAATCACCCAAATTTGTTCTTTTATTTATTTCAAGAATTCTTTGTATATTCTAAATCTCTTGCAGTTTCATATACATTGTTAAAGCTGCTAGGGAATTTCTACAAAAATATTTTTTAATTGCATGATTTTTGTTGAGAGTGGATTGAGTCTCTAGATCAAATTGGGGAAAAGATCCTGAAAGTATTCTTCCAATCCATAAACATGACATATGTCTTTGTTTAGGTCATTTTACATTTGTCTATACAGGTTTCTGCGGTGTTTCACACAGGGGATTTGACATAATTTTTTAAAAGATAATCCCTTCCTTCTTTGAGTTTGCTCATGCTACGTAAACAGAACTATTTTTCCCTTTCTAAATATTCTTAGAATTATATGAAATATAGTTGATTATTAGTTATTAACCTTGTATCCTGAGAACTTAATTAGTTAATCAGTGTTCGTAATTATTTCATAGATTCCTTCATACATTTTGCATAAATAATTGTCTTCTAAAACAGAAATAATAGAAATAGAAGTAATTTTATCTGTAAGATTTTATTTTTTCTTGGCTTATTAAAATATCCAGAACTTCTGAAAAATGCTCAATAAAATTGAGTGGAATCTTTGGCATATCCTAATCTTAGAAAATACCACTTAATAATTTGCCTTTAAATAACTGTAGGTTTTTGTAGACATCTTTCACCAGAATATGCAAGTTCTTTTTCACACTTGGTTTACTGAGAAATTTTCTCATGATGGATATTAATTTCTGTCAAATGTTTTTTTGCTTCTATTGACTAATCATAATATATGTCCCATTAATGGCATTTATTTAATTACTTCAATATTATATTTATATCACTGAAGTTGATCTTAATTATTTATAATTTATAAGCTACTTGTATAAGTCTGGATTCATATGAATTATTAATATTTATGCATTTGTTTTGGCATGTGTGTATATATTCAAGGGGAGAATTGGTCCATGAGTTTTATTACTTTATTTTATCTTTTTAGGGTTTCACTAGTTGTTGTGAAGTTTTTGCTTCTCTATTTTCTCAGGGACGTTAAATAAAATCGATGCTCACATTATCTTAAATATTGAAAAATATCCACAAGTAAAAACAATCAAAGCCTGGAGATTTCTTATGGGAAGATTCAGAAAAAATTTAATATATTTAATGGTAGTCAGGTTTTCTGTTTCAGTTTTGACAAGTTATATATTTCAAAGAATTTGTTTATTTCCTCTAAAATATACATACATGAGCATAAAGTTATTTATATTATTATAATTATTTTAATTTCTGCAGTCTGTAGTGGTGACTTCATGTTCATTTCTGATATGGAAAAATCATTCTTTTTATCCTTGGTTCGTCTAGCTAGATGTTAATTATTACATTAATACTTCCAAGAATAAACTTTTGTCTTTGACGTTTTCTGTGTTGTTTCTCTCTCTTATATTTATTTTGGCTCTAATTTCTTATTTTCCTTTCTTTGCTGATATTGAATTTACTTTTCCTAAACATGAGCTTTAACTCATTGATTTTAGAACTTTCTTAAATACTAATATTAAATTCTAATATAACCTAATGTTAAACTAATATGTACTACGAGCTACTATTAAAATAATATCTATTGTTATATAAATATTTAAAGCTTTAATTTTTCTAGGTAGTGTGACATTCATGATTTTGAAGGTAAGTTATTAAATGCATGTAATATTTATAATCTCTTGATGAATTGCTGCTCTTTTCATTAAGACATTTCTCTTTTTTTGCAATGTTGTTTTACATGCAGTCAGTCGTTTGTGTTTGAGATTACTGTAACCACTTCATCCTTCTTTGCTTACTAGTAACAATGTATATTTTTTGCAGTGCATTTGTTTTTAACCTATCTCTGTATTAATATTTAAAGTACATCAATAGTTGACAGACATTTTCTCCGTTCAGAGAATCTCTGCCTTTTTTTTTTAATAATAGTTTATTTTCAAATTGGTTTACATATAACACCCAGTGTTCATCCCAATATGTGCCCTCTTTAATGTCTGTCACGCCCTCTCTCCCCTCCCTCATCCCCCTCATTCTCAGTTTGTTCTTAATCTTTGAGAGTCTTTTATGTTTTGTCTCCCTCCCTCTCTGTGTCTTTTCTCCTTTCCCCTCTTCCCCTCCCCCTGGATTTTGCTTAGTCTAACAAAGTCCATCTATGCATGGAAACATATGGCATCTGTCTTTTTCTGACTGACTTATTTCACTTAACATAATACCCTCCAGTTCCAAGAGAATCTCTGCCTTTTAATGACACCAAACTGATTTTTCTGTAATTAACATAGAACAAAAAACTGTACATTTTACATATTCACCAAAGTCCATTGTGAACATATAATAAAAATCACTGCTTTATATATCTACTTTTAGTTTTCTTGTATCATCTGTAATAACTACTACAGTCATTCTTCAAACTCCCAGAAATTCGAGTGAATGAATTTCTCTCTTATCAGTTTTTAAGCCAGTTATCACTAGACATTGTTTTCCCCACAAAAGTTGGATTAACAAACCTGGTTACATCCTACAGTTTTCTTTCTCTTCTACATCTGTTCGTGCCAGCTTTTCTGTTTAAAAACTTAAAAATAAAAAGTAAAAACAATGAATGTAGAATATAGTAAGAATTAAACAAGTACTTTTTTGACTGAGCTTAGTATTTCAGTACACTAGAAATGTAATGTATATTATATTTAAGCCAATATTTGTATTATTTTTAAATAAGAAGGAAACAAAACACATTGATAAGAATGAACAAAATTGAAATGGCAAGCATGAACAAACATTTCAATTCCCATTCTAGTCTTTGAACTTGCTAAGATATAATATATACTTTAACACATATACTATATAAAAGATAATTTCATATTAGAGAAGAATTCATCAGTTTTTAAAGCTTATTATTCAGTAAGTGTTATTTTTTTAAAGTCTATTTCAGCGTGAATTTGAGCATCTACTTGATGTCAAATACTGTGTGTGCTAGGGCCTGAATTTGTAAAAATGAATAATATTTCATCTTTCTTTGAAGAGCTGTGAGTTTAGTGACTGAATATACAGTGACTTACTTGAAATGTTCTAGATATCCTGGAGTTTAAAAAAATTTTCAAACTGCTTTTAAACTAAAGTACATCAGGGGATACCTGGGTGGCTCAGCTGGTTAAGTGTCTGACAGTTTACAAGTTCAAGCCCTGTGACAGGCTCTGTGCTGACAGTTTGGAGCCTGGAGCCTGCTTCGCATTCTGTGTCTCCCTCTCTCGCTGCTGCTCCTACACTCATGCTCTGTCTCTCTCTCTCTCTCAAATAATGAGTAAACACTAAAAAAATAAGTAAAGTACATCTTATAAATATATTTTTCTTTTATTATTTTAATTTAGCTAATGTACATCTTTTTTTATCTTAGAAACTCAGATATTATAAACTATGAGTCCCCCAATTTTTATAAATTTAAGATCATTTCATATAAAAATTCATGAGGTATATGACAGAATCATATTTATATTTGAAGATATAATTGGAATGATAAATAAGCAAATTCTATAGCAAGAGCGATCACTATTTTAAAAAGTTAGAAGTTGGTGAAAAGTATCAAAAATAAAGTAAAGGTTAATAGAAATCATAATGTCAAATTAACATTTCTTTCAATTACTGAAGTTCATTAATGCTAAAATTCAATGATTTATGGTCACTGGAGAAAATCTAAATGGCAATTGTTGAATAAGACTTATTAGAGCAAACGACATCATTCTCATTCTTTTGAATGGATATTTTAGGTATGTTCCCAGCTAACGTATTTTAAGAGAATTTTACAAATTTCTCACATAAAACATAGCTTGAAACAACTTGCCATATAATTTCAAAATTATTTCTACTTAATTATATTTTAACAGTAAATAGAACATACAGACTATCCTTAAAATGTATGTGTAAGTGCAAGATATAATTAACATGATATTTTCTTTAGGAAGATAGCTGGCAAAGCTTGTTATTTGGTTCAGTGTGGATCCCCCATCCCCTGTATATTAAAAAAAAAGTTGCCATGACAACGAGAAGAGATTAATATCCTGTAAGCCTTAATTTACCAATAATTTCCAGTTTAAAAGTGAATATCTGCATTATCCTATGCATGACACTGGTCACTAAACTTTACCAAAATAATGTGACATTTTCTAGTGTGACAGGGGTACAGAACATCATCACAGCAGAAATTTAAAAAATAAAGAAAGAATTTTCAGTGTAATATAGAAAGTGCCATTCCACTCAAAGGATATTTAGAATTTGTACTGAGGATCGAGGACTCTAAACTTGAAGAGATTTTAATACATTCTTCAGTTTTCCAGCAATTCTTTCGAGGAGTCTTGTTGAAATCACCTAATCAGCTAAGTGGACAACCTGTAGAATACGCCTGCTGGTTTCAACCTCAAGAGATAATATTAGCATAGTAACTGAGGATTTAAAATACTCTCTTGTTTAAGATTTTATTTTTAGCATGTATTTTCCTTTCTTCATGGCAAATAACTGGGAACCAACTGCATTCCTTAAAACAATAATACTAAATACTAACCTCCAGCCTATTGTTTCTCTGTTAAGTTTTAAATGGTCTAAATTGAAAGAAGAATAAGGCCAACATGCTTATGTTTGTAAGATGAATTTCCTTACAGAATAGCTATTAATGTTGAAAATATTACCCTGTGAATTTGGGCTGAATATAAATGGGGCTCATATGCATCGCTTGGAAAAAATAATGTGTCCACAAATTTGATAAATACTAAAAAACAAAACAAAACAAAAACAATAATTTATCCCTTTTAAAAACCACTGGTTCTGCATCCACACCACAAAATTTCAGTAAATAAACTCACCTTGTCAAAAAGAGTAACTCATAGATTAGGGGCATTTCACTTGGTGTGTAAGGAGCTAAGGTTCAATTCTCATGATACTTGAGTCTGAGAGACTGCTCCCCATTTACTTGTTAGGTGAGTTATTGAAATCTCATTTTACTTCTATAAAATGAAAACACTGAAGAGATAGAAGCCACACTTGTTGTAAACAATAAAATAGATAATACTTAACCCAGTTCCCAATGTGCCTTGGATGTTATAAAAGCAAATTAAATAGCACCTATTATAACATCTTGAGACATAACTTTTTTCCAACCCTGTCATCTGAAATGTATGTACCAAAAATAAATTGGAAAAAGCTGGAATTATTCTAGTTAGAGTAAAAAAAAAAAAGAAAAAATGAAAAAAAGTAGGTATATAATTATGGCAAAAAATCAAAAACCTAGAAATAAACAAGTGAATATTATATTTGATCAATTATTTAATATTTATTCATTTGGTAAAAATTTTACATGATTGTAGAATTTTCTTGTTGAAAGTTTAATTGCACTGTTTTTAAATACATAAGTATAAGCATAAACTTTTAAAATAATAAGCAGTTCTTTTAAAGCTTTATAAAATAGCATAAATCACAGAGCATTGAAATGTGCTTTAGGATTCATCTGAGCCTCTATTTAGTTAGAATAGTTTCTCGTGCAGCAAAATGAATATTTCTATTACCTGTTATGAGCTGTTTCCTACCAGTAGGATTTGGGTATTTTACATTTTCCATATGTTGATTTTTGCAGTATCTAAATTTTCTCTAAATTTGTAATTTCTTTGTATAAAAAGTGATACTTGACATTTTTTCTCTCTCCCTTCCCTTCCTCTGTCTTTTCTCCTTCTTTCTTTTTTTTCCTTTCTCTTTTTTTGACAGAAAAGGCAGAAATGTAAAAAACAATAAGATTTGTTTCTTGTTGGGACTAATATGAAATGCTGCTTAAGTTCTTATAGTGTTTCTATATATATAAAGATTGCACTCTCAACAAAGTTGAAGACTAAATAAAGGGCTTTCTATGATGCGAGGAACAATCAGTTTCACTACTTTCACTATTAACATTCAAATAGATTAACTTGAGAAGCAAATGGAAAACAAAAAATTGGAAATCCTGAATGAAGAGTTCTGAGTTTATTCTTTTTTTTTTTTCATGTGAATTGATTAGTCAGAACAGTAGCTACAAAGGCAAGTGAATTCTAGAAAAGACTTGCTTTTTAACAATTTAAAATATTCAAATATTTGAACATATTTGAATGCTAGTGCGATAAATCTTCAGCAAGAGGTAGAGTTGAAAATAAAGAAGGGAACTGAGACTGTTAATTTCAACAGCCAAAGAAAATGGGAAGTAAATCTCTATCACAGCAGAGAAATCACCCTTCTATCAGGAAGAAAGAGTGTTATTAAAAGGCTAGGAATGAAAAACAAAGGAAAGGATAGGAATGATAGAGCCTGATTACCCATGCTAGTAAATTTGAGGAATTTAATGGAAATATGTAATATTCTTTTTTTTTTCAACATAGGAAATTATATCTACCTTGTTTGAGAGAGAAGGAGGGTGTGGGCTATGAGGAGATTGGAGAAAATTTTAAATTCGAATTGCAGCGAGAATGAGATTGCGGTTGAAGATTAGGACATTTGGGATGGAATATGAGAGAAACACAATCCTGTGGGTTCTAACTCAGTTTTCTTAGCATGAGAACTAAGTTACGTTTTGAGACATGTAACTCAGAATAGTGTGGAGAACTAATCTTCATACACAATTGAACAATACCTGCTTTATTTCAAAAAGTATCAAATCACCTTTAACCTCTTAATTTTTTCAAACTACTGCATGGAAAGAACTGATCATTCTTCTGGGTAGCATAAATCTTGGCCAATATATATAGATTTACCGTCCAAATCAGATTCTATGAAATATTTTCATGTGTATATCAACTTCTAGGTTCTCAGTTACTTGAGCAATGATCATATTTATAACCTTGTAACGTGTAGCTCATTATCTGAAATAGAGTTGACCCTCATTAATGTGTAAGCTCTTGGTTGGGTTAAATGTTCACTGAGAACAGACAGCATCGTGTTCTATAATATGCTTAATTAGCATAATGACTAAAATACAGAAGGATAAATACACACACACACACACACACACACACACAGAGCTATACAGATGACACATTCTGATCCTCTAATAGATACCATCTCGGAACTGGAACTCTTTTTACTCTGTTTAGTCTCTGACTTGGCTTGGTTGATCTTCCTTAATTACTCTTCACTTACCTGTCTGCGACTAATTTTTAGGTTCCAGTATATTTCCAAAATTTATAAAGATATAATCTATAATTATTAAGAGGTTTTGACTGGAGTCGAGGTTTAGAGTGACGTAGTCTCATGGTTTCAAAATCTTGCATTATGCCTCAATAGTTTCGTGAACTTGGGATATCATACAATACTTCTTAGATTTAGGTTCTTTATGTTTTAAGTGGGGTTAAAGATGTGAGAATTAATGGCAAAATGCATGTAACGCCACTGGGATGGCTCCATAATATTAAATACATTGTGTGAAAAAATCTGCAAATACTGTGCTATGATTTCTGGTGTATAGCGTTCCAGATAGTGGCGAGCAGCTCGATTTTGTAAATTACTTTGATATTGTGATTTTTTTTTCCTTTTCGTAACTTAAAAATTAAAATATTACCGATATGCGTTTAATCTTAGTGCTCTTCACTACTGTATCCTGACAAGTGAAGCACTTTCTCACATGACTTTCTTGCTGTTTCTTCAATCCCAGTAAATTGTTTTCTGTTGTGTTTTTATTCTCTCTGCTTAATTTTCTTCTGGTTCACTTTTGAAATTCATAATGATTAAGCAAATCACTGTTTTTGCTATTGTATATCAATCTTTTTCCTTCTATTACCTGAATAGGTGAGTATAACAAGTTTTGACTCTCCATGTTATTAATTTTATTTTTCCATTGCGCCATGTATGCAATATATTATTTGTAGTTAGCGTTTTATTAGGCTATAGGGATATGTTTTCAGTTTTTAGTGTTTCCTTGCTTTAAAAAAATTAATGTACCTATTAAAAGCCTTTTTATTTTATATAAAGTATATGCTTCCTTTGCTTTACTAATATTGTAAACTATATGCATTACAGAATCATTCTCTATATCCTCTATTGTCATTTTTAACCAATATGTTTATACTCTCTAATTTTTGAAAAATCTCTCATCTTTTGCCTGGAGACTATTTTAAATCATAGCAGTTTTTTTATTTTGACCTTGAACCAGACAAAAGCCATGCTTAAATTATTATTTTTCTTTAACTGAAGGCTTATAAATATTTAATTCTGTTTTTGAGATGGAAAATAGCTGCTAAGATAAATGCTATTAACCAGTTGGTTTTCAGTTATACTAGGCTCTGATAATTAAGAAATAATATTATGCTTTTTAAGGCAATGAATTTCTGTTTATTGGATTATTTTTCTTCAGAATGTGGATTATGATTTACTCTTTGGGAATCAAAAGCAGCTCAAAATTTTATTTTCTACTCCCCAAACGGACGAATATATTTAGGCTGCAGTATTAGCTAATTTTGTTGCAAACATTTTTTGGTTCCTTCCTTACCTGTAGTTCCCTTTGAATGCCAGCACGCAGTTAACTCTTGCCTTTCCCACCTTCTTTCCAACAGTGTTGAAACAAAGAGCTCTGATCTCTTAACGGCTTTCCAAAGACTACAAAGATAAAGGCGTGGCTGGGTGAGGGAGCCCCTTCTATTTTCTTGGGCAATTGTACAGGTGCGATGGAGGGATACGTTCCCTTTCTTCTGGTTAATATAACATTATGTCTCTGATAAATTTGTCACTAGTCACATTCATTGGGCGTTTCAGAATTTGAACTATTTCTAAAAAATTATTTATTGGAGCTTTATAAATTTTAAACTTGATCGGAATGCTTTTCAGGTGATAATACCATCATAAAATCTATAATAGACGATTGTATGTTTGTTTAGTGTTAATGAATTTGCATATATCTGATTATAGATGAGTTTAATTATATAAATTTAAAGGAGAATTAGGAATCAGTAGAATAGTCATCTTGAACAAAATATATAGAATCTCTTGAATGTTGAAGAATCTGAAAACTATATCCCTATGATCTATTTATGTAGATATCTTTCAAAATTACAAAATCCCAGGGGCGCCTGGGTGGCTCAGTCAGTTAAGCATCCGACTTCAGCTTGGGTCACGATCTCACGGTTTGTGAGTTCCAGCCCCGCATCGGGCTCTGTGCTGACACCTCAGAGCCTGGAGCCTGCTTCAGATTCTGTGTCTCCCTCTCTCTCTCTCTGCTCCTCCCCTGCTCATGCTCTGTCTCTCTCAGAAATAAATAAGCATTAAAAAATTTTAAAAAAATTACAAAATTTGCTGCCTCAATTTGAGGACATTATACTATAAAAACGATATTCAAGACTACAGTGAGAAAATTTTTTCCTATGTTTTTGGCCTTGTGAATTGCATATCATTGGGTCTGGTAGTTAAATTGCACAAAATCATAACAGCATTAACAATGCAGTTACCTTCATTAGAGAACAACATATTCACTTTTATATATTTTAAATATGTAAGCTGTGTACATGTTATACAAAAATTGATTTATTCCACACTAATTTTTAAATTCAATGCTAGTAATGTCTAAAGCATTTGCTTTTAAACTTTTGATTTTTTATTAATAATGATTATACTTTCAGACATATTTATGGGCTGTAAAACTTTTAAATGATTCTCTACAAAATCATTACAAATGAATGAATAAATAAGTAAATAAATGGTGTTCTGTGTATATATATGTATTAAGAGAAACCAATCAGTACAGAAAATCTAATAATACAGTAATATTTTTATTATGGAATTGTATAAACCGAGATATAAAAAAGATTCCGTAGAATAAACACAATCATTTTCTGAGGCCAGGAGGACATTTCTTCAAGAATGAAGATTCCTCCACTGCCCAGTTCAAAAAGATTAAGGCTGCTAATCTTCTTGTTTTCAAAAATACACTGAACAAGTCTTGCTGAAAGCAATAACTCCTTCTAAGAATTCATTCTATCCTGGATTTACATCCCTGAAATCATTTTAAAAGTTTCACTTTTGGCTGTGATATGTCCTATGATATTTAATATAAGGCGAATCGTTCTTTATTTAGTAGCAATATATCACATTTTAAAAAATTGTGTTTGCCAAACTTTTGTGACATTATAATGTATACCTTTTTCTTGCGGTCCCTGGAATTCAATCTGGCAACCGAAGTATGTTTCAAATAAAAAAGACAGAAGCAATTGTAATTTAATTTGTATTTACCTCAATTCTGATTTCTCCAGTGTCTTAAAAATTAGTTAGTGCCTGTGGAATTAAAATACAAATTTGATATTTAATACTTCCAAATGTCTTGTGAGTACGGTCATCCTTCACAGCCACATAAAATGTGATTTGGTCAAGTCATAAGTCAAAGCCCAAGGATAAGTCACATATTAATATTAAATGATGCAAGAAAGGAAATAAAAAATCACTATATGCTTCCATTTAAATTTTTCTTTCATAGAAGGATGCTAAAATTGGAAATATTTGCCTTAGAGTTGTTGGAGTAAGGGCAGTATAAATGTATCAAAATGGTGAATTAAAGTTAAATTAGGTGCATTCATATCCTTAGAAGAAATAGGAAATAATTTTAGCAGAGTTAGTTTTCAAAGCGGATTTACTTACATTTTCGTTTTACAAGCATTCCCCTTTATTATGTAAACACAACAAACGTTAAATGATTGCTATATCCTTGTTTCTACTACACTCTGGCATAATGGATTTCACTATATGTAAGCCACATGTTGGGTGCTATAAAATGGTAAACACGCCTGAGAGGTCATGAAGCTTATAACCTAGGTCTCAGAAAAAATGTGAGAATTTCACTAAATTAATATTGTAGTGGATACAAACCCATTTTCTGGCACTGTGGAAGAATGGGGATTTAATCTCATTAAGAGAATATGCTCAGGGACCCCTGGGGGGCTCAGTTGGCTAAGCATCCAACTTCAGCTCAGGTCTCGATCTCACAGTTCGTGAGTTCGAGCCCTGCATCGGGCTCTGCACTGACAGCTCGAGCCTGGATCCTGCTTCAGATTCTGTGTCTCCCTCTCTCTGTCCTTCCTCCACTCATCCTCTGTCTCTCTCTCTCTCCCTCTCTTCCTCTCTCTCAAAAATAAATACATGTTTTAAAAAAATTTAACAAAAAAGAGGATATGCTCAGACTCTTAGAGAAGTGAAGACTTAAGAGAGGACTAATGCACAGATGCTGGACGAGAGCATCTAGTATGTTAGAAAATGGGAAACAGCATGTGTGCACACACATACACAATCTTTGCTGAAACACGAGAAGGTGCAGACCGAACCATAGGGATAAAAAGATAAAGACTAAAATGGACTAATGTTATACATCTAGTTTAATGACTATGAAGACCAGCATCTTATTAGGGAAAACAAGAATGTTTCTATAAAGAACTTGATTCAATATTTTGATGTTTGACCGCTGCACCTTTTAAACCTCTCTAACCTCCCTTCACCTTCTGCACCACATTTGGGCCATCTATTAAGAAATCCTGGGTGCTCCCTCTTTTGGCACCAGCGGAAAATTCAAACTAAGCAAGATTTTGCTCAAGTGCAGGTGCCCACACCCCAGTCTATCCCTAAGTCATAATAAAAACCCCGAGCTAGGCTCCTTTCCTAGCCCTCTCAACCTGTTTTGTATCTGCTTGAGGCTTGCTCTGCTCTTCCAAGAGACTCCATTTATGTAGATAATAAAATTTAGTTGCAGACTGGTTAGCCATAGTTTTAGGCAATTCTCATTTAACAGTGTTAGGTACCTTTAAAAAAGTTCTTAAGTGAAAGTAATCTGAGAATTAAGAAAAAGTAATACACGCTGTCCTTTCCTTCCAAATATAAGATATATTATCACTGAATGGAAGCATAAGATATCTTTAACATAGCTCACCACGACAATTTTTAATTAAATTCTAGTTCCCTTTCAAGTGGATTTCTAAAATGGTGAACGATATGCAAATGGAAGTCACCTCATGTTGCTTCATGATAAGCTTTATTGTTCAATTTACCTATGAAGCTGTAAGAACAAGGTGCACCACAGTATTGGTCATCTCAGTATTCATTTCTAATCTCATTATTTACTCTTACAAACAATGCAAATAATAAGCCAAAGTGAGTAGTCTCTATATACATACTTAGTCATCCCACAATTAGCAATTAACTCAGAGAATGACTGGCAATTCTTTCTCGTGACGTCTGTGTGCCATTACCATGTTTTTAACAGAAGAGGTAATTCTCATCCTCATCCTGAAGACACTGGGCATCTGTAGTACCAGAAGTTGTCTTAGAGTATATCTATCGGATTATAATTCCAATTTCCTAGTTTTCACCTAGGCGTTATTAACCAAAACCAAAGAATATTTGTCCAGAATGAGGTAGGAGAGACAATACCAGAATGGAAATCTAACAAATTAGAATGTTTATTTTTCAGGAAAGAAATAAGATCTTATTTTTCCAGTGTATTCCCAGCATTTACCCCTTTATCCCATAAAGTAAAGCTGTCCATTTCCGTCCACGTCCATCACTGTTAATGTTCTCATGGATTCTCCAATTATTTCCTCTCATTTTTATCATGAGTTTTGTCTCTCAACCGATCACTTTCGTCAGCCTCTAGGAATGTTCTGAAATGTGTCATCTTTTAAAAAGTAGTACAAATGATTTGTTGGAAAAATAGGTCTCATTTTTACTACAATATATTTCTCTATTAACACCTGGAGCTATACTATGAAGCTAAATTCAGTACTGACTCATTTAAACCTATCGTACCTACTCTTTCAAAAACGGCTATACATTTGCAATTTTATTCATGCTTGAAAATCTTTTTTTCCTTCTTTTCCGAGGCAGCACTCTCTATGGGTTTCCCTCATGATCGTTCTGGATACACACTGTCAATATTCTATGTGGGCGTCCCCATCCTGGCCAGATGCCCTTATTTTGGGTTGCCCAAGGGGATTAGTGCTATTTCTTTTTAATTATTCTTATGAATGTAAATCACTCCTAAGTTTATCTCCAGGCCAATCTTATTATTTAAAATACACAGTTTTATATTTGAATGACTGCTTCATATGTCCATGTGGATATAGGTATATCATCATCAGTTTCAAATGTCTAAGGTTGAATGACTGATTTCTCTCCTCTCATCAACTGAGATGAACAAGATAACTTTGCCATCTTTGAACTTTTTCTTTTCCTCATCTTTTACGTGTACTCAGTAACGTCTCCTACACTTAGCATAAAACTCTCTAGTTTTTCGTGCAAACTCCTACAGCTTTCTTCCAATACACCAATGTCTCTTATTTGGAAGTACAAGCTAACTGGAATAAAACCCATCATTTCAAGAAATTCATCTGGTTTCAAGTGATCAAAAACCTCTTCAAAAAAAAAAAAAAATCTCTAGACCGTGGGGTACCCGGGTGGCTCAGTCAATTAAGCATCCGACTTTGGTTTTGCTTCAGGTCATGATCTAACAGTTTGTGTGATTGAGCCCTTCATCAGCCTCTGTGCTTACAGAGTGGAGCCCTGTTGGGATTCTGTCTTTCCTCTCTCTCTGCCCCTACCCTCCTCCTCTCTCTCAAAATAAATAAACATTAAAAAAACTACAGACCCAAAATTAAATTAATCTGACTCCATTACATGCCAAATTATACACTGATTTCAAATGTATTCCAAAACTTTGAAGAAACAAAGCAAAATCGTCTGTGGAGATATATCGGGCATCAAACAACTTCTAAAATAATTTATCAGGATAGTACTCAGCACTAAATCAAAGATAACCAATTTTATGAGGAACAAAGCAATATTAACAAGAACAAACACAGTAAGAGTTAAGAAAGTCAGACCAACAAGTAGCCCAGCTAATGGAGTTGGCAGCTATTCATGTGGAGTCGGCACATATTATCAAGCAATTATGGTATCAGCTCGGACAGAGCAGAAAGATTAGTAAGATTCAATTTGCATGAAGCTAATAATATGACCTCAATATAATAAAGCAAAATTGTATAGAACTAACCGGATTAATAAACCCATGGTCATAGTAGAAATATCTAAAACAACTTTTGGCCATTGACTAAGTGAAAAATTCAACAGAAAAAATATTAGTGTGACTTAGATGAGTTTGAGGAGAAAATCTGACAACTAAAAATTCATATTCCTTTCTTCCAAGCATAAGAAAATAAATATTTTTACAAACATAATCACGGGACATGTCAAAGCAATGCTCAACAAACTTCAGTGACTGAAATCATCGAGTATATTTACTTAAAATGATAACTTAGCTAGAAATCAATAACAAAATGACTACTATAATAGCATATATTTAGAAATTAAGCAGTATACTTCTAAATAAAAAATATTTGCAAGATAATGATAAAGATTCCTAAAAATTTTATGAAAAGAGATATACAAATTCATAAGTAATTGTGGGATAAATTTATGTTTATGAAACTTCAAATGGATTCTCTATAAAATTAGGGGTAAAAAGATTACCACCTGATTTTATTCAGCATTTTACAATTTTTAATGGTATCAATATGTCTATATGTCAATATGCTTTCATCCAAACACATAGGATGTACAACACCAAAAATAAGTCCTACGGTAAGCTATAGATTTTGGGTGATTATTATATGTCAGTATAGGTCCATCATGAAAAAACATATCACTTTGGAAGGGGATACGTGACAGAAGTCATGCACGGATGGGAGCAAAGATATATGAGAAATCTCTGTACTTTCTCAATTTTGTTGTAAACCTAAAACTGCTCCAAGAAAATAAAATCTTTAAAAATACATAAAATAAAATATTTAACAGATGTTAAAAGGAAAATTCTTCAAGGCATAATATAAAATCTCATCATAAATTCTTAAATGATATGAAAATAATATTTGATGCAAGTTCATTCATTTCACTTACTTATGAGGGACTCATATTTTAATTACATTCCATATGTGTTTTATCACCAACTTTGTGTGTGTCTGTGTGTGATGTAACAATACATCAAGCAATCTGACCTCATATTACTTTTATTTTGACTAACTAGGTGAAATCAGCATTTTTAATACATTCTCACTATAATAATTTTTAAAGATCAATTAACACAAAGTGAATGCTTATTAATTTTTCACTAGAAATTTTTCCTCATACAAATATTGGTTCCATTTAGGTTGACATTCTATACCTAATACATTTTATTTCAGTTAACAATAAAGCCTTGGGAATGCTATACGGAATCTGTCTACAAGTCCCCGTTGTATGATGGGCTTGACTCCATATCGGTTGATGCAGTATTGTTGAGCACAATAATCAAGAAAGAATTCTTGAGATGTTTCGTGGTGCAAAAAGATGTTTTATTACAACACAAGGACAGGACCCATGGGCAGAAAGAGCTGCACTTGTGATTATAAGGAGTGTCTGATTTAGTTAATGGGGGCAAAGGATAAGTAAGAATCTAGGGTATTTGTATATGTTGAAAAGGAGGTTTACAGGATTTTGAAAGTCTGGCTATTGGCAAGAGAAGGTTGCCCTTTGTTATCTAGTAAAATGTTAGTCAATAGACCCTTTAGCAATGTCATGTTCTGCAGGTATCAAATGTGTATCCGGGGGCCACGTGTTGTAAGACGATTCATTTTTGGTTGCATTCTTCCTGCCTTTGTTTTCCTCATCATCAATTATGTGTACAAGAAAATTCCCAGGTATAATGTTTCATAACTACTTATATTTATTGTGAAATAAAATTATTTGTAAAGAAAAATTTGGAAATAAACAAATATGGCATTTTTCGATAATTTTATAAGAAAATTCAGTTTTGAATATCAGTGGCTCCTTAAAATAATTTTATTTAAAATAAAAGGAACTGTTAAATATACTATGAAACAATGTAATGAGAAAATATATGTTATTTCATATGCAAGTGATAGTCTCCATAGATAATCATAATTTCAGGAGTTTATGAAGTTAGATAAAAAACTGGCTAAAAATTACTTTCTTTTACTTTGTATTATTTTTTGATAAAGATTTTCATTTTAATTCTAGTATTGTTAACATGCACTGTCATATTAGTTACAGGTGGGTAATATAGTGACTCAACAATTCTACACATTACTCAGTGCCCGTTATGATACTTGCACTCTTCGTCCCATCACCTGTTTTACCCATCTGCCCCACCTCCCCTCTGGCAACCATCGGTTTCTTTTCTATAGTTGAGAATCTCTTTTTTGGTTTATCTCTCTCTCTTTTTTTCCTTTGTTCATTTTGTTTCTTACATTCTATATATGGATGAAATCATATTCTGAATGACTTTTTTTTTAATGTTTATTTATTTTTGAGAGAAAGAGGGACAGACAGAATACAAGCAAGCAGAGAGAGAGGAAGACACAGAATCTGAAGCAGGCTCCAAGCCCTAAGCTGTAAGCACAGAGCCGGATGCAGGACCTGAACCCATGAACCAAGAGATCATGACCTGAGCTGAAATTGGATGCTTAACGGACTGAGCCACTCAGGAGCCCATAACTAGCTTTTATTTTAAAGAGAAAGAGAGAGCATGAGTGAGGGAGAGTGATAGAGGGAGAGAGAGAGAGAGAGAGAATCTTAATCAGGCTCCACACTCAGCACAGAACCTGATGCAGGGCTCGATCCCATGGCCCAAGGATCATAACGTCAACTGAAATCAAGTGTTGCATGATCAGCTGACTTAGCCACCCAGGAACCCCTCTTGTGTTTCTCATCTTATTCATTTTGACAGGTGTGAAGTGATATTTGATTCTTCTTGGTTTGCATTTCCCTGATGATCAGTGATGTTGAGCATCTTTTTAAGTGACTGTTGGCCATTGGATGTCTTTGGAGAAATGTTTATGACTTCTGCCCATCTTTTAATTGGATTAAAATTTGGGTGTAGAGTTGTGTCATTTCTTTATGTATTTTAGATACTAACCCTTTATTAGATATGTCATTTGCAAACATATTTCCCAATTCCATAGGTTGTCTTTTAGTTTTCTTGATTGTTTCCTTTGCTGTGCAGAAGCTTTTTAATTTGATAAAGTCTCAATAGTTTATTTTTTACTTTTACTTCTCTTGTCTCAGAAGACATATCTAAAAAAACGTTCCTATGGCCAATGTCAGAGACATTACTGCCTTTGCTCTCCTCTAGAATCTTTGTGATTTCAGATCTTACAATTAGGTCGTTAATCCATTTTGAGTTGATTTCTGTGTATGATGTAAGAGAGTGATTAAGTTTCATTCTTTCGCATGTAGATAAACAGTTTCCCTAACATCATTTGTTCAAGAGATGTTCTTTTTCCCTTTGGTTATTTCCGATTTGTCTAAGATTAGCTGATTATATAATTGTAGGTTTCTTTCTGGGTTTTCTATTCTATTCTATTGATATGTGTCTATTTTTGTGCCAGAATCACACTGAGTTGATTAGTACAGCTTTATAATATAATTTAAGGTCTGGAATTGTGATACTGCCAGTGTTCGGTTTTGTTTTTGTTTTTTCAAAACTGCTTTTTCTGTTGGTGTCTTTTGTGGTTCCATACAAATGTTATAATTATTTGCTTTATTTCTGTGTTATTGGTATTTTGATAGGAATTTCATTAGATTTGTATATTGCTTTGGGTAGTATAGATTTTTAACAATATTTACTCATCCAATTCATGAGCATGGAATGTATCTTCATTTCTTTCATCAACATTTTATACTTTTCAGAGTACAGGTCTTTTACCTCTTTGGTTAAGTTTTTTTTTTTTTTTTTTTAAGTTTATGTATTTATTTTTAGAGAGAGACAAAGAGAAAGAGAAGCAGAGAGAGAACAAGAGAAAGAGAATCCCACTACCAGTGCAGAGCCTGTTAATGTTAAGGGGCTCGAACTCAAGAACTGTGAGATTGTGATCTGAACCAAAATATAGAGTTGGATGCTTAAGTGTTTTATTATTTTTGATGCAAAAATAGGATTGCTCTATGTGAATATTAAACCTCCCTTGCATCCTGTGAATATAACCCACTTGATCATGGTGAGTCATTTTTTTAATGTGTTATTAGATTCTGTTTGCTAGTATTTTTTTTTCTCTTTGCTAGTTTTTTGTTGAAGGTTTTCACATCTATGTTCATCAGTCATTTTGGTCTGTAGTTATCTTTTTTTTCTGGAGTGTCTTTATCTTGTTTTGGTATCAGAATAATACTGGCTTCATAGAATGAATGTGGAAGTTTTCCTTTCTTTTCTATTTTTTTTTTTTTTTTTGGAATAGTTTGAGAAGAAGAGGTATTAACTCTTCTTAAAATGTTAGGTAGAATTCACCTGTGAAGCTATCTGATCCTGCTTTTTTGTTTGTTGAGAGTTTTTTTAGTATTCTGGATTACTTTTTATTGAATTAACTGTTAATGCTTGTTACATCTATTTAAATAGACCACATTTGAAAATATAATTAAATAAACTAAATTTTGGAAACTTACATGATAGACTAAAACAGAATCATGTAAAAGCTAAAAGAAATTCAAGGTATATGCACCTGAAATGAATCCCTTTTGCTTATTTAAATTTAAGAATTGTTTTTTTCATATATGTTTATAATTCTCCCACCATCAGATTTGTTATTTTGGAAGCACAGTAATCCTCAATTTTAAATATTTAATTTACTTAAACCATAAAATGTATGTATGTTTTAAGGTTAATGAAAATTATAATGCCTGCAATCAACAGTTATATTTTATTTATATGTGAATGATTATTTTTATAACTGAAGTCAATAAATATTTTCTAAGAAATAATACTCGGACAAAAATACATTACTCTAAGAAAAGTGTTCACCTGTAATCGTAGAATAATTTCTGTTGAACGAAAATTGCTTAATGAAATAAATATGTATCATTCAAAATATCACAGAAACCTATGTATTTAAACTCAATAAATTAATGTATTGTGTTTTTCAGAGTAATTGGTCTTATATATGCCCATTTTAATAAACATAGTATGTATTGATATTAATTTTTGTAAATAATTCAATTCCAGAAAATGCTTCTTTTTCATATGTAGTCACTTTTCATTCATATGAAAAATTAACTGAAATATTACTTTAGTTATAAATGAAATGCAATTATGTCTGTTACTTTTTATAATTAACATCTAGTTTATAATTAACTGACTAGTTTTGTAAGTGCTAGTACTCTCTCTTTATAACAAAGTTTCAACTACACAGAGAAAAGGATACTTCCTCAAAATTGGTGGTATATTTCATTTCCATATTACTTAGTATAAGAGAACTAGAAAATATATATTGATAGATTGATTTTGGGGTGAGGATGGAGTGACTTGAGAGTTTGTAAGGTCATGTTTTGAGTCTCTTTCCTGCCTTTGGAAATGTCTGTATGCTTTGTGTTACCTTGCTTTATTTCTCAAGACATCATTGCCTTGATACTTATTGCTAATGTGATTTTTCTAACACCAATTTTCTGGAATAATGTATAAGCAGTCACTAAAATTCTCATGATACTTATTTTCATTTATCTCAGAGGTTTATGGAGATAATTTGGGATTCCCCATTTACTTATTCATTTCTGTTTTTAGATAATGAACTAAGGTTAAAAAGAATTATGAACCCAATGTTTGGAAGCTATCAACTTCAAGATTTCAGAAACGTTTTTTCACTTGGCAGAAGTATAATTCATTTTTTGCTTTCTTTCTTTGTCTCTCTTTTTCTTCCCTCCCTTCCTTCACCCTCCTTCCTTTTCTTACTTTCTTCCTTCCCTTCTTCCTTCCAGTTTGTTTTAATTTCTTTGGCTTATAGAAGAATTACCACAAACCTAGTGGCTTAAAATAACAGAAATTAATTATGTTATATATAGTTCTATGTATCGGAAGTCTGGCACAGGTCTCACTGGACTAAAACCAAAGCATTGGCAGAGCTCTGTTACTTTCAGAGGCTCTGGAGAAAGTGAATTTCCTTGCCTCTCCTAGTTTCTAGAGGCTGCTAAGTTCCTTGGCAGTGGCCTCCTTCCTCTATCTTCAAATTCGAAGATAACAATAATCTCTCTGACTCCTTCCTGGTGATATCTCCTTGACTGACTTCATCCAGGAAAGGTTCTCTGTTTTCAAGGACTCTGTGATTAGATTGGGTGGGCCTGATAATTCAGGTTAATCTCCCCTTCTCAATACTTAATTACATCTGTAATATCTCTATAGTCATGTAAATTAGCAAATTCATAGGATATGAACATTTTTGAGAGGCCTTTATTCATACCACCACAGTTGGCACCTTTGATTGAGGATGTATAGTACATAAATATTACCTAGCAAAGATGAGTTGCTTAGTATAATAATAAATTAAGGACAGGGTTTTATATCAATTTTAGCCATCCTGTCAACCAATATCTATATATTATTGAAAGACATCGTAAAGTTTTTTTTTTTCCATAAACTCTCTAAAGGAATGTTTTATACATTAGTCCTTTGGCTATGTGTATCATAAATTTTGAGTTTGCATGGTAGATCCTTTGTATATGGCTCATATTCACACAAATCTTTTGGAAATGGCTAGATTTTGCAGTAATGGTTCATACCTTAGAAAATATGAGGGAAGTACTTATATTGCATATTCTACCACTAACAATATTGAAAATAATTGGAATTATATGTTCGGTAGGATTTAATGGCTACATATTCTAGCTAAGTAGTAGAATATTAAGGGAAATAATTGACTTGTTATAAGAAAAAAATCAGTTTAATTTTTTTTTTCACTTTTCAGTTATAAGACCTAAGGTTTTAGTTAACATTTTAACGTGAGCGTTAAACTTCTATCTTCTGGGGGCGCCTGGATTGCTGTCAGTTGGGTGGCCGACCTCGGCTCAGGTCATGATCTCAAGGTCTGTCAGTTCAAGCCCCATGTCGGGCTCTGTAATGATGGCTCAGAGCCTGGAGTCTGCTTCAGATTCTCTGTCTCCCTCTCTCTCTGCCCTTCTCCTGCTCACGCTCTGTCTTTATGTCTCTCAAAAGTAAATAAACATTAAAAAAAAACATATTTCTATTAAATAGAAATAATATAGTTAGGGGCACCTGGGTGACTCAGTCAGTTAAGCGTCTGACTTCGGCTCAAGTCATGGGTTCACAGTTCATGGTTTCGAGCCCTGCATCAGGCTCTGTGCTTACAGCTCAGAGCCTGGAGCCTGCTTCGATTCTGTGTCTCTGTCTCTCTGACTCACCCCGACTCACTCTCTGTCTCTCTCTCTCTCTCAAAAATAAATAAACATTAAAAAAAAAAAAAAGGAAATGATATGGTTAACTTTTGGGGGGTGTGTGTGGATTCTAATTACCCAACAAAGAGTAAATATTTAATAAATATATGAGATGAGCAAATCAACAATAAATTCCTTATCGAGTGTATTTCTTTTAACTTTGTGTTACTTCGTGTATTCTGTGCAATAATGAAATCTCAAATGCGCAGTACAAAAACAATTTTATTAAAATACTATTTAATGTCATAGTACTCACCTAGATTTATGCTTATACTTTGATTCTACTTATCCCCCATTTACAGTCATATATTCTCCAAAACGCCAAATGTGATATGTTAAATGTTTAGCATTTCAACTATTTCCAAAATTAAAGATAAACATTTCCATAATCAATATTCAAATTAATTGAGAAATATAAAAAAACATATAAAATTATAGGTGATATCTTGCTTTATTTTTAATTAGTTTTGAAAACTCTTTTATGTATATGCCATCTTATAATTACATCATTTTGATTAATCTATTTCCACATTATTAAATGCCGAGTCTATTTCCAGTTTTCCATGGTGAGAACTGATGGGCCATTGATCATCTCTTTCCTAAGATGAAACCTTCCTAGTTTCTAAGTCACTTCCAATTGTATCGAGTGTGTCAAAATGCGCTCCAAAACAACTGTCCCACCAACAATTTTAGGCTCCTCCTCCATACTCATTATCAACCCCCCCCCCCGCCAAAAACAAACAAACAAACATTCTGATGGGTAAAACTATTTCATTTTATTTCATTTCTCTTTATTAGTGAAATTAGGTACCCCTTTTATAAATTTACTGGCCATTGAATTTATTCTCCTGTGAAATAACCCATGAGGTTAGTAGCCTAACCTAAGTTAGGTTGGAAGCCTAACTTAATCGCATCAGTGATCACTGTCCCCAGGCCAGTGGCATTGCTCTATTTTTATTTCTCCGAAATAATTCTTTAATAAGAAGTCTGACCCCACTTTATGGTGGATGAAGGCTGATAGCTTTTAAGCCTCGTTCTCCATCTTCCTGTCTGTCCTACATCCGGGTAAGGGGGTAAGAATGTTGGTTGCTCTTTCCTGTGACACCAGTGGAAGATTCAAGCCCCACATCACCTACATAGAAAAACCTTCACCCAGGCCTCATCACTAATCACTACAAAATATCCTGAGCTGTGTACCAGGAGTATGTCAGTGACAAGTACTTTATACCTTCCTGATGTGTGTGTGGCATCATCAGTCTCCACATCTGAACCAAATTCTGTCTGTGAGGGGCTTCTTTTTGCTTCTGCAAAAGTGGCTACATTTCCATAAGTTGCCATATCCTGTCTAAATACCGTTCCTTACCACCTTCCCCATTAACTTCTACTTGTTTTGGTCCCTCATTGGTCCTTTATAATTTCTGTTTTTCTGAAGCACTGGAATTTATGTTTATGAGCAGGGCATTGCGTTTGTCAATATTTACAATATTTTAAGAATCACTGAAGCTCAGGGGCGCCTGGGTGGCTCAGTGGGTTAAGCGTCCAACTTTGGCTCAAGTCACGATCTCACGGTTAGTGGGTTCGAGCCCCGTGACAGGCTCTGTGCTGACAGCTCAGAGCCTGGAGCCTGTCTTTGGATTCTGTGTCTCCCTCTCTCTCTTTGTCCTTTCCCTGCTCACGCTGTCTCTCTCTCTCTCTCTCTCTCAAAAATAAATAAAACATTAAAAAAAAAAAAAGAATCACTGAAGCTCAGTGGAAAGCAGTAACGTCACAGAGTGTGCTTCATGTCCATCTAGATCAGAAGTCCCCTAGTGGACTTTGTACAATTCTTATTTCTAATTCGTATACACACGTTTTTTTTTTTTTTTTTTCTGTTAGCAATAGCCCTAGTTTTAAAAAAATGGAGAAAATAATTAGAAATATTGCTAACTAGAGTTTAAATAAAAATTTGAAAAGAAAAAGAAATAGGAGTGAGCTCAGATTTATTATAATTTCAATATTGCAAATCAAGAACTGCAGAAAGTTTTTTAATGATGTTTCTACTTGTATGGTCATATATACTTTGTAAACACTACTAATTTTAAAAGCCTAAAGTGAGTTGTGGAAGACAGTTAACTTGTGGAGTTATCAGCCAAATATATGTTCGAGTAACAGCCATGAATTTGAGGAAATTGTGTCTTGTTCTTTTACTTATACTCATGAAATGACAACAATCTTAGATATATAAAGTATTATTTTAATGATAAATTATTATTAAACGTCTGCTGCATGGGGGCACCTGGTCAGTGGGTTAAGTGTCTGACTCTTGAATTCAGCTCAGGTCATGATCTCATGGTTCATGAGTTCTAGCCCCATGCTGGGCTCTGCACTGACAATGCGAGCCTGCATGGATTGTCTCTCTCTCCTTCTTTCTCTGTCCGTCCCCAGCTCTCTCTCAAAATAAATAAACTTGGAAAAATTATAATAAATATCTACTGGATTCATACATTTTTATGGAACTTTTACTTACCACACAAATTTTCTAATATCTAGAATTTTAACAGATTTTCCCTTCTGTTATGTAGAACTTTTTATACTAATAACATTTAAAAAATATGACCATAAAACTCCTTGATAAATCATTTTCCTTTTCTGCTGTTATACTTTCAAAATATTAGATTAATCACCTCTCCTTTTTTTTTCTTTGCTGACACTTTAAAAAAATATTTATTTAAAGTATTCGCTATGCCCGTCATGGGAGGTCAAACTCACCATGCCAAGATCAAGAGTCACATGCTCAAAGTCTCCTATCAAGCCAGTCAGGTACTCCCTTCCTCTGCTTAATACATAAACCATTTCCGAGGAGATTTTTATCTATTTCTTTACTCACTGTTTTGGAAACATAACTTGGGCAATATCTCAAGTCCCAGTTATTTCATCTGACTAGTAAAAGGCAATCCCAATTGCTTCATTGGTAAAAATTCCCAGACTACTTGTCAATAGTTACCAGACTCCACCTTCAGATGGTGTTTGTGATGGATCTTTGTGGACACTGTTGGTGTGAAGACACCGGCATATCAGGGTTTGATGTTTATTATGTAAAAGACTCAATGTGAAATGACGTGAATGATGATGGCCATCTCTTTTGGAATCGCTGCTCAATTGTCAAAAATCCACCTGGAGGAAAGCAAGCCGTGTGCTCAGTCTCAAAGCAGAGTTGTAACTGATTCTTCATATGAAAAAAAAAAGGTATTTGCCAAACACTATTTAGTGTAAGAAATATCCTGGAATTTCTAAAATGTGGAAATATAAGAA
Organism: Paguma larvata; assembly: GCA_030068075.1. Lineage (NCBI taxonomy): Eukaryota > Metazoa > Chordata > Mammalia > Carnivora > Viverridae > Paguma > Paguma larvata. The sequence continues at coordinate 21,744,505 of CM057839.1, read as the reverse complement.
ATTGAAAAAAACAAATGCAACTGAAAACATAGCAATAGAATAATAATTTGAACATATACAGTTTTCTCTCCTAAGGCAGTACATTCATGTATTGAAGTCTTAGGCCACAGAGGCATTAGAGAATGACTACGTTTGGCATCATCACACTAGGAACGGAAAATAAAATGAGATGAATACTGAACAAATTCCTTTTACTCATTCTCTTCTTAAACTATTTATACTGTATCTTTATTATTATGTCATTACTATAATATTTTAATATATTTAAATTAATTTAAATAATTAGCTTCACCAAACTTTGAGTTTTTTTTGCCATGTATGAAATACATTGCATAGTAGCAAAATGAATGAAAAATGTGTTCCATTTACAAATAAATTTAGGTAGAAAGTTAATATATATTTTAAGATTCCATTTTGAATTTTTGGCCATCCTAACCTAACAGTCCATAATCCATTGATAATCACCATATAATTCAATAGTAGTGGATCATCAAGGCATATAGTGATATTATATGTATTTTCCCCTGAAAGAGCATATATGACTAAATTTCTGCTTCTTAAATTCCCAGTGAAAGTATTAACTTATTAAAGGTTAATATAAATATATTAATTAATTTCTATTAATATAAATAAGGAAAATAATTGCTAAAATGTACTCCATTATGATCCAGAATCTCTAATTATAGGGGAAGGATTAATATATACAAGAAACGATAGTGCAATATTTATGATATTTTGTTTATTCCTACATTACTATTAAATTTTATGAAACAAGAAGTCGATTTCAATAATATAAGAAGGTATTTACATGATTAGGTTTAAAAGCATGTCACAAATAAATGATAGATAAATATATGTTCTATATTAATTTACTAGGGCTGTCATACAACACACTCCAGACTGGGTGGCCTAAACCACAAGAATTTATGTTTTCACAATTTTGGAGAATGGAAGTTCAAGTCCAGTGTCAGCAGGGTTGGCTTCTTCTGAGGCCATTCTCCATCATTTATAGACGGCAGGTTTCTCCAGTGTCTTCCTATAGTCTTTCCTCTGACCGTGTCTTATGTCCTTATCTTATAGAGACACCTGTCATATCAGAGTTCAGGTCAATTTAATTACCTGTTTAGAGACACTAGCTCCAAATACTAGCTCACATCCTGAAGTACTGGGGTTTAGGATTTTAACATATGAATTATGAGGGGTTACAACTCAGCCCATACCTTATACATTTATACTTTCAAATTCTATCTACAAAGAACACCATAACTAAAATTATAATAAAAATAAAAACTGTCGGGAGCCTGGGTGGCTCAGTAGGTTAAGTGTATGATTCTTGATTTCAGCTCAGGCCATGATCTCACAGTTCCCTAGATCGAGCCCATCTCATTCTCTGCACTGACAGCATGAATCCTCTTGGGATTCTCTCTCTCCCTCTTTCTGCTCCTCCCCCGCCCTCGAAATAGATAAATTAATTTTAAAAAATTCAGTATCAACTTATATCTCTTGTACCCATGTTAACTTGTCCAAATCAATCTTTTGCTTAATACTGCTAGTTGTTGGTTATATCCTTTTGATGGATGAGTGCCTTCATAGTCTTTGAGGTTATCTAAAGTATCACTTTCTTCCATATTTTTAAAATGTTTTACTATGCCAATTATTCTTCTTTTTAATATCTCCTTTGAAATAAAAACCTAGGTATTAGTTTGTTTTGAACTCTGATCAGAGACACCATGGGATCCTATAAAAGACTTGAGGGAAAACAATTTAAATGGGTTATTGAGTATAAATGTCTAATTCCAAGTTGTGAAAAATATCCCTATCTGCCTTAAATTAAATAATGTCTTATGAGATAAGTCCAATACATTCTATATCAAGAGAACATTAGTTTTATTGATTTTTCATATTTTCACTTATTTAATTTTTTCAAATTATAAAACATCTGTATGGTACCATCCAAGACGCTGGCAAAGCCCATAAATATGCTTACGTTATCATCTCTTCAATAACATTTCAAGGTACTCTATTTAGTATTATTTTTTTTAAAAAGAGCTTACCATCGCCACCCCTACCACCACTACCACAGCCACTAACTGTGAAAGCTTTAAGCCTCATAAAACAAAGGTCAGCCAATATAATATGTTTTAAAAACAGAAATATAAAGGACAATGCACATTGTCATTTCTTTCAATGCTGTGACGGCAATAAATCCCTTTCATTTTTATCAGGCACTGACCGATTCGGATTTGTGCTAGAAATTTTTAAATAATTCTGTCTGTCAAGGTAATGCTCCTAAAATAAGGCAGAGACACTCAGGATGTGTGGAATTGAGGATGATTGGGAGTGGGAGGGAGAATCTGGACTGGATTGTCACCAGATCCTAATAAGCCTGTGTGAAGTCACAGGAAGTAAATACGGATCATATTTAACATGATCTACACCGTCAATTAATGCTCCGCCCTCTCATAAGTCTTTCCATTATGGATAATTGTTAGAGTATCACATCTCAGAGTTCCAGTTTTAGAAAAGAGTAGACTATTTCTTATACAGTTATGAGAGGGAACAAGTCACTTTTATAGGCTTAACATATTCAAGACCTTTAGTTGTCCTCCATCTCTAGTCACCAGGTGATGAACTTTTGATATGGATTGGCATCGTAATACTAATAAATATTAGAACTATTTCTTTATCTCCTTTTCTTCCATATTTCTCCAATGATTGACTGTGACTAAAAGCAGGTGAAATGGGAATGATGTACACACTGAACCAGTAAGAAAAATTAAGAAAAATGTAACTCACTTCATTTTATAGGAAAATTATTTAAATGTACATAAATTATTCATGACCTGATTTTAACAACACAGTAATGTGATTCTGGAAACATAAGTGACTATTCCTAATGAATAGGTGTGTTGACATATTTAGCATATATATTATATATTACTATACAGATAAAATAATATTATCTGTGTTTCCACACTTAATGACCACCCTCCATGTTTCATCGGTACAACAGATGTTCCGTTATGACATGATTGATTGGTGTCCGTTAAAATAAGTCCTCCTCTTGCTGTTCCAGCTCATTTAATCTTGAGAAAAATGTTTTGGTCATTCTTATTTTATGTGTCTCGACAAAAATAGCCCTGCCAGGGATGATCAGAAACTGGAATACCTCCAAATTTGACTCATAAAATATAATATTTCAAATATCTCCTATAAGCAATCATTAGGAAAGTGTACCCTACACTTTTTCCTCACCCACCTGAATAACTTGGAGTTGTGTTAATATAATCTGGAAATTATATTAAATAAATAAAAGAGAATACTAAAATAATTTTTAAATGTTTATTTTTTTAGAGAGAAAGAGTGTGCGAGGAGAGGGTCAGAGAGAGAGGGAGGGAGAGAATCCCAAGCAGGCTCTGTGCTCTCGGCGGGGCTCCATCCCGCAAATTATGAGATCCAAATCAAGAGTCAAATGCTTCCATGAATGAGCCTCCCAGGCACCTCATGAGAATATTCAAATAATTTTACACAGACTTTTTACTCTCTAAACATCTATTAAAATTAGTTTTTCTCCCTGAGGACATTCAAATAAGCCAGCTCTTTACCGATTAAAACGGGCTGTCTACAGAACTCATTTTCTTTCAACACTGAAACACTATATACATTTTTTTAATTCCCCCCTTTGCTTCATTGACATTATATCTTCGATCCTCTCCAGCATCATTTATTCACCCTCCATTGTAGTAAACTTGCTTTCTCTTCCATAAAAATTAAAACCTGTCACTTCAAATATTACTAAAAGCCATAAGAATAAAGGGAAAATATAAGAAGAATAGACAAAGCAGACTTTGAAAATCTAATTTTGTTGGAGGAAGCGGTGGAAGTTTCTTAAACTTAGATATATTCACTAACTGCTTAAAATTAAAAATGCATTATACTTCATTTCCTAGTAGTTGATACCTATCACCTATTATTTCCTATAAATCACAGACTCAGTGTACTTAATAAAGTTCTTTGAAAATAAATATTAAATTTACTTGTTCTAAAAACAATTTCAAAACCTACAGTAAATTCTGTTCCATTCATCAGAGTACCATACAATAAATGAGTATATGTTGGCATATTTTGCTCTTCCTCAATAAAAAAAAATTATAATTTGAGCTTCTGTAATTCCCTCATGTTAATGTTTGGATTTTTGATTTATTCTGTATATTAAAACAACTTAACGATGTGTACAATTCATTTTAAAAGATAACTTGATATGCATCAGTATATACAAATAATATATTAGATTTTATATTTGAATATATAATTTATATACATTTTCACGTCTAGTAAATATTCAACGCTTTCAAATGTATATCTTACTTGTAGCTCTTTTAAAGAATTAATTTAGTTAGATAAACAATTAGCATTTTTCTCCATTTTGAAAGTCCTGCAACATAGATCGGCCCTGCAGTGTCTTTAGTGGAAAGCGGCTCAGGTCTGTGGGCAGCCAAGAGTAAAAGCTAAAGAGAACCCTGATCATTTACCTCCCATGTTTTCTTCTTTCGGCCTATTTAACTTCCCATTAGCTCACTCAACCTCCTGAGAAGTTATCAGTTAAGTTAAATGGAAATCGGGACTTTTAACTGTTGAATTCAGTTTTTATGTTCTTGCTTGAGCACTTAAAAGCTTTGTTAGGGAAATATGAACTGAAACTAAAATATTCAGTGCTTCTCCTGACATTGGATAAAAGGGCCTACATTACATTCAACAGAACCAGAACAATCAGCTTGGCCACTTATTTTCTTGGGGGGGTAGGAAAAATCAATGACTTTATGAAGGTACAAAAAATGTATTGATCAGCTGAGACATAATGTTTTAACAATCTCATAACCAGGCTGCTCAAAACACTCTTGTGTTAATTGCTGAATCTTCCAATAAACAAATATTATGCATTAGTCTACTGCAATGCATTTTCTTTAATACTTCAAAATAGAATTTTAGTTATGTATTTTATGTAGTGAGGGAATTCCAAGTTAGAGGGTGAAATATCATTTGCGAAATTCAAATTAATTTAGCTCACTTAGCATGTGAGATAAATTCCGTTTATAAACATAAATGTCTATAAATGATTTTGTGAGCTTACACAAATGTGTGCAATCATTTGGCCAATTGCTAGAAGAAAGAATGACTACGCAAGAGGCTCGTTCAACTGGGAGGCACCTTCCTGCTGCTTGTCGATCCGTGCCCATTATACTGTGCACACATTATACTGTGAATGTTATCTTGAATATTAAACATATCAAATGTCACTCTTTAAGATGGCAAATTTATCAAACGAACATGAATGTTTGTTAAATACATAAGATGTGCATAGTTCATGATTACTAACACACATGATTTCAAGACTTTCCTAGAAATTTGAAATAAATTTGCCTAAGTGGCCATATTTACTAATCGAAATATAGTTCAACCTAAGTTTCTAGGTTTATATTTTCAAACACAAGAGCATAACCATCTATGACATCAACAGGAACAAGAAGATGAAGATGAATGTTGCCATGCTGCATCATCAATGAGAGAAGGAAACAGAAATTTTCCATGATATTCCATTTTACTTTCTCTACTGCTCTCATACCACAGAGTAGGCCTCTCGTAGCTTTGGAAAACATCAAGCATTTAAAAATAACTGACCATATCTTTCACCATTTTGATAAATGACTCCTTAAAATTCTTCTTTATGTCTTTTCCCAGGAGTAGGTTCTGTGATATCATTTAAAAGACAGCTTCCGGGGTGCCTGAGTGGCTCAGTCAGTTAAGTGTCCGACTTCGGCTCAGGTCATGATCTCATGGTTTGTGAGTTCAAGCCCTGCGTCAGGCTCTGTGCTGACAGCCCAGAACCTAGAGCCTGCTTTGGATTCTGTGTCTCCCTCTCTCTCTGCTTCTCCCCCTGCTCACAATCTGTCTCTCCCTCTCTTGTCTCAAAAATAAACATTAAAAAAAAAGTTAAAAAAATAATAAATAAAATAAAAGATAGCTTCCCACTGCTCCAATAAACAATATCCCACATAGCTTAAGATATTGTATGTAATAGATTTGTGTTGATGGTATCTGTGTACCTCTTTTCTAGAATTAATTCAGTCTACCCATCTTTCATATTCCATTTCATTTTTTGAAACAATCGATTTGTTTTCATATCTAACAGAAGTAATGTGAGTTTGATAGGGGTAGAGGTAAGAAAGAAATGAAGAAGGGGTATTGTGGGGTTATAGCTGTTTTAGACCTAATGGACTTTTGACATCTAGAGGTAGCAAGAAGGCTATCATGTCCCGAGGAATGGGAAACAGGAAACACAAAGAAGTAGAGTGTGTCAGATATAAATAAAGTTAGGTTAAATTTCTGAAGAAAAAATAACATATTCAAAACTGCAGTCAACGAAGGCCTTACCTCTGTTCTTCTTCCCAAAGGCACTAAATAGAACTTTTCTTTTTTTTTTCTTTCTTTCTTTTTCTTCTTCTTTTTCTTTCTTTTTTTTTCTTTTAATTCTTATTGATACTTGAAAGTACTCCAACAGTCTGAGAAGCAAAATGCTGTGGGAACATGAGAAAACAAATTAGAATAACCTTGATAATAAAGTTGAATTCTGATCCTGCTATAAAGACAGTACTGTAAGTTTATCATAAGTTCAAGTTCTATCTATCCATATTTAAGACTAACTGATTCTGCTCAGGTTTTCCAACTATTTTATTCAGGCTCAGAAGAAAGAGACAGTGTGAGAAGTTGTCTAGTTGTGAGTCTACAATTAAAACAACAGTATCTGGTCTTAGCAGGGAGTGATCCCACTTAAGAGTATTAAATATGTGGGTAAGTAACTCATTAAAGACACGATGTCTTGGAGGGAGTAGGTAGAATAACATCAAGCCCAGAAGAATTCAGTTAATGAAGTGCCAAGCTCTAAACCCCACAACCGCTGGAGGCTGCCTATCACAGAATTTCGTTTGCTGCAGGGGCTTTTAGAATCGCTGAATCTCAAAATGAACCCAACATCAGGGAACTAAATGGTAGTTTCTGCTTCAGAAAGCCGGGAAATACATTTTGGCAATTCTTATTTTTTTCTGTAATAAATTATATCTGCAATTTCTAATAAAATACACTACATATGTAAGAATATTTTTGGATAAAAATATTAATTTAGCTGAGGTGAATGTCTTAAACACAGTGATCAGAAGAGAAGCTCACTCCCATGTTTGAACATCAAGTTTTCTAAAATAAGATATAGAATTAGCTCTCAACAGCAGGTGTTTGCTACTTGAATGAAAACACACACACACACACACACACACACACACACACACACAGACATGAGAAGTATATGAAAACAAAATAATAATAATAATAATAATACTGGTGCTTTAAATGTAAGGACTGAAGATTTAAGAAGAAATACAGATAGCAGATGAAAACTCTGTTCCTCATCGAAATCTTTCCAAATACTGGTAGAGGTGGGACACAGGGAGAAAATAAAGAGTAATGTCTCCAGGAAGAGAAAAATCATAAGGATCATTGAAATCCAAAGTCACGTGATCATTGTTCCAGGAAGAAAACAACAGTCCAAGATTTATGTAAGAAGCACCGCAGCAAAAAGGGCAGGTGTTGAAGGTGTTAAAAGATACACTGAGTCACATTAAAATATACAACAATTTATTTGAGGAGACATCAGTTTGAATCTGGAGGTGCCAGATGAAAAGTGGTTGGGACTCTCCACTGCAGGAACTAGGAAGGAGCTGTTTATAGAGAAGATGGAGGCAAAGCAAGGACATTTTTTGATTGTCTATAACTAAGCCATTTGCTTTATTTTAAAAACCCTAGTCAGTTTTTCATGATTTATTGTTCTTAAGTTTCATTTTCTCAGATATAATTGCATTGACTCTGGCTTAGGCTTTGGTTTGCCTGTGCAGCCTACCAAAACATCAGAACCACCTCAGTCTAATGAGCAACTTGTTTAAGTTCTCTAGAAGGGCTTCTACACCCTGAGAGGAGGAGTTGGCAGGAAGAAGGAAGCAGAAAAACCCTAGGACACCCTTCAGTCAGTGTCACGGTCAGAAAACTACAATAGATCAATCAAGTATGCTTGCCCTTTTCCTCCCCTCATTGTGTCCAGAATCAGAAAGTAGAGGTGTCTTTTTTAAAGGCTTTTTAAAGGCAGAAACAAGATGACTAGGATAGGAGGGGCAGGACAGGATGGGAGGATGGCTACCAGGAGAGGAGTAACACACAGGATGGTCAGTGGCTGGCAACACTCAGAAGACAGAGGAAACTCTTAAGGCAAGAAATTCCAGTCCACTCCCTGGTGTGGCTACTACATAAGACACTCCATCTTCAAAATCACAGCTGGTAGGTCATGTCCAGGTATTGCAACAAAGCACAATGGACTTGATGTCTTGGAAGGTAATGATACTCAGAGTTAAAGTAAAGACAGAAACAAAGTTGTACTCAGTGTTCAAAAGGATACAATTGTAGAACACCTTATGATAGAAGAGCTGGAACTGAAATTTTCTCATAAAATGCAACAAAAAGGGTGACATATTATGCTCGTGATAATAGATCGAGTGAAAATAGTTGATAATTTTGAACATGAAAACATGATCAAAACTCTGTAAATATGTGAAAACTGCTTTTGATCATACAAATATTCTTCCAGAAACATATATTAATCACCAAATGTGTTATTATATCATTGGCAGTGTTCCCGTAAATATCAAGAACAGGATGTTATCTAGTATTTAAAGTCACAGCTATATTAAGAAATATACTATAAATACAGTAATTAGTAGATGCTATAGAGAATAACAAAACTTAAAATCTAAAGCTCAGAAAAGGGACTTTTGCTTGTATTAGAAGAAGGGTCCCATATTCCCCTAATATATTTGCAAATATATTATCAATGGAGGTAATTTGAGTGGTAGGAAGTTGAGTGAGGTAATTCATGAGGAGCTCAATTTCTCTATAAAAAAGTTGTTGGTTCTGAGAGTATTGAGGAACAGTATGCTGACTCCAAAAAAGTTCAACCCACTCAATAAATTAGAATTATATTCATATATTTTGATATATAGTAATTATCAGAGTCTTATCATTAAAAAGAAACAGCACAGAGGGTGGTTCAGTGGGTTAAGTGTCTGACTCTTGATTTCGGCTCAGGTCATGATCTCTGGGATGTTAGACTGAGCCCCACATGGGCTCCGTACTGGGCATGGAGCCTGCTTAAGATTTTCTCTCTCCCTCTGCCCATTCCCTTCTCATGCTGCTAACATGCACGTGTTCTCCCTCTCTCTCTCTCTCTCTGTCTGTCTCAGAAAAAGAAAGAAAAAGAAAAAGAAGAGAAATAAAAGAAAGAGCACAGTTTTTCTTACACATTTTCTTACGCATTTCTATTAAATCAAATCTCTCCTCTTTCTATATGTCAGGACTGAGAATAGAGAATGCTTATTTATTTATTCTGTTTATACGGAACAGAGAATGCTTATTTACTGTGCTTAATCCTACTTTGATATATGAACTATAAATGACTCATGTTTTTAGATATTTAAGTTATATACTATCAGGCTAAATGTATGCTGGCTCAAGTCCAGTGTCCTTTCCTCGTCTTTCCTTAGCTGCTGCATAGTTCATGATGATCTCACCCTCATTTTAATGTCTTTAGCAATTTTTGAAAGGAGCTCTTCTTATTATCATTTACATGTATTGTCATGATTTCTTTATATTAAGAGCAATAGAACAATCCACAAATAAGCTACCTTTTACTTCAGCGATATTTTTCTTTTCTTAAAATTAACACATAACTAAATGCTCACTTTGATGTCTTTTTTGTTTTCCAACTTCGACTTCTAATTCACAACATATTTTTGTAGGTGGAATCAATGATGTGAATTTACTAACTTTACAGATTTGAGGAGACCAAAGTGCTTTTTGATGGTACAAGTAATCAAATAGTAGTATTATTTTTTAAAAGAATTATAATTATAATGTATATCTCAATTTTATTTTCCAATCAAAAGTAAATCAGAGTATAACACTGTAATTCTTAATAATTCAGATATAATAACATTGAATATTAGCAATGCATATATATGCATGTAAAGATGGATTATATATGGATATAGATAGATGACAAATAGGTGTATATATAGTATAGAAAAAAGATAGAGATATAGCTATATAATTAAAGAGCTCTTCCTTTGTTCCACTAACACTGATATTTATATCATAATACACAGCAGTATATTTCATAGCATGTTGTTTCTGAGAACTTTGAGTAGGTCCAATAAATATTACTTTTCTTTTCTGTTAACAACCTACAAGATAGTAAAACATAATTGGCTTATAGGCTCAAAATGTCATTTTGTAGAATTGACATTTGGGAATATGCATGACTGGTCATTTTATACGTAGGGCCCAGCTCAGAAGGAAAGAGAGAATCAAGGGAAAAGAAGAGGAGAGGGAAGGAAAGAACAAGTTGCTGCAGGAGTTTTTTCTGACATAATCACCCGTCAGATAAGGCGGCCTCTCCCGCACAGTGACACTGAATATGGGAGCAGATAGTAGAAGGGACTTTTGCGGCTCCTGAGGCTCCAGTCACATGAGCGAATAAAAGAATGCCCTGACCATATGATTTAGGCCCTTACATGGAAGTAAGCAAAGAGAGTTAAAGGAAAACAAATCAGATACATTTCCAGTCATAGTAGTGAATTTTTTCTACATAGAAAAAATAACTTGGAGTCAATGAATATTTTATAGCAGGAGAATATTTATAAGGTAATATTCAACCTGCCTCCCATCAAATGCAAGATAAATTATAAAACTCTTCCCAAAGGCAGCAAATTATAAACTTTGACAGTGCATTTATAACAGGATTTTATTTTGTATTATAGAAAAGTGAGAGTCATTATTTTCCAGAATTGCGTGTGAGTTTGTGAGACATGATGCAAGCCCAAATACCTCAAGCTAGAATTGGTGAAAATATTCCAAAATTTCAACAAGAAGTTTGAACTCATATGTTTTTTTATGTTTTATTCTTTCTTTATTTTAGTATAGTTGATGCACAATGTTGTATTAGTTTCAGGTGTATAACAGTGATTTAACCAATTTATACATTATGCTATGCGCACCTCATGTGGCTTCTTTAAAATTCACATGCAAAAAACTGATGTTTTCAACACATATAGCAGCAATATGGTACAGATAGCATAGAATTTCAAAAAAAAAAAAAGAGAGAGAAAGAGAGAGGGAAATTTGAGTGGATAACAGACATACACCTGACCCACATCTGACAAAGAATTTCCCCCCATTCTTTAACAAAGTGCTATAGGGAGTTAATTTTTTACTTGTACTTATTACACACATATCTGTCATGTGTATATGCTTTAGGCAAATTTTTTTCTAAATTCTCTTACTTCATTATAATATTGTGGGGTTATTCACCCTATAGGGGCATTTTGTACTCTTAAAAGTTTCAGTTTGAACACTAATTGGATATCATTAAAGAGAAAGTCTTAATTTAGAGATCTGAAATATTTTGACAGTTACACTTGACACACTGGAGCTAGCACTATGTGGGTTAAGTAACTAAAATGGACTCACCATGAGCTGTATCTGTATCACGCTGGAGGGGAAGAAGAGGTGGGAGCATGTTACATAAGATCTCTGTTGTGGAGTGATGTTTGTCCACATTTTGAGGCAATGATGGCCTCATGGAATGAATTAGTCAGTGTTACTTCCTACTTATTTTTATTTTTGGAAAATATTGAGAAGGATTGGTATTAGTTAATCTTTAAATATTTGGTAGAATTAATTAATAAAGCCATTAGATCCAGATTTTTCCTTTACTGGGGGGTTTCGACTATTTATTCAATCTCCTTACTAAGTCTATTCAGATTTTCTATCTTGGTTTAGTCTTGGTATGTGGTATATTTCTAGGAATTTATCCATTTAATTTAGGTTATACAATGTTTTGGTATTCAGTTGTCCGTGGTACACTTTTATAATCCATTTTATTTCTGTGGAATGAGTAGTAATTTCCTCAGTTTCTTCTATGAATTTTTTTAATTTTTGTCTTCTCTCTATTTTGTAAACAATCAAGGTGAAGGTTTGTCAAGGTAGTTGGTCTTTCTGAAGAACTCACTTTTGGTTTTGTTGCTTTTGTTTATTATTTTTCTGTTCTTTATTTCATTTATCTCATTTCTAACCTTTATTATGTCCTTTCATCTGCTAGATTTGAGTTTATTCTTCTTTAATTCCTTAAGTTATAAATTCAATCATTGAATTCAGGACTTATTTTTTAATATAACCATGAAATAGCTAATATAGTATAAATAAAATAAAGTAGCTATATATTCTCCCCTAAGCATTGATTTTTTTCTTTCACACAAAGTAGATCCAAATATATAGATATTAAGACAATCCTCATTTTCATTAGCAAATAGGGAAATACACATGTAAGCCATAATGTAAACTGCAAACACATATTAACTGCTCTTAAAACATTAGGTTTGCACTTATCATAAGTCTAACATGCCAGGCTGTGGTTTAAAAAAAAATTGGGGGAAATGTGTCTCTGTTCTCTGATGTGACAATAACACTTTTAAGTTCATAGTAGAATTTTATTATAAACTAACTTGAAAACAACACACTACATTAATGAAGGATTTGATGAATCAATTGTAGTTAAGTCATTCGACAATAAAAACAATGGATTATAGCAATAGGACTCTAAATTAAACTCCCCATAAATGTGATATTGAACAAAAATAGCCAGTCACAGAGGAAAGTCAAAAGTTAAAAGACAGAGTTAAAAGTGGAGGGGTTAGACCATGATTGAAATGATGCAAGTTTCTGTGTATTAGATGACTTCTAATTGGACTTTGTATCATGTAAAAACCTCTTAAATTATTGATGATCAAAACACCTTGGCCATCATAATGACAGTCAATAAATCTTTTATTTCACAGATATTGTGCTAGGTTTGGCAAGTCTCTCTATATAAGGTAGTGTATCACTATGATAAAGTGAATATTTTTATGCTAAATTAGCAAATATGATTTCTCATGATGGTTCTAATCACTTACCTTGTGTACATAAATCCAAAATACATTTGCCTTTTGACATTTTTATTTATGTGCAAACACTGTTTCTAAGTTTCTATTTATTGATTTTTTAGCTGAGTTCACAAAAAGAGACTTATACTTTGATATATTCAGAGGTCACAAAAGCAATGAAAACCAGGAACTGCCTGCAGTAAGTGACATCATAAAGTTTTACCCCCATGATTACTAATGGAAAATGTTGCAACTGCCAATTCCACAATGACCTACTTCAGAGAATTGGAAGAAATTTGAGGCTTTCAGAAGAAGATGATGTCATTTTTCATAAAAGAACTTCTACTCTATATCAAACCATAGAGGAATGTAAAGCCCGTTGGGGAGGAAGAATTTTCTTTACCCTTCAAGATCCTTCTAGTTGGACTTAGAATCAAATTGACATGAGACAGATTAGTAGGAAGGGGAAAAGAGATGTTTGGAAAATAAAGGTTGCCCATTTGGGGGTGGCCTGTCCTTGACCCCTGTGAGGCCAAGATGGGCTACTTTGGCATGAACAACATTTTGAGTTGAAAGACAACCAAGTCCAGTAGATTCTCTTTCTGTCCTTCCTCCACTTACATGTGCTCACTCTCCTTCTCTCTCAAAATATATAAATAAACTTAAAAATATTCGGTGTTTACATGTGTGTGCTTGTGTGTGTGTGTGTTATGGTCCATGAAAATAACATAATATGGGGTCACAGACCATGTGAGACCATTCAAGCCTATTGGAAGGAGATTTCCCTTCAGGGAAATTCTTTGTTCTTTATAGAGAACTAAGTCTGAGATAAACATTTAAATATTTTATGGATACAGTGCTTTATGAAAAATGCTTTCCTTTTTTTCTCATTTTCTGTGTTACATGTGCATGGGATATAGTCTTTAATTTAATTCCTCAAATTTAGCCTTAATGATCTTCCTATTCATCAAGAATCTAAGATACTCCAGTTCATAGATACATCTGTGATATGTTGAAGATTCAGAGCTCTCTTACCTTCATAGATCTATGTTCCAGGCTTGCTTTTGGCTTCAGGTAATTTCTATTAATTTATTTAAGGCCATTTACTCAGAAATATTTTTAACTTAATAATATGTATAGATATTAAAATGTTTGTTGTGTGAAGATTTCACAATATTGCTAAAATAAGAGTTCAATAAAAAGTTTTCTTAAATTCAATCAGCAATTTAGACACACAGTTCTTATAACCAAAGTGAGAAAACAAAGACCAATCATTTCATGAAGTCATTTAATTTATAAAGTCAAGAAACAAAATATTAATATTGGCCTTGATGTGGATACATCTCTAGGACAGAGGACACTGCCATAAAATTTTGAGTGAATGTACTCCAATTTTTTTTTTCACAAATGGAGTTTTTAATTTGTAACATGAAAAAGAGAATGAAAGTTTCAATAAAACTATGAATTTTTCATAACATCATAACACACATGTGACATTATATTTGAAATTGCATTTGAAGTTCTTTTAAGATAAATATTCTTAAAAATTAGTAGGAAATAGTCCCCAAATCAGAAGTTTTAACACACTACAGTTAATAAACACATTTTGGATGTACTCTTTCTCTTGAGAGCAAATCGGAATACTTAATATTTTTTTGGAAGCTAATTGCACTCTCATTTAGTTTAATGAACATTTTCAGTAGCAATATTATGATTCATGTTTCTCTGGGAAAGAGCAGCTTGATACTTATGAAGTGTTGAGTTGTTCTGTGCATGACATGTGGCTACTCTGGGAATTTTTTTTTTAACAATTAGCTCAGTCTTACACTGCCAATTATTTCTTAAAGGAATCTATTCGTGGTTTGAGAATGCGTTGTTAATACTTGGAATAACGAAGGTGGAACAGCACTGAAACTGTTCTAGAGAGAATTTTCCTTAAATGTATCAGTCCCATTCTTTTCGTTCACTAGCAAAATTCTTGCTGGAAACGATCATCAGCTGGCCGTATGACCATTTAGTCGAGGGAGAGGGAAGAGGGAGAACTCTAAAACTCTCTAGACAGAATGTGTTCATTTCATTTTTATAGTTCCAAAATAATTATTTGTAAAGATGTTAGATTTATGTATGTGAATTATCATTAATATTGAGATTTTAGTAGAGGCAAATAATTGTAGTTTTTACTCTCTCAAGTTTGTGCCCAATACAGTGACAGGAGTATAAATTAAAATGTTACCAGCTTCACTATCAATAAAGGATATTGGTGAGCATGGCTTGTAGCTATTTCCAAAACTGCACAATCTAAATTAGAAAAATATCTCCACACTGCTCTGTGTACGTGCCCCTCTTCGTGCCTCCAGCTCCTCCCTCAGCTTTTGTTCTGTTAGTTTGCATTTTTCTCCTCTCCCAGTTCGGTTCTCCCTTCCACCTTAGTTATCAAGGGCTGCCTACTGCGCATAATCTCAGGCGGTGGTTGGCAGCACTGGTTGCTACACGCCTTTAACTTCTCCTTTGCGCAGATGTTAGAACCTATTGTTTCCTGAATGAATGAAACCAAGCCAATTTGGCCAAATGCCATGTTGGAGAAGTCCACACGGCAAGAAAATAAAGAGCAATTTCTAGTCAATACCTTGCAAAGAACCGAGACCTTCAGTCCGATGTCCATGAGGACCTAATTCTGCCAACAACTGCAGGAACAGGATTATCATGTGGTTTGGAGGAGAAGAATCAAAAAGAAAGATGAAATTGCAGACAGAGGTACTACGGAAACACCTCCTCTCCCTCTTTCTGCTAGTTTAGGCGCTCCTATAAGAGAGATGCCAAAGTGTCTGGATCGATTGTCAGTTATATTTAACTAAAACATTTGAAATCTATAATAAACTGATAGTATGATAGAAAAATATAAAGTAACAAAACTGGTTGAAATATTAAGCTTAAGTTAGTACAATATATAAATTCAAACAGTGGGTACATAGCTCAATGAGAAGGACATCAATCATAAGTAATATTAAGAGTTTTCTCCAGGTATGCCTGGGTGGCTCAGTCGGTTAAGCGACCAACTTCATCTCAAGTCATGATCTCACAGTTCGTGGGTTCGAGCCCCACGTCGGGCTCTGTGCGGACAGCTCGGAGCCTGGAGCCTCCTTCGGATTCTGTCTCCCTCTCTCTCTGCTCCTCCCCTACTCATGCTCTGTCTCTCAAAAATTAA
Source organism: Paguma larvata (assembly GCA_030068075.1). Lineage (NCBI taxonomy): Eukaryota > Metazoa > Chordata > Mammalia > Carnivora > Viverridae > Paguma > Paguma larvata. The sequence continues at coordinate 21,728,224 of CM057839.1, read as the reverse complement.
ATAAACATTAAAAAAATTAAAAAAAAGTTTTCTCCAACCAGTAAGAAATTAAAAATTCCTTTACTATATCACCAACTTGTTCAAAAGCAGAGAGATTTAGTTTATAAAATAAAATAACAATAGGGGCGCCTGGGTGGCTCAGTCGGTTAAGCGGCCGACTTTGGCTCGGGTCATGATCTCACAGTCTGTGAGTTCAAGCCCCACGTCGGGCTCTGTGCTGATGGCTCGGAGCCTGGAGCCTGCTTCGGATTCTGCATCTGCCTCTCTTTCTCTCTGCCCTTCCCCTACTTGTGCTCTGTTTCTCAAAAATAAATAAAAGTTAAAAAAATTAAAAAATAAAAATAAAATAAAATAACAATAATGTCAAATGACAGAAATATTGCACAATATGCACATCCCAATTGTAAGTATAAAGGAAAAAGTTCTTAAGAATTTCATGAAAAATTCTTAAAGAAAAATTTAACAGATTGAATACAACTGGACAATAAGAAAAAAACAAAGTCACGATTCATTTAGTGCTTTTAGGAACATAAACGAACACCCATAAGATATTCTATTAACACTTTATGTTTTAACAACATTTTACAAAAGAAAACCTTTACTACATCATTTTACCCTCAATAAGTTTCAGGTATTTATCGTTATTTACTGATAAATAATATAACAGGAGTGTCTGTAAATATAAAGTTAGTTAGCAGATAGGCAGATAGTGCAAATAACACACATACACACACACACACACACACACACACACACACACATATATATATATATATATATATATATAAAATAAACTTAGTTATTTCTGGTAGAGGGTTTGGTAAGAAAATGGGAGGAAACATATAGTGTCCCAACTAAACAATGTACACTAAATCTTTGGGAATGTTTTAAAAATTTGGGAGTGTTTTGGTTTGCAACCACAGGAGATTTCTGGGTGAAATCTAAAACTCCTCTAAATGGAGGCAAGAGGAGACCAAAGAAAGAGGCACCCCTCCTCCAGATTGGTAGGTAGCAGTTGTAATGAGCAAGGGAACTTACACAGAAGACTTGTCTTGGTTGGCTCTAAGACAACTACATCTCCACACCTGCCAGCCAGAATCTTAAAAGTTTTTATAGAGGCCTTAACTAGGTTCAGTAACACATTTAGTTCAGATGTTCTCAAAAATCCCCTACGCTTTCAAGGCTATGTCCTTGAAAACGGCTCCAGCTGTGCAAATGGTTATCTGGGTGTACATTCCAGGGACAGAGGAGGGGGCAAGGAGTCTCTGATTGTCCGGGCCTAGGTCAGAAATCCAGTAACAGTCATGTCCCCTCAATGATCTCCTCCAAGAGTGACAGAAGCTTTGATACCCTGGCCCACAGCTTCTGTCCATTCCATTGCACTGTGTAATAATCTTGCAGGTAGACATGCAAAGAAGTCCCAAAACTTGACCAACGAACAATAGTTCTAATACATTACCCTTGTTGTACGTGCTCACCTGGAAAAAACTTAAGGACCTCTACTATGTTTGCCCAGAAATAGACTTTTGAAAATCTTAATACACTTTAAAAACTGAGTATATGTTTGTTTAGTGAACCACAACCTTCCCTATAAAATGTTATTTACTTATACCATTGTAATAACATCAATAACTACAAAATATGATTATAGATCAAGAATAATATTGTTTTGTCTCATATAACCAGATTATACAGTACACAATCCCCGATATCTTAAAAGTGAGGTGATGTTTTCACTTTTTTAAGAGAAAAGGCAAGCACAGTTAGTATTACTAAGTACATCTCCTCTGATAATTCCATTTTCTAATGACAATTAGATGAATTTTTGAATGTATTGTTCTTATTACACAAATAAACTTTAATCAATATGCTCAATATATTTTAAAATCATATAGTTTTGCGATAAAAGCCTTCTTTACTTTCTTTTAAATGGGACGCCTGGGTGGCTCAGACAGTTGGGCATCCAACTTCGGCTCAGGTCATCACCCCACAGCCTGTGAGTTCGAGCTCCATGTCGGGCTCTGTGCTGACAGCTCGGAGCCTGGACCCTGCTTCAGATTCTGTGTCTCCTTCTTTCTCTGCCCCTCCCCTGCTCATGCTCTGTCTTTCTGTGTCTCAAAAAAAAAATATTCCAAGTTATGAGCTTTTTCTTGACAACTATTTTTTTTAAAGAGAACATACTATATAGCGTTTAGATCAATGAATTCTGTTATCCAAAATTTAGTGAAAGGTATATTATGCATACATAATCATAGAGCTAAGAATACAGAGATGTCTGTTAAAATAATCACCACTATTGAAAAGCTAATAGACTGAGGGGAAAATGAAGATAAAAGAAAAAATGGCACAAGTGAGCAGTCTCTACCACAAGATATAAAAATTACAGATTACTTACAAAATCATATTTATATAAATAAAATAGAAAAAATAAATATGTAGATATTAGATGGGTATAGATATATAATCATGTAATAACATATGCAATAACAAATGTAAAACTGTCTCTTTGTCCATTTTATGTAATATGTATGATTCGGTGTGGAAAGTTTAGTCAGTAATAATGGATGCCCCTAACTTCTCATGATTCATTCTCTCAGTCTGGTCTCAGCTGCATTATTCCATAGCATATTGGTATACTGTAATAGTATAATATTGAAAAAATACAACATTGAAAGATCTATTTTTTTGGAAAGCTCTAAAGACGACAGTAGTGGATAAAGTATCAAACCATGCAAAATATAAAGTTTGGTTTAATAAGGTGTTATCATAAAAGTAATATTTTATAATGATTTTGTTCATTTGTTTTAATACAGCCGAGTGCATACTACGTTTCTTTTCTTTGTACCCCATTGGCCAAGCTTAGCCAGCTGTTTTTCCTCTCATATATCTATTTCTTCATTCCTGCCTTAAAAAAAATTGAGCACAAAAGTGATTAACATAAAGCTGAATTTTATAACAATCGAAAGAGCATTTAGAATTTATAAAGACAAAGAGAATGAGAACAAAATAAATATATTTTATTTCAACTGTAAAGTTGTCCTGACTTGATTCAGAATTATGGACATAATCTCCTTTTTAAAATGATAACTGAACTTTTGGATAAATTGGCTAAGAGTACCTGCTAAGAGAAGGATACTTATCTATGGAATGCCCTAAAACGGATGTCCCTGATTAAGAACTGGATATAGTTAAAAAGTCCAGAATCTATGAGTTAATGAGGCATGGTTCCCTAGAAAATGCCATGAACAGTAACATACAATAGAGGTGCCGCAGAGACCAACTGCTCTTCTATTGTGAATGGAAAACCACGAACCTCGTGCAGAGGTCCTGCCTATTATTCCAGGGCGGATGGTCTAGTTTGACATGGAGAGAAATGATCTGGGAGCCACTCTCAGTATGCTGGACCGTCCAGCCTTTTTCTGACACTGTTGATTGTCTGTATACTTGTACTTACTAGTAAAGTTCAACTTTTTATAAGAGCTCAGATTTGTGTGTGCTTTAACAAGTCAATTCTTTGGGTTAGTTCTATCATATATTAATTTAGCCTGTTTTCAAATTGTATGCAAATAGCATTGAATAGTACATTTACATTTGTATATGCGTTCTTGCCTTGATACTATCTTTATGACATTGACCCTCAGGAATCTATTTTTCTATACTTGAGCCAATATTATTACTCTATGGTTTACTTCCACTTTGCATATATTTGTGTATATACATTCTGAGAGAGACAGAAGGAGAGAGAGAAAATCTTTCAGCTTCATTCTTCAAAATTCCCTTTGTTACTCTTTGTCTTTTATGCTCCCATATAAATACTAGAAATTTCTCATTAATATCCATAACACACATGCCAGAGATTTTACTGTGATTACAGTGAAGCTATAGATCAATTGATGATATCTTAACAATACGGTCTATGAGGCATGAGTGTTGTACACCCTTCAATTTATCTAAGACTTCTTTAATGTCTTAAACGTATGTGGAAACTTTATTCTTGGGAACTTGATGCTATTTAAATAGTAGTATTTATTTTATTTTCTGGTTTTTGTTGTTGCCGCATATACAGAAATAGAAGTTTGTGTTATATTGATCTGGTATCCTGCAAACTTGCTAACTTCAATCAACAATTTGATGTAAATCAGTATTACTTAAATATATACATTACAAATTATTTGAAGTTTCTTGTTTTACTTTACTTGGGTCAATTCTGTTGATTTTATGAGAGGTTAGAAGTAGAAATAGATATTATCAAGTTACCTCACTTGACCAAATGTTAATCCTAAAATTAAACATATTCACATTTAAAAATGAAATACAATTTGTAAGGAAAAAACAACTTATGTTTTATTTCTGTTTTAAAGTAGGGAAAACAATTATTTTTAATCGAATAGATTGTTTTGAGTGTTAAATTAAGATATATACAACTCTTAGAACATACCAAGAACTGTAATCTTGCTGATACATTTTTAGCAATATTTGGTTATGTAGGTATGATTATGAAGTGAGCAATATTTGGAGAAAAAATTAAAACTTAGAAGGAACTAAAGTAAAATATTAAAGAGTTGCCTTTGAAGAGTATGGCTGTTTTATTTTATTAGGACACCTCCCTTTATTTTTTTTATAAGTGCCTGTATAACTTACTATTCGTTACAAAGGGTTGCTTTTTAATTTTTGCAAAATGTACGTGACAAAATGAGAACTATTAGAAGTATTTTACTACTTTAGCTAACACAAGATAGAATCGCCAACAGGAGAGCTAATATTTTTTTAGCATCGTTGAATTTATTTTTGTCTTATGTATAAAACCCTTTGCCAAAAATATACTATTACACCTGTCCGTCAACACTGCCATTCCCTAGCTAACTGATGGCAGCCAAATCTGATGTTTTATAGTTGGTGACTTATCGGTGTTAGTATTTCAACTCATATGGATTATTGGATCAAAAGAGTACACTAAATTGCATTATTTTCATAGTTTTTCTCAAATTAGATGTGAGAAAAATAACCGCTACTGTACAAATAGGTAGCATTGGTTAGTGATGCAAACGTGAACATTTCACTCGTCACCGCGGGGAAGAATCCTTTCATCGTGCTGAAGTCCACCGGGCTTGGTGTTCCTGGGCTTCCACTCTAGACTACAGTAGACAGAGTGGACTCGATACTAGCCTTACCCTTTCCACCTCTGTGACCTTACGAAAGGAGCAATACTTGCATAAAGATTTTTCATTTTTCTAAAACAAAATAGCAATAACCACACAGATGGTTTAAAAGTTTCAAAGAAGTAAAGAAAGTGGTACATTGGTACTTGATAAATGTTCATTAACTGTAAATTTAGCCAATGTCATTGTTTCAAATAAGAAGACAAATAGGTTCGTTTTTAATCTAGCATTTGGATGAAGGTTTTACCTACTGTTGCTATGACTTCACTATTTGATAAATACCCTAAAATATAAAAGTGTGTTAATTAGCTAATTTATAGTTCTTTGTTATTTTCTGGCTAAATATCTTAGAAAATATAACAGATAGGATGTTCTACATTATCCTTAGACACCATAGGGAAAGCCATGGTAAGTGACACATTTGATTTTCTTTTTGGATTTAATAATGGACACAGGGCTGTGAGTGACGACGGGATGTCAGTTGAATTTTGATTATGGAGAATAGTTTCATTTGTTGATAATTCAAAATAAAATTAATTATTTTGTAACAGCTGTCAGTGTACTTAACAATTGTTGAGCAAAATAATATATTATCATGTTTCAATAAAATGCGAAGATACAATGATGTTTTAAAAGCAGATCTTAGAGAAACCTCTGTTGTGGTGGCATATAATTGTAGCCTTTAGTGATCCAATTTATGCCACTGAGATTAAGGAGTCAGGAGGAAAATATATTAATGCTCCCCTTAGGTTACATTTTGTAATTATCACTTTATTCATCCAACTTAATAATATTATTTTCAATATGTTAGGTTTTTATGAATTCAGCATCATTCAATTAATCTCTATATCACAGTGTACAGATGAATTTTTCTATCTTTTTCTGTTTGCCAAAAGTTTTATTTTCTTATGAAGATTCCAATTGCTCAGTATAGAACTAGTGTATTTGAAAAACACGAATATCTTTCTGACAAATATTTTAGGTCTTTGACCAATTAAAACGTCAGTAAAGCAAGTAGTAAGTGGTATCTTTAAGGAAAAGAGAACCACGTTTCGTGTGTGTGTTAGCCCTCTTTTTTCTTTGTAGTGAATGAATTGGAAAGTTCATTTAAGAATTTTGTTTCATATGAAATGAATGTCCAATTAATATAATCGTCTAAAAATAAATAAGTGGGAGGCAGTGATTAAAAATTCATTCAACTCTAGTGCAATTTCCAAGTGTTACTTTCAATAGAATTTGAACATTAAATCATGGATTTGCTTTCAAAAAGTTTATTATGGAAGTGTTTCATATACCTTAAAATGCATGCCTGAGGCATGATTAGACAATATATTCATTTTTATGGTCATGGGTGTGCATCTACACTGTAAGGAAAAAAATCAATGAAAATATTTCAGGAAGACAACCTATAACATAGGCTTTGCATGTTATTTAAAATGAAGCTATTCCTGTCATGAAATAGTTTTACTGTAGTAAGGAGGAATCCATGGTATTGTCAACCCTGTACCCTTCACCTGAGATGGTTGTAACTCAAACACACACATACACGCACGCACATACACACACTCGCACTCAAAATGATGAGGAGGAAATTGCCCCACCCCTCACGTCCCACCTTGCAAAGTATACCTCCTCCAGTTTGAATAGCATCTCCCATGACTAGATCGAAACTCCTTTCTCATCCTTTTGCCTATATGCAGAGCCGAGAGCAGAGAAGCAGTCTTTAGAGTTATGCTGATAGGGATAATCTTCTTCATGATGTGCTGATCTCAAAAGTATCCCTGGTGTCCCCGGGGTTGCATTTGGAAAGATGTAAATCGGTTTCCTAACACTACATTTTGCAATGTGTAAATTAATAACTTGACATTTCACAGCTGTTTTAAAGGCTGTGCTTTAAAGAATGAAATATCAATCACAAATATACATCTAGCCAGAAATGTCAAATCCCACCCAAATGAATCCCACGGCAAATTAGCAGCAGGTCACATTGTTCTGCTGTCTTTCACCTGTGATACATTTCCTTCCTTTCCAGGTTAAGAACCTCCCTGGAGAGGCTTAAACCTATTTCCTACCTCATATAAAAGATGGGTGGTGAGCTGCTTTAATAACAGAACATAGTATCCAAATGCTAAACCTATTTATAAGAGGCAATGTTGTACAGTAAAAAAAAAAAAAGAAATTAAAATAGGAGTCAAAATACCTGGATTAAATTCCCAAGCCTATGCTCAAGAGTTACTCAGACCAAGGTCTCTCATGGCCTCAGTTTCTACATCTTTAAAATTGGCCTTAACTCTTTCAGAGGATTATCTAAAATTGCCTAGTTTATCTCATAGAGGCTTACACAGTTAGAATGAACTAATAAATATTCCATTTTAATTTAAAATATAAGCTTAGAGAATTACAAGGGATTATTAATACTCTAAGGAGTAATGTTTCCTCTCATTGTATTCACTTCCATCATGATGTGTTCCTTGTTGGTCAAGTCAAAAGGGGGTAGCTATTTGTCCCACCTAAAGAATAATTTAGTAAAATAAAGTGTCTTTCAGTGATCGAATCCATATGAGTAAAACAGGCAAGAGCTGCTCAATTATATTTCATGTCTAAAAGACTTTTATCATCTTTTCATTAATTTTCAAAATATAGTTCAAGTTGTGTCTCATATAACATTTCTGATTCCCAAGTAGTGATTAATCCTTGGAATTCTTTAGGATATTTCTGGACTTTGCTATATGGATAGGATACATATTGTATTATAATTAGCTATTGCATTAAATTTGTTTCTTCCTAACTGGCGGCAAAAATATGAAGACGGGAGGAGTATTTTATTAACTTCTAGGTACCCTTGGCATTGATCAGTGATCTGTACACATAGAGCTCAAAAAGAAACACATTGAGTGATTGAATAAAACATAGATTGATTATATATAGTCTCAATTATCCATTTCTTGGGAGGATACCATGATCTTCAGTTTAAAAATTTTTGGAATAATGACCCAAAGCTATAGCGAATCCCAGTTAGCAATGGAATCAACCAATAATTTTTGTTGTTTTTTTATTTAAAGAGTCATAAATACTAGTTATATGCTTGAAATAAATATGTTCCACCATTTATTAGTGTATTCATTTGAATGGATTGAACTTGATTATTTAAGAACTAATATTTATCTGGTAAAAGCTATGCAATGAAGCTCTATTTCCTTAAGTAAAGTTTTGCCCAAACCATGTAATACAGTAAATTTATCATTTAGCATTTTAATAGTCACTGTGTTATAAATATAATGAATTTACCAACACATGTGAAAGTTTCAAGAAATACAATGAATGCATTAATGTCCATATTTGTCAGTTGCTTTAAATTGGACCCAAATATCCTGGGTTTACTATTACTGTTTCATAAATTATTTTGATTTAATTCTGTTTTATATTATATGAAACAAGTTACTCACAAATTAAAACAAAAAATATTATGTTTCTTATGTGATATTCAAGAGAGCCATACCCTAAGGAAATAATAATAAGCAATTTGTTTGTAAACGGGGGTAGCAAATCAATCATAGATCTTTCAAAGAAACTATTAAGCCTTAAGATTCATGAGAAAATACACCTGCAGAAATTATAAGAGTGTCTTAAGGATACCTAGTTTCATATTCACATAATTTATTAAAATGATATTATAAAATGAATCTAAGATCTGTGGCATTCCCTTCTATCTTCATAAGTGAAACCACAGAGAATGGCTCCATTTGTTAATGTCTCCACAGTAGAAATACTGCTATGTTTCTTACCCTGGAAAGAAATTAGCTTTACGTAATTATCTCCACACTAATACAAAATAAAATCTTGTTTAAATTCTTCACACTAATATAAAACCAATTTTCAGGATACACAGATTAAATGGAAGGTTTTCAGATGCACAGTAGGACTTTGCTGATGCTCCTGTGAAGATTCACATACAGAAAAAGACTGAAATACCATAATTAAATGCAAAACCAAGTTGAGTTTTGAATGACTATGAAGTCATCCTTTGAAAAAAAAATGATTATTTCTTGCAAGAACATAATTTCTAGATATATTTGCTTGATTTTAAAATAGCATGCACAGCCTAACTCATATGCATACATTTTTTTTTTTTTTCTAAATAAGAAGGCTGATAAGTCACCTTACATACTCTGAATGATAGTATACCTTGATGAAATGTCGTGGGGCTAGGACAGGGGAATAGTTTCTTCCACAATCACTATTGCCTTCTACATAACACCCTGCTTTCTCAGAAGCAACATTTAATCTTTTCTGGTCCTATCTACAAATGTTCAAAGGAAGAAAACAACAAATAAACTTCAGGCCTATGTCCACAGTTTCTAGACCTGCTTTATCTTATCTTGATTTTTTTTTTAATTTGATAATATTGGAAAAGTAAAGCTGTGGTTGGCCTAATTCACCTTCAAAGTTAGAAGATGCTGGTAAAAGTGGCAATTGTTAATATCCTTCTGAAAATTGTGAGTATGCGTCAAAAGTCTTATAATATCCAAAAACATTTCCCCAAAAATCTATATTTAGGAATTTACTTATAAAAAATAAAATATAATTTCTATTTCTAAATTTATGTATAGCATAGCATATTTAAATGAAAAACAGAAACATGGGTTAAATATATTAAGATGCAATTAGAATATGATTATGGCATTTACAAAGCTGAAATTCTTGTAATGAATTATAAAGTTAAAAATATGAGAATAATAGGTGATAGGGATTAAGGAGCACACTTGTGCTGAGCACCGGGTATTGTATGTCAGTGACGAATCACTAAATTCTACACCCGAAACTAATATTGTACCGTATGTTAACTAATTGGAATTTAAATAAAAACCTGAAAAAAAGAATATTTATGTACTTATTAATAAAAATAGAACAAAAGAACTGTTAGTAGATAAATTAGCAGATGTTCTTAGCCACCAATATTGGAAAGGAATTATCTTTTTACTTATCGTATCTTGTTTATTTTTGAAAATAAAATGTGTTGGAAATTAAAATTTTTGATTAGAAGCAAACTAAAAGAAAAAACTCCTACTAATAAGAAAGATATTTCTATCACTCGGCAATGAAACTCCACTAATAGGAACATGTTCAGAACAACAACAAAAAAGAAATGTTCAATTAGATTTATGCAAGGTGCTGTTTAAGGTACCTTTATTCATATAAGTAAAAATTAAAAATAACTTAAATATCCAACATTAGGAACATTTAAAAATATATATGTTAAAGCTTGTAAAACATTACACTTAATATAAATACTTTAGGAGACTTTTACTGCAATGGAAAATGAAGTAAAGATTGACAACTCCACTTTAAGATATTATATAACATGACAAGCTTAGTTAGGTTTTTTAATTCAATGTACTATAAGAAAAAAATCACTACTATAAGACTGAGGTATCAGTCATATGCATATCCAACTCCACAGATTTTTGAATGTGAAGAATTCACCTTTTTAATTTTTTTTTAACATTTATTCATTTTTGAGACACCGAGACAGACAGAATGAGAGTTGAGGAGGGGCAGAGAGAGAGGGACACGTAGAATCGGAAGCAGGCTCCAGGCTCTGAGCTGTCAGCACAAAGCCTGATGCCGAGCTCGAACCCACGAACCATGAGATCACGACCTGAGCCAAAGTTGGTGGCTTAACTAACTGAGCCCTCCGGGTGCCCCAAGAATTCATTTTCAGAGTAGAGGACAAACAACATATATATATAGAGAGAGATAAAGAGAGATAAAATATGCAAAATACCGGCTTGAAAAATATGGTCATTACTTCTTTTTATATTTTGTCATGCTTTTTTTATTTTGTCAAAAACAATAGTAATAGAATAATAACTTGTTCCATGCTGGTCTCACTACTACTTCTATCACTGGTACAACTTCCACTGTTGTTGCCACTTTGTTTACTATTAATGTGAATCAGTTTATTCAATATTACCTTCTCTCCATTCAATCATTTCCAAATCATTTTATTCTTACAATAACCCTATGGTTCTGATAGTGATGATGAAATTAGGATTTTTTTTGAAACTTTAAGTAAACTGCCAATCTTGCTTAGTCATTCAATAAAGAATTAGGATTAAAACCCAGGTTTGTCTTATTCTAAAGACTAGAATATGACAAAGAGTATATAATTAATATGCACAATATATTCAGGACAAAATATTATGATTGCCAGGTTTTAAATATTTTGGATTGGTAAGCCTCTTTTTTTCACTAATACAATAATTTTATTTGATTTAATATTGATATCTAAAAGGTAATTATTTAAATTGTATTGCTCCAGTTTAGTCATATCATGGAAAGTATATATGATTTTATTCATTAAAAAAAGCTTAAATGTTATTACTCATATGTTATAATTTAGTCAAAATAAGTAAATGAATATGTATTTTCATAGGTTTTATTTTTGGTCTTTAAGCACATGGCTGACTTATCTTGTAGTGGTTCACACGTTTGATACAAAATTCCCCAAACATTGTAAGAAAAGAACATAGAGGGTTGGTAAATACAGAAATTATTCTGCACCACTCATTTTGGGGAATTTTTAATTTAGAGGGTAGGTGATGTTTACATTATTCAAATACAGAATTTTAAAGATATGCAAAAGTAAATTTACTTATTTTCCTTTCCTCCAGGTAAAGTCAATCTCGAATTGGTTTTACAAAGATTCCATATATATGATTATTTTCTTAAATGCTTATTTATTTATTTTGAGAGAGAGAGGGGGGGAGAAAGAGAGAAATCACAGGAAAGGAGCAGAGAGGGAGAGGGAGAATCCCAAGCAGGCTCCTCACTAACAGCGCGATGTAGGGTTTGATCTCACAAACCCTGCGATCATGACCTTAGCCAAAATCGAGAGTTAGATATTTAATCGACTGAGCCATCCAGGCACCCCTCCATATATATATTTAAATTCCATTAATGATTCCCATAGACTGGATAATTCAAAACTCTCAGAAACTCTTTTATATTGATATATCAGTTATTATCTTCCAAATGTAATAGTGGAAACATATGGATAAGTAGATATTTATTATCTATATAACATACAGTTGAACGTTAACATTTTATTCCACTAAAAAATCCCTTGAGAGATGAGAGACGAATCATGAAATGAGGAGCTCCTTCTATCTCTACCCTTACTAGTTTTGTGTTCTTGGGTGTGATGAATAGTTTCTTCTCTGCAACGGAAATGAAGAGGAGTACCTTGTAATCGTTGAGCAAAACGATAACTAATGACAAAGAGTGACAGGTAGTAGGTAGACAATAAATGCTAGTTATTAGTAGTATTTGTAGTAATAGTAGTAGTGGTGGTAGTAGTAGTACTAGCAGCTGCAATACTGTTTGTCTTTGGGTATGATAACAAATATTTTTGGAACCTTACAGAATCCAGATACCTATATTGATAAAGCTACTCCCAAATGGTGAGAATGGTCATTAAAAGACATGTTTTTAATTAAAAAGACATTTTTAATGCAGCATTTTTTTAGTTCCAATATTACCTATTCAACCCATATTCCGGACATTCTCAATTTCTTCCTTAGTCATTCTAATTAATCATAATGGAGGCCTTGTTGATATTTTTCAGAATATTTTTCTTAGTATATCATGAAACCTCTGATTTTCCTTTCTGAAAATTTCTCCTTTCTGTTCTTATCAATCCTGATAGCCCAAAACTACCTAATGTTTGTAAAATAGAATTTCACTTAAATGTTGCTGATGTCTGATCCAACCTTCCATCATTTCCAAAAGGGATGGTGACCTTTTCTCGGTGTGCAACAAAGATGGTTGCAGCAATGTAAGTATGGTAAATTCAATAAATGTAACCTACGTAAATAGAAGCTTGGGGGAGTCCCCAAAGATTTTTTAAAATGCAAAGAGGTCCTGAGAGAAGTCAAAGTATAGTGAACATGTTCCTATATAGAGCAGAAGTTATGGAATATCCACTAGAAGAGTAAGCCCCAGCCATAGGCCATGATCACTTATGTGATTGATACTGTGGGGATTGGCTAGTTGATGAACTTCACCCTTAGAATACTGAATCTTCATCTCCAGCCTCAGTTGAGCCAGTATCCAACAGGTATCCTTCTATTTCCCACCACCAGTCATTTCTGTCATGTAGGACAAAGCCTATGTGAGCCTTTAACCAATAATGAGGAATGGGGAGGAAAGTTTTGGTTGATGCCACCGCCTCCATTTTCCTAAAAGTCTCACACTAAAACATGGTGTTCCAACTGCTTATACATAGGGTGATGACCATCCTCATTCTCCAGTCCTGTTATACCTGATCTATTTATCTAGTTAGCTCACGTTATAAAAATATGAGACTCAAGTTTATTTTCCAGTAGCTTTAATTCACAACTTTCTGTATAAAAGCGCCAATTCTGGGACTTTTTGAGTTGAACTGTAAGAAGGGAATATGGCGCCCTGCATTTGTGATCCCTCTCAGCTCGGTCTAACCTTTTTGTATACTCAGTGCCGACACTGGCCCTTCATGCAATGAATAGATACCGAGAACATATATTATCACCTTTTTAAAAATCCTGACTTTGAACATTCCTTAAATGTACAAGACACAACCCAACTTCTACCAGTCAGGAATCCACTTTACCTTTTTTTCTTCCCTCAGTTAAAAATAATATACCAAGCCCTTTAATATTGCTCTTGAACAACACATTATGAATTTTCTTAGCCACGAAAGAGTTAAACATTTTGGGAACTTTTGTTCCGGCATTGTGATACTGAGCTGTATATCTTTGTCTATCCACCTGTCTTTGTAATAACATTCACAATTTTTCTACCTACCAGCATAACCCTCATTTTATGCAAACTTAGCTTTATCTTTAAAGGCCATAGGGACTTCCATCAATCATTCTTGCTCCTTAATTTTCCAAACAGTAAAACCTGACTGTTTCTCCTCCTCTAGTTTGTTATCACAATACACTCTTGAAATCTTTAATGAGTTTTTTTCCCTAAATCTGAACTTGCTTCATAAAACAAAACATTTTATGTTGCAGCTGAGTAGCAACTCCCCTTATTAAATAAAACTAGTGATGTTCTGCAATAAATAATACTTTAAGCAAATTTTCATATAAATGGAAGTAACTGATAGTAGAGGGGTGGGCTGTTCATTCAGGAAGGTGTCCTTAGAAAAATGGCCAATGTTTTCATACTACACATCTTCCCTATAAACAGTTTTAATAATCTTATTGGTAGGAACAAAGCATTTAGACTGTTTCTATAAAATGTATGGCTTCTATTTTCGAAAGGATAATCTCTGCATTTACAAAATAAATTTAAAGAGTACTTTGATCCATGGCTCTGTTGCATGACAAGCAAGAGTTTTTGTGTTTTTGTTTTTGTTTTTTTTGTTTTTGTTTTTTTGGTTTTGTTTTATTTGTTTGTTTATTACCTTTCTATAGCAATAGAGTCCACAACATTTCAGCAAAGATGTTCTTTATTGCCACAAACAGATCAATTTGAGTTTAATGCTGACCTAGCCAAGACACACAGTTATATGTTCTTGCCCATAAAATATGTTCAGTCCCCCGAAGCTCTTGAAGTTCATCTAAATATACTTCCCTGGAAGAAACAGCACTAGGCAAAAGATTTCCCAAAAGACATTTATTTTTATATCAGCAATCAATTTAATGTAAATATCTAAATATTCTTCTTATTAGATATTTTTATTTATACTCGGATTAATAAGAGCTTATTGTAGCCATCTTACTGATATTCATTGAAAAATTTATGCATGTATTATGATTAAAACCAATAATTCCTCCCTTAAGTAGGCTATTCATTCTTACTGCCAGACACTGCAATGCTTACACAAAGGTCTTCTCCTTTTATTTGTATTTCATCAGCAGACGGTCGGGGCCTGAACTATGACTTGATCATCTCCACTGTTACTTCCTCGCCTCTTTACCAAAGTTAGCAACTGATACACAATCCTTTCTCCTTCGCATTTGGAAAACCTCTCACCTGCTCTGTTCATATCTCCCTCCCGGAACCACCAATTTCCTTTTGATGATTTCTGACTCACCCCGAACTTGTAAATAAATTCTCTACCAGCGGCATCACCATAAACAAAAGAAAAAAAGAAAGATAGGCTTGGGAAACCTCAAAATTTTCCAGCCTTTTTCTGAGGCATTGCTCTTCCAATATAGTCTTTTGAACAGATTAAGAGTTGACTGCTTGAGTTGACCACCTAGAATTGTTTAATAGAAGAACACTTTTCTTTTTTAAATTTTTTAATGTTTATTTATTTTTGAGAGACATAGAGACAGAGTATGAGCAGGGGAAAGGGAGAGAGAGAGGGAGATATAGACTCCGAAGTAGGCTCCAGGCTCTGAGCCATCAGCACAGAGCCCGACTCGGGGCTCGAACTCACAGACCGTGAGATCATGACCTGAGCCGAAGTAGGCCGCTTAACCAACTGAGCCACCAGGAGCCCCAGAACACTTTTAAAGCAGAAATATAAGAATCGCCAGAAAATCTCCAGAGCTGAATTTGCAGGAATACAAGAGGCTTACTTTTTGCAAGTACTATGTAGAATTGGTTTTAGAGGACTGGAATCGGCAAAAAATGAAAACAAAATTATGAAATATTGAGTTAAAATAAACTAGGTTTCTGATAATAATAAATGTTATAATACATGTGTGCTGGAAACATTTATATTAGGATAAATTCTATTTTTTTATTTTATATTTAAAAAGAAATTATTTTAGACAAATATCAAAATCAAATATAGAATAGTGCATATCTATCAGTGTTTTCTGCAAGCAGTGTTTTCATCTCATCTTAGAGCAAGTTATAACAGTGAAGCTGTCAGATACATAATTACTCAGCTCAGGCCCACCAACCAATTCAATGGAATTCAACAGCCTGAGACTCAAGAAAGGGGAAAGAGAGACTATAAAGGATCATGATGGCTCACAAAATTTGTTATATTTTTTGCCCCCCCCATACCTTATCAGTCTTTCAGAATATTTTAATAGTGTCCAGTGAAAACAACTATATACCTATAGTCACCCTATGCCTTCAGAAAGTGGGATGTTTATTTATCTCTAAGGTCCTTTTATGTCTCTATCTCTTATATCATCTACCTTCCATATGTACATGCTCAAAAGAACTTTTTTCCTTTCATCTCCCTTCATTGTGACACACTAGTTGAGAGTTTTTCTGTTCCTAAATTCCCTGCAAAACTTTCTTTAATCCCTCGTATCACCAATCTCTCCCCCAAATCTCCGTAAACTGCAGCTTTTACAGGCATGAACATCAGCCTTATACTTTCCTTGTAAGCGTTCATCAATTATACCCAACAAGAAGAAAAAGCCATGAGAAAAAAAAAAAAAAAAGGACAAAGGAGACAAAGTGAAATATTCAAGGGGGTCAGTGATTAATTCTTCAGAATGGAGCTTAGAAAACTAAAGGAAGCCTAATTTAGAAAGGCTCCAACCATGAAAATGGTTGGATTTTAAGGTTAATCCTGACCATATTTTAGATATACTAAAAAATCCCCCACTGTTTATATGGAATTATTTCCAAAGTACAGAGCACTGGAAAAACATTTAAGGAGGTATTGACCCTTTGAGATTTAGCTCTCAGCCAACACACCAAGTTACATTTTCCCTCCAACCTAATACTTGCAGTACCTAAAAGGTCTTGATGACCGTCCAAAACGTCTCCTTTGGAGGCAATAGCACTGAACTAGCGGTCTTTTACCTGGTGTCAGATACTTACTTCGGTTCAGCTATTAGGGGAAAACTGCTTTTACAAACAAGAGAAATGCAGACTAAAAAGTTGGAGAAGATTGTTGTAAATAAGCTTTCTGAAGATTTTTTAAAGTCTTTTTAATAAGACTTTATTTTTCTACCAAGTCATTTCAGGGTACATGCTAGTCCTTGCATCCAACTATATTCTATCTCTCAATATCAGGTTTATATCATCCATAGTGTGTTAAAATTTTTTGAGGTCTTTTTCAATGTACTGGTGGTTGCCAAGAACAAAAGTATAAGAACTGACATATGGAAAACTCAGCCACACAGCCTGATGTATCATTTAGCAATACTTATTTCTCTGGTTCAATACCTACTTTACCTGCACTCTTCTTGATATTTCCAGAATAGCAAAGATGTAATTTTCAGCTAGTTCCCTTAAACAGTGGTCAATTACAGAGTACCTCTGACTGGTTCACTGATCCCATTCTCTGCACAGACAGTTTCCAGAAATTGAGTGCACAGACCTGTGATTTTTACTTTCGGACACACCTCTAGAAAGAGAATCAAGAAGAAAAAAAGAGGAGATAGAAGGAAGAAAGGTAGGAAAGAGGGAAGGAAAGAGAGAAGAACATAAAAGTTAAAATGCAAGATAAATACATATACGATTTATATGTTTAAGTGCTCTGACATCTTTATACAAATAATTTTAAAGCTTTTGGGAACGTGCAATATAGAACAATTTTTAAATAATTCAAGAGAAAATATTAAGGATTAAGAACCCTTAAAATTAAGCTAGAGTTGCTCCTTCCTCTGCTGACATGAAACCAATTGTCTTTAAACACACACATACACACACACAAACACACTATATTTTATAATATAGGAAAATGTTATCGAAATGTTTATAGCTTATAGAAATTGTTTTTGTGAGTAGAAAAAGAGGAAAGAGAATCTAAAATATTCTGTTTTTCAAAAACATACTGGAAAAAAAAAACAAAAGTATATACTAAGATATAAATATACCACCTTGTCATAGTTGAAAAGTTATGAATAATACATTGGCCAGTAAATTTAGTAATATTTACTGAATATAGTTGTCTACATATGGAATCTGTAAAAAAGAGGAAGGAAATAAAGAAATTATACACCATTCATAATTTCTGGATACGGGATCAACATACAAATCAAAAGCACTCATCACACCAAAAATAATCATTTGGAAAACATGAAATATAATTTGGAAAGAATTCCAGTTACATTGGCAAGAAAATAAAAGCGTAAGTTACCTTGGAAGAATATTTTTACATTACAATTTGTGAGAAAACTGCAGACATAGGTTACCAAAATAGTTTGAAATTAAAATTAATCTAGGTACTTTTTTAATGAAAGCAAAAACAACAACAACAACAACAACAACAACAACAACAACAACATAATGGCCAACAAATATTCACAGAGTTAACTGTAAATGAAAGCCTGGAAAAAGACATCAGTCGTATGTATCCATTCAATTCCTAAATGTTGGCTTTGAGCCATTCAAAATCTACAGGCAGTCACGCCCCACTCTACAGCCCTAAGTGTCAGTCCATCCCATCTGGAAAATAGGAGGTGCTGTCCCAGCAGACACACAACCCAGAGCTATTTTAATCCCACATCCATTTCTTGTTTTCTGACCTCTTTAACTGAGATGCACCTTTTGAAAATATTGGATAGAGGGTTTCTTATGTTTCATAGTCATTTTTCAAATCTCTTACTTTTTCATAATGATTTTAATTAAAGTCCAAATCTTTTCAGTTGAGCATAAGAATCACTTATTTCTTGTATACTTTGCTGTGATTTAAATATTTTTATGATGTTAGCATTCTTTTTTCCAAAATACACAAAGACATTGACCTGTTTATTAAGATGAAGTATATTTTTAGTTGCCTTGTATAATTCCTTCTTTGGACATGTACTTTGTATGATATTAATATAGCTACACCATATTTCTTATGTTAGTTTCTGCACAATACTTGTATTTTCATTCAAGATGTAGAAAACAAATACAAAAAGCGAAAAACAAATCTATTTTCTTCTATTCTCATATTAAGAAACAATTGGTAGATAGGCTAGCCTGACAGAGAATCGAACAGTTTGAAACTAATAAAGACCAAAGATTTAAGCTGCTGAGCAAGGTCATGCCTAGTTAGAGAAGCCTATTGCTTGTACGACCCAGATGGGAGTGAATGTGATATGAAGGAGGTCCAAAGGAAGGAGAGAAAAACATACAGAGAAAGAGAGAGAGCAGAGAGAGAGCAGAGAAAGTCCCTTGTGCCCATATTTTCCCCTTCTGGGAAGAGGAGTAGACATTCTCTTCCTTCTAGGTTAACATGGGAAGTGAGCATGCGCTCTGTCCTAATAAATGCCACCTTGTGAGATGATACCCTATCCATGTTACAGATAGGAGATCAGAACTTTATAGAGTGGTATTAACTGCATTCCTCATAGAAGCAGTAATGAAGGAAATTAGAGTTAGATGCCAGGGTCCCCTGGACAATTGTCATGCCTCATTGAGAAAATCCACATTTTGTGTGTACATTACTGTACATATTTATGACATATTTTATGGAAAGTTGTGAAGTAAATTACTCTGAATTAACAGGAGAAAATATGATAAAAATAACAAAAACTGTGCCTTCCTTTGTAAAGCATATGGTGTAGAGGAACATTCAATTAAAATGCTGTGTGATAAAGTGTTTTGATAATCAGGTTTTGCATGTTATACAACTACAAGGGAGAGTACATAATCTTCACCTGAGGGCATCGAATAAAGTTGGTGAAAAGATATGTTCCCTCCACAATGAGCAAAAATTGGCAAGATGAATGAATCATGAACAGAAGTAGGAGTGCCAGTGAAAAAAGAACATTTTGTGCAAAACATGGGGTAAAAAGAAATAAAGAGCCATTCAGCTAATAAGACACATTTGATTTGTGTGAATAATAGATGACTTGTGGTGACAAATGCAAAACATGAGGTTGGAAGGTAAGCAGGAGACACATTATTCAGGACCATGTAGCCTCTGTTAAGGATTTGGGATTTCATTAAAAAAGGCAAAGGGGAGCCCTTGATTTTTTTTAATAAAGTAAAACAATCTAATTTACATTTTAAATGACTTATTTGATGTGGAAATGGATTACATGGAATTAAGAGACAGTTATATGAAAATAATTAAGAGGTAGCCACAATGCAGATAAGAAACAATGTTGGCCTAAACTAGGAAAGTGACATTAAAAACAGAAAAATGCAAATTGATTCAGAGGAAATATACAAGAGAAAGATGGGGGGATTTTGGCATCATTTGGATAGAAAAGAAAAGAAGTTGGAAGGGAAATGCTAAGTCCTCTCTTGGGAGCAATTAATTGCATGGCATTCCTATTCAATCAGAGCAAACTGACTGAGAGGGCACAGGATAAATGGGTTTTCTATACAGGACATACTGAGCTTAGGGTATCTGTGAGCCAACCAAATAAAAATGTACAGTAGAATGATGAAGAGTCAAGTCAAAGGGAACACCATGTGAAATAGGCTGATTTGGATGATGGAAGTTCAGTTTGCAAGTTTGGGGGAGAATGCCTAAAAAGGATGATAAAAGGGTAAATGAAAAGAGACCACAAATGAAATTCAAGAAAAAAACTGATATAAGGAAAACTGGAGAGCGGGGGTTGGAAAAATAAGGAAAGGCTGTTAGAAAGAATACAAGTGATACACGTGTTTCATGATGACAGAAAAATAAGTATGTCAGAGTGGGAAAATGGTCAGTTTAAAAGCAGTATGGTAGATTGCAGAAGAACATAAATACTTCGTTGGCCCACCTGTTAGAGATGGAGTTGAATTTCCTTTCCCTTGATTTTGGATTTGCTCAAAGTACATACTTGACAAATACATGATAATGGGGTGACATTCTAGGTCTTCCAAGGCAAGGCCATGAAAAGCCTTGTAGCCTGTACCGTAGCTACCAGGATTCCTACTCCACTCGGGAAGAAGTTCAACTATCTTGCAGGAGATAGCATGTGGAGGAGTGCTAACTTTACAAAGATAGAGGGAGGCTCAACCTTCCGGTTTTGTTCCAAGGCACCTGGCATATGCATAAAGACATCTTTGAAACCACCCCATGCCCAGCCCAGTTGCCACCTAAATTCCGCTGAGATACCCACATCAATGCCATGTGAGACAGAAAACAATTGTGCTGGCTAAGTCTAAACCAAATCTATGGCTCATAAAATTACAATATATAATAAAATGGCTATTTTAATTCACTAAATTTGGGTGCACTTTTTAAATGCAATAATAAATGATGTGAACATATATTCAAAGCAGAGTGATGCTATGATGACAGCTCTATGATACATAGCATTGGCTTTGGTACCTGGAGTCAGATGAAAAGTATAAGCACATAGAGGGGACTGTTAGTGATCCTAGAGAAAATGTGTCCCTTATTATGTAGTGGCAAAAATATTAATGAAACTGAAGACCTCATGATAACATGCTAAAGGACATACGGCGAATTGACAGGTGGATTTAGCTAGATGCAATTCCAAGTTGGATGCTAAATGTGACAATGAATTCCATTTTCCTGCTTGTGATAAGGTACAGATAAAATATAAGAAGCTAAGAAAGAACGTTCCGCATCCAAGCATAATTTAGAGGGAATCTAAAGAAACCAGAACTCAAAAATAAAATAGTTTCTCATACCTAGTTTCTCCAAGGAAAAAGAAAAATAAAGTTATCACTTAAGGAATGGATTCAGGGCAAATGTTCAATATCCAGGACCCTACCAGTAAAGCAGAAAGAAGAATAAAGATATCAAGAAATCTGAGTGTAAGATCTTTTCTTTTGTTTAAATTTTAGAACAGTTTAAGGGTAGAAGGGGCAATAGGTGTATTGAGACACATATATCCTTTTACCTAGACAAAGACATCTAAGAATCCTAAAGATATAGTCCACAGCTCTGTGATGTTCAAGTGCAGGTACATGGAGATCTTTCTTTCAAAGAAGAGACAATGGGGCTTCGTCTAATAAAGCAGATTATAATTTGGTACATGAGAAAGTATTTCACCTCCTTGGCTTGAAAGACAAAGACAATAACAAAGTAAAAAAAAAAAAGAAAGAAAGAATCTGGACTTCCAAACTTCTATAGGCAGGAAGCAGGTTGAAAAGTCTACTCAGTTGCAAACACCAAGGAGCCATTTATTATTTAAAAGAAAAATGGAACCCGAACGTAGAGCCAAGGGGGCAGAGGATTATTTCCAGGACGCATAACTTGGCCTTAAAGGAGAAAACGGTGGCAAATGTAGCTTTTATAGCTGCTTTTCAACAATTTAGTGTACTATTTCCTTGGTCACCCATTTTTTAGTTAACTTTTAGGACAATATATTTTTAGGATTTTTTTCTTAATTCATTTTTTGATTGCTTTCAGCCTTCTTTGATCTATCAAAATTTGTATTTCTCCTAAACTTTATAATATTCCAGTAAACCAGGTTTGATAATCTCATCTGTTCTCCAAGATTCACATATTGCCAGAATACTGATAAATACCAAATTTAAACAACAAATTATCTCCTAACCTCTCAACTCTTTTATCCAAATATTTATGTGATGTCTACCATTGGATATCTAATAGACTTCTCAAACACACCATTCCTAAAATTGAATTCCTATTCACCCTCAAACCTCTTCCCACGAAATTTGCCAACTTATTTGATGGCAGTACCAATCTCCCAGTTAATTGTCCAATATAATATTTTAAAATTATCCATTACTGTTATTTTCCTCTCTCATCCACATTCAAACTAGCAAAAAATTCTATTTCCTTTATCTTTGAAAATATATCCAAAAATAAAATATAACCTATCTATCCCTTCCTCCACTGGATTCTACTATTGTCAATTAAGTTATACTCAAAATACATCTCCCAGAACCCTCTTTCTCCAAGATTCAGGATTACATTAGCCTTGAAGAGGTTCTTATGTAAGATTTGGATGTAAGGGTGAAGCAGCAGCCATTGCTGTCTGAGGAAATGGTCATTAATCGTGGTGACAGACATGAGTATAGGAGCTGGTAGGTTCAGCTTTTTCTAGCACTCCTCAATGCTGTTTCCAGTTCTTGCAGTTTTTGGCACTGTGTATCCCAAGCCCATCATCAGATACTTGGTTGTGGACCCCCAAATGTCCATCACGGTCTACTCAAGCAGTCGTCACCCCTGGGCCCCACTAGAGACTGTTTTGCTTCTCAAATTTACTTGTTGGTGACTCCCTCCAGTCCCCCAAACCTCTTTTAGAATTTTAACTTTCTTATTTTCTTATTTCTTATTTCTCCAAAAATTATGTAAGGCCTCTTATATACACTATGAACTTGGACTATATATATTATATATATATCATGTGTTACATATTATATTCTGTATTATATATTAGTTCTGTTTCCCCAGAGAACCTTAACTAGATTATGGTACCAAGAGTGATTCTAGAGAAATAGACCTTTAAGGAGCTTTACTGAGGTAAACATTGGTATACAAAATGCTGCATATATTTAATGTACAAAAGTTTATGAGTCTTGGCATACACATGCACATATAATAGGCGGCCATAAGTTGTAAAAGTTTTCTTGTGTAAAAAAACTGAATTTTAAGAATGAATTTTCAAAATCAGATATAAGGTTTCTGGAATTGGCTCTCTGTTATGATTATATTTTGAAAAATAATGATTCAGTTTCCAGTAGTAAAAAGAACAGTGGTAATCCATGCCAAGATCTGGCAGTTTGATATGCAAAATATCACTATATATTTAATTTAATATATGTTCATATATACTCATATATTCTACATATAAAATATACTTTAAGGAATTGATACATGTGATTATGGAAGCTGATATGTCCAAAGACACATGGTCAGCAAGTTAGAGACCCAAGAAGACTGATGTGTAGTTCTAGTCTGAGTCCGTAAACCTGCTATGAGGAGAAGTGATGGTGGAAATTCCATTCCAAAAACTGGCAATCTGTTGACCCAAGACCTGTTGTGTCAGTGTAGTCTGAAGGCTGGAAGAGACGTGTGTCCCAGGTCTTCAAGTGAAGCAGGGGGAGTTCTTTCTTACTCAGCCTTTTTGTTCTAGTTAATTCTTCAGTTGTTTGGATGAGGCACATCCACACTATAAGGACAATTTATTTTGCTCAGTCTACTGATTCCAATGTTAATCTCATCCAGAAACGCCCTCGCAGACACACCCAGAATAGTGTATGAACAAATGTCTGGGCACTACATATTCCAGTCAAAGTGACACAGAAAATTAACTATCACATATGGAAAAGCAGAAGGCCCAGAATAGTCATATGATAATAAAGAAAATGAACAAAGCCAGAGGACTAACACTACCTGACTTTGAGACGTGTATAGAAATAGCAAAATCGAGACATTGTGCTATCAGTAAAAAATGCATGAATAGATCTATGACACAGTTTAGAGAGCACAGAAATACAGGCACACAGATATAGTCAACTTATCTTTCACAAAGGAACAAAGGCAATTCAATGAGAAAGAGTAGTCTTTTCAACATATAGTACTGGAAAACTGGATCTCCATGAGAAAAAAATTGAAAGATACTGATGGTATACCTTTCATAAAAATTAACGCTAATGGATTGCAATTTTAAATGCAAAAATTTCAAAGCACACTTCCAGGAGATAATATAGGAGAAAAGCTAGGTGACCTTAGGTTTGGCAAGATCCAGGAAGGAAAAAAAAAAATAATAAGCTTGAGTTCATTAAAATTGAAAACCTCCATGAAGGACATTGTTAAAAGAATAAATTGCAAGCCATAGACTGGGAGAAGATATTTGCCAAACATATATTTGATACAAGACTTGTGTCTTTTTTTTCCCTAGTGATAAGAACTCTTAGGATTTACTCTCTTAACAACTTTCTTACATACCATACAACAGTGTTAGCTGTAGTCATCTTGTTATACATTCCCTAGTACTTATCTTGTAACTGGAAGTTTGTACCCTTTGAGCCTTCCTTCCTACAATTTTCCCTTTTCCCACCCTCCACTCTGGTAAACCACAGTCTGATCTTTTTTTCTATGAGTTCAATTTTGTTTTGTTTTGTTTTGTTATGTTTTAAATTTCACATGTAAATGAGATGATACGGTATTTGTCTTTCTCTGTCTGACTTACTTCACTTAGCAAAATGCTAAAGTCCACTCACGTTGTTATAAATGGGAGAGTTTCATTGTGTTTTGTTTTTGTTTTGTTTTGTTTTGTTTTTGGCTGAATAATATTCCAGCATGTGGTGTGAGAGTGTGTGTGTGTGTGTGTGTGTGTGTGTGCGCGCGTGTGTATCAAAACATTCTTTAGCCATTATTCATCACTGGACATTTAGGTTGTTTCCATATCTTGGTTATTAAAGCTGTTATCAAGAGAGGGGTGCTGATATCTCTTCAAGTTAGTGTTTTGGGTACATTCCCAGAAGTAGAATCACTGGATAATATGGTAGCTCTATTTTTAGTTTTTTGAGAGTGCTCCATACTGCTTTCCCTAGTGGCCATACCAATTTACAGTCTCACCAACAATACACAAGTGTTCCCTTTTCCCCACATCTATGCCAGCATTTGTTATCTCTTGTCTTTTTTTTTATGACGGGCATTCTAACAGGCATTTAGGTGATGTCTCTTTATAGTTTTAATTTGCATTTCCCTGGTATTGAGCTTCTTTTTATGTACCTCGTTGACCTTTTGTATACCTTCTTTGAAGCAATGTCCATTCAGGCAGGACTCGTATCAATATACAAGAATTCACAAAATTCAACAATAAGAAATAAACCGCTTTAGAAATGGGAAAAAATCTGAACAGGCACTTCACCATGAGGATATGCAGATGACAAATAAGCACAAAAGAAGATTCAATACCGATAGGGAATTGCAAATTAAAACAACAATGAGATATCACTACATACCCAGTAGAATGGCTAAATCTAAAACATTGGGTGCAGAGCAGCAGGAGGTCTACATTCATTCCTTGTGAGAAAGCAAAATCGTGCAAGCACTTTGGAAGACTTTGGCAGTTCATTGCAAAGCTTACCATAGTCTTGCCCTTCAATCCAGCAAGCATGCTCCTAGGTCTTTACCCAAACGAATTGAAAACATGCCCACACAAAAGCCTGCACCCAAATATTTGTAGCAGCTTTGTGCATAATTTACTTAAAAAAATGAAAGCAACCAAGATTTTTTTTCATTTGATGAATATATAAACAAATGATGGTATATCTATACAATAGACCATTATTTAGAGATAAAAATATATGAGGTATCAAGTCATGAAAAAACATGGGAGAACCTTGACTGCATGTTCCTAAGTGAAAGGAGCCAGCCTGAAATGACTACATATTCTTTGATTCCAATTATAGTTTTTGGAGAAGGCAAATCTCTACCTAATAAAAAGATCAGCGGCTGCCAGGGGTTGAAGGTGAGAAAGAATAAATAGGTGGAGGGTGAATAAATAAGAGCACAGAGGACTTTTAGAGCAGTAACACTATTCTACATAATACGGGGAATACGTCAGACATTTGTGCAGACCTATAGAACCGCACAACACACAGAGTGAATCTTAGAGACTGTAGCTGATAATTATGTACTAGTATTGGTTTATCAATGCAAAATATGACCACAGTAATGCAATGCAAGATGTTAATAATCAGGGAAACTGAGTGAAGGAGACACATGAGCACTCTTTGTATTATCTGCTCAATTTTCTCTAAACTTAAAAATTGCTTCGAAATTAGTCTTACTTCAAATAAATTCTTAATTTTTAATTTAATAATTCATAAATTACTTTTTGGTCAAATAGAAATATTTCTCTAAAAGTCCAAAGGAAAAAATGGGTGAGTTTTAAGAAGATTGGAGCAGAAAAAAAAAAAATGGAGTGACCATACATACACACACCCATACAGACGCAAGCATACAGATATTTTTAAGCATATATCTTATTTAATGATGATGGTATGTATGTGGTGGTAGTTTTAAAGCACATTTAGGAATAATTGGCTAAATATTAAGAACAGTTTATTAAGAAATTGGTAAGTCATATAAACTTTCTGAATATTATAAATTAATACTAATAATAAGGCAAAACATCTATTATAATTTATGATAAAAATTAATACCAGAAAAAAATTCATGTGTATTCATGTATATGTGTGTCTTTGACTTACATTAGATGTAATTATGTTATAGCACTATGCATAGCCAAACAAAATATGTATGAACTATACACGTTGTAAAATGTTCATTGTAAGTTACATCATAAGGCAAAGACACAAAGTTTGCATTGCACTGCTAAACAAATTCAGCAATTTTGTTTCCTTCTCAGAGTACATGTTTGTGGCTGTTTTTACTATATTTTGGGGGCTGGTATCCCTTTCTTTATCTGGCTAATAAAATTGTCATTGAAATTGTCTGTAGAATCTAAAAGAAAACAAGAAATTTGTCAATGTTCATTGATGAATATATTTTTATAAAATTAACTTCAGTCAAATCTATAGTAATAGTGTTAATAAGATTTATATAAGTAATGTTCATTTTCAACTATTTTAGTATGTATTTAATCTTTAGGTAGGCAAATATTGAAAATATAATAAAATATTTATAACTAAAACTGGTTCATAACTAAAAACTGGTATTTTTTGAAAATTCAATCTGTAGTCACATTATAACCTTTATTATAATTTTGGTTAATTATAATTTGGTTAATTTCTTCAGTTATTCTGAGGAAATAAACAAGGAAGGGTTTATGTGTTAAAATTTGAAAGAAAAAAGAGAATAGGAAGTTTTCCCTAACAAATAACAAATATATATTGTAGGCTAGTTTTGATGTTTCTTATGGATTTAGATTGGAAAAGAAGTAAAAAAAATATTTTACATATTTTAGTTGGATAATTATAAACAAAATGTTATTTATAGTACGTACACACTTTGATTACCTCTGAATCAAATGTCCCCCTCATTAAAACTGATGCTTTTAAGTAACCATTTGATTGAAAAACTTATTTTATACATATTTTGGTTGGAATGTTTGTGAAAGCAATGTATTATTTCTACCTCTAGAAATTTCAGGTTTAAACGCACGAAAAGGAATTTTCAAAAATTTGAATGCTAATTACTAAGGATTTGATTGTATTTGAGAAAACCAGTCATTTAGTAGTGAAACTTTTGAAGGAATAATGTTTCCCTCAATGTCTTCTATTTCTTTGAGATGAATATCCTGGGGAAATCCCAGCTGATATAATTAGCAGATAGTTGATGATAAAGCAATTATACAAAAGGTCATTTGCCTTACCTCTGAACAAAAAAATTACCATTCCTGTTAGTCTATTAGTTGGTGGAATAATTTGTTTCATAAATGTTTCCGTTCAGGCTGAAAATAAGCATAACCCTCGTAGTGGAATGCCCTGGTTGGACCAGGTATACACAAATTGTAGCACCTAGTGCTATGGTTGCACTTTAAACTGATATGTTGTCACTTCAAATTACTTTGCATTGGCAACTGTGGTTATTTAGAATTACAAGTTAATTTGGATGACTTCCAGAACAAATAAATAAGTGCAAAACTGTCTCAATGCATTTATTGTGCTTGAATGATTGAAGGACTTTTTTTGTGGCTTTAATGTTCCAGAATAATTTTATCTAACAGCAGGAGGTGGCTAGACTTCCAAACAAACTGTTCTTTTATTGTAAATTATATGACATCTACATGAAAAAGGGTATTTAATTTTAATTACAATAATAATAAATAGAACATGACTGCAGTATCTTGCAAAAAGTTCTGTGCATAACATAATGACAATAATAACTATAATAGCAAAATATAAGTGGCAGTATAGATAGAAAAACTTAATAAAATAAATAGAAAAATTAAGGATTTTGAATTACTCATAACAAAGAAATCATGCTTGAATGAACGGGATATGGGCTATTCAAAAATACTGAACAAAAGTCATGTGATCCTAAAACTAATTTTATTCTGGAAATTAAACAATGTCTCCTATGAGAATTTACAGATTCAGTGCCATCTAAGAGACGTGGACAAAATGAAGAGCATCCCTTATGTCTACGGCCGTATCGATGCTCTCGGCCAATCTACTACTGGAAGAGTCGTCCCTGCTTCTACTTCTGTATCTTAAAGTCGTCCATGCGGCTATGGCACTCGGCTGCCGCCACAAGGTTTTGGCGTGTTCCTGAGGCATGTCATTTCTCCACCTAAGTATTCATGCGGGGAAATTCCATTAAGTCCCCTGCTTTAATCTACATGCATGGATTTACATCTACTGCCCTGGTCTCCCAGGTAACATGTCTCTCTGTGTCTCTCTGCCTCCCTCTCTCTCTTAATACACATATATGTATTTACATGAGTAATATATTTATATCTATATATATGAAAATTAAAACAATACTATTACCTTAGGAAATTATACGCAACTGCTTTCCAATAAATAAATGAAATTGAAACATCCCTAGAAAATAATAGAAGTAGAAAGAAAAGTGATAGTTGAAATATTTAAGAGCCAGTATTACAAGGGTACCACTAAATCAGAAAGTACTTCAGGTCTTTAGAAAGATAAATGAAGGTATACTAGTAATAAAGTGCATGAGTTGTTATTAGCCTTGCTTTAAACCTTTAATTAAATTGATTTTGTAATACAAATTATTTCAGAATGAAACTAGCAGACTCAAAACTTTCTCAGGTCTACCAAACATTCACGGAAAAATTAGCTCAAATATGAAGCAAGGCTCTGCAGACTATAATAAAGGTACTTTTTTTCCCTCTACAATAAATAGAAGGAGATTATAGACCAGACTCATTCATAAATTTGTGGGTAATTTTAAAAATTGTTTACAAATAAAATCCGGTAATATTTTAAAAATTAGAATACATATTGGCAAAGTGATTTCATCACAGGAATTCAAAATCTAAAATATTAGAAAACCAATTAGTTTAGTTAACTTAATTTGCAGAATTAAGCGGAAAACTCCAGAAGGTATGTTGTATAATTCCTTCTACACAAGAAGAGCATAGATTTCTTTATTCTGTTTAAGTCATTGTCTTTATTTTGTTTAAGTAATATATCATGATTTACAAATGTGTCTGGCACCTAGTAGGCCCCTGGTAACATTTTTAAAATGAATAGCTGCAGGGGAAAAAAAAATACATGACAAAACAACTTCTATCCATTATTAAGAAGATAAAAAATAAAATAAACTCTTACCGTGACAGGGAAACTTCCTTCATATGTGAAAGAGAGGCCTCAGAGATACCATGGGCCCCAATTGGTAACTACCAGATTCCAGCTCCATCTCCAATTGTTCTGTAATAGCTGCAGTTACTGTCCACGTCTGAGTGGGAATAAAGAACGCAGACTCTCTGATGCTCCCAGGAGTGGAAACAATGTGAAGCCCGCCTTCACTACTCTACTTAGGGTCGTACCTTGTCTCTTGCCCATATCTGAGATTAACAATAAGGTCTGAAGGTGGCGATCGAAGGCCACCTTCAAATGTTTATAGCCACTTCCTTCATTCAAGGAATTTCAGTGCTTTGATTACAGGTGAGGAAACAGAACCCAGAAATTGTTGGTAAAATGGTTTCCCATTAAATACTTAAGTTAGAAAGTTCTTTTTTTTTTAAAAAAAGGGCATTTGCTGAAAACAAAAGGATTATATTGTTTAATTTGCTCCGCATTTTTCAAATCTCCTATTTACAAGGTTCAATGAATGCAGTGCAGTGATTTCATTTTGAGAAAATTGATGCTATTTCTACTTTATTTGACCTAGAGAAAAAGGAAGGGTTTTTTTTAAAAATACATTCAAGTACATTTTACTTTAAATATTGTAAATAAGTTAATCTATTTGATTTATAACGATCTGTAAACGTTAGACATTAAATACATTTGAAACAAAAACAGTAAATGCTTTATTTGTGTTGTTTGAATTTATACATGAAAGTTTTCTCCAGATGCAAAGGCACAAATGAAACACTACTTCCTCCATGATTATTAAAGATATGAGAGATAACTCTGTATTCTAGATACACCGGTCCTATCTGATATCTGTAAGTCAGGTGTTAGTACAAGGAAAATCTCTTGAAATGGAATGGAATTGTACTCTTCTTTCAAAAGAAAATAAAAATCTATTCAGTGCCTTTTATTCTAAGTTTTTAAAATATATCTTCTGACAGGGATGATTTTGGCCTTTTTTTAAATTAATATTTAAGCATTTCCTGTGAGATAATAATTCTTCAAATCCAGTGACCAGTAACAGTTTGTGAGCTCCTATTACTGGTATCCACTTGCATTTTTAAAAAATAGGCTTGCTAATTTTACTTTGTCCAAGGCTCTCTGGGAAGACATAACTGTCTTTGATTGCACTACTGTGTCACCTTGACAAAGCATTCAAAACTATGAGAAACCCCAAATGACTTTGTAGAAAATACTATATCAAAACATTGGTATTCAGTGATTACCTTCGTAAGACAAACACATTAATCATACCTTTCATGGGAATATACTAGTTTAAATACTGGGCAAAAAAAACTTATTTATTTAGCAGACTTTCTTTTGGTTAAAAGATATTGCTTTCTTGAGTATAAAGGCATTGCAAGGTCCATAGTTTACATTCCCATCTGTATATTACTTGAGAAATAACAAACATAAGACAAGGGCAAAAATTAATTACCGCTGGAAAGAAGGAAGGATGCCATCCTTGAGAACAGTCAGCTAAGGATGCTAGGTGTAATGTATCCTGAACTGGATATGTTAGAAAAGACAAATGGGGCATCTTAAAATTCTGACTCTCATTAAATAGCAGAGTGGGTGTATGGATAAGATCTTATCAAGGTCTCATTAATATTGCCAAACTTGGAGCGAGGGCAGACGGAATATAGGCAAATAGCACAAGAAGATATTCTGCATAATGAGATGGATCCTTCCTTCCTAAGAGAGTGGTCACAATGTGCTGAAAGGCAATGCTATCAAGAGTCCTCATGAATAAGTCAGGAATGGAAACAACTAGCAATACTTACAGAAACATATTATAGATTTTAAAGAGAGAGTAATACTGAATTAGCAGAGAAAATACATTTATTTTAGGTTAAATTACTAAAGAAAAAAGCTATAATCAAATTTCCCAAAATATCCCCAGAGGGAAAAACTCGGGCAAGTAATAATAAAGAAAGAAAAATGAAAAAGAAAAACTTTAATGACAGTGAAGATAATGTGAAGATGGTCTCTGATATAAAAGAATTAAAAGATTGCTCACTATTGAAAATTGATTTACTAAAGAGGAGCTATATATATATGGTTCTCAAGTAAACACTTAACATAATGTTTAAGTGTGAAATAACAGAGGTAGTCCTGTAGAAATCAACAATAAGATATTTTATTTACATGATTTAAAAAACCTGGCTAATGAAATGGCATATGAATAGACAAAAGGAATATTTTTTTAAAAAGCAGAAATTATTATTATTGTCTGCACAAGAAATTTTGTCTTCCTTGAAAACACAAGACGTTACCTCTCATAGAAGTAAGAAGTTCTGTAAGATGTATGATAATATATCCATATAGAAATAGAGATAATTGCGAACAGAAACATATGTAGCTAATATTTACGTAGTTAAACATATGTTTTAAATCAACTAAATAGCAATAAAATACTAAAACCTTTGTAATGGATTTATTTTCTAAATGCACAGGATTTCAACAAAAAGCAAAACCTAATCGACATGGAAGAGGAGGCTTTTGTAATGGGACACTAAAACTTTGTAGATCAAAAATTTTCTCAAAATTAGTTCATAAAGGAAATGCATTAATTATGAAAAAGTTAGCATTTCAATTAATTGTGAAAGGCAGTAAACATGATTGGCTAACTATTTGGAAAGATTATATTTTTTAGATTTTTAAACTTGCCCCATTTCTCCATGTATTTTAAATGTATTAAGTACAATGAAAACATAAAATTGACAAATGACGAGAAAAAGTTATTAGTGATCATTTCTTTAACTGGGACACCTTTTGAGAAAACGAATGAAGAATTCATTCATTATGCTAAGTTTACACACTTTGCTTATTATGAGTTTGAACATTCCAACTAATTATTAATACTTTTTTCTTCTTTCATGAATTATCTTTCCATGCCCTTTGCTTACTTTTGTATTTAGAACTTCAGCTATTGTAATTGATTCACAAGATCTTTTTAATAGCAACATTAACTTTTATTTTTTTTACAGTTTTTAAAAATGTTATTTGTATTATACTCCATCTCTATTTTCCCTGCTTTTATTTTCTACATTGCCTTTATGGTTAGAATCTCCCCCTGTTTCTTATAGATTGCATTGAAATACAGTGAAATGGTGTTTTTTATTGTGTGGTTGACAAAATCCCATTCAGTAGACCAGGTGCAGCATCACTGATCTGGAAACATGTGGCAACAGGAGCAACAGCAGATGACAGGTGGGGTTTTTTTTTGTTTGTTTTTTTAATGTTTATTTTCGAGAGAGAGAGACAGAGAGACAGAGCATGAGCCGGGGAGGGTCAGAGAGAGAGAGAGAGACAGAATGTGAAGCAGGCTCCAGGCTCCAAGCTGTCAGCAAAGAACCCGATGCGGGGCTTGAACCCAGGAACAGTGCGATCATGACCTGGGCTGAAATCAGATGCTTAACCGACTGAGCCACCCAGGACCCCTGTTTTTTTGTTTGTTTGTTTTTGTTTTTTTGTTTTTTGTTTTCCCCTATCATCTTTTGGGCAGTGCACAGCAATCTAGCAGAGCTGGAAGTCCTGACCAGAAAGAAAGCTCTGAGGGATTGGAAATGCATGCTTAGGAAAGAAGGACCTCTCTGATGGCTCAGACACTAGAATACAACAGCAATATCATTTGGCAAAACTACTGAACCCCAAACCTTCCAACTCGGTCTTCGTGACTGTAGATATGAGTAGAAGACATCTGATATAATCTGATTCTTGGTATGAGTGTTGCCATCACAGTTGGATAACGTGATAAGAAGCAACAGGATTTTCCACATCAGAATTCAGGATTAGGGAAGCACCAGTCTCTTTTCTGCACGTTTGCTGGGTTGGATTCCAAACTTTGCAGAAGTCTGTTCCAATGATACACGCGCTGGGCCATTGCCAGTTTCCCTTGAGCTTTTCAGGGTCCCGACTTCTTTTTCTGAGATGTAAGTCTGCACAGGGTCAGTTTAACACAAGTAAAACTTGATATCTTAATCCAGTTCCAAGAAACCAAATGGGAGCCTCCTACACATTAGAGTTCATTAACAATTCTTATCATTTCAAATTACAAATTTTGTGAGACTTGCCACTGGCAACATGGTAGAGGAAGTTTAATGTATTTGCTTCATGAGTTGTAAACTTAGTATGAAATATATTGTATAAAAGTCCTTTCCCTTTATGTTTTAGTTTGGGTGGGCCACAATAAAGAGTCTCATATGAGATTAAGAATGCAGAAATGGCATCTTCCATATTGGTTTTGATACTCACTGGTCATGGCAATGTCATCAGGAGCTGTTTTATGTATATACCAACTGCCCATCAATCATAGATTGAGGTAGTTCCTGAGGATATCAATTTTCCTCTAGCTTTGGCCTATACTTTGCTTGAGTCCAAGTGAAGTGTGTTGTACCACCAGAGTAAGCCTTCAATATGCACTGGAATATGTGCCATTCAAATATTATCACCAGCATCACAACCCCCGACTCCTGGGTTACTTGCATATCACTGAAAACAAAGAGAACACTGCATGGGATGGTGGTACTCAACATTAGTCAAATGACTTAGCATGCCAGGAAGCGGTGAATGCTCGGTTGATACAATTTATCTATGATTTGGTTACGTTGGGGCTGTATTGATCCTTGAGTCTGTGGAAATGAAGTTCTATGGGATAGCAAACACATTTCTATGTTACTTGATAAATGAAAAAAAGTATTTCAAGAGTGAATGGTATCTATATATCCCAATGCTAAATAATTATTGTTCCAATAATTACAGTTGTGTTTAAAGACATCTGCAGTTGGACAGCCAATGCTTCAGATTCAATATGTGTATAATCAGATTCTCAGATTCAGAGAAGTAGTCAGACAGCAAAAACTCAGAGGACTGGCTATCAGACTGGCCACTTTACTCTCTTACTCTCATAGGAGAGGAATATAATTATTAAGGTCTTCCTCATTATTGACTCGATATTCTGCATCCTTCCTCATTTTCCCCACTATCATATGCGTACAAGCTTTCAATAATTGCAAAGTGAGCTACTCATATGTGTGTGTGATTCAATTAGTGCTTCTGATTTATGTTGTCCCTTCCTAAACAACTTACTCCAATGTCATTAGTAATAATGACCCAAACTCTATCCAAGGTGATCTTATTCCTTCCGTCTCCTGAGAAGTTTTGTTGAGATAGTACTGATAGTCATGAACAGCAATCTAGATGGCTGGCCATGTTGCCCCAAGTGGATTTTCACACTTCCCAAGTGAATCATTGATCTCTAATTTCTTGATTTACTTCTAAAAACTGTTGTGAGTGTCAGGCTAGATATCTACTCCACTGCACCAATTGCTATGTTAGTAAGATAAATAGCCAGATAGTGCACACACACTAGATTAGCATGAGAAACAGCGTTCATCATGGACACTTGGAAAGAGAAAAACAGTAGCAGGTGTGAGGGTACCTTACTGCTCTATCACACTTTAATCAACACTAGGGCCTATGTATATCCTGACCTCAAACCCCATGACCCTGGTTTTTAGGCTGCAGGACTTTTACATTAAATAAATAGCGTCCCCTCTCCTAGGGTATTTGGAGGTAGAGATAGAATAGTAATATGAAGTGACAGAAACCTAGCTCCAGCTCTATGCGGCCAGTCTATTATATACAGATTGAAGTTGAGGGGAGGGAGTAAGGAGGCAGAATTGGGTAGGATGGACTAGGCCCTCCCCTGGCTCTCGTATGAATCTGTCTTGTGGCCAAATGATTAGTCCCTTAATTTTTCTTAAAAATGATTACCAATATCACAAAATGTCTATTAAAGGACTTGAATCAAATAACCCCACTCTGTGTTCTCCCCATTGCTGTATAAATATTTAAATGTATGAATCTTATATTTAAGACTAAAATCTGTTAAGTGTTTTTGTTTAAATAGAGTTTAAAATTAATACTTTGGTTGATATACTGATCCTTTCTGGTTTCATCTCTTAAAAGGCATTTAAAATGCCAAAGATATAGTGTGACTCTCATAATCCACAATAAACACATGGAGAAAAGAGATATGCACACTTTATAAATAAAGGTAAAGTAAATAAGAGTTTCCCAGCTCATAATTTAGTAAAATTGAGTTTTACTTCAATGTTTACTGAAAAGTTGAGCCATTAAAATGCAACGATGGGGAGCTGGGACCAAGATGGCGGAGGAGTAGGGAGGACCAAAGTTTCCCTTGTTTTTTTGAATTGAGAGGGACCGAAACAGAGAGATTCTCAACTCCAAGAACCTGGCAGAAAAGGTGTAGCAGCTTACAAGGAACGCAAGAAACATAGACAACGCCCTAAGACCGTGAGTCTAACCGAGAACGGACAAAACGAACTCGGGAAACTGAGCTGGGGGGAGGGTGAGCCGGGGACAGCGGGGAAAGTCCCCAACATCTGAAGGAGAGCTACAGAGAGGGGGAGTCCACCAACATCCAGCCCCTAAAGACAGGGCTTAGGAGGAGAAGCTCTGAGTCTAACAGCAGAACCCAGCAGAACTCTCCTTGTGCTGGACCGCGGACGGAGGCACAGTCAGCCCGCCCGGCCCAGAGTTGCTTAGCCCCCAGCAGCGTGAGGAGGGAGCAATAGCGGGACCTCTGCCGCTGCTATCGCTGGAGCGGGGAGTGCACGCCAGGCACCGCTGCTGCCTCCGGACCCCTGAGCAAACAACCGCGGGATCGCGGGCTGCTGCCGGCGGAACGGGGAGTGCACGATAGTCTCCCGCACTCGGTGGGGAGCAAAAAATCGCTGGACCGCCACGCTGCTGCTGGCTGAATGGGGAGTGCACGCTAGTCGCCGCTGGGGCGCCCGGTGGAAAGCGAAAAACTGCTGGGACCGCTGCATCACTGGGACCACCTCAACAGGGATTGTGCGCCAGTCGCGCCACCATCCCCTGGAGAGCCGGCGACCGGGGACCATTGCCACTGCCCGCCGGAGCCCGGATCAGGCGCTAGTCGCCGCAGAGGGCCCTGTGGGGTGCGATCAAACGCTGGGACTGCCGCTACCGCGGTCGCCTGAGTGGGGAGTGCGCACAAGTCGCCCCGGCCAGGCGAGCGGGGAGCCCTCAGCGCGACCGGCTGCCGGGGGTGCCCTCAGTCGCCTGTGGAGCACCTCTAACCCTGACACAGTTGCAGAAGGTTGGGGGGTGGCAAGCAGGCAGGCGCCCACCTTCCAGTGGACCGCACTGCGCCGGTGCCCATAGCAGAGTAAAGACACAAACAAGGGAGCGAGTGGAAGCCCTGGGACTGGGAACAAAGGAAGGAAGGGACGCCATTGTTGCCTTACGGGCCCACAAGCACCAGCCCCAGGAAGTCACTCCCAGAGCCATCCCTGCCTCAGTGGAGAACTCCCGCCTACACTAAACCACGCCCATCTGCGCAGGAGTGACACTTCTCCGCAGGAGCTACAGAGGCCAAGTCCAGACCGCTGCCTGGAGTAACTCCAGGTCATTTCTTTTTAAAATAGATGCTCCCCGTTATTCTTCTTACTGATCCCCACTCCTGAGCTGACTATCCAGAGGCCTGGCTGACTTAAACAAAATCTTATTCCACTGTCTAAAGGCATGTTTTTCATCACCTTCTGTACTTCCCTTATTCTCTCTCTGGAATAACCAGGCCACATAATCTCACCCGAGCAATTTCTGTCTTCACTCCTTTTTCCTTGTAACCGTCCTTATTCTGATTTCTCTCAGTCTGGATTAAGCTCTTTAGCCACTCTACCCGGGCAAAGACCATTTCCTTCTTTCCCCCAGAACTGTCATTATTCTCTCTGTAGACGCTCTGCCACCAGCACAGTACATACTCTGTCCTTACCGTGTAGCTGGTATTTCAGGACATTGTCCTCAGAGTGTCATTTGTTATTCTTTTTGCTGTTGTGAACCGCTTGTCTGTATCATTTGTTAGTACGTTTGAGTATTTCTGTTTTCTGTTTGTCTGTCAGTCTGTTTTCCTTTCCAGGGCAACTTCAAGAAACAACCCAAAACACATCCAGCCAAAATGACGAGACGGAAGAATTCTCCTCAAAAGAATCCACAAGAAGCAGTGACAGCTCAAGAATTAATGAAAACAGATATAAGCAACATAACAGAACATGAATATAGAATGACAATCATAAAACTAATCGCTGGCCTTGAAAAAAGCTTAGAAGAATGCAAGGGGTCCCGCGCGGCAGAGTTCAAGGACCTTAAAAACGGGCAGGAAGAATTAAAGAAGAAATTAGAAGAAATACAGGGGAAACTGGAAGCAGCCACAGCACGGATTGAAGAGGTAGAGGAAAGAGTTAGTGCCTTAGAAGACAAAATCATTGAAAAAGAGGAAGCAGATAAAAAGAGAGAGAAGGTGATCCAGGAACAGGAAAGGAGAATTCGAGAGCTGAGCGATGAACTCAAAAGAAACAATATCCGTATCATAGAAGTCCCAGAGGAAGAAGAGAGAGAGAAAGGAGTCATAGGGGTTCTTGAACAAATCATTGCTGAGAACTTCACCAACATGAGGAAGGAAAAGGGCATGGAAATCCAAGAGGCACAGAGAACTCCCCTCAGACGTAACTTGAATAGACCTTCTGCACGGCACATCATAGTGAAGCTGGCAAAATACAGAGATAGGGAGAGAATCCTGAAAGCAGCTAGGGACTAAAGAACCCTAACATACAAAGGGAGACCGATAAGGGTAGTAGCAGACTTATCTACAGAAACTTGGCAAGCCAGAAAGGAATGGCAGGATATCTTCAATGTGATGAGCAAGAAGGACCTGCAACCAAGAATTCTGTATCCAGCTAGCCTGTCATTCAGAATAGAAGGAGAGATCAAGGTTTTTCCCAACAAACAAAAATTGAAAGAATTTATCACAAATAAGCCAGCACTGCAAGAGATCCTGAGGGGCATTCTATGAAGGCAAACCTGCAAAGAACACAAACTGCCAGGGACAGCCTTACAATCATGAAACCTACA
Organism: Paguma larvata; assembly: GCA_030068075.1. NCBI lineage: Eukaryota > Metazoa > Chordata > Mammalia > Carnivora > Viverridae > Paguma > Paguma larvata. Next base: position 21,689,027 of record CM057839.1, on the reverse strand, counting down.
GATAATACAGTGACTGTAAGCCCATATTTTTCAATATTAACACTGAATGTAAATGGACTAAATGCGCCAATCAAAAGACACAGGATAACAGAATGGATTAAAAAACAAGACCCATCTATTGCTGTCTTCAAGAAACTCATCTTAAACCTGAAGACACCTTCAGATTGAAAGTGAGGGGATGGAAAACTATCTACCATGCTACTGGAAGGCAGAAGAAAGCCGGAGTAGCCACACTCATATCAGACAAATTAGACTTTAAAATGAACGATGTAATAAGAGATGAAGAAGGACATTATATAATAGTCTCAGGGACCATCCAGCAGGAAGAGCTAACAATTGTAAATATCTACACACCGAATTCGGGGGCACCCAAATTTGTAAAACAACTAATTACAAACATTAGCAACCTCATCGATAAAAATGTCCTAATAGTAGGGGATCTCAACACTCCACTCTCAGCATTGGATAGATCCACAAATCAGAAAATCTCCACAGAAACAATAGCCCTGAATGACACATTAGAACAGACATCTTTAGGGTCCTTCATCCAGAAGCAAAGGAATTTACGTTCTTCTCAACTGCACACAGTACATTTTCCAAGATAGATCACATTCTGGGGCACAGGGAAGCTCTGAATAAATATAAAAGAATTGAGATCATACCGTGTACACTGTCAGACCACAATGCTTTGAAACTTGAAATCAACCACAGGAGAAAGCCTGGAAAATATCCAAGAACATGGCGGCTAAGAAATAACCTACTAAAAGATGACTGGGTCAACCAAGCCATCAGAGAAGAAATTAAAAAATACATGGAAACAAATGAAAATGAAAATACAACAATCCAAACGCTCTGGGACGCAGCAAAAGCAGTCCTGAGAGGGAAATATATTGCAATCCAGGCCCATCTCAAGAAACAAGAAAAATCAATAACACAAATTCTAACAGCACGCCTAAAGGAACTAGAAGCAGAACAAATAAAACAACCCAAGCCCAGCAGAAAGAGAGAAATAACTAAGATCAGAGCACAAATTAACCATATGGAGACAGAAAAGGTAGTGGAACAGATCAATGAAACCAAAAGCTGGTTCTTTGAAAAAATAAACAAAATAGACAAACCTCTAGCCAGGCTTCTCAAAAAGAAAAGAGAGAGAACTCAAATAGATAAAATCGTGAATGATAAGGGAGAAATTACAACCAATCCCTCAGAGATACAAACAATCATCAGAGAATACTATGAAAAATTATATGCCACCAAACTTGGCAATCTGGAAGAAATGGACAGCTTCCTAAAGAGCCACACGCTACCAAAACTCAAACGGGAAGAAATAGAAAAATTGAACAGACCCATAACTAGTGAAGAAATAGAATCAGTTATCAAAAATCTCCCAGCAAATAAAAGCCCTGGACCAGACGGCTTTCCTGCGGAATTTTACCAGACATTTAAAACAGAGTTAATTCCTATCCTCCTCAAGCTGTTCCAAAAAATTGAAACGGAAGGAAAACTCCCTGACTCATTCTATGAAGCCAGCATCACTTTGATTCCCAAACCAGATAGAGATCCAGCAAAGAAGGAGAATTACAGGCCAATATCCCTGATGAATATGGATGCAAAAATTTTCAATAAGATACTAGCAAATAGAATCCAACAACACATAAAGAGAATTATCCACCATGATCAAGTAGGATTCATCCCTGGGTTGCAGGGCTGGTTCAATATTCGCAAATCAATCAACGTGATACATCACATCAACAAAAGAAAAGATAAGAACCATATGATCCTGTCAATAGATGCAGAAAAAGCATTTGACAAAATACAGAACCCGTTCTTAATAAAAACTCTCGAGAAAGTCGGGATAGAAGGAACATACTTAAACATCATAAAAGCCATATATGAAAAGCCCACAGCTAATATCATCCTCAATGGGGAAAAACTGAAAGCCTTCCCCCTGAGATCAGGAACACGACAGGGGTGTCCACTCTCGCCACTGCTATTTAACATAGTGTTGGAAGTCTTAGCATCAGCAATCAGACAACAAAACAAAATAAAAGGCATCAAGATTGGCAAGGAGGAAGTCAAACTTTCACTTTTTGCAGATGACATGATACTTTACATGGAAAACCCGACGGAATCTACCAAAAGCCTACTAGAACTGATCCGTGATTTCAGCAAAGTTGCAGGATACAAAATCAATGTACAGAAATCGGTGGCATTTCTATACACCAACAATGAAGCAGCAGAAAGAGAAATAAAGAAGCTAATCCCTTTCACAATTGCACCAAAAACCATAAAATACCTAGGAATAAACCTAACCAAAGAGGTGAAAGACCTCTACGCTGAAAACTATAAAAAACTTATGAAGGAAATTGAGGAAGACACAAGGAAATGGAAAAACATCCCATGCTCATGGATTGGAAGAATAAATATCGTTAAAATGGCAATACTACCCAAAGCAATCTACACATTCAATGCAATCCCAATCAAAATTGCACCAGCATTCTTCTCAAAGCTAGAGCAAACAATCCTAAAATTTGTATGGAACCACAAAAGACCTCGAATAGCCAAAATAATACTGAAGAATAAAACCAAGGCGGGAGGCATCACAATCCCAGACTTTAACCTCTACTACAGAGCGGTGGTCATCAAGACTGTATGGTATTGGCACAAAAACAGACACATAGACCAATGGAATAGAATAGAAAACTCAGAAATGGACCCGCAAGTATATGGCCAACTAATCTTTGATAAAGCGGGAAAATGTATCCAATGGAAAAAAGACAGCCTCTTCAATAAATGGTGCTGGGAGAATTGGACAGCAACTTGCAAAAGAATGAAACTAGACCACTTTCTTACACCACTCACAAAAATAAACTCTAAATGGATAAAAGATCTGAATGTGAGACAGGAAACCGTCAAAATCCTAGAGGAAAAATCAGGGAAAAGCCTCTTTGACCTAAGACGCACCAATTTCTTACTTGACACGTCTCCAAAGGCAAGGGAATTAAAAGCAAAGATGAACTATTGGGACTTCATCAAGATAAAAAGCTTCTGCACAGCAAAAGAAACAACCAACAAAACGAATAGGCAACCAACGGAATGGGAAAAGATCATCGCAAATGACATATCGGATAAAGGACTAATATCTAAAATCTATAAAGAACTTACCAAACTCCACACCCGAAAAACAAACAACCCAGTGAAGAAATGGGCGGAAGATATGAATAGACACTTCTCCAAAGAGGACATTCAGATGGCAAATAGACACTTGAAACGATGTTCAATGTCACTCATTATCAGGGAAATACAAATCAAAACCACACTGCGATACCACCTCACACCTGTCAGAGTGGCTAAAATAAACAAATCAGGAAACTATAGATGCTGGCGAGGATGTGGAGAAGTAGGCACCCTCCTACATTGTTGGTGGGAATGCAAACTGGTGCAGCCACTCTGGAAAACGGTGTGGAGGTTCCTCAAAAAAATGAAAATAGAGCTACCCTATGATCCAGCTATAGCCCTGCTAGGAATCTACCCAAGAGACACAGGATTGCTGATGCATAGGAGCACGTGTACCCCAATGTTCATAGCAGCACTTTCGACAATAGCCAAAACATGGAAAGAAACTAAGTGCCCATCAACTGACGAGTGGATAAAGAAGATGTGGTACATATATACAATGGACTACTACATGGCAATGAGAAAAAATGAAATCTGGCCATGCGTAGCAACATGGATGGAACTGGAGGGTATTATGTTAAGTGAAATAAGTCAGTCAGAAAAAGACAGATACCATATGTTTCCACGAATAGGTGGACTTGGTGAGACTAAGCAAAAACCAGGGGGAGGGGAAGAGGGGAAAGAAAAAAAAGACACAGAGAGGGAGGGAGATAAAACATAAGAGACTCTCAAAGACTAAGAACAAACTGAGGGTGAGGGAGATGGGGGGGGGGGAGAGGGGGTGATGGGCATCAAAAAAGGGCACATGTTGGGATGAACACTGGGTGTTTTATGTAAACCAATTTGAAAATAAACTATTTTAAATAAAAAAAAATGCAACGATGAAAGAATCCCACTGATACAAATCATGTGATTTCCCCTTATTCTTCCTTTCCCTCCATCTCTCCATGCTTGAACATCATTCTGAAGGGGTTTGGACACCCCCTACTGGAATGTGCCACTTTGGCATATGGATTATTTGGAGCAGAAGGCTCAAAAGAAACTTTTGTCCTCTCTGAATCACAGAGAAGAGTCTAAATAATAAGGAATATTAAAAGGGATAAAATTTGTCTGAATATGTGTAATCATTTTTACATTTGTGTAGTAGGCCAAACATCTAATTACCAAATACCCGCTCTTCTTATCAACCTATGAAGTGCATCCCTTTCCTCTGAATTTTGCCTGAATGTCCCTGTGGCTTCCCCATATGTGCACCTATCAAATTTTATTTTCTCCTGTTAATCTGTCTTATGTCAGTTTGATTCTTAGTCCAGCCAAGAGGACCTTTGAGGGGATAGGAATTCTTCTTCCTTGAGAGTTCTAATTTTCTTTGATTCTTCACCACTACCACTTTATACCAACCGCTCCTCAAACTCCAATTTTAATTACTAAATTAACTGTAAACTTTTTTCCATTAAATGTGGGAAGGCATATATAAAGGAAAAAGAAAGCAAATGTTTTCCTTTGATAAGAAATCTTAGAGACTGCATTTAAGATATTGTTTCAACTGAACTCTAAACTTGGTGACAGGTTAAAATCCTTTTTAGGCATTATAGGGGAGGAAAAGTAATTTTCCCTCTACTGTTCTTGGTTGAGACTGAGAATAATAAGATATAGAATAACAAAAGAAAACAAAGAGAAGTTCGTCAACATATATGTGTATACCTCCAGTAATACACAGGAGATACCCAGAAAATGAAGTAATTTCCCAAATCTGCCCAACCCATCACCTTAAATACCATCTCGAGGTAAGGACAAAAGATTCTGAGTAGAGGCAAGAGCCAAATCTTCAGGCAAAGCACAGTAAAAAAGGATAAGGTTGTTGTGTACGTTTAAGTCATTGCCTTACCCATCGGAAAGAGTTTCTAGAGATTTAGGCATCCTCCTCTTCTTAGTCCAGAGAGAACTACAAATGGAGATTTCCCCTCTAAAGGTAAATGTCCCTTACAAAAGGGTACTTCTTGATTTTCAGTTTCTCCTGTGTTTGCTATATCTTAAAAACAACCACTATAGTAAAATTGTTATGCCAAAGAGACATATTTTAGGTGGAAAATTCCACTCCCCTTCAGGACAATATGCTAAAATTTATTGTATGTCATCAGGTGATTTAAATCATCAAGCAATTTAAATTGATCAGTGATATAATTAGATGCATATTTCACAGGATTTGGGGTCTATTTCACATTTTAACACTCACAAAATTTATTTCTATTTTGAAACAATAACAATTAATATATATGACCCTAAATTGGAGAAAAATTACTGAAAGATTATTTTTTCCTTTTGGTTAAGATAAGAACTGTCAATAATGGTAACTGAATTCATTTACAATAGATCAAGGAAAAAGTGTCAAAAAAGCCACAACAGATCAATCCACATATTTACATTGACTTTGATAAAGATTATATGTAATAAAAATCTATTACTTCTGATAAAACAGTTAATTTCATAAAGAACAATAGAAGCTAAATGTTTGGGCAGACAATTAGCTAAATTCCCAGGCAAGCAAAATGAGAATAGTTTTTTTATTAATGGAAGAAATTTTGGTTTACTAAGAGATTATTATTACAAATTAGACTTCCTAGCAGAGAATTGTTGTTAAACTTTAAGATGTACAATTTGTATGTAAATACACTTGAAGTTTTAATAGCACATATACCTTAAAAGTATTCGCAAGTGAAATACAGTTTCCTTTGTGGTGTTCTATCTCCTTCACTATGTCTTACTTTACGTGTTTTATGAGACAGAGTTTTGCATACAGTGTTATCAAATGAGAATAGATATATACGGCCATAGTTTCAAAAAGAGCAAATAATCTAAAAAATATACTCTTTCCTACTTCCAAAAGAAACAAGTTAACATGAATATTAACTTATAAAGATACAGGGAGACTTTATTTCTAAAGTTTTTTAACCGTTTTTTTCTAGACCCTGACACCCTGTTTTATGGTTCATGGACCAGCAGTATGGGCTTCCTCTGAGGGCAAGAGGAATTACAGACCCTAAAGCCACACTCCAGACTTACTGAGTTAGCACCTGCAAGCCATGCATATGTATATTACGGTTTAGAAGCATCTTTCTGGAGAATTCTAACATATTTAAACCTCTATTTCTTGTTCCATCAATTTTGGTCAGGATCTCAACTCTACCATATTCAAGATGAGGAGATACTTGACACAACCTTCTGTAACTAACCAACTATTTTATTGTTTGTAGCTTGGTCAAGGTGAAAAATCATTCTCAATGGGTTATCTTCTATAATTAATCTATGGGTTATCTGAAAAGCCTAGCAATGGAAAAGTTTCATTATACTTCTGGAGGGATGTAGAATAGCCTCTGACTATAAATCAGAGCAAAATACAGCGTTTCTGGGAATTTTACATACATGAGTCATTAAAATTCATTTTTAGGTTTAAGCAAATTTGATTCTTTCTTTCTGTGAATTAAAAATAAGGAAACCATACAATTTATCATTCAAATTGGTACATGGATTAAGAGTGAAAAGGTTAAGAACATAGCCTATCTTAGACACCTGGGACAACAGGCATAAACCAGGATTGTCCTGGACAGACTGAGACATATGGTCATTTTTCATTTAATCAAAAGTCTTAACTAAGAAATATCATTTATGCTACATAATTTCAATCATAGATAAGCTGAACGAGTCTTTAACTGTTATTCTAGATGTTAGTGACAACTATGATCTTTCCGATATTATTTACTATAAGCATCCATATAACTATAGCATGTGTGACGGGAGTATTTATTTTGAGAATTGAAAATAATGAATTACAGAAGTGAAAATTACTTCTATATAATATATGTCATATTACATATATGTGTATATATGTACTGTATATCTGGAGAAAAAACCTCAAAATTGTTTCTATAAATCCCTTCAAAATGTCTAAAGTGAATTATAAAAAAAGTAATTTAAATTAAAAATAATCACACTTCTATAGAGAGAAAGATCTGTTAAAATATGGAACGCAAGAAATGAACATAACTAAAGCCATAACTCATTTCTCTTCTAATCTCTCTCAAAATACCTATGAAGAACAGAAATAAATATAAAGTATGGTAACATCAACAGTGAAGGAAGATATAAATATAAGCAATTTACAGATTCTGGAAGTAATTTTCACTAATTATAAAGTCAGTGGAGCCAGAAGTAAAAACACTTACACTTGATCTAACAAATAAAATTAAGTTCATAGACAAAGAAAACACATCGGTGGTTGCCAGAGATGGAGCAGGGTGGACAACATGGGCGAAGGTGGTTAAAAGGTAGAAACTTTAGTTATGAAATAAATAAGTCACAGGGGTGTAATGTATATCACAGTGATTATATTAATAATACTGTATTGTATTTTTAGAAGTTGCTAAGAAAATAGATCCTAAAAGTCTCCATCACAAGAAAAAAAGATATTTGTGTCACTATTTTTAGTGATAGATGTTAGCCAGACTTTTTGGGTTAAACTTTATGTATATACACACATCAAATCATGATTTTGTACCCTTGAAACTAATATAATGCTGTATGTCAATTATATCTCAATAAAATAAAATAAGCTTATTATGAAGAAATCCATGTATACCACCAAGCCACAGTTTTTTCATTGATAAATTCATTGGAGTTGGATTCCCTCATTTTAGATTTACTTCTTTCTCTGTCCCTACTTTTGTAAATCATTTAATTTTAAACACTAATAGTCTTCTAACTCTCAAAAGCAAAAGAAATACCCAGCATGAGTTTTTCAATTTTTAACACTTTTTTTTGTCTTCCTGAAAAATCCTACCCATTGCTATATTTGAAAGAGAGCTGTGTATGCTAACATCTCCAAATTATTGACCTGAATTCCAGCCTAAAATCATGACATGCCATGTCTTTTCAACTCTTTAATTTATACTATAGTTATATGTTTCACAAGTACTTGAAATTAAGATGTCAAAAATGAATGTCAGTATCTTTAACCCAACACTTCTTTGTTCTAAATTACCTTTCGGTCAATTAATTGGGTTTTATTCATTTAGTAAGCTATCCAATCATTAATTTAAGAAATATAAAATATTAAGGATTTCTAAGTATCAGATGCTGTTAGAATTCAAAAAATATGGCATAATAAAATAGATACTTTCACCGCCTTCATGAAATATATATTGTACTGGAGTAGAAAGACATCAAACTATTCACACAAGTAAATGTAAAATTGCAATGCTGTTTACTGCCATGAAGTACAGGTACTTGAATTTATGTTCATATATAATAAAGGAGACTTGACCTAGTCTTGAGAGTTAAAGAGAAGCTTCTCTGATAAATTGTTTTCACAAGGTAGAGTGTATCTTGGTGGGAAGAAGAATAGTGCAGACAAAGGAAACAGCAGGCAAATATACTGCGGCAGCTAAAAGATGATAATAATTTTAAAAATTTGGTGGTAGACAGAATTTAAATATGGCCACGTATTACTTTGCTAGGACTGCTGTAAGAAAGTTCCACAGCTCAGGTAGCTTAAACAGCAGAAATTAATTTTCTCACAGTTGCAGACACTAGAAGTCTGAAGTCAAAGTTTTGGCAGGGGCAATTTCTTCTGCGGGCTACAAAAGGAGGGCGTGTCCCAGGCTTCTGTCCTTGACTTAGAGGTGGCCATCTTCATGTTCATATGGTTTTCTCCTTGTATGCATGTCTGTATCCAAATGTCCCCCATTTAAAAGAACTTTAATCATATTGGATTTGGGCCCCACCCTCCTTTTGGTACAGCCTACCATTTAATTTGGTTGTATAAGCCCGCTATAGTCTTTACAGAAATAATTGTTACCACAACCCTTTTTCATTATCTTTCTTCCTTTTTTTTTTTTTTTTTTTTTTTGACTGAACCAGAATTGCTTCTCAGGTGTATGTTGATATGTCATGTTTATAAGTCTCTAAACACACCATAGTCTCTTCCTAGAATGTACTTTCTTACTTTAGCACCTAATAAGGGTGTCCATCAATCTTTCAGAATTTAATTGCTACCGTATTTTCTGTGACATCTTTATTGCTTTCTCTCACAGCCAAATATATTCTTATCCAGGTTCCGACTACACCATGGGGCTTCTCTCTCTAGTCTTCGTCCTATATGGTATTACTAAGTGTTGTCAATAATTCTTCATTACACATCTGTGTTCCATACCTGACTGCTGTGTCTTTAAAGTCAGGACATTTGTATTACTTAAATGTATATAGCTCCCCTGGCCTTATATTAGGAAACAAGCAATATGAATAAACTGAAAACAGGCATTTCAAAAACAGATCGCGTAATTACTGCATATTCAGAACTAAACGTTAAATGATGTTGTATGCAACCTGGACATTTTTCTTAAGATAAGTGAGACATGTTTGATGATTGATTTTACACAAATCCCACCAATCTGTTCCATTGTAAGAGGAGATAGAGAAATTCTCTCACTCATCAGAAAACAAAACAAAGCAAAATTGGGTCTAGGAAGCAACATATTTAGTTTGTAGTAATTGCTTCCAAATCTTTTCTATATTTTTTTCCTAACGACCCTCCACATACCTCTGATCTTCTTTGGCACATCTCCAGTTTTCATGTTCTTTTTTAATTTTTCATATTATTTTTTAAAAATATGTATGAAAGTATGAAAGACACTCTTCCTCAAAATTTGTCCATTGCTCACTGCTCACTCTCTTAAAAATACTTTTGGGTAAAATATTTTAGAGTAACATGTGTGCTGTAGTACATAAATGGAATTAACCATCACTATCATAATGAGCATAATCGACTTGTGATGATTGTTTCCATGTTGGTCTTTGTGACATACCATGCACTCCACTTAATAAAACTATCTAAAAATAATTTTAAGATATTTTCTAATTTTCTTTTTTTTTTTTTTTTAGTGTATATTCATTTTTGAGAGATAGAGAGACAAAGCACTAGTGGAGGAGGGACAGAGAGGGAAAGAGACACAGAATCTGAAACGGGATCCAGGCTCTGAGCTGTCAACACAGAGCCCACTGCAGGGCTTGAACTCACAGACTGCAAGATCATGACCTGAGCTGAAGTCAAATGCTTTAACCAACTGAGCCACCCAGCCACTCCTCTAATTTTCTTTAAATTGTGAAAAGAAACTCTTCAGCAAAACATTGTGCAGCTTATCACCGCAGGAGCAAATGAATCTTAAAAGTGAACTTAACATATGAGAAGGTATTTTTATATTAACTTTGTTTAAGATAATTGCATGTAGTTTACATTATGATTTTCACTATATTATATTTAGGTTTTAAATGTCTGGCTTCAATGACATCTGTGATTTAACCATCAAAATGCATTTTCATGTTTATAAATTTATATTATGTCTCTGGTTATTCTGGTGATGATACACTTAGTAAATTAGAATAAGTAAACAAAACTGTTTAATCTTCATTCTGCCATTCTTTTATCATGAGTCCGTGTAAAAAATATGATTATTTCTGTCCTCTTTTCATCTTGAGGTTTTCTGATGTCTTTGTCTTGCTCAAGCTCGGCTGCCTGCAGTCTGCCTGTCATTTACCGGCCCGGTCACTTGGCTAATGATGTTTCACAGGCGTTTCCCTTGGTGTCACATAGTCTGAGGTGGCATACTACAGCTTCTGCCAGCCAGTCCGGCAGGTCACGTCCTGCTGTTATCCAACCTTTGCAAATACTCAGGCTTGTAGAATCGCATAGGAACAAACAATGCTGACAGACTGGCAGTGTCCCAAGTCCTGTTGGTAAAAAGCCTGTCTTGCCATTTGGTCTCTCTCTTAGGGCTGACAGGAGTTCCAAATCATCCCACACTTTTTGGCCCCCGATCTACTATCCTGCTTCATAGAAACCTTCCTTGAAGAGCGTTTCTTTAAACAATAGTGGTAGTTGTATGTCAGTGTATGTCAGTGTATGTCAGTGTATGTCTTGACACTTTTGCACCATATTCTGTGTGTGGTGCACATGTGTGTAATAGATAGACATCCTATATGGAAGTGGGCATTCAGCTACTCAGCTTCCCAAAGTCTGAGGCTAAATCTATATACCCTGTATGTATGTATAAAAACTACACACACACACACACACACACACACACACACACACACACACACATATACATACTCTCTCATAGAGCAAAAATTATAACTACGTTTACATATTATGTATATGTAAATACACACACAACTTTTTTGTGAATCATTTGAGAATATGTATCAGACACATACCTTTTAGTCCAAATATTTCAGTGTGTTTTTTTTAGAACAAAATACTCACATAAGCACAGTACAGTTATCGAATTTAGCAAAGTTAAAATGTATTCGATGCTGTTTACATAATTAAGTAGTTACTTAATTCTTTCAATTGTCCAGTGATTTTTTCCAAGCACTTGCTCCTCTCAACCCCAGAGTAGTTCGGGACTGTACAACATATTTAGTATTTGTGTCCCTTTAATCTCATTCAGTCTGGAATGGTTCTTTCACATTTTTTTTTATGATATGGACAATTTGTGAATAATATAGAAGACAGACAGCCCAACTGGTTTTTATTTGGTAGAATATTGCTAAACTTTGTAGTTATTTTTTGTTTGTTTGTTTGTTTTTTCCGGATGCCTTCTCAAGATTAGATTCATTTGTACTTTTTTTTTTTTTTTTTTTGCAAAAGCGATATTGTGTTTAACTGTAATATACCTAATAATCGAGGATGTTTAACATATTCCCTCTAGGGGTGTCTGGGTCTGGGTGATTCAGTCAGTTAAGCCTCTAACTCTTGATTTCAGTTCAGGCCATGATCTCATGATCATGAGATAGAGCCCCATGTTGGACTCTGCACCAAACGTGTAGCCTCCTTGGGATTCTCTCTCTCTCTCTCTCTCTCTCTCTCTTCTCTCTCTTTGCCCCTTCCCCACTCACACTCACTCTCTATCAAAATAAATAAATATATATTAAAATATTCTCTCGGGGCGCCTGGGTGGCTCAGTCGGTTAAGCGGCCGACTTCGGCTCAGGTCATGATCTCGCGGTCTGTGAGTTCGAGCCCCGCGTCGGGCTCTGTGCTGATGGCTCAGAGCCTGGAGCCTGTTTCAGATTCTGTGTCTGCCTCTCTCTGCCCTTCCCCTGCTCATGCTCTGTCTCTCTATCTCTCAAAAATAAATAAATGTTAAAAAAATAAATAAATAAATAAAATATTCTCTCTAGAAATTTTAACTCATTATCCACTAAATCTTTTAGATTTATACCCAGAAGTGATTTCTGGATCATATGATAGTTCTATTTTTATTTTATTTTTTTGAGGAGTCACCATATTGTTTTCCATAGTGGCTGCATTATTTTATATCCCCGCCAAGATCATACAATGGTTCTAATTTCTCTGTATTCTCAGTAACACTTGTCACTTTAAAAATAATAATAACAACTATTATGACAAGTGTAAAGTGATATTTCATTGTGGTTTTGATTTTCATTTCCTTAATATTAGGCACTTCTTATCTACATGTTGGCCATTTGTATGTCTTTGTAGAAATGTATATTCAAGTCTTTTGCCCATTTTGTAATCGGGTTAGTTATTACTTGTTTTTTTTTTGTCTTGTTTTGTTTTTGTTTTTGATTTTTTTGGTATTAAGTTGTATGAGTTCCTTATATTTTTTGGATACTAACCTAATATCACATATACAGCTTGCAAATACTTTCTCTTGTTTTGTAGGTTACCTTTTTATTCTGTTGATTGTTTCTTTTGCTGTGCAAAAGGTTTGTTACCATTGGAGAATTGAGTATTGGCACCAAGTAGCAATTTAGATTATCACCTTTGGTCACAAGCACTGAAATGTCTAATGAAAAACTAGTTTTGGCAGACTGAGTGGCTACCGTGTCAGATGCTTATGGAGGTCATTTATGGTGGGAGTCATGTCAGATGGGTTTTAATGTTTTAACTGCACTAGAGATATTTTACAAATAAGTGACAAAAAAGAGGTTTTAATTCTTGCCTAAAAGTCAGGAAGATAGGGAGTTTCTATGAATACTTAAAAAACTATGATTTCATTAATTACTACCACTTGTAGACTGAGTTACAACTTAGATTATATTTGCAGCTCACAAATTCACTAATTGAAATATACGGCATTTTTTCCCCTTTGGGAAAGTGTGGGATTCTGAAAGTAGAATTGTAATATTTGAAATTATTCTGTTGACTCTACCTATATTTAGACTCCAAAAACTCATTAAGCCTTCTAGACCGTTGGATTAGTTCGATCTTCCCCTGTCTGATGAAATTGTCCCTTCCTTGCCTGAAGAGCCTATAATGATATTGTCAGAAGTAGTTTCCCTGAAAAGAGACAGCAATTCTCTTTATATTCCATGCCTGTCACCCTCATTGCCTCCAGACATATAATTAGCATCAGATCTTTACCTGTTTCTAGAGTCATTTGCAAAACAGAAGGCCTATGTAGCAATAATAATAATAAACAATAAATAGTAATTGCAAAATTGTGCAAATATATTTTGGTTAAGGCTCAGGGATTAAATGTGGAGAATATTTTTAGGACATTAAAATCAGTGATGGAAGCATAGACTTTTACTTCAGTTGGAATTTATCAGCATGGTTAAACTTGTCAGATATTGTGAATTCAAGTAAGACTTGAGTACCTTGAATTGGCTTGATTTTCTTTTTAAGCTCAATAAAACCTTTACTTAAAGATCATATATATTGAATGATCTTGCAATATCCAAAATCTATGATGTGAAGAAGAAAGAAAGAACCTAAAATCAGTAAAGTCAACATCAACTCAAAGGCCCCCAACCGTGTTATCTGATAGGGTCATTAGAAAACTTCCTTCAGCACAACACTGAGAAACACACACTAGTAACTCTCCTTTAGAAAGAGGGGATAAAAGAAAACCAAATACCTGATGTAAGTTTTCATCTATGTTGCATTTTTAAGATAAAAAGTAAAACAAAAATCTAGATAGAGTGGTAGTTTCACTGATATACTTACTAAATATAATCTAATAAGTAAATGTATGAAAGGAAGTATTGATAGAAGTCAATGATGAGAGTATGTGAAGATCCAATGATTATGATTCATTAAGAGAAGAAAGGAAATAAATAGATTTATAAGGAAAGCAAAACCATCATTAAAAAGTGCAGACTTGGATGTTCTGTATGGTCTAGAAATGAACGTGGATGACTCTGTGATTAAAACAAAATTTCTGATAACAATAGGACCATTGAATCTCAGGGCAACTTAAGCCCAAAACTTGTATTTAACCACCAGCAGCAAGATGTACATTGTTATTATAGTAGACAGAAGGTAAGTACTTATAGTCAGGATATTTTCACAAAGGAATCATTAGAGGTTGCTAAATGATATAAGAAATTTGAGTATGAAGAACTTGGATACCATATTAAATCACTAGTTGTTTGTGTAATCAAAAACAAATTCTATTTATGGGAAGGCCTGAATTGAATCACCATGATCAAAAGTGATGTCCCCTCAATCAATTCCTATGCCTATATTAAAACAGAGATTTAAAATCAAATAATCAAAGGAAGAAGGGTAATCTTTGAAAGGACTGTTACCATCACAAGAACATTAGTATCTTCATAATCATTTCTTAAAAGGCCTGATACCATTTATTTGATAACTATGCCATCAGAGACAGAAGATTGTTCATAATATTGGAATAAGAGGACTTTGACTTTGAGATAATTCTAGTCACTACTGTCCAAACCAATGTGGTCCCATGTTCAGTATAAGGTTTATAGAAATCACAAGTAAATGGATTTGGGTGAAAAATTATCCCTATAGATCCAATGATTTCATTTAGTGTTTGTTTTCTTGGATCCAAAATGTTAGCTTGAATAGACATACTTAAGAAACTGGTTGTCAAAGATACAAATCCTCTAGTTTTCGTGGGTTACAGACATACCACTCTCCATTCCCACGGTTGAAGCAACTCAACTCCTCTTGATATTCAGATCAATTACCTCAGTTTGTACAATAATATCTTTATTTTTCTGCTAATTTCCTGTTAAAATGAGTCCCAAATGGCACAGTGTAGGTCCCTATGTCAGGTTCAATGTCTAATTCAGATTCCAAGATCCCTTTATTTGAGCATACCACAGTGTTCTGAATATGGGAAGGAACAAAAATGCCAGGTACACATTAGGTGTTAGCTTTAAGGTGACCATGTATCCTCGTTTGTCTGGGACCATCCATCCTTCTTCATATAGATTGTCCCAGCAAACTACCCAATTTAACATTTGTGCTGGTTTTTAAAAAAGAATCATTACTATTAATATTAAAATAATTATGATTGAGTTAAATGAGCTTGGTGGGCCTGTACATACTGTAGTCAACACCTGCTATGATCTCATGCAATTTATACTCATCTTTTTCCTATCCTAACCCTTTCTAGATTTTCCCAAGGAGACCAAAGAAACACGTGTTGATCCTATAAAGTAGGTCTATTAAAATTTTTACAAAAGGGATGAGCACTACCTTGACAGAGCCTCTGTAGTGACTCAAAAGCTACAAGTAAGCGAAAGGTACACAGAATGTATGGAGAACTATAGCTAGTCAAGGCGATTTCAGAGCAGAAGTTGGTAAGCAAAGTCTGAGCAGGGATTACCACAGTTTGAAAACTATAGGATTGTTGGATTTCTAGAGGACTTATTTCTGGAATATAGTAGTGTAGGGGTAATCATTATTGCCGTGTCTTATTTTGGAACATTCAGCTCTGTATAAACTGGTATTAAAACAACTTGAGCTTGGAAACTTCACACTGCACATGATAGTTTGATATAATTTATCTATTTTGTGAATCATAGATATATTGAAAATTGTGGTTTCATGCTATTTCTTTACACTATGTAATGAAGACCTCTCTTTCAGTGAGAAAAAATCTAGTGACACTAATGTCAGTCAATGAATATAATTTCAAATACTATATAAATTTAGTTATTTTATTGTGTCTTTTCATGTTCAAAATTTTGCATTTAATAAAATAAATTATATGTAATCCTATTTGCAATGAGACTATTCCTATCTGCTTTCTTGTTCTCAGAGCCATGTATTCAAACAATACAAGATATGGATGGTTTGTACTACATAATACAACTTACTCTGTGAGGCACCACCCCAAACTTGTGTGATGTCGTTTTCCAAATAGTATCATTACTAAAGCTCTAAAGGGATATTCCACAGTTTTATAAAGCCAACCTCATGTGGATACTGTAGAGCATATTGAGAATATGAATGTTGGGAACATTAGTACATAACCATAATTATTTTATGAACAAAATTTCCTAGTTCAGAAGTCATTTTGTATGGCA
Source organism: Paguma larvata (assembly GCA_030068075.1). Classification (NCBI taxonomy): domain Eukaryota; kingdom Metazoa; phylum Chordata; class Mammalia; order Carnivora; family Viverridae; genus Paguma; species Paguma larvata. Next base: position 21,672,483 of record CM057839.1, on the reverse strand, counting down.
TAGCATATTAATTTCAATTAAAATAAAGACAATAGAATCTTCACAAAATTAAAAAAAGGTGCTGAATGTTTAACATTCAAAATGAGTTGGGGTGCCTGGGTGTCTCAGTTGGTTAAGCATCTAGCTCTTGATTTTGGCTCAGGTCACGATCTCATGGTTTGTGAGCTCGAGCCCCACATCAGGCTCTGCACTGATAGCATGGGGCCTGCTTGGGATTCTCTTTCCCTCTCTCCTGCCCCTCCTTCTCTCTCTCTTTCAATAAATAAATAAACTTAAAAAAACCTACAGTTACCAACCTAAGGAAGATGGATTCGGAATGTGGTAATGACAATTCCTTTTATTCTAGATTCCTGGTTGAACTTAGAGACTTTATGGTCTAGTATTACCTATGTTGTACACAACAGAAAATCTGGCCACTTTAGCATTATGGAAATATAAAAGTATAAACTTCATTAGGGTAAATAAATATTTGTTTCGTATCTAGGTTCAAACAACCTTTTTTTTTTATTTTATAATAGTTTATTTTCAAATTGGTTTACATATAACACCCAGTGTTCATCCCAACATGTGCCCTTTTTAATGCCCGTCACCCCCTCTCCCCCCTCCCTAACCCCCCTCACCCTAAGTTTGTTCTTAGTCTTTGAGAGTCTCTTATGTTTTATCTCCCTCCCTCTCTGTGTCTTTTTTTCCTTTCCGCTCTTACCCTCCCCCTGGTTTTTGCTTCAAACAACCTTTGTTACTATGAGCCAGTGATTTCTCATTCTGAAGTTGCCACTGTGAAACCACTTCACTCCTGACTCTCATGCTTTGCTGTTGGATGAGATTTGAGGTGAATGTACCTCCCTAGCAGTAAGCATTTGAATCAAGACTGATAATCAGCATCTCATAATTCCTTGTTTCCACTGACTGGTTCAGGAAAGAGAGCGATACATGTAACTATTATATATATTGATAACGGTGGACTTCACAAAATTTACTAGAAAGCTGAAATTTGTTTCCCTTTCTACTATTCTTTCTTATGTCTTATGACTCCTTTTCTTCCTTCCTAGCCAGTCTAATTTTATAGGTATGTAGGAAAACCATTATTGATACTGTTAACTCACATTCAAGGCACATGTACATGTTGTATTGTATGTATTCTTCTGAGTCTGGACCATTGGTACGGTACCTTAAAGCAATGTCTCTGATCTGAACATAAGGCATTTTGCCAACTTTGATATGAATATACTTATATTTCAGTTCTTGAAAGAAAACGTTGTTCTGATTCTAAATATGACAATTGAGAAGATTAATTTTCTAAGTTCTCATGAGTTGTTAGTTTTCATTTTTCTCATTTCTTGAAAAAATTCTGGAAAATTTTTTAAAAAGATGAATCAACACATCCTTGTCTAGACTATCATGAATTTTTTTTATTATTGAAGTTTAGTAGAAATCTGGTATTTTATCTATGTATTTATTTTAGTTTTTTTTTTCCAGTCATCTCAATTTTTTTAAATAATTTGTTGTCAAATTGGTTTCCATACAATACCCAGTGCTCATCTCAACAAGTACCCTGCTCTGTGCCCATTACCCACTCTCCCCCCACACACCCCCTTCTCCGCTGAGTTTGTTCTTAAACTTTGAGAGTCTCTGATGTTATGTCTTCCTCTCTCTCTGTGGCTTTTTTTCCCTTCCCCTCTCCCCCTCCCCTCTGGTTTTCTGTTAGGTCTAACAAAGCTCGCCTATGTATGGAAACATGTGGTATCTGTCTTTCTCTGCCTGACTTATTTCACTCAGCATAAAACACTCCAGTTGCATCCATGTTGCCACACATAGCCAGATTTCATTCTTTCTCGCTGTGTAGTATTCCATTGCATATTATCTATTTATTTTAATAAGTGTTAGCATGGTCATTTTTATAGCTTTACCATATTTGTCTTTCCCTATTTTTATAGTTTAGTTTCCATCCTAAATCCTTTCCCTCTTATTTATTGCTTATATTATAGAAATATAAATCTATTTATACAGGTTGTACAATATTTTTAAAAAAATAGTTCTACTCAATGTCTATGGCATATTATTATCTATTATCTTATATTTTTCTTTTGTCTTGCTATTATTTCCTATTTTCTGTTATATTCAAAATTGGGATTTTTTTGTATTTTCTTAAATGTTTATTTATTTTTGAGATAGAGAGGACTTGTGGAGAGGGGCATAAAGAGAGGGGGACAGAGGATCTGGAGCAGGCTCCGTGCTAACAGCAGTGAGTCTGATGCAGGGCTCGAACTCATGAACTGTGAGATCATGACCTGAGTCGAAGTCAGATGCTCGACCAACTGAGCCACCCAGGCACCCCTGTTATCTTCTACTTTGAAGATTATGAGTACAATGAATGACATTCATGTATGAGTGTAAATATTACCCATATCATTATTTTATTATTTGTTTATTAATTGATTACAGTCCAGTCTCCATTATTCCATTCTTTGTCTCTTTGGATGCTGGTCACTTTCTCTTAGAAGATATAAAGTCGAAGTCAATTTGGTTGATGCATTTTGTTCCTGTATCAGTTTCTAGTGTCAAAAAAAATACTGATGTATTGGCCTAAGATGGGATTTGTACGTTCTTTGACTACCTAAACTGTGTAAACTCTATATATATCATGTAAATTAGAAGTTATGATATAAAATATGCCCTGGAAATAGCATTCTTTCTGTCTCTATAAATGCTCTATGTAGCACATTTTAAACTAGAATCTGTGATTCTGCCACATGGCAATTTGGAATGTAGAAAATAAAGAGACTAATTGGGGAAACATTCCTGATCGGACAAAATGAAGAAATTGTGCAGAGAATGAACACCATAACAGTTGTCAGTTCAGTAATGTCTTTACATCTCTGAAGTATTGATATGACGTGGATTAAAAATTCATGGGATGCCTGGGTGGCTCAGTCGGTTAAGTGTCTGACTTCGGCTTAGATCGTGATCTTGTGGTCCAGAAGGTCGAGCTCTGCATTGAGCTCTGTGCTGACAGGTCAGCACCTGGAGCCTGCTCTGGAGTCTGTATCTCTCTTTCCTCTTGCCTTTATTCTGCTTGCACTCTGTCTCTCTCTTTCTCAAAAATAAATAAACATATAAAAAAAATTAAAAAAAAAGAATTCATTCTTATGTTTCCTGCAATGCTGCTTGTTGGGTCAGTGTGACCCAACACTATCTACCAATCCAGGTGATTCATTCTGGTAAATAAACATCTCTTCCACATTTGGTAATGAATTGATTACCAGACTTAATTTTCAGTGTTTTGCATGAGCTCACTTGTTTTCATCTTCACATGCATTTTAGTTACCATTTAGGAAAGACTTGCATTAGAGCTCAAAAGCCAGGTGACATTTTAAAACCAAAATATCACTGATTAAAACAAAAAATAGTGCGGGGTGCCTGGATGGGTAGTCAGTTGAGCATCTAACTCATGATTTCAGATTCGGTCATGATCCCAGGGTCGTGGATTTCAGCCTCTTTTGGGGCTTGTGCTGAGTGTAAAGCCTGCTTAATATTTTCTCTCTCTCTCTGCCCCCCAACTCATGTTCTCTCTTTCTTAAATAAATAAACAAATAAATAAATAAATAAATATAAATAAAATAAAACCAAACAAAAAATAGAACAAACAAAAGAAAACAAAACTTTCTAGTTCAATGTAATTCAGTTCACGTCAATTCAGGTTGACATAAATTATATTCAGTAAGTGTTCTTTGTTCTCCGTAGTCTAACACAACCCAGGTCATGCTTTGATACCAATTTTAACATCATATATATATTTATATTCACACAACCTAACAGGATAGAAAAGAATACCATATAATCAGATACATATTATTTACTTTCTCATTACTACTTTTACTTTTGGAATCTTTTTTCTTTTCTTTCCCTTTCGTTTTCTGGTTTTGTTTGGTTTTGTTTTGTTTTGTTTTGTTGGCAAAATCCATTGTCATTTTCTTTCCCCAAATGCTGTTTCTTAAATGCTTTTTTCTCATAAACTTGCAGAGTAAGCCATTGGCTACTTGACACAATTGTCTAACACAAGCTGTTTAGCATAGGGATAGATATTTAACTCAAAGCAGACACAACAGAGACACTTGTTCCCAGGAGTTAGGAATGAGAACACAAAAGTTACCACTAATAATATGCACTTTAAGAGACAATGCAGGGATGTGACTGTTATCAAGCTGGTAATGAAGCCAATCAGGGAAAAGGAGCAATGGCAACAGACAAGTGGTTTCAGAGAGACAGAAATAAGAGAACAATTTTGGTTCCCGAAATATCACCAGTTCCTTGACTACATCAAAATGCCAGGCTGAACTAGTCAATTTGGGTTCTCTGTGACACTTCTGTAACACATTTTCTATTTGTTTTAAGCTCATCTGAGTGAGTTTGGTTCAGAACCTCATAGAAATGTAGCAATCATATTTCTTTATATTTCCTTTATATAACTTGTAAGCTAAAGAAAAATCTTATTTTGATTCCTCTATATTTCTTATTGGCTTCAATGGCTAATAATTGTTCTTCTCACTCATCTCTCATAATCTCCAATGATGGTCAAATTAGCACTCCCATTATGCAGTGTTGGCTATTTCAAGATGTCACTCTTGTATGCAACGATTTTGTTATAAAATGTTCCGTTTAATTTTCTAAATATTGTAAATCATAGACTATTTCCATCAAAAGAATTTCTGAAATGAAGAAATGGAGCTTCGAAATATAACCTGACCATGAAAAAAATAGAAATCCTTTTATTTAACTTGCTTTCACCTTAGTATCAATATTTATATTGAAATGAAAATTTTCAATGAGTTTTTACAACTTAAGCTACCATGGGAAAAATCAGCAAAATTCTGCTCCATAAATATTTATTTATTTATTTATTATTTATTTATTAGCGTTTTTATTTTATTTTTGAGAGACATAGAGACAGAGAGTGAGCAAGGGAAGGGCAGAGAGAGAGGGAGATACAGAATCTGAAGCAGGCTCCAGGCTCTGAGCCCTCAGCATGGAGCCTGACGTGGGGCTTGAACTCAGACCATGAGATTATGACCTGAGCTGAAGTCCGCCGCCTAACCGACTGAGCCACCCAGGCGCCCCTCCATAAATATTTTTAAGGTGAAAAAGTTAGATCTGATTGCTCCTGTCTGGGGATTATGAAAAAGTTTTCTTTTATATACATCAGGTAATAATAGGAGAAGAGACAACAGGCATGTACGAAGGAAAATGAGAAAATGAAGCAGAATGAAGGTTAAGGGTTGACTGGGATTGCACTGCCTCTACTTCATGCAATTTTTACATATTACATTTTTCCTCTAAAAATGGCATGCATGTTCATTTCTTTCAACCTTAAGCTACCATTTTTACAGTCGAATAAACTTAGCTTTAGGATATATGATTTACTTTATAACGATCACAGAACTGGTTATTAACAGAATGTAGTCTCTTTATCCTTTGTGCAGGGCTTTTTGACTTAGTATTTCCTTTGTAACCTTCAAAAAAGAATCAAATTCTTCTTTCCACATTTTCCTGCTCATACTCTCTCAATCTATCCCTTAGTTTAGGCATTCGTGACATATAGTTCTCAGATAATAGGAAAAACCATAATGTTGGCTTGTGATTCATCATGCAGTATATGCAAATTAAAATATCCTATTATATTTGTATTGTGGTTGTTTTGTTATTAGCACAAAATCAGGAAAATATATCTGTAGCATTTAGCACTATTGAAATGCCAAAAATCATAATAATAGACAAGATAATTATGCATTGCTATATGATACTAGCTGAAAATGTTTAGAATTGCTAGGCACAGAAAACACAGTGGCATAAATATCAAATTTTTCAGTTCCTATAAATCTAGTGCCTTTTTGCAAGTATCAAATCAATGTATTTCTTCTTTCAAATCCACTAATTTATGGTAATCTGTACTGCTGCAGGATTTCTGAATATTTTTGCACATTAAGTGTATTTGGATAAGATGAGTTTTTTGTCATTAAAGTAAGGGTACACTTTTTTCTTTCATAACAATAATAAAATACATTTTTCCCTAGTAAACACAGTTTAAAATATTTCTTAAGAGATTATCCATCAAGAAGGAAATGACTTCAATGTTCAAAAGAAAAAAATAAATCAGCGAAAGCCAGCTCACTTATTCTCATCATTGAAGATAGTCCATAGTATATATGGAAGGAAGTATATCATCTCCTCATTTCAAATGCAATGTTGTTTTGCACTTAATACAGAAGCTATGTAAATTTCCAAAATCTGTGACTCTGGGAGAAAAAGCCAAGCAATAAACCTATGGATTTCCTTGTTGTTAAAATACATGTAATATTTCACTTTTTAGGGTTACTCAGAAGGTCTTCTTTATTCCAAAGATCTCAGCTTAGTTCCTGCTCAGCTAAATGTAAAATTCACAGTTTGGCATTCTCTGGTGGGAATCCTGATTGTGGCAAACAAGAAAAAAATGTACTGAAAGTCTCTTTCTCCACCCCCCACCCCCTCCCACCGGAATTAAAGAATAATACACAAGGAAAAGATCCGCATTGGCTATATAGATATGTGGCTGATAGATAGATAGAGAGATAGATAGATAAACAGACATAAATTGCTATAGTATAGAGACAACTAAAGTCCACACAGTTTTTAAAAGATATTCAAAGTATAAAATAAATGTGTTGTGACCAACTCAAGAGATCTTTACATAGACCTTCTGATGTAGAAAATGATGTTCTTAAGAAACAAACTTCTTCCTTTGAGTTATCTCCAATATCAGTTTGCTATAATACAGTATATAAGTTCTCCATATAGTCACAAAATAGTGTCAAATCACAAGAGGATTTTTATTGCTAGATTATCATTTTCAAATAAACGAATAATTAATGGGAACCCACAATGGCTTCACAGTATGGCAGGCATTATAGAAAGCAAAGAAATACATGATTCAGTCACTATTATTGAGCAGTAATAATGCAGTAACAAAAGAAAAAGAAAAAGAAATATATTCCAAAGAGTCAGGAAGAGTTCTGCTTTCTCCACCCATATGATAAGTGAAGACAAAAGAGACAAAGTCTTTGAAGACTATATTTACACAAAGATTCACCTTCATTTTCTTGCCATGAAACTTTCTGCAAATACGAAGGATAATTGGTCACTAAGGACACTTAAGTTATGATTATCATGATAATTTTAATGAGTTAACATGAGTTTTAAAGGGAACATCTTATTTCAAATTAAATTTCAATTAAAGAGTCTAAAAGAATACAGATCTCATCTTGTGGAGAGTTTTTATTTGTGCCGTTTAATTTTCAAGGAATTTGTATTTTTAGATTATTGTAACATTTTCTGTTTAGTTTAGACTATTACTTAAAACCCTGATTTTTAACTCTGATGTCAACTTGTAGAAACAGATATCTGTTTGCTGGGTATTCTTGCTCAATTACTTTACTGAGTCCTCAGAATTTTCCTCAGGTTGTACCCATTTTATATCTTGCTGATGTAAAGCCATTCAAGAGAATAGTGAGAGATTTAGTGGAAATGAGGGTGGAAGATGAGGCATGGAGAGATGAACTCAGTCAGAATGACCATATCAAGAAAACATGATGTTGAACACTTCACCAAGAAATTCCAAAATGATTCATCCAATTCTCTCAAAATAATTAGCATTTTTTATCTTCTACACAAAGGGAAGGGAGCCTACACTTTAATACAATCAACAGAGAAAGAGTAGAAAAAGTTTTAGGTAACCAAGAGGCACTAGCCTTTTTTCTCCTCATCCTTGTATGAACCCAAATGACCTAGAAGATGAAGAAAGATATGTATGTATGTGCCAAATACAGACAATGTACCCTCCCCTAAAAGCTAAGGAATGGAGAGAAAAAATAAAATAAGAGACCACACTCCCTGCTCATAACAATTCACTGTGCTGGGGGGAAGGGATCATACCTAAATTGAATTTTAGATTAGAGTTTACAAGTAGAACCTACAGAGTTTTTCTGTAATAACCAGAACACCTGAAAATCATATTTTCTAAAATATTGATAAGATCTGCTCTAAGGAAGCAAAAGTACTCATAGCAGAGTGAGAGCGAGTGCAAAAAAAAAAAAAAAAAAAGTATTTTCAATTTTGTTTTTGAATGTTACCTGAAGTTCGGGCTATTTAATAAATTGTTATATAATTATTTCAAAAGAAACTCAGTGAATGATTTTCTGCTCTAAATCTACAAATATTCGAAGTGCTGTGATTTATGTACTTTCTTTGAACTAAGTTTTAAAAATATTCTATTTCTTCATAACTCATTTCTGAAGGTCCCACATAGATGTTTAGTACAAAGAGTATCCACTTACAAGTTGGAAAACCAGTGTTCTAACCATAGCTCTGACAATAAGCAGCTGTGTGGTCTTTGACAAGATTCAACCTCCTTTAGTTTCAATTTCTAGAGCTTAAAAATAAGGATATTTGGTGTAAGGAATGTTCACTGGTAACATTTTTTAATTCAAAAAAAGTCTCTATCTAAGGATACTTGACACTGGAGAAATAAAAAACACTAGATAATTATGAAACTAATGGTCATTGATTTTAAACATACAGTTTTATCAATTTTACGAATATGGTCAGAAAATATAGTTGTCTAGGAATTTATGAAATTTCAAATCGATCACTAAATATTTGTGGGTTAATATATGCATAATGCCTCTGTAGCCGTTGAAAGAAAAAAGATAAATATAAACATAATTCTTCCCATATAAAGAAGAGATCATAACCCCCTAAGCATAACTGAGGAATCCAAAAAATCTATTTTAATTCAATAAAACGGTATAAATCATATCAATAAGCAGTATGAGATTACTTCAAATAGGTTGTACAGCAAAAATAGGTATAAGAATTCACATATAAAATAAGATGGAGTAATCACAGAAAGCATCAAAGAAGACAAAGAATATGAGGATTTTGCTAAGAACAGGTAATAATTTGCTATAGACAAAGATGAGTGTGAAATAAAGCATTGCAAGAATAAAAGCATGAAGCCTGACAGCCAGAGAAATTCTAAGTGATTTTTTTTTTGTTTTGTTTTACAACTTAATCAACTTGGGCAGTTCTGGTTCTAGCAATGATGGAAAAGTAGGTATTAGGACTTCCCCTATGTCATAAACAAAGATAACGCTAAACATATGCAAAACAACTGTTCAGGCCTGGGACAATGAACATTCTAGGTCTATGATCCATTTGATAAGGAAACCATATAAGCTGAGATACATACACCCTGGTTTTCTGCCTCAGATATCATTTCAAACAACAAGACAAGGAAGTTGAACCCTAGCAGAGATCACAAATCTCAGTGACAGAAGAAGCATACATCAGAGTTCGGGAGTCTGAAGATGGGTAAATCTTGCATGTCGGTCTAAAGAGAGGAGAGCAAACAGAAAAGTACTAAAAATCTGCATAGACGTTTCCACAGTGTTTGGCCAAACACATAGCTGTTCATGTACAAAGTGAGACACTGAAATGCTTGGAAGAAAACAGCTGCTGGAGGGCTCTGAGCCAAACACAGCAGCTACCCTGCTCTAAACATGGGAGTCTCAAGCATCTGGGTTTAGAGATCTCACTAATAGCTCACAGAAACCAGTAGGACTACAAGAAGGCACTCCCTTCAAAGTGAACTAATTGTGCCCCAGAATAAGAACTATATGTATATACTATTTCAGTGCTACATAAATTATTTTAACAAAATTGTGAATTTTAAAAAATACGTAATTCCTTCAAACTTCAGCAATAACTCAGGCATTGGTCAACCTTCATCTCTTCTGAAATACTTGAGAGTAGTATATAAACATTTGAAAATACTTCATTTGTTTTACATTCAGATATTTTAGCCAGAGTTGAAATGCTGTTCAGAAAAAAAAAAACCATTTTTATCTTTTGCCTTAAAATTTTTGTTACAAATGTGCTTTACTAAATCTGTGGTAATATAGTCATCTTTCTCTTACTTTTCTATTATCTTTATTTATGCTACTTTAGTAATTTATTGACACTCTGATTTTTGCTATGGTATATACTCAGTTTATTTTTCTTGGTTGAGAAATATTATTTCCTGGAAGTCTAAAACTTTGAAACCCACAAGATAGCCACCTATCTAAGCTTTTCCCTGAAAAAATGTTATCATGAAGAGTCTTCCTTTCTCTCAACTTACACTAAGAAGATATCTTCTTAATGAGATAACTGAATGCTGACATTCATAGACAGTTTCAGACTCAGTGTGACACATTTTTAAAGGAGAGTCCCCATGAGCTTTGAGCACGCATCTCATCCGTTCATTGTTATTTCCTCAGTGATGTCCAGAATACTTCCAGTCTAGGAGGAATCTATAAATATTAATTATGAAAAGGAATTTGCAGAATCGTCACTTGTATGGCTATCTGCTTTTAACGTTTTCGTTCCTTTCCTCTTTCGTGGTTGAAACATGCATCTACTTAGATGTTAAAATTGTCTTAACAGTTTTGGTAAATCTACTTCCTCTATTGGGTGGGGAAATTCATTATTGTTGAAATCTACTGCTGAATTTATGGTTTAAGAGTTTTCCTCTGCTGACATATTTATTTTTATTTATAAAAACATATTTATACAGGTCACATGCTTCTTCATTCAAGCTCATATTTGCCTTGGTTATATAAAAGTATTAGAATGGGCACAATATAGTCCAAAAGAAAGGTGTAAGCCATACACCATACAGCCAAAATATGGTGACATCTTAGTAGCTAATGATTCAAATCGTGTCCCTACTAAATTATATCATGGCTTAGCTTTTCCGCACTTTAAATCAATTAACGACCCCCAACACACACACACACACAAAGTTAACATAAGATGAATAATGTCTTGCTTATTCTGTTTAAAAATTCAGCTGTGGATTTTTATATTCTCACCACAGATAAACTATGTTCAATGGTTTACTCAGTAGTTTGTTTTGAGGGAAAATCCTAACAAGTATACCGCATGGCTAAATAGTCCTTTAAAAATTATTGATAACATTGTTTACTTCTACTTTGTAGGTTTTTAAGAGAAAAATATACTTAATTAAGATGTTTTTAATTCCTCTTTCATCAGTAGGTTAGATACCTTTGTTTTACCTATAACATACTTGGGTATTTTGCACATGTTTTCACATATTGCATCTAACATTTTGAGGATACCATATACTTAGAATTATTTTTTTTTATTTTTTCCCCATTTTTGGCATAACCCACCATAACATTTGATTTACTAGTTTATAAGTAAATCTCTTTGATTTATTTTCTTTATTGCCAATGATACGAATTTGTAGAATTTCTACATACCAGTGTTCCAAACAGTAGATGAGTCGACACTGTGGTTTTACCTTTAGTAGCCTCTGGATCTCTTCTTAAAATATCATTATTAGCAGCTTTTATATTTATCCTTGTGTTAGCAAAATCGATACGTATCGTTATTAACATAACTGGTCTTATATCAGTCGATAAAACTTGAACCTTTAACAGAACTTCCTTTTCCCTCCATCTATTACCAACCCGCACACCCGATAAATTATCAGTAAGTAAATTCAGGGAATTATAAATTGCTAACACATTAATTCCTCCACACTTGAATACTCCTTCTCTAAAAAGTTTTCTGAGAATAAGAAATAGCATGCAAGCTAAGGAGTTTGAGCAATTTTATAGTGTTATGAAGCTGTGTGAGCCTGCATTTAAAAATTCTCTCAATAGCTATTTCCTTTTCTTGTCTTTTCAAAATGTGACCCATTTTACTTTGTCTATGTGGACATAATTCAAACTAAGTGAAATCTTGCTCCCTTGTGATAAAGATATGCATCTATTTTTGATGGCAAAATAAACACAATACTTCATGCTAGTAATTTAACTTGAAATTGGAATATGATATGATTACCTAGAATTGCATATGAATAAATATGGGATATAATGTGCCTTCAGGGAATAGTATGTTTTCTGCCAATATCAAATTTAAGTACCAAGAATGGGTACAAAAATGGTGTAAAATTCGAGTCTTTTCTATATCTTGTTTTTCCCTACTAGAATATCAGCAATTTCTTCTTACTGATCTTTATATCATCAGGATGGAGCACAGAACTTGAACCTAAGCAACAAGAAAAAGAGTGAATATTTATTAAGCATTGCATAAGGTAAAGATTAGGGGACTCTGACAGTTACTAGATGTAGGATTTAAGAAAATCCCTGAATATTTCTTTGTGTTTAATTTGTCACCTGTAAAATAACAATAATAAGAGAACCTCCATCAAAAAGTTGACAGAGAATTTAGAGAAATGACCCACATGAATTATTGAGGATTAGCATATCGAAATTTCTCAAACTATACCTGATATAATTATTATGCAGCTGATAAAATACTAGAAAATTTACATATACCAGTTTATTTACTCCTTATCACAAATCCCTGCAAGGTAAATAAACAAAGTAGATGTACACCTAAAATGATATAGGACCAGAAATTAACCATAGAAGGCTATCCCCAAAACCCGGACTGTAATAACTTTATTTCATCCCTGTATAATGTAACTGACAGATTAAATGATTACATAGATACAGAGTTATAAGATTCTTTAGATGAAAATCTAGAATCCATTGTTCCAACAACACGTATTATTTAATGCCCACTTCATGTAAAGCATAGGGTGAAGGAAGATAAATGTGTCTATGATTTATTTTGGAAGATGCAAATCCATAAACATAAAGCCACCAACCACAGTTTTTCCCTTCTCTAAGATTCTGGTGACAAAGGAAATATAGGAAGCCAATAAAACTTCAAAATATAAGCTTTATGAATGGCCATCTAGCAAGAAAAGAATTTGAGAATGAAGCTGGGACTATTAGTTTCCACTTCAAAATTGAACCACATGCCTAGTTTTAAATGGATAAATAAGATAATGGTGGATCTCCCCCAAGTATTTCCAGAAGGATCTCTCCCTGGTGGGAGGCATAGCAGGGCCAGAGTACTTACTGTATAAAGCTTTAAAGAAAAAAACAAAAACAAAAACAAAAAAACACTCCATGGGAAATATCGCTCTAAAGATGGTAAATACCGATTAAGTTGTAATCTCTCTTACCTTGGGAAAGCGAACATGGAGGATGCACAGGAAAAACCGATATGATTTCCCTAATGATACTTTCAATGAGAAGTGTGGTAACACCTGAAGCCTCTTCTGTGGAAATGTGAAAAAAAGAAATAATATTCATTGTTAACTCTAAGTTAAAACTTACGTATCATTTTTTTTCCATTTGTTTCTTGCCCCCCCAAAAATCAGACATGATGTTCTTTATGTTACACCAATCAGGAGGTATAAAACATATGATCATTCCATGCTTCAGGAAGTTAATTTGGTTGGTGGCTTCAGTTGCTAAAATCCTGATTCCTGGCTGGTGACGTTGCTTTTTCCCTATGACCAGCAAACAGTCTGTGAGTTAACTTTAGCATGCTGTGAAGAGTGATTTCCTCACTAATGTTTGACCTAAATTTTTAACCACTTATTCATGTTAATTTCCTAAATCACTTATTTCATTAGTTTTTGCGAAATGGTGATTTTGCTAATTTGATTTTGCTTCTGCATTCATTAGCTGATAATATTCTGCAAAGAAAAACTTAGTCTAAACAGAACATATCCTTTAAAAATCATAAGCATAAAAGTAAGCCAAATAAAGTATATTTGACGGTAAAAAATTATTTGGACATTTCAAACTAAAAAAAATACCTACTTACTGTTGCTAGCCATTTCCTCAAATTCATTATTTTAAATTATCTGAATTTAGTACATGTTCTTTGTATAATAGATCCTGTAGATTTATGTATATAATCACAATAAAATCCACAGATGACTTCATATTCCTCACACAAATAGCCACATGTATATTTATAAGTCAGGCAGTATAAGTCTTGAGACAAGATGTATTTTGAAACATTCCAAGTAACGTCATTTTAAAGGATCAATCTTAAAATACTATAGATCTTCAAATAATTATGCCTTAAAATCCTGCTGTGGTTAATTATCTCCAGGGAGTGTATTTATTATTTTAGAAGCATCTGGAGAAAAGAATTAGAAAGGAAAAAATAACTTTCTGAAACCTACTTTTTATCAAAATCATTTTGACAGATTCAGGCTACCTACAGACTCAATTCACCTGAAAGGCAATGATATACCATTTATGTCAACTGTAATATAAGCAAATAATCAGCAGTGAAGCTTGGAAGAGTTACAGGAAAATATAATTTTTGGTGTAAGATTTTCTTACATCAAATAATGTGCAACTTTCTTAATACATAAGAGAAACTGGAGCAATATTGAAAGTTGGCAATATTAAATATATGTTTGCATAGTTAATGAGATTTTACAATAGTGTTTCAATACAACACTTTAAGCTTCAGCAAGTTATGACTATTAAAAATCACTACATATCATTTTGAGACATATAATATGATCTTGTTAGCATGATATAAATTTAGCTCATTTGTAGAGAATTTACACATATTACCTGATAGTTCAACTATACTTTAATCATGTTTTTAAAAATTACTTTGCCCATATATTTTATTAAAACGAGCTACTATCTTATTTAACAATGAGAGTCTAATAAATATTAATTAGATATCACTATCCAAAAAAGAAAGTGGCACAAAGGTTGCAAAAGTAAATTAAACTATGGCAATGAAAGTTGTCAATCCATAAAGTTAAATGGGATCTCCACACATCTCCAGTAAAAGAAGTATATGAATAATGCATATTCTTATAACCAAACCATATGAAAAATAAACAAATTATACTAATTATAGACAAGTTTCTCCATGCTGGAGTGAGAGGTTCCAAATAAGCTTCAATGATCAAGTGGTATTATATTAGTGCTGAAGGCTAATATACATGCAGATTGATACATGGAGTATATTTATGGATATATGTATTTTCACAGGTTAGTATACACATGTATATTTCCTGCTGTAGGAAGTCAAGAAGCAATGACACTCCAGCAACAGCAAGCATATCCAATCCATAGAATTTTGTTTCTGATATCATCTCTGGGGAAAGAAACCAGGGCTTTTAGAAAAATGGCTGATTCCAGACCTGGGGCAAGCAAAATACAATATAAGCTTGGGGTATGTTTAGTGACATAAATTAAGAAACTATTTACCAAGCACATATATAGATATATCTATAGGTATCAAAGGGACAAAGAAATCAAGAAAGAGTTGCAAATGGCCAAAGTTGGACAATTTGAGCAACAAAATAAAGTGGTATTGGACTGTAACCCAAAGTACAAAGTCAATATGTATGAACCTATACTGATTTAAGTAAATAATTGATGAATAAGTAAATAACATGGGTGAATGCACAAATCTCTTGTGTAGAATAATTTTGAATAATTTATGGGAAGTGGCTCTTAATTTTCCTCTCATTAAGGGTTGGCTGCATACAGTGACTTCTTTCCAAAGTGTACTGTCTGGGAAGGGAGAAAAAAAAATAAAAAGGAAAAATCCTAATTAATTCAGTCAGGTGAGCTCGAGATTAACATTCACAGCAATAAGTCGTGGTGATTGTGCATACTTTTTGTTTCAGTTCATTTGTTTATTTTGAGAGAGAGAGATAGAGAGCGAGCAGGGAAGGGGCAGAGAGAGAGGGAGACAGAGAATCCCAAGAAGGCTCTGCACTGACAGCAGTGGGCTTGAACTCAAAACTGAGAGATCATGACCTGGGCTGAAACCAAGAGTCCCACGTTTTATAATAATGATGAGCCATATGGATGCCCCGATTGTGTATACTTTTGATATAATGTAATGAGAAAGGCATTATACTTCTGTGGGTTTTTTTCTCAGCAACCCATAAACCCAGTTTAATCACGAGAAAAAGCATAGGACTAATCCATTTCAGCTACAGTCTGCAAAATACCTATCTAGTACTCATCAAATTGTCAAAGTCATTGAAAACAAAGAAAGTCTTAGAGACTATCACATCCAAGAGGGATCGAAGGAGCTATGATGCCTAATTGTAATTTGGTACATTCCGGAATCCTGACACAGCAAAATGACATTATAAGATAATTAAGAAAATCTGAAAAAGTATGGACTTCAGCTAAGGATTGTCAAACAGGGTGTCACGCACAGTTATTGATTCCAAGGAAGGACTCCAACAAAGATCATCACTGTGGCAACCACCAGGAATAAAAGTTTAAACACTGATGCCCATTGCATCTTGGTATCAGAGTCATCAAAGAAAACACTGAACAATCAAACACTGGATACAACAAGGCTTTATTATATAGAGAAGAGACAGAGCAAGACCAGATTCAATAGGGGGCATAGGTTCCCTGGGACCAGTGATCTCTTTTGTACCTGATTCAGGATGATGAGTCTATGTGCACTTCTCTCTTGCTGCAGTGGAAGAATCTGATCCCTTTCTGTGGCACTAACATCAGTGAGGGCCACTCATATTTGTGTTTTAGCAGAAGGAAGAAATATACCTTGAGCCTGAAACAGAAGAGATATTCCCACACCAGGCGACAAACCCAGCACAGACTACGTGGGCTCTTTATCTCTTGGTAAGGAAGTGTGCCTGGCCCGAGGCTCATTTCTACGCAGCCAAGTGAAGCTTGAAAAACTGCATGCATAAGACTGCTTTCTCCAACAATAATAATATATCACTGATTGTAACAAATACACCATACTAGTATAAACTGTCAATATACAGAAAATTGGGTTTGGAGTATACAGGAGTTCTCTGTATATTCAGACTGGCCAGCAACCTAAATTGCTTAAGTTAATTCCTTAAAATGAATATTTCTCTTCCTCTATGTGTGTGTGTATATCTCCAGGCTAATATATATCTTAATATCTTTGTATCTATCTATCTACCTAGCTGCCTACCTATCTTTCGTATATCCATCTACCTATCTTTCTTATGGTCTTATTTGTTCTGTTTCTCTGGAGAACTTTTCTGAAACAAAGAGCACTAACATTGTTATTCTCTAGTGTGCTGTGGTGTGTGCATTTTATGGGGTATTCTAATTCTGCAATCCCTGTATCCTTGAGAACCAGGATTCACAGTGTGGAAAAAAAAAAAGGAGATACAAATTCTAATATAGAAGTGTTTTAGTAAAAGCCCTGTAGTTTAGTATTTAAATTGAAACTGAATGAGCACAGAAAAGTGTGTGTGTGTGTGTGTGTGTGTGTTTTATATATTTTCCTATGCGTAACCACTGAGAATAACTAAAAATGTTGACCAACCTAGTAACAATTAGAATTCCTAGTGATCTAATTCTGGTCATAACATGACATCTCATACTTTTAAAAAGTTGTGCTTTTAAGAGAAATGAATAATTCTAGTTCTGGGCAAAAAATAAATGTATAAGATTAATCTGAGTTTCCTGTTAAATCAGACATCAGAAAACTATTAATGTTTACTGAAATACTGTCAGAGGCTGGAAAGCCAGCTTGAAAAGGTTTCTGCTGTCAAAGAACATCATTTGAGCCCATTAAGAATAACATTTGCAATGCATTAAAATCTATCAAATGTGTTCAACTTTATCAGTTTATAATGATATTAAACAATTTTAAAATCCCATAGGATAATAGGCAATCTTTCCAGTATCTTCAAATAAAGAGAATAAAACACACAAACAAATAAAATAATGATGCTATCTTTTCTTTGATATAGATCACTGCATAACCAAAGAATAGAAGTGGATAGGTGATTATTTATAAAATTTTCCATACATAAATAAAAACACATGATAGGATTAGAATATTACAAGTTATTACCTCCAAAAAATTAATGGATCTAACAATGAACATCAATGTCTACTAATACTGTGTTAACCTCATTAAAATTCATTAAACTATTTTTTATTTTGTATATTTTCTCATATCTGTGTTTTATTAGTAATAAAAAGGCTAACACTTAAGAATATAGTACCATGTTAGTGATTATATCAATAATCTCATCGATTTATTCAAAATTGACTTATTCAAAGGAGACACTTTATACCTTTACATAATTTCAAGACAGAGATATTTTATGCCCCTCTAATTATTTGAGTTTCATTAGTGAATGTTCCATTACACATTTTTTTAAATCATTTGCATTTATAAAATTTTAAAGCATACATTTTATTCTTAACTATTAATTTAATTTTTTTATAACTTAGAGTAATTTGTAGGTTCACTTTTTATGTGTTGACTGTGTATTAAATTATTCGCCATAAATACCATTTCTATGGCAGAATCTTTTGGCTGGGACCTACTTATCATCCTTAATTCTTTTTTGGAAATGTCTCCTATATACCCACTCTCGCAGACAAATGAGCAAAAAGTGTCTTCCTTTGTGACACCAGGCTTAGGACATGCCATCCACATTTAGCCAAGGCAAGAATGAAACCCTCCTACCCAGAGTGTTGTTATTGGTGGAACGCCATATAACACAGTATTAGGAAGTGTGTATAGCATTAGCTACTGGCCACACTGATTGTATCCCGAAAACACATATTACCTGCTTTGTAAGCAAAGTAAACATGGTGATTGTATGATAATACTAAAATAGAAGCGCTCTTACTCTGCTAGCTTGATACCTAGGAAGATTTAGGCTTGGGTCTGAGGACAGAAATTTTGTCATCACTTGATGCTGGAGAAAACCCGTTATGAACAGAAACATGAGATAAAGAAAAAGTCCACTGTTTCTGATGACAGTGTTTGACACCCAGATTAAGACAGAACTGATGACAGTTCTTGGCTTTTCGTTTAAATAATCTGGTAATTGCCTTTTTTGCGTAAGTCAATTTGACTTGGATTTTGTGACAATTGCACTATTATATTTGCCATGTTCCATTCAAGTAAAGGCATGCCCAAATAACGTAATTGTTTGCTGTGACAGTTGTCCTTGAATGTGTTTGAACATATCAGAGAAAATTGATAAAAAATGTTTACTTAAAATATTTTGTCAAACCCTGTGGTACTTAAATAAAATTTGACAAGATCACTGTTGCATTTGGAATCCTACTTCTTTGTTCATTTGTTTCAAAAGGCTTGTCAGGGCACCCAGGCGACTCAGTCAGTAAAGCATCCAACTCTTAATTTCAGCTCAGGTCATGATCTCACAGTTGTGAGATAGGGTTCCACGCTGAGCATGGAGCCTGCTTGGGATTCTCTCTCTCTCCCTCTCTCTCTACCCTTCCTCACTATTTAAAATAAATAAATAAATAAACATCTAAATAAAATAAAATAAAAGACTTATCATCTCTGCTACATGAAGTATATAGCACCAGGTACAAGATCACCAGGCGATCCACGTGGGGCCAGTTTAAGACCGAAGAGATATAACAAGAAGAGATATACTGTTGAAGAAGATAATATTTGCTTCAAGAACTTTATGATACACACACACACACACACACACATACACACACACAGGAGTTTTATGAAAATGTTAGATTCACTTGTTACTTCTTTCCTTTGACTATCTTACCTCTTCCTCTTCTACTACTACCCTGAGTACAACCTAAAATCCAATCTCTGTGCACACTGTCTGCGTGTGGAACCAATGTCGTTGACTGAGTTCCCTAGCAGCAGAGGCTGAATTGGAAACTCCTTCAAATGCTTTAGAGGCACATTCTCAGAAGACAGGGAGTGAGTGAAACAGGATAGATCAAGGATGGACAAACTAAGAAAAATTTAGTTCTTAGCTGGGGATAAGTTAGCCTGAATCACTTGGAAGTTTTAGAACACAATTTGTACCACAGACTTACTTCTCCTTGAAAGCAAGGAGGAAGAGATGCGTACCCTATGGGTCACTCAGTCACTAGTTGAGGACGTCTGGCCCCAGTATCAGGAGTGCATGTAGCTTCCAGGGGAGAAACACGTGACAGGGCACAAGGGCCAATTCACTGGAGGAAAGGGAGATGTGAGATGCTATTAGCCAACACTTGTGCAATTAGGGATGGATATCATCATCAAAGTGCATCTAGCAAAGCACCATCAATTCCGGGTCTCCATGTCCACGCAGGTTCGTACAGTTGCAGGGACGCCGTGTCTCCCACCCTAGGTGGGATCGGTGGATCAAAGCCTGCTGTGCCAGAGAAAGCTGGGCACTGCTAATTTGTTGCTTACGCACCACTTTGACTATGTCTTTATGAACACTTATCACAATATAATATAATAACTTGCTTACAAGTGTGTCTTCTCCAGTCTGAGAATTAATTAAAGAGAGTAATTAAGTCTGTAATCTCTATTTCCCCAATGCCCAGCACAGTGATGTAATCACATGTTATTATTGATTGTACATATGTTAATTTTTAATTGTTTGAAATTGCTGACAAAACAACAAAGACAAAGCTGAAATTTTGGATACAAAGACTAATTGATATAGAATGCTTTTAGAGATGACTCTCTCAGAGTTAGTAAACCATTGACCACACGGGAGACCTGGAAGTTCCTCGAACTCTCAGTTTCTTAATGTGAAAAACAAGGATGATAAATATTGCTACAGGCCTTTTTCTAGGACTAATTGAGATAATGTGTATAATTGAGACAAATGTATGTAATGTGCAATGAATAGTAAATAGTAAGTATTGAAGATCTATCAGGTATTTTTTAGCTTGCATTTCTGATGATTTTGCTGAAAACCATAAATGTAAGAAAATTTTAATATCACAATCTCATGCTGAAATGTAATGCTTTAAGTATTTTTTAAAGAGTGAACAAAGGAAGAGTAAAGGATGAATTTATTATTTTCTGTATCTGTGCTTTATTAGATATTTGAATTTGTGGTACATGATAGAATATATCATAGATATTGCTGTTTTTTTCCTGCAGCTACTGGTATCCTTCAGATATATACACACATATATATACTGCTGAGGCTAGAATTTGTCCTGGCTGAGGTCGGTTTAGTACATTAATGTCATCATATTGTTGGTCCCTAAAGGAGAATTTCACACTTTAATCTCAAATAGTTCTCTCAGTTTATAAAAGATATTTTAGGGGTGACATAAAACATGAAAAATAACAAAGAATAACTCCTGCAGCTTTCTTAATTAATTTGATTCTTAATCAATTTTTCCACAAGATTGTGTTCACTACAGCAATGATGCATTCTGTTGGAGGACTGGCAAAGACCATCCCATTGTTGCTGAGATGGTTTTTGATTGTTGTTGGTTGTAACCTAAACATGTGGTTTCAAGAAATAAAGGTTCCTCATCCTGAATTATGTCAAGAAGTTTTTACGATATTGATTATCAGAATACATTTTTTTCTCTTCTGAAATCATTACTAGAGAATATTGATAGAAATTAAAATATCACAGATAAAAGGATTATATTACAATTTGTTTTCATGCCCATTTTAATCTGCTCTATTCCTTTTTTAGCTTTATTCTTTCTTTGTAGCTTCTTATTAATCAATATTTGATAATATGTGAATTAAATATTTGACTGATATGTGGAACTCAGAGAATGTAAGGACTGCTCTAATTTTCTGTTTTTACTAAAATTCTGAATGAATTAAAAATAGAATAAAAATTGGGGCACTTGGGTGGCTCAGTCAGTTAAGCATCTGACTTCAGCTCAGGTCACGATCACACAACTTGTGAGTTCGAGCCCCAAGTTGGGCTCTGTGATGATGGTTCAGAGCCTGGAGCCCGCTTAAGTTTCTGTGTCTCCCTCTCTCTCTGCCCCTCCCCAGCTCATGCTCTGTCTCTCTCTCTCTCTCCTTCAAAAATAAATAAACATTTAAAAAAATAAAAAAATAGAATAAAAGTGTGTTGGATTGAAGTACAATTGTTTGGTCTAAAATTATGTAATGTGTGTCTGCATGCATGTACTCTACCTAAGAGCAGAAATCTTGAAAAGAATACCAAGAAATGGAGCTGAACGAAAATGTGTGTCTTCATGTTGGGTCCCTATATCTTAGCTTCCCTTGATTGCTATTGCATATTTAATATACAGAGGAGAACTTGGCTCTTAGAAGTCGCTCATTGAATGCCTGTCAACTGATTGACTCACAGATTGACCTAATACAATATGTGTTCATGTAAATAAAAACTGGAAATGCAGACAAACCATACGTCGCTTGCTAATCTGTTAATCTATTCAGATTTCCATAATCCATCATCTCATGCCTTTGTGAAACCTGTTAACCTTTGCTTTGGCCTTTTGCAAACTCCAAGTTTAATTTTGTATGATAACATTTTTTTGTTTATTCATTCATTTATTCACTCAATCTGGTGACAAATACTTAGTGAATACTTATTACTTGTCTAACACTATAATAAACACTGAGGGAAAGAGGATAAAATTCTAAATATTTACAACAAAAATAGGAGACTATCAAACCATTAACAGGTAACATATACAAATTAAAAACCAATACAGATAATTCAGGTCTACTAACTGGTAATTCCCATTACATGAGCATATATCCCACAGTATTAGTATCATAAATGAGTTAGAGAAGGCAGAGCCAACAATGTCACAAACTTTCTAATCCTACCTTCAAAGTGCAACAAGGAGCAGAGTGGATGTTGTAGAATAGCCATGAGAGCTTATTTCCGTTCTCGTATCTCACCTACAAACTTCAATTAAACTACACACTCTAAAGCCACAGGTATTGAAAGATGTTTTTAAAGGCCCAGTCATCACATGTGCATACAGTTAAAATACTGAATTCACCAGTTTTGGTCCATCCTCCAAATTATACCTCTCAATTCTCAGGGTTCATATTGTACATCTATCCTACATTGTTTTTGAGTACTCTTTCTTTCCCAGGTTCTGTTCTGGGAAATATTTTCTAGGCACGTTATGAATGAGATCTATAAAGTTTTTGCTCTCAGGCAACTTGTATTTTAATTGGGAAGACAAAATAAATCTAAAATTAAATCAATCTGAGGCCAGAAGGAGTACTGTAAAGAAAAATGTAGGAAAGTAGTCAGTATGCTACAGGATAGTGGAAAAGCTCCTCTGATGGTTAGCAGGGATGGCTTGGTAAGGAACCAACATTTAAGGAAAGTCCTAAATGGTGCGAGTGGGAACATTGCTTGCTAGGAACATAATGTGTATAGGCCCTACAGTGGAAATGAACTTGGAATAAAATAGACACAGGAAAAACGCCCCATTGTGCAAGAAAAAGGAGCCGTAGGGAGAACAGGAAATAGGAACAACAAAGTTATCGTGGCTGGACCACCATTTATTTGCCTTTTATAAACGAGGCAAGACCTAAAAACATAATACTCTTCCCCTTTCTTTGCCAACCCCAGCATTCTTCCCCTTAAATAACAAGCCTGTTTCAAAATAGTTCAAAATTTGGGGCTTCTTTGCTCACTGGTTCAATTAGCCCTAGGGTCTAGTCAGAGACATGGGAAATTTAAGGCTACTCCTGAATCAAGAAACTAGTCTTTCCAAGGGATTTAAAACTTAGTAATGCATAAATCAATGCTTCTCTGGACAGATAATTTATATTGATATATTTACATTTATATTGATTCTAATCAATACAAAATTATGTAAAAATAGCCCACTTTAAAATAAAACCCCCTACCCCTCTGATTATACAGTAAGATAATGTAGATTTCACTTTCCTTTTTCAAGAAGGGGAAATTATTAAATGTTCTCTAAGGAAATTTTCTAAGCTTAAGCTGCCCGTTATTTTCATCGTCCAAGTGAGTTGGTCACAATGGGGCATCCTGTAGGGTGCAAAAGAGCACTTCTAGCCCTCTGACCACTCTCCCGTTAGAGTTATTAATTATTGAAAACAGTCCTTATTCTGTATAATCAAAAACCAGAAAATCTTTGACCCTCCTATCATTCAGTCTTTGCTCCTGAAAGACATCCACAAAACATTCATGGCCCTTATACTGATACTGTAAGAGTAAATACAAATAGAAAAAAAAAAAAAATCCCGTTGGAAATAAAGGAAGAGATCCCCAACCCTACCCTCACTTCCCTTTCCTTATTTTCTTTAGAACATTTACAAAGGTAAGTTCTTCCTTTGTGAAATGTACGTAAATCTTTGTAAAAGTAAACTCAGACTCTCCTCAGTTTTAAGACCCAAGAAAGTTTTTCTGAAGGACCTGGGAACCATCTCTTTGAAATATAATCATCAAAGCAAATAGCATCCCTATCTACCACTTTCTCTGGGAAGGTAGGTGCCTAACTTTAGTGGGCACCTTCCTCCAAACTGAAAAAGTACCTTCTGTCATAAAGATAAGAGAAGTTTGGGGCACCTGGGTGGCTCAGTTGGTTGAGGATCTGACTCAAGATTTTGACTCAGATCATGATCTCACAGTAATAAGATAAAGCCACGCATCTGGCTCCTCACTGGACACGGAGAGTGCTTAGGATTCTCTTTTGCCCTCTACCTCTTCCCCTTAGCTAAGAGAGATTCATCCTTCTTACTAATTAGAGTTCAGATACACTAGGTGCTATAATATATATTAGATTTATATTGCGTACACACACGCATGTAAAAAGTTGTATCTGTTTGACTATAAAAGGGTATGATTTCTTTCAGTGTCTGCAATCTCTTACTGCCTTGCCTGTGATGTACATAACATTATGGTTTAATGCTTATCCAACGACAAAACTGCTTTCTCTCTCTTCTGACTCAGTGAAGAAGTTTTCCAGGTTGGGAAAAGACTGGTTTTCATTATATTTCCCCAGCAATTTATAGAGCAGAGATCTAGAGCCAGGGCAAAGATTAAGAAGTGCTGTGGTATTTGATTGGGACTCTCAAACCAGGAACTAACAGATATTAAAAGAAAGAAAAAAATATTAAGTTGAGGAAAGGTATTATAAGAGTGTGAATCTGAAGGTGCCGACACCGGTTCGGGAACTGAGAAACGAATCAGAGATATAATGATGGAATCCAAACTCTGATTTGAAGATGGCACCATAAGGAGCTGTAGCAGGGGGACGATGACTTCAGCTGTGACGAAGAGTGTCGATATTGCTCAGAACATGGTTGAAGCATTTCTGGGATCTTGCACCTTAGTGAAAGCAAAGTCCTTCTTATTTATTTTTTTTTCCAGGAATAAAGGCCTTTATGCAAATACTTTTCACAGTACGCCAGGGAGAGAGAGTTCAAAATTCCAAGATAGGCTCCCAAAGAACTCTTTGTTAAATAAATAAATCTTGGAGTAGATCATTTTATTTTATTTTATCAAATTGAAAAAATTAAGATAAATTCGGTCAGTTAAAATAGATTTGAAAGTTTTTAGTTTTTCTTCTTTTCCCTGACTTTATGCCAGCAAAGAGAAGGCAAGCAAGTATCTGGCATATCTGAGTACGTAATCAGTATTTTTCTTGCCATTTCTCCTTTGCTCTAAGGGGCTTAAAATGTTAAGTCCCTTAAGTTAATAACCTTAAGGGACTTCCACAAAATTAATGTATAAATCACATATTTTTTCAGGAGGGAAAGCAATTATTTCCGACTTGCATGTCAGAAGAATAGACTTGTCTTCCAGGTTTCTACGGATGGGATTATAAATTCTAAAGGAATATTCTCAAACTATAATACCTCAATTGGCTGTCTATCCTTATTGGCAAGAGAACCACACAATGTAGCCAAAGTCTGGGAAGATCAACAAAAACAGAGAGAACAAGCAGGTCAAAAACTAAATAGGATTTGTTGTCCAACAGCCGGAGAATTTGTGCTACACTCTGGCTGATGTATGAGTGGACACAAATTCCCAGGCATGTGCTTGTGTGTGTGTGTGTGTGTGTGTGTGTGTGTGTGTGTTTCTTTCCTCCATCAGTAAGAATTAAGCTATGGTTGTCCTTATTCACAACAGTTCTGCAAGACTGGGATTTCTTGAGATTTGCAATTAAAAGAGTGACGAGATATAATTTAAATAGGAAAAGTAACTTTTGTTTTCATGTGTGTGTATGTATATGCATATGTATATAGTATTTATTTTCTTAGAAGTCAAATATTCAAAGTTGCACTTAATCCAAGCTCATTATAATTATTTCTATATCTGCCTTGCATGCTAAAGAAATAATTTAAATTTCCATTCTTATTTCTAACATCTCATGAAGTAAAAAAAATAATAATAATTCAGATTGCGCTAAATGACTTTGACTTTCTCATAATGTGAATATCTTGTATGTATGTTCAATTACCTTATTTTGCATAAATATGACATAATTAAACTTTATCGCTTGTAATTTACACCACGGTTAATCATCGCTGAAAGGCCATGCTTGCATTCCACACAGTGCTTTAAAATAAAGTGCCTTTCCAAATGAACAAATGTTCAGTATTAATAATTGCACTTGGAAGTGCTTTTATCCAAAACTACTTGTATGATTATTCTAGAAATAGTCAATGTCAGTAAGTGGCATTTTAACAGATAAATTACTTTCTATAATAGCAAACCATTTACTTAGAGGAATAGAGAAGATTTGGGAAAGTAACTCCCTATCAATAAATACAACTTGTGCATGTAAATTTGTATATTACTGAAAAAAAAAAACCTTGCCATGTTTTTTCCTTTTAAATAATTGATCGCTTTAGTTTTATATCTAAACATTTTTAAAACATGAAAATATTTATTAGCAAATGGCTGCACATCTGAAGCACTTAAAATAAGTAAATAATATAGATGATGATCATATTTCATTGAAGTATAAATTTGTCGTTTGGCAATTTATCTATCCATTATGGAAAAGATACCATAATAAAGAAAATAATACTATTTATGAAATATTTTTCTGGAATATGTTAAAAATCTGTAACATATTCAGTTTCAAGGTATCATGATGCTCATTAAAAAGCAAATTTATTTTCTTTAGGCAAGTGACAACACAGTTGCCACTAAGGAAAGACAAACCTCCAGTTGATTGCCAAGCACTCTCTACCACCGCTTCCCTGCACCAACCGTAGTTTGCAGAGAGCAGGACCTCAGGCAACAGTGGCACTGCCCTGCTTTCCCGGAGTAAACCGAGGAGGGTAGAGTCAGTAAAAAGAAACCAAACTAATTGTTAAACAATGATAACTGAAGATTGGTAATTGGCTAAACATACCAGAGAATTGAAAGGAAAGGGGGAACACTGAAGTATCTGCACATAACCCTGCTGTGGGAAAGGAAGGATCTGTGTGGCCAGACCTAGAACTGGGGAGGAAGGGCCCTGGGACCATATGATTGGAACTCAGACCTCTGAAGGAGAAGCTGGGTGGTGCTGGTGCTTCTGAAGGGATATGATGAGGAGATGCCTGGCGGGGCCCCGGGGAGCTGAGCCTGGAACCAGTAGCCACTTCCAAGGTAAAAGATTACTGCTATGGTGACACTGACAAAAACCCAGTGTCCCTTGTCCCCTCCTCCTCTCTTCTAGTCACTATTTTTGTTCCTACTTCAAACCCTGACAAAGAGCCAGCAAAGGAGGTATTGGCCTGCCCAGCCTAGTATCCGAAGGGAACATTTAAAAGGGTGGGTTTGAAAGAAAGAAGGGATCACTTAATTAGCTCTCTTTGTACCTTCCATGAGAATAGACCACCAGAGGGAGTTCCATGCTGTGGTCTCAATGTTAAATTTTTTTGGAAGTGGGAAAGCTTTTAAATTGGGCTTCCCTAATCCCACTCACCGCCTTGGGCTGTGTCAAGTCATTTGGCTAAATTGGAATACACAGACCCAGTTGAACACCAACAAGGGCAATCCTAAAGCAGTGAGTGGATTCATCATGACACAGTGTTAGCACCACTAGGAGTAAAGGTCAAACACAGGCTGACAACCTAAAAAAAAAAAAAAAAAAAAAAAAAAAAGAGGAAGGAAGGAAAGAAAAGAAAGAAAGAAAGAAAGAAAAGAAAGGCAGAAAGGAAGAAAGGATGAAAGGAAGAAAAGGGAAAAAGCATGGGATGGAGAGAGACTAAATTACCCAATTAGCTGAATGAGCTTGGCAGTGGATTCATCCCTTGACCCCACAAAAAAGAAGCCGTAGCCCTCTTGACACCTTAATTTCAGTCTTGTAAGACCTAGGGCAGGAAGATACTGAATGAATGTTTTACCCCACTAAGTTGGTAGTGATCTGTTACGGCAGCCATAGAAACCTAATACAGACGGCCATCAAGGGTTGTACATTTGCCCAAAGCTGGCTTCTTCTTATCACTTTGGAAAAGTTCTAAATTCTGCAAAAAGGAACAGAAACCTCTACTGTAGCGAGCAGTGCAGCAGGCACCCTTGAATTGCAACCTGGAATGTCCCTTCAGCATGAGAAGCTGAACAGTCCAGGCCCCACTATGCCTCTCTCCTGGGCATGGGGCATTCTCCCACTCAGCGCTGAATCCATTCTAGTAAAAAGACGACTAGGGATGAAACCGACTTTCCTGGTACCCTGAACGAGAATACTGACTGTATTCTCTAACTTATGTACACCAGAAACTAATGAACAAATAAATAAGAGTTGCATGCTTGCCAGACAGTTCTGGGTGGACCTGCTTGGAAAGAAAGCTCAGAGTCTATTATCCCTAGATCTAGGTAGTAGTTTGATAAAAAAATCTTCCTTTGCGCACTATGAAAAGTCATTACTTTTGGCCAAGTGATGGTGGCTACAGTTATTTTTGGGGTATTGGAATTTTTTTTAATTTTTAATGTTTATTTATTTTTAAGAGAGACAGAGAGCTAGCAAGCAGTGTAGAGACAGAGAGAGAGACACACACAGAATCCAAAGCAGGCTCCAAGCTCCCAGGTGGTAGCTCAGAGCCTGACAAGGGGCTTGAACTCACAAACCATGAGATCATCACCTGACCCAAACTCAGCTTCTCAACTGACTGGATTATTTTATTAGATCGTGATTGATGGTCATTTAGTAAATACTATATTTGTTAGGAACATTTGATACTTGATATGAACACTGGGTGTACAACAAGCCCGGTACAAGCATGCAGACCTTCTAGCTGGACACATTCCATGTACTCCCACTGACAGGTTTCATAACTGTGTTTGTAGTACATTGCCGCGTGCCCACTATAGTTAAAAAAAGCTTGTGCAGATTATGTAGTTGAAATAAGACAAGAGAAAGCATTTAGTCTTCTCACAAAAGATTTAATAAATGCAGCGGTCCTGTGTGAAGCTATTTCATTAAACTGGGCATCACTGAAGCGTGGATCTCCTCTGTGGAATATCAAAATTGAAACAGTGAAACAGCCACTGCCGCACCGGCAAGGGCTGATGTCATAACTGCGACTGAACAGACTGCTGCCATTATGGTACCTGGTATGAAGCCAGGGGCTTTGCCAGCACTTTTTGTGTGTGTGCTCTTCCAAAAAAATATCAGGATCAATTGGCTTCCACATAGCAGGGCCTGCGATATATCTGAACACTCCTTTCACAAAGCTATTTGAGTTATTCTGCAATATTTCATCAGTGGATCAGATATGTTTTAACACAATATGAGCTACTGAGAGGTGCGGAAATGCTCCTTTGCATTGAAGACATTGTGGTGGTGAGTCCCACTGAGGAAATCGCTCACCCTGCAGTGATTAAAGGTGGTCAGGCCGTGAATGAGGAGGAAATGCAGAGCTCTGATGTGCCAAAATCCCCTATTGTTACTTGGACTTGGTGTTTCCTACTAGGGGCCAACCCAGGTCCCTAAGACCTTGGTCAATTTCAAGAAGAGGTGGCAACGCACTCATGAGTCACAGAACAAGTATCCCTTGCTGCATTACCTAACCTGCTGGTACAAAAGGACCTTGCCTGTGAAACTTGTCACCTTTCCAAGAGAAGGCTACAGCACTTTGCCATGATGATAATAAATATCTGATTGTATGTGACAGTGGGTACTCTTCAAGATGGGTGAAAATTTAGATCCAGCTCTTGAATGTGAAACATGTCATCTTGAGAATTGTTGAAATACTATTGACATAGATGCATGGTTCATCACTAATAATGGCTTCAGCTCTTTGATGAGACCATTGGGACACCACAATAGTAATGAGTAAATACATAATGATACAACATATCTCTCTCTCTCTCTCTCTCTATCTATCTATCTATCTATCTACCTACCTACTTCCCTACCTATCTATCCATCTATCCATCTTACTAATGAACTAACTTGTACTCTCACACAAAGAGCAACCCCATTTAAAAGAAAGTGTCTACAGTGAATCTGTATATGTACTCATATTTTCTACTATAGGTTGATGACTTTGTGCTCAAAATCATTACAGTAATTGAATTATCATGAAGAAATAAAAAATTTGTCCTATTTGTCACCCATGCCAGTGTCTGTGCAGAGGAGTTCTATAGGAACTATAGATATAGATAGTTTTATCTATAGATATAGAAATAGTTTTCAACTATTTGTAAGTTACTCACACTCATTCCCCCTCTACCTGGTTTTAGTTCCCAGGGGTCAGGTGTGTGGAATTACAAGATATTTAGAAGATACAGTGAAACTTCGCTGTTGTTCCTTTTTCATGCCAAACTTTAATTCCTAATGGTCTAAGTTTTATAACAGCTCCTGACACATTCAGTACTTCTCCCTAAGATCTGGGAATAAACCAGGACTTCTTCCTTATTCCCTGGTGGCATTTTTCTCCATCAAATAGCTCCCAGATACTGCATACTTGACTACACTCTCAAATAGCACCCAACCATCAAAGGAAGTATCAACCCTAGACAGACATTGATGTTATCTTGAGTTAAACTGCGGTGCTCTGTGCCTCCAGGGCTTCTATAGATGGCAGGTCCTTCTCTGCCTCTCCTTGGGATCTGAATGAGATTAATGTTTTGGAAAAGTGATAAAATCTTCTTGACCAAAAGACCAAGCAGTCATTAGTGGCCTCTCCTTTCACTCTCTGTTGCTAGCACTGTGGCCTTCCTGAAGCTGTCAGCGACGCAGGATTTCACAAGGCAATCATTCCTCCTTCAGTAGGTAGTTATAAATCCCAGTGTGTGATCTGAGATTGAGGGACGCTCCATGGGAAGTTTGCTGATCAGACAGCCCAGTTCTTTATTGCGAAGCAGACAAGCAGCAGTTCTTTGTCCAGATTGCGTTACCCTTGGACGCTTTATGGCTCTCCAGGAAAGAGCATCTGAAGTGTCCAAATATTTATACTACTTTTCAGTCAATACCTTAGCCTAAATTGAGCTCTCAATGAAATCTCTGGAGGAGGGGTTCAGATGACTCCAGGCATTCCGATCTTAGGCTTGGTGCGGTAGATTTTATAATACGTTTGTGATCTATACGATTCTGCATTATCTCCTTTGGCCCTCCCAGCAGATGCTGAAGCTCTTATGAAAGTCCAAGTGACTATGGTATAAGATTGGTTCACATTTAAAGGAAAGTATCCGGATTGAATCAGCATATATGTACCGATATTTAATTCTCGGACTGCCCCTAGCTTATATTTCATAAGAATTTAAGAGCTGGCCACAGAGTGGAGCAGAAGAGAAAGTCCTTGGGATACATGGTTCTGCACCTTCCTTCCCCTTCCCTTCCCATGAAGTCTGGCACAGAGCTGCTTACCTGCACCGAACTAGGTTTTAGATTAACAACTAGATTCTGCCTGATATCAGCAAGATTGATACGAATCTTTCCTGCTGAGCTATGGATTTGTTTTCTAGGCCTCAGTTCTCTTGCCATATCTCTTGTTAAAAAAATGATAAAAGGCTCCCTACTTCATTTTGGGATAGTCTACATCTATAGCAAGCTATTCCCAGGCAGGATACCCTGTACTAGAATGAGTCTGCTGTCCCAAGTAAGTTTGTAGCTCAAGGGACACTGTGTGCTCACATTGTCATTGATAAGCCTTTTAACACTTTGCCGTAAGTGATTTGGGTCAATGTGGTAACAATTATACAGAATCCCCATGACTGTGAGGAAGGACATGGCAGTATGTTCTCATTTTCCATTTAGATTATGAATACCTTGAATACTAAAGTAGAATTTTATAACTCTCATAATCTAGAAGTGTCCACACATAAACTGTTTGTAATAGGTATTTCTGGATGAAAATTCTAAAATCATATGAGTCACTTACTTAAATTTTCAAAAAAATTAAATCTTGTCTCTCCAACATGATTGTATGTACTATTGAAACAGAGACACTATTTACATCTTGATAATTTCCTTAAGTTAACCACCTCACTTTAAAGATAGTAGATGATAGGGATGCCTGGGTGCTCAGTCGGTTAACCATCCAGTTGTTGATATCAGCTCAGGTCGTGATCTAAGGGTTTGTGAGTCTGATCCCTGTGTTGAGATCTGAGCTAACAGTATAGAGCCTGCTTGGGGTTCTTTCTCTCCTTCTCTCTCTTCCCTCCATCTCTCTCTCTCAAAATAAATAAATAAACTTAAAAAAATAAATAAATAAAAGTAGATAATGAATTTATGTTAGTTGATAGGTTCACAGATTTACCTTTATTTTGAACATGTTAAATATATTAATAGTAGAGTTTTACTATTCTGAGCAATGTATTTATTTGCGGATATATGACCTATATCTCTTACATGTACATATATGCAATATATACGTATAATCCTTATACAAACAAATAGAATGTACATTGACAATGCAATAAAAAATATCTCTCATATCACTCATCCAGAATTCCTGTATCTTTTCCTATTACCATTGTTTCTGCTTGTATCCAGACTTATTCCAGAATAAACTATATATTCTACTAATAATTATTATTTTATCCAAATAGTAGCATATAGGCACATTTTCTGAATTTTTCCCACTTATCACTGACATATAGCTTTCATTCTGTACTAGTACATATAAAGCTTCAAGCTGCTTCACTCTACTTGTGCTGGTTATGTAATATCTATTTTCTATTTCTCGTGAGTGTTTGTGTATACATGGAAGCAAATTAGACAAAATGCCCACCATGAAACTATCAATCTAGCCAGGAGAGACAATCATCCAATAAATACGTAATAACAAATATATAGTATATTTGATGGTAGTAAGTGATTGTCAGAAGAAAAAAAAAAAAACAGGTAAAAGGAGTTAAGCTATGGGGGAGGGGAGTGGGTTGGTAAGTTTCCACCAGAGAGCTACTAAAGGTCTCAGTGAGAAGATGACATTTGGCAGAGGTCCAAAATGGTTGGGGAAGTGAGCCGTGCTGCCTTCAAAAGGCTTGCATCTTAAAGAATGAGAACTGCAGGTATGAAGAGCTGAAACTGTTCCGGCTGCAGCTAGGAGAGGGGAAGAGCTGGGACACCGTGCAGGAGAGGATTCTGGTAGATCAAGTCTAAGTATGTACTGAAACCAGCTCGGTTAGCAGATATTGGCTTTCCCACTGAGAGGTAAGAGGAGGAATAGAGTCTTGAGTAGGTTTACATTAGAAAAAATATCCTGATCTGACTTTGCATTCACAGGGACACTGTGCGTTCTATGTTAAGAAAAGGTAATATAAGGGTGAGGAGAGAAGCAGAGAGAGTAAGTGGAAGGCATCTTTAGAAATCCCAGATGAGAAACAATGATGGCATCAATACAGATAGGGAGAATTGGTCATTATCTGTATGTATTTTGCAATTAAAACCAACAAGAAGTAATGATGCATGGGATGTGGTAAGTGAGAAATAAAAAAAGAGTCAAGGATAAGCCCACAATTTCCATCCAAAGTAATGGGAAGGAGGGAATTGTGAGGGAGATAAGAAGCTCTATTTAGGGTCTGTGAGGTTTAGTATGACTACCAGTTACTCTATACACTAGGTAAAAATGGTAGTGAAAGCATGAGTGTGGTAAGAAAGGATACATACGCAGTGAATAAAGTAAGTCGCCTGTGGTTTGAGGCATAGTAGAAGGAATGAGCTAAAAAGAAAATAGTGATTGGAAAAGGGAAATAACTGAAATTGAGATTATTAGGGCTTACAGTTATCGGCAATGAACGGTTTGACTAAGTCCTCACTGTGGTAGCTGGTATTTGTGTCAAGTGTAACAGCAATGGAGGAGACAAGTCCAAAAACTGGAATAGAGGCCATTGGAGGAATCATTTTGAAATCAATGAAACTTATGAAATAATTAATACAAAGTTAACAATTTAGTTGAATAATATAGCCCTATCTATAGCTAAAAATGATACATAGAATACAGATATGCATTGAATTCTAAATGTAGTTAAAAGGCAAAAATACTATAGTTTTCAGAGTAGTGTTTTCTGAAAATTAAAGTATAAGGATGGCTTGTTTTTTTTTTTTTATTTTTTCCCCTTTCAAGACATCGTTTTCACATTTTAGCATTATGCAAGCACGTACTTGTCATTTCTGTCTGAAGAACATCAGTTCTGATTTCCTCATGGTAATCAACCATGGCCTCACAGTAGCTGAGATTTTTTTTCTTTTTAGTTGTTCAAATGAGAAATTTTGCTTTTACTGAAGTCCGTCAGTTAAACACAGCATCCCATCTTTCAGGACTGTTTCCCATCAAAGGGCAGTTTAATAATCTCCATAATATTGTCATTACCCAAGCTTTTTATGCATATTTCATTTTACTCCTTTTATTATTGAATTTGAAATACTCTGATTAAGCTCCTCTGTAGTGATCATTTGAATGCATCCTATTTGTACACGAAGAAGCAAGCACACAAATTTGTGCCCATCCACACCACCCTCTCCAGTTTTAATATGTTGTTCCTTTGTGATAAGGATCCTGTCCCTTTCTATCAAATTATACTATCCAGTTTCCTATTGCTGCCATGACCAATTAACACATTCTTAGAGGCCAAAACAACACATATTTGTTACCTCACAGTTCTATAACTTAGAAGTCCTGTTTGGCTCATTGGTTCTGCTGGCTTCTCTCTCAAAGCTGTAAAAGATGAAAACTGGAACAAAGTGTCAGTATCTGCCTACTGAGCTCTTAATAGGAGACTCTGGAAAGAATCAGATTCCACTGACTCAGATTATTGCCAAAATCCAGTGCCTCGAGAGGTATTTCTGAGATCTCCGCTATCTGGCTGAGTGTCTGCTGGGGGTTACCCTCTGCTCTTGGATGCCTCCTGGTCTTTGCATGTGGTCCTCTACACTTGGAACTTTTCTGAATTCCACTTTTGTTGTATTTCTTCTGCTGGAGAAAGTTCTCTGGGCCTCTGGTTAATTGGACCCACATGAATAACCCAGAACAAGCTCTATATTTTTAGATTTATAACTCAAATTACCTCTGCAAATTCCCTTTGTGATATAATGTCATCCAATCCCAGGTTCCAGGGATTAGATATGGACATCTGTGGAGACCATCTCCTTCAGAACCACTGCCGGCTTCCTCTTTGATATTTCATGTTTGACTAGCGACTTCTGCACTCTTTACCAACTCCATTGTGAAAGCCAGCATGATTAGCTTGACTCTAACTAAACTTTGAAACACCAACCTTTATACATATTTTTTTCTTCCTTTCCAACTCTTCGTGCTATTAACCTCTTCTCTATCTCTTCCTAATAATTTTCACTGGCCGTAGGAATTGTGCCTTCTTACAAAACATTTGCTCTTCAAAATATACAACAAAGTCCAGAATCCACATTTACCTATTACCACCTTTATGTAGAGGACAGGACATTCAATTCCCTCTTGATTCAGTCATGAGAAGGTCTGCACTTTAAACACTTGCTAGCTGTGCACACTCTCATCATTTTAAGTCCGTGATCCTGCAGGCGTCCTCTGTGCCAAACATTCTCAGTACTTCGGGTAACATCATCACATGTTTTCTATTTGAAACTAAATACATTCACATTTCCTTCACTGCTTTCCGAGGTGCGATTTACAGAAGAGCTGCGGAGTGTGGCACCAAATGTGTAGCACCCAGAGAAGGACTACAGACCGCATTGCTTTGCACGTGGGACCTGGGGGCAAACAGCAGATGCCTCCATCCTTTTCATAGGGCCTCCCACAGAAGTCCCTGTGAGGACTACAACAGAAATGCAGATTAAGAAAACTTTACAACCCAAAAATTACCAAGACCATTTTCAATAGTTACATTACTTCTTTACTAGAAACCCCAAACCCAGATTCGATCCAGTTTGATAGATTCGAAATGGAAATAACTATTTTTTCAATTATAGATCACCAATATTTTAAAAAATATTTAGACAACAAAGACAAGTATGAACACAACACAACCATCCTTAATATTTTGATAAGTATACATGTATATACATATACATGTTTATGCACATGTACATACTTATGAATATATGCATATGTATATGTCTAAACACATGAATGCATGTATATACACACATATACATGTATACATAGGTATGTATATATTTATAGCATATATTAAATATGCACATACATATACACACAACGTGCATATTTTTATTTCTATTCAACATGACTCATAATTTTTAAAATTAATACCTATCGTGACAATATTCTTTAGCAACACATCCTGAGAAAAGTTGCTGTACTTATCAGCTGAAGCCTTATGTCTGTTTGTAACTATTTTGTAAAAATGCACTTTTGGGGACAATGTATATTTTATTTTTTTAATGTTTTTATTTTTGGGAGAGAAAGAGAGAGAGAGAGACTGGCGGAGGGGCAGAGAGAGGGGGAGGCAGACAGCTCAAAGACAGTCCAATGCTGGGCTCAAACTCACAAATGCGAGATCATGACCTGAGCCAGAGTTGGACACTACTTGACCTACTGAGCCACCCAGGTGCCCCTGTACATTTTAACTCTGTAAATGAATATCCAACATCTTCTTGATGATCTCGCTTTAGGAGTCGAGGAAAGAAGATATTACTTTAGTTTGTTTATTAACTGTGAGACCTCCAAGTGGGAGAGGGCCGCATATTTCTAAAAGAACCGAGCGTCATGACCACAAGAATGTTGAAGTCTTTAGTGTGGTTAAATATTATCTCATCAACTCCTCAATAATAAGTACACCCTTAGTTATAATTAGCACATTTTCTGAGTGAAGAAACCAATAGAAATAGTTCTCCATTAAAAAAATAATTTGTCTTCTTTGAAAAAACATAATCATGAAAGAAGATGTACTAATTACCAAAATGCATCCAAAAAAAGTAGTAAAAGATTATTAGTAAGAATCCTATCTCTACAAAATTATGGCCACAATAATTTAGTGACTTTAAGATTCTCTCTCCCTCCCTCCCATCCTCCAACCCCCTCTCTCCTCCCATCTCTCTCCTCCTATCATCCTAGCTTCTGTTGTCGCATTCCATGGCCTTCTCTGACTCTCCCATTTCCCCTCTGTAAGGACCCTTGTGATACATTAGGCCAGCCATCATGGCTTTGGAACCTTTCCATCTCAAGATCATTCACTGAATTATTAATCACCATTTCGACGTCCTTTTAGCCATGGAAGGAAGAATATTCACAGGGTCTGGGGGTTAGGATGTGGACATACTGAGAGACCATCGTTCTCTCTACCACAGAGTGTGCACAAGAACAATCTGCAAAGCTGGCATTTGATGTCATAGTGATCAATGACACAATTAAATTAAATTAAAATAATTTCAGAAACATAGTATAATACCTTAATCATAGCAAACTATTGTTATTATTAACCAGGAACTGAACGATTCATGTTTTAGTATCTTGGATTTAAGAATATTTAATTTATACCACCTACATGGTGTGTTAAAAAGGAAAAAAAAAAAGAATTCTTGCAGTCTTTTTCCCCCAGACATAATTATTCGGAGTTAATTTATTAAATGAAATATTTGGCATTGGTGCCCTAAAGAATCTACACAGGACTCACAGAAAATGAACAAAGGCAAGAACAATGTCTCACTTATGTTTTTAAGAGTCTTTTTTATAACTTTTATTTTTGCTATGTAATATAATACATACAGGTGAGAATGTATTTTCTTCTTTATTCCAGACCAGGTTTGAGACTAAAACTGAGGATTATTAAAATCGTGTTAAGAAAAGAGGTGCAAATCAAGATATTTTGTTACTTTAATTAAATAAAAATAAAATAATATTGAATGATGCCATTCATCCTGTCAATATTCAGTTTTCAGTGCATATTAATGCGCCCGCTGGAAAAAAAAGAATTCAACTACAGGTTTCTCTTGCAATGGTTCTATATCTGAGGGATTTTATGTTTGCCAGGACTTCTAACATACAATGTAACTTTAATTGGCAATCCTATGCTTTCTACCACATTTGTTATTCAAGATACTTCCACGGAGCTCTTGTCACTTTTGATCTTGTGTATCACAATATCCAACCCTGAAATGTATTTTTATTAAGATAATTTAATAGTAGTGCCTCTATATCCCTGTGATATATATAAATAGGACACAAAATTATCGATCTTATCAAGAAATTGAAAAAGGCTCTGCATTGTAGTATTATAATAATGGGCATACTTTGAACTCAAATGCCCATCTGGTTTTTATTCACATTATGGTAGCAGAATCAAAGACTAAAAGTTTTCTAGGTATAAGACATAATGCATAATGTTTTCCAGCGATTTTTGTGGCACCTCTAATTTAAGCACTTGTGGACTTTGCCTCACTCTGTATCAAGAGAAAATGTCCTAGCCTACACGAATTTGAAGAAACATAAGTTTAACAATTATAACACAAGGAAAACAGATGCTATTTACTGGGCCTCTTTCAAAGACCAAAATTTGTCAATTATACTCTTCTCCAAATTTGTGTATATGGGATACATATATAATGAAATTTGAGTGTATATACAGAACACAGATATTTTAGATTGTAATTTAAAAATTGTAACAGTAAAAATTTGGAATTAATCTAAAGATTTTTCCTTGAAAATATATATAGCTGCTACATGCTCAACTGGATTTTTTTAAACGAACCTAACAAACTTTAAAAATATCATAGGGACTGTTTGTTTTTTTTTTTCCACTGAAACATAATTGTTCACGTCTCTGACGGGTATTCTCTGAGCTTTCCAAGGGCTAGAGCTATGCTTTAAGGCTTTTGTGTCCAATAAACAAGCACAATGCTAAAATCATAAAGGTTTATCCATAATAAATACATGAATGTTAGTATCTATAATTATTCTGCTTAAGAGAACCTTAGGCCTTGCTGTTTGGGGGACAGCGGTCTAAGCCAGGGATATTTGATGTGGGCCCAGAGCTCCAGCAAAAACAGTTTTCTGAATTGAATCTAAATGCTCCCTTGGAAAAATGTGAGGACGTAATCTGCTTAGGTGTTGAGATTCAAATCCGCATTTGATAAGGCATTTTGAAAATTTACATATAAAATCCTCATCTAAATCTGCCATTACATTATCATTCCCAATATAGAAGTCAGTTGAAGAAACACATTTATTTCCATGATTTCTCCTATAAATCCAAAGATTGCAGTTATACATCACGATTTTTATCCTTTGTGAACACTATCTAGGGGACAAGTGCATTTTTATTAAAAGGCAAATCAATAAAATAAAGACTGGATGACATTTAATAATAATTCCAATTTACAAATAAATATGACAGATCACCTGTTTTTTAAAACTTTCTATTTTTAAGAGATGCTACTAAACACATCCTTGGTTTATCATTTTCTTTCATCATTTCTCCCTTTGCTTTAATACGTCTAACAATCTCCCCAACATAAACATTGGAGAAACACACATAAGTTTTGTTTTTTTTTTTTTTTGAGGGGGGATTAGTTTTTTGTTACCTTTCATCTCCTTTGATTGGTATCTTTGACTTTACTCTTTCTCCTGCACCAATATACTGATTATGGTTGCCTTTAACTCAAAATACATCCAGATCCTGTGAGTTCTCATTATTTCCACTGCTAGTACTATGATTCAAGCCAACAACAGCCCTAGTCTACACTACTCCCGAAGCCTTCTCTCTGGTTTTCTTCCTTTTGCAGGTCTCCCTATAGTCAGCTCTTTACAAAGCAGACAGGGTGATTGTTTTTAAAACATCACCTGATAATATACATGCATCTGCCCAAACCATACAATGGCTACTCGTCTCACCTAAAGTAGAACCCGAAGTCTTACTATGCTCCCAGAGTCATTGCATGATTTAGCCCCACCTTATTTTTTGGAATGCTCCTCACTAACCCAGATTTATGATGACTAATCTGCTCTCTACACCTCTTGGCAGCAGAACTAGATCCTCATCTCCTAAGGAGCCCCCCATAAAGGTCATTATACAGGCATGAGAACATCACATTCTCCATGAAGTGGGAGACATGACGTTGGGTACAAAATCTTCTCCACCGTGTCTCTTGTGCAGTGGATGTGACCACATGACCTCTACTGAAATGTGCCTTACCTCCAGATCCCTAAAAATGTCTAGGAATAATTCTCCAATCTCTTTCGTCTTCTCATAGTTGACATGAAAAGACAACAAGGAGCACTGATCTCACATTAAATATTATGTAAATTTGAGATGACATCTTACTGTGTTAGAGACAAATTTGTTTCTACAACTTTGCCCATCCTTGTGTTTTCCTTTGCCTATTATTTATTTGTTATTTCTATTTTAAGCCTTAATTTGTATGGTTAAGTTTTCTTATCAATAGCATAGTAGTAGTCTTTTTAATGTAATCTGAGAGTGTCTTTTAGAAGGTGATCTTATTTATTACAACTTTTCATAAGAATTGTTACAGTTAAAAATTTAAACTTATATACCATTGGATGTGCACTGTAACCTCTTTATTTACATTTTTATTTATTTTTGGTTTCTTTAATTTCCTATTCATTAGGATTTTTTAAATGCATAATATCTACCTATTTTCCATAGCACTATTGTTACCTTTCTCTATATTGAAGGGTAGCAGAAGGTCCCACCCCAAAATATGACTGTAGGAATTCAGAACTCGCCACCTCAAAATATGCCACTTTGACATATTGATTATTTTGAATTTTGTGTACTTTAAAAACAGAAAATGTAATGAGAACCTCTCTCTAAATTCCCCTTATCTGCCTAAACACAGGTCCCACAAAAGGAATTCAATTGTCATAGATACTCTCCCAGGAGTTTCATCAACCAGAGAAAGTCGACTCCAGATGGAAGAGCAATCTAGAAGTTTACACCACATCAAGGCAATCTTTTCCACAAACTATCATGTCTTCTACCTATTTTACTAAAGGCTCATCCATCTTTCATAAAAATCACTTACTCTGCCCAAAAAGGCCTACATCTCCTCTCTTTTCTCTATTAAAATGGTATTTAAGCCTGAATTCTAAAGCTTGTCAGAGAGCTGCTCATTTTCCTCTGTGTATCTGTCATGTATACATGAGGAGTATGTGTTAACTACCTCATCTGTTTTTTTTTTTTTCTTGTTAATCAGTCTTTATTATAGAGTTCTCAGCCAAGACTCAGAAGGGTAGAGGGAAAAATCATCTTTCCTCCCTTTCAATATCGACACATAATTTTCTAGTAATATCTGAAATGAAAATATTATTATTTTAAAGACGCACTGTTTTTTCCTCTGCACTATCCTTCATCTTCTTTGGAATGAGGGTCATTTAAACTGTGGCCATTGCATTTGGAATACATGTACTTCTTTACTTCCTGTTTCCATCAATGAGACATTGAAATTACTTTATATACCATGCTCTGCCTCCAAGTTTTAGGTTTTGCTGAGAAGATTATTATTTTTATGTCTAGATCACGGTTGGCCAAAGAGTAAATATTTCTGGGTTTGAGGAGCACACTGCTTCTGTTGCCACTATGCACATCTGTTGTAGTAGGCATGAAAGCAGACACTGACATTACATAAATGAAAAGGCACGACTTCCTTTCAATAAAAGGTTAGTTATAAAAACAAGCAGTGAACAGGATTATTTTGCTGAACTCTGGTCCAGATTAGTAACAGAATTTTCCTATCGTGTATCTCTTCATTCTCAAGACTTCTTTAGAATTTAAATCACACATTCACTGTCTCTCTTCTTCCTTCCAGATTTATCAGGACAGTCTTCCCAGTCATTGTTTCTGCATCTCCTTCTCGAAGTTTCAATCCTGGAATGTTTTTATGTTTTCAATCAGCTCTCAAATATTTTCCTCAGTTAAGATAAGGCGTAGGGGCACCTGGGTGGCTCAGTTGGTTAAGTGTCCAAATTCACTCAGGTCATGATCTCACGGTTGGTGAGTTCCAGCCCCTTGTCCAGTTCTCCGCAGACAGCTGGGAGCCTGGAGCCTGCTTCATATTCTGTGTCTCTCTCTCTCTGCCCCCACCCCCCGCCCTGCTCCCTGCCGGCACGCTCTTATGTTCTCTCTCTCTCTTTCAAAAATAAATAAACATTAAAAAAAAAAAAGAATAGCTATGCTCAAATAAATAAATAAATACATAAATAAATAAAAGATAAGGTATAATATGTCACTGGATTTTTTTGGAGTATGAAAATACTTTTACTTTTTCTTATTTGTCAGTTGAAATATAGTTACCTATAGAATGATTTGGACTTCCCATTTTATCTCCATCTCTAGTCTCAGTTCCCTCCCAGCCACATCCCTGCCTCTTTCACCTCCCTAACACCTCCCCCTACCCCCCCATCATATTACCAAGGCTTAGGGAGAGGATTTTCTGGTTAACGTTTTGATTAATTAAATTTAATTTTGTGTCTTTCTCAAGGTTGCCTGAATATTAATTAGCTGACTGTGTTTTTAACTCCCATACTACAATGCTTTGCATATGGAAGTAGAAAAGCACTCCCATATTCAAAATAGGAATAGTAGTGCCTGCCTTATCAGTTCTCAAAAATTGTTATATAAAACAAAAATGAAATTTAAAAGGATAGTGATTTTAAAATTTTAAAATGAAATTTAAATACTAGCAGGATTTTTAAAAATTTTTAAGCTTATTTATTTCAAGAGAGAGGGAAAAAACAAGTGGGGAGGGGCAGAGGGAGACGGAGAAAGAGAGTTGCAAGCAGGCTCTGGACTTTCAGCTTGGAGCCTGACACAAGGCTGGATCTCACAAACCATGAGATTATGACCTGAACTGAAACCAAGATTCGGATGTTTAACCGACTGAGATACCCAGGTACCCCACAGGTAGGAATTTATATAGAAATTGTAAATTGTTGATGGACTAAGCAATATGAGGCTAGATTAAGAAAACAAGATTACTATCTGCATTTCGTTTATAGTAATTTATTGGCATGGAATACACTTTTTCAGAGGAAATGACACTTCTAAATAGAATCTCTTGAATAACTGAAGGTATTAAAGGTATTATTAAAGGAATGCTGTAAATATATATATCTATATATATATATATATATAAACTGCATTTAAAAGATATTTCAAAAGAGGAGAATAAAGGAAAATTTTGGAGGGTCAGGAATACTTTTTAAAATCTTGCTAATGCTTTTTTAATCTTTTCAAGTCAGGAGAACAGCACACGTAGTTTAAAATTACGTTCATTTTCCAGAAACAGGTAATACCTATCATCTTAACTCTCTCTTGCCTGTCAAGACATGTCACACTGCTTTTTAACAGTAAAGCAAAGAGATCTGTCCATAGCTATCAATTTTTATCCCATAAGTATTCACAAAGAAAAAAATATTTTTCTAAGAACTCACAGATGAGTCCTGAATCAAATTGCCATTTCCTACAAGCCCTATGAAATTTTATGGTTTTAAAAAATGAAACAATTTCAACCACTAGAAAGAAAATCATGTACCTATCTGAATCTTCTAAGGTGAAAATACATCATTTCTATAAAGAGTTTGTTATCCTTTTCACAGAAAAGAAACTTTCCATGTTAGGATGATGATGAAAATAGTGCTGGTATACCTGCAAGAGATCATAGACAGAAAATACTTTTATTTTTATTTCTATGTTCTGAGATAAAGATTATAGTTTCAGTCCAGTGTTTTCTTTCACATATTAAGGGCAATCATGCTACTGTCTTCATCCCGTTTTATTATCCCTAAAATGTTTAAATGAGCCAAGATGTTAGCCAGATTAAGAAAAATAAAATGTGCTTTCAGTCCCCTAAAAGGGAGAATGTTGGTATGAAACAGAATGTTGTGAGATTCCAAACGGAAACTCTCTTCAAAGTGTCTGCCGTGCCAATTCCTACTATGTTTTATCAAACATGCTTCCACTGAACCATGAATTTAACGGAAAACATATCTATACATCTGTCTCTACCCACCTATGTCTGCCTGCTCTATCATCTATCTATCTATCTATCTATCATCTATCTATCATCTATCTATCCAAATAACATACCAATGACTTTCGTGAATTTGGTTTCCTTTTAATTTATTTTTTGTTCTTTCCTTTAAAAAAT
This sequence comes from Paguma larvata, assembly GCA_030068075.1. Taxonomy (NCBI): domain Eukaryota; kingdom Metazoa; phylum Chordata; class Mammalia; order Carnivora; family Viverridae; genus Paguma; species Paguma larvata. The sequence goes on along the minus strand of CM057839.1, from coordinate 21,628,273 downwards.
GTGATATCTACATAATGTACTTTTGGAAACATTACTCTACTTGTAACATTTTAAAACTTTTATTTTTTTTAATGTTTATTTTTGAGAGGGAGCGAGAGCAAACACGCATGTGAGCAGAGGAGGAGCAGAGAGAGAGAATTCCAGGCAGGCTCCTTGCTGTAAGCACACAGCCCCACGCCATGAGATCATGACTTGAACCACAATCAAGAGTAGGAGGCTTAACGGACTGAGCCACCCAGAGCCCCACATTTTAAAACATTTAAATTGTCTTCTAGTATTTTGATTCCTACAAAACCAGGTTATTCATGTCTTTTGGAATTTTTCTCCAATTCTTTCAAATGTTTGGGGGAATAGAGACTATAAATCTTTAATCATGGAACAGTTTGAAGGAAGGGATATCATAAGATAATAAGAGTCTCCAGGAAATACTTCAAGATGGAATTAATGTGAACTGTATACAAACTGCTGTCACCAATGAACTTGCCTCCTGGCTATGGATTTTCATATACATCATGTTCTCTGCAAACTTGTAGATTGTCACTTAACTGAATGCATATATACATATGTATATGTGTGTATGTATGTGTGTGTGTACATGTCATATATATGTGGATATGCACATGCATATCCATAATGGCAATAAAAGAAGGTTTGTGCATATTTAAAGATTTTGAAAAAGCATTGTTAAACTTTTTATCTTGAATGTCTTGAAGGATGTCAAAACTCATAATCAGATTTCCTGTGGGACAGTCTCCAGAGTAGGGTATGTTGGGATGGGAAGCTTTACTAAATATATCCTAACACTGCTTCTGTATGTGAAATAAATAGTGTTTATCTTTCCTATGAAGACCTGGTGTGTCCATTCAATGGTGTCGCTCTCAAAAGCTTCGACATTTTATTATTGACAAGGTACAGGAACAGAGGAGCTAAAGAGTTACTTTTATTGTACCTTGATCTTGTGAAGATGCTTCATGCTTACAAATTCCATAGGCAAGAGTTTGGTAAAGCAATACAACTGTCTTATACAAAAGCTTTTCTCTACACCAAAACAAAAATTAAAAATAAAATTGCCTTTGAACCCAATATTTTAAGTACCTTGTGTGATTCTCATTCTTTATACTAAAGAGGCACAAAAATAAATTTTACACCAGATTAAATCTCACCTTAGAAGTGCCAGGGATCTTATTAAGAACGAGGGCCATGGAATAAGTTTGGTACCCCCCAATTACAAGGGAGACTACTCTTTTTCTCTAACCTGGTGCTTGTAATAATGTCTCATGAAAATCCTTTTCTAAAACAGCTTTTATTTCTTGGTTATAAGTTCTCTAGGTTGAGAGTTATGAAACTTCCACTCAACAAAAAAAATATGGTCATTGACAGGCATTAAAACACAGCATGGCTATGTATCTTGGAACGTGGTGAGTTCGATCATCTGCCTTTCAGTTCTCCTGAACTGTCTTCCCGGTATTCTGACTCTTTAGTTTTGTTCTATTTTGTTTCCATTTTTTTAAATGGTGGTTTTTAAACTTAATATTAGGGGACTTGTGCCTTACACCCCACGAGTTTCTTTTTTCCCCTATTGAATAGGAACTTTTGCATTTTTTATACTTCCTTACAACTAATGCTGGAATTTGCATATTTTTCAAATTTTCTTTCTGTTTACATATAAATACTAGTTAAACACCTTTGATTATTATTAACATTGTTAATATTATTATTAACATCAACCCATTATTAACATTAACCCATTAGATATGTATTTTAAAATTTTTTTTTGGTATGGTAGTTGACATCTTCATTGCTTTATATGGAGGCGGGGGGAGTGTGCTCAGGGTGCTCTCGGTGGGGCTAACTGCTTCCTTCTCGCCTTCACAGGCTCCCGGCTGTACAGGGTGGTGCTGGTTCTGCGAAGGGCAGGCATGCGCAGATCTGGGCGGTCGTTGTGCTTGCAGATCACATGCTTCATGCGGCTGAGGGGGGCGGGGACATTCTGGTGGATGGTGGTCCACACTTAGGAGGTGATGGGTTTCACTGGCCGGATCTCTGCTTCATGAAAACGTCTAGACCTTTACCTTGGGCTGATCTCTCCATGCCCACAGTCTTGCTGTGAGTCAACTCTTTTAGCGGAAGGAGTCGGGAGCCTTCGGGTTATCAGGTGTGGTGCAGTATGTCCGCTTGTTCCTCTTGAGGAAGCTGGGGCAGCTCTGCAGGACCTTCTGCTGACGCACGCACATGGTGGCATCTCCTCTAACGACGTGCGCAGGTGAGGGAAAGACTGGATCTGTGTTTTGAGTAAGAGGCAAAATAGAAGTTGAGCTTGAGGTAATCTTCAAAATCATCTAATCCCTGTTTCACATAGTTTATTTCATGGTGTCCCAATGCTCGGGTATTTTAGATGTAAGAGTTCCGATAAACGTAGTCATTGAGGAAAGGATTTTTGCGCTTAGGTAGCTTAAAGCGACTGAGTGAACCATTTGGTATCTTCTGATTTTCTTATTTTACGTTTGGAAACTTGAAGTCTCTTAGGTTTTGTAAATCATTGGTCGCTGTCTCACTTAGAGCCACTTACTAGCAGAAGTGTTTGTCACAAAAATAATAAAAGAACAGTTATTAATATTCTCATGTAAATTGAATATTGACATATTCTCCAGTTCCCAGTAAGAATATATATTTAATTTTTTGTAGAAATGATCATTTTATTTCGATTTCAGTTTTATGTGTATATAACCAAGCATTTATGTGCATAATTGTTGCTAAAAGCCAAAATATAAATTCACTGAAGCAAACACATTTTTCACTTTTACTATTTGGAATCAAATTGAAAATTTCTTGGTGCATCATTAAGTATACATTATATGCAAGGCAATATTCAGGAGTCAGGCAATAGCAACTAGGAGGTGGTCCTTAAGTGTGTACAATGTAAACTCTTCATTGGCCATAAAATAATGTTAATCTTATAAATAAAGGATCATGTCAAGATCTGAACCTGTAGCAAGAATTAAGAAGAATCGTATAAATGAAACTGTGATTTCTTGCTATCTACTTTTCTAATTTTTGTCAAACACACACTCTATTGAGTGTGGACATCCATACATCTATACTTCATTTTTTTTCTTTTAGATTTTTGAGTCATTAGTATATGAGTTTGTGTGTGTACCATAATTGCTACAAAAGAAGCTACCAAGCAAGCATAATTTAAAAGATTTTGTATGAAGCACTTTTAAACATAGTTCAAAAACTATTTGGCTGTCATGACCGGTTATTACAACACAAATCATGTGTCGGCCTATAGCTGTTGAAATCCCTAGCTGCTGAATGTCCTAGAAATTAAATTATATTTTTCTTTTTCTGCACTATACAGAATTTGAGTCTGATCTCTGAGGTTAAATCACTTTTTTGACCTCAAAGATCTTTCAAGAAGTATTCATAAGAAGCTGTCTCTGGAGCCTTCCACTTTAAGGTAACAAATGATCTTAACTGTGTAGCTAGTGGGGAAAAAAAGGCAAGGAAAGGTTTAGCTAATAGAATTTAAGCTCACATGAATGAGATTCCTTTTTACCAAATGTTGTCTTTTATTCATTTTATTTATAACAATTGCATAATTTCTTACCAAAATAAAATAATAGTAGTGCATACACTTTAATACCTTGGAAAGATATGTGATTACAGTTGAAGTAGTAACCTTAGCAAGTGGGAGAAGTGTCTCTTCCCTGCTTTCATAAAAAGAGGTTTCCTTTCAACACCCATGGGCTTGACTTCAAGCAGTTACTTCTCTGGACAAAGGTGATTTGGGTTCTCTGGTAAGTGTGCAACAGTGTTCACATGTCTTAATGAGTTAGAACTAGTTTTTCACACATCCTGCATGCAGGGCAAATTTGCCTCCTTATCTTTTTTTTTCCCCTAGATACATGTGGGTAAGTGATAATGTTAGTAAGAAGATGTGTTCTACGATTTAATTTTCCTCTAATTTTCCAAAGACTTAGACTAGAAGTGTGATTATATTTTTTTCTATCGCACTAGATAATTTTAAACCTAGTTTAATCAATAATATAGGTGATATTACAGTTCTCTATTAGTTTTATTGCTTATTTTTAATTAATTCTATATCTGATTAGGGAAGTGATCTACTTCCTCCTCACTGGGTCCAGTAATAAATACTTATCATCATCATAATAAAGTATTGACTTAATTCTTCATAAGTTTTATGGTAAATTTTAAATGTTTTTCGTTTTGTTTTTTAGAGAGAGAGTGAGCGTGAGCAGGGTGAGGCAGAAGGAGAGGGATAGAGAATCTTAAGCAGGCTCCACACCCAGCACAGAGCTGGACGCGGGGCTCGGTCTCACTGCCATGAGATCCTAACCTGAGCCCAAATCAAGAGCCAGATGCTTAACCAACTGAGCCACCCAGGTGTCCCTATGCTCAGTTTTAAATTACATAAACGTATTCTCATTTACTCTTAAAAACACTGGGCAAAACATTTGCCGAACTTTTATTTTCTTAGAAAAAGGTCGATTTCATAATACTTTCAGCCATTTATTTTTTTTCTTATTTATACACAATGGCTGTTATTTTTGGAGATGTATACAAGAACAAAAATCAAGGAAAGTTCTAAGGGGATTCTGGGACTCAATTCACATACTGTAAAATAACATGAAGTTAGTAGACACAGCAGTGGCTAAGTAAAGCTTTTCTGATGCAAATGTGACCCACATTTGTAAATGGAACTAAGTATATAATAAGTATATATAAACACTTATGAACCCTGTTGCTAGAGTAACAAATATGATATAAAAAAATCTCTGAACGTATGATCTAGACATATTTGAAAATACTTTGCAACAATGCTTTTTGCCACTTTATATCCCTTACAAGGTTAATTTATATCTGGAAACTAATTTAAAAAGCTAATTTTGGTGAATTTATTATCAACTTGCATTAGCCACATATATTTTAGCTCCAAGAAAACATTATAACATTTAAATCGTCCTTCTTTCATTAAAAGTAAAGGTCAGATTAAGAGCGAACGTTTCAGGCAACGTGGGTTATCTGTAGCAAAAAAGAGTCCATTCCAACATGGAGGCAACTGCCTCCTCTTCCGTGTGTCAGTGTGGCTCTCCCGTGAAGCAGGTGCACCTCAGTAACTACACAATGTTAAATATCTTGCAAAAACATACATCTTTTGCCTCTCACCTCAGAAGCAGATACCGTTACTCTACAAGCATTGAATTCTCATACTTCATATATACACTGTTGACTGGTACTAAGTGAAAAGTCAAAGAGAACAGGTCCCCGTCTGACAGCCCGGATGATAGGAGAAATAGTCAGTTTACTGTGACAAAGTAGGCAGTTCTAACGTAAATAGCTCCCAGCTATGCTTTGGAAGGAATATTTTCCTTAGATGACTCTGTGGAAACCTCTGTGACAAGCTGTTCTATCTTTTACAAATCTGCCAGCTACTTTTTATGAGCTTCAGGAGCTCTTTATGACTATAATAAAAGGCAAGTAGCAGCCACATGTGTATCCGATGGTCCCCAAAGCAGGCATCCTTATACAGAAAACGTAATGAGATTTTTGGATGTTCTTTCCCTTCTGCTGGCTGGTTGCTATCTTGACTCTTCTTTCCAAAACCATTCCATTGCTACTTTAATAAAAATAGTATGTGTGAACTATGTTTGATGGTTCTATTTAATTAATCTGATAATTATCAAAATAGCATGTCCACTATCAAAAAAGTACATATAAGTCAGTAAGTTAGAATTTTCAGTAATCTAAATAGTACCATTATATCCCTGATAATAAATTTACTTTAAAGGTATTTATTCACAGTGCAATAAAATTGCATTTTCAAGCATTAATTTGAGACTGTCATAGGTTTAAAAGGACATAGTTAAAATAACACCATGTGTGTAAAAATATCAACTCATATTTCAAATTATTAAAATAAATTCACAAATTTTTACCTACCTTTAATGTTACCTCTAATAGATGACATTATAGAATTTTAATCTCTCATAGAATATTTACCAAGTTAAACTTTGCCATTAAAAGGTCGATGAAAACTATGCCAAAAATGTGTTAATGTGTTTCATAGTTATTACATCCCATATATATACATATATAAATTGCATACAATTTATATACATTATGAATGTATATATGTATATGTATATATATTTATAAAGTTTATATAAATACATATACATATATATATATATATATAAATTTTAAGTTGGCTCCACTTCCAATGTGTGGCTTGAACTCACAACGCTGAGATCAAGAGTTACATCACCTATCGACTGAGCCAGCCAAGTGCCCCCAAATGTATTATTTAAATTAACACAGAGAACCTATATTTACGAGGTCTGAATTCCAAAAATTGGTGCAATTATTTTTTAAATTTGTGTGGATTTTATGGATACATAAGTGAATTTACACATATTTTATGGACTTAATTTAGTAATTTGTATTTATTTCATCTCTAGAAGAATCAGAGCTGGTTGGTCTTCTCTAATGTCAATTTGCTGACCTGCAGAAGCTTCGGATGTGGATTTTGAACTCCACCCTTATCCCTAAGTAGTTTTATATTTTAACTTTATATACCTTCCTCTCAGTTTTCTGTTTGTTTCGATTTTTCCTTGTGTTTTATGATATTGTTTTAAAAAGTTATAGTAAACATAGAATGATGCATTTTTAGGGGCCCCTGGGTAGCTCAGTCAGTTAAGCATCCAATTTCGGTTCAGAGCATGATCTCCCGGTTCGTGAGTTTGAGCCCCGCGTTGAGCTTTCTGCTGGAAGCACAGAGCCAGCTTCACTTCCTATCCTCTATCCCCCTTGCTCTGCCCCTCCCCAGGCTCACACACGTGTGCGCACTCTCTCTCAAAAATAAACATTTTTTTAAATTATAAAATTATGCATTTTTATAAGTCATTATAAGTTTCTTCTGAATGAAGTATTATACAGCAAACTCACATGGAAACATTCAGTGCCTCTTACTCAAGATTTATTCCTTCTTTCTGTTTGAGGTCGACTCTGTGGTTTTTATTTCTCTCTCAGCAAAAAATCTAAATGTAATAATTGACGTGCAAGTACCTCTATGACACTCCAGGCCTCTTTGTTACTACTACAAGATTGGTGTTAACTTTGTACTTCAAAATCATTAAGCTGTTTTTTAAACCCCCATACACAGTGAATTTTTGCCTCCTTGTTACGCTCAAACTATAATGCTTTATCCTCTTCATCTTCCAGAGTTCTACCTTAAGATATCACCTTTTCCACTAATGATCTTCTTGACCTCCTCTTGAGTACATTTTCTTGAGTACGTTGAGTATTGTTCCGCACTGCTCTTGCTTCTATGTGATCAGTTCTTCCGCATTAGCTGGTACTTAAATATTGACCTCCTCATCTGAGCTGGTCACCACTGTCTAAAATCGTCAGGTTTTGGTGGTTTTTTTGTTTGTTTGTTTTCATTCTTGTTTTGTTTGTTTGTTTAACTTCCTGTCTTTTCTCTATGTGCTGTTTCTATTGAGGTGTCTCCATTCTCCATACTCTCCTGGACCCTAATTGTCATTCAGGTCTCATATTGTCCATAAACATTCCTCAATAGCTAATATTTTTCTGAGCCTTCATTCCTCTGAATCACTATAGTCTTTACTGGTTATATCATGGAACTTTTGTTTTTGCATGTACTACATGTTATTATTGTAAGTATGGTTAATTGCCCAAAAAGCATGTTCTGCATTTTTAACTAGTGTGAAACTTTAAAGCACTGGCTCTTCATCAGAAACTTCAAAGCACCCATTTTTAATCACAGCTGATCTGTGGATGCTCATCAGAAGATCTGTGAACTTTTAAAATAGGAAACTGTATATATGTACATAGTAAACTTTCCTTTTTTGAAGGAACAGTGTCTAAATATCTTTATCATATTAAAGACACCCATGTCTGAAGTCCATCTCTCGAAACTGTAAGAATCATCGTTGTAGGGGTGCATGGGTAGCTTAGTTGGTTAAGTATCACATTCTTGATTTTGACTCAGGTCATGATCTTACGGTTGGTGAGTTCAGGCTCCACACTGGGCTGCGTGCTAACAACGTGGAGCCTGTTGGAACTCTCACTCACTGTCTTTTTGCTTCTCTCCTGCTCTCACTCTCTGTCTCCCAAAATAAATAAACTTAAAAAAAAAGCATGATTGCATTTCTTTTTGCTCTTCCATCAGGCATATAAGTGGAATGTACTTACTAAATATTTGTGATTAAGTCTCCAAACCTTCAAATTTCGGTTTGGACCCCAAGGAAACCACTCCCTAGGAGTGGAGAAAAACTGGAGGTAAACCAAGACTCACAAAAATGAAATAGAGCAATGAATTAGTTCAAATTCATATTGGTCTTGTCTCCTATTGGGTTGTATTAGTGTTATTATTATTTTAATCTTATTTTTAAACATTTTATTTTATCACAAGATAAAGAATAAACGATAAAGACAAAAGAAATTTCGAAATATATATGTTAAGGAGTAATTACAAAGAGAAAGCCAGTGTAAATGCCATGAAGATTAGGATGTAGAAAATGGCTCATACCCAAAAAATCCTTTAGAAGATCCTCTACGTATGAATTCTATGATTTATTCATATAGATAATATTTATTTGAAATCTAGATATATTAAAGTAGAAGTAAATGAAAAGCGAGATGTGCTATGCTCCCGTGATAGAGAGATTCCAGTTGGGGAAGCAATTCTTCATTGGTCTCTAATGTTTCTGCATGTTTTCCATGCAGTAACGACTCATTTTTTTTTATGGAATATCTTTTCAAGAATGTTTGTATCATAAACAGCATTGGTAGACACAGATATGGTGTCTCCTCCTAAGCAAAGGAAAAGTTTATTTACTGTCCAGTGCAATAAAGATAATACGTCAGTCTTTGGCAAAGGCTAGCCAGGCTTATTGTTCAGTAAAAAGTGTGTGCTCCCTAGTCCACCTTTTGGTAAAATTGTGGAAAGTTAACCTGATAGCTTTCATGAAGAATAAAGTTTCAGACCCCTCATACTTCTTGACAATTTCATTCTCATAAGGATATAATTTTCCATGAATTTACATGTAGATTCAATATAATCTCAATCATATCATAAAGGATTTTTCATTGAATTCAACAAATTTATTCACATATAGTACAATTAATCCACTTATATAATTTACATGCATATAAAAAAACAAGGTAAGGTATTTTTGAAGAAAAAAAGTGGATGGAGGTAATCTACAAATTATCATAACTTTTCATACAGTGAATGTCTGGATTAAGACAATGTATAATTGGTGCCAGCATTGGAAAACAGACATTAGAACCTAAAATAGATCCCTTACAATAGACTCGTACTTGAATGAACACTTGATATGTGAGAGAAAGTCATGGCAGATAAATGAGGAAAGAACGGATATTTTAATAAATGGAAACAGTACAACTTCGCACCAAATTAAAAAAAGAAATTGTTGTCTTACACTATATCATTTCCAAAAATTAATTTCAGCCTTACTAATACATGAATGTGAATGGAAAAATACTTAAAACTTTCAGGCACGTAATATAGCTAATATTATCATTAACTTCTTTGGAGTTGGGGAGGATTTTTTAAATTGCATGTGAGGTATAAAGGATAAGATTTATCAATATATGGCTTAAGATTTTGTTCATCAAAAGACACTATTCAGAGGTTGAAAACACAACCTATCAAATAGGAGGTATTTGAAACTTCTATCTATGCGTACAGTGGAGCAAAAAATAATGAAACTGAAACCAAATGTACATAAACAAATATTTTATATATGTTATTATTTTCAAATGATAAAATTTGAAAAATGTGTGGGAATGTTGATCAGAACTAGATGATATTGGGACATTAGCTACAGATGCCACCAAAAGTAAACCACTATATTATGAACAAATAAAATAAAATTTAAAATAGAGAAGAAGAAAAAATGAAACAGAAAGCACATAAAATCTTAGAGCTACAAGGAAATTGAATTATGTCTACTCAATTATAAAGCAGTTGAATAACAAATAATTAATTGATTTATACAAAATTTATATTAATACAATAGCGACATTAAAAACCTTTACTACAAAGAAAATTGTAAGCTCATATGATTTCCCCATGAAAACCCTAAAAATGCTAAAGAAAAAGTGAGAAACTTAGCTTACAAATTCTTACAGTGTGTACAAAAATGGGGAATATATCATAAATCCTTTTATTAGGCTTATGTAACCTTTATACCAATAATTGACATGACATTACAGGAAAACAAATCATACGCAACTCTAATTCAGTAGCATAAATGCAAATCTTAAGCAAAATTTTGCAAACTGATAAGAAAAAGAATACATCATAGCTAGTTGGTTTAATCTCATTTATACTGGATTGATTTTTACATTACAAAATCAATTATTGTAATACATCTCAGATACAGTGTGGGAAAATACGTCTGTCACATAAAATGCAGAAATAGCTTTTGATTAACTGTAATATATATTCATGATTAAAAATACTCCTAGCAAATTAGAAATAAAAGTGAGCTTTGATAACCTGAAAATAGTTATTTCCAGGAGCCAACAACAAACATCATATTAATTTTGAAATGTAACTTTTCTTTGAGATCAGCTAAGAAGCAGAATGCCATCAATGACATTTCTCTTTGACAATAGGCTAGAAGTTTTGGCCAGCATCTCAAATGTTTAACAGCTTATTCATTATCATTTTACTACATACACACTGCTCAAACGCACACACACACACACACACATATGTACATATATGACAAATAATAGCTTTTTATGTGTGGCCCATTGCTTTATCTAGATGAACTTGGCCATTTAAAAAAGAACTTGATATTTTTCCTTCAAACATATGATTATGAAATACATCGATGTCATGTGTAATTATATTTCATTCAGTTCCGTTGATACAAAGTATTACCTTCATATATCCCAATTTATCTTCCATGCTACTGTGATGGGAATTTGAATCATTTAATATTTGGGGTTTTTATTAATAATGCCTTTATAAACATTTCTGACACCTTGGCACATGTGTGCAGGAGAGCTAGACCTAATTCAGATACCTATCTTTAACTGAAGTGCTGTGTCATACCATATGTGGACTAGACTGTCAACATTGCCAATCAGTTTTCCAAAGCCACTGTGCCATTTTGTACTCTACAGCAAAGTGGGAGAGTTTCATTGCTCTCATGGTATAGCTCACAGTATTTATTATACTCAGATTTAAATATGTATATCAGCCTTGGATCCCATTTGACATATCTGTTGGCCATTGAATAGACCTTTTTTAAAGTATCTATTGAAAGCTTTCTCAATTTTTCTTTTCTTCTTGTCATTATTTTGTATTATATGTTTTATTCACCCATATATATATGGGTTTTACGTATATATGTATGTATATATGAAGAAGTTGAAAACACGACCCACATAGATATGCAACATAAAATCAAATATATATAAATATATATTTAGGTGTTCTTCATGAGGTTCATATCCTTTACATTCTTACAGATTTTTTATTTGCTTGTTTTCCAGGTTACAAAGATTATTAAAATTTATTCATATTATGTATCTGTCTATATATCTTTATCATTCTGTTTTTTATGTTTATATATTGAGGCAGTATTAATAGGTTCATACTAATTTAAAATAACAATATATTTCATTTCTAAAAAGAACTCCCATTATGTCCACTTTTTACTGTTTAATGTAAAATCTCATTTGTCTATTTATTTGTCTAAATAGTTATTTGTAATAACTACAGCATTTTCATTCTTCCATATGTGTATACATGATATATGTCTTTTGTAATTGTAAAATAAATGTATTTTGTTTTTAGTTGGCTCTCACTTTTGTCTCTTAACTGAACACTTTAGAGTCTTTATTTTTACATTTACTGATATTTTTAGGTCAAGCCTACTAGCATTTTGTGTTGTCTCTTGTATATTCTTGTTTTATATCTTTTATGTTATTTTTATTTTTTAATGTTTATTTAATTTGAGAGAGAGAAGGAGAAAGAGAGAGAGAGAATGAGCAGGGAAGGAAGAGAGAGAAGCATTCCAAGCAGGCTCCATGCTGTCAGCACAGAGACCAATATGGGTTGTGGCTCCACCCCACAAACCATGAGGTCATGACCTGAGCTGAAATCAAGAGTCAGACACTTACCTGTCTGAGTCACCCATGTGCCCCTTATGTTATTTTTACAATTCAACTCTTTATCACAATATTTTTCTAGCAGTTTGTAAGTAGCCTAGCCAAGTGTTCTAGAAGTGCCCAAATCCTGAGCTAATCCAAATCTATAGAAAAAACAATTAGTTACTCATTACCAAGGCTTGGGGCAAGAGGAAATAGGGACTTATTGCTTCATGCGTATAGATTTTCTCTTTGGGGGGGCTAACGAAATTTTGGAAATAGCAGTGATTGTTGCACAACATTGTGAAGTAATGCCTATAGTTATTGCCAATAAATTAGTATTTAAAATAGGTTAAAATGGAAAATTTTATTAGATGTTATCAGAATAGGAATTATAAAGTATAGAACTGTAATTTAACTTTTGTATTAGTTTTTGTTTGTAGAACATTTTGCATTTTACGTATTTTCCTACTTTCCTAAGACATCATAAACATTTAAATTTTTCTCCAAATATAGTGTTAAAGCTGTTCTACAGTGTGGTGTAAAATACCAAACGACATGGTATTCTTTTGTTGATGATTTAAGGAGTGAAGTAAACTCCTGGTTAAAACCGTCAAGCAGAGAATCTGATTTTCCTAACTAATTACTGATGTGAAGCAAAAAAAAAACCTGCATGGAGGGGGCAATGTGTTGACGGTGGAATTAAGGCATCTTCCTCCACTGAGGTTTTGGGAATTCATGTTAATAATCCAGGCCCTGGATGGTGTTGTCATCTGGGATAAGTAACAAAATTCATGGCTTGCATAAATTTTTGGACCATCCAGAGAAGTGGATTTGGAGCTGTCATTATACACGGGATTCAATTTCAAGATCTATTTCTCAGTGACTCTTTTCTCTTCCTCTGCTCAGTATCAACCCAAATTTTTTTTCTTCAGATTCCTCTGTGTAAAGGAGTAGGCTGGTTTACCTCCGGCTCACCTTGAGGTTATTGCCATTTAGTGTCTGAACTTGCATAGAAATCTCCTACTAGGAACCCCAGCTAGGGCACTCCTGGAATTTTTATTTCTATCTTGTCTGCTAGTTGGTAAATGTCCTCTAGGAGCAAAGAGTTTGGTGGCTCACTTTCCTCTCTAGATTCTCAAAGACTTATGATCCTGGTCAGATAATTCCTTATCATTTGACATAACTTGCACATTTATAAGAAACCTATTTTCCTAGTGTTGCCTCCTTAAATTCAGTCAGGTGATTGACCCAAATAGTCAAACACCGTATTACTGAAAATTCCCATTTTTTTCTTTTTAATATCATGTTCCATTCATCTATTTGATATAGGCATATACATATTTATATGTATACACATACATATGTGAGCATACAATTATGTATGCATGTATATGTATGTATACATGTACGTAATTATATTACCTGCTTATTTTAATTTCATCCTTATACTATTTACATAAGGATATTCCCTTTCTGTGGATTACAACTGAGCTTTGGAAATAGTTCCATTTATGCCTGTTTTTGATGTATATACACTTCCTTCACACTAAAACTCACTTTCCTACCACCCAGTCCTTATCTTCTTTCTTGGTGAACATTATTTCAGAGACAGAGGCAGACCTGTTTCCAATACCAAGTGGGTTTTTGGAGTTTTTGAAGAGTTTAACCGTGTTACATAGATTATAGTTAATTTAATGCATGTTTAAAATATGCACGTGTTTTCTCTATAATCTTCATTATTTTCAAACACATGCATCTTATTTCTTTCTTAAGATATATAAATGACATTTATAACTAGGTCATTTATAGCCATTGATATCATGGCATTAATGAACGATTTGAATTCAATATTAAAATTATATTACCTTCAAATTTTATGAAAAATTCATTGTTTTTAGCTCCAATTATTATTAATCCATTGTTAAATATCTTCAAGAACTTTGAGGATAACAGTTATATTTTACAGTATGGATTATTACTTTGTCTCTTTTGAACTCCTTTTGTTTATTCTTGTCTAGTATTACCTTCAAACCCTATAGAAATGCCTTTTTTTTTTCAATCCAGCCTTCATTGAGATGAGATGGGGAGTAAACTTTTGTCTCTTGTCCCACACTTTCTGTCTTGATCCAAAAAGGTCACATATTTTTACTAGTATTTGTGAGGCTACATTGTGTTAAAAGCAGGAAATAGGCTTTACCTAGTTTATCTGAGGGATCCATAACAAGTTCCCTTCAACTTTTTTCTTCCATGTTATAAGTATGCTGGGAAGGTCACCCTGACCTCCAAAGCAGGGACTACAAATACTTATTTTAATTGCCTCCTTGAGAATGGTGGATGAGTCTTATCAGATTCTTCCGCTTAACTTGCGGCATAGGAAGTCTCTTCCTATTCTCCATAAACTCTGAAAGTTCTAATACTTGAAACCTCAATTATTTCTTATCGGTTGAAAAGCAGAGGGGTGGAGGAGAGATACAGTGGCTCCATAACACTGAAACCTAATGACGCCTTGGCTGAGAAATCTAGACACAAATTGTGAGAACAAGCAAACCACAGCTGGCGGCTGCGCAGGTGTAGTCCAGGTGGGTCTTGGCAGATGATTTCGTACTGTATGAATTTTAGCTTTTATCATCTGGGCTGCCGCTGATACTGTAGATTCCGCAAAAATAGTAAATTACTTGGGAGGCGTCATTAACTTCCAATTAAGATTCATTTCCAAAAGGTAGCTGTTCAGTCTAAAGATTAGTTTTCCAAACATGGCCAGGGTCCATAGGCTTTAAAGTGTGCACTCACACACACCAGTTATGCACAATTTTTGGAGCCATTGGTAATCAGATTTATGAGAATTGCTAGGCAGAAATAAAGTCATCCATCTACCTTTTGTCTAGACTTATGCAGAAATAAATGCTATAATTCCAAACTCTGAAAGCAAAAAGATTACAAAAAATTTATGCAGACATTCTGTTCCCAACAAGGTAAAGCATAAGTCCTCATTTATAAAGTGTGAGCTGCACAGAGTGACTTTACTCCAAAGAGGAAGATACAAAAAGGAAAGGTAAGGGAATAACTTTAAAGTCAAGAAACCTGACAAATACTATCTCAAACCACTGATCAAGGTAAACATCAGCAGTCGTAACTCCTGTTTCTATTATGTGTTCTTGATAAGATGTGAAGAAGAGGTCAGTTCATTTCTGTGGCCTTTCTCCCCAAAACATATATGCCCAGTTTACTCATGAGGTAAACATCAGGTAAATCCCAAGTCTGGGACATACTACAGAACACCTGACCAGGCTCCTTGAAACTGTCAAGTCATCAAGAGTCTGATAAACTGTCATAGCCAAGACGAGTCCAAGAGACATGACAACTCAATATAATGTGATATCCTGGATGGGATTGGGGGACAAGAAAAGAACATCAGGAACAATGCAAGGAAATCTGAATAGTAAGGACTTCCCTTAATGATGAAATCTCAATATTGGTAAGGTTCAATGTCGATTCATTAATTGTGACAAACACATCATATTAATGTTGAATGTTAATAATAGGGGAAACAGGGTGTAATATATATAGAAACTCTACACAATCCTCACAATTTATCTGTAAGTCTAAAACTAGCCTAAAATAAAAAGATTTTTTAAAAGTGTATTTATAAACAACAAAAAAATGCATCTTCTGAATCCAGTAGATTGTAGATGTAGATTTGAGCCTGAGACCCTGTGTTTCTGTTTCTCTCTCCCTCTTTTTTTTTTTTTTAAGTTTATTTATTTTGAGAGAGAGGGAGGGAGAGAGAGAGAGAGAAGAACCAGCAGGGGAGGGGAAGAGGAAGAGGGAGAGCGGGCAGAGGGCCTGAAGTGGGCTTCATGCTGACAGCAGAGAGCCTGATGTAGGGCTCAGACTCATGAACCATGAGAGCAAGATCTGAGCTGAAGTCAGACACTTAACCAGTGGAGCCACCCAGACGCCCTGATCCTGCATTTGTAACAAGCTCCTAGTACTGCTCGTGCTGCTGGTTTTGCTCGCCTTGGTCTAATGCAGTTTCTCTCAAAAAGTGGACCCCCACCAACAGAATCAGTATCACTTGGAACTTGTTAGAAACGCAAATTCTCAGGGCACTCGGATGCCTCAGTCGCTAAACATCTGACTTCAACTTGGATCATGATTTCGCGGTTTGTGGGTTCAAGCAAGCCCCGTGCGGAGCTCTGCACTGACAGTACAAAGCCTGCTTGGCTGCTTTTTCTCTCTTGCTCTCTCTCTCTCTGTCCCTCCTCTTCTTGTGTGCACTCTCTTTCTCTCTCAAAATATATACGTACATAGTGCCAATTCTCTTTTGTCTTCCTTGCCTCCAGAGACACGTCTGGTAAGAAATTCCTGTGGCCAAGGTCAAAGAGGTTGCTGCTTGCTTCCTCCTCTGAGATTTTGCTATTTTGTTTTTGTTTTTGTTTTTGTTTTTTGTTTTTGTCTTACATTTAGGTCTTTCATCCATTTTGAATTTATTTTTTGGTATGGTGTAAGAGAGTGGTCCAGTTTCATTCTTCTGCATGTCCCTGTCCAGGGGAACTGGAGAGAGTTGTCTTTTTTCCACTGGGCATTGCCTCCTCTTTGTCAAAGATCAGTTGGCCACACATTCGTGGGTCCGCTTCTGGGTTCCCTATTCTGTTCCAATGATCTATGTGTCTGTTTTTTGTACCGTACTATAGGGTAGTTCTATTTTTAACTTTTTGAGTAAAATCCATACTATTCTCCAGAGTTCGCATTCCCACCAACAGGACAAAAGGGTTGCCTTTTCTCTGCATCCTCGCCAACATCTGTTGTTTCCTGAGTTTTTAATATTTATAGTCATTCTGATATGTGTGACGTGGTATCTCACTGTGGTTTTGATTTGTATTTCCCGGATGGTGAATAATGCATCTTTTCGTGTGTCTGTTAGCTGTCTGGATCTCTTCTTTGGAAAAGTGTCTATTCATGACTATTCATGACTTCTGTCCATTTCTTCAGTGGATTATTTGTTTTATTGGGTGTTGAGTTTGATAAGTCCTTTATAGATTTTGGATACTAACCCTTTATCTGATATGTCATTTGCAAATGACATCGGTTTGCCTTTTAGTTTTATCGATCATTTCCTCACTGTGTGGAAGCTTTTCTAACTTGATGAGGTTCAGTAAAGAGAGCATCGCCAGGATGAGCACTGGGTGTTGTATGTAAGTGATGAATCTCTAAATTCCACTCCTGAAACTAATATTACACTGTATGTTAACTAACTTGAATCTAAATTTAAAGAAATGCAAATTCTCAAATGCAAACGCTCCCACTACAGACCTACTGAATCACAGAGTTGGGAGTTGGATCCCAGCAACCTGTTTTACAGCAAGCTCCCCGGGAATTCTGACCTGCTGGCCTGGTACCATCTTTTCCGCTTGACCAGCAGTCATCATACAGGACACTCCATGTCCATCCACCAGAGACAAGGCAACAACCTCCCATAGACTTCTTCGCCAGCACCATTGTGCTGTCGCTGGTCCATAGCATGCCTCTTATCTTCTAATAGCTTCTTTTCCTGCCTTTACTTCCTTTACTTTTGGCAAATAGGTAAGATCTTATCTTTAAAATAAACCTCTATGTTGTATATCACTCACACTGTTCTGGTTCCTTAATAATTCTTAAATAATACACTAAATTCACTTTAATCCATAGAATATTAATCCATATAGAACTGATAGTCTTGTATGAGATGAGGGAGAGATCTCTTTTATTTTTCTATAAAGATAAATAATTCATTTACCACTATCAAGTAGCTCATCTAATGTAACATGCATGTATCTGTCTCCATTGTTTTCATCACTAATTTGAATCCCTGGAACTAATCCACAGTGTCTGAATTGATGTATTTTGCATTTGTAATTGCGAGGTTTGTTGATATTTAATAGGATATGTCATACAAACGTGTTGTTCTTCTTCAACCACGTCTTCTTTATTTTTGTCCATTGCCATGCATATATATTTTGGAATAAGCTCAATTTATAGTTTTTTTTTTCCCTAAAGTACATATGTGCTCATTATTCCATGTCTTACTACCCATGAACATGCTATGTAGCTCAGTTTATTTAGATCTTTTATATTTGTAGATGTACATGTACAAATGGCAGATGTATTTCTATAACAGATGTGGATTTTTTCTATTTGACATGATTTTTTTATATTTCTTGTTTGTAGTTCTTATTTAAGATGTAATTATCTTGGGGCACCTAGGTGGCTCAGTCAGTTAAGATTTTGACCCCTGATTTTAGCTCAGGTCATGATCTCAGGGTTTGTGAGTTCGAGCCCCAGGTATGTCTTCTTGTTGGCAGTGTGGGCCTGCTTAGGATTCTTTCTCTTTCCCTCTCTCTTGCCCTCACGTGCTCACCTGCACTCTTTCACTCTCTCTCTCTCTCTCAAAATGAATAAATAAAAACTTTTTAAAAAGTACATAATTATCTTTACTATATTGATCTTAAACCACAAAATTTGTTAAATTATCTCAGTTTTTATTAGATTTTCTTGACTTCACTAGTGGAATATAACAGAATCTGCAAAATTAATGAGAATTAATGTGTGTTTCCAGTCTCTCTATGTCTTTCCTCATTCTTGTCTTATTCTTCTGGCTAGTGTCTCAGTACAGTGTATACAGAGACAGTCGCCGTAGGCATCTTTAAGCCATTCATAATACTGGAGGAAATGCATTTATAGTAGTTTTATTGTAGATACCTTTCATTACCTTAAGGATGTTTCTTTCTGCTATTAGTTGGTGTTTTTGTAATTTCAAATGAGAATTGACTTTGACCCCACCTCTCCGTTTGATCCATAGCCCAAAATAAAGAATAAAAAGAATGGGAAGATGTAATATGCAAAGATAAAGGATAAGATAGCTATGTGGATGGTCAACCAAAGAGGGCCCCTAGAGGAGGCACCCAATGATCAGATTAGACGCCCATCATTGTCTCTTTGCTGTGTCTCTTAAGTTGTTTTTAATTTTTTTGAATTTTTTATATCCTCTCACTCTATGTGTTGCATTCCAGATGATTTGTTGATATCTAAATCCACTTAACTCATTTTCCAGCTTTAATTAATCTGGTTTTTATTTTATTCATTGAATTACTTTCCACAATCATTTTTTTCATTTCTAAAAGACCAACTTTTTCTTTCCCAGATTTGCCTAATCATCTTGATTTCTATCACTTGCTCACAGTGCCAATCTCTATATTCCTTAAAGTATTTTAAGTACACGTATTTTATCTGATTTGCATTACAGTTCTAGTATCTGAAGACCTTGGAGCCTAATTCTGCTCTTTCTCCCCTTAATCTTATTCTGTGGGAATTTTATGAGGTCTGGGCCAAGGCCATATTAATCCAATGTTTATACTTTTAATGCTAAGTATCAGAGGATTATTACAATCTAGAATATTTTAAAATTAATTTATTTGGTTGGGGGTTAATTGAATATGCAAGCAGTTAAATTTTGGTTAGTAGATGCTAGTAATGTGCACATTTTTCTAATGGGTTGTATTCAAAGGTCACAAGAGCTGGGGATAAGTTGGCTTTTTCGTTTCTTCTCCACCCAAAGGAAATCATTCAGAAAAGATGTATCTGGTATTCAAACTCAAAATTTCCTTAGATGGGTTGTTTCAAGGGCTTAAGCTGGGAGTTAGTTAGGAAAACAGGAATTCCAGTTTCGTTCTTATACCAAGCTATTTTCTGTATATTATCATTCTCCAGTTGTATAGTATATATGTTGGCTATATATCAACTGACCTTGCTTTCTGGAATAAATTGGGACAAAATTCAGTCAGGCCAAAGGAATGATAAATATTTGTCCCTTTTTCACATCTCCATAATGAAAATGACAGATAAACATCAAGATTTTCCTTTAGCGACATAAATAAGGGCAAGTTTCTTCTGACTATAAAGGGCTACCAAAAGCAAAATATGACCTTTATCAATATTCAGATAGAAAGTTCTTTTTTGTAGAGAACTTATGTCTGATTTTTAGCCTTGGGTAAACAACTATGCTGGAAATCTCTCTGACTGGGTGGTAGTACAATGTATAAAATACATCACAGCCGTTTTGATGTTTTTTTTAAAATTATTATCCTTATGAATCTCTGCAACACATACTAACAGTTAGATTTGAAGCATGAGTCTTCGGGTAAATGACATTCTCAGGAAACTGACCATGGGCTATCTTGAGCTCCAGTTCGTCCTCCCTGCTATCCCTTAGTTATAGACTAAGGTCATTAGCACATCATCTGGTGAGGCACATAGCCAGAGGGAGTCTATTGGAGAGTTAGAGAACAGATGTGTGTGTGTGTGTGTGTGTGTGTGTGTGTGTGTGTGTGTTTTAAGTAAAAGTGGTAACCAAAATCAGAGACCACTACCTTGACTGGGGGAGTTTAATTTCTGGAAGGACCCATTGAAGCCCAGGTGGCTTGTTCCTTGATTGGGATTTTCACAGTGTAAAATAACCAAGTCCTTTAAAGAACTTGAATCCTTTGTCTATACTGTTGGCATCTTTCAGTATTGACGCTGAGAAATGTGCCTGATAATTTGCTCTCTACTAAAATTTTTCTACCTTTCCTACCTAGGAACTTTGATTTCAGAAACGACATGGGCTTTTCTGGGAACAATGTCAATTTCAGCTGTGGACTCTGGGCATAAAATCATCTACTTTTTGTCATTTATACATTAATCAAGATTTTAGGCCAACTTATGATACCCTTTGTGTCCACGGATTTTATGCAAATTTGAACCTGAAATGTTTTATTTAGTTTTCCTTTGTTTTCTGTTCTCTTTCCTTGAGGAGAACATGAAGGCTATGCTAAGGGTCTGGCTGACTGGGAATAAGAGGGGAATGTAAATTCTAACACTTACAGAATAATCCTAATACTTAGGAATTTTTTAAATCAATTATCATATGGATTAAAAACAAGCTTGAGATTTTCTAATTTTTTAAATATTTTTAATGCAGTGATAGCTGGTATGTTTTCAAAAGCATTAAAACATGTTGCAACTAATAGTCAAAATGGCAATGCATTAATTCACACTTTGGATATAGTAATAAACTAGATTGGCTGCTAGAAATTCCATTATTTCATTTGCATACCAGGAAATAGGTGGAAAAAGGGAAAGGACCAGTGGGCCCTGTGTGATACCAAATGTTTTTAATGAGCACATGACACTTCCATCCATCCCACTGACTAGAACTTGGCCACATGGTTTTACTTTCAAGAGAGAAAGACTGGAAAATCTTATCTACACACCAGGTAGTCATTTACCCTTTTTAAAAGGAGGTGCATTATTAAGGAAAAGAAAGAGAAAATAATTTAGGGTGGACAACTAGCAGTCGTGACCACAGTTAATAGACCACATGATTTCACAGAACAATAGATTGAGGGAAATTGGCAAGGAACCCCTTTTCGGCCCTCTGAACTTTCCTTCCTTAAGCCATAAACCTAAGACCTTCACCTCCTTGAGACATTTCTGGGAGTGGAAGAAGTCTGC
This sequence comes from Paguma larvata, assembly GCA_030068075.1. Classification (NCBI taxonomy): domain Eukaryota; kingdom Metazoa; phylum Chordata; class Mammalia; order Carnivora; family Viverridae; genus Paguma; species Paguma larvata. Next base: position 21,606,565 of record CM057839.1, on the reverse strand, counting down.
TTCTGTCTTTCTTTTTAACTCCTTTTTATCCCTTTCTATGGAATAGCTAATCAATTTGATAAATATGATATTCTTTAATCATATTTTTATTAACGTATACAAAATACTGTTGTTAAAGCAAAAAACTAACACTACTTAGCTTGCTTCAGGAAGTATTAAGGGCAACCGTGTCATTTTCCCTGATTTTTCTCCCTAAATGATAAACACGAAAAGAAAGGAACCCATTTTCACCCTTCAGATACAATATTCAGAGGACAGGAAGTAAAACCGGTATGTAAGATTTCCAAAGCTCCTGAAGTTATAAGGTAAAATTCTGAAGCTTGCCAACCACATTTAATTCTGGACTAATTTCGGTTATTGGTGATTTGCACTTTTGAATAAACAGGAATTTTAAAACATACACAAAATGAATTATTGGTATAATTCAAACAAAAGTCATACACCATTTAATTTCAAAATGAATACGTGGAGTATTATAAAAAAAAAGCATAAGCAATTAAGAGAATAAAATCTGAAAGCAATGAAAAAGCATATTTATGTTAATTTGCTGCTGTTAGTTCAATTCCATAATTGTCATAGCATAACCACTAAAAATTTTATAACCAGTTTTCTAAACTAAAGATTATATCTTAAAATTACATCTCATGAAAAAAAGTTGTTTTATATGCATAAATCCAAGCTCATATTTACAAATGAGTATCTTACTCATGAAAATGGGCAATGTTGTGTGGCTTCTTGCTGACCGTCCCTGCAGTAATTCACACTCTCCAGCTTCTACAATACAGCTGTGAAGTCAGTAGGGAGTCATTCAATTCTTTGTGATTTTACACATCTGTCAGTTAAATCTGAGCATCAAATGCAAAATTGTACACAGAGGGACATTACCGGGATTTGTGACTTTCCCTGGAGGATGTTGGATCTGTATACCAACAAAAGATCCATAAATGATCCTTTCTGTCCATAAGAAATGGATATTCTTTTTCCACTTATGCTTATGCTTTTCCAGCTCCCAGAATTTTCAAAACCGAAGGAGGTCCTGTAATCATGAATAAATGAAAAGTTGGTGGCATTTAAAACATACAAATATATCTCATGACCACACAAAAGTACTTGCTGTTAGTGTGATCTCTGAAGTGTCATCTCGATTTCAGAGAGAATAGCTATGGTATTTGCTGCTCTTATCATTTAAAAGCTTCAAATTGCATATACTATGAAATTGTGTTTTCCTGTATAATTATGAAAATATATAGATTGTTTATCTATGGTACCATTTGAACGCTTCCAGATTGTAATCTACTGGAAGTTTAAAGGATGCTTTGTTTCCAATATATGAACTTTGCATTTTTTTATTCGTTTTGATATGTGAATTCCTTTCACTTATTTGATTCATTTCTTATTTTCATTTCTTAGCATCATGCCATAAAAAACACAATTGGACAGAAAATTTTGATTCTAGCCTTCTGCTTAGTAAATTTAGGATTTACTTTCTAAGATCAATTTACCTCATGGGATCAATTTCTTCACTTTGTTTTAATAATAATCACACAGCTCTTAGCATAGCTGTAAATAGTAAATGACAAAATATGTATGTATATTGTATATAGAGCATATATTTACCCTATTTTTAAGTAAACTGCTACAACTGCTGGTATCCTCCCCTTCTTCAGTTAATATTCACAGAATTTATGTTTTTATATTGGGGATTTCCCATAATTAGATTATATCACATACATAGACATGACATCAACTGCCCTTTACTCTCAAATAATTAATCCATCTATAAAAATGCAAGATTTCTATAATTTTAAAAATTCTTGCTGAAGGAACCACCCAATTTTTTTAAATAAAACATTTATGGATGGTACCTACTAGAGATCTTGAGACATAAAAATGACTTCTAATAAGAAGAATCTTTTCTTTTCCAGAATTCTGTATTGGTTAGCCATTGCTACTGCAGATGACTTGAACAATTCCAAAGATTCCTAATAGCATGGTTAATTTGGAACTAGGTGGCGGGCATAGTTGGTCAATTAGTCAATTATCTCCCTTGAAAATGACTGGGACATCATGCTCCAATTTGACATAGTGTTCATTGCAGTTATAAAATCAGATAAAGGCAATGGGCATACAGACCAATATCTCTAGTCGCACTTTCTAATTAAAAACTTGACCCACTCTGAAATCTCTTTATAACTGCATAAGCTTCCAGTTTCAAACTCAGACCATCTCTGTTACTCACAAATAGATCTTCCTATGTATTGAGCACCAGTATTTAGCAAACTTAAGTAGTTATGGATAACACTTGCTCCATGGTTTGTAAAGGTATTTGACCTAAATCTTTGAATTCAGCCTATGATGTCACATGAGGGTTGGAAGAACAGATCTTGACCTTTCAATCAATTTGTTTCAAATACTATGGTTTTAGCTAGGGAGATAAATATAGCCACTGTTAAAGTATCTCTGTTCTAAGTCATGATTCTCTTAATGAGATTTGGGTTTCTCTAGATTATGATAGATTTTTTTTAATTGTCTTGATATTTTTTAATTTGGTATGATATCAGTGTGGCCACTCTAGCCTACAAATTTTGATAGTGAGCTTTCAAGTCCTCAGTAGAAATCCTGTCAATTTCCTTTTTTTCTACCACTTTCTTCAAATTTCCTAAATATTGTTTTTACCTGTCAGCCCCATGGTAGTACTAGGGTCAGTTAGGTCCTAGTAGTAGTAGTTACCACTAGGTTCCCAGTAGTGGTTAGTTACTACTTCCTGAAAATGCCATTCCTATAACAAAGATACATAAATATCCTAAGATGGGGGAGTCCTTATAACAGCATTTATAATAGTCTCCTTCAATAACATTTATTTAGATGTGTCCATGTGGCCATCACAAAGCCAGTCTTGGAATGTCTGTATTTTGGAAGATAAATTTCATTTTTTTTTGTTTTTTTTTAATTTAAAATAGTTTATTTTCAAATTGGTTTACATAAAACACCCAGTGTTCATCCCAACATGTGCCCTTTTTTAATGCCCATCACCCCCTCTCCCCCCCCCATCTCCCTCACCCTCAGATTGTTCTTAGTCTTTGAGAGTCTCTTATGTTTTATCTCCCTCCCTCTCTGTGTCTTTTTTTTCTTTCCCCTCTTCCCCTCCCCCTGGTTTTTGCTTAGTCTCACCAAGTCCATCTATTCGTGGAAACATATGGTATCTGTCTTTTTCTGACTGACTTATTTCACTTAACATAATACCCTCCGCAAATCAGGAAACTATAGATGCTGGCGAGGATGTGGAGAAATTTCATTTTTAAGAAGATAAGAGGGTGCGGCTGTTATCTCTTTGAAAATAAGCCTGCCAGATCGCTGTTTTCCCTCAGTATAGCTCATCAGCTATCATTGGACCAGAAAGCATCTGGTCTCAAAAAATTGTGGCTACGTGGAGGTCAGATCTCAAACCGAATAACATAATTCATTTAGCGGTATATAGAATTATTGATGGTTTTCCATGATCATTAATCCTATGTTAATAATCATTCAACAGGCTTCTGCAAGTATTCCTCTGAAGTGTCTTAACTATTTAATAGAATGTACTCAAGATTCAGTGGGCACATGTCCTTGATCCTCAATTACCAGAATATCTTTAAAAAACAATCAGTGGTCATAACTGAGTTACTTTTTGAGTAAATATAACATCTGCTCACAGGGATACAACATATGCTTTTGTTCTACCACTCGTGTCTCTTCTTTTAGGGATTTAGTTTTTACCAGTTCTCCTAAGGGCAACCAAAGAAAATATTTTTTTTCTGAATCTCCCTTTTGATATGTGCTGCATAATTATCCACTTAGCAGTTCTCTTGGATCTATTTCCTCCCAATTCCAGTGATAAGATTCATCACTCATAATTTGCTCCGCAGCTTTTATCATTTTCTAACAAAGAAGAGAAGGAAACCATCTTGGCATCAAGTTCTCATTGTTTTCCCATTCCTTTCTTTTTCTTACCCCCAAAAGTGCATTAGCTATTATATTGGATGGTTCTTAAAGGAAATCTGGGGCACACCTGAGATAATACATGGTTGAATTACCAAATATGAGTCACAAGAATCAGCGTGAAACTTATCCTGCTTTGCTTGCATCTCACAAGTAATCAAGATGCAATGGCAGAGTGGAAAGGGGTTCAGGACCACCACCAACAGGTTGAAAGTGCTTTCATATATAACTAGAAAATTGTAAAGCAAAATTCAATTTTGCCTACAAAACCAATGGAAATGATTGGGGAGGGAATAATTTTCAATTTTTTGAATAGTTAGATTATTTGGCTTGATTCCAAACTCACTGCTCTGATTAAAGAAATGGTTATCACAAATGTGTTTATTCCCATGGACTTCTTTTCTGACAGTTTTCTGGCCAGTATGTTAATTTGATAGTTTTATACTATAAACTGGTAGATATAGCTAACTGTAGTCTGACTATGGGCAGTTTGTTGCTAGACATGGTCGAAATTGCTCTCATTGGGCAAAGACATCAGATAATTCTAAGGCCAGAAATACTAATGATTTTTCATGTGATGTTAGAGAGATATTAAATCAGGGAGAAAGCATATCAAAATGTTTCTTTGTAAGGGCACCTGGGTGGCTCAGTCAGTTAAGCATTCAACTCTTGACTTCGGCTCAGGTCATGATCTCACAGTTTATGAGTTCGAGCCCTGAATCAAGCTCTGCATTGACAGTGTGGATCCTGCTTGGGATTCTGTCTCCTTCCCTCTCTGCCCCTCCCCTACTTGCTCTCTGTATCTTTCTCAAAACAAGCTTTAAAAAAAAAAGTTTCCTTGTAAAGTAGAAGTAGTATAGTCAGAAATCTCTCATAAGGCAAAGTGGACATTAGGTATCACCACGTACACAAGCAAATTGCTTAATTGCCAATGGGACCACTTATACAGTCAACCACAAATCTCCCTGCCCCTGTTACGGTATGGTCTGAACCTTAGGTTTTGTTCTCAGAGCAAAAAAACTACTCATTTAACTAATGAAAGTGTCTGTATTGAAAATCACATTGAATTTTTGGAAATCAGAAGGAATGGGACCTACTGGTAGAATGAATAAACAGAACAAGTTGGACTGACAGCACTCAGGCAGACCCATAATAAACAAGGATTAGAATCTGTTCTAACCCAACTGGGATTCTAAGGCTTACCTTCTAACTAGAAGTCTAAGTTGGAGGCAGTATCAAGCTGTGATCTCAACATATATAGGTTTTACCTGGGAATCTCCAGCAATTGTAAATGACAGTTTCTTTCCAAGGATATTATGTGTGACCTTGGATTTTACCTCTCATGTGGAAGCCAGGTATTAACTATCCCCCCTTGCCTGAAACATGATGACTTATTCCTTAGGGATAATCATAGGAGATATTTAGTTGTTGAAAGAAACACCATTAGTAGATCATAATAGCCCACAGGTGATTACGAAGATCTTTACAAGGGCTACCCTTGCTTAGTTGGCAGAGTTTTGTGTAGATTACTGATTTACTGCTGTGCACCCTATCTTTAGAACAGAAGTCAACCAAAGAGAGTTTTGCTTCTGACTTTAAATGAAATAATAAATGACACCACTTTGGCCATGAGAAGAGTGAGCTCATACTCAGCTTAGTTTACAAGGTTGTCACGGATGAAAGAACTATCTTAGATTTCCTCCCTGTCAAGCCAAGGCAGAATCTGTCCCATTGTTAATTTATCTTGCTATACATGAATTAATGTCTTCAGCCCCATGGAAAGGTCAATGGAGAAACAAGGAGAAGGGCATCTGGCTTTCTAAGATAAACCCATACGATCTAAAAGTGGATTTGTTCACTAATTTGGTCTGAGGCCCCGGAATGCATGATTGAAGTCAATAATGCAGGTTGACCTTCTGCTTTTTGGAGACCTCTTGGTAGTAGACTTAATTAAATGCTTTATTGGACGAGCTGAATGGATTTTGTTCCATCTCTGCCGTACAAATTAGAGCAGCCAGCAGAATGATATACTCCAGGAAAATTCTCCAGAAGTTGAGGCAGTAGAGCAACAAAAGTGGAGTTTGGGAGAGAAAATTCTACATGGGCCTTTCTCATGTTTGCATGTTTTACAAGTGAGGTACCAACAGCTTTTTGTTCTGCAGAGGCTATTCAAGAACTTTTGTATATTGAACCATCTTGGAAAATAGAATTTTTCTCAGTAATCGGGGAAACATTTGCTTATAGCCTTGGAGATAGAGATAATGTAACCCTTCAGAGCAAAATTTAGGGATGCTTACGTTCGTAATAAAATCTTGTGATTCCCGAAGATCAGAATTCCTCTTCTCCAAAACAAACCCCTTGGCAAGGAAATATGTCATCTGGCTGTCTTTCCATCACTCTGTAGCAACTTGAGCATGGGGAATAAATTGCTGAGAATAATAACATTTCCTTTGTCTCTGATCAAGGAGTCTCTTTTCTACCAGCATCCAAGAAATTATGGCAAATGTATTTGTTGCAAATAGAGTAAAATTTCTAATTCTTTAGAAATATTTACAACTAAAAATTCCAGCAAGAGATTCAGAGAAAAGAAGCAGCCCCACTCCCACCACCACACTCCATGATCTTAAGCCTGACTACTTACTAATGACTACAGCTACCATTACGTTCTCATCTATAGGCCTTGACTAAATAAACTAATGGAACTACTGGGATTACTAAGGGTACATCATACCCATCAATAGTGCCAGAAGTGTGCTTAAACCCTCACCTAGGAAGGACTACTGATATTCTAAACACTATGGAACAAAATGTCTTTAAAGGTTAGAATTGCTAAGAGGTAGAGGAAGTGGTCATTTATGGGAACACTACAGTCTTAGAGCAGGGCATTTCTGGACAGTTATCTTTCTTCTTAGATGGCACTGGCAACACAGATTAAAAAGGGAATTTGACTTCTCTATGGAGCAGCTGGATGGAATTGGGCAGAGAAAGAATGACTCCATGTTATTACTAAAAAGCTTCATGAGTAGGGATAATGTATCACATGATCACTGTCTATACAATCACGTTGTAGACATCTGGAACACGGGTATGTTGACAAGCTATTACAATGTAGAATTGCTCATCAGTGACACCTAGTTTTCACCCAGTCTTGGAGGCTATGTAATTAACGGCCAAAGTTTCATTTATGCTGGGAAGAAATAAGAATCATATTGTAATTTTAACTAAAGGTTAATGTATGAAACAGTATTTTTCATCATTCCACAATATCTATGTATTATAACAAAAGGGTTATAAGTTCACTGCTAGAATTAAATGAAAATCAAACTTATGTAGACAATGATTTATAGGATGAAAGAATATTTCTGGAAGCTCATTGAAGCCTTTGATTAAGATCTACCTATAAGAATTGTTGGCCACAAAAATTTTTAAAGTAAATATAGAAAGGTTACATAACTTAGTACAACATTACAAATGTTCAAACAACTTTGGATTACAAAAACAAAGTAATTGAAATTGAAATAAATTGTCATAGGACCTCAGAAATACTATAGCTGCTATCAACATTCTTAGTAGCAGTAATTCATGATGCCCATTTATGCTTCAAATATATATGGTTTTTAGGGTAATAGGAGGCTTATTCTTTTGAATGAAATATTGCAGAGACTGTTTTAAGACAAATTATAAAAAGATAACTGAGATGTATATATTGAGGATATATTGACAGAAGTCAGAGAGTGTATTGAGACGAAAACAATTACTCATAGATCTACAATTCATTCTAGTCAAATCTCTTTGAAAATATGCTAATGAGGGGAGCCTGGGTGACTCAGACCCCGCTCAGGTCAAGATCTCACAGTTCCGCTTGTGAGTTTAAGTCCCGCATAGGGATCTCTGCTGTCAGTGCAGGGTCCACTTTGGATCCTTGGTCTCCCTCTCTTTCTGCCCCTACCCCACTTGCATGCACCCTCTCTCTCTCTCAAAATAAATACACTTAAAAAATATACTAATGACAAATATTTAACAAATGCATTGATGGTGTTTACTCACAGAATGTGCCTGGTTTGGCTAGGATTGCTAATGAATTACACGCAAACCTGTAATCCACAGGTGGGGTTCGTGCGTAGCTCCCTGGACTATGTCACAGAAGCTATTGATATATAAGCTGGATATGTCTCATTATGAAAATAATCACTTATTATGTAATCGTTGATGACATATATCACTTAAAAAACTCATATATTATATCTGGAACTCAGTGTGTCCTAATGAAGTGAGTATGAAAATGGGAAACTAGGTCAATAGTCTAGACATTACTGTTTCACCTATGCGTCATGACTACTTCTGTCTTTGAAATTTTAATAAAAACTTGGTATTGTGGAAGATTTCAGATTTTTTGTGTGTGGTGTGATGCTCTGAAATGTCATGTTATCTCAGAATATAATCTATTGAAAGGCAGTGAACACTCTCCGAATGGCATCAGCTTTAAATGGAGAATTTTTCTTTTGTTGGACAAATCAATAACCTAATTTATTCTTGAAAATCTATTTTATTATAATATACTAAATATTGACTCCTACTTGTGAATGAATGAGTCCAACTTTACAAAAAAAAAAAAAAAGGAGAAGGGATAATTTTTCCTATGCCAGCAGTTTTAAAACAGATGCATTCCGTTTTGCTTATCATTAAACAGAAAATTGGCACCGAGTAAAAGAAGTTGTATTTACTTTTCTTGAAAGAATTTCCATTTGGATTTCAACAAATTACCTGAAGCAGCACAGCATTTTCAAATGTAAAAATAAAACATTTGGATGCATCTCTCACAGCAGATTAAAATCCTCCTCTTTCTGTGTTTAACACCTTTGGAGCTGCCAGCTAGAGAATCTGGTTCTCTTTGTTTGATCTGATTGTTAACTACTGTTTATCCAAGAAAGTTGATTCACCTAATTTTTCTTTTCTTGGGAATCACTTGCTTTAGATTAGACAATCCAAATGCAATCACCAAGTCACTAAGTATATTGAACACAGTGTGTTCGGCACAAGCTCCTTCCAGATCCTTGTGTTGTGATTCAGTCATTGAAGAAGAAAAGGGAGAAGGAAGAGTAGGAGAATAGAGATGAAGATGACAGAGAAGCTAAAGGCACAAAATCTCCAGCTTGCACGTGTATCCTGCAAAAGTAGAATCGTGAAGTTTTATCTTACATCCTCTTTTTATATGCTATTCCTGGAACAGATGAGCCTTAAAGCATGTTTCAGGAGGTTTGGTTATTTTTCCCTAGACTCTGCATTAAGGGCCAGCACAATTTCATATTGCATAAAACTGCCACCGAGAGGGCTCCAGGCTTTTCCTTTCGTGTCCTTTCCCCAGTCAGAGGCTCACATTTTCTGCTCTGCTCCTCTCTCCAGATACCTTAGCTGTCATTATTGATTCACACTTTAGATTCAAAGTATGATTTTTTTTTTCTCATTCTCTAACAAGATTGTGCTTCTCTCAATAAACTGGAGCCTAACTCTAAGATGGAGCCTTAGAGTAAAATTGTTCTAATTATTTTGTCCAAGCCTAGGGACAAGGAAGGGAAAATGGAAGATATGAATGTTTCTTCCCATTCACACATATTCAGTTTCTTGACCAAAGAATAGTAAGTTTTTGTTTTTGTTTTTGTTTGGTTTGGTTTTGGTGGTGAAGTGTTGTTTTTTTGGTTTTGTTGTTTTGTTTTTCGGCATGAGAAGCTATCATGTAAAAAATAATCATACAGAAAATTTCCTAGCTAAAACACCAGATTATATGCGCATTTCTTGAAACAAGTAAGGAATAGAAAAAGCCGTACAACAGAACTGCTGAATCTCCCTTATCACTTTCTCGCCACAAAAGCAATTATACCATTTAATACAATGATTTCCTATAATTTCCTCTATCTGAAGAGCCTCCCTGGAAGCACCCGCAATTTTCCTTGAGCCTCGTGATTAGGCCTGCCTGGGCCTTTGCCATATTTTATTACCCTGGATCACATAATGTATGGGGCATCCGTCCCTCGTCTTCACTGTGCTGTGTGTTCCCTGAGATCAGTGAGTCTTTTACCTCAAAGAGGGTCAACAGTTGTGATTTGATTAAATAACCAAAACTCTTTTGAGCTTTTACCAAGTAGTTAATATTTCAGTAAATTCTGTCCCCATCGTGGGGCTTGAACTCATAACCCCAAGATAAAAGCATCACAGCCAAGCCAGCCAGGCACCCCTCTTCTCACAAATCTTATCCTAGGAGGAAACCCACCTGCCCCAAGACATCTTAGAGGTTTGTTGGGATCCCAAGAATTCAAGCCTACAAGTAAAATAATAAATCAGGTCTTGGTTAATTAGTGAGTACAAAGGCAAGGGGATGTGGACAAATCTTACATACAGTAGTACCTTCTTATCCTTGGTTTTGCTTTTCCACTGTTTCAGCTACCTGCAAGCAACTGCACTGCACAAGCAGATAATTCTCCTGACGAATCATCGGACGGTCAATAGTAAGCTAATGCTGGGTCACAGTGCCTGCCTCATTCACCTCACTTCATCTCATTACATAGGCGTTTCCTCATCTCACGTCGTTACAAGAAAATGGATGAATAAAGTACAATAGAGAGACAGACCTCATTCACATAATTTTCATTTTAGTATATTATTACGATTGTCCTATTTATTACTTATTGTTCCTAATATTTTACTGTGCTTAGTTTATAAACTTAACTTTGTCATAGGTATGTATATGTAGGAAAAAAGCAGTGTATATACAGTATCCCGGCATCCAATGGTGGTCTTGGAATATATCTGCTACAAATAATGAGGAACATCTCTTTTGACTTATTATGTGCCAATCCTTCATATAAGTTCGCTGAAGTCATTTAGCTTTATAAAGCAGTCATTTTATTATTAGCAATGAATGAATTGACTCACAGAGAGTTAAAGCTAAAACTGTATTTTAAGCATTTAAATTGCCTCCAAGTGTATCCAGTCATGGTTGGAAATAAAGTTTGAAAATAAATTCACTAATAGAAATGTATATTGAGCAATTAAGTATCTTTAAGGAAAATCATTATGATCAATGAAACAGGAGTTCGACGTTATTAAAATTGTGGGTTAAGTTGTAAAAATTGTGCATTAAATTGTGAAGATTTTATTGGCAAAAATATTGAGGTTGAACCATTATCTGGACAATTATTTTAAAACTGAACAAAAGTTCACTGAACTAAAAATGAGTGCCATCTCATCTATAAACGAAGCAATAAACACTTTGCTTCTTTTAGGTTATATCGATTGACCCCAAGTGCTCAGATGAAAAGTTCATAGGTCCTGAGTGAATCACCTGGGACTTCGTAACGCCATACTCCAGTGGAGCTCTCTTTACATTTATTTAGATGCATTTTTGAAAACATGTATTTTTATTCTTAATTTATTAATACTTTAACATCAATGTAGTGGGTCATTTACAACAACTTCTGTAGTAGGATCATTCCGCCTGCAACTTCAAAAACTCAGGTAAGTGGCAAAATAGAGGTTGATACTAAGTCCAAGTCTATAGTGTCAGAAGTTACATTGTGTCTTTTATACGCCCCTCAAATCTATGTGTCTCATTTGCATTCTTAAAGCTAAACACTCACCATTGTCACTGACAAGTGTTTAAATATAAATTCTACAACGCTCACTGCAAACCATGCATTCACTGTCTTCCACATTTTGTCAGTTCATCAAACAATTTCCTACAGCACAAGAGCTTTGAAATAAGCCACTAACATGCACAACTCCTTTTTTATTTTATACTATGGTTAAAAGTAGTTTCAGGTTGTAAATTATATTAAAATTAGATGTAAGGAGGTATATACATTTATGAGACCCAGTCCACTTTATGCAAATTTAAAGTATTGTAGGCACAGAATTAAATCTAGATTGGACACAGATGAGTTAATTATCTTTACTCTCACTCCAGAATGATACTAAAATAAGAGCATTTTCAAAAAAAAAAATCCATAAAAACACAGTGACTGTGCCATCCATTAATTCTTTCTAATATATTTTTATGTGTAATTCAGAAAGAAAGAAAATTATCCTACAAAAAGTATTTAAAATGTGTGGTCTGTGACCAAAGATAATCTGTAAGTGCGTGGGTAAATCAAAACACATGTTGATACTGTAGACGTGAAATGTCCCATTAGTGGTAACTATAAGATGAAATCAAAAGGGTGGACAATAATATATGTTAGTGAGAGGCAGGAGAGGGAAATTCTTAGATACAGTATTGCGAGGACATTTGATTGTTTGAAAAGAGGGGGGATAAATTTATTCACTTTAAACTTTTAGTGAAATAGATATGATGATTTCACTAATAGCCACTTAAAAGGTAAAAATAGAGAATATTGTTTCCAAAATGCTAAGAAAAGCATGTAATGAGCATGAAATCTGCATAGCAGGAAAGAAAACAATAAAATAACATGGAGATGAAAAATACTATGGTAGAAATAAATCCTACTCTGTAATATTTCCATATTAATGAAAATCCAAAATTACTTAATACTGAATAATAACACAAATACTGAGGTAGATTATGGGATGCCACCCAAATGGTGGCAGAATATTAGAAGAATATTTATACTTTTAAAAGCTTCTATAAAAAAGAAAAATTTATTGCACTTAAGTGATTACATTTGAAAAACAAATAGGCTAAAATATTAATGAAATCGAAATCTGATTTAAATAGCAAGAAAAAGATAGACTAAACCTAAAGAAAGAAGGAAACTGTAAATAAATTCTTGAAAATAGCTGAAATAGAAAACAGATACATAATGGAGACGATCAACAAAGCCAAAGACTTTGAAATAAAATTAGTCACCAGTGATTGTGAACAGCAATTTTATGATCTTATTGTCAAATTATTATTATATGGATATAGTTTTTGCTGATATTCCTTTGGACTGAGATGTGCCAATAACATTTCACGTTCCTCCATCACCATGCTGTGTAGTGATATAGCCCATCATTTATAATACTCTTCTCTTTGACCTTCTGGATTGAAGTAGTGCAAACAGCATCATTTTCTGCACACACACGAAAATTCGAGTATATTATTTCCTTGAAGGAAGAGGTCTGAGATGGAGCTGAACCCAGAAACCATCCACTTTGGTTACTAGGGTATAGATCGAACTATCTTATCAGGCATTAGGACCTAAGTGGTCTAAATCTAAGCTGGTAATTGAGATACTGGATTTTGCATTCTAAAAAGAGACAGGTTACAAAATAAACTGGGGGAATTGCAGGGATGGAAGCAAGGGGGCAAGTACATTTACCACATTACCAGTAGCTGAAACCACAGTATAGCTGGTTCTGACTCCTAAGTTTTTAACATGCACAAGGCTCCAAGAAATAGAGCAAATTGCTTAAGAAGACAACCCGCAATTTACAGGGTGAGGATTCTAAAGCAAATCTAGCCAACAATGGAGACCTTGCTTTTCCATATGAAATAGCTTTAGAGAACAGGAACCAGATTTTGATTTTTGGTGTTTTGACTTGGTCTCACGTAAATGACTCAGATTTAGAAGGCTTCTCTTTTTAAGATTTCCAAAAAAGAATGCTTGACAAGTTAGACAGCAAGCATGTATCTCATTAGCTTCTGGCAAATGTCAGATTTATTTACACATTCGGAGAGTTAATGATGCATTTCTGGATGGTTTCTTATAAGTAACTATTTTCTATCTAATTTTAGGACACCTTGAAAGTTCTGTTATTTGTGACTTGTGAAAATTCAATCTTCTAATAGTTTCAGAAAACAAATACTCTCTGTGAATGTGTAGAAAGTAATATATGAATATCTATTTGTGAACACATGGGGAGTGATGTATAGTATTACTCTAGCCTACATGCTGTGTACTTTATATGCTCTTTACTATACAACCAATATACTCCATAATCTATACTTTCTATTTTATCTATACTCTATGCTGTATACGTTATTTCATGTATTTAATATTTTCTGACATTTGGAGGAGATATCCATGATAAGACTTCATATGACAATGTGAATCTTCTTCCTCTTAGAACGGTGATTAATATCATACTTCTTAAGCATGTGAGAAACTATGTGACAAAAAGACAGTTTATAAGTTACTTATTTCCACTCAATCTGTCTCTTATCCAATCTAGTTCAAGATAAATGAGATTTTTTTTTACCATTACAATTCTGTTTAGCCACTCCCTTTAAAAGAATAACAGTCAGCCCATATTTTCCTAAGCATTTTTATTAGGATAAAGACTAAACTGCTAGAAAATAAACAAGCAAACAAAAGAAAATGCCTTAAGTTTGATTCTTGCACATGAAACAATTTTTTTATTTATTATTGAGAGACAGAGAGAAAGACAGAGCATGAGCATTGGAGGGGCAGAGAGTGGGAGAGACACAGAATCTGAAGGAGGCTCCAGGCTCTGAGCTGTTAGCACAGAGCCCTATGCAGGACTTGAACTCACGAAATGTGAGATCATGACCCGAGCCGAAATCAGACGCTTAACCGACTGAACCACCCAGGTGCCCCTACATGAAATAATTTAAAAGTCCAAAGAGCCTATGCAAGTGAGGCTTTGTTCTGTGATTTTCTTCTATGCATTCGTTTTCTTCCCATGTAATTCTCTACCATCCTCACAGATGTTGCCTTACTCGGCATGGTTCACTTTGCCACATCAACATTTCAGTCCCTAGCAGGAAAAAAAAGAGAGGAACAGGGTAAGACCTTTTAAATACCTCTCATTTCTGCTTATATTTTATTTGTGACAACTTGAGTACAGAAGCAAAGATAGATGTAAGTATGGAGATGAGAAGGGTAGTTCACAGCTGTGCAGCTCAGAAAGCAGGGAATAGATTTGGAAGGGGGAGGCAGCAGATTGACAGAGTCCTTCCTGTGGCCACCACATAGCTAAGCACACACTTCTTCCAACAAATTGAACTCACTCTCTAACTGAAAGACAAAACCCAAGATCCTATCCTATGGCCGCATTCAGCTCAAAGCCCATAATCTGTGCCAAAAAGACATTACTACCTATTATGCCCAGTTATGGAATCAATTACCTGGCAACTTACAAACTAATAGAAAAATGATATGCCCTCCACAGTCATCCTCACCTTCCACACACACATTTTCCACAGTATTTCTGGGAATATAACCATGATGACAAATGGAGGCTTACCTAACACGTACCTAAATATTAAAAAAATATATAAATCAAGTGAATGGACTATTAAATAAATAAAATAACTTTCATCCACCCACTTTGAGAAATTCAGAATTCTAGGACTCATTTTTCCATCTCTGAGTGTGGCAATACAGAGACAAATTTCTCCATCTCCTAACTTTTTTTTTTTTTTTTTTTGCCCTTCCTTCTTTTAATACCCTTCCTTAACGGTCAGTTGTGTGACACCTCAGCCTTCAAGTCCAAAGTATCCTCAAAGCTCCACTGAAGAGCTTCGCATTAGCCAGTTCTTGGGCTTAAGCTAAGGCCAACAGTGGAGAGGGCAATTCTCAGGAAGGTGATATGAATAAAAAGCCTGTGAAAAATCTGGAAGTCAATGTGGAGCTGTTTAGACAGGGCATCCTGGAGGCCCAGGTATCCGGAACACAGCGCAGAAGTGGAAGATGGGCTCCAGCGGGGCATCACTGCCGCTTGGCCTGTAGAATCTTCACCTTGATGATGGGGGTGAGGCTGAGGAATGAAGGAGTTTCTTCTTTGTGTCCATAATCTTCTGTGGCAAGATCTGAAGAAAGCTGATATTTTCCTTGGAGATGCAGTTTTATAAACTATTTTTATCGCTTGCAATTCTAGGAATCTGACAACTGTTTTAGAGAGAAACAATCAGATTTTTATAGGCCAGACTTATAATTTCTTTAAATTATTCTCTCAAAAGTTATTGGGCTTCTGATCTATTTACTTCCCCTCAGTACAGTATTTGAGGAACAAAGCCTGATGTAAGATTTATTTTGTGTGACCATTTCTCCCGAACTTTGAGAAATGAAGGTAACTTGAAGAGCTCTCGATACAATAAGCTGGAGTAAAAGACAACACTCATTCTCCTATAATCACCCCAAGTTTAGGTAACCTTCTTGGCTGAAAATCGTAAGAGAGGCCTTGATAAGTGCTCTGAATAACACTTTCATTTTCTTGGCTTTGAGAAATACAAAATGATTTAGATTTTTCAACTCTGAAAATCCTCACATTTCTAGACTTTCCCTTTCTTCTTATTTTGATAGTAAGGAAAATCTTGCTAGAGGTGATTTTTTATTGTAACATTTTGCATAAAGCAGCAAGAATCAGGCAATATACATTCACATTATGGCTTTTTACAACCATTCCCCCAGAGTTTGGGGATCAAAGAGATTCGGTAGCCATGTATTCTGCTTTACAAGTCATCGAAGACGATGCATTAACCAGTTATGATGGCATAATAAAGGTCACTACCTTTTCGGTCTTTATGGGTCCAGGTTGCATAATCACCAATCTAATGCCATGTTCTGTGATACAGCGACCTACTTGGAATTTTAACATCTATTTTATTTTGACTAAAGTTTAGGCAATAGCGGTAAGAAGTCGCCAAATATAAGAACATAAATAAAAGAACTAAAATCTCTAGTCTCACCAGCAGCTACGTGCAACCATGTGCCCAGCAAGACGGGGGGAGTGTATTTTGGGATAACAACTGGCATAGAACTTTAACTTTAAAAACTGAAATGCCGTTATCACTGCAAAAAGTACTCTACAAAGGTCAATAATGGTCACTTAATCATTAAAAATCAATAATTTCCTTTTGCCCAAATCCCCTTTCCCTGAACTAATTTCCTAGTCTTTAATCTCTCTTCCTTACAGCAGTTCCGCCTTGGATAACAGCCCTCACATCTTGGGCATCTGTTCTCTTTTAGTTCATCATAGATTCAACTCTCTTAATTTTCCTCTCTTTTTCACAGTTTTTGCCCTCATTTTTGCAAGCTCGAGATCTCTTTGGTTGTCTACTTTTCTTATTGTATATTCTATGGTCATTCTTTAATATTTATCTCTACTTCCTAGATTTCTATTTAAGTCTCCAGTCCTTATTTCAGATTGTCTGCAAGATTCTCTACATAAAATCCCCATTTTCTCAGTTCAATTTTCCACTTTTCCTCCGGCATCAATTAAAGAACACTGTCTCTTTTTTCTCATCCAGACTCTGTACCATTCCTTTCTTCATTTTGCATAAAATCTTTGCGTTACTATTTCTTTTTGTCAACATCAGCACATTATTCCATGTTTATGTCAATTGCCCAAAATAAAATATCCATATTATGGACAGTCTCATATGGACAGATTCCATAATTTAAGCTTCCATACAACTCTACGTCTTTTTATGGGACTCAGACAGTAACCAAAGTTCTTGTCCCTACTTTCCTTTTCAAAGTTCATCTTCCCAAAAAATGTACTGTGGAATACTAGGATTTGTCTGACCTCATTCCAGGCACCCACTATTTTGCAAATCATGCTCCTTTCCCTGTTTCTATATCTATGGTGAGCAAGTCCGTTCAGAGCAAATGCTTATCGAGTCTTCTCAAAGTGATGCAAGTATCTCTGAGAAGACACCAGTGGAGACCTCGAGGTGGGCAGTTCAGTTTTCTGTCTCTCCCTGCAATCACAATGTGCACAACAGCAATGTGTAAGTTTGTCATCTGTCCAAATTGTGCAGTGGTTGCACAATTAGGATAATTAAATTACAAGAGAAAAAATTTTAGAATTGTTCTCAATTACATTCATAGAACATAAATTTAATGCATACGAATAGAGTAAAACATTAACTATGATTGCAGGGGCTGTCGGACCCCAGTTTCAAGACTTGTATTCCTTTCGTTGGGTTCCTTATCTTATGTCCAATTTATGCATTTTCTCTTAGTTGAGGAGTCATCATTGGTTTGCTTTTGTCTTTTTATTAGCTTTTTTGTTTAATTTAATGACTACATTTTTGTTTAGGGATTTTTTTTTCCTTTTATGGAGCTTTTAGTATTTGTGCTCTTTATGTATGATATTTTTCTCACAGCTTGTAGTTCACTTTTCACTTTAAACATTTTATTTTATTTTTCTATTGATTTATTTTTTTTAGGGAGAGAGTGAGTGGGAAAGAGGGGCAGAGGGAGAGAGGGAGAGAAAGAGAGAGAATCCTACGATGCAGGGCTCGATCGCATGACCCTGAGATCATTACCTGAGCTGAAATCAAGAGTCAGATGCCCAACCAAGTCACTCAGGAACTCCTCACTTTAAAAATTTTAAACATGCTTGTTTTAAAATCTCTTTCATATTCTTTATTTTCTCTAGTTGTTTGTAAATTATTTATTGTTTATCATTGTTTTCTGTTGTATCTGAGAAACCTGGAGGAAAAGTCTTTCTATAAAATATTTTACTTATACCTTGCAATCGATATGGTTTGTCTACATTCTGACCACTTTTTAAAATTCATTTTTGATCTTGGGGTCCCTGGGGACTCAGTTGATTAAGTGACTGACTCTTGATTTCAGCTCAGGCCATGATCTAACAGTTCGTGGATTCGAGCCCCCTGTTGGGCTCTGTGCTGGCAGTGCAGAGCCTGCTTGAGATTCTCTCTCTCCTTCTCTCTCTTACCCTCCCCTGCTCTCTCTCTGTCTCAAAAATAAATAAAATTTAAAAAAATTAAAAATAAAATTATGTGTTTTTATCTAGAGCTGCAAATTCATTCGTGATTAATAAGCATCCTGTTTCCTGGCTTCATAGTTGAGACACTGGGATAAACATTTACAGTCTCATATCAAAGATAAGCCAGCATTTTCTCAATGCTGATCTAATCCCCCTGTGAGATGTGCTGAATGTGAAGGTGTATGCCATGGCCAGTTTTCTGACTGGAACTTATGTGCATATCACTTTTTGATACCCACCGACATGTTTGGCTCTCACGGTTCTGCTTCATCCTCTTTCTCCTTGTAACTTGGAATTGATTTATTTTTTCTTTTGATTAATTACATATTCTTAAAACATTAACTAGAATTTTTTAAAAAAAATGTTTACTTATTTATTTTAAGAGAGAGAAAAGGAGAGAGAGAGGGAGTGGCAGAGAAAGGGAGAGAGAATCCCAAGCAGGCTTCATGTTGACAGTGCAGAGCCAGACATGCGGCTTGAGCTCATGAACCCTGAGACCATGACCTGAGCTGAAACCAAGAGTTAGATCCTTAACCTACTGAGGTATCCAGGCTCCCTAAATATTTATGTGTTTTAATACAAAGACCTCTTCTCATTAGTTCAGTCCACTATATTCACAAGAATTCCCTTCATCCCATCTGAGTGCATTATTTTTCAAACATACAGCCATTATTAATCTTGATTCTTTAAGAAGAATGTAACTCTTACCAACATAGCTTTATTTTACCTCAGGTTCTAGGTCCTTGCCCTCGTTAGCACATTTCAGCAAATCTAAAATAGACACTCAAGAATAACATCTTATGAAATCTATTAGCACTAGGCTGGACTTGGTACTTGAAGATACATGCAACACCTTAGGAAAACATTCTAAGTTCCATCTCTTGAAAGATTTCTCTGTTAACATGATAGCTCAAGTGTTTCAGACATTTTTCCAGATTAGATAACAATTAAGCCAGCAGCCATATAACAGTTATTAGAGCACAAATAGTCTCAGATGCACTGCCATATAAAATCACAATGACAGAAATATTTTCCTATCTGTCCAAAGTTCCTGCTATGGGGGTATGATGTAAATTTATTATCATTAAAACGACAAAGATCTCTTCTTTGTTTATTAATGTTTTCATATTATGTCTCTCTGCATAGGTGTCCTGAATTTCTTTTTTTTTAATCCACCAATTGGTGAACGAAAAGCTGAGACTTTCAAGTTAAGCACTTATGTCATTCTGGATCAAACCAAAACCTGAGATCAAGAACCATTTTCCCAAACGAAGATTCAGATACAGTAATACAAGCAGATACTATGGGTCAATGGAGCTGGAGGGTAGAAATCAACACTTTTATTAATTCTGATCTTGTGTTAAATTTGGGGATTTTGTCTTAACCAAGCTACTAGATAATAATCAGTTTTTCAATATAAAGAGAGGTTTTCTGACATCGTGTCTTCTGGATATAGTTTAATTTTTAATGGGTTAATTAAATTATAATTATACTAATGTTAGTTAGGGGAGCCACATGAACTCCACCAGACTGAGAATTCAAACCACAAAGTGTCTTTTGGTGTGAAATGGTCAGAGACTTTCATTAGGAAACCAGACACATCCTCAATGTCTCTTTATCTATATGTTATATAGTTGATCTAAGAATAGCTATTTTTCCCCACCAAAGTCTAAAAACTTAGTAGTAGTACATAATATCACATTTGCAATCTTTCTTTACTGGGAGATAAAGAAAATAATTACATAAAAAATAGTTGTCAGACAGTCTTTTTAAGAACCTACGCATATTGTTGAAGAAAAACAATTCCATTGGCTTAAAAAAAAATCATTCTTTTGAAATTTTTATGCCTTGCATTAGTTTTGGTATAAATCCACAAAAATCAATCATACATAGAGAAATAGTCATCATTCGGTACTTCACTAAAATATAATAACTAAATGGAATAAATAGCTAATAGGCAGAGAACTATATAGATATTTTTCCCAAAACAGACATACAAATGACTGACAGGTACATTGCGTGTGGGTGAGGGAAATTGGTGAAGGTTTTCAAGAGATTAAAAACTTGCAGTTATAAGATAAATAAATTCTGGGATGGGGCACCTGGGTGGCTCAGTCAGTTAAGCATCTGACTTCGGCTCAGGTCATGATCTCACGGTTGGTGAGTTCAAGCCCCGTGGTCAGGCTCCGTGCTGACAGCTGGGAGCCTGGAGCCTGCTTCGATTCTGTGTCTCCTTCTCTTTCTGCCCCTCCCCTACTCGCACTCTGTCTCTTTCTCTCTCAAAAATAAATAAACATTAAAAAAATTAAGATAAATTCTGCGAAAGTAATATATAACATGGTAACTGCAGTTAATATTGCATTATATCTTTCAAAGTTGCTAAAAGATTAGATCTTAAAACTTCTCATAACAAAGAGAAAAATAACTATATGAGGTTAATTAAACATATTATGGTAATCATTTCATATTATATACATATATTGGATTATTATGTTTGTGCGCGTTGGATTAATACAATATCGTTTGTCAGCTGTATCTCAATAAAACTTTGAGGAAAAGCATAAATACTTAACATTAGTAATCCCTAAAGTCCCATGTTGGTAATATTGAGTTTGATTGGTTAAGATAGTATGTGCTGAATATTTCCATCGTAAAATTTAAGCTTTTGTTCCTTTTGTCATTATTAATCTGTAATATAATAATTTCAGACTTTGAATACCCCAACATTCATAGTCTAGTGATTTCTCATTAACTTATGGTTTTTGCCCGAGTCAGTTATTACCATAATGATCATTAAATTGTGATTTTTCTATTTCTATTATTTCTTCTAAATGTTTAATTAGTATTCTTATATAAGAAGATACTGTCCCCCTTTTAATATTTTTAATATTAAGTCAATATTGTGCTAAGGGATTAAATGCACCATGACATAATTATAATATGTTCGTTTACATAAAAAGGAGTTTTGATTTGTTTACACAACTGTTATGTCCTGGTAAGTATACTTAGTCCATTATTTTACCCTGTTTCTCCCATATGAGATCTGTTTATATCAAGAAGATTAGCAACAATTTGAATATTTATAAATCAGAAAGTTCGAACTGCTGTGGAAATTCTATGAAATTTTACATTAGTGCATATATAAATCTGCAAATACCTAGGAAGTCATTAGCATGAGAGTATACTTTTTTAAATAATAATTTGGAAGTATATTGGAATAGTAATTGGTGGAACTTCTTGTTATGGAATGAAGTAAATCCTTTGGCTGTATTGAAATAAAAAAGTGATATCAAATATAATTTATTGAACCTGAACAATTACTATCTGACACAGAGGCAATACCTCAGAGATACTGTGGGTTCATTTCCAGATCACTCCAATTAAAGCATATATTACAATAATGCAAGTCAAAGGACTGCTTTGGTTTCCCAGAGCGTATGAAAGTTATGTTTACGCACTGTGGTCTATTATATGTGCAATAGCGTTATGTCTAAAAATGTACACCACTTAGTTAAAAAAATACAATAAAGCTAAAAAATGCTATCCATCATCCAAACTTTCAGCAAGTTCTTATCACTGATCACAGATCACCATAACAAGTATAACAATAATGAAAATGTTTGAAACATGAGAATTACCAAAATGTAACACAACGACACGAATCGGGAAAACACTGTTAGAAAACTGGCACTGATAGACTTGCTTGATGCGCAATTTCCACAGACCTTCCTTCGACTCGTAGAACAGGCAGTATCTGTGACCTGCTATAAAATGAGGTATGCCTGTAGAGATGAAATAGAAGAAGCACACGTGTTGGGGAAACAATAGCCTCCAGGAATTAGACTCATTTTTCTTGGGCTCAATTGAATGCAACAAAAGATGTTTAGCTGTTTCCTTACACATCCCCGTTCCAATTAATTTTCAAACTGTGCGCGTGTTCCTTCTCTCACGATATGCACTACAGTACTTTTATGGAGAGGCTGTCCTAGAGATACGACGACTATCCTAGAAACACTGCATAGCCAAGAAATGCTTTGTAGCCTAGCAGCCTGCCTTGCGGATGATCTTTGTGTACTCTCTGACCGCTTCTAATTGATTACCAGGAACATCACAGAGCACTAGCCTAGATCACTTTGAGTCTGGTTGAGGATCTTTATAATATTTTTAAAGTTACATCAGTAAAGATAATGTTTGATACAGGCTTTAGCAGATACCCTTTCATAGGTGAAGGAACACTTAACTTATGATTGCTAAGTACTTTGTTTCTATTTTAACTTTTATTCATGAACTGGTGCTAAATTTTTTATCAAATATTTCAATGCAATAACTGAGATTAATTTATTATTTGTTAAAATGTACACACTGTGACACTTTCTGATGCTAAGTTCTTTCCTATTGCTGGAACAAAACAAATTTAAATGTGATATATTTTTTATACATCCATTGCAAGTTTGCATTTGGTGAGAGTATATTCATGCTTTATGAATTAATGTTCATAAATGAGTTTGCTCTGCAATTTTATTTTCTTGTACTATTCTAGTCTGGTTTTATAATTGAGGTTATACAGGACTAATAAAATGTGCTGGGAATCCTTCCTCTTTTTCTATTCTCTCAACAGTTTTTGTAAGATGAAGATTGTTTGTGTCTTTAAAGTCTTGTTAAAACATCTCCAAAACTATTGGCCATCATTTTATTCCCTAAAAACTCTTTGTAGGAAGAACCTTTGGCCACATTCATACTTTATCTGAATAGTTACATATTTCATTTATATTTGTTGAGGATATATTTCCTAAAATATGCATATTTCTCCTTTTCAAATGTATCATCATTAATGCTTTCATCGTCTTAAAAGTTTTAGACATCTTCTACTAATCTAATTGTTCTGTTTTCTGAAGGTAATTTTCCTTCTTTGTGTTTTTTCTTTTTTTCTAGTTTGCCTTGATAGATCAACCTATATTTTTACTCTTCTAAAGAATCAGTTTTTTGCATTATTTATTATCTCTATAGTCCCCTCCCCACAAGTTGTAACATTTCTGTTTAATGTCTGATTCATATTATTTTCTTTCTCCTGCTTTTCTTTTTATTCTGTATATTTTTTCTGTATTTTGAATTGATAATAATACACTAGTACCAACAATAATAACATAATAATTCATTTCATGAATATTTGAACACTCACCAAGTGCAGACCTTGTTTGACATGTGGTGATACAGTGTTTTTGGAAAAAGAAAAGAACACTAAAACATTAAACATACGAGTGCTATTTTAGTCAGTGTTGTAGTGAATTATAAATCAATGCTATAAAGAAGAAAATTATTAGTGGAGAGAAAAGATGCATAGGACACTGTTTAAGCAGGAAGGTCAGAGAGTTCTTTCAAGAGATATAGTTAGGTGGCCTGGCTGTGAGAAGGGTTGAAAGGAAGAGGCGGGTCCTCTAGGCCCCGGGAACAATAGAGCCATCGTGAGCCAGGAGATGATCACAAGAGATTCTAGTCTACAGCAGAGTTAACGTAGGAGGAAGTGGCTTCAAAAGAAGATAGAGAAATATGTAGAAGACAGATTTTGTAGGACAAGACAGGGAGTTTAGATTTTGTAATAAAGAAATACAAAGGCATTGAACTGTTTAAGCAAGGAAGCTAAACATAATCAACCTTATGTTCTGAGAAAACCATGTTTCCTCTCTGCAGAGAATAAATAGGGGAGGAGAAACCATAGGAGTGGAAACACAAACAGGAGGCTGAACTAAAGTGATATCAATAGGAGTAAGGTTATAAGGGCAGATTTGAGTAATGCTTTGAAAATATTATTGATGAGACAGTGCTCATATTTTTACAAAGCTAGATTCAATAGTATGCGGTGTTTACAAAGCCTTTTCCTTTCTCATCCTTCATTTTAAATATTCTATCAGATTTGCCTTCTTGCCACCGGACAGTATATTTAAATGCAAAATCGTTCTTGGTTACTTTGGGTATTAGAAAACCCATTTTTAGCTATTGAAAAAAGCCTAGCTAAGATTAGTGTCAAAAAAATGACCTATTATCCAATGTAAGCACATCGCCTTCTTGGGTTTGAGTCTGGCCTGAGAATGTGGCAAGGCATCAGTGCAATGGTACAGTATCACTTCCTGTCACTGCTTTTCTCCCTAGACCATGCTGTCTCTGGCTGTCCCAGCTGGAGAATGGGGCAGAACTTGAGACAGTGGGATGGGGAGGGTACGGCCGAACCGGTGTTTCTGTAATCCACCCCTGGTGTCTTCTGCCTGGCAAATCTACTCAAATTATTATTTTTGTTTTTCCATGGGTACATTGAGGCTTTTTGGCTGCAAGTTTCCTCTGTCATGGAGACCTCCAACACTGCCATTTCTTTGCAAAGGTCTTGGCCTTTAAGTTAACCACTGAAAACAGGAATTTGTTTCTTCCCCCAATCACAGAAATGGAACACAGCCTCCCACCTGCGTCAGGTCCCTCTGCTCACAGGTGAATTCAGCCAAACCAGCCTAGCACCTGTGAGATTTTCAGACAAAAGAAGACACAGGTGTGTGTCTGTCATGATCAAACTCACCATGTGCTCACAAAACCCCTCTCAGCATATCTGTGTTTGACAGCAACCTGGACAAGCCAAAAATTTCAGGCTCAGAAAACATCTGGCAGAAACAGAGATGGCAGGCTTGAATCCTTGTATCCTGCCACCCCTTCTGACCTTGTCAAATCTCTTGGAACTCCCTGAGCTAGTCTTTAAATAAGAGAAAAACCTTAACCTTCACAGAGAAAGCAAAGGAAGCTGAAAATCCTAAGACTGATGATCTCTTTCAAGTCCAAGAAATCCTTCTCTCTCAACCCTCTGAATCTTATGTCTTCTCTGCAGAAACTCAGACGTACGTGAGAAGGTCAGAATGGCAGAGTGGGGCAGTGAGCACCTTTTAGCAAACACTCAATATGCATTTCCTCTAACATCTTTTTGTTTTCTTGTTTTAAAAACAAAGTTCTTCCTTTAGCATTTATCTTCTCAGTTTAGAGAGCCAATAAAAATTATCAGAAATACCTGAAAACCTATTTAGTATTATCATTTAATCCTCAAATTAACTCTATAATTTAGATTTATTTTTTTCTATTTTTCAAAAGGGGAAAATGACACACAGAAATGTGAATCACTTATGTATGTTTCCATACCTAACAGGTAGTAAGCAAGGATAAAATCAGACAATAGGCCTTTCTGACAGGAAGATAACTCAGAATTCTACAAACTTGGATTGAAATACTAACATAATATCACTGATATATGAAGACCTATGTTAAAAAATATGTTTTGTGTGTTTCAAAATCATGTGGTCTCAAAGTGAATTCTTGTTTTGTTATGCCCATTACTCTTTACAAACAAAAAAAATTGAATGGATTATTTCTTTTTTTACTTATATATTGAATCCAGTCTTCTTTGAAAATCTGCAACTGTTCCTGGCTTTAGAAATGTCCTGTTCCGTACTCTTACTTGTGTTTTCCTCTGAGCAGAATCTAAGAGAAGTATTTCCTGAGGCCTTGATAAATGCATTTAATGATAACCAACTATAATTGAATTTTACTCAGAAAGGGGAAATTATAATTTAATAATTGTCCGATTAAACCTTTTGGAATTATTCTCTGGAGAAAATAAGGCATAAAGGAGTGATCTTTTATAGAGGTTATCTGTAGCCAAGGTATCTAGTATTGCTTTCTGTTTTCTTTTTTGAAGAGGGGCTGGCATTTAATTCTAAACGGTATGATGGCCAATCTAAAGGGAAAAAAAGGGGGGAGGGAGTAAATTCAGCCATTATACATTCTTTGTTCACAAGAACTCACTGTTCTGATCTGAAATACTCACCACCCACTCTCACATGTCACCAGAAGGAAGGCGTCTGCTGCGCTGCTAGAGAAATCTCGCTCAGCTAACCAACAGTCATGTTTTGTCGAAAGCCCTAGAACAAAGAAAAATAGAATTTATACCCTATTTGAGCACATGTGTTTTACTTTCATTCAATCCCTTATTTTAAAACGTGAATTTGGGGGCCCTTTCAGGTACTGTGCTTTTATGCTTCTGATGATGCGCTCAAA
Source organism: Paguma larvata (assembly GCA_030068075.1). Taxonomy (NCBI): domain Eukaryota; kingdom Metazoa; phylum Chordata; class Mammalia; order Carnivora; family Viverridae; genus Paguma; species Paguma larvata. The sequence continues at coordinate 21,579,805 of CM057839.1, read as the reverse complement.
GCTGGCAGCTTAATATTTGATATTGAGAATATTTCCTCCTCTCAGAAGAGGATTTAAATATCCTCATATATGCAAAACTAGAGGAAGTTGTATAATAGGAACCAGCAAAGACTTACTGTCAGAAACTCTGTAAAATATCCAGCCCTGCCCTTAACTACCAAGGATGCTGTAGGAACAGGAGGTCTTTTAGAGCTGTAATATCTTCATTTATAAAATGGAGACAGCAATAGTTATCTCTTGGGTTTACTCTGAGTACAAAATGATAGCACTTTTACAATTGCTTTGCAAACTATACAGAATTTGGCATTATTAAAATATTTTAAGAAAGTAAATTACATAATTTTTGATGTTTTGTTAACTATTTCTGGATACCGAAGTACCATTTTGTGTCCTCAATCAACAGTGTACTAAATGGTACTTTAGTGGTCTGTTTCCAGGGAATAACTTTCACATGGGTATTATCCAGTTGCATATAATGAAATGTGATATATAATCGAGCATTACACATTTAACTTATCATCTGGGAAATTGGAATTGTCAGTCCCTGAGAAAATAATTAAAACCCATGCTTCCACAGAAATATATTGAAATTCATTTCTTGAGTAAAGATACATGTGGGAGAGAAAAAAAAAGATAAAATTACTTTCTCTCTCTTTTTTTTTTATGTTCAGGAATAAAATCTAATTCCTGGAAGAATATAGTGTAATGTGTAAGGAACAACACAACTGTTGATACTTGAAAATGTTATTTCAGCTGCAATTAGAAAATAAGAGAACATTCTGAAAAATGCTCTGAAAAGTAAGCGTTCTAAGAATGACAACAAAAGAAAGACTCTTTGAAAGTATGATATTTAATGAATTACTGATCGAAAGGATCCTCAGCCATATGAGGTTACACATTTTGTAGAGTTCCAACCAAAGGTGGGTTCTCTGAATAACTAAATATGTTTATATTCTTTTATAACTCCCAAAATGAATAGTCTTTCTCCTAGGACCATGCACAGCACAGGAGTGATGGGGCCATGGTGAGTTAAAGCATGTCTGACCTAATTCTACTGAAACTTAATTAGGCACGGCTAAAAGGAAGTGAGTTGGGTTACCCCTTGGCCTTCAATAGTTTACTGTGATTTACAGTACAAAAGCATAAATAAACTAGATATAACATAAATAGATTTATTTTGTGTCACATAAGTAATTGATTTGAAAACCAAATTAATTTACCAAAGAGGTAGTTTTCAAACTCTTGCTTGTTTTAAACATAGCTTATAGTAAATTGAATCAAAATATTAGTTTCTTTTGCTTATTTTTGGCTTTTTAATTTTTTAACTTTTCTTTTATTTGAGAGAGAGAGAATAGGGGAGGGGCAGAGGGAGAGAGAGAGGGAGAGAGAATCATAAGCCAGCCCCGTGCTCAGCTCGGACCCTGACTAGAGGGGTTCTAGCACACAACCCTGGGATCATGACCTGAACATGAATCAAGAGTTGGATGTTCAACCAACTGAGCCACCCATATGCCCCTCTTTGTCTTTAATGTACATTTAGTGTTTCAAACCAAGTGTCTTTCATTCAGATGGTTCATCAATATTCAGGAAAACAAAATGGGCTCACTGTTGGTGTTGTACATTCTGTGGGTTTGGACAAATGTGTAATGGCATGTATCCACCATTAAGTAGCATACAGAGTATCTTTTAAAAAAAATTAATGTCTATTTATTTTTGAAAGAGAGAGAGAGAGAGAGACAGAGCATGAATGGGGGAGGGGCAGAGAGAAGGGAACACAGAATCCAAAGCAGGCTCCAGGTTCTGAGCTGTCAGCACAGAGCCCCATGTGCAGCTCGACCTCATGAACCATGAGATCATGACCTCAACCAAAGTCAGATGCTTAACAACTGAGCCACCCAGGTCCCCCTAGAGTATCTTCGCTGCCCAAAAAATCCTCTGGTCTCTGTCTATACATCCATTCCTTCCCCAAACCCTTTCCACCACTTATCTTTGTGCTGTTTCCATAGCTATGGCTTCCTAGAATGTCATGTTATTGGAATCATAATGTATATACCCTTTCCAGATGGCTTCTTTCACATAGCAATATGCATTTAAGCCTTCTCCAAGTCTTTGTATGGCTTGATAGAGCATTGCTTTTTAGCACTAAATAATATTCCATTGACCAAATTACCACAGTTCATTGATTCCTCCTTCACCTTATAAGGACATTTTACTTCCTTCCATTTTTAGTAACTATGAATAAAGCTGCTAAAAACTTCCATGTGCAGGTTATTGTCTGAACATTAGCTTTCAACCACTTTGAGTAAACACCAAGGAATGATTGCTAGATGGGTTCGGTTAGGGTCTATTTAATTTTGTAAGAATAGTCTACACTTCTGAATTCTATTTCTCTGTGTTCTTTACACGTTCTTTTCTTTGTTTCTGTTCCATTTCTTTGTGAATAAATACTATAATGATTTGTAATGATAATTTTTCTGGTATATAAAGCTGGTATAAAACTATGGATAGCAATAAAAAAGTCTTCCAAATAGTCTTTAGGCTAATCTAATAAGTGTGAGATCTCTGAAACATTAAGTTATCAAGTGTATATTTTCTCATTTAGGATCTTAGGAGGAATGAGTTTCTTCTCTCTCTTTAATTTCCTTACCTGACTCATTATAAATGTCTGAGTTCTTTTTCTCAAATATAAATAATGTGTGTCCTGAATTTTTCACTCTAAGCAAAAGGTGTCACATTGATATTATTCTGTTTGATCTTAGTTTCTAATTATTTTTTATCATACTAATACTTACATTCTACTTATGGATTTTGTTTCCTCTATTCATATGACTAAATAACTCATGACTATAAAAACATAATAGGATGGCCTAGGTATAATTTGAGCTTATTACCTGACAGCTATGTTGTCTTGAGCAGAAAAAATAGTACCTACTTCAAAAGATTTCTTGAGGTAGCAATTAAAGTAATACTTGTCTAGATTGCTTAGGACACTAGAACACTTAAAAGACTAAAGAAAAATTAACTAGAATAACTTTTTGCCTTTTGTTAGTTATTATTTTTGCATTTCCTAATAATATACACATTTTAAAGCTTTAGAGCTTAGAGTTGGTATGGGTTGAATTGTGACCCCTTCCAAATATATACAAGTCCTAACTCTCAATACCTTTGAATGTTGTCTGCATTTGGAAATAAAGTTTTGCAGATTTAAGCAAGTTAAAATAAAGCGATTACAGTCTGATTTATTCCAATATGACTGATGTCCTTATGAGAAAGAGGAAATTTAGATTCCACAGAGAGAATGTCATGATAATACACAGAGACACACAGACACAAAGGGAAAGCAGCCATGTGAAGATAGGGGAAAGACTGGAGTTACACTGCCATAGCCATGAAATTCTTAAGAGATTTCAGAGGGAGCACGTTCCTGCCAAAAACTTGATTTCAGATATCTAAGGTTCCAGAAATGTGAGAAACTAAATTTCTATTGTCTTGACCTGCTCAGTTTGTAGAACTTTATCATGGAATCCCTAGTAAAGGAACACAATAGCTTTGTTACTGAATGTTGCTCATCTGTCTCTGAACTTTGCTTCACCTGAAGTATTTGTATCCCAAATTGTCTAACAAGGAGGAGAAAGATGACCCTTCTACCTATGCAACAAATATTTCTTTTGCCTTATCCTTTTACATTTTCATAGTGCTCAAACCGCTTATGTAATTTGAAAAGTGTGTTTTAGAGACTATATGATGGCCCACGAAGAAGCCTACCTTGGTAGGCTGTATTTGTCTTTACTGCGCCTCTGTCTCTGGTGCTGAAAGGTGCACCTAGACTATATCTGTTTTCATGGCGAGCTCCCCTACCACCATCACGTTTCTCAACAGGTTTAGAGATAATAAAGATTCTGTCTCCCTTGTTTTAGTCTCATAACTGGAAGCTAAATGTCAGCACCATGTTTCTCAGCCTTGCACTGCCCAGAAGGTCCTTGGCCATTATTCAAAGAGGATATGATCTGATTTACTTTGATATGGCAGAATCCTCACTGTTGTCTCTCTTAAGGCCCCTGTTTGCCACCAAATGCTTTCTACTACAGCCTTATTAAAGTTCTAACAAATAATAAATGACCATAAGCCTAATTTTCCTGTTTCCATGTTTTTGATCACTCTGCTCTATTTACTTTTATTACAAATACTCAAATCCCTGCCTGCCCATATTTCATCTGACTAATCCTAACCATTATAATATTTCACATTTTATAGTACACTAATTTCCACTTTCATTGTGACCTACAATCTGGAAATCTCTGCATTTGGGCATGGCCATCAAGTCTTCCCACTCTCAATTATATAAAGCATGTCTGCCCCTGTCAGGGTTAATTAATTCCCATCAGTCACAATGGTTTTCCACTAGCGCTCTGAAGGGAGAGTGTTTCTGGTTCTTACTTTTGTGGATTAAGGGTTGGCTCCCTGGGGGAGGAGGGGATGGAGTGGAGTTTCATGAGTGGCTTCCCTTCCTTTCCTGTAGTCAGTGCCACAAGTAAAGCTTCCATAGACTCTGATCTTCCCTGTGAGCCCTGAGCAATGACAAGAGAGTTTCCCTCCCACCTCTCTACTGCTATCTAAGTGGCTTCTTATTTTTTTGCTGACCACTTTTCTCAATTTAACTTTTGAAAGCTATATCTTCTTAATGAACTATATGGTCTTGAAAGATCAGTCCCAAGTAAGCAAAATCTTGGCCTTCTCTGTCTCTCTCCAGATTTCAGATTACTCCACTACTGTTGTAATTTCAGTTTTCTAATATTTTCAGGAAGAAATATCTAATTTGCAGTTTGTTCAACTTTTGGTCAATTGTCAAAGTGTCAACAGTATTCTTTCTAGCTCCCTGTTCTCCAAGCTGAAACCTAGAAGTTGTCTGGATTATTTTAGAAAACTATATGAAATCTGTTTCTTTAAGAATTATTCTCATACACCATTCCATATGTACTTATTAACATCATAGGTAGTCATTTGTTTTCTTTTCCAATGCCTATGCCATTGCATAATTAATAACCCTTTTCCCTACTTTTAAAATAATATTATTTTAATCTTTTGAGGAAAACTAGTACTCTCCTTGCACCCAAGAGCCTCAGAGAAGGTTTTGTCTGTTTGTTTGTTTGTTTGTTTAGGTCAACATAGATGAGTATTGGGGTAAGGTTGACTAGTAGGAGAAAAATTTAATTTCTTTATGCTTTTAATACAGATATTACTGTCATTGTGCATTTGTATTTTCCTCTTCTAGATTTGAAAGAAGAATTTAGCTGCCTCCATTTTAACCTCAAACTTTCTAGATGGGTTCTTCTTTCCAACTTGTCTCTTGGCCCAGGTGGAAGACCCTAATGGAAAATGGAACTTCCCCTCAAGCAATAAGAACTGCCTGAAGCCAGCAAAACCATGCCCATGTTGACTCTAAGACCGGGAACATTTTCTTATCAGTGCCCACCCACACATACTCACTTACCTTTGCCCCGCATTTTGCTTATCTGAACCTGCAAGTCTTTTTGGTACTTTGGAGACAGTCTTTGAGACACTAGTCTGCTTTCTTCCCAGGATTGGCCTTACTGGAATAAACTCCTTTCTGGTTTCACCACTACTTCTTTCTCTGCCTTTGGATTTTGTCAGTGGTCACTGGCTGAATATGATCTGTTTGGGACCCTGAACCAGGTCCTCTTACATTCCTCCTACAGATTTAAACTACTTGAGAAAAGGCAATTATTCCATTTTTAAATTATTTTCTATGCAGTGTCTTCTACAAATTAAGTATTAAATAGTTATTGAATTTATTTAGTTTGAGTACTTAAGACCAAAGTCTTGACTTTGACTACTAATAAGAATATTCATTCTACTTTTTCTGCCTATCTTTCGTTTTTCTTAGTGTGAACACCTACAAGATGGATAGGTAAATATGTGATAAAAGTCAAGTAAATTATATAGATTGAGTATAATAGATGACATTGCAAGCATGAAATAATTCAGCATTCAGTTAATATTTATGGCATATTAAAATGTGGCTATCACTACAAGGACATCTAGCACAAAATAAGAAAATAAAGAAATTTATCTAATCTACTCCAATTTTTCTTAATATCCTCTCAAAAAATTTATTAAAGTTAGCTACACAGGTATTGCCAGACAGAAAATTTTATAGTGTAGGTCCCTATGAGGCCAAATAACCCTACTTGAAGCACAGTGAAGAGATTACAATCAGCCAAAAGGCACCTTAAGCTCAGGCTGTAAATTAATGAGGGTAAAAAAGGTTAGCAGTAAATAAAAGAGAGGAATAAAGGGACAGATAGAATGACAAGAGAAGCAAATTTCATTTCATTTCTGTCAGGGTCACCCTTCACCCTGTTCTCCTAGCATTCTAGTTCCTTTCTTGGTCAACACATAAATAAAGAAACAGATTTGAAAGCATCATAAACAGGGTGCCTGGGTGGCTCATTCAGTTAAGGGTCTGACTTTGGCTCAGGTCATGGTCCGATGGTTTGTGAGTTTGAGCCCCACATTGACTGTGCACTGACAATGCAGAGCCTGCTCTGGATCCTTTGTCTCTCTCTCTCTCTGCCCCTCCCCCGCTTACTCTCTCTCTCAAAAATAAGTAAACATGAAAAAAAAAAAGAATCATAAACTGATTTTGTGGTTTGAAAAGTCTTGTGGTGATGGAGGTAGGCAGGGGCAAAAATGATCCCTGAAAAATTATATTTAGTGAAATAATGTGGATATTTATGTCAAGTGTTAAAATTATGTTGCCTAATTAAGTCACCCTTCATGGCATTCTAAGATCAGATTTGTTTCCTCAATACTGATTCCCAGCAGTTCTTAGTACTTGCTTTCCTGCCAAGCTCTTTCTTCATATGAAAATGATTAAGACAAATAATTTGTCTACATAGAAGTAAAGCCAACAAGAGTTCCTGGTCTTGAAGATTTCCCAGCCATGTTTCTCACTGACTTCTCTAACCTCTCTATCTTCTTCATGTTGGTTGTCTACAGTTTATATTTTTTTTAAATTTTAAATGTTTATTTATTTATTTTGAGAGAAACAGACAGACAGAGTAGGATGAGTGGTGCAGGGGCAGAAAGAGAGGGAGACAGGAGAGAATCCCAAGCAAGCTCTATGCTTAGTGCAGACCCAAATGCGGGACTCCATTTCACAACCATAAGATCATGACCTGAGCCAAAATCATGAGTCAGATACTTAACTGACTGAGCCATCCAGGCATCCCTATAATTTACATTTTTATATCTATTAGAGAAAAAAAAATTCTTAGGCAATGTATAAATCATTTTAGATGACCCAAAATTGTTTGCATGCTTAAACATCAGCTTTAGCCAAGGGAAAGTGAGAAAATTTTAAAGTCCTAGACTAAAGAAAAAAAAATACAATTATTAGAACAGTAATAGCCTTGAAAGAAAGAAATTGGGAAGAAAATCATGCCTATAGTATAACTGAAAATCTTCACTTGAAACTCTTAGATGTAAACTCAGAAGTATTTGGTGAAGAAGTATCAATTCAAATGCAAAGAAGATAATTGCCCATGTGAAAACACAAAAGAGTAGGCACCCAAGGATCATATAAAGTGAATTCATCTGGTTTCAACATGAGAACCAAAAGAAAATTCTTGTTTCTTCATAGTCATGCTCCTATTTCCCTACTCTCTTTTCTCTATAAAAGTCCTATGCTGCTGGTTATTTATTGTTTAGGTGCCCAAACACCATAGCACTTCGTCTTACTTAGGGTACTTTGTTGCCCTTATCTGATCTCCACATGCTGCACAGTAGGTTAAACAAAAGACAGCAACAGGAGATAATATAACCTTTGGGATGATGGGCCTCTGTTAATCAGTGCTTGCCCCCTTCTCTTAAAGCCTGTAGTCTAAAATACTAACCTACCGAGAGAGCCTTTGTGATTTAGACAGATTTTTTGAAACCAAGATGGGGTCACATGACTGACTATCACCATTCTTCTCGTAAGCAGATATAATCAACCTCTTGACTGCCCTAAATTCCTCAGAGGCAACTTCTGAATTCTTAATCATGTTTCCAATCCTGTCTGGTTCTGAGTCCTTCTTTTCCTGAAAGCTAATTTTGCTGAAACTCTTGCAAATAAGTTTTATGTTATGATTCAAAATCTGTAAATATGTAGTAATCCATATCAGCATGGTTATTGCCCAGTGAAATGTGGTACATTTTCAACATGATTACGGATATTAGTTTTGAAGACACGTTTTACTGGATTGAAGAAAATGGTCCCATCAAATTCTATCAATAAAATAAGAATGGAACACAACAAGTAGATCTAATTTTCAACTGTACTCCTCCCTTAATACTCATGCCTAGCCATTAGCACTATGCTTTCACAGTTTAGCCTTCCCAAGCCCATCTATGTATATTTAATTATCACTGTACCTCTTCTAGACAACATTAATTTGCATCTATAAAAGGCTATTCCTCTTCCTGAAATGCTCTTTCCAATCTCTCAACATATGCCAAAGTACCTTTTTCTTTATTTTTTTCAACATGTATTTCCTTCCTTTCCTGAGCTCCTGTATTAAATAATGTTAGTGTGATGATTTTGCTTCTCAAATAATTGTACAGAGTGATGGTATAGGGTTGTCATTATTTTGTTTTTATTTAAAGGATAAGGAAAGTAGCAACCAAGAATAATAAATGCAATTTCTTCAGCAAACACTCCTTCATTCAAATTAAATCTTCAATATTTTGTTGATGAATGTCTATGTAATAAGTATATTGCGTGCTTTTTTTAATTTTAATGTTTATTTATTTTTGAAAGAGAGAGAGACATACAGAATCTGAACTGGGCTCCAGGCTCTGAGTTTTCAGCACAGAACTGGATGTGGGGCTTGAACGCATGAACCGCGAGATAATGACCTGGACCGAAGTCAGATGCTTAACCTACTGAGCCACTCAACTGCCCCATATTGTGTTTTTTACTTTAATTTTATTGTGCACGCGTTGATTTGGCATTCGCATTATGTTCCCAACTAAAGACTTATCAAGTACTGGAAACCAGGATCAGGACTCAGATTTGCTTCCCAGATCTGCATGTAATGAATTTTATGTTCTTAAACATTCTCTGATAGACTGAAGTTTTAATATAATCTGGCACATAAACTTGAGAATTGCTAAGTGTTTTTGGTTATTTCCCCAACATTTGAGTGAAAATCATTTCATTGTACTTATTACTAAATATGTATTTAATGCTTCTCATATTCCAGACAATGGGTTGGGGACAGGGAACAGAAGTATGAGTAAGATAGGACTCCTGCTTTTAGGTCTTCACTGTCTAGTAAAACAAGAAAGCATGAATTAAAATATTTACAGTGTTGTGAAGTGCCAGTCAGTGTTTCTAAGGGGCACAGAGTTCATGGAGAAGATGCCCGTACCTGCTGGCCCAGGCCTCCTCTCGGGGAGCACCTAAGCAATCCTTTCTGGCATAAGTAACTCGGGACCTCAGATTTCTTAAAACTTGTGGAAACCAAAAACTTGGCCTTATGTTTCTTACTCTCTGACTTTTTTTTTTCCCATGCCTAACAGGTTACCTGGAATACATTAGATTCAGAATAAATATTAAAAAAAATATATTTGTGAATATAGGCTTATACAAATAAAATATGAAATGCCTGAAAAACCCAATATTTTCAAAATACTTCACTCATCCCTAAGCAGAACATGAATGGCCATAACATGTTTCATAATTGTTACGTATCTCTTTTAGTGTGACCGCTATATCTTTTGGGTACAGAAATATTAATGGATTTGATAATAGGGTACTGCCCAGAAGCAATTTAGAGTGTTACATAATATTTGGTATGTATACTGTGATCTCTTTTTTACATTATATATAAAAATACAAAAATAAATATAAGTACTTTAAGTAAATAACATAATTAAATTTTTAAATAATATAAATACAAGTAAATTATATTTACTTTATATTAAATATATATCTAATACTATATTATATATATATGTGTATATATATATATACATGGATACATGTACCTATGTATTATGTGTGTATATATATATTGCACTTTGAAATCCATATGGCCCAAAGGGACACAGAAGATAAAAACATGTGTTCTATGAGTGAGCACACTCTGCCCAAATAGAACTTCTCTGAATTCTCTTCAGGAATGACAACTCTTGCCATCACTTTTCTGCCGGTTCACGGCTGTCCGTTTCAAATCCAGGATCAACTGCAGGAAGGGCCATATAGCATTCTGAGCAAAAATGAACAAAAGGACTGTTAAGGAAGACAAAGCTGCAGGTATTTTAAAAATTGATTTGTACGCCAACTGTGGGCTACTTTAGGGGAACACATACAGAAGCCGATGATAAGCCGACACCTCTGTTTACCTGAGAAACACAGACACGCTCAGGGAAAAGTATTTTACTTCAGTTCAGCGGTTTTAGCATAAAGCTTGGGTATGAATGAAAAAAGGTGGCTTTATACAGCTAGTCACAGTTTTTCCTGACTATCTTTCCTGCCATTGTCATATTTGCATTGTCACAACATTTACCCTAGATAAGAAAATGCATCGACTTTTTATTTGATTTGATATTTTGTATTTTATTTTAATAATTTATCTAAATAAAGTATTTATTTCAGATTTTATAAAATTGATCAAATAAAACTACTATTCTATTCATAAACATTATTCAACATCATAGTATTTCATTCAAAACATGTCCTTTAAATTAGACTCCTAATATCCTTACTCTGAAATTGTATTAATCTAAGAAACATTTGTATTTCCTTTGCTGTCCTCATCAGTGACAAATTTTAGACTATTTCTAATGACTCTTGCCTGTACATGAATTATCTAGATAAAATACTGGAGTTTTTCTCCTTACGTAATGGAGTTTGAAGACCATACTTTTAGCAAGTTACAGCTGTGACTTTCTTTAAAAAAGAAAAAAAAAACAGAACTAACTTCTTGGGTCCTTTAAAAAATTAATCTTGAGAATTCAATTTCTTTTACCTCTAATGTCTTAAATTTCAATCATCTCTTTCATTTTTACAGGACAAGAACAGCAGTTTTCCTTAAATTGCTAAGTTCTATCTAGTTCAATACATTTTCTACCTTAGGCTTTTCCTGAGCATCCTATGATTACTAAGTTGTAAAAAGAATAAAAGGAGACTTTTACCTCTTGGCTGGGTGAAACCAATAAGTCATTGCACTCTGGCTTATTGTCAATCCTTAGCAAAGAGGAACAAACAGCAATTGTCTCTTGTGGTCCAACCTGACACCTTTCAGAGATTTCTAAGGTCAACCAAAACAACACCTTATTCCCTTTCCACATTGCATCATACCGTGACCTAAAATTTAACTTAAACGTTATCTAAATAATTCCAACTAAATACGTGAAACCCAGAAAAAAAAAGTTTGTTTCTTGGGGAGTAGGCATTTCCTTAAAGTTTTTTTTTAATAGGTAATGATATGGCAAAATATGAATTGGAAGTAGAATTATAAAGTTCATTGCAAGTTCTCTATATCATAACATATTTAAAAACTGCAGTCGTATGTTATTGACCAGTAACTTGTCCTTATTTTAATGCTACTGCAAATAGAGGGATGCAGTTTAGGATGTGACAGAGGAAATACAGTGTGCAAGCCAAACTGATCAGACAGAGTGTAACATCTAGTATAGGATAGTTTGTTCCATGTGAGGTTTTAAGAAAGCATGTGGCAATCTCCTTTCAGATAATGCATCATGTTTGCAACTGTATATGAACTTCTGTGATTATTTCTTATTATCTGTCTACCAACTAAACAGTAAGTTTCATAAGAATAAAACCCATTTTAAAGTGTTCAACATTTTATCAGCACAATTCCTGATAGTATAAGGTACACAGACAATAAATATTTCTTCAATGCATAAAAAAGTCCTTAAGAATTTGATCAGTTTACTAAGGGATCTATAAATTTTACCATGTCAGAGAGCATCAGAAATAGTGAGTTAAATATTCTGGAAAAAGTAAGGAAAAGGTAAGAAAGAGTACATAGCAGTGTGTAAGTGTTTGAAGTTATACAGCATAAAAGACAAAATGGTTCAGTTTTAGTCTCTTCCAGTGGGTAGAACTGTGACAAAAGACTAGAAGTTTCAAAAAGATAAACTTTAAGTAAACATGAAGGAAGATTTTCCAAAAAGTAGGAGAGTTTACAATATAATAAGCTGTCAAGTGATGGATATCAAGCTCCCTATCAGAGACTTACACAGAGAAAGAGTAACTACTAGTTCACACCGAAGACAATTCCCAGGTTAGTTGTGAATCTGGACTGTATTATCTCTAAGATCATCTGTAGCATGGAGATCTTATGATTGGTTGGAACCACCATCTAACTGCAAACAAGGAAAGGAATTAATGTAATTCGCCAAAATTTTTAAGCAATTAAGTGACATATTCAATGAACTGAATATTTTAGAGAGTATACTAAAATAAAAGTATTTTTATAATTTACTTAAAATAAATATAAAGTAGAAAAGACTTCACAACAATAAAAATTAATGAGTAAAACCAACTGTTATTACATGTTTAGTTAAAATGAGGACTTTCACTTGATGGTATTCAAATTCACTAGTGAGTCACAAATCTTTTGAGTGCATTCTCTCTCTTATGTCTCAGACAAGGGTCTTGAACTCAGTCAACATTTTCTCCCACAATGGCGCCCTGCCTAATGCATTTCCTAATTGGTTCTTTTCATCCACTTATTCCTTTAAACCAGTGACATTCACACACTACATCACTGGCCCTTATATTTGAGTAAAAATAATTGACAAAAACATTTGTGTGTGCAACAGTACAGAAGGAGCTGCTATTGCCTCTTATCATTCTTATATGTCCTTCTGTAGCTCATATTTCCGAGATGTATTTTGCCCTGTCTCTGCCCCTCAGTCTTACAATGTGACAGAGATTTGTTTCAAACTGACAACCTAATTTCAGAGGAATGATGATAGACTATGATTTTCCTATTTCCAAATCAACTGAATTTTCTTCATCCAAATGCATATATAAATTTGGTGGTAGTGGTGGTAATTACAAGGTTGAGGTAAATCACATTGTATTGGCCAGATTGATGCCTTGTCTCAAAAGGCACAGTGTCTGTGCCGCTGAACTTGAGCACTGTCATGTGACTTATTTTCAGCAACGTGTGAACAAAAGTGGCCTTTGCAGCTAAAGCAGACATTTAAAAAGCCACCACATAGTTCCTATGTCCTTCTGCCACAAACTTGCAGCATTCTAAACCTAGGCTACTCCATTAGCCTTGCACCCAAAGTGAAGACATCATACAACTATTACTCAGACAGTAGTCAACCTGAAGCTTGCACTGAGAGAAAATTGTCCTGTTTCCTTGTAAGCCACTGAGACTCAAAGACTGTTTTCATACCACGTATCCTACTTTATGCTGATTTATACAAAGGTATAAAATTGGAGACTTTTTTATCCCACAAGTAGGACAACAATTATAAATGAATTGTGTCTGGCATAGAAAACAATGTGGAGAAGCAAAGTGGGCAAGAGATTCTATTTGAAAAATCTGAAAGGGAAGTCCCAGGGTAAGTCTAAATGAATTCAACTTCGGTAATGTCAGAAGTAATTTGCAAGCAGCTTAATGTAAAATGTGTAATCACCTTGAATGGAAAATAGGAACATTATTTGCTAATTTATGTGGTTTAACCGCCGAATAAATTTTGAGAAGAGGACACGCTGTTGTACATAAAGATGTTAGGATGAGGATTTTTGTCTTCAGGAACAGAAAGGAAGTGACAGCTTTTAAAGACAGGAACAGGAAGAAATAGCAAAATTTTGAAATGTGTTGGATGAACAGCCTGGATGTGGGAGAAAATAAAAAGAGTAAGGTTTGTCAGCGATGCCAAGGTAAAGTGATTGAAAAATGAATATGCCACCAAATGGCAAGAGGAAAAAAAAAAAGAACACAGATAAGGAAAGACAGATGAATGCAAGAGAGAGGTTGGCAGATAACTTTTGCTTGTGTGCAAGCACTTGATAGAATGAGTTTGTTGCGGTCATTAACATGTAGTCCATGGAGTTCCTTCTCTCCTTAGTATCTAGAAAGGAAGGAAAGGTCACTACTTGGTATCACTTTGAAAGTATTTCTTTAATTAGTTGCGCAGTCAAAAGAGCATAGCATTTGAAAGAATTCCATGTACATATAGTTTATGGATAAGTAGAAATATCATTAAAGGGATGAAATATTAAGAAAATATCAATCTTTACTGTTTCTAGGGACATAATTTCAAAACCATCAGTAGGAATGTGGTAAACTGGAGGTTTTTAGACAATGATCTAAATTTATCTTCATAATTCCTCATGTTAATATGATAGTTTACATTTTTATTTGAGGTTAAACATGAATGATGCTTCAACCAAAAGAAAAACATCCAAAGAAGCAAAATAGTAGCCAGAGGTGAAAAAAAGAGAAAGACTAGAATATATTTTTATGACATTGATTTCATGACTCTAAGACATAAAAAATGCAATACTAAAATATAATTAATAACATTAAAATAGATAGATGGTTGAATGAAAAGTTTATGACTCTACATAAAGATATTTTTATAATTTTTGATAACAGTCTTAATTTAAAATTTTATATTTACGGGATGATTTATGCTTCCTTGTTTTAACAGACATTTGTTTATTCTACTCAATCAAACAGATGAAGTGGATTTGTGCTAAAATTATTCATAGTCTATGGAAGCAAATTAATAATATATTAATAGCAAAAATAGGGATAACTCTTGAGATCTTACCGTGTATCAGGAATTTCACTCTGCAGTTTACATGCATGCTCTAATTTAATGTTTGTAAGAGACCTATGAAAAGAACAAGGTACTGATTATAAGTTTGGGCTCTAGAACCAATTATTTATGATCGTTTTACTGCCCTGCTACTTACCACTTGGGTCGCGCTATGCGTGGACTATTTATATTTCATCTTTTATCTTCAGAAATCTCTATAAAAGGGGGAGGAATAGTGCAAAACACTTAAGTTCTTATCAGAATGAAGTAGCTAATGCAGAGATAATCTGACACACAAATAATACTACCTATTATTATGGCTCCCACCCGTTCAAAGATGACAACACTGAGATTCAGAAAGGTAACTTCCTTCGTCCAAAAGTGCGTAACTAGTATACTTTTCACGTTCAAACACTGATTCGGCTCTACGGCCTCTGAAAAACAAGCTCCTCATCATTATTATACTATTTAGGCAATCCTGTTCTTGAAGAGTTGCTTTCTATTTTATACATCCTCAAGGCAGTTGATTTGAACTTTGCAATCCAGGGATGCTAATAAAGGATGGCAAAAAAAAATCTCTTCCTTACTTCCTAAAGATTAGAATGACTGTTTAACAGAAATGAGTATCTGCAATATTCATATTTTCAATAAGTACATATAGCATCCCATATGCACAAATAAATGCATATCGTGGTAACAAAATCTTTATACTAACCCATAGCATCATAATCAAAGATCAGTGTACCAATTTAATGCAAAGCAATATGTGTTTCTAAAATAAGTTTGAAACAAATTGTGAATTACCTGAATGTTGACTTGAGAAAATGGTCTATTCGAGAATGGATACACTTAACAAACTTGTGAACATAAAATGAAAATAGCTGTTCTGATCCTGAATGGAAATATTCCTCTGATTTCCAAAACTGGTGTGCAGAATTCCTGCAGTTTAAATAAAGATGGTTTAGAAGACAAATATTGCTCAATCTTTTCAACTCAATTCCAGCAAATCCTATGACCTATGCATTAATGTTTTATTTATATTAATGTACATTAAACATATAATGTATATATAATTTATATTTCTACATATATGATATATATTCATATGTAAGTATAATTTTTACTTATTTTTTAAATGTTCACTTCACATAAAATCAATACGCTGGATTAAAAGTTAGTTCTATTTGAAAATAGAGCCAATACGGAGCTGACAGTGTGAAGCCTGCTTGGGATTTTCTCTCCCTCTTTCTCTGCCTCTCCCTGCCTCCATGTGTGCACACTCTCTCTCCCTCAAAATGAATAAATAAAACTTAAAAATATTTTTAAAATACGATAGAGCCAATAGCATAATAATGGTGACAATGTCTGGGTTTTGTTAATTATAAATCTAGGTTAATTAAGTTTAAAATTTGTCATTTCTTTTAAAATGTATTTAGTCTAGGATGATTTTTTTTCAATAGATTTTGTGATATGGTTTTGTTTCCAGTTCAAATGATTAAATATGTCTGGTTTCAAAAGCCTTAAAATCTTTTCTGTTTATTGCTTGGCATTATAAACAGGAGGAAAGAATAATGAGTCATATTATCTGCTTGGGAGAACTACATGGAGAAATATATATAATTATAATTTAATATTATCAAATTATGCAAATATTTAAAGTTTGCAATTATTTCTATATGTTTTAAGGGTAAATTGGTCCTATGAAAGGATTCCTCTGAAAATAAATGTTTTCAAGATGATATGCCTTAGATTTCTATTTAAATTATTAAAAGGAGTAAACATACATAATTTCTTTCCAATATTAAAGAATGTAACATGTAGGTTTAGTAGTAAAAAAAAACAGAATTGAAAAATATATTAAATATATTATTTTCCACATTCGTATTCATATGTATACTATGCACTGGTGATCAGAGTGAAAATCATAGGATCATGTCTTTATATAAATAAAAATTTGAGGTGCTTCTGGTTAGCTAAGTCGGTTAAGTGTCCAACTTTGGCTCAGGTCATGATCTCACAGTTTGTGAATTCAAATCCAATGTCAGAATCTGTTCTGACAGCTCAGAGCCTGAAACCTGCTTCAGATTCTGTATCTCCCTCTCTTGCTTCCCCTGCCCCACTCATGCCCTCTCTCTGTCTCTCAAAAATAAATAAAGGTTAAAAATATAAATAAATAAAAATTCGAGATACATATATTTCTAATAACACACAAATGTTGTACAAAGAACTCTATTATTGTATTCACATTAATGGCTTATTTTAAATCCTCTAGAGTTTTAATTTTGATAGAGAAGAAAGGTATTTATTAACATTATTTAATCATTTCCTGGAGTAAAGATGGAGGTACTTGAGGACACTGGAAAATAATCAGTTTGCAGTTTTTTTTTACAATGCCTATGTCAACATGCCTGAAATTGAAAAACATCACAGTGATACAGTGCGTGTGTCCTAGAACAAGAAGAATGCACTATTTATGCATTTAAGTTATGTCCACGACACTTTATACCTAATGATTTAGCAGGAAAACAATGAATTTCTGCAATTCCAGGGAGTTTCTGCTTTAAATACAAAGATGACACCAGGTGTCTTCACCAGTAATCCCAGATGTTGTTCAGTACCAATCATACCGGGGAAGGTGTATAATCACACACACACACACACACACACACATGCGCGCGCGCACGCACGTGCACACACAGGTACACACGCACACACGCGCACACACGCACAGACATACACACACGCACACACACACACACACTGGTTCAAGCACATTTGAAATACGTGTATATCATTAAATTAATCTGTTAAAGAATACTCAGATAGTATTTATTTTATTATAACAAGTTCATATTTCAAGTTGTTCCTTTACTCTTTTCTCCCCTAACTTGAATCATGTGAGAATTGCATAGCACCTAAAAGGTTTATTTGAAATTTGTCACGACCAGGAAAACCTTCCTTCTCTCTCCTTCTTTATTTCTTGAGTCACTTTAAGTCCATTTTCATTACAAGTTACAGGGAATAGATTTCCAAAGAATTCAGAAGTATTAATAGGTCACAAATGATTGCATTCAGTGCTCCTGCCTTCGAGCTTTGCTGCTATGTGTAGGCAACGGTGCATGAGAAGAAGCGTAAGAAACATGTGACACAGTTACTGGTTCCATAGTAGTTTAGTCCAGCGCCCATTTTTACACATATAAAATTTCTTAACCACCAATATAAATGGTTATCTATAAAGTTAAATAAGGGATGGTATTTTCCCTGAAAAAAATCAAATGTTATACTAAGATTTTAACCATGTTTTGTTAAATTTTAAGGTAGAGCATAGGACTTTAGAAGAGTAGGGAATGAAATTTTACCATATTAAAGACACTAATATAGAGAGAGACTTGTTACCCATCACCTGCCATTACTCTTACTGCTACAGTGAGGATAAAAGCCACAAAATGAAGAAGAGAGAGGAGTCTACGTCCCAAATGACCTTCATGATCTTTCCACCAACCCTGAGCTGCAGACTCAAAACATCTTGGTCCATGAAATAAATAAACCTCTTACTTATAGCTTTATTTAAGCCATTTATTTTCTCTTTTGGGTAAGTTTGCTCTGTTATATGAAGCAAAATGCACTCTTAATTGATAGATTGATAGATAGATACTGATAGAGATATCCATCCTGATACATAAAATTATTTTAAAATATTTCCTGGATCAGTGCAATAGAATATGTATTAACTATTACTTATCTGCTGTTATTACCATGTAGAAAAATAAATGGTTATAAGTCCTTCATTCATTTTGTTGATTAACATTGTTACCTGGTAACAAATATTTTAGTAACAAAACATTTTTGCCTGTTTAGCCCCTTTATATATTTTGTAGGCTATAGATTTTATAAGCTATTTCATACCAAAGCATTGCTTGGCTCTTGTGTAGAAAATGACAATATTTTGAGCTGTTTAACAAATTACCATTGTGTGTGTGTGTGTGTGTGTGTGTGTGTGTGTGTGTGTGTTTGTGATTATAATTTGATATATGCAACACAAAAAACCTTGTGTGGTTGCTAAACTATTTTGCAAATATTGCTAAATAATGCTTCTATACAAATTTAAATCAATCTTTAATAATTGGTAAATCATGGCTAAACACTTTTTTGAGTTAAATGTACTGATTATTTTCACACCTACATTTGGTTAACACCCCTTTATTGACTATGACTGGTTAAAAGAAGTAAGTTGTCTGTATTCCAAAAGGTAATAAATTGAGACCACTATGAATAGTAGAAAATAAACTAAAATTTAAAATTTTACTATAATTAATAGCAATAAATAGAAATACATATTATAAAGACAAAAGCCTTATTTCAGCTCTTATATTCATAAATTATTCTATTTGCATATTAATCACATGACTTATTAATCATAAGGACAAATTTTAGTGAAATTATTTTAAGCTTCTACTGTGGATATTTGACCGTGTTGAAGGAGTCTTTGATAATAAACGCAGGCATATATTTGGCAAACGTTCAAAATTTTCTTGAATTGGATAAGAAAGAAAACATTAGCAATGTATAATAGTCCTTCCAATTTAATGAGATATTTAGAAAAATAATCTTAGAACATGTAATTTACTATGAAACATTACCCATATACATTTTATATGACTGTATACTGAAACTTATGAAACATAACAACAAGTTACAAAGTTGTATTGCTACTAAAAAGTGTACTTACAAATATTATTTTGCAATAAAGAAACCATGAAAAGTTTCACATATATGCAAAATTTCTTTATGAAAATCCAGTAAGTAATTTTACAAAAATCATATTCAAATATTTTTGTTGTATCAACCAACCACTTAAATTAAATAACATGCATTATTTTGGCCAATATCTAGTTAGCAAATCATCAAATCATTTAACCAAATATCAAAGAAAACGCATCAAGAGAGCATACTTCCCTTGGAATGAGATGCAAGAGTATAAAGAAAGACAAGACCATTATCACTCCATCATTTAACTGGAGTCACACTGGATAATAAGAAAGCCAGTACTTCAATGTTCACATCGATTCTTTATCCCCACTTCACTAGTTACTCAGTTCGCCAATTTCCTCCTCAGTCCTGGCTAAGGATCTTGGGAAAGGAAGTGCCTCATAGAAAGTGGAGCCAAAGACTAAATATTACTGAACTAGCAAACTGCTTCTAAACATGAAAAAAGAAGCCTAAGCTAATACAGTCTTTAAACACAGGGTAGAAGGAACTGGAAACATCCCCCCAGCAATGTTTCATAGTTGGGAGGGACCACGGAGTTCCCAGAGGCTCAACTCTTTACATTTTCACCTGTTAACAATTTTCCATTTATTCCACCCCTCTTCTTGTCACTATTATGTGTAGTGTGTGTTTAGTTCATAGGTATCTGTACAAAAACAAAAACAAACAAAAAAAAACAAAAGCTAAATTCACATTGTAGATGACCACAGATCCTGGAAGTCCAGCCCACTGTTGTAAATAGATGAGCTTTTTAGTGTGTCGTGGGCAATGTCTATAAATTCTGCATACACAAGGAAAGTGGATGTTATGAACAAGAGATTAGACTGTAACAGAATGAATTTCACTTCCGCAATTATCCACCCCCCTCCCTCTTCCAGAAGAATCTGTTTTCCTGAGAGTATTATTTTCCATTTAACTAGGTAATTTGATTTGCCCATTCAAGTAGGTATAGAAGTGATACGAGCAGAAATCGTAAATGAAGTTTGCAGTTTGGGCTGATATCTTGTGTTCCTCTGGTTTACCATAAAAACTGCATGTCCCATGTGGCTATGACCCCTTCTGCCTAAGCACACTTGAAAAGGACTTGATTCTTATGCAAAGTCAGGTTAACTGGCACCAAAGCCTGAGCAGCGCAGCCACGCCCAACTAGGTCACAGTCTGGAGCAGAGCTTCTCCAAGGAAACCACTGTACACCGTGAGCAAGGGGGAAAAAATGCTTACAATAGAAACCACTGATGTTTGGGGTGGTTTGTTACCCAGCATTATTATCATTTAACCTAAGAAAGATTATTTTTCTCCATGAACTATAATGTATTCAATTGTGAAACTAAGGTAATGCCTAAGAATTCCTAGATTAAACCCTTACTTACTTATTTTGTTATGTCTCACTGTCTTTACTTATCTCTTTTGTGGAGGGCATAATATTTCATTTAAAGAATATACTTTGATGGAAAATACATTATTGTTATCATTTAATGGATTAATTTTTATTTAAAATCATGTTTATTGATTTCATACGTTATAGTTAGCATCATTAGGATTATATGAAAATTGTTAGCTTAAGTTTGTGGACCACAGTGAAATTACGTAGGAAAATGTACTCACCATAGCCTATTTAGGATACAAAAGTATGGATCCTACAATTTAACAGAGCATTGTAACAGATGGAGACTGTGATAGAATTATTTTTAGAATTGGCTTACAGTGTTCATTTTTGGAAATATTAGATACTGTTATAACTTCCATCTGCAAAAAAATTTTTATCTGAATAGAAATTGTTTTATTTCTTACAGAAATAGATCCTAATTTACTTCATGTGAAAGGGTCCATCGACACAATATTCTCATTTATATATATCTAAATTTTGCACTGGTTGCATTTAGATCTCATACCTAAAATATATTAAAATGATGTCTCAGATAAATAAGTTCTCTTCTTAAAGCATAAGTTGAAATAAGCCTCATCAGGTGGTAGCACTGAGTTGAGACTTCCTGTTTCAATTAGGATTGACTGAGGAGCCTGAGTAGAAAACAACCTTCCAGAGAGACAGATCATCTCTGCACTGGAAGTACTCCTGTAGGCACAGCTGGTGACTTGGAGGAACTTAGCATCCCCATCCTCACACCTATCATATATTTTTTTATACAACACTGATGTTTTCTCCTTCTTATATACTCTGTGAACAGAAGTATGTTCTAAAACATTGTTATTTTTGCTAATCTGAAGCACAATGTGCCAATGCTGGAAACTCACTTTATTTTTTTTTAATTTTTAAATATTTATTTATTTTTGAGAAGGGCAGAACAGGGAGAACAGAGGATCTGAAGCAGGCTCTGCTGTAGCAGTGATCCCAATATGGGGCTCAAGCTCTTGAACTATGAGATCGTGACTTGAGAAGAAGTTGGACACTCAATCAACTGAGCCACCCAGTGCCCCTGAAAACTCCACTTTAAATCTGTGCTATTCCCTTTACTTCCAGATCTTAGAACCTACGTTTCTGATAAAGAAATTCTATTGCCTCTAATTAGCATAAAGCTTGGAGATTCAAAGGCAGAGGTAATAGAAATAGTGGCTGACATTACATTCCAGTAAGGTTGGAGTTAATTTGCACATAGGATGAAGTAAACAATATGTTTTGCCACTAGGTTTTGGGACACCTAAAGATCCATGCTAAATAATATTTTTATCGGCATGGGGAAAAATTTCAGTCTTATTGCAAGGGAAGAAAATCATCAGAATTGTGCATTGGGGAAATATATCTTGCGACAAAGGAAGTGATACATTTGTGGATAAAAACTGGATGCAATGGAACAAAATAGGAATTGATCACTATATACGTGGAATTGAAGAAAGCTTAGTGGAATTGGTAGTGCAAAAGAGGAGTGATGTAAATTACGCAATTTGATTGATTCTACAGAGCGTGTCATCAAGAGTAGAAGAGAGGAGAAATAATTTGAATGAAACTGAGATGCTCAGGCAGCTTACCTCATCCATATAAGACAAGAGGTTGGGATGTAGTCACAAAAGAATGATGCTAAACAATTGCTTTATTTGTATATTTCTCAAATATCTGTAATAAAAATAAATTATTTTTGTCAGCTATTATGTAGTCATTTTTTAAAATTTTTTAATGTTTATTTATTTTTGATAGGACAGAGAAACAGTGCATGAGCAGGGAAAGAGCAGAGAGAGAGGGAGACACAGAATCCGAAGCAGGCTCCAGGCTCCGAGCCCGATGCGGGGCTCGAACCCACAGACCGTGAGATCATGACCTGAGCCAAAGTTGGCCGCTCAATCGACTGAGCCACCCAGGCACCCCAAATTATGTAGTCATTAACAACATTTAATTGATGTTTTCATGCATCCAAAATCATTCGATTCATTCAAATATTTTGTAAATGTGAATTTAAGCCCTATTGGAATTTATTATAATTCACGAGATAAAGTATTCATACACTGATTTCTTAAATACTACTTTAGGTTCATAAAGACTGAAACAACTTTTACAACTTTGATTTCAAATCAAAGTATACATCTTCTTGAAATTAAATGGTTAGATTTCTTTAAAAAAGTTCCTTAAAATTATGTTTAGATGGAATTTGATATATTAATGTCATGTTCCAATTTGATTAACTTTAATACTCTTGTACTAAATCCATTTCAAGGACCAACATGTATGTGTGGAAGAAAGGAATGGTTATGAGGTATAACAATTTCCCCCCACTTATAACCATGTGAAGGCTTATTTCACTACTAGCAGAAGACATGCATCAAATAATAAATGACAAGCTACATCGATTTTTGTTTTATACATTGAGTGTTTGAATTGTTGCTTGTGTTCGGGTTTAGTTTTGTTTGGTTTTTGCCAGATGAATCTTCTTTCTATATTTGGCATAAGGGGCAGATGAAAAAAAAGAATCTGTTTACCATTTCATATTATCCTAATGTTCATCTGATTATTGTTAAGAAGCTGGGGGGAGAAAACTAATAAATCAAAATATGTGTAGTTACTATACTGAGATTTAAAAAGGAATTGACATATTCAAGGAGAAATGGATGGATGGATAGATGGATGGATAGATGCCTGGCTGGCTGGCTGGCTGGAGGGATGAATGGACAGATGGAAAGTTAGATATTTCTCAGTGAAATGATTATAATCAAAGATCTTGTTCTCTACATCTCATTATTCTAAGCCTGCAATTGATTCGGGTACCTCAAATTGAGCAGGCTTCTTTAAAATGAATACATTATATTATAATCACCAGTGACTGGCTTATGAATCTGATAGCCCAAAGGCTGACAAGCATGTCCTAAATCAATGAACACTCTTGCCCTTTTGTTTCCACAGAGAGGCCCTAGCAGAAAATGGATGAAAGGGATAATTGTAAATTTGAAATATTTATTCCTACAGTTTCCTTCTTGTGGCATTGCCCTCTACTGAAGGTGTGTGCTCCTTTAAATTCTATCGGGATTACCTTAGTTTGAAAGTGCTGTCTGTTCCCTAATTAATCATTGACTGATGTAGTAATAGGTACTGAGAAAGTTTATGGAAAATAGACCCATAAAGTAGGAATCTGACATTGGACTGCTTGTATAGTAAGGATCCCTGGGATAAGTTCCTTGACAGAGAAAAATGAGAAATGGGTAATCCATGCATTTAGTGGTATCATAGTTGGTCAGGTTATCACTGCTTGGCATAGGAAGTAGCAAAGAGGCAATGAAAGGCATTAGGAGAACAAATGTGTATGGTATTTGATTGTTAGGGCAACGAATAGTGACCATTTCTAGCTACCTTCGGACAAGTAGGGGTGTTTGTGGATGAATGAAATCTTGGATTTATAAATCTGTATTCCTTAAATCTATGAAAAAACTCAGTCTTGGATTCCTCTTTTGAGGGCTAGCTTCATATGATTTTTCCACTAAAAATTCTGTATCACTTCTGTGTTCCAGTGGCAACTAGATGGCACAGTACTTCTAAATCTCCTGGAATTATAAACCTCCTGAAACTATATCCCTGTGTATGTGAGGTCATCCAGAGTCTTCTGACATTCCTAGAAATTATACATTAGAAAAAAAGAAGTATTAAAAGTCTTGCATAGGATTTGTCCTTACCCATGTAGGTTAGAATAGTAAAACCATGCCATCAATCCCCTCGTACCAAAACAAAAAGAGGTAAGTTGCGTACCTCATACTTTTGAGGACCTGGGAGAACTGTGGTAGCAAAGAATACTTGAGTAGCTAATACTCAAGAGGGAGAGAGACGAACCTTTCCTAGATGAGCTGAATCACCACATTCTCATAAACCAACTTCTAAACATACAAATCTATGAAATTTTATTAAATTTATTTCTCGCTTAGTCTCCTCCCACAGTATGAAAATAACAGTCACTACACCATTTTATTTCCACATACATCAGTGAAAATAATGATTCATTGAAAATGAAACTGTGAAACCTCTAGCATGTTAAAAAAAAAATAAGGAACATTCCTCC
This sequence comes from Paguma larvata, assembly GCA_030068075.1. Classification (NCBI taxonomy): domain Eukaryota; kingdom Metazoa; phylum Chordata; class Mammalia; order Carnivora; family Viverridae; genus Paguma; species Paguma larvata. The sequence continues at coordinate 21,554,726 of CM057839.1, read as the reverse complement.
TTTTAATGTCATCAAATACCCAATGTTAACAATTCCAATTGACTCACAGTATTTAGTTGGCTTATTTAATCAGCTGGTTTGAATGCAATAAAGTATACAAGGTGCACTTGAATAATATGTCTCACTGCAACTTGGTTCATGTGATTCTTGCTCTCTTCCCTTTAAATAAAAATCTCATTATATCCCTTCCCTACTTTAACATTTTCCAGTTTGTCATTGTAATTAGAATACAATCAAAACTTGTACTCAGAGTATGCAAGAAACAAATCTTTTGATTTGAACTTCTGCTCTCCAATGCCCCATTATAGCTAGCCAAGCCAATTTTTTTTTCATTTTTTTCTTTCTTCTTCTTTTCTTTTTTTTTTTCAAATTAGAACAACACAGCTTTAAAGTCTTATAGTTCTAGAAATCAGTTTCACTAGGGCAAAAACAAGTTGTTGGCAGGGCCATTTCCTTGCAGAGACAGTGAGAGAATAATCCATTTCCTTACATTTTTCAGCTTCGCTTGGCTGCCTGTATTCCTTGGCTCGTGGCCCCCTCCTCCTTCAAAGTGCATCACTCCAATCTCTATACTGTCACACTGCTTTATCATCATCTCTAGTCAAATCTATTCTTCCTCCTTTTTTTAAAAACATTTGTGATTACATTTAAGGCTTACCTTTCCACACTTTCCTGAGCCTCATTATCTGTTCTACCTAGAATGTTCTCTCTCCCAGATAAATAGGGTGCGTGTATGGCTCTTTCTCATCTCTCAGGCCTCAGGCCAAGTATCACTTCACTAAAGAAGCTACCTCCTCTTCTCATTTTTATCACATTATCATTTTAACTGTCATTGTATCTATTTTCATTTTCTGGACTTTTTAAACTATGTATACATTAATTAGATTTCTTTTCTGTCTCCTCCAATGAAAACATAAACACAGGACAGAAACCTTCTTTGCTTAGTTCCCCACTGTTTTGACAGCTTTTGGAGCAGTGCCTGGCACACAGTAACTTCTCAACAAATGCTAGTTGAACGAATGAATAAATTAATTAATGTATGAAAACAATATTCTTTTGTATTTTCTGAGAGTCTTAATGCTATTTATTACATGGCTTACACAGGACAAGGAGTTGTATCTTCTGGTGTAACAACTTACAAAAAATGATTGAATTCACATATTTACATCTCTGAGACATATAGTATACTATTATACATTTTTTAGTCAAATTTCTATTTTTAGGGTCAGCGTCCTACATTTCAAAAAATATTTAACCAACAAGATGACTCTTGGCTCAAAATCAAATTATGTGAAGTAAAAAAATAAACTAAAACTATTTCTAATTCTTTATAAATTCATCCTTATTAACATATGTTACTTCTATATATGTTCACATATGTGTTTAAATATATATATAGTTCATATATATGTTTAAATACTTCTGTATTAGATATTACAATGAGAATGCAATTAAAATTACTATCAAAAATTCCTTTAAGAAATATTTTTCAAATTAAATTCAACTATAAAATGACTTCAATAGATAATCCAACTGTAATTTTCAGATCTTCTATCAAGAAATAAATTTCTTTTGAGTAAGAAATAAAAGACTTATTATAAAGTTCCCAAGTCATTTGTTAAAGATGCATTATTTTGAATATTACTTTCAAGAGAAAGGTGGAAAATGTTCTATCTGTTCTTTAAATTCCACTAAGTGTTAAGTATTTCAGAGGGAGAAATGACTTCAGAACTTTCATTTATGTTAAACTTATGACTGTCAGAAAGTAACTGATAAGTGATTTTATACATATTTTAATGTTTTAATTACATATATGTACTAATTATATATGTAAATACATATATACAACTTTAATTTTAAAATTATGTACTATATATTTTATAATCATATATATTATACATATATAATTTTAATTTTAAAATTATATATAATATAGTTTTATTATACATTATAATTATATATTAAATATTATATCGATTCTGATTATATATATATTTGTAGAAGTGCATAGCTGTTGTTAAATTTGTTAATTTAAAATAACATCTTGAGAATCAGTATAGAGCACTGAGGATAAAATAGAATTCTAGGACTTACAGAATAGTTAAGGGCTAAATTCAGGCTATGCTTTTTTAGTAGTGTGTGAATCTGGGCAAGATCTTGCTTAAGCTTTCTGCACTCCACTTTCCCTCTCTGTAAATTAGGAATAATTATACTGTTCACCTCACTGGATTGTCTTGCGGATTAAATAAACAATTGTAGAGAAAACACTAAGAACTGTGCCTGGCATGTGGTAAGCCCTGTATAAATGGCAGCTGTTATACTACTAGTCGTTGCCATTAAGTGTTACCATTCACACCAACATCCTACTTCAGATAATAACAAATGCTGGGGAGGAAAAAAAAAAGGAGAGTAGGGAATAAAGAAATGCCAAGGGGAGTGTATTTTCAATACTGTTTGATTATTAAGGAAGCCTTGTTAAAACACTTTAAGATTTCTATCGGAATTGTGATAGAGCGAAAATGAATGTACTAATATTGGTCAAAAACGTTTTAAACAAGATATTTACACAATAAAATAGTATTTAATTATACTAAATATACAATAATGTATTCATGAATTTATTTATGCTGATTTTCACATAACAATTTATAACATAGATTTGCATTTGAATATCACCTCTCCCAACTGGTCACTCTAGGATATCTAAGATATGTAACCTGAATCAAATTATATATTAAAATATCCACCTTACAGGGGCACCTGGGTGGCTCAGTCAGTAGAGTGTCTGACTTCGGCTCAGGTCAAGATCTCACAGCAGGTGGGTTCAAGCCCTGCATCAGGCTCTGCCCTGATAACTCAGAGCTGGAAGCCTGCTTTGGATTCTGTGTCTCTGTCTCTCTTTGCCCCTCCACCCTCTCTCTTTCAAAAATAAACAAATATTTTTAAAAAAAGATGATTTACTCTTCAAAAAAATAATAAATAAATAAAATATCCACATTACAGCACTGTGGTAGAGAGTTTAAGTAGCTACTCCAAATTGACAAACATGACCTGGTTAATATCAAAGAAAATTTTGACAATTATTTTTACATACATACATATACGTATTTATCTGTTTAATGTTTTGTGTATCTATATTGTAAAATACACTCTGTTAGAGTATATATTATTAATATATCTAATATATAATTGAAAATTTTAATAATTCTATCAAATTATTATGATATTGTAACAAGTTAAATCAACATGATACCTGGAAGTTCTACTATTTTATAAGGGACAAATAAATAGCAAATATCTATTCTGTGATCAAAAAAAGTTACTTATCACTAGCCTCCTATGTTTTATCACATTTGTGTTCTCAAAATTTTAGATTCATGCATACTCTGAGGTGTCCATTCTTAATCCAAATGTGAAGATTAAATGTTACTGTTGTCATTTAAATGCCATTGTCATCAAAAATGTGCAGTGGATAGGAGAGGTTTTTAGATAGGGCGTTTGAGATCATATGTAAGCAATGGGTTTTATTTTTAACATTATCAGTGTTATTTTTATCTTAACAGCTCTGAGAATTAGATGAAATCTGACAAACAAAATCTGAAAATTTACATAAAAATTTTCACTAACTTATTGAAGCATGAACTAATGATTGAGAATTTATATCATTTTGAAAAATAAGTGACAGAAGATATATAGAAATAAAGTAATGAAAACAGCTCAGCACATTCTAAAAAGTGGTCTAATTCTACTTTTTGATGAAACTAATAAAATAACGGAATTTGTTCATACTGCTATACTATTGAGCATAAATAGCCTGATAACATGAAAATAAAATTGTATGATTCCAATAGAATACTCAAAATAGACATAAAAGCATAAAATTATTCAAAAAACCAATTATCATCATGTTCCATTATGGAGTATTAGGTCTCCAGAGTTCCATTAGAAATGCACTTATTTTACTTGCTAATTTTATTTTTGAGCTTCTGAAATCTCATTTTGAACTTCAAATTCACATTAAACAGACATCTCAGCATACATTACTTTCCCCCAGCGGGTAACATTGGAAGAATGAGAAGATTCCAAAGAAGAAGAAGGAAAAAAAAAAAAAAAACCACCTAATTTTGCCACATTCTAATTTGGTAATACTCTTGAATATCTGAGGACTTTGTAAAACAATTAGAAGCTGAAATGTACATAGGACAAGTTGTCAACCCTCGTTCTATTCTGCTGCCGTTATAATTTGCCATGAACACCTTCGGCCTAATTATCTAAATCTCTCCCAAGTTTGTTTATGTGATGTTTACTCTGGTTTGGTGTGCCCTGCATGTTACTCCTTTTTGTACCGTCTTCTTGCTCAAGTGAATACTCCCTACTTCATGGCAAATTAAATCTGCGTTACTCCTCAGGCTTTCCACCTTCCAAATCTTGTAGCCATTCTCACTTTGTGCTTTTATTATTTACCAACTAAAATTCTCTTCAAAGAGATCATTTTTCTGATTGAGGACCATCTGTGACAATTTTTTCCTACTCTTTCCCCCACATTATTTAAGTGTTCTTTTGTACTTAGTTGAATCCCTTTTGTACTTAGTTGAACCACTTTCCTACCCTCCTTAGGCTCCTATTTTCTATTAAGACCGGTTCTCTTAGGATTATCTATTCCCTAACAGAAGAGTGGAGGAGACTAAAAGCAAATATGTATCTGAAGAATGCATCCAACTGTAAGAAATCCTAAGTGAAATCATTAAATTAAACACAAATTAAATTACCCTCATGGAAACCCACCAAATTTCACCCAGTTTTATAGCTACGATTTATGACATTTTCTAATACTTTTAATCTTTTCTTTAATCATTTATTCATTTAATCATTCATTAAAAATTATTCAGTCAGTTATTCACTAAAATTACTTAACAGTAATTTATCTACTAGATTCCGGCATATATGTATAGTTTTCATTTCTTTGTTTGTTTTTCCCCTGATTAAAAGTTCGGAAGATATTTTTAATGTAGTAACTATTTGCTGGAGTACAGAAGGACACTTTTGGGACCTGAGGCTTTTCGTCCCTTCTTTGAACTCCACCCTTTTAGCTCAGCAGTGGTTTAACTGTTACTTTCATTCTGAAGAGATTGCTGAGCACAGTCATGGAGACAAACTTCCCAGCGCGGGGATCAGAGCATAAGCAAAATGAAGAGAACATTCACACATGGGGCTAACATGGCGCGGATGTCAGGGCCTGATGTGGTGTGGAAAGTTCCAAGCTGGTCAAGGGAGAGGAGCCCAAACAGGTTGGAGGAGAACCTGGTGTGTAATGTGGGAGCCCACGCAGTGTGACAAGGTTACACATAGAGGTCTGCGTTGTTGTCAGGTCCAGAGAAGAAGAAAGAGGACACCCAGGTATAGAGACAGTTGCTGTGGGGGGACCCTGTTGGAGCCAGGCCAGATGGGAAGGACCTCTGAGCTCTGGAATGAGTGAGGCATGGGATATCATCTCCTCGGGCATGGGATGTCAGCATCCGAACGTGGGCAGGAAGGCATCCATGTGAGGGGACAGAACAGAAAGCTGGGAATATGCTCACACATACTGAAACATGATATAAAGCAGAGTGGACACTGACGGTCAATGGGGAAAGGATGGACTATTGAACAATTGACTCTGGAAAGACTGGATTTTTCTATGAAAATGAAAGGACATGGAATTCTTATGCATTATAGTCAAAGTGATTTAACTCTGAAGTGAAATAATACAGATTAATAGGAATTAATGAATATGATTTGATAAATAATATGTATCATGTAGAATTCGAAGTATCTTTTATAATTAATATTGGTAATACAATACAAATTACCTTTTAGATATTCCTGTGTTCTGTAAGGAAAATGATTATTTAATAAAAATAAAACAATTTACCATAAAATAAAGAATTGACAAATAGAGCTATACTAAATTTAGGAAGTGTGCTCCTAAAAGCACACATGAAAAAGTGTGAGGGGGGAAAAAAGGGGGGCACAAATTAGGAATTAGTATTTCAACAAAATTGTTTGGTGAAGAATTGTTTGCTGAAATATACAAAAAACTCCTATAATCATTTAAGAGAAAGAAATAGCCATGTAATAACAAAATCAAAATCTGCCAAACAATTTACAGAAGAGAAAACACAACTGTCATGCAATATAAGAAAAAACACCAAATTTAAAAATGTACATTAAAATAATAATATCCCATAGCAAATAGGTTTGGAAAAATTTTAATGTTGTGCAATATCCAATTTTGATTCGAAATGTCATTTTCCATACAAGGGTACATGGATTCGTAAGCCATTTTTAAAATAGTTTACTCTTCTATAGCAAACTCTATGACCCAGAGATGCCTGTCCGAGGTAACACTCCATGAAAACGCTTCTATACGTATCCAGGAGACATGCACAATAATATTCATAGCATTATGTTTGTGTAATTTAAGCATTGGATAGATCCATAGAGCAAAGGACAAATATATTGTGCTGTGATACTGTAATAGATTGCCATGCAGTAAAAAATAAGAATATTATTACTGAAGCAAAGGCTTCACCGGGAATGATTCTCTACATCATAATGCTAAATACAAGACAATATATTGCTTAGGGGTATGTATATATATATATATATTATGTGTATCCTATATATGTGGATACACATAGGAATATATGTAGGAATATATAGGAATATATATATATATATATATATATATATATATGAAGGAAAAAAGCAGATAAATGTTTTACATAAAATTCAAGAGAAAGTTTGATTCTGGAAAGGACAGAGTGAAATGTTGGTCTTGTTGGAAAGAAAGTCTCTAAATTACTTTTAATATTTTATTTCTTAATTCAATATTTTAAGCATGCAATAAATGCTTCGTTCAATACTTTTTATTGACATTCATATATGTATATATGTATGTATTAAAGAGTGACAGTAAGAATAGAGTGTGTTAGTGATATGAATGTGTTATATTTAAATATATCATAAAATAAAACTTAAAAGCATAATTGTTTTTTTTTTAATGTTTATTTATTCTAGAGAGAGAGAAAGACAGACGGTGAGCAGGGGAGGGGCAGTGAGAGAGGGAGACACAGAATCTGAAGCAGACTCCAGGCTTCAAACTGTCAGCACAGAGCCCTATGTGGGGCTCAAACTCATGAACCGTGAGATCATGACCTGAGCCAAATTCAGGCACTTAACCAACTGAACCACCCAGGCTCCCCTAAAAACACAACTGTTTAAGTTCCTATCTGAATTCCTTGAATATAATATGCATATGAGTTAATACAGTATGACATTTGGCTCTTTTGGGAAGTAATTTATTTTTAAACCATTTTATTGAAGTATGATTGATGTATAAAAAGCTGTACTATTTAATGTATACAACTCAATGAGTTTGGGGATAAGTCCACACCCATCACCACCATCAAGGCCAAAAACATAACCATCACCTTTTAAAGTATCTCTTCGCCCCCTTTATTATTATTTGCGCGTGTAAGGCAAAAACACTTAATTTGAGATCTGCCTTCTTAATAAATTTTAAGTATATTCAGAGTTATCAACTTAGAGGCACTATGATGTATAGAAACTTCACTTGCTTTACCAATTTAGAAATTGCAGGATTCCACAGTCACTAGTCAAGCAACTTAAGCAACTTGGAGTGTAGTATTAACCAGTTCCATAAAAGGAATGCCTTTTTGACTAAATACCACTGTGCAATTTGATAAGGTTAGAAAAGGCTAGTCATAAGTTATTTAATAATAAAGTAGACCAATCCTAATTTGTTAATGATAGATGGTCTGTCAGCCATTATTTTTAGCCCCAAATCCACTTAGTTGCTTAGGAAACCTGGTTAATTTAGGAAGAGTGGTTAAATAAATGATAAAGTTCATATAATCAGGCACTAGAAAACAGGGAGTGAAAAAAATCGATTTCTTGACAAGTAGTAATTCACAATGGATTATAGCAAAATTGGTAAGCAAGGAAACAACCCTATATTAAAAATAAGTACTGGAAGATACATTGAAAAAATTATCAGAGCAGAAAAGAAATTTCTAATCAGCACACAGTTTAGTTTTTTGTACATTCCTAAAATACACGTATTTTGATAACACTGCTAATTGATGAGCATAAGGTACAGCACTAACCATTTCTATTTGGTGTTTCATCTCATTCTTAAGCAGGAAATGTGAGATTATAGGATTTTTATGCACATTACATTCAAATTTTCTCCTGAAAGAACTAATAAAAATGTTATAGGTTGTAGAAATTAATTTATGGATGATTCCGAAGGCAGAAAAGCTCTAAATTAACCTTGCTTGAAGGAGAACTCAATGTTCTTATTCATTAAGGCCCCCAGCTGTGCTCAGGCAGAGTGCAGGAGATGTTCCTGCTCTCTCAGATGAGGCTCCCAGTACAAACCTCTTTTCAAAGTTCTTTATTTATTTATTATTCCTTTCCTCAAAGGAAAAGAGGATATGGGCAATTGCTATAAACTATTTGTCTCTCGATAACATCTAACTGATGATATTCAGAAATTTTCACCAATAGTATTCAGTTACATCATGTTCCTTCCAAACCTAGAGAACAATTTAACATCTATGAAACCAAGGCAGCAGCATCAGATATAACGCACGGGAGCTTTTCATTTGATTTTTGCAATTTAAATTTTCTCCTTGGTAGATTAGGCTAACTGCCTATTCCAAGGAACATGTTTGTCAAAAAAAAAAAAAAAAAAAAGTCACCATCAGAAAATAGTGTTTAATATAATAGAAGTTGGTATGGATTCCTTTTTTTTAATTAATGTTTATTTATTTATTTTTGAGAGAAAGAGAGAGGTCACACACAAGGGGCGGAAAAGGGGGGAGACAGAGAATCCCAAGCAGATTCCACCCCATCAGCGCAGAGACGGATGCCCGGCTCGAACTCACAAACTGTGAGACCATAACCTAAGCCAAAATCAAAAGTTGGAGGTTTAACCGACTGAGCCACCCTGGCTCCTCAATATGGATTTCTACATTTAGGTTTCTATTATACATGGTTTAAAATATTCTCTTGTCTTTATGGTAAGAAAAACATAAAAGAAAATCTAGACTATGGTTAAAATGGGAATTTACAAAAGTTTCTCAGTGGAGAAAGAGTAATCCTGTCTCTTACTTCATTAATGTATTTAAAAGTTATGTATTTATATAGAACTTAGATCTTTATGGGCCAGGGAATGTAAAGCAATAAACAGTATATACATGATTTCTATCATCCAGGACACACACTCCGGTCATCATGATGCTGGTGGGCATAAGTTGAGTCTCATTATGAAATAGAATTTAAAAAACTATGTTCTGACTCACTAATTTAAATAGAAATGTATCCCATAGGAAATTACCAGACCCGATAGGTAATGTCACTGATTACAACAAAAAAGCGAGCAAGCAAATATTCAAATGCAAATTAAAATATGGGCTAAAAGTAAATGACTAGGTTAAAGAGAGAGAAAAAATGAAGAAAATTAAGACTGAGAGATGAGATAAAGTAATCCTGGAAAGATAACTTTAAAACTAATTCTTTAATTTTAACATCTTTAGGAACATATAATTGACATAAATGAACTGCTCATATCTAATGTATTGAATGCCATGAGTTTGGACACAAGGATAGAAAACAGCCAGGAAGGAACAATCTTATGTGTGAAGGACTTAAGATAGGAAGGCTTATGTTTGAGAAAATGGAAAGTGACCAGCCCAACTAGAACTAAATGAGCAAGAAGATAAAATTGTAGGCTCTAATAGAAAGGGTCATTTAAATAAGTTTTAGTTTTATTCAACATACGCTGAAAAGTAACTAAAACTTTTTAAGTGGAGCGATGCAGTCCTCTTTTTTCTTAAGGTGATTCTGTGTATCACGCAGAGAATACATGAGAAAGTATATGGAAAGTACGTGAGAAAGTGTACGTGAGAAAAAGGATGACCAGTGAGGGGAGACTGCAGTAATCAACACAGTACTGACTGACTTATACAAGTTTAATGGGGTGGATGTTTAGAGAAGTGGATGGATACAATCACGAATGTGTACAACTTCTCTAGGAATTGTAGATAGAGAAATGGCGGACACAGAACCAAGCATGATCTCGGTGTTTTGTCTCAGACTGTGGTATCGTTTACAAAGAGGTTGGGACAAACAATGATGTTAAAGGTGCTCATGCTGAATGGTTGAGAAAGGAAGCAAATATCTCTTCTGGAAACATACAAGTTTGTTTGTTCCATGCTGTTAACAAAAGTGGTTTCTGTGGAGGATTGCAGCAAAGGTGGATGGACAAGAGGAGAAGCAGAGGTAGGGAGCTCTTAAGTTGATCATGAGAAACAAAAACAGCTTAGTAGTTGGAGGAGTATTTGGAGCTGAGGGAAGTGTTTTTAGTTGTTTTTTTCCCCTCCCAGGTCAGTCTGTGATGAGGGAGATGGGAGAGTGATGATGATCATAATGGTGGTGATGGTAACGTGATAACTATGATTATGTAATTGTTCACATACTGAGATGGTGGTTTCTCTCGTTTAAGTTAAAAAAACAACATATAATCTGTGTCAAACCTCATTTTCTACCTCTTGAGAGAATCTTGTCCTTCACATCCTTCACCTCCACTAAATAATTACCAGCAACTTTTCAAAAATTAACGAGAATTGTATTTTTAAATATTTTAGAGCTATTTAGGAAGTTAATGAGTACAGCTTTTATATAGTTCTCTGGTCCTATTTTATAATTTAATTGCGAGTCTCTGTAATTCAGCAATAATCATTTAAAGTTTGAAATGTCAGTGTCACTGGCATTAAAAATGTGTTTCATCCATGAGATAGAATTTAAAATATATTCTGCTTACAAGACTAGAAATAAAAATGTGGTTCTCAGGAAATCACCAGTGCTGAGAGGTAATTTCGCTTAATTACAACTGTTTTTCTTATTTATCTAATATCATGCTTACTTAGAAAAATAGCTGGCAGAATATGTATCTTCTATAAGTAGGGAATTGAATCTTTAGTTTTGAGGTACAATTTGTCTAAATGAGAGACCATCTGTTCATATTGAATGAAATATAATCTGGCAAATAGGGGTAGCCTTTGAATCATTATGCTGTGCATTCACATAGCACTAGGTTTAAGTTCAAGTTCAAGATCCAAAAATTGGCATATAGGCAATTTTCTTTGTAATTAGAAGATACTGGTCTAGGTTACACGCTTATCTAACTGGTCTTTTGTGATGTCTCAGCATCACTCTTTGTGTGTCTTGTTAAACATTAAATAGCAATACTGAATCAGCAGTACGGTCACATATTAGAACTTTCCTCTCACGTGTTTGGGTATGTATTTACTATGGGACTTTCCATTTCAGTTGTTGCTAATGGCTTTTTATTTTCCCTTTCTGTTTTGTTTTCTAGTCTAAAAAATAACTGTAAATATGTATTTTGAAGCTGGACACTGACCAAGATCATTTTACTGTAACCCTCAGTTTGATTATACTTTAGCAATACCCTTCCTGACCACAGGCCCCTGACGTCCCTTTTTCTAGAACACTTAATTTAGAAAACTTCCAAGTTTAAATTCATTTTCTGTGTGGCTGAGATGTAAATCTTCTCCCAATTTCTTGCTAGTATTATAATCCTAGAACACCTTTCCTATGGATCAGAGAACTATGTCTTTGAATATAATCATCAGGAATAATAGCATCTATGTCTCCTACTTTCTGTGGGAGGTTAGGACCCGAACTTTCATAAAGTCTTACAGGGAACATGGGTTGGCCTAATCACATTGACCAACCTCCCCCAGTACTCTTCCACCAGCTCACCCCAGTTTTTAGAAACTCTCCTTCCCTCTGTTTTGGAGCAGTTTATTTTTTTTTCCATTATATAATAGTCTTGACCCCTTTATAATAAAATCTTCCTTGTCTGTTTAACTATGTCTGGTGCAAATTTTCTTTGACGATATAGTCTTTAGTCTCTACTGACATTATTTTCAGGAAACTCATTTGTTTGAGACAATATGCTTTTTTCCATTACCTGGGATACCTAGAATCTCTCTTTTTTTCTAATTTAGTTGTTTTATTGTTTTTGTTTTTTGGCTTAAGACAAAGAAAAATTGTACTATCCTTAAAGGCACAGAGTGTATTTATATTTAACTTTTATGAAAAGTAATTTTTATCTATTATAAATACACATGGGAAGTTAATTAATACTATTTAAAATAATGCATAAAATAATGAATGAAAAAATCAAAACACTAAGTAAACACATAAATGAATTTAATTAAATGGAGTTATATACCACAGCTACAATTCTTAACCAACTAAATGTAACACATTGTTCTCCTCTCTCCCCTGCTTCATTATCTATCTCTCCACCCCCTTCCTTTCCCTCTGTTTCTCTTTCTCTCTCTCTCTTTCTCTTTACTAGAATGTAAATACTACTAGACTTTAAGGCCCTTGAAGACCAGGATTATATCCTACATTTTGTAACTCTTCTGATAAGGAGTAAATATTTAACAGTTGAATGGTTGTTGAAATGAATTATTAGCTACTGAAGTCAAATGTATTTATTTCCTTTGCCTGCATTATATTTTTATTACAAATAAAACAAGTTATGTTACCCAGTTTTGAATCACAGAAAGTATCAGTAAAACTAGGTATTAATCCTTTAAATTCCAAAGTAGCAAATAATATATTAGAAGTAGTTACGAATATTTTAATAATAATAACTAAACTTAATATAATGTGTAATACCTGCCAAGCACTCTTCTAACTGCTGTGCATTAATCAACTCCATCTCCACAACAAACCTAAGAAATCGATAGTATTATTATGCTATTTTACAGATAAAGAATGTAAACTTCAGAGTCTGATATGCCTTGTTCAATTTTACACAGTTAGGAAGTAACAGAGCATGAACTTGAACTGAGACCCTCTGTTTCAATTCTTTTATCTAATTTTGGATTATAGTATTGAAAACTGAGCTTTTTAAATTTCCTTCTCTCAAGGTACTTATACCATTTGTCATGACCCTAAATTCACTGAAAATAACAAATAGAACTTCTCTTTAGTTGGGAAAGCAGGAAGAGATGCCAGCACAACAAGAAAAATCACAACACACTGAGACCACCAGACAGAAGGAAAGTACACACAAAAGCCACCGCACACTCCTCTTGTGTGAAAATCCCAACAGTCTCTGGGAAGATACATACTGGACAAATTGTCCAAGGGCCACTGCCCACCCCTAATGCTGTTGGTGTGCTTGTTGGAAATAGGGGGCATGTGTGAACACACAACACAGAATCCCTTTTGTTGCTGTGGATCAAAAATAGCACAATCCCAGCTGCACAACTGACTTTCTCATTCCTTGGTCAATAATACCAAAATGTAGGCCAGACTCAGCCCTAAGCTCTTACAAGGAGAGGCTTCCAAATAAAGTGCTGGCCCCAGGACAGCAGCTTCACCAAAAGCAAAGGGTAGGTGGAAAAGAAAAAAAAAAATATATGCTCTGTATGTAAATAGTTTTCCTGCCGGAAAACTGGGAAACATTTAACTCCCAATCACTAGATTGTTTGTTGAGGAAATTCACATCCAATTGTAATTCAGCTTCATATCTAAGAGGATGATTCTAAAGCAGGCTGATGAAAATGCAAGTTGAAACTGCCTTATACGGAAATCAGGTCTCTTGTCTAAGTTGAATAAATAAATAAAAACTTAAACCAATGAATGACGCCTGTGGTGAAGATTCCGAGAACAATGGTAGACAAAAGAATCAGCTATTTTAGAGCTTTATATTCTTTAATTTTGAATGCATAACCTTAACAAAGTTATCAGGAATCTACCCTTCGGCATACTACCAAAAGCATTTGCCTTCACCATCAATCAGTTCCTATGTGCTCTCCTTTAAACATAGTTTTCAGTAGATAACAGAATTAAATAGTGAGCCTATTCAGTGTGTATTTTGTACTTATGTTTGGCTGAAAACTGGCCTGTTGACTTAATTTATAAAAAGCTTCTTAAAATGTCATAATTATGGGGGCGCCTGGGTGGCTCAGTCGGTTGGGCAGCCGACTTCGGCTCAGGTCATGATTTCATCATCTGTGAGTTCAATCCCCGCGTCGGGCTATGTGCTGATGGCTCAGAGCCTGGAGCCCGCTTCAGATAATGTATCTCCCTCTCTCTCTGCCCTTTCCTTGCTCACTCTCTGTCTCTGTGTCTCTCAAAAATAAAATAAAAATGTTAAAAAAATAAAATAAAATGTCATAATTATGATACATGTGGGGCAGTATCTGACTAAATCAGCTATTGTAAATAAAGGATCTTGCTGAGTACGTTACATTTTTATCAACGGGATTGTCTTAGCAATGCCCTTGGACAAGCCACATGAGTAGAATCACTTATTTCATTCTTACTTTTCCTTGGGAAATTAATCAGAATAACCTAGTTGCTTTTGTTTTATATTTATAAGTATCCCAAAGTTATCTAGTCAAACTAGTCATTGTCAATAGCACAGGATTTTAAACAATTTTTCTAAGTTTCTACTTTTCTAGAATACTGTTTTCTTTTATCACTGTTATAGGAACTTAATATGAAAATGTTTGCCATTTATTACTTTTTTTATTTTTTAACAATTGAATATTAGGGAAAAGGTTAAAATGCAGTAATAATTCAAAATTTTCAAAAATAATTTACACAAAGGAATTAAAACACAATTCCAAAAGTATAGGCAATAAATTATGTAGTCTTAGGCTCATTGCTAGAGATAAAATACAATGTAAAGTTCAAATATGAGTACTTTAAAGGTCAGCATTACCTTGGTTGTATAAATCCCCTTGAATTCATTAAAATTTTTCATGACTTTTAAAAAAAATGTTTACTGTTTGTTTATTTTTGAGAAAGAGTGTGCATGAGTGGGGGAGGGTCATAGAGAGGGAGACACAGAATCTGAAGCCGGCTCCAGGCTCTAAGCTGTCAGCACAGAACCCAATGCAGGGCTTTAACCCGTGGTCTGCAAGATCATGACCTGAGCCAAAGTCAGACATTTACCTGATGTTGCCCACCCAGGTGCCCCAGAATTTTTCATGACTTCAAAATAAAAATTCATTTTATTTTTAATGTAAACTCTTTATTATAATATAACAAAAGAAATGAGTATGCATTGTCCAACGAATTGTCAAAGTTAACACAATTATAGTATAACTAACATCCAAATCTAGAAATAGAACATTATTAATATCCCAAGGTTGTTTCAATCATAAAACACCTATCCTGAATTCAAACACTATAGATCAATGTTACATTCATTTTAACTTAAGGTGAATGTAATCTGAAGTATGCACACTTTAGTATCTGGTTTACTTAGTTCAAATTATCTTTGAGACATTCTTCTATGTTGATTCCTGTAGTCTTTGTTCTCATTGCTCGTGGGGCACTACAATTATACATTAAACCATGTCGACAGTGAACAGGCATTTTGCATTGTTTCAACTTTTGAGCATTATGTATATAGCTATGTTGAGTGTCTTGTATACATCTTTTGTTGAATATATGTTAGACAGGCATGAAGGGGTAGAATGTCTGGGTCAGAGCGAATCTGTGCGTTCTGCTTTATAAGATGCTATCTAATAATTTCAAAAGGGATCACACCAATTTATGCTAGTTTTTCCACATGTTTAATAAAACTTGCTGTTTTTTCTTACTTTTTCTTCATAAGTCATCACTGTGGGTGTCTAGTGATAGCATCTCATGATTTGCATTTCCTTGATGAGAATGAAGTTGAAAGTTTTCATATATTTACTGGTCATTCCAAAACCCTCTTTTCTGAAATGCTGGTGGAAGATTTTTGTCTATTTTTCCATCAGCTTACCTGCTTCTTTCCAATTGATTCTCTTTCATAGGCGCCACTGTTCTGGTGAAATTTCCTCTTTTTTCCCTTTATTTTCTTTAACGTATTTATCAAAGCTATTTTAAAGTTTTT
Organism: Paguma larvata; assembly: GCA_030068075.1. Classification (NCBI taxonomy): domain Eukaryota; kingdom Metazoa; phylum Chordata; class Mammalia; order Carnivora; family Viverridae; genus Paguma; species Paguma larvata. The sequence goes on along the minus strand of CM057839.1, from coordinate 21,538,723 downwards.
GTCATTAATTCTAATACATGGATCACTGCAGATTAGAGTTTACCATGCTTTTGTTTTCTTTATTGTGGTCCTGTGGTTGGGTCAATTTTAATGATAAGTATTGTGTTTTAAAGTCTCCACATGATGAGCTTCCTTGACGGATGATTGAGCCTTCTCTCTGCTGGGCAGATGGAGTAGAGGCTGAGCCTCTTTACCCAAAGAGGGCCTGTGTTCAATCCACATGGGAACCCAGGACAGTTGTCTACCTTTGATGTGTACTTGATTATCTAGGATTTTATTTTTTTTATTTTTAAAGTTTACTTTTGAAAGAGAGAGAGAGAGAGAAAGAGAGAGAGAGAGTGTGTGTGTGTGAGAGGGGGAGGGACAGAATGAGAGAGAGAGAGAGAGAGAGAAAGAAAGAAAGATGGGGAGAGAGAGACAGAATCCAAAGAGGCTCTAAGTTCTGAGTTGTCAGCACAGAGTCCACACAGGACTCAAACTCACGAACCGCAAGATCATGACCAGAGCCAAAGTTAGACACTTAACCAACTGAACCACTCAGGTGTCCCTTGATCACCTAGGATTTTAAACTCTGAGTCTAGTGTCCATGAGGGCCCCTTCCTGCATTGATACCTGATTCTAGAATTTTCTTACAAGACGGAGAAAATGCTGCCCGAGTTTAAAACTCAGCTTAGATTTTTAGGTTCCTTCGCTGTAAAAACCCAGATTGGCACACACCCTGCATGCTGGAGCCCAGGTTCCCACCAAACGCTCTCTGCCCACAGCCAATAGCTTTCTGCCAACACAAAGGTTCAGTCCTCCGACATCTGTTCGTGTTTAGAAACAGTGAAGTCTTCCAGAATAAAAGTGGCTGCAGCTGTCAATTCACCTCTCTCAGGTTCTTTCATCCTTAGGGTTTTAGCCACCACCCCCCAACCCAGATCTCACTGACGCTGTAAATTTCTGATACTTTTAAAGAGATGATTTCCCTATTTTAACCAGCTTTTTAAATTTTCTTTGGCTGGAATGCCAACCTGATGCAAACTCTTTCATCCTGAGAGGCAGAAACTCTTAATCACAATGGATTTTTTTAAATATGTTTATTTATGTATATATGTACTCATATATGTTCATGGGTAGATGTGAATTAAAATATTTTGAACTAATGAAAATTACATGTAAACCTAATATTTGGTTTTGAGACTTTAAGAATAGAGGGAGATGCACATATGTATAACACAGCTACAATTAGACTTCCATGAGCAAGTTTTGAATAGTCTATACTCTACAGTGAATAAATACCCACTATGTAGCATGCATTCATACAGATTTTGCTTGACTTTTGCAATAGGACAATGGATAGTCTTTCTATTATATTCCTTTACAATTTCATTGGGCAAGTCCTATTTCTGGGAACAGATCTAAAAAAGAGGATGAAAATTATTTTTCTTATCCTATCCAGGGGAGGAAAACAGAAGTTAAGACTCTAGAATTTAAGTCAAATCATAAAGGCAGGATGAAATGGGAAGGTATATAGATGAAGCAGGAGAAAGAGAAGGAAAAGTAAATAAACCTAAGGAATAAGAAAATGAATTTAGCTAAAATTTTTAAAAGAAGAAGAAAGAAACTGTCCTTATTCAATTGTTTCTTCTTTGTCATTAAATAAACGTTATGGGGGCACCTGCTTGGCTCAGTCAGCTAAGCGTCCAACTTCGGCTTAGGTCTTGATCTTGCGGTTGGTGGATTCAAGCCCCACACCAGGCTCTGTGCGTACAGCTCAGGGCCTAGAGCCTGCTTCAGATTCTGTGTCTCCCTCTCTTTTTGCCCCTCTCCCCACTCACACTCTGTCTCTCTCTCTCTCTCAAAAATAAATAAACGCTAAAAACTTTAAAAAAAATAAATACACTTTATGAAGTTATAAGATTTGATGTTCATGTTGACTTGAAACTGGCAATGAACAATCTTGCCGGGTCTTTTCACTGCAATTTTTAACTTAAAGTTCAGTTTATTCGTTACTTAAACTTTCTCACGCCTTTATTTTTTTCTGATGCAACGTGCTCAGTATGCTGCCTTTCCTGGTTTTGTTTCGTTTTTCAAAAATTATAGCATTTTTATGTTTCACATGCTACTTATCTCTTCTGACTGATCATTAATAAAGATATTGAACACTTACTAGGACTTATTTCAGGCCGCGGGGCAAGTTAAATGTGTCCCACATTATCTTATAAATTGCTATCCATACGATTCTCACAGTGCGTTTGATTCCCCACAAAGTCACCATTTTATTTTGTTAGTTTCTCTAAATGAATCCTGTCTACGTATTTATAGCAAGCTGTAGGCTGTGAGAGTTAGAAACAAGATTCCTTGTTCTTCCTAATCAAAACGCTCTTAGGCAAATGTAAAAGCTTACTGCCTTCGCTTTACAATTCATCAGTTATTCTTTTCACTTGTTAGAGTAGAAGTCAAGCAGTAAACTGAACGTAAAGTCATGTATCTGAGAGAAGGTCTGCTCAGCAGGAATCCTTTGGCTTGCTTCAATCACCTGCATATTAAAATTGTCAATGGTTACCTGTAAATGTAACATACTTGAATTGAAACTTGAACATGAATGTTATATTTTAAAGTTACATGTAAGAAATGAAGCTATTTGAAATATGCTTGATTTTAGTAGAATATTAATCTCAATAAACCCATTATAATATTAATTATTTTTATTATTGTCATGCATGATTGCTGTTGATAATAGAAATATCTAAAAGCTATTCACATAATATTTCATCCAAAACACCACTTTACACGTAAGAGTAACTGTTTGATTTTACTAATCTTTCATAAGAAAAACTGTGAAAGGAAATGTGTTTCCTAATTCAGAGTCAATATCCTCATTTTTTTTGTTTACAGATACTATAGAATAAATTAAGTAAATAGGAGGAAATTTCTTGACCTAATAAGAAGCCCCAAACTTTGTATTGTAGCACAAAACACATGCTGTCAATAACAAAGCATCTGTTTCTTGGATTTCCAGTTACTCTTCATTCACAGATATAGTTTACAAGATAAAAGAGAGTGAGTTTTAATAGTGTTTATAATTTTACATTCCACCTCTAGGAAGAAATCTTATCAGAATCATAATGGAAAAGCATATATCTTTAATAGTAAAACAAACATAGTACACAAACCTGAAAATTCCTGAATATTGAGTCCCCAAATCCGTTTTAAAGGCATGTTGCTTATATAAGAATAAGCTTTCCTTGCCATAGTAAAAATGAAAGCTACAGCTAAAGTTGTATTATGAGTCATTAGGATGAATCTAGAATCTGTCTAATGAAGTTCTTATACACAGAAACAACATTTACATCTGCATATGTAATACTCAGTGATAATTTTTAACAAACAATTCTAATTTTCCCCTGAAGAGAAACAGAATTTCAGAAATAAGACAAAACTACTTGGTACGCTTTTCCATTTTTTATCGACTCTTGCAATGCAGCACATTTAGTTTATGACTCAAAGTAGAAATTCCTGACTGTTTTGTAAAGTTGTCCTATTAGATATTTGTCACAGGACTAATCCAAACTTAACACTTCAACAGGGACAATTTCTAATTAATTATTAAACTACCCTAGTGTAGTGAGTTGAATAGCATCCCCCTGAAATTCACGCACATGAACCTCAGAATGGGATCTTTTTTTGGAAATAGGGGGCTTGCGTATGTAATTAGTTAAGAATCTTGAGATTTAATCATCTTGAATTTAGCGTGAGCCCCAAGTCCCATGCCTGGTGTCTTTATAAAAAGGGGAGAGCACAGAGCTACACAGGGTGGGGGGGGGTGCATGGCCCAAGAGATGGCTAGGTAATGATGGAGGCAGAGATTGAAGTTATGCTACCACAAGCCAAGGGATGCCTGGGGCCGACAGAACCTGGAATAGGCAGGAAGGATTCTTCCTTAGAGACTTCAGAGGGAGTGTGGTATACACCTTGATTTCAGATTTCTTGCCTCTGGACTCGTAATAGCACAAATTTCTGTTGTTTTAAGTCATCCAATTTGCTGTCCTTTGTTATAGCAGCCCTAGGAAACTAATACACCTGGTGCAGATTGCTTTGAAGGGTAGCCTTACAAGAAGCCCTCTGGAGAGTTGTTTTATTAGTGTTACTATAGCAACTTACAGAGCCTGTGTATAACAGAGAAAGGAACCGGTCATGGACAAAAAATGAGAAAGCATAGTCTGCTAGTAGATGTCGGAGCTAATGCAAGTGGGAACAAAAAAAAAAAAAAACGAGTTATAGAATTGTACAATCATGTATTCAACCATGAATATTCGTAAAATAAGTATTTCCAAAAACCTAGTTTATGCCAGGCAATGTGCTAAATATTAAGAATATAATAGACATTTAAAAAAATAAAAAAGTACCTGCTCTTAAGATGCCTTCAATTTATTTAAATAAGGAGTAAAATAATATGTATTTTATATGTTATTAACTGCTATGAAAACAATATACACAAAGTGTTACTGGGATATATCAAAATCCTTTATGCCATCCAAAACAATGGTCTCAACTTTAACTGCATTGAAATCACTTAGAGAGCCTTTAAAAATTATATACGCTTATCTCCTTCCTCAGAGATGCTGATTCAACTAGTGCGTTTTTGTTTGCCTGTCTGCTTTTCTTTCGTTTTTAAATCTCCCTAGTTGCTTTCAATGACAAAACTCCAAAATTCTCTTGGAGTGAAGACTTTTTGGACTGATGCTCTTCTTACCTCAGGTAATAAGGTGAGAAAAAAGGGTGCTGTTCCCTCAGGATACAGGAAAGAGTGTGCTGGACACGGACACGTGGCGCAATGGCTAGTGGCGTCTCCCACAGCCGGTCTGGCATGGGATGGCCCAGTGGCACGCAGTGGCTGCACCCACAGAGAATTCAGTTCTGTGGTCAGAGAGAGCAGCCTGTCCTCTCATATTCAAATGAGACCGAATCAAATCCTAACCTACTTAAGGTGGGAATCCCATGTTTTCTAGTTCCATTAAGTATCCAGGGGAAGTGACTTGTCTTTTTAACAGTCACACCAGGGTCCAGGCTCTTGATTTCGGTTCTCTTGGTTTCTTAGTGTTTTCACTCTTTCCGAAACACTGTGGCCCCCCATGTCTACTGCTTTCGATGGAAGATATAGAACTCAGTTTCCTATAACACCCAAGGTTAGGTGGTTAGTACCAAGATGAAAGGCAAAGGACGAGAGAGTTGGAGGACACAAAGAAAACAGAAGTCCTCTATCCTATGTCCTAAACTCCATAAGGGGGAAAGGAAGAAAGAAGAGATGGAGGAACAGTGACCAAGATCGGAAGTTCTTCAAAGAGCAGTCAAAACACCGAGAATAGAATCTGTAGGTGTCAAAAGGAGTGAGTGGGGATAAAATGGATACAACCACACAACTTCACAAAAATAACGTGTTAAACAGGAAAACACTACACTAGAGAAAACAGCAGGATGAAACAGGTACATTTTCAATGTTGCTTGACATTGGAATTTTTGAAGATCCCTTGAGTTGAGGAGACATTTAATTATTTCTCTACCATCAATTTATCTACTTATAAAAAAAAAGCACTGATAATACCTGGATTCCTTATTTCACAAAATAATGCAAGGATAAACTTGAATAAATAAATGACAGGAGAGACCTGCATCATTGTATAGAATGCTATTATAAAGCTACGATTACCTACATTATTAATAACTCGCCATATTATAATTAAGCTTTGTAATCGTTTGGGATAAAACGCTGCATTTTTCTCTTCATTAAGCTTCCTCCAAATCAAACACAAATTGGCATCCAAATTGTCTTAGTAGATGTGTGTTCTCTGCCTGCCCCGTGTCTCTTCAAGGACCAGACAGCTCACGAAGTATCTTGGTCCAGGATGCCATCAGTTCTTTGCTGGATCACTCAGTGTCCTCCTAACTGATCTCTCCACTTCTCGGTCCATCTGCAGTTTAGTCTCCACAGAGCAGTCAGAGCGACCTTTTTAAATATAGTTTGGATTTTGTCACTCCTCTGCTCAAAATCTCCCAAAGGTTCCACGTTTCACTTAAAATAAAAGTCAAGGTCAAAAATGATGTTTAATTTCTGACCTCATCTTCTCACTCCCCAGTTCTAACCACACTAGCCTGCATACTGTTCCTCTAACATGTCAGGGTGGTTCCTGTCTCCAGCCTGGAAGGAGAGCTACTCTCCTAGATATCTTCACGGACGACTCCCACACTCCACGCAAGGCTTGCTCTAGCTTCAATTTCTCAGTGAATCCTACGCTAGGCACTGTATTTAAAGTACCAACTCTGCTGTATCCCAGATCCCAGCAGTATCAAGCCCTTTTCTTCTACTCTGGCTGCTATCATTTTTTCAAAGTATGTCTCACTTCCTAAAACATTACATAATGTAGTCATTTTCATGTGTATTATTTATATTCTGATTTCCTTTGCTCCATGAGAAGAGAAATCTTTATTTCTTTTTTTTTAATTTTTTTTTACATTTATTTATTTTTGAGAGACAGAGTGAGACAGAGCACGAGCAGGGGAGGGGCAGAGAGAGAAGGAGACACAGAATCCGAAGCAAGTTCCAGGTTCTGAGCAAGCGTTCAGCGCAGAGCCTGATGCAGGGCTGGAACCCATCAACTGTGAGATCATGACCTGAGCCGAAGTCAGACCCTTAACCGACTGAGTCACCCAGGCGCCCCTCTTTGTTTCTTTCTGCACTGATGTACTTATAGCAGGGTATCTGGCTCATTGCTGGTGCTCACTAAATCGTGGCTGCAGGTGGTCTTTGACCTGCTAGTGGATAGCACTATATATATATATATATATTTCATTTGTGGAGAGTGATTTATCCCACCAACTGCTCCCACCACTCTCCAGTGGTAAACGTCACAGAACTGAGTTATCCGAAGAAAATAAAATAGGGAATCTCTCCTCCTTAATTAGTAATTCATATGGTGGCACTTGTCACTTCGTTGTTTTTATTTTCAGCATCCATTTGTGCCTAAGCCATGAAAATAAGGCTTAATGCTGAAGGTAGGTATATGTTCCCACAGTATGGAGAGAACCTTCCAGAAAAAGAAAGCTATACAAAGACAAAGCAAGCTGAGGTCCTGAGAGAAGAAAAGAGGGGTACGGTTCCCCGATAATATGATTACAATGCCTGGGTGGAACCTTAACCTAGTCTAATTCGACCTCTTTTCAAAATCACTTATATGAACCAATAAATCCCCAGTATCTTTTCTAAAAAAAATTTAATACGTATTTATTTTTGAGAGAGAGAGAAAGAGAGAGGGAGGGTGAACGGGGGAGGGGCAGAGAGAGAAGGAGACACAGAATCTGAAGCAGGCTCCTGGCACAGAACTGGACACAGAGTCAGATGTGGGGCTCGAACTCAAATCGTGAGATTATGACCCAAGCTGAAGTCAGACGCTTAACCAACTGAGCCACCCAGGTGTCCCTAAATCCCCAGTTTCTACTTGCCACAATTTAATTGGTGTTCCTGACAATTATAACCCCCCAAATCTTTGACTGGTTCTGTAGCAGGGAAGCTTTACGGCTTTGTTGTTATTTTTTTTTTGTAGCGGCTCCAGTCATCAGTCATGAAGTATCTAGTTTATTTTTCCAAAATGCACAAATTGATTGTGATAAATCACGTCTGATTGATTCCATATTCCCTGCACATTTTAGGATGACCCAAAGGCTCATTAAAATAATTTAGATACTTCAAAATCACAATTTCTTCTTGATCTGGAACATTTTCGGGCTCTGGCTTCAAATCTCATTTACATCCCTTTGATCACCATCAACTTTTTTGATCATTTTCATTTAGACAGTCAGCTTACCTCCACTCATTTTATATCTCTAAACATGCCTGTGGCCATTTTTCCCCAGTACTCTGAAAAGTATGCTTTTTCCTCAACTTTGACTCCTTTTAAATTCACATTTTGTTTGCTCTGAAGTAACACGGACAGATCTCAACTTCCCATTTTCTAAATCGTGCAGGAGCTTTTTGTTCGAATCCGTATTACGCTAAATCGCATGCTTGCCTTCTCATTTATCTCCGATTTCCTTTTAGCTCCCAATCCATTTCATGATCCAGTTTAAAATGCCTATCTCTCTGAAACATACAGAAAGATGTGCAATCTCATTTAATTTCACTCCCTATTCATCTGCCCCTTTGCACAATGTTACAAAGATCGCTTATAGGAGAACACTGTCTGCCACCTCTAATGATAACTTCCAGGGTCTTCTGTTTAATCAGCAGTCTGTGTCACTTAAAATCTAGTGTAAAACAGCATTTTCTTTGTTTCCTTAAATACTCCCGTACATCCTGTTTTATTCATAGTTTCTTTTATAAATTACAAACTCTGAATCGTGCTAGGTTCTATAATTGTACAGTTGTAATATTGACTATTTGTTAGTACACTTGCCCTTTAAAAATTACACAATTTCACTTTCACAAAATTCTCCATATTAATGGCAAAGACTTTGGTATTAACCAAAGTATTATTTTCACACTTTAGTCAATATTATTCTTGTGTTTCTATCTTAATGTCTTTGATAGTTCTAATTAGTTTAATTCATAAAAAATCAGCATGTCTCTAGATTGCTATTGTGTCCATAGCTTTACAAATATACTGTCATTTGTGTATTCATTTTCTATAATATAGTACACATTTATTAGATTGCTCTAAAGTGGAGAAAGTTAGGTAGTATAAATGTGAGATTGTAACAAACTTAAATCCATATGCACAATTATAAGTGTATTCCTGTTAACCAAACATAATTTTTCTATTAAATGTCAGCCCCAAGAAAACCTGTTATCTTCTATTATGAACAGTAACAGATTTGATGTTCAGAGGTCTGGTTCTAGGAAGGGACACAGCACATCCGAGCCTCGCCTCATGGCAAAGGGATGCCACCCCGAAAAAGAAACCGGTGGGGAAAAAAGTGCGAGAAGCATTCAGAAACTGGCCCCCACTACTACTAGCACTCAATTCTCCTCGAACGAGTAACACAGATTCCTCTGAAACTGAATGATTCCTGATTATTTCTGGAATAATTGAACACTAGTTTCCAGTATAGAGAAAAAAACTTGAATGCTGAATGCTGAAACCTCCGATTCTTCTACCTCTCTGTTCTTTCAGAATGCTGGAAGCTATACATCACTCTCTGAGCAAGAGTTGGGAACACTCTTCTGTGCAAACATTGATCAGTCGAGAAGAAAGACTCAAATACACTAGAATGAGAAATTACCCGTTAACCACTCCACTTGGATCAGCTGACAGTTAATTCCAAGCTTACCATGCTTCAACCTGTGTTCAGAATTTAATGTCTGGTTATTAAAAATATTTTTATTCTTAAACAAAAGCTGAAATTAAGAACTATTGGATATCTGAGGAAAACTCTGACAGAAAAAAGCAAAATCAACAGAAAAGAAGCCTGTTGGTGGAATTTAAAATATGTTGTAAATATCTTCAGAAATGTGAGAAAAGTTAGTGCAACCCAGATATCATAATTAAAGAAGACAATATTTCAAGAACTAAAAAAAAAAAATTTGGAATTTAAAACATGGTAATAGAAATGAAAAATAGAAGCACTAATAATAAAGTTGAAATATTAAAGAAAATTGAACAAAAATAGATGAAGAATATGAGATTAAAAGTTATATTAGAGGATTCAACTAGATCATCCTGCATCCAGGATTTAGCACTTCCATAAAGGAATTACATAGAAAATAAACAGAGAAATTCACAAACTAATTTCCCCAAACCAAAGAATGTACACTGTTAGGTTGAAAGCTATTACTAAGTGATAACCAAAGTTGATGAAAATAAACCAGCACTGATTTCACTACAAAAAGCACAGGACTGTGGAATACCAAGGCACTAAGCACAATGAGAAGATTTAAGAAGCCTCCTGAGAAAAATACTAAAGGTCACATGGAAGGACCAGCTCAGGATGACTTTAGATTTCTCAATAGTAACTGGAAACAAGAAGTCAATGGAGCAATATCTAAAATACTCTGATGGAAAATGATTTCCAGCCAAAAAAACTATACCCAGAAAATGATTTATGAGGGTAGAAGAAGAATATTTTCAGACATGATAGATCTCAGCAAATTTCTCCCCCAAGTAGCAATTTTAAACGTTTTCGGAAGATGTATTCTTCAAGTAAGAGAGTAAACCAAGAAAGAAAGAATTGGCATAAGTAAAATAAATCAAGAATAACAGAAAAGTGGTAACATTCTCCGGAGGATGGAAAATTGAGAACCAGGCTGAGCTGGTTCTGAACCAACAGAGAATTCAGACAGGACAAGTGAGACCCAGAAACGGTTGGGTTGAATACTTGGAAGATCTTGAGTGTTCTTATGTCATATCCTGAGGACCAAATACTCAGTTCAGCAAGGCCAGGATATTTTTTTGCACTTTGCTTGTGTTGACTATGCGTTAATAAAGTCACAATCTCTCTCTTTATACCTGCTGCCTTAGATTTCTGGAGATCACTTACTTTATCACAGAAGTGTTTGCTTTTTCCTTCTCCTGAGAACTAAAGGTAGTCCATGATGAAGTTGGAGGCAAAAATATATAAAGAAATTAATTTTCATTGATTATGTACTTTCATTCATGAAAAGGTTGAAAAAAATGACCCAATCTGTAGTCTTTCCCAGTGCTCTGAGTGTGGTAAGCCCCCCCCCTTTTTTTTTAACAAAAAAAGATCATACTTTCTCACCTCTGAAATGAGGATAATTATAGCTCCTAATACATAGAGTTTTATTAAAATAAAAGAAGACAATACAAAAATACACACAAACACACATATCTCATACCTGATATACTGGCAATATACAATACAGTGAGGTGTCATTATTATCATTATCGAACAAAACAAAAAACTCATTCACGTTTTCCTTTCAACGCCTCATTTAAAACTACCTCTCCTCCCACCCCACGACTCAAGCGCTCACCAGGATATCATGCAGAACCTCTCTGCCGTAGATTCTATTTCTATAAAGGCATCTCCGTGATCATACGTGACTCACAGGAAAGTCTACATTGATTTTTCTGGAATGTCATTACTTTCCCTTCCATCCCCAGAAACACCAATTGTTCCCTTGAAATTCAGGTGAACTGCTGTCTTTCACAAGCATCCCTGTCACGTATGCACGAAAGCTGGATGAGGAGCCTTAAGAGTTCTCCTGTGCCCTGTGCAAACTTCTATTCCCGTGCTCATGGCTTCTTGATACAACTGTCTGTCGTTGCCACCAAACAGAGCTTCCTAACGCCAGCGAGATGGTCTCGTTCTTTGTAATTTCCTCTCTATTTTCGCTTTTTAGCTGATTTCCGCATATATTTATTTGTTATCTCATGCATTCCAGACTCTCTTCCAGTTATTTTTTTTTTAATGTTTCATTTGTTGTGAGAAATGTGGCCAAGGATTAAAAAAAAAAAATACAAACAGTACTTTTCAGCGTCCTTTCTTTCTATTTTCCATCTATTTGGTTTCAGTTCAAATCCTCTTCCTATATCGGGAGCTGGAGGTCAATTGATATATTCTGTTTCTAGCCCCAAACACTGGACCATTAATCCCTTCTGCATTCCCTTCTGTATATCCAACCGTGTACAGAAAAAATAGATGAGGAACTTTAAATTCCAGAGTGTATCACTTGCTTTTGATTTCAAACCAGCACACCTGGATTTACTAGTAGATTCTGAAGATCCTATTTCATACTCTCATCTATTCTCTCCACCAGTCTTTTGCTGGGAGTTACAGGCTTCAAATAAATGTGTAACAGTTCTTACATCTTGATAAGTATATGAATAAACTCAAGGTCTTAGTAAAATGCAGATTCTGAATTAGTAGATCTAGGAAAGAGCCTGTACTCTGAATTCTAACTAACTCCAGGTGCTACTCAAGCTGACATTCTGCAGCCAAGAGCTTAAGTAATAAGGGGCTACTGGACAGATCAGGGGTTTGTGGCACAGTTGTGGTACTGGTGATGCTGGTGGAGACGGTAACCCCAGATTTCTCCGAAGGTAAACTCGTAGCACTGGAGCAACAGAACTTCAATATTCTGGTGCTAAAAATGCGGTTTTCTTAGTCAATAGAGAAAACATTGAGAAAAGATTTATATGTCTCAATAGTTTTAAGCAAATGGAAATGTTCTTTCATAACGAGAACGTGACTAGTATTAGCCCCCTTTGGTTGAGCACTTGCTTTTTGCTTAGTGAGTCCTATGCCTTGTATATTTCAAGTACTTTATATTCATTTCTGATTTTATTCTATTAATGCATTTCTTTTATAGATAAGGAAACTGAGGGGTGAAGATGTAGGTAACTTACCTCAAAATCAATAAGCTAGTAAGTGAGGAGATTTTGGTTTGAATCTAGTAAGTCTCACTACCGTGCTGATTCCTAAAAAACTTCTACAGATTACATTATTTAGAGTCAATATTTGAAAAGGTCTAGGAGAGAAGAGAGGCTTAACCCAACCATATAAGCCAAATAATTGCAACTTTTTGTAATTCTGACAATTGGTTGTTAATCGATTTTAGGTTTTGCTATGTTCTTCTGTTTTCTTGAAGGTCCTTACCAATTTTAAATAGGAAGTTCAGGCTGGATATTTCAGAGATGCCAGCCATATGGCATTAAAGCAGAAGTCTTATGAATTATTTGGAAGCTTCTTTTGATCTCGGATGTGAAAACAGCATGATCTCATTTTGTGTCAATCCTCTGGATTTATTTTAGAAGCGTAGCCTATTTAGAATAACTTTTGTTTTCTTGGTTCCTAAATGTCAGCGTTAAAAGGCCCTAAAATTTTTAATACTTGACACTTGATGAAATAAGGGCCTCTGATTTTCACTCTGGCAAAAATTAGACAAATAAAAATGGAAATAGACATTTAATTTTTTATGAAACGTTTCCTCAGAAGAAGTAAAACGTTTTATTCTGCAAAAATATAATATAGAACCCCTCACAAAGACAGTGCTGTCCTATTGTGTCCTCGGCTGGTGAGACATTACCTGAGGTATTATGTTCTACTGGAAGCATACGCTTTCAAAGGGTCATTCGAAAACTAAAAAGCCTCCAGAGAAATGTGTCAAAGTTGACAAGAGCATTAGAGACCTGTCACATTAAAACTATTTAAAAGCATACACAATCTCTACAGTGAGGAAATAAATGAGACAGGAAGCTGTATTCAAATTTTTGAAGAATTGTCTAGCGTGTGGAAGACTTAATTGTTTTCTGTGTGACTTCGGAAGCAGGATAGGAGGACATACCCCAAAGCTGCAGGGTGTCTGATCTATGACTATTTAAGAAAGGCAGAGAAGGCCCCCGGAAGAAGCTGCCTAAAGCATTCACACAAAGTCAATTTATTGATTCATTGATTCTTTTCCTCCTGCTGGGACCTTTTTCAGAAGCTTTCTCTGTGGCAGGCACTGGCATGAACATGATAAGCCACCTTCACTGATATTTGCATCCAGTGCAAAAGTGAAGGTAGGGTATAGACAAACTCGAGGAAATACGGTAATATGATAAAAAGTGAAGAGTACCTGGGGAAGAAGTGGCCAGATGCTGGCCTTAGGAGGCCTGATATGTGAGCAGAGATCTAAAATATGAGAAGCTACTTGCACATAGCTTAAGATGAACCAGATAAATAGACTGTAAAATGAAGACCAGCTTGGAATTTCAGAGGAATTAAAAGACCAAAGATGAAATGTAAAGAATGAGAGGGAAAGAAATATGTGTTCAGGCCTAAGGCATAGGTGATTACCTATTTATACCTTTAACAGTGAGGTAGTTCTCTTGGAATACCCTCACTAATTCGTATTCTATAAACATCTAAAACTTAAGCCTCTGTATTAAAATTATTCTTTGGGGTAATTGCAATACTTGCATTATGAAATCAAGGTTGAGTAAAATTTTATTGCCTACAACGAAGTGAAATTTAAATGAAATTTAGGATCTCTGGGGGTGATCATATTTCCAAAATGGCCACTACCAAATCTTCACCCCAGTGTGACCTTGGCGTATGGGCTCTCCACATCTACTTTTTGAATCTCTATACTGCAGTGTAAGTGCCATCGTATGACTTTCAAAGCTAGTTCATTATAGAGGATACATCTTCTTCCAGGCCCTCTTAGGATACTTATTCTTGAAACTCAGAGACCATGGTCTGAGGAAAACTAGGCCAGGTGGAGGTACAAGAGAGAAGTCTTTGAGACAGTCCAGACATAATCACCATCTGATTGGCACCACAAGCAAGACTCTAAGAACCACTCAACTGAAACCAATCTCCTTCCAGGACCATGAAAGGGAACGCAATTACTGTTGTTTTAGTCCATTAATTCTGTGGCGGTTTTTTAAATGTAGAAATAACAGAAATAACACACACTAATTCCTTACAAAATAATACTTAATGAGTAATATTTAATTTAGCCCTGTGATGTGTTTTAGGACCCAGATACTTTTTTTTTTTTTTTTTTTTTTGTGGCTCGAAAGCAAAACCATTTCCAAAAATTGTTTTCTAAATTGCTTCAGAAATTTATATAATTTCGGTATTCTTTTCTCTTGTCAATAGTCTTCTTTTAAACTTTGCCATTATTGTTTGGGATTTCCTTTGTCCTTTGTTTGAAGCAAACTGGCAGTGGATATTTGTTGTACCCCTTTAGTATCACTATGTAACTCAAGTGGATTTTGCTGTAATCATCAGCAATCGTACACTAGAATCCAGGCTATTGATTGCTTTCTCCTGGTTTATGTACTGTGCTTTTCTTTTGTATTGATTCTTGCCTTTGACTGCTAATATGCTCTGATATGATTTAGATTTCTTCATTCTTTCCTTACTCCATACTCTGAATTGCTGTGTTACATATACTTAAGAATTTCAAACTGTAAATATGAATAAAATGAAAATATAAATGGAATGTTTCTAACTTATTAAATATAAGTTATAAAATAGTGTTTTGTATTCAAAGTATTTGAAAGCTAATTTAAAGAGCAATACAAATGACTCAAAGCAAATAGCAGATCCTTAGTTTATGGTAAAAATAAGAGTCTCCTATAGAGTGTCTGAAATGTTTGAGGCCAAAAAGATTTAATATCCTGTGACATTTCTGAAACAATGTTGCAATTACTTAGCGATGCATTTTAAAAACTATGCAAATATAGAACATTGAGACCATATTGTGCTTTCTCTTCCTCCTGGAAGACATAATAGTTAATCATAATATATCTGTGACTCAAAACATATTTTCTTTCCAATATAAGAACATACAGAGAAAGAGAAGAGACTAAAAGTCACACAAGAGAATTATAATCTGCTGTTCTCTATAGACTCACCCTCAGGAGAATAGAATTTAGAATCCTGATGAGGCCACAAGACTAGAATAAAGCCCACCTAAACTTTAAGGATTAAGTACTCCTTCTGTAACTAGAAGACTAACATTCATATACGCCTGAAGTAAAATGGTCTTAAGATTAGAGATAATAAATGCTGAAATCTAATTAGAAAAGTTCAGATAAAAATATGAAAATATTCTGCCATATTACATTTCTCCACATCAATGTATGTTCTCAACTTTTTCTTGGATCAAATGAAGGGAATTTTAAGTACCAATGCCTGATGCCCAACCTACCCCCACCCCCACCAAAGATCCTGCTTCAACTGGTCTACATTGAGCCTCAGCATCAGTATTTAAAAAAAAAAACAAACACTTCTGGTGCTTTTAATATGTAGCCAGAGCTAAGAATTTCAATTTCACATTGTCATTGTCCCCAGTATATGGCCCATTAGTCTGGGATTCTAAATTTGTTGTGAAAATGTACAGGAGTGAGTTCTATTTATAGGGTAAGAAAACTCTGTTTATTAGGTCACAGATTTTTCTTCCATTCCCTCCCTTGCTGTGACTTCAAGATAGATAAAGTATATTTCTTCAGACCATTGATTTTGGGCTCTGATTGATGGGTACAACATATAGGACATCCAAGCAGAGGTTTCATACGTGTCTGTGTGGTTTAGCACGGCCTCTTGTCTCCTGTCATTCACCTTGAAAAGACCCTGCCCTGATCTCCTTCTGCTCCTTCTCCCAGGTCCCAGGAAGAATTATACTTGAAGTGACTAGGCTCATATCTAACTGATCCTAAGAGTTGTGAGTGAGAAATACATGGTTACTGGCTTTTTTTTTTTTTTTAAGAGAGAGAGAGAGTGAGTGAGAGAGAGAGAGAGAGAGAGAGAGACAGGATGGGGCAAAGGCAGAGAGAGAGAGAGAGAGAATTTTAAGCAAGTTCCATGCCTAGTGCGGAGCCCGACAGGGGGCTCCATCCTACAATTGTGAGATAAAGACCTGAGCTGAAATCAAGAGTATAATGCTGAGTCACCCAGGTGCCCCCAAATTTGTTTTTTTTAAATGTAGCATTATAATAGCATTAGCAGACCATTACGAACACTTAAACAGTGTTCTCAACCCAAAATTCCTAAAACTGTATCATAACATCTTAATTATCATAATTATTAATTATGAATTGTTCAAGAGAGGCCAATATCATGCAGTTTCACAGACTTCTATTTCATTACAGAACTTTTGTTTCAGGAATTATCTCAACTCATTTCCAGCAGAAAATACTCTGGGAAAATGCAAAATGCATAATGAACTGTAACTAAAATATTGTATGGAACTCTCTTAGAGTCATGGATGATAGTGTTATCCACTAAAATTTTACCAATTGGAGATAAGGCTTCTATTTCTCATTATAAATAAAGATGCAAATAACTAGAAAAGCAGGGGAAAGCTGAATATTTGGAAGACTGAAGGCGTCCAAAACGTCTAGGGGCCAGATCTAGGGTTTGTGATTAAACTACCAAGATGAATAAAGATAAAAATCTAAGTTTTAAGAACAACTTTATCGAGGAATAAGTTCCCCACGTATCATACAGTTCACATATCATATAATTTGCATACCATATAATCCGTCCCCTTTCAGATATATGATTCAAGGATATTGTAGTAAACTTACCAAGTTCTGCAACCATCACCCTAAATTGGGTTTAGAATATTTGCATCACTCAAATGAATCCTTATGTGCATTTACTGTTGATTTTCCTCCACCTCGTTCCAGCCAATCACTTATCCACTTTCAGTCATTAAATATTTGACTCCGCTAGACATTTAAAATAAATAGAATAAAACAATACTTGGTTTCTGGTATATGGCTTCTTTCACTGTGTGTAATGTTTTTGACGTTCACTCCTATTGTAGCATGTATCCATAGTTTGTTGTTTCATAGTAGAATGTTGCTTGATTGCATGGTTGTAACGCATTTTGTTTACTCATTCAACAATGGTGGACAGTGAGGTTATTTTCACTCACTGGCTATCATGAATAATGCTAGTAAGAACATTTCTATGCAAGTCTTGGTGTGGATGTATGTTTTTATTACTCTTAGGTAGATTCGTAAGTGTACCATTTCTGGAAAGAATTAATCTAACTTTACAGAGTTTTCGCCCATTGGAAAAGACAAACACTAGAAACAGAAAATCAGGTGATAATGGACGTGATAGCAGGGTACAGTACGTTCAGCGGAAGCAAAGCTACAGGTTCCAAAAAGTAACAGTTGAGTTGAACAGATAATAATTTTAAATAAAAAATTACTAAAGAAGCAAGAGTAGACAAGGTTTTCCAAATCAGTGATGAAAGGAAGAGTAAAGGTATTATGTGTGAAACAACAGGACCAATACTTCAAAAGAAGACAGGAGATGGTGAGACATGAGGAAATGGAGGGGGGCCCACTGTGTAGGGTCACATAGTGAAACTGGCTCCCGAGTATTGTAATCCGACACAGGGCTGCATCTATTGCAAAGGAGCAATTTCTGTTTTTAACCACAAAGATACTATTAGGTGAGCCTGCGTTCCACTTGGGGTAACTTATTAACTCTACTGAGAGCTATGGGATATGCTTTTACAAGTTTGTACGAGCACATTCTATGGTGTAGCTGTGCACGGAAGTACTTACATATCATTGACTGGACTTTCACTATTTGGTTTAGAGCTTTCCACATTTATTCAAGTCTAGTAATACATAGAAAATGAGCAGGCTCACATGATGAAATAAGGTGAGATGTCGCTTCTGGCTTGAGGCACTGCAGAATTCATGGTCCCCTTGCTGTGGCCCTGGGAGGGGAGGACATCAATACCTAACCACTTCTGTGACCCCTTCGTGAAGCATGGGGACACAAGGAAGAGGGATCTTTATTAGTAGGCTTTGAAAGTTTATCTTAGCTATTGAGCAGCATGATACATTGAAGTAGCCCGGTCACAAGCAAGAAAACAAATTGAAGTTGTCAGAACATGAGAAAAGAGGTCAAATCAAGAGACTGAATCTCTAATCCAGGAAAGACATGCCGAGGGCCTACGCTGGAGAGCAAGGGTAGGAAAGAAAAATAGAGACTTAATTTAAGAACCATTTGGGAGGGGCGCCTGGGTGACTCAGTTGGTTAAGTGTGTGACTTCGGCTCAGGTCATGATCTCGCAGTCTTTGAGTTCGAGCCCCATGTTGGGCTCTGTGCTGACAGCTCAGAGCCTGGAGCCTCCTTTAGATTCTGTGTCTCCCCCTCTCTCTGCCCCTCCCCTGCTCATGCTCTGTCTCTCTCTGACTCTTAAAAACAAATAAAAGTGTTAAAAATTTTTAAAAAAAGAACCATTTAGGAGACAAAATTGGCATGGATACTGAAGAAAGAAAGAATCTAGAATGACTCCTAGTTTGTTTCTTTGGTAGCTGAGTTTAGGAGGGATTACTTCACCAAGACACAAAATGGAGGAGAAAACTGACATGTGATAGGATGATAAATGTCACAACCCGTAAGAAAGAACAATTCTGCATGTCATGACCTAATCTGAACTATTAATTTTTTCATATGCAATTGCAGTTGAGGAATTTTAAAACATCAGAATCTGATTCATGGAATGGTATTAACCAGAGGGTTAAATAGGAGTTTCCTACCCTCACCATCATCATCATCCAACATCATACCATCTATAGAGTATTGACTCTGAGAACCATCCACTGACAAGAATACCTTTGTGGGAACCTGCGAGTCCAGTGAAGAAGTTCTGGCTCACCACACTAGGGTATAAAATCTGAGAACAGTTGCGTTAAAGAGCATAAATAGCAGTTTCACTTTATTCACTTTAGACTAACTATGGCAGCACAGTTCAAGTCCAAGAGACATTCTCTAAGGCCAGAATTTTTAACATGGGGCAAACTGAGCATAAGGAGTGCCTGGCTTCCCCAGCTGTATGGGACAATGCCCAAAAGACCAACAGTTTTGGTGCCCCACAAGAATATTAATGTGATGAGCATGGGCTGAGAGTTTGGAAAAAGCTGGGAGCACAGTAGCCAGGACGCAGAATTCATAAAAGGGCTGTGGATCTGACTAACCGCTGTGCAAACTCCATCAGGAAGCCGGCCCAGAACGGCTCGGAACACTTTGCCTGCAGACCTCCCCCAAATGGCCACGAGCAAGCCCCCTCTCCAACACCTGGTCTCCTGCACTGACTTCCGCGGACAGTGAGAGAAAGTCTTTAGAGATAGCTCCTAAGCATTCACAGAAATCCAACCCGATTCTGCAGGGTTAGAAGAAACCAAAAACTAATAAAAATTCAATAAGAATTTAGAATGGTGAAAACTCACAAAACATTTTTCTGTGCCCTAAAATCTTCCTCTAACCAAATTCATAACGTCTTATTGTGTGGCTTAGTAAAAAAAGAAAAAAAAAAAGCACCTTGCAGTTAACAAGACCCATCTTTTAAAGAGAATAGTCACAATGGATCTTTACAGCATTATTCTAAGGATCATCTGAAAGAAGCAAGTGGAAATAGTCAAAATTATTTTTGAAAAATAGGTGCTGTGAAGGATGATTACCGGCTCTCACTAGTTATTAAAATACAAGTAATAGAATAATGCTTTTGAAATAGTAAATGATTTCTTTCTGTCTCAGGCATGAGTATGACAGGGGAGTTATTAAACTTGTCTGCGAGTCTCTGTCTTTGAATTTCCAAAAGCCATAACTATCCGTTTCCAGAAGTCAGGGCTGACATAAAAGCAATGTTTGTGCAGCAGGTGACAATAGATTATCCTCTTTCATTCCATCCCTTATCCTCATGCTTTTGGAGCCACGTAAATCCTTTGAACATAGCAACTGCTCTGGGGAATGAAAGAAGAAATCCTGAAATTACTGAAATAATTTAGCCTGGAAAAAATAAGAGATTAAAGTAGAAATCCAGTCTGGGAAAATATGAGGTAGTATAGGAGAAAGTAATTACTGGTGCAAGTGATTTATTTTTACATTGGAGACTCTCATTTTCTGATTCAAACAGTGTCGGTGCTGTCATTAAAAGGTTGGCTGGTTTGTCTTCTTTCTCGATGGTGGCACTTCTCCCTAGCTCACTTCCATCCCACGTGTAGAAACTGAGGCACATTTTGGAGAGTTGGACGTTGTTCATCACCTTGCTTTACCCGAGACTGGGCCAAACATAGTGCTGAGTGAAACAAGCCAGACACAAAAGAATGCATGCCATATGATCCTATTATTTAAAATTCAAAAACATACAAGACTGGACTACAGAGTTGGAAGTCAAAATAAATCTATGAGGTAGAGGCAGGAAATGGGTAGCAATTAGGAAAAGGCATAAAGAAGTTTTTGGATTGTCAGCAATATTCTATTACCTGATATGTTGCAGTTACATAGGTGATTTCTTTGTTATAGTGTTTTTTGAACTATACATATATACTTTGCTTTTTAAATTTATGTCTGTTATACTTCAATTAAAAGTAAAAGAATATGAAAATGCAGTTAAATTATGGAAAATAACATTTATATATTTTATAATTTTTATACTGTATATATTTATATATTTCTACAAACATGAGTTTGAGTTAAGATTTACATACGTGCCACATAAAACTTACGGCTGCAATGATTTATCCTCACTCAATGTTACACTCCCTTGTTAAATAACTGTAATATTAGGTAATACCTAGCACTTCGTATAAGGGAAAGCACTATTCTAAGAACATTACAAGTATCTACTCATTTAAATCTCACAACCACCTAATGAGGTTGGAAGTATTGTCCCCTTATTAGATTAGGAAATTGGGGCACCTGGGTGGTTAGTTGGCTGAGCGTCTGATTCTTGATTTTGGCTCAGTTCATGATCTCAAGCTCTTGAGACCAAGCCTGGCTCTGTGCTGAGCGTGGAGCCTGCTTGAGATTCTCTCTCTCTTTCCCTCTGCCCCTCCCCTGCTCATGCACACACATGTGCATACATGCTCTCTCTTGCTCTCTCTCTCTCAAAAAAAAAAAATAGATTAGGAAATCAAGATTCGATAACATTATATAACTTTAGCGTTGAAAATCTAATTAGTGTCCCATTCACAACTGATACCTGGCAGTTTGCCTCAAGGTTAACAGTGTTTTAACCACTATATTGTCCCCTTAAGTACATCTCCTAATCATCTGTCTAGAAGCTGAGAAAAAGAAAGAAAAGTGAATATTTTTTTTTTTTGGTTTTAATTCTTAAGGCTAAATTCTAAAGGGAACCTGAGTAGTTGAGGTAAGAAACAAAAATGTCTTGCTCTGGACTAGAAAAGTCTTGCCAACCACAGAGAGTGTAGATGGCAGGAACTCAATATTTCTCTCTAGCCGTGATGTATAATAAGAAAAGGATCCTGAGAGTGAGCAGATTGTCTAGAACGACACAAACAAATGGAAAGAAAGGCCTGGCAAAGTGTTCTGGCTGAATCTCAAGAAGAACCACTGCAAAAGACACCCCTAAATTCACCCTTCCCACATGGTTTTAAGGGTGTTGCTATCGCTATCAAAATTTCAAGAAGATAATTCTTACATTTTTTAAAGTATGACAACGTGCAGAAAATACCATAAAACGCCCAAACTCATTTTGTGGACCTAGCAGACCATGAAGCAAGATATAGGATCAAAAATAAACAAATAAATGAATAAATAGATACATAAATAAAAAAGAATATTTGCGTTAAACACACACATACAGAGTTCACAAGGTGCCCACAGTTGTAGAGCAAAGAAGAGCTCTACAATAAGCAATACCATAAACACCTTAAAATATGAGTGAATGCAGACTTGGTGGAAGTGCTTTAGAGTTAATATGGATTAAATATAATGGGCAGCTACAAATCACTTCGAAAAAAATTAAAGGACAATTGAAATGAGACAAATACAGGCACAGAAATTTAAAAATACATAAACGGAAGTAACAATATGTAAAGGTATTCAATCTCAAAGTAACCAGAGTAATGACATTTAAAACCATAATGATGATATTTGCAAAAATTTAAAAGATGGATGGCATTCACGTTATCAAGAGTGGGGAAGGTGGAACTCCCTTCAGATGTTGGGAAGAGGATAAACTCTTCTAGCCTCCAGAGGACGGTTTGGGAGTATGAGGAGAATTACAACCTTGCGAACCCTTAGACACAGCATTTCCACTTTTAGAAATCTAGCTCACAGAACTATGACTTCGTGCACTAAGACATACTGTGTGCACTCGGGAAGTCTGCCCCACCATTTTTGCAGAGTGCTGTGGCATCTTATGGTTACATAACATCTCTCAGTCAGTCCTGCAAACACTGTACTTTCCTTTAGCTTTTAACAAATAGGTTTTCATCCAATTTATCACCAAATGAAGTAATGCTCTGGAATTTAAAACCCTTGTGACACTAAAAACTCTTATCTACAAACATTAGAATCCCACTCACCATAAAGGCAAGATTCTTACTATTAGTAGGATATTAGTAGGACTAGAAGTAGGATTGAGACCTAATGAGGTAATGAACAACCCACATGAAAATTCATATTCCCCTCTAAGCATATACAAATTAAATATACGGTAGTCAGCATTACTTGTAGTATTTAAATTAACTTCTCCATCACTATCGATTTCTTTCACTTTCATGCAGCCTTCACTTCATGTGTAACTAAGTACTAAAAATTGAAAATTCTCTAAATTAAACTATGATTTAAAAAACTATGGTGCATCAATATCACTAAAAAAGATGAAGCTGTTAAAAATAGACCTTTACAATTATACATACTGAAAAAGAAAGCTTTCCTCATTATGTCATTTATAGACCCAAAAAATTACAGTTCAGTATATAGAGTACAATACCCTTTTTATAAACACAAGTCCCAAAGCCCCAAATCAGATAGCCAGTCTAAAAGCTTCACAAATGGTCTGGAATGGTGAGCTCTTTGATGGGAACTGAGATTGGGACAAGTTCACTGTCATATTTTTCTCAACATAACTCTATATTTAGCTTTTCTTCATTCACTCATTCCTTTGGTAATCTCATCCCAATGCATTAGTTTATTTTTTTTTAATGTTTATTTATTTTGAGAAAGAAAGAGACAAGGTGTAAACGAGTGAGGGGAAGAGACAGTGGGAGACACAGAATCTGAAGCAGGGTCCAGGCTCTGTGCTGTCAGCACAGAGCCGGATGTGGGGCTCCCACCCATGAATCCTGAGATCATAACCTGAGCCAAAGTCAGACTCTTAACCGACTGAGCTACTCAGGTGCCCCTGCAGTTCAACAGTTTAAATATTAAGCATTGAAATTTCCAGATGTGCACCTCCAATACAGCCCTCTAGCCTAGCTGTAGACTTCTATACCTAGATATGCAATTGAGACCTCCCGCCTGGCTGATTGACAAGCCCTTCAAACAATGTGTCAAAAAACAAGCTATGAGTCTTCCCTTTAAAACTTGCTCCCATTGTCTTCCCCATGCCAATGTCTTTCAGTTTCAAGGAGAAAAATGTCCTTGGCTTATCTCTTTCCCTTTCTCCATCCACTTGGTCATGATTCCTATTGGTTCTACTTGTTAGCATGACTTTAAAAGATGACAGATTTCTTAACTTTGCTGCCCCTGCGATTGGAGTGTGCCTCTCTATTCCTTCTCCCTATACAGGATGGATTTCTTTCAGTTCTTGAAACTCACTTATCATCCATATTTTCAGGACTCCCAACTAATTATTCTTTGAGATTGTAATGGCTTCCTTTACACCAAAATTGTTTGGGTAGCTACTCTCTAGGCAATCTGTGATTTACACAGAAAAGAAGACATTTTCACTTCAGTTATTTGGTTAATACCTATGACCTTGAGAGCATTAGGCTAAGTGAAATCAATCAAAGACAAATACCATATCATCTAACTTATATGTGGAATTTAAAAACAACAACAAGAACCAAAACCAAGCTCAAAGATACAGAGAATAGATTGGTAGTGGTTAAAGGTAGAAAGTGGGAGGGGAGAAATAGGTGAAGGGGGTCAAAAGGCACAAACTTCTACTTATAAAATAATTAAGTCATTACGATGTAGTGTACATCATGGCTATAGTTAATAATACTGCAGTGCATATTTGACAGCTGCTAAGAGTAAATCTTAAAAGTCCTCATTATGAGAAAAAAAATTGAAGCTGTGTGGTGATGGATGTTAACTGGACTTATGTGGTGATGATTTTGCTATGTATACAAATGTTAAATAATTATGTTGTATACCTAAAACCAATAGGATATTATATGTCAATTATACTTCAATAAAAATAATAAATAAATGAGGAAAACAAAAACAAATATGCCAATACAAGGAATCTGAAATTTCTGAACAAATGCTTCGATTTTTATTAGAAAAATGAGACAAAAAAAAAGAATAAGAAAACTATTAATAATAACAGTAAATAAATTACATAAATAAACAAATAAATTCAACATAGGGTGTTTTGATCAGTGCTTGGCAATAGTAATTACTCAGTAAATAACTAAAGTAATAATATATATACATAATATATATACATTCCTTGCTCCACTATAAATCTTTTTTTATTAATTTTTTAACGTTTCTTTATTTTTGAGACATAGAGTGAGCAGGAGAAGGGCAGAGAGAGAGGGAGACACAGAATCCGAAGCAGGGTCCAGGCTCTGAGCTGTCAGCACAGAGCCCGACGCCAGGCTTGAACTCACAGATGCGAGATCATGACCTGAGCTGAAGTCGGCCACTCAACCGACTGAGCCACCCAGGCGCCCCTCCACTATAAATCTTAACAGAGTGAAGATAACATCAGTTTTATGGATGACTATTTCCAGCATTTATAGTTAGATTTCAATAAATAGTTTCTTAAATGAATAATCTAATGTGACATAAGTATATATGACTGTATCTATAGGTAGATAGATGATGGGTAGGAAGGTAGGTAGATAGTTAGCTAGCTAGCTAGATCAATCGATATAGTCTGTCATGCCTCCTAACCTACTATATAATTTACCTACTTTACATTTTTTAATTAAATATTCCTCTCCCTCCTGGAGTATATTAGATTCACATGGACACTGATTTTGAGGTGTTTTCATCAAGAATGAATTCAAGCAACCAAAGCAAGAATATGCTCAGCACAAATAAAAAATTTATTGAATGCACAAGAGCTCAACCAAATTGTATTATCTGACCAAGCTTTTTAACAATGGCATCTTTTAATATATTGTCCTTTGCAACTAAAAGCATACTTTTTTTTTCAATTATAGAACTCCTAAATATTATAATGTTCAAAACACAAATCAACTGCCCTGTGTACATGACAACCTGTCCTATGTACTTAACTGTTAAATAATAATCCTTTCTGAATTCCTACAAAAATTTACTTGTACCTTAAACGGGAGCTTCACATTCACCACATTTCTGTATAGGATAAGGATACAAAAATAATTTTTAGCTAAAAGGGCTTAGAGCAAAACTGGAGAGTGAGTATCAGAAAATAACTGAAAAAGAAAAGATGATATGGAACACGGTGACAGGATAGAGAAAGTAGAGCCAGGTATGACAGTAAGACCAGGACACGTGTAAAGAAAGGATGCCAAAGAGGAAGGCTCATATGCTGACCTGAAAATCAGACAACTGGTTTCCTCCCTGAATTTTTTCTCTCCTTCTTTCATAGAAATATACTTCTCTAGACGTTTGACTGACCAACTAACACCTGCATGTCCTCAGTTTACTTTCTGGCTAAGCGTGCACTTGTGCCTTAAGCTTGGCCAGTGGCATGAATGGGTCTGTTATGTGCTGTACGGCACATCTACAGCTCCCGCTTAGCATCCTTAGCCATTTCCCCTTTCTCCTGTGTGCTGGGAAGAAGGTGTGGAAGCAATTGTTTTGACCAGGCACACAATGATATAAATTATTGGAAAATAGTTCCCAGGAAGACAATAATCAGATTCCTGAATATCTTTGTGGAGCAAAGCTGCCTAAGAGCCTGGACTGGCAGGCCCTTTCTATTAGACAGAAATCGATTCTACTTATTTAAGCTACTAAATTTTTTTACGTCTTTTTGCTACAGAGAGGAAGCTACACTTTAACTTATGTAAGAGGTGATACCCCAGATTTGAAAATGCATTGGAACCCAGGACTACGCATGGGAGATTCAAAGAAAATGGGAGAAAAGTTTTTTAATCATCCGGGCTCAGAGCAAATGGTTTTACAAAGGAATCTTCAACTTACCCAACCTACTTTGGCAAGTTAAAACTTACCATATTTTCAGATCTTGGACTGAGCAACGCGTACTTGGAAAAAATCTGTCCCATCCTCTCTTCATGCGAGTAAAATTTAATCAGAGCCATTAGCCAGAGCCTTTATGCCCCAGTTTGATTCTTAGTCTCCGTCACACGGTTTTGCTTTTCCTTTTGTATCTAGTAATTGATAAAAAGATTTATCTTCTTCTTCTTTTCAAAAACACTAAAACTGTTTTCCTTCATAAAGGCTGTATTGTTAAAAACTAATTCAAATGTGTAATTCCTTAAAATTCTTTAAGTCAGTGCTAAAGTCAACCTTGTACCTATCTGGTTTGGAACGGTATTGACGAAAAACACAATGGATTATCTTGCTTTTCCAGATTCATGTAAATCCGTTTCATAGCTCTTTTGATCATTTGCTCAGCCTTTCAACCTCTCTCCTGAAGGGAAAGTGGGCATGCCTAAGTCTTTTCTTTACCAGCCCATCATATAAAACTATGTCATATGGTAACCATTACTGCTTATAATAAGAACAATACACAGTGAGAACCACACTTGAGAATTATTATAAATTCTACACACTGTACTATATAGTTCTTATATTCCTTTTCCATATGATACTGGATTTTTAAATACTGAACAGGATCAATGTTCAATGTATTTTGTAGTCAATTTCATATTTAATGACTTAGATATGTACTTCATTAATATTTTTAAGAATATTATTAAAATATATAATAATTTCTGCTGACTTCTCTTTATTGAAGATTTGTTTATTGAACCAAACTTGTTAGCACTGTCTATATTGCTGGATAATAGACTTAACGAACTCCTAGGGACTATTGTCGTGACAACCTGTGGCAGTTGAATCGTTTGTTTCTGAACCTTCCTCTAAGCTTCTTTTTAGCTTTTATGTGACTTCTGGACACAAGAGTTAAGGAAAACAAACCAGGCTTTCTGCCTGTTGACCTAGGGCTGACTTCAAGTCTTTGTGTTTTCTAGATAACTCCTTTTCTATACAAGAGCATTAGAATGATAATAAGAGTTTCTTTTAAAATTACATAATTTTATCCTCACCACGTGCATTATATAAATAATGATGTTTGGGGCATCTGGGTTGCTCAGTCAGTTAAGTGTCTGACTCTTGATTTCAGCTCAGGTTGTGATATCACAGGGTTTGTGCATTGTCAGTATAGAGTCTGCTCGGATTCTCTCTCCTTCCTCTCTCCACTCTCTCTCTCTGCTCCTCCTTTCTCTCTGTCTCTCATTCTCTCTTACAAAATAATTACATAAACTTTAAAGAAAAGAAAAATATGTTTTAATATTTGTTTACTTTTCAGATAGAGCAAATTCATAAAAGCATACATCCTGCAAAGTTTCAATATGTTAAGTGTATAGTTACATTTCAAAAATGTTTCTGGGCCCCCCCGGTGGCTCAGTCGGTTAAGCATCTGACTTCTGCTCAGGTCATGATCTCACAGTTCATGGGTTCGAGCCCCACTTAGGGCTCTGTGCTGACAGCTCAGAGCCTGGAGGCTGCTTCAGAATCTGTGTCTCCCTCTCTCTCTGCCCCTCCCCTGCCCACACTCTATCTTTCTCTGTGTCTCAAAAATGAACAAATGCTAAAAAAAATTTTTTAACGTTTCAAAGATGGGCCCATTTATCTCATTCTGAAACCAATAAGCTTATCTATGTGGAATATAATGTTATTTTTGAGGGCAACCAACTAAAACTGCCATTTAGGCATTATATATGACTTGCTACTGTAGCTATAATAACATTTTCATTTTTGATCAAAACTCCCAGAAGCCTCATGACAACTAATATTAAAACCATTGAAGCAAACGTTTGTATAATTTTGAAATGGATTTTTAATAAATCAGTAGGGATTTTCTATTACTTTATCTAAAGACCTAACATCCTTCGGAGGATTTAGTTATTTCTAATCCTAAAGTTAGAGACCTTTCCTATATATTTATTTCTTTGCATTCCTTCAGAAAGGACACATAATCAGCCTTAGATTCCATCTGAAACAACCTTCCCTCTCCCAACACAAATATACTACCTCTACAGACCTAGACAATTGTGTGCAGGGAGGATAACACACAATTGGCTCTTTTTCTAGGAAGTTTATACTGGAGACAAAGCAATGCTGAGTCATTTAGCTATGCGAGATTGACCTGCTAAGCTATCAGTCCATGAAATTCCCATATTGGGATGTTCTGATTTGCCACATGCTAAAATCAAGCAGCCATGTACCGAAACAAGACGAGGATAGATGCACACAGAGAAAGGGAAGAACTCAAGACCTTAAGAGAAAGACGGGTGGTTTTCCAGCCTCTAAAAAGCCTAAATATACTTTCTAAAATTAAATTCCGTTTTATTTACCTCTATGCTTACAAGAAATTTAAGTTAGTTTGTTTCTTTCAGCTAGTACCTAAATGTATATACTTAAAAACTCATACTTTGAAAATAAGTTTCAACTTTTAAATGAAGAAAATTGACTTTTTTTATTTAGGAAGACGTCAATTTTATGTCTTGGTTTTGGGCTGCAAAACAAATGAAGCACCAAGCTGGAGGGAGTTGGAATACTCTAACAAGAGGAAATAATTTTCCAGTGTTAAAATAAGAATCTTCCAGTTTTGAAGACACATTTATTTTCTAGCTGTGACCCCAAAGTATACTATAATTCTGGGTTTGACTGTCCACTCTCATCTTAAATATCATAGTGATGGGGATAAATTAATTAATCCCCACTAATCAATAATCTCCAATTATTTTATAAGTTCCATTCAGATGCAAATCATGGCATTCCATACATCAGCAAACAAAAGAAACATTATTTTCATTTTCAAGTTTACACCTTAAATAAATAGTAACTATATAAATATCAATAGTAATAGGGGAAAATAGAAAGTCACAAATACATACAGCAGTGGTCCTCAAACTTCTCCATCTTGGGAACAGTTACACTCTTAATTTTATTGAAGACTCCAAAGAACTTTCTTCAATGGAATTATGTTTATTGATATGGCTGTGTTAGAAATTAAAACTGATAAATTTAAAAATATTTACTCATAAAATGTCCTGAATGAATGACATAGTATCAACACATAATTTCAACAATAAACTAAAACAATTCTCTTAATTTAGTGTATTTTCTCCTTTTTCTTTTATCATGCAAATATGAAAGCAGAAGAAGATAAATAATTAATAGACAGTTTCTCAAGCTTGAAGAATGTATAGGCCCCTTTTTACTGGGGAAAAAAAAAGATCCTAGGTGACCTCTGTATCAGTTTAAATTATATTATGGTATTGATTAAATACTTGAAAACATAAATCTTGGGATAAACTTCAAGTTATTCTTGGGATTTGTAGCTATAAAACCAAAGGGAATTTACAAATTAAGTGCAGGCATAATGACAAAACCCATAAACTTAAAATTAACAATATAAATTTGAGGTAATGGATCATGTTATGTTGCTACCGGTAAATTTCCTACCTTGATCTGAATATGATATGACTTCTATGGTAAATTCTTTGAGTTTCACAAGTGTGGTCAATCCTGACCCATGCAATGATTCAATTTCTCTTTTTTCTCGCTGTAAGGTACCATCAATCTTTGTTTCTGTAGTGTTCTGTGGCTACAATTTGACCTTCACATAGCACAGACATCGTATTTGTGGCTTTTCTATCTCATATTTTTAAATTAACTCATTATTGAAGTGCTACTCGGAGTCAGTGAAATCATAAAGCTAAAGTCAACCAAGGCATGAAATAATAGACCTGTACTTGGTCACATAATTGATACTGAATGTGCTTATATAAAGTGATGATTAAAATACTTTTGAAATGAAAAGATATAATTTGTTAATGTTTATTCATTTTTGAGAGAGAGAGAGAGTGATGGAAGGGCAGAGAGAGAGAGACACAGAATCCGAAGGAGGCTCCAGGCTCTGAGCTGTCAGCATAGAGCCCAACGTGGGGCTCAAACCCATGAGCCGTGAGATCATGACCTGAGCAGAAGTCAGACGCTTAAGTGACTGAGCCACCCAGGTGCCCCGAAAAGATATCATTAAAATAAAAAGTTTAGTAAAGGACTTGTGGGACCTAAAATATGTACATAGATCTCTCTATGGAGAAACACTATACAGTGGGAAAAACACCATTTGTCATACAAATGGTATTAGGAACAATTTCAGTTGTTGGGAACCATTTTAGTTTTACCAGAGAGAATTTGTAAGTTGATTAATTAGAAACCTGTTGGGATGCCTGCGGGGCTCAGTTAGTTGAGCATCTGACACTTGATTTCAGCTGAGGTCATGATCTCATGGTTCATAGGATAGAGTCCTGTGTTGGGCTTCATGCTGACAGAATGGAGCATGCTTGGAATTTTCTATCTCCCTCTCTCTCTAACCACCCCCCCCCACTTGTGCACATACACTGTTTCTCTCCAAAAATAAATAAACTTAAAAAAAACTGAATCCATTTTTTCTCAGAAGAGAATGGTAAAATAATTGTTTTGAACTCAAACATTTATAAGACAATTTAACTTCGTAATTTAGCTGAAAACTTTGCATTTTCATAAAGATAACAGAAATTACTTCCGCAAAGTCACTGCTGTATTTTCAGCATATGAATATAAATTATGTAAATTTCTTTATAGTACTTTCTCAGAGTATTGCAATAATAATAATTAAACAAAAGCTCAAGAGTAATATTTGATTGGGTTTTTTTTAAATTAAGGTTGAATGCAGGTGCTGGAAGAAGAGTAGATTGGATTATTGAAGTAGGAGATTTGGAACTCTGCGGCCATGTGAAAACGGACTGGTTACAGTTGGGGCCTTAAAATACTCACCTTACTAGTTCTTGATTAGTCTCCTTTACTTAGAAACTAATTTCTCCTTAATAGTAATATCTCCTTAGCACTAACCTGAAGCTTTTTCTCTATTATTGAGTTCCCTAACCAAAGAAAAGGAACACGCGTGTCGTTTTTCACCTTGTCATTTTCCCGTATCGCTAGGGAAAATTAACCCTTTAGGATAACTCAAAAATTTCTGTTTATATAATGGGTATTTTCCCTAATATCAAAAGCAAAACATGTTCACTTAAAAATGGCAGATAATATGGTTTAATGGAATTTTGCCATTTATGAATTGCAATATCTCAATCATACCATTTTACCTCAAGCCATTCCAAGATAAATAACTATTCTGGTTTTTTTTCTTGGTCAAAACATCAATGTGTTTCATGTAAGGAGTAAGTTATTTATATTTGACTGTAGCCTATACTTCCACAGGTTATAGAATTTCATAGGTCATTTTTAAAAAATTTTTAACATTTATTCATTTTTGAGAGACTAAGAGAGAGACAGACCACAAGCAGAGACGAGGAGAGAGAGGGAGACATAGAATCCAAAGCAGTCTCCAGGCTCTGAGCACAGAGGCGGTTGTAGGGCTGAAACTTACTAACAATGAGATCGTGACCTGAGCTGAAGTGGGACGCTTTACTGACCAAGCCACGCAGGAGCCCCCATTTTTAACCTGTGTAAACATAAAATCACATTTGTAAAAACAATCCATTTTTTTTTACTGGGTTTTGCTCCAAGGAACCCTAGGAAGTCTACTCCTTTGCAAATCTCTTGTTTTGTTTGTTGGTTTGGTTTGATTTTAACTCAGGAGACATTTTTGGGTTCTCGTTTTGTTTATGTTCAAGAAGCTACCATTCAGACTCTTATGTGCTTATCTACACAAGGGCTTCTGAGCAGGACTACATCTGCTGGACTCTGTTATTGATTCTCCTGGCATGTACCATATTGTTAAGGTAAAATTATAATTTTATGGAGAAGTCACTGCTTATTCTAGACACAGCCACTACTTGCATTAAATGTAGTCATATATACAAGTTATTCTGGTCACCATGGCTATTTCCGATGGTGTTGAATTGTACCTGAGTCCTGTATTCCTAGAAATTAGTGAAGGTTTAAAAATCTCCCCAAAATTTGTGTTTCAGGAAATGGTTCACTGCAGATAACCACTCTTCCTCATGTAACTTAGATAAGATTCACAGATGCTCCCCTCCCCACCCCCATTCACCTATGAGTAAGCCAAGACACAGACCTTCTAAATTCTTATTCTTTGCCTCATAAATAGTTACCTGGTCAGCAGACCCATCCTCGGTCGATGGCCTTAGACTTTTATGTCTTAACCTTACTCAAAAACTAGTTTTTAGAAATAGATGAGTTTGAAATAGAATTCAACTTTTAAAAATGTATCTAGTATGTTTTTTTTTTCACCATTTATTGATGTACTTTTCTTAAGATGGGGGGGCACCAATATAATTCAGTAAATTATAGTCCTTGAAAGCTTTATATCCCAACAGCTATTTTAAGTGAGTAAGTGGCATTCTAAAAGGAAGAAGAAACCTATTTAAAGGAAAAGGAATAATGGATTTTTCTGTCTTTTTCACTGCCATAGCTACAATGTGTCCAAAGGCTGTGATATATTCAGTGTTCAATTTGCATTTATTGAATAAAATAAGGAAGCTGGTATATAAAATAGTAACATAATATGCTTCAAAAAAGGACACCAAGCCTAAGTTAAAAATCTGAACTTGTTCACTCTGTTTCATAAAAGGAACCAGGGGGGGGGGAGAGAAGCTTTGTTTGTTTTAGATTAAAAGAGATTAAAAAACCAAAATAGGGGCCCCTGGGTGGCTCAGTCAGTTAAGTGTACAACACTTGATTTTGGCTCAGATCATGATCTCACAGTTGGTGGGATCAAGCCCTGTGCTGTCAGTGCTGAACCTGCTTAGGGTTCTCTCTCTCCCTCTCTCTCTCTCTCTGACCCTCCCCAGCTTATGTTCTCCTTCTCTCTCTCAAAATAAATTAACAAATATTTTTTTAAAAATAAAAATAAAAAAATAAAAGCAAAAACATTCAAATGCAATAATGTATGATCTTTGATTGACTCCGGGTGTTAACATATCAAGTGTAAAAGACACTTTTGGAATATCTAACTATTCTCAAACATAGAATTGGCATTAAATAATATCAGGAAATCTGTCTCAATTTTGTTACCAGTGGTATGGTATTATGGTAAAATAAGAGAGTTTTTGCAGAAGAGATCCATACTTGAGGCATTTGGGAATGAAATGTCAAGGTATTTGTAATTTATTTTACAATGTAAATATATACATAATACAATAATACAATGCAAATACGCATTATAAATATATGTCTAGCTAGTGAAGCAAAGGTAGGAAATAGCAACACTTTTTAAAATCAGATTTTGGATATTTGCTCATTCTATTAAGTTTTATACTTTTCTGAACATGTAAATATATTCCTACTTATATTAAATGTGAAGAAAAGATGGAAGAGAAAATATCTGGATAAAGGGGAGAAAAATAATGTAGTTCAAGCCATTTCAGAAAGAAAAAAAAAGTTTCCTTAATAAATGAGAAGCTTCTGAGAGTAAGGGAGAAAGAAACACCATCTCTAAGGTAAAGTGTGAGAGGGAGAGCTCCCTAGATACCTCCTCAACCACCGGGACAGTGGGCGGTGTGAGTCAAGGACCAAGATCAGCATGTTCCCATGGGTTAGCATCCACTTTCCCCAAAAATGTATAGCAAAATAGTTTAGGCCATTAACAATATACAAAAGTCAGCTTCAATAAAAAAAAAAAAAACTAAAGATATTTACTATTCTCCTTTTGATAGATATTTTTATAAACTCAATATGTGTTTCTCATAAAATTTGATGTTATAGGTGTTTGTGTGAAAGGGAAAAACTTCAATTATTTCCTTAAGATACATTCCTCCTAGTAGAATTATTGGGCCAAAGATCTCAACGTTTTGAAGGTTCTGAATTAAGATTACCAAAGTCCTTTCTAGAAAATATAGACATGATCATTAAGTATCATCATTATCATAGTTACCGTTTATATAATTTCCTACATGAATATTATATGACTGATTTTCTTACCCCAGGCAATAGTTCCGTTAAGTAAATATTATTCCCCCAATTTAACAGACTGAAAAGCTGATGCTTAAATGGTTCAGGTTATTTATATTTGTAAATATAGAGAAAGGAAATTATATAATTTCATTTGTGCTAATTCTTTCCACCAAAATATATAGGTGCCTACCAAAATTTTTTACAACATTCATATGAACCTTACCATCAATGGATCTTATATTTTTTAAAGTCTCAGAGAATAGGCAAAAAATGACATCTCACTGCTTAAAAGGTTGACCATTTTGTTGGTCATTTACATTTCTTCTTTCATAATTGTCTTTTCCCTTCTTAAAAACATTTTCTATTGGACATCCACCCAGTTCTTATAATTTATAATGTTATATGTAGATTAACAGCATTAACCTCTGTTTGGCTTACGGTTAAAAATACTTGTCCTACTGTGAATTGAAAAGAAATTGTATCTTTTAAAGAAACAGATCAGGGGCGCCTGGGCAGCCCAGTCGGTTAAGCGTCCAACTTCAACTCAGGTCATGATCTCCTGGTTCCTGGGTTTGAGCCTCATGTCAGGCTCTGTGCTGATAGCTCAGAACCCGGAGCCTGCTTTGGATTCTGTGTCTCTTCTCTCTGCCTCTCCCTCCACTCATGCTCTGTTTCAAAAATAAATAAAACATTAAAAAAAGATTTTTAAAGAAACAGATCCATTCACCTAAATCTAAATTTAAATTAAAAAAATTAACGTGGTATAACTCATGAGAAAAAAAAATGTAGAAAGGGACTCACCTACTGATAAAAAGAATATTCAAATTAAATTACTAAGATTACATTCCAAATAATGATTTTATAACTGTCCATTGCACAGATTTGTCTAACTTTTAAATTTATTTTAAAGCAACTTATCATAATATGTTCAAACTCCCTTAATCATCTAATCATTTTGTATCTGTTTCATGATTTTATCTCCTTGTAACAAAGATGGAAATGTACAGATGAACAAATTGCTAGTATATTTGGACAACGCAACTTTTCTGAAAAACTTATTACCAAACAGCCTATTTTTCTTTAAGTGAGATTTTAAAACGCAGTTGGCTATTCACCGTGTGCCCATTAAACCTGACATCCATTTTTGCATATTTTAATTAAGGGAATGAATTTAGTTTACCATCTAAACTTTTGACTTTTAAGTATTATAAGTGTGTCTTTTTTAAAATGAAAGTTCACTCAACCAAACGGTAAATTGTAGTGTACACAATGGATATATCTTTTTAAACATTTCAGTCACATGTACTTGAGTGCAATCATAGTTTTTAAAAATTAGTTGTAAGGGCACCTGGGTGCTCAGGCGGTTAAATGACCGACTTTGGCTCAAGTCATGATCTCGCGGTTGCTGTGTTTGAGCTCCACCTCTGGCTCTTGGTTGACAGCTCGGAGCCTGGAGCCTGTTTCAGATTCTGTGTCTGCCTCTCTCTCAGTCCCTTCCATGTTTGCTCTCTCTCTCTCTCTCTCAAAAATGAGAAAAATTAAGTTAAAAAAATAAAATTAGCTGCATAAATACAACATGAAATCTCTATTTAACTTATTTAAACAAATCTATATTTTGATAAATGCCCCTTCACTAGCTTTCATAATATATCAAATGCTAAGTTAATACATATATTTTCACATATGCCATACACAGTCTATAAATACAGAGACAAAATGAAAAGTGGAAGTAATGATTGAGCTAAGTTGGGAATTGCTGCTACTTTTAGGGTAAATATTTTAAAGGTTTGAATCATGCAGATTTGCTCTTTTCTTTGAGAGGTATCAGCAGTGAATAAACAGTCAGCTAAGCCATATTTATTACAGAACCCTATCTGAAAAGATTTGTAGTATTGTCAAAGAGCTTTCTGGAAATAGTAGTCATTAAATAGCATTTCTAAGAAAGAACTACAACGGCATAACCAAACGAATATCATTCTCGGTTTAATGCCACTGTTGGTATATACTTAGCTAGACTACTCATAAATTCTCAGGGGGTATGAAGTAGATCAGATGAAATATAAATGATAATTCAAAGAGGTTAATCTTCTTTTATATTATCCTCCAAATTTCATAGAAACATTTTTTTTTTCAACATGATACCTCTGATTTGCAGACCGAGCCTCTGAAAGAGGTTCAGGTGCAGTCAAGCAGTTGTAAATGTTCTTAGGAAGTTTTACATCCCAACCCAGAAAACCGCATCCCACTAGACTCTTCATTCACTTGAATAATAAATTCTTTAAGGGACATTCGTAAGAAAAAGAGCCAGGATGAGTGTTATTCTCTTCTGTAACATTATTCATATTTTACAAAAGTGAACTTTTGGCTTTCTTTTGCTCAATTTTATTACACTTTAGGCAAGTTGCATTGAATCCCATGCTTCACACCCTTGATTTGTGAGGAGAGATATAGAGTTCACTTCAGGAGAGAAAAGCACATAAATCTTGATGAAGTCTGAAAGTGAAAGAAATAGCTAAAAAAAAAAAAATTAGGTTTACCAGAATCCAACCTTGTTTTACTATAGTCTGCGTGTGTATCTTTTCTAAGCTGTGAGAAATGTATTTGGGAGTATCTTAAAATAAATTTTTTAAACAACATTTGCTAGAAATAATTATTTTCTCAGAGGAAACAAATATAGGCTACAACAGTCCTGCCACTCTTATGTCAAGCCAGTCTGTGAACAAGTTGATTTCATGTTGTTTATTAATTATTAAAATTCATACTTTTTGCAACAACATTAGTAAGCCATGAAGAAAGAGGAATGACACTTAGAGGAATTCAGGGTACGTGGTTATTATACTTACGACAGAGCCTCGACCTAACCTATTACCCAGCTGTAGTGGCAGGTAGGGAACTAATGACTTGCTGCTCTCAGACCTCGCCTGCCTTTTACACCTCCAGCACCTTGAAAATCCATCTTTCTCTCCTATCCATTTCTAAATCCCACCTGCCGCCAATCCACATCTCCCCCACACCTGATTCTTCAGGACATGTTTCCTTTTCTCAGATCTAGTGAAACTATGACAAATTTGGAGTGGACAAGAAGGCTCCCTTTCATGGATGCTCCCGTTTGCTGCCACGTAAGCAAATTCATACAACATGGACAACACATGTTTTTGTATCCCAACAGATTAAGTCTCATTCTTCTACTTACCTACATATGTTATACTTACATATGTCACTAAATTTATATTAGACTCTGTTAGATATCTAGATTTTGGGGGTGCCTGGGTGGCTCAGTCAGTTAAGTGTCTGACTTCAGCTCAGGTCATAATCTCACTTTTCCTGAGTTCGAGTCCCGCGTCGGGCTCTGTGCTGACAGCTCAGAGCCCTAGGCCTGCTTCGGATTCTGTGTCTCCCTCTCTGTCTCTGCCCCTTCCCCATTCGTGGTCTGTCTCTCTCTTAAAAATAAATAAGCATTAAAGAAGAAAAAATGAAAATAAATATATCTAGATTTTGTGAATCACAATCTTTATTCTTTAGATTTTCTGAAACATTTACATCTGCATGTTATTTCACCACTGAAACCATATTTGGCTTCTATGTAAAATTTATGAATCCTCAACCATCTGTTTTCTAAGCCATAGAATAAAAAATTTAAAAAAGGAGATCACCATTAGATATAGACAGATAATGCCCAGGTTATATTACTGACTGTGGCTTTGGTCCAAGGCTCAGTGGCTTATGCGTTGGGTTAGTCTGTGTAGAGCTTTCAGAACTCCCTTTACCTAAACCACTGCCAAGCTTAAGGGCAACACTAAAGCAGTTACTAACGTGTTTCTTGACTCTTTTCCCATAGTCCTCTGCTCTAATCACGGTTCTTCGAATACTATGACTCTGATGGTGAAGATAGCAAAGAGCTGTTCCTAAGAAAAATTCACCAAAGACAAAAGGGAAAAAGCAAAGCATGCATAAGGCCAGGAGCTTCACACTGAGTCACATGTTTTCAATCTCTTAGACAGGGCTCCTTCCCTCCGGTATGATACAGCCAGAAGTGCATTCTGAAAGAAGTTCACAGAGAAAGGACTCCAAGAAACACACCTAATGATTAAGAATCAAATTTTTGAGAAGTTCCAATTTTGTACAAAGTGCAAAAGTTATATTATAGGATAGACATTTAACAACAACAACAGCAACAACAACAAAAACCTTGCAACTTTTTAAAGACATTAGTGGTTTGATTTCTTTGTTAGAGCAGTTTAATCTGAATTCTAACTGTGGCATCTTGTAGTTTTCCAACATGACTGCAGCACTGTGTCCTATTCTGCATACTGTTCTCACAATGCCGCTTTGCCAACCTTCCTATGAAGAAGTGGGATCTATGTTCCCTTCTCTTAAATCCTGGAGGTTTGATGTCTATGACAGAAACAATGATATGTGACATTCAAGGCTAGATCATAAAATTCCACATTTTGTAAACCGGCAAACATGCTGTGACTAAACCCAAACCAGCCCTTAGGGAGAGATCACATCAGGGAGGCATTGACGCTAAAAGACCAACGTCGCCAGCCCTCAACAGCCCACATGCCATCCAGCTCCTCACCTCTGACTGCAAGCGGATGAGAAATGCCAAGTTCAAGCAGCTGTTATTACCCCCATAGAGCCTCACAAGGATCTCAAGTTAGAATAAAGCTTGTCTCAGCAAGATTTGTGATTGTGGTTTCTACTTAATGGAGTAAACATCAATAAAATTTACAGAAAGCCCACAGAATTGTTCTGGTAGAGGAACCACCAGGCTGGACTGAAGGAACAGAGACAGTGCAAAATAAAAACAGGTGTTTGAACTCCTGAACTTTTATGGGCAGGAAGCAGGCTACTCAGCTGCAAACATCAACTACATTTTATGGGAAGAGAAGGATATTTCAGAGGGCAGAACCAGCATCCCAAAAGAGAAGCCACAAGCCGTAAGGAATCATTCCCAGGAAACAGAAATGTAACTCAGTCAGTAAAGTAGCAACATTTTGCCAACTAGATTTATCCCCTTTAGTAACTATTGCTCTTATCCCATCCTGTGCAACCACTGAATGCTGAGCTTGTGGGAGGTAGATAATCTGCCCCTTTATCTCCTCCACTTTCATGTCAGGGACTGCTGTAATTGAGAAGAAGTCACCAAGGAACAGCACTGAGGAGCCTCCTCACAGCTTTACATGATTTAGATGATGAGATCTTATTTCTTGATCGTGTTCCTGATACTGTAATGAGAAGAGATCTCTGGGACTTTTTGGACAGGATGAATATGTGTGGCAGGTAGGAGGAATGTAAACCAGCAGAGGCTAACAGGGAAAAGGTGGCCCCAAAATCGCTGTCATTGAGAAATAGTCTGTGCTTCTCCCTGAAATCCAGGCTCTGTACACAATAACCAATAGTATGTGGTGGAAGTAACATGCCAGTTCCCAGAACTGTCTCCTGGTTCTTCTGCTACCATGCTGTGAAGAAACCTGAGCAGCCCAGCTGGGAGGCCGGTCTAGAGAAATTCACACGGAGAGGGTCAGAAGCTCCTTGCTGTCATTTCTAGCTAAGTTTCCAGCCAATTGTCACCATTAACTTGCAGCCATATAAGAGATAAGTTGAGCTGCCCCAACGGATGTCATATAGGGCAAAGACCAGCTGTCCTGTCACCAGCACCAAAGCTGTTGTTGTTTTATGGCAATAAGCCTGAGGTGGTATGTTAGAGGACAACTAATTGTATATTCTTGCTTACAACCCTCCGAAAATTGCTAGGTGAACTGGGAAAAGAAGCTACAATCTCAGATTACTTACCAGAACCTAATCAACCCTTCTTGACTGGAACTCTGGTCACATGTCCAACCTCATTTACTTCCACATTTACCATCTCTCACTATTTTTCAGGTCCAAGAGGTTCAACTCAGAGACTTTGTTCTTGCGTTTTTGTTTGTTTGTTTTGTTTCGTTTGTTTTATTTTGTTTTCTTGGATATACTCTCCACAATTTATGTGGATCCTTCTCACATTTCAGCTTGAATGCCACCTTCTCAGAAAGACTTACCCCATCATTCTAGTCAAATTTGTTCCCCTTGTAATTCATTCCTCCTACAGTGCCCAATTTTATTCCTTTATAGCACTTATTACTATTGAACTGAACTACATTAGGTTAGGTGCTTATTATCTGTCTCTACTACTAGATTTTAACCACCGAGACATTGTCTTCCTGTTCTCTCCAAATACTCCAAAGCTATGGTGACACATCTTAAGTATTAAAAATATATGTGAAATGGATACTGATTGAAAGGAAAACATAATGTATATATTTTTTCTCACTTACATGTCACCTTTTCCTGTCACTTGACGTCGTTAGTAACTTACCCAGATTTAACAGTAAAATAAGGATAATCTAGAATTTTCCATTGTGGCTACATGGTTCCATATATTTACTAAGGTCCCAAAATTGTATTAATTAAGGGAACAAAGAGTTGGGTTCTACCATGTATATAATATTTAGATATAACTTAAATTAGATAAAGTACATATAAAATAATTTCTTAGCTTTTTTCTGTGTTTTTAAGAAAATTAAAACTAGGTACCTCTAAACCTACAATAGTCAGGACACTAGGACAGGCATAAGACTGAGGTCGATGGAACAAAATAGAGACCAAAAATATTTAGGTTTCATAAGCTTGTCCATTTATGACTTTTAGATTATTGGATTAATAAATAAATTTTTCTAAATATAGACAGGAATTAAATGGGCTATATTTTCTTTATTTGACAAATGATTCTGAACAAATTGTAGGTATTCATCTCCCATTACTGTGTTACTCTCTCTCATCAGTTGAGTCCAGGACTTGGCCTTCTTACAAGACACCTAAACTCATGATAATTTTTTTATTTCCTCCTTACAAGCTGCTGCACATTCCTTTAAGACCATCTGGTTCCAGAACAACTTAATTAGAACATAATTTCACCCTGGACCATATGTAAATAGAGATGGCACTTTTCTTGCTATTTTAGCTCAGATTGATTGAGCACCTACATTGCAAGAACTATGCAAAGTGTTTTCAAACACCTAACTGTATTAACAAAATTAATATTCTTTCTCCATAAGATGCTGGAATATGAATGAACAAACTAAAGCATGGTGAGGTTAAGTACTGAAGCTCAGACAAAAGACAAATTTAAATGTGACCAAATCAGAATTTCTAAATTTTATTTTTATATATCTAAATTTTTTATTAATCCAACATGGCTCCGTTTAATTTTCTTCAGGATATCTCCACTTTCATGCCCTACAGCCAAAAAAACAAAAATTGATGTACAAACTTGACTTCATTGTCTATCCCTCAAAATGCAAAAATCTGTCCCTTTATTGTATTTCATATGAGGTGAAAACCCATTGCCATTGCTAGAAATCTGGACATCCTTCTTTTCTGATCCTCATATTCAAATCTTCTACCAAATTCTATTGACTTTTATCTCCTTAATAGTTCCCTAATCAATTCACTCCAAAGCATTCCCAGATCTATCTTAGTTTCAAGCCCATGTGCTTAATAGTAGAAATTATTGTAATGTACTCTGAACCAGTTTTCTTTATTTCCCTGGTGTTTGATCTATTTCAGACAATGCCACAACTGTAATATACCTAATAATCAAATCCAGTGATGCCAAAGGAGCTAAATAAAGTGTTTCAAGGATCCTCTGCACTGCATTACATTGGTAATTCATTTTTACTCACTTTGTCTCTCTACTAGAATGTGAACTCTTTGAAGGCAAACTAGATCTTTAATCTCCTAGCTCAGTGTCTGATACTAACAAAATCTTTTTAACGTTTATTAAAACTACATTTTAAATGAAGAGGTTAATGACTATAACTTGCTTTTTGTAAATAGTGTAGATTTGAAAGAAGAAATCTCACTTATACTTTCACTCTATTTTAATTACATTTTGGTGGTTTCAGAGTAAAATAACACTTAAAATGAAAGGCTCATATGAATCTGAAATGATTATATTTAATATGAAAGGATTGATTTCCTTAACTAAATATATTTGTAAACTGAGAGCGTATCAGATGCTAAAGTTACATCCAAACTGAAAATCTTACTATTGTTTCAATGTTAAAAAACAGTAATAATATTTATTAAACACCATTATGATTATATCATTATCAAAATAAGTTAGAGACAAGAGCTCTGCTTATAAACAATCAGAAAATAATGGAAACATAATAGGTATGATAATCAATCAATAACGGCATTGAGTCCTTAAAAATAATACTGAATATTTTATTAACTTAAGAAAAACCCAACCGGTTTCACTTATTTTGAAGAATTGGAAGAAAAAAATGTTATTTCAACTGTGAAATAAACATTTAAATTGCCTACTTGCTTTTTATTAACATAGATCTGAAAAGAGGCAATGATTTCTTGCTTTGGTTTGTTTTGTTTGCTTGTTTTTTTATTTTCTTGGTTTCTTTCTTTGTTTCTTCCTTCCAATCTTCCTTCTGTTCTTCAATGAAATAAT